>CM065804.1:107545500-110045500 GCA_033398695.1 Orobanche coerulescens | reverse complement strand
CGAACTTTGGCTTCCCTCACAGGACGAGGGCAGTACTGAGCTTCCATCATCATTTTAAATTCTGTCCAATCAGCATCATGATCTGCAGGTCGGATAGCTTCCCACCGCTCGGATGCTTCCCCTATCAGAAAGTACTGGGCAATAGGAGCTCTCCTGTCGTCTGGGCAATTAATTCCAACAAAAATTTTCTCCAATTCCTTCAACCAATGATCCCAAGTGGGAGTCTCGGAAAAGCCGTCAAATTTGGGTGGTTGCATCTTTGCTACCTCTTGCAACCATCGGTCACCTCGATTTCCCATTTCCGGGATCCTTTGTTGGCCATCTCCCTGCTGAAATCCCACCGCCACCTGCATTTGGTCCACGACCTGAGCGAACTGAGTCATCTGATTCACCACTTGATGAAGGATTTCTGCTACAGCAGGTTCCGGTTCGTTATTCATGGATCGTTGCGGCTCGCCTGAGCTATGATTGGCCTGATTAGAAGGCTACGCCTCCCTTTCAGCATTCCTTCGTCTGCGTCCACGACCGCGACCACGTCCACGTCCGCCTATCAACATACTGTAAGCATAAATACTCAATATACAGGCAACAAAATTATTCTAATGTTCAAGTATAAAGAGGTACAACATGTAAAGAACGAGATAGAGTTTTCGAACTTACAACCACCGTTCGCATGAAGACGTAGGCAGTGCAGTGATGTCATTCACGGCCGGTTACCATAAAAGACGTAAATGACTCCTATTTTAACCCAATGGCCAAGATATCCATAATCTTAGCTCCGATACCATATTCTGTAACACCCCCGATATATTCATGAATATTACAGCGCCGTAAATCCTTTACGTAAGAATTTACAAGGCTGAAGAAGTGAAATGACAATAACAGATACCAACTTATGAAATTACTGAAATAAAATACAACAGTCTTGTTCAATACCGAGAATACAATTATCCAATGAAGGGTTATTAATACATCACCAAAATCCAAACATCTTAAACTGACGACGCACTCGAGTACTTATTGAAATAACCAACAAACAACAGACAATAAAACCCGGCCGGAACATCACTCTGCACCCTCATCGTCATGCAGCTCCAGTGGTTATTTCCCCGCTCTCCTGGATCCTGAACATAAACAAATGTTCACCCCCGCAGGGGTTAGCACAACGATGCTAGTACAGGTACAATAATCATACTACAGTGATATAATCAACAATTATATCATAACAAGTTTCTCCAACGAGAAATATCAACAACACATATCATATCATAACAGTTTCCAACATACTGATGGTATTCCAACGATCCAGCGCACACAGCTATAGATTCCCATGATGATCCCGTCGGACCAACACATGGTGGAATTACCTGTCCAACGATCCAGCGCACACAGCTATAGATTCCCATGATGATTCCCGTCGGATCAACGCATGGTGGACATATAATCACAACGCATTTACACAATATAATCACATGATAACTATCATAATATAAACAATTCTAATTAGAGTACTTGCCTCAATTCGAAGACAAGGACAATACTTCCACGAAAACGAAACACTCGAAGGTCGCCCCTTCAATCAATCACGTAACAAGCTCGAACCTTAACAAAATAAATAATCTAGAATTTATCTCATGCCGTACGAATGTCTAACAATCCAAAATTACGGCCGAAAGTTCATAAAACGCAATCTGCCTGAACTTCTTAGCATACGCTAAGTATTCTGTGTAGCGTGCGTTAAGTCTGCTCGATAGCGCACGCAAACAACAAAGCCTAGCGTACGCTAACTATGCATGGTCAGTACCTCACTGATTAGCCGACTGACTCGACTGATGGACTAACGTACGTTACGTACCAAACGTAGCGTACGTTAACTCATGCTCGATAGCGCACGTTAATCTACATAGCTTAGCGTGCGCTAACTGTGCATGGCAGTTCACTACTGGGCAGTAGACTGATCTCATCATGATCAAACCAATGAAATCTTCAGTGTTAATTCATGTTACCTCCATGAATATCATGTTCATACGGTTATGAATGATCTTATGGATAACAACAACTTCGGATTCAAGAATATGTATACTATTATAAAACCATATTCCATTTCAAATACAATTCTTCATGCGATAATTTGAAAGGCTTAATGGTCGATATCAACACCTTAATATCAATGAAAACTATCACCCTGTAGTTTGATTAACATTCCAAGATAAATCCTTCCATGATTAATCACTTATATCCGTCTAACAATAGTGATGCTAAAGTCAAGTCCATGATTGTTATGAATACACCTACTAAATTCGGATTTACCAATGATAGAAACTTCCTCTACTTGTTCAATGTAATAAGATTCGAATCATGATGTTCATAATCAAGGTACTTAAGGCATATTCATCTCAATATTCCAAACATGATGTGCTTTGGATAATTCATCCAAGAAGATCAATACTAGCTAACATGATTATCTTATTCTCCATAACACAAATCTAGAGTTGAAGATAGAATCAACATACCTTAATATGACAAAATCACTGAACCACAAGGTAGAATCTGACTCCGGTTGGTTATATGCCACTTCAAGGTGTTACTTCCCTTCAATGATCACTCACAAGTAATATCCAATGTTCAAGGATCAAGTAGATGTGTTCTAAGTATGTTAGGAGGATAATTATTGCCCTCTGGTCTCTCAAAACTGAAGAATGAACGAAGGAAATGGGAATAAAAATGGAGTGCTGGACCATATATAAACTTTATGCACAAAGCAGATTAGCGCACGCTACTAAGCATTCCTTAGCGCGTGCTAATAAGAGTTGACTTCAAAACTGTCCAGGTTCGTCCACGGGAATCTTATCCGGACCCATGTCCCGGCTGGCGTATGTGCTAGCCGCCCAGCTCAATAATTGAGTGCCTAGCACACGCAACTCCTACATACGTAGCATGCGCTAGTAGTAGCCGATAGCGCGCGTTAAGCTACATTCTTAGCGTGCGCTATCACGAGTTTGCATGAGAAATTTTGCATGTTGATATACTTATGTACAAAGATACCAATGTAAGAAATATCATACTCTAATCATCAAGATCACAATTCCAAATAATACAGGGTTCGAATACAGGTAAAATACACAGTAATAAATCCGGATATTACAATAATATTAAAACATGCACACATTATAATAATCAACGAGAAATAAATGATATCTATTTAAATGTAACAATTACAAATCTAGGCACATCGAATGTCCTACGGCACTATTCCCAACAATTTAGACATCTCTGATTGGCGGTTGCAGAATGTTTTAATTAAAGGCTATTCACATTTAATGCTTCAGATATTCTTTTTGACTTTGCATTAAATGCTCTTCAGCGCGTTCGGACTATTCTCTCTTACGGTCGTATTAAATGTTGTCCTATTACCAACAAATGCTGTTTTAACCGTGAATACTTTATGAATAAACAAAATTTATTTCACAACGGTTCAAAGCTATTCTTCCATCCAGTTGGATGTATTTTACTTTCCTAGGTAAAACTCCTATAGCCAGACTGCTGTATCCAACTCTCTTTAACTTCTGCTGTATAAAGTGCTGGAACATTTTATTCCACACATTTAATTTAGAGGTTTTGATGATAAGTTGGTAAACAAAGAAAAACAACAATTAATCAACAAGAATTCGAAGACGCACGAGCTAGACAGAAGAACATTGAATTGAAGCAAAAACACATATAACTTATGCTATGCAACAAGGCTAGCGTACGCAACGAAGTCCGAGATGAAGTCAGCCGAGAAAGACATACTTAACGCACGCTATGGTGCAAGGTTAATGCATGTTATGCATGAAGCTTAATGTACGTAATATGGAACACTTGACGTACACTATGCAATGTGAATTTCGAACTCAAATGAAATCAATCCATTGGATTGATTCTAGATGGTCAAAAAGCATGCAACGGATATGTACAGTTAATGTACGCTATGATGTGTTGTTAATGTACGTTAAAGCATGTGACATCATGGAGTAGGTCATCATATCAACGGCTATCTGAGGTTGATATAATGTACGCTACGCTGAACGACTAATGTACATTACGTAAGAGACAGAAGCTACTGGACTGAAATGAAAAACAGATACGCTATCGGGAAGTGTTACGTACGCTAAAGAGTATTATGTACGCTACACAGTAAGCTTAACATATGCTATGAAGAGGGTAGGGACCAACGGCAAGTTTAGGCTTTGAAGCCTATAAATGCCACATCATATGGTATTCACTATACAGCAACTTCAATCAAAGTATTCATATATCATATATTGTTATATTCGTTATTGTTGTTGTAATCAAGCTTAATTCATACGAGTTCGAGTGTTTAATTCACTTAACTAAACACGAGAGAAAAGAAAGGATTATAAATTTGATTCTGTGTTATTAGGATCGTGGATCCGGCATTGTTAGAATCATAATATAAATCCAAGTAAGGTTTTTATAGTACCAATAGAAAGCTAGAAAGGTTGATTCCTTATCCGATAGAAAAGAAAAATGGTTTATCTTGCACCGACATAAAGATAAGATTGTAACGGTTTATGTTGGACCGATAGAAGACAAGATTGTAACGGTTTCCCTTAGACCGATAGAAGACAAGGCGTAAAGGTTTATCTTAAGCCTATAGAAAAAGATACGAAGAGAGGACGTAGGCATATTTGGCCGAACCTCTATATATCACTGTATCATTTACATTCCGCACTCAATCGCTTCTGAAATCGCAAAAGAATTCTATATTCTTAACAGCAATATCTCAACCCCCTTTCTAGTGGTGGCACCATACTCAACAATTGGTATCAGAGCGGGTATCTCTTATAGTCAGCTTAACATCCGAGGAGAAAAAGATCCAATGGTGCTTCATTATGCCTCGGTCGAAGGCCTCGCCTTAAACCAACCTCCATTTTTTGATGGATCAAATTTCATGACATGGAAAAAGATATTGAGCTCTGGAAAGTCATCTGTCTTGGTCCAAAAATTCCTACAAATTCCAATGGTACTCTAAAAAGCTTCGAAGAATACGACGATGCAGATTAGAAGAACGAGCATTGCGATAGCAAAGAAATACAATTGCTTTATTGTGCTTTAAATTTGCAAGAACATAATCGGATTTCCGCGTGTGATAGTGCAAAAGAAATTTGTAAAATGTTAGAGGTAACTCCTAAGGAACGAATCAAGTCAAGGAGATGAAGATAAATATGCTTCTCTACGACTACGAGCTTTTCATGATGAAAAACAAAGAGTCCATGACAAATATTCTAGACCGATTCTTGGTTATTTCAAATGGGCTAGCATGCTTCGGAAGACCCTTATCGTGTAGTGAAAAGGTCAAGAAAATATTACAATCACTACCTCACGAATGGGACGGCACGGTTACGGCAATTATGGAATCTAAAGATCTCAATACTCCTGATTTTAGCACCCTTGTTGGTTCGCTAATAAATTATGAGATTGTCTTTAAATCTCGGGATACGAAGCCGAAACCGAAGGAAAGATCTATAGCTTTAAAAGCTCCGAAGATGTCAAGAAATGAAAAGGCTATACCGGTTGATGACGATGATGAAGAATCGACATTTTATGACAAAAACATCAATAAGTATCAAAACGTGATAAACCGGAGAAGAAGAGACTTCAACTCGCATGTCAGGAATTAGTCAAATCAGTTCGACAATAATTGTCGAAATTGTGGAAAATCCGGCCACTTTGCAAAAAACTATCATGGCTCGACTTCTAAGAAGGAAGTGCTGATAGCCACCTGGAGTGACGAGGATGAAGAAGAAGATAATATTCAAAATAATCTCTCACTCATGGCAAGGAGCTCGTTTGATGACAGTGATGACGAAAGCTAGGTAAGTACCTCGTCTCAAGATGAACTTTTTGATGCTTTCGAACAATTACACATGGATTTTCAAAATTCATTGAAAGATAATAAATCTCTAAAGATGAAAAATAAATTCTTGAAAGACGAAATCTCTAAATTACAAGAAAAGTGAAAATTTATTGAAATTGATCATTCTCTATGCCTTGAAAATAAAAACAATTTAAAAAATAATTTATTAAAAGTTCAAAATGAACTCAAAATTTAACGACCAAATTTTCTCTCGGAAATGAGAAATTTGAAAAATTACTTGGTGTTCAAAAATTTTGATAAATAAACAAGGTTTATGATTCAAACATAATGATAAAAACGAATCCGTAAATTTCAAAATACCCCAAGGTGGTAAATATTTAAAAATAGGGCATCACATTACAAATTGTAAAAGCCCAAGACGAAAAATCAAAATAAAGAAAATATGGATTTCAAAAGGAGCTATAATACCAAACATCATATATTTACCAAATGAAAACGGACCGAGAGTCCATTGGATCCCCAAAATTGAAAATTAATTATTTCAAAATAATTAGTATTTAAATCAGGGGAAGTTATTTTTTAAAAGGGGAGATACTTTTCAGGGGATTTCTTACACATTTCTTTTCATATATAGTTTTTCATTGATTTTATGATTTTTCATGCACTTTTTGCTAATGACAAAATGGGGGAGAAGAATGATGAGAAAAATGCAGAAAAAATATAATAAAGGAGAAGAATAGAAAAGGAGAAGGAATGATGGGGAGAAGAAGACTAACGAAACGGACAAAGCCGAAAACTATTATCTGTGTATATTTTTTGTATTTTTGCAGGAATAAATCCCATCGAAGTATTGTTGTTTTATCATCATCAAAAAGGGGGAGATTGTTGGAACACTTTATTCCACACATTCAATTTAGAAGTTTTGATGATAAGTTCCTAAACAAAGAAAAACAACAATTAATCAACAAGAAGTCAAAGACGCACGAACTAGATTGAATTGAAGCAAAAACACATATAACATACGCTATGCAACAAGGCTAACGTATTCAACGAAGTCCCAGCTGAAGTCAGCCGAGAAAGACATGCTTAACCCACACTATGGTGCAAGGTTAACGCACGCTATGCATGAAGTAATGTACGTAATATGGAACACTTAACGTATACTATGCAAGGTGAATTTTGAGTTCAAATGATATCAATCCGTTGGATTGATTCTAGTTGGTCAAAAAGCATGCAACGGATATGTACAGTTAACATACATTATGATATGTTGTTAACGTATGTTGAAGCATGTGACGTCATGGAGTAGGTCATCATATCAACGGCTATCTGAGGTTGATATAACATATGCTACGATGAACGACTAATACGCTACGTAAGAGATAGAAGCAAATGGATTGAAATGAAAAGAAAATAACGTACGCTACTGGGAAGTGTTACGTACGCTAAAGAGCATTGCGTATGCTACACAGTAAGCTTAACATATGCTATGAAGAGGGCAGTGACCAACGACTAGTTTAGGCTTTGAAGCTTGTAAATACCACTTCATATTATATTAACTATACAACAACTTCAAACAAAGTATTCATATATCAGATATTGTTATATTTATTATTGTTGTTGTTGTCGAGCGTAATTCATTAGAGTTTGAGTGTTTAATTCACTCAACCAAACACGAGAGAAAAGAAAGGATTATAGATTTGATTCGGTGTTATTAGGATTATGGCTCCGGAATTGTTAGAATCATAATCTAAATCCAAGTGAGGTTTTTCTAGTACCGATAGAAAGCTATATAGGTTGATTCCTTATCCGATAGACAAGGAAAATGGTATATCTTGGATCGATAGAAGATAAGATTGTAACGGTTTATCTTGGATCGATAGAAGATAAGATTATAACGGTTTCCCTCAGGCCGATAGAAGACAAGGCGTAAATGTTTATCTTAAGCCTATAGAAAAAGATACGAAGAGAGGACATAGGCATATTTGGTCGAACCCCTATATATCGCTGTGTCATTTACATTCCGCATGTAATCACTTCTACAATCGCAAAAGAATCCTATATTCCTAACCGCACTATCTCAACCCGCCTTCTAGTGGCGGTACCATACCCAACATAAAGATGTAGGCACTGTAGGATCAGACTCTGTAGGAAGATCTCTTGCTGTATGGATATGCTGTACGGATATTCCTAACAGCTTCCATACTTAGCGAAATGCTGACTCTGAAGACTTCTTGTTGTATGAATTATCAAAATAGGTTGCGTTTATCCCAACAATTTCCCTCTTTTTGATAATGCCAAACTTCCTAGATACAGAGAGGCTGTCTTCAAGTTTTCTATTCAAAATATCTGATCTTCATGACTTAGTCTAAACATTTGAACTGCTCGCAGGCGAGTTCTAAAGTGGCACTACTGTAATACCTAGATTTTTAGTATAAATTTTTCGCGTTATTTTATCTGAGATATACTGCATAGCTTGGTGTCTATACAGTATGGATAAAATAAATTGAAGACTGAGACAATTGTATTTGTATAATTGTCGTACTTGGTCGACAATTGTATTTGAGGATATCGTGTATCAGAGGTATCATATGAGAATATTTTGGGATGAGTATATGTATTCAGTATGTGAGTATGCGTATCCGGTATGTCGAGACGGACAGGAACAGTTGGATTTTGGCCAAGTACAGAAGGCCATTACATACGCTAAACTGGTAAGAATAACGTATGTTATGTGTTATGCATTACATACGTTATGAGGAGAATCGGACATGATCCAGACTGTGGCCGACAGTGGGCCCATCGTCGGCAGCTTTCGGCGCGGATGTGGACAGGTGAGTCAACGGATGGTTTAACGTTCACTATGCAGACGGTGTTATGTACGTTAATAGTGTATGAAGATTATGTACTATACCCATTGTATTACGTACGTAATAGTATCAGTTGTTAAGTGCAGTTATTTCTGGATTGAGGATAACGTACGCTAATCTTAGGTGATTACGTACGCTAATGGATTGTTACGTACGTAAAGAGTGGACATTATGTACGTAAACTAAGATACTGTAGTAAGTCAACTCCTGTATTACGTACGTTATGGCATGGGCGTTACGTATGTAATCGTGTTATGGAATTAAGACAGGAGCCTCTGGACCATTGTTACGTACGCTATCAAGGACAGATAACGTACGTAAAGGTGTGTTATGTACGTTAACTTTTGCATGTTACGTACGTAACGATCTGAGAGTTTATATATGTGGGATGCCCGTCACTTCGTTTTCCTTCAGAACTTCATTTCATTTTTCTCCTTCAACAATCAGAGATGGAGTTTTAGTTCTTCTAAGTCGATTATGAGCTTGAGTGCTTGGATTTGAGGCTTGGATATAAAGATATTGATGATTCTTGAAGAGTTTGATTGTGTTATTCATGTTCTTGAGGTATGTTGATGAACTCTACACCTTGAATTCGGATTTTGATGTTATTGTTGATGAATGATTCGTATGAAGATGATTATGGTGTTGTTGTGATTCTTGAGGTTATGTGAATTGTATGTTGAAGAATACGATGGCTTATATCTTCAATTATGTTATTTGTTATAAACATGATTATGGAATCATGGTGTTCTTGATGTTCTTGATGTTCTTGGTATATTTATCACATCAAAGATGAAAATGTGATAGGATACTTAATGGTTTTAAGTATAATCATGGATTTGATGATTGAAACCAATACTATGTTGATTGTAGTGGTAGAATTCGTATGTTCTTGATGAATATGAATCATGATAACAAGTTTGAATCCGGGAAGATTATGGTTAATCTTATAACAAGATTATCAATGGTATTGAACTATTTGGGTAGTTCAGATTGTCTATTATGCCGATAATAATGTTTACAAGTATGAACAAGAAGGAATCTTGTTGATTCATGTTTAAAGTTGAATTTGGAATCGAATATGTTATGAAATCCTTAATATCGAGATGAATCGATCATTGATATGATGAATGTGTTTAAGAGGTGTTGGTATTTTGGATATGAATATGGAATATTCATATCTAGAACTAAGTTATGTGTTTTGGTACAATATTCGTATAAGGATACGAATATGATTACGAGTTTGATGAGATTATTATTGATCTTTAAGTTGGGAAGTTCATACGTATTGAACAAGTGTTCAAATCGAATGATTGAGTTATTTGAAACCCTTGGAATATGATTATCTATAATGTTGAATTAATCGGATTGTCCGGATTGATGATGATAATCGGTAATTGGTTTTGATTATGAATTTCCAAGGAGGAAACTTGTTTTCGTATTGAATTGATAACGTTTAGACCCTTGTTATTGATTTAATTTGATTATCGATGTGATTATCGGGTTATAAATCGTGTTGAGATCTTGAATTCGAGATTGATTGGTTTGGGTTGTTTGGAATTGTGTTTAATCGGGATATTGTGGAACCATTGGGTTTATTGATCGGTTATATTGATTATCGAGTTACGGCTTGTATTGTGGATATGAGTTCGTAATTGTTTGAGTTGTATTGTCCGGTTTTGTATATGATCGAGGCATTATTGAGCCGTTGAGTTTGATTGGTTGGCTATGTCGGTTATTGATTGTTATCGGATTGTTGATTGATTACTTCAATAGGTTGAGATGTTTGATCGTGGATTATTATCGTTGTGTTGCGGTTGAGGTTTGAGAGTTCGTAGATTGCTTTTGGTCGGGGCTGAGGAGCTCGTGGACGAAGGCAATGGATTTTGGTAACGGCTTCGTGGTATCGGTATCGAGGCAAGTTATACTTGTTCAGTTTATGATATTTAATGAATGATTTTGATTTCATTTCATTTATAATTCATATAGCAATGATATTATGAATGTAACTTGTCGGGATTATGGTTTGTATATTATGCGTTGGTTTGGGTTAAATCATAGTGTGTATGGTTTAAATGCGTTTAGTAATGACGGAGATGTGAGTTATCTTTGGTCAGTGATATGGAATGTCGGATATCGGGGATGGTTTACCATGTCGACGTCGGGACGGTGGTTTGTTGGTATAAATGGACTATACTTATTTCGGGATTATTAATATAACTGTGTATTCGTTCAGGGATATTGGTTCATGGAAAGGATATTTTCTTCGACTTGAGGAAATTTAAGTATTGTTCAGTTATGAGGATAATTATTCTGTTGAATTGTTGTATGTGTTGTATGTTGAGGTTCCGTATAATGAGATTCGTATTGGTTGTTCATTGAGGGATGTTGATCTCAGGACTATTGTTGGTATTAATGGTTGTGTTGATTGTTTCATTGAGGGATGTTGATCCCGGAACTGTTGTCTGAGATTGTTGATCGTATGGATTATCCTTTGGGGATTGTAATCCCAGGAGGGTTGTTTCGGATATTGTCGGTCGTGTCGATCTTTCATTATCCATGTGTCATTGTTCACTTCGGTGAGTCTCTTGATCCTTATTGGATATGTGATGTTTTGAGTTTCGTTGTCATGTTGCATCGTGACATATCTGGAGTCATATCTGCGTGCCGATTGGTTATTGTGTAGGATTTTTAGCTGGTCACACTATGGTCATGTGTTGATATTTCCACATTGGACCGTGCACACGAGACGTAGTTCATGAGGCTAATTAGGTACATGTCCCACGTATATCCTGGATTCCTTATACGGGGTGGACATGTGCACGGACACATTTCCAGATCGGGCGTACTGTGACGTCCATCTTTGAGCCATATTTTGGTCGTTCATCCTCCATTTATGGTAGGGTATGTTCGACGGTTTGCGACTGGTTGTTCATATGCCCGAGGGGTATGTTCAACAGTCGGGGTTCTTTCTTTGAGATCCTTTGTTGATCGTGTTTGGGAGTTTACCATGTTGAGGGTATTCTCGGTTATTATTGCTGTTTGTTGATCGTGTCGGAGTTTACCATGTTGAGGGTATTCTCGGTTATTGTTGATCCTTTGTTGATCGTGTCGGAGTTTACCATGTTAAGGGTATTCTCGGTTATTGTTGATCCTCTATTGATCGTGTCGGAGTTTATCGTGTTGATGGTATTCTTGGTTATCGTTAACCCTTTGTTGGTCGTATTGGAGTTATCATGTCGATGATATTCTCGGTCGATGTTTTGGTTGATCTGGTTAATGATCATATGAGCATTCGGATTGTCGTTGATGTTTCGGGACTTGTTATTATTGTTTTGTGGTAGTTGAGCTACAGTTATATTGTGTGTTATTGGATTCTATCCAGATTGATATTTGACGGTGCAATTCGACGGATAGGTTTTGGCACAGATGGTTCATTTCACACTTATGAGTTATGATGATGTTTTGAGGATACTTGGTATTGTTTGAATGCAGCATAGATGATTGTTGTTGAGTTCATTTCGTCATTTGAGAATGCGAAATGTGGATTATGGTAAGGATTGATTTGGTATGGGTTGCTATAGGTTGGTAAGGTTATGACGGTAATATTATGTTGGTAGTATTCTTGCAATATTATTACATTGGTATGTAATTATTTATGATGATGTGATCGTTATCATTGTTAAGTATTGTGGCCGACCCCGTCGTGGTCTTTATTTTTAGGTACTTGGAGGTCGAGCTAGTAGCGGTCGTGAAGGGATGAGCTTCCCGGGTGATACTGGCTATGGCATTATTTTGGGAACCGAGTATTTGACTGGTTGTTTTATTCCGCTGCAATTGTGTATATTTTAAATTGTGTTTATATCCACTGCGTGTGTATTTTAAAATGGCTTTTCGGTATTTTTACCAACTCGTGTATAACTTTCAAAATGGCTTTTTTGGGTATTTCGTAAACTTGGGGTATTTCGTTAACTCTTTTTCCTAACTATTTTGTCGGTACGTTTAAGGGGTGGCTTAACGTATATTTTGAAAATGTTGAGTCTCGCCGTTTTGGCCTGAAACTTGTAATGATTTTATTTTGTGATGGTATTTGGAAAATGGATTTTTGAAAATTATTTAAATACATTACCGTCTTTCGCCTGTTGGCGTATTTGAAACGTTTTTGAAAATGAGTTTTAGCCTGGTGGGTTCCGGCACGGGACCCACGACGCTGTAATATCCCCAAATGGTTTTGGGGGCGTTACAGAAGATGGTATCGGAGCTTGGGTTTTGTGAAACCCGGGCATGTGTGTTATGTGGCTCTACCAGTACGGTAGTAGCGTGACTTTTGAAAATAATTTTCCTGACTTTTGAGTCAAACCGATTTTTGGAGGTTCCAAATTTTTGAGATTCTTTTCAAATTGCTAATTATGATATTAGTGTGTGTTGGTGTTGTGTTGAAACTTCGTATGGGAGTCGTGTGCTAGTATCACGGGAGATCATCGGCTTCACGCACCTGTTGTAACACCCCCATGTTATTCAGGGTATATTACAGCGCCGTGAGCCCCGCTGTGGGACCCACAAGGCTAATCATACACGGAACTATATAAAACTTGACCGAAAAGGTCCAAATACAATGAATGAAGGACAATACAAATGGTATTCAAACCATATCCATTGTATCTAAATACATCACAATACAAATCAATACCTCGGCAACACAGGCCGGAACATCAAGGAAACTGACAAACAATACTCGAATAATCAATAACCATTCCAGTACAACAACACCGAATAGAAGAACACAAAATATAACCGGAGATAAGACACAGTATCACGCTCGCCCATCATCTTCATGCCGACCCGATACCTGCCCGTCCGCTCTCCTGGAACCTGAAATACATAAAAAGTATTTCCCCCATAAAGGGGTTAGCCGTCGAATAGCTAGTGCAAGTATATTGAGTATGAAACACAATACTTCTCGACAATAAAGTAAAGTAACCGTCAATTCATCATTTGAGGACTAGTATTACGAAATAACTAAATCTCATAGCATCTCATCAATACGTACATGATCAACCGTGGAACCGCACCATAGGCTACGAAACCCTCAGAGGACCCGTCGGTCCGTCCCAGAGTGGTTAACTCATATTATCCCTAGAATCGCATCAGAGGCTACGAAACCCTCAGAGGACCCGTCGGCCCATCCCAGAGTGGATATAAATAATCATGCCATTAATATATCTTACTTTCAAAGTCGAGAACGTACAACCATAAATATATACTTTCCTTTGAGTCATCGAGAAATCGAATGGAAAAGAGTATAAGTTCGGTAGGTCCAAGAATGCACTTTCGACACCGAAATGATTCGCAAGGAATACGATAATCAATAATCCATACTTAAATCACACGAAGAAACTCCCGAAACCCGCCTACGATTCACGAAACTACAAGGGTAAACATCTAGAGGTTGGAAAATGACCAAACCCTCTCACATCCGAACAAGGTACAAAACAATCCATAAAATCGTAGGGAAAACATGTATACGGGGTAGATACTTCATAATCTCAAGGTTCTCAAGCTCCAAAACGGATAAATCGGACGAATCTAAGAAAAACCCCAAAATTCCCAAAATTAGGGTTCTAAGGATTTTTACCTTGATTTGGAAGATAGAAATGGATTAGATGTTGTGAAATCTTTGTTATCCAACCAAAGATGTTGATATCTGAAGAAGAATCACCTCCAAACGCTCTGAATCGCCCAAAACACGTTGCTCCCATCAAATGGGCGAGAAATGAGAGAAATGAGGCATATAAGTGGTTGACTGTCCCATATATACTGCACCCAGTCTAGCGCACGCTACGCCCCAATATTAGCGTGCGCTAGCGGGTCACCCGGTAGTCCAGTGGCTACTGCCAGCCTAGTTAGCGTGCGCTACATATACGGTAGCATGCACTATCCAAGAGTTAGTGTGCACTACCTGGTAGTTGTTGCCCAGAAATGGAAGTCCAGAACCTACTGTCCTCTGTCCTGCTCGAGCCTTAGCGTGCGCTGCTGATATTGCCTAGCGTGCGCTACGCAACACTTATAGCGTACGCTAGTCGCTGCCTAGCGTACGTTATCTGATAGTCCAGAGAGTCTGAAAACCTCACTGCCCTTGCCGATCCAGCTTGTGAGCGTGCGCTGCGGACGGTGTTAGCGCACGCTACTGAACACGAATAACGTGCACTAGCGTACTCCTAGCGTGCGCTATATCCGTGACCCAGGATACTTCCGAAAGTTCTAAACCACACGATCATGATCCAAACAAGGTATGAAATTCTAGGTCAACATAGAAAACATCACAAAGAGTTTACAGAGCGACGAAAATAGGAAGAACGACAAGGTCAAACTGTCAATAAAAAGTACGGGTATTTCATCCCGAAACTTAAGAAATAAAAAGCTCGGGAAATTCTGATCGCATCTCCTCTTCCGTATCCCAAGTCGCCTCCTCGACTCCATGTCTCGACCACTATATTTTAACCAATGGGATGGCTTTGTGCCTAAGTTGCTTCTCACGATGTTCAAGGATCTTCACCGGCCTCTCCGGAAAAGTAACATCCTTAGTTACGTCAATCTCACTATAGTCTATAATATGACTTGGATCCGGAATGTACTTCCTCAACTGAGAATTATGAAAATGCTATGGTCATGACTCAAAGCTGGAGGCAACGCCCAGCGATAAGATAAATCTTCAACCCTATCCAGAATTTCAAATGGCCCGATATATCACGGAATAAGTTTACCCCTCTCTCGAAGCGGAAAAACTCGTTTGGTTGGCAACACCTCGAGTAGGATATGGTCTCCCACTTCGAATTTCAAATATCAACGACGGGTATCAGCATAAGAGTTGATATGTTAAAGAACATTCTCAAATGACGAAATGAACTCAACTACAACCACTTGTGCTGTATTCAAACAGAACCAAGAATCCTTAAAACATCATCGTAACTCATAAGTGCGGAATAATCATCCGTGCCAAATCCTGCCCGTCGGATTGCACCGTCAAATCTCAATATGGATAAAAACCAATAACACACAATATATATGTAGATCAACTACCACAAAACAATGACAACAAGTCCCGAAACATCGACGTACAGTCCGAATGCTCATACGATCAATAACGATGATCAACCAATAAATCAACCGAGAATATCATCGACATAATAAACTCCAATACGACCAACAGTGGATCAACAGTAATCGAGAACACCCTCAACATGGTAAACTCCAAACACGATCAACAAAGGATCACCAAGAAATAACCCCGACTATCGAACATACCCCTTGGGTGTATGAACAACCAGTCGTAAACCGTCGAACATACCCTGCCACAAATAGAAGATGAACGACCAATCAATATGGCTCAAATATGGACATCACAGTACGCCCTATCCGAAAATGTGTCCGTGCACATGTCCACCCCATATACGGAATCCATGATATACGTGGGACATGTACCTAATTAGCCTCACGAACTACGTCTCGTGTGCACAGTCCAATATGGAAACATTAATGTATGACCATCGTGTGCCCAACTAGAAATCCACACAATAACCAATCGGAACGCATGTATAACTCCAGGTATGTCATGATGCAACATGACAACGAAACTCAAAGAATCACATATCCAATAAGGATCAGACTCACCAAAGTGAACAAAGACAGCCTGACAATGAAAAGTCGACACGACTAATCAATATCCAAAACAACAATCCTGGGGTCATCATCCCCAATTAACGATCAACACGATCAACGATCTAAATACAATTAGCCCTGGGATCATCATCCCTCAACGAATATATAGTTATACGAATAATCTCAAATAAGGTACTGTCCATTCAATACCAATAAACTTTTATCCCGATACTCATGTCATCATGATAACTACCCTCGATATCCGACATTCCATATCATAGATCAAAGATAACTCACATATCTGTCTTCAATCAAACACAGTTAAATCATATACCTTATGATTTAATCCGAACTAGAGCACAGTACACAACCCATCATCCCGACAATTTAAATTTATAATATTATTACCATATGAATTATAAATGAAATGAGAGCGAAACTATTTATTAAATATCATAAACTGAACAAGTATAAACTTGCCTCGATACCGATACAACGAAGCTGTTACCAATTCAGTTGCTTTCGCATACGAGCTCCTCAACCGCGGCCAAAGCAATCTACGAACCCTTCAACCTCAACCGCAATACAACGGTCATAATCCACGATCAAACATCATAACTTATTGTAAAAAGAAGGATTAATAATCAACGAGTTCGATAACGATCGATATCAATACAACCAAACCACAAACTCAATGGTTCCACAATATCTCGATTAAACACAGTCTGAACAATCCAACTCAGACACTTACGAATCCCTGTCCACAATACAAGTTGAGATCCGATGGTCATATCGGCGACCAAATCGAACTAATAATAAAGGTCTAAATGTTATCGATCCCTAACTCAATTCTTAAATACGAATTAACAAGGTCCCTTCTTGTAAATCCATAGTTAAAATTTACCGATGATCATCATCAATTCGGACGATCCAATTAGTTCAACATTATAGGTAATCATATTCTAAGGTTATCAAAGAATCCAGTCATTCAACTTGAACACTTATTCAATACGTATAGGCTTTCAAATTCAGAGATGAATACTAATCTCATCAAACTCGTAACAATATTCGTATCCCTAACACCCACACTTCTTATAAATGCTCATCATCTCATATAATTCAAGAGTCTCTCAAGAATCATGAATTAATCTGAAATCACATCCACAATCGAACCAACGATAAAATCCAATATTCTAACATCGAAGCCATCATCTAACTCATAGTCTAAGGCATATATCATCATAACATCAAGAATCGCAACAATACTGCCAAGAACACTATGCTTCCCTAACCATGCTCATGACAACATAACATAACCCAACATATAAGTCATCATGTCATCATTTTCCTTTACAACTTCCCGTGGAATACCAAGAATCATCATAACGCCCCCATATTCCATTATCATATGAACTAATCATCAACAGCGACGAAGAAAAATCGAATTGTCTGGAGATATTAACCAACATATCTCTTGAAGATAAACAACACCATTCAAACCACACGAATCATATCAACATCCGCACCTCAACAATAATATCAACATAACTCGGTAATCCATCCATAGTCATACTTATCAACTCATATACATGACGATTATCAACACAAGAACATCATATACAATCCAAGATGAAATCCCAAAATGAAAAGTAATTACCACATTGGATAAATAGGTTGAATCCCAAGGTTGAATCCATTCTCGATCACTATCAAGCTCCAATGCTGTTAAGGACGATCAATCTCACAATACGCAAGTGTATGGATCCTCGAAGTATCCTCCAAGAACACTCTCTATCGGTTGAAGTGAAGAAAATGGGTGAAATGCATCTTAACACTCGTCTGTCCATACTTATACTGCACATTACTAGCATGCGCTAAAACTTGTATTTAGCGTGCGCTATAGCCCTAGCGTTCTTTACCCTTCCTAGATAGCGTGCGCTATCGAGGTCCAGAAAGGCTACTGCCTTACTTCATACATCAGCTTACGTACGTAATATCCATGCAATAACGTAGGTAAATACAATCGTTGACCTGCTACAGTAATACAACATTAGCGTGCGCTAATCTTCAACCTTAGCATGCGCTAATCGTCGTTGACCCGACAATCTGTACCTTCCCCAAAGATGCTTGGGTCCCACACGCCGAAGGCAACCATTATGAAGAGATAAATTTACCACTAGAAGGTGGGGTTGAATAGTGGTAATGCGGAATATCGAACTTTCTTGCGAATAAATGAAAATAGTGCGGAAAATAAAAGACTCGAAGATTTATAGAGGTTCGGCAACTTGCCTAAGTCCTCTCTCCGACTTCTTTTTCTATTGGCTCAAGAACAACCACAAACTTGACTCGTCTTCGATCGGTCAGAGTACACAACTGTTACAACCACTTGTCTTCTATTGGTCCAAGCTCAACCACTCTCAAAAATAAAACTTTGTTTATCTAGTGTTTTATAGGAACTAGATAATCCTCACTTACGAATGTAGGAGTATAATCCTAACAATGCCGGATCAAAGATCCTAATAACACCGGATTAGTGACTCTTGATTCGTTTCTCTAAAGCTCAAGTATGAGTGATGCAACACTCACAACCAAATGAAAGAATACAAAGTATAATAAATATTACAAGGTATATCACTCTTTGTATCTTTCTTCTCACAACATAGAATGCAATAAAAGATATAAAACTGAGCTCAAGTATGCTTTGATTGCTTGTATGCTTGTATGCTTGTATGCTCAAAGTTGTGTAAGTGATACCCAAGTCCTATGGGTATTTATAGGTGTCAGCCATTCTTCAAATACTGATATTTGTATTATTAGCGTGCGCTAATAATACCTCCTAGCGTGCGCAATCGGTCTCTGACTTGACTTTTCTGAACGGTCACAAAACTGTTCCAACGGTAAAATAATATGGCTAGCGTGTGCTAGTCACACCTTCTTAACGTGCGCTATCGGTTGGTCAACAGGTCTTCAATCTTGACTTTGAAAGTGTTGGTTTGTCTCCCCAACATCTCTTTATCCAACGGCTAAATTTGTACTTAGCGTGCACTAGCAGCTATGCATAGCGTGCGCTAGTAACATCTAATTCCAGCTTTTCCAGATTTCACGGATCATATTTAACTCCTGCGTTTCCAATGGTAGAAAATCTAACGGTAAACTTTTGACTGATTTAGCGTGCGCTAATATATATTGTGTAGCATGCGCTAGATGCTTTCCTTAGTAACGTACGTTACCCTGTGTAGCATACGTAAATGCCTTCTCATTTTGAGTCCAGTGGCTACTGGACTACTAACTACGTTATCCGGTAGCGTGCGCAAGACATAAAGAGTAACGTGCGCTAAGTCCTCATAGTAGCGTACGTAAATGATCGTCCGTAGCGTGCACAAGTCCTTTTCCTTTTTCTTTCCAGACCTTACTGTCCTCTGACTGGAGATGCGATAGCGTGCGTTACATAGATATGATAGCGTGTGCTAAAACTAACAGTTTAGCGTGCGCTGATAATATGACCTTTGCGTGCGCTATCCATCAGGTAACTTCACTGGGCTGCAGCTGAGTTGACTTTGCTGAATATATCCCTAGATAGCGTGCGCTACTATGGTACAGGTAGTGTGCGCTAAGTCTATTTTGCTCCTTCAATATAGCAACGTGCTGAGATCTATTTAAATGTTTTGAATGAAATTATCATCAAAATACTTTTTGAGTCAACAATCTCCCCCTTTTTGATGATGTCAAAACATTTAATTTATACCTGCAAAAACATTTTTAAAAGTTTCGAATCAAGGTAACTTGTTCGATATATTAGTATGTTTCGGTTTTTGGAATATTCTCCCCCTTTTTGACATAAACAAAAAGGAACTCCCCCTGAATCATTGCATTTTAACAAATAATACCAACCAAATATTATGAACCAAAACAAAAGCACATAAACAGCAAATGCCAAACTTCAACCAACCAACTGAAGAGAAATTCAAATTCTATTAAAAAGAAGTTCAAGCATTACAAACGTTCAAAGCCTGAGACATAAAATCCATTCGAAAGATAAGTTTCTACAACAAGTATCAAACATCTAGGCTCTAAGGGTCTTGATCAGAAGAGGAGGAAGGGAATGGAAATGACGGGTGAGTGTATCGGATGAAATCAAAAATTAGCCCGCGAACTTCCCGGACTTCTGAGCCATGAAACCAGACTTCCGAGCGAAGAGACCGAACATCCTCTCATATTTCCATTTGAGAGGTCTCGATGCTCCGCATCCGAGCAATAAGAGCACTCTCTTCTTCTTCCGTGATGGAGTCTCTCATCGGTCGCTTGCCTTTTGTTTTTGGGTGACGAACAAACTTTCCGGTTTGCAATTCCCAAAGAGTATGAGGTCCTCGATGTAGCACACATTCGGCCGGAGTTGGTGTTCGCGTCCCTTTCGGCACTTGGTCGTCTTCTCGAAGATACGGAAATAGCACCCAACCTCTATTGAATGTTTCAACATAGTGCATTGCTTTGAGGGTGAGATCACTAATCTCGTGTCCTCGAGACACCGGAACCGATGCCTCGCTTGACAAGTCGACATGGAAGTGACGAAAGATTACAGTGAGTATAGAACCAAAAGGCAGCCCTGACTTCCGCGTCCTCGACATGTAGTGTTTTGAGCGAAAGGAATCTCCTTTTGCCTTCATCCAATTCAACACAATTCCGGTAAAATCCACCTTGTCGTCTTTTAGCACTCGATACACCACGTTTTTGTCAACTCCCACTAACTTGTGTTGGGTGTTCACTTTCGGCATCAAGCACTTTGTGAGTGCAGCCAACAACAAGCGAATATGAATTCCAAAGTCATTATTTTCGAAAACATCATCCGTAACCTCGATGACAGTTTTAGATCACAGAAAATCGGCAACATCTTTCTCAGACACAAGTGATTCGTGATTCTTCATCAATTGACTTCCCACAACAATCAAAACCATCCTTCGTCAATCCAGATAATTCGTGAAGAATTTCCAAAGAAATTTTCACCACGGTTCCTTTCACCAGACTACCGAGAACAAAACCACCAGAAGAATTATCACTGTCTCTCAAATGCAAATTAGCATAAAATTCCCGGACACAAGAAGGGTAGATGATTTCCTTGCACTCAACGAAATGGGCTATCCCTAGAGCTTCAAAAAAATCACGGATGTTTACCTTTGCTCATTCGAGACTGCCGAAATTGAAAAAGTAGCAGTCGGTAAGATGCTCTTGAGGAAGAATATCGGAGAACACCTTCGACGCGGTGTATGAAAAAAATTAGGTCGCATCGTATTCGGCGTTGCGAGGGCGTTTTAGATTTTTGTAGGATTTTTCCATGGCTTTGCGTCCTTTGCTCGACATGAATTTGGAAGAAATTTATTTAAGGAAGAAATTGGAGGTTGATGGTTCGAGTTCGTCGGCTAGGGTTTTTTGTTGAAAAGGGGTTTCTGCGTTTGCGTACGTTAAGATAGAATGAAAATGTTTCTGGGCCGTACGAAGTTTATATAGTGAACTGAATTCTAAGTAGCGTATGCTAGGAACGAAAGGTTAGCGTATGTTAGGTGAAAATAGGAAGCTCACTGGACTGTCCAGTAGCCGATTTGGAATATGAAGAGTTTTAATTAGCGCACGCAAAGTATAGAAAGTTAGCGTACGTTATCAAAAAAGAAGATTAGCGCGCGTTAAGAAAAATGAAGCTAGCGCGCGCTAGCGAATGGAACGATTCAAGGATATTGATTTCTCGAGTAGAAAACTTATTTCAAAAATTGTCTAGATGTCCCATACCAAGTTGAAAACGAATAGAGTTAAATGATTCTTCAGGAAGAGGTTTTGTAAAAATATTAGCAAGTTGGTCCTTCGTCCCGACAAAAATTAAACAGATATCTTTCTTCTACATATGATCGCGTAGAAAGTGATGTCTAATGCCTATATGCTTAGTTATACTATGCAATACAGGATTTTTACTCAGATTAATCGCACTAGTATTATCACATAGAATAGGGGTATTTTCAAAATATATGCCGTAGTCGCGAAGTTGATTTTTAATCCATAATACCTGAGCACAGGCGCTCCCTGCAGCAACATATTCGGCCTCAGCTGTAGACAATGCTACACTGGTTTGCTTTTTACTTCCCCAAGATATTAAACATGATCTAATAAAATGACACGTACCACTAGTACTCTTTTTGTCAATTTTACATCCGCCGAAATCGGCGTCACTATATGCATGTAAATTAAAATCCAAGCAAGAAGGATACCATAGACCTAGTCCGATAGTCCCTTTTAAGTAGCGAAAAATGCGTTTACAAGCAATTAAATGTGATTCCTTGGGATTAGCTTGGAATCGAGCACAGAAGCATGTAGCAAATATTATGTCTGGCCTAGATGCAGTCAAATATAACAAAGATCCGATCATACCTCGATATAATTTTTGATCTACGGATTTGCCATTTTCATCTTTTTCAAGCTTTAATGATGAAGACATTGGCGTAGAAATCACCTTGCTACTTTCAATTTTTAATTTCTTTAGGAGATCGTTTGAGTACTTCGTTTGATGGATAAAGATTCTATCTTCGCATTGCTTGATTTGAAGCCCGAGGAAGAATGTTAATTCTCCCATCATACTCATCTCGAACTCTCCTTTCATAAGATTAGAGAAATCTTGGCACAAAGATTCGTTAGTAGCTCCAAATACAATGTCATCAATGTAGATTTGGCAAACAAGTATATCATCATTCAATATTTTCACAAACAAGGTATTATCGACTTTGCCTCTTTTATAGTCATTTGCAATTAAAAATTGACTTAAACGATCATAACATGCTCGGGGTGCTTGCTTCAACCCGTAGAGTGCCTTGTTGAGCTTGTAGACGTGATCCGGAAATTGATGATCTTCAAAACCGGGAGGTTTCTTGACGTAGACTTCTTCTTGAATGTAGCCATTCAAGAATGAACTTTTCACATCCATTTGAAATAGTTTGATCTTTTTGTGAGCGGCAAATGCACATAACAAACGGATGGCTTCGAGTCGAGCCATGGGAGCAAAACTTTCTTCATAATCAAGACCTTCCTCTTTATTATACCCTTGAGCGACCAAACGAGATTTATTTCGAATTGGGTAACCGTCTTCGTCACTCTTAATCTTGTGCACCCATTTAGTTTCAATAATTGTTTTATCTTTAGGAGCGGGAAATAAATTCCATACATTATTGTGCATGAATTGTACAAGCTCCTCTTGCATTGCCATCACCCAACTTTCATCATCAAGAGCCTCGGATATATTTTTGGGAACTATTTCGGATACGAAAGCACAATGAGCCATATATTTGGTGGTTCTCCTTCGGGTTTGAACACCGTCTTCAATATTTCCAATCACGAGATCCTTTGGATGGTCTTTTATGTTCTTCCAATCTTTCGGTAAATCAACGATTGTGTTCGTTTCGATTTCCGAATTTTTCTTCACTTTGGTTGAGGGATCCGGAAAAGTATCTGCATCATCAAAATATTCTACCTTTCTCGGGGGTGAGATCATATCATTGAATTTAACATGAATGGATTCTTCAACTTTATTCGTTCTAATGTTATAAACGCGGTATGCTTTGCTATTTGTACAATAACCAAGAAATATTCTGGAGTCGGATTTAGCATCAAACTTGCCCAAGTTATCCTTACCATTGTTTAAGATAAATACATTGCAACCAAAAGGATGAAAGTAAGCTATATTTGGCTTTTTGCCCTTCCATAATTCATACGGGGTTTTAAGATGAGTTCTACGAACATGAACCCGGTTAATCACATAACATGCCGTAAAGATAGCTTCGGCCCAAAAGTATCGTGGAATAGAGTATTCATTAAGCATAGTCCTCGACATTTCTTCCAAAGATCGATTTTTCCTTTCAACAACCCCATTTTGTTGAGGCGTTCTAGGAGCCAAAAAATTATGATTAATCCAGTATTTGTCACATAAGAGTTCAAACGGAATGCAATCAAATTCACCTCCGTGATCGGTGCGGATAGAGATTATGGAGAGATTTTCCTCATTTGATACCAAACGACACCATTTAGAGAACTCGGAAAATGCATCATCCTTATGCGCTAAAAATCTAACCCAAGTAAATCGAGAGAAATCATCAACAATAACCAAAGTGTAAAGCTTGCCATTTAAACTAACCTGTCTAGATGGTCCAATCAAATATATATGCACAAGTTCAAGAACGCGACTAGTGGAAACCTCGAATTTTGGTTTGAAATATTCTCGAGTGTGTTTCCCTTTTATGCATGATTCACACAAATGTTTTCTATCAAACTTAAGTTTGGGCAATCCACGAACAAGGTCGTGTCTAGATAAAATAGAAATGATAGGTAAAGATGTATGCCCCAATTTTCGATGCCATAAATATGCATTATCATCCAAAGTAATAAGACATTTTTCCTTGAATGAACTTTTATCATTAAGATCAACAATATATATGTTTCCACATCTCAAATCGATGAATGCAATTTTATTATTTCTAAATGCCGTGCAATGCGTTTTCTCAAAGAGAATTTTAAAACCTTCATCGCAAAGTTGTGAAACGCTAAGTAGATTATGATGAAAACCATCAACAAACAATACTTTATTGATAGAGGCAGAAGGTTCCTTACCGACTTTCCCGATGCCTTTGATTTTTCCCTTTTGATTGTCCCCAAAGGTCACATGTCCTTGTTCTTGATATTCGAGGTCTTCAAATAAGTCCTCGGAGCCGCACATGTGCCTTGAGCATCTGCTATCAATGTACTACTTGCTTTTCCCTGGTGCCGATACCTCGATATTGCTTTCGGAGTCGAGTGCCATGAATGCGAGATTCGCATCTAGAGATATTTAAATATCCTCCTCGTCATCACTCCAAGAAGCGATTTGGACCTCCTTCTTTTTGAATCTTTCCATTTGAGGCTTTGAAGAGGATCCTCGATATTCTTTGGCATAGTGACCGGCTTGACCACATTTCCGACAATTATTGTCGAACTTCTTTATAGGGGCATAGCCACTCTTCTTTTGCTCCGGCTTGCCATCCCGACCAAGAAAACTTCGCCTCTTTTGAATTAGGCTTTTATACCTTCTAAAGTTCTTGGCGTAGAGAGCAAGTTCCTCGTCGTCTTTATCTTCGGGAACATATTCCTCAACATCGCTATCAACATTGAATGCGACTACCTTTTCACGAGGCTTTGGTTTGGTGCCTCTAGACTTGAGAACAATCTCATAATTGATGAGTGACCCTATGAGGGCACTAAACTTGAGCTTTTTGAGATCTTTGGACTCCATGATTGCGGTGACCGTGGCATCCCATTCTCGTGGCAACGAGCGAAGAATTTTCTTTGCTTTGTCGCTGCTCGATATAGGCTTTCCGAAAGATGCAAGGCCATTGGTTATAGCCGGAAATCGATCCAATATATTGGTGATCATTTCCTCGTCTTTCATGGAGAAGAGTTCGTAGTCATGAAGTAGCATGTTGATTTTGGTCTCCTTGACTTGAGTGGTTCCCTCATGAGCTACTTCGATTTCCCAAATTTCCTTTGCGCTTTCATAGGAACATATCCTATTGAGTTCTTCGGGATTAAGGGCGCAATAGAGAAGTTGAGTAGCACGGGAATTGATGTGAGTGTTCCTCCAATCCTCATCATTGAATTCGTCGAACTTTTTCAACGATCCATCCTCTTTCTTTGCAAGCTTCGGACCAAAGGCTATAACTTTCCAAATTTCAATATCGTAGGCTTGAACAAAGATAGCCATTTTCTTTTTCCATGTCATGAAATTTGAACCGTCGAAGAAGGGAGGATGGTTGAGATCATTTCCTACGATTTGGCCAAGAAGTGCCATTTGCGGATCTTTTTCCCTTAGGTGGTTAAACCTTTAAAAAGAGACCCGCTCCGATACCAACTGAAGAGATAAATTTACCACTATAAGGGAGGTTGAATAGTGGTAATGCGGAATATCGAACTTTCTTGGAAAATAAAAGACTCAAAGATTTATAGAGGTTCGGCAACTTGCCTACGTCCTCTCTCCGACTTCTTTTTCTATTAGCTCAAGAACAACCACAAACTTGACTCGTCTTCGATCGTTCCGAGTGCACAACCATTACAACCGCTTGTCTTCTATTGGTCCAAGCTCAACCACTCTCAAAAATAAAACTTTGTTTATCTAGTTTTCTATAGGAACTAGATAATCCTCATTTACGAATGTAGGAGTATAATCCTAACAATGCCGGATCAAAGATCCTAATAACACCGGATTAGTGACTCTTGATTCGTTTCTCTAAAGCTCAAGTATGAGTGATGCAACACTCACAACCAAATGAAAGAATACAAAGTATAATAAATATTACAAGGTATATCACTCTTTGTATCTTTCTTCTCACAACTTAGAATGCAATAAAAGATATAAAACTGAGCTCAAGTATGCTTTGATTGCTTGTATGCTTGTATGCTTGTATGCTCGAAGTTGTGTAAGTGATACCCAAGTCCTATGGGTATTTATAGGTGTCAGCCATTCTTCAAATACTGATATTTGTATTAATAGCGTGCGCTAATAATACCTCCTGGCGTGCGCAATCGGTCTCTGACTTGACTTTTCTGAACGGTCACAAAACTGTTCCAACGGTAAAATAATATGGCTAGCGTGCGCTAGTCACACCTTCTTACCGTGCGCTATCAGTTGGTCAACAGGTCTTCAATCTTGACTTTGAAAGTGTTGGTTTGTCTCCCCAACGTCTCTTTATCCAACGGCTAAATTTGTACTTAGCGTGCGCTAGCAGCTATGCATAGCGTGCGCTAGTAATATTTAATTCCAGCTTTTCCAGATTTCACGGATCTTCTTTGACTCCTGCGTTTCCAACGGTAGAAAATCTAACGGTAAACTTTTGACTGATTTAGCGTGCGCTAATATATATTGTGTAGCGTGCGCTAGATGCTTTCCTTAGTAACGTACGTTACCCTGTGTAGCGTACGTAAATGCCTTCTCATTTTGAGTCCAGTGGCTACTGGACTACTAACCATGTTATCTGGTAGCGTGCGCAAGACATAAAGAGTAACGTGCGCTAAGTCCTCATAGTAGCGTACGTAAATGATCGTCTGTAGCGTGCGCAAGTCCTTTTTCCTTTTTCTTTCCAGACCTTACTGTCCTCTGACTGGAGATGCGATAGCATTCCTTACATAGATATGATAGCGTGCGCTAAAACTAACAGTTTAGCGTGCGCTGATAATATGACCTTTTCGTGCGCTATCCATCAAAGGTAACTTCACTGGGCTGCAGCTGAGTTGACTTGGCTGAATATATCCCTCGATAGCGTGCGCTACTATGGTACAGGTAGCGTGCACTAAGTCTATTTTGCTCCTTCAATATAGCAACATGTTGAGATCTATTTAAATGTTTTGAATGAAATTATCATCAAAATTCTTTTTGAGTCAACACATTAAAGCCAAAATTCCCTGTTAACCGATCTGATATTAGCGTGCGCTAACTGTATGCATTAGCGTGTGCTAAATGCCGATAATAACCAGCCTGGGCCTACCTGTCGGCCACCTTCCAAACCTTATCCAGAATGCCTTACGTATGTTAGGGGTCCTCCTTAGCATACGTAATTCAAACCTCTTAGCGTGTGCTAAGTATACATCATAGCGTGCACTAACGTGGCTGTACTTAGCTAATTCCAATTGTTCTTGTCCGTTGTCTCGACATACTGGACACAAATATACGACATGCTGAAAACGTATATTTGATTCAATAACATTCTCACATGATATACCCAATATCAAAATTAAAACAATCTGATACATGATATCTTCAATTATAACAGTCAACCAATCACGTCAATTGTACAAGTACAACTGTCCCGGTCCTAAAATTATTTTATCCATACTGTACACGCACCAAGCTATCCAGTATATCTCAGATAAAACAAAGCGCAAAATTTTATATTGAAAATTTATACTGAAAATCTGGATATGTATATTACATACTACCCTCCTTAAAATAAGTTTCGTCCTCGAAACTTGCAATCCTGTCATCAACAACAGATCAACCCAAAATTTCCAACTCATTACAAGAGTAATCATACGTAGCCACGAGCGAGTAACCAAAACAGTATACTTACAGGTGCCTGAAGTCGATCTTCCAAAATACTAGCATCCAACTCCCATACGAAGTCTCAATACAATACCAACACAAACCAATATCGCAATTAGCAATTTTGAAAATATCTCAAAGAAAAGTCCGCGTCCGCGACCACGGTCTTGTCTCTGTCCCCTGTCAGCAGACATTTTGAAGGATACACAAGATACGTAAGTACAATCTAAATCGCACGTCCTTGAAGTGACCGATTCCCAAGAATATCAAACTAAAAGCAAAGCGATTAAGAAAACACAAGAAGAGTAAGAGGACTTACAAGTATCGGCCACACTGTGATGATGGAAAAGTAGTGATACTGTAGATAAACAATGACTCAATCGAACCAAAAGACCGACAGCCTAGGTATCCATAAACCTAAGCTCTGATACCATATTATGTAACACCCCCAAGTTACTCAGGGTATATTACAGCGTCGTGAGCCCGACCGTGGGACCCACAAGGCTAATCATACGCGGAACTATAAAACTTGACCTAGAAGGTCCAAATACAATGAATGAAGGACAATACGAATGGTATTCAAACCATATCCATTGTATCTCAATACATCACAACACAAATCAATACCTCGGCAAGACAGGCCGGAACATTAAGGAAACTGACAAACAATACTCGAATAATCAATAACCATTCTAGTACAACAACACTAAATGGAGGAACACAAAATATAACCGGAGATAAGACACAGTATCACGCTCGCCCATCATATTCATGCTGACCCGATACCTGCCCATCTGCTCTCCTGGAACCTGAAATACATAAAAAAGTATTTCCCCCATAAAGGGGTTAGCCGTCGAATAGCTAGTGCAAGTATATCTAATATGAAACACAATACTTCTCGACAATAAAGTAAAGTAACCATCAATTCATCATTTCAAGATTAGTATTCTGGAATAACTAAATCTCATAGCATCTCATCAATACGTACATGATCAACCGTGGAAACGCACCAGAGGCTACGAAACCCTCATAGGACCCGTCGGACCATCCCAGAGTGGATATAAATAATCATGCCATTCATATATATTACTTTCAAAGTCTAGAACGTGCAATAATAAATATATACTTGCCTTTCAATCATCGAGAAATCAAACGGAAAAGTGTATAAGTTCGGTAGGTCCAAGAACGCACTTCCGGAACCTAAATGATTCACAAGGAATATGATAATCAATAATCCATACTTAAATCACACGAAGAAACTCCCGAAACCCGCCTACGATTCACGAAACTACAAGGGTAAACATCTAGAGGTTTGAAAATCACCAAACCCTCTCACATCCAAACAAGGTACAAAAATATCCATAAAATCATAGGGAAAACATGTATACAGGGTAGATACTTCATAATCTCAAGGTTCTCAAGCTGTAAAATGGATAAATCGGACGAATCTAAGAAAAACCCCAAAATTCCCAAAATTAGGGTTCTAAGAATTTTTACCTTGATTTGGAGATAGAAATGGATTAGATGTTGTGAAATCTTTCTTATCCAACCAAAGATGTCGATATATGAAGAAGGATCACTTCCAAATGCTCTGAATCACCCAAAACCCGTTGCCCCCGTCAAATGGGCGAGAAATGAGAGAAATGAGGCGTACAGGGGGTTGACTGTCCCATATATACTGCGCCTAGTCTAGCGCACGCTACGCCCCAATATTAGCGTGCGCTAGCGGGTCACCCGGTAGTCCAGTGGCTGTTGCCAGCCAAGTTAGCATGTGCTACATATACGGTAGCGTGCGCTAATGCCTAACAGTAGCGTGCGCTATCCAAAATTTAGCGTGCGCTACCTGGTAGTTGTTGCCCAGAAATGGAAGTCCAGAACCTACTGTCCTCTGTCCTGCTCGAGCCTTAGCGTGCGCTACTGATATTGCCTAGCGTGCGCTATGCAATATTTATAGCGTGCACTAGCCTCTGCCTAGCGTACGTTATCTGTTAGTCCAGAGAGTCTGAAAACCTCACTGCCCTTGCCGAGCCAGCTTGTGAGTGTGCACTACGGACGGTGTTAGTGCATGCTACTGAACACGAATAACGTGCGCTAGCGTACTCCTAGCGCGCGCTATATCCGTGACCCAGGATACTTCCGAAAGGTCTAAACCACACGATCATGATCCAAAGAAGGTACGAAACTCGAGGTCAACATCGAAAACATCACAAAGAGTTTACAGAGCGATGAAAATAGGAAGAACGACAAGGTCAAACTGTCAATAAAAAGTACGGGTATTACACCTGTAAGTATATTGGTTTGGTTATTCGCTTGTGGCGACAATTGATTGCTTTTGTGATGAGTTTGGAAATTCTGGATTGATCCGTTGTTTGTGACAAGGTTGCAAGTTTCGAGGATGAAACTTATTTTAAGGGGGTAGTATATAATACCCGGATTTTCATTATAAATTTTTCACGTTATTTTATCTTAGATATACTGCATAGCTTGGTGTCTATACAGTATGGATAAAATAAATTGAAGACTGAGACAGCTGTATTTGTATAATTGTCGTACTTGGTCGATAATTGTACTTTAGGATATCGTGTATCAGAGGTATCGTATGAGAATATTTTGGAATGAGTATATGTATTCAGTATGTGAGTATGCGTATCTGGTATGTCGATACGGACAGGAACAGTTAGATTTTGGCCAAGTACAGAAGGCCATTACGTATGCTAAGAGTAAGGACTTACGTACGCTTAACTGGTAAGCATAACGTACGTTATGTGTTATGCATTATGTACGTTATGAGGAGAATTGGACATGATCTAGACTGTGGCCGACAGTGGGTCCGTGGTCGGCAGCTTTTAGCGCGGATGTGGACAGGTGAGTCAACAGATGGTTTAACGTACGCTATGTTATAGTGGTTGTGATGCAACCTATAAATAAGAGTCTAGTGTGTGTGTTTTATATGGTCAATGGTGTGAGAAAGAAAGCAAGTGTGTGATATTGTAAGCTTATCTGAGAGATACTCTAAAACTTGTTTTAATCTTTACATATAATGTGTTGTAATCCTCAAAATGATATCCATGATCGAGAGATTGGAGTCTCTTGATTTTAAAATGGATATTTCTCTCCAAACCGACCTTATCCTACAGTGTCTCCCTGATTCCTTCTCACAGTTTGTTATGAACTTCAACTGCAATGAGATTGCATGTAACTTAGCTGGGCTAATGAACAAACTCGTGACTGCTCAGTCTCAGATGAAGACTCCGCGGATGAAGGAGTCTGCCCTTGTGATTTCTTATGGACCTTGGAGGTCTAAGAATAAAAATAAAAAGACCAAGAAGCAGAGTGGACCACAAGTCAAGGACCTTAAGGGTAAGGGCAAGGCCCCGATGGTTCCAAAGAGCAAGAAGAAAGACGCTTGTCTCAAATGCGGTGAGCTGGGCCACTGGGCTAGAGAGAGTCCGATTCTTCATGGCACTTCAGGTACAGAACTTTTAGTTTTGGAAACAAATTATTCTGCTACTATATTTTCTACTTCCTGAATACTGGATTCTGGTGCTAGTTCTCATATTTGTACTGTGAATGAGGATTTGGAACAAAGTAGGAAGCTTAGAGCTGGAGAAGTAATGGTCACTGTCGGAAGCGGGCATAGTGTCAAGGCAACCGACATAGGATCACTTCTTTTTTGATTTAGAATCCGGCTTTGTTTTTAGAAGATGTACTTGTTTTGCCCAAGGGGCATAAAAACACTGTATCCATTCCGGTCATGGATCGAAAAGGCTTTTCATTTTTCATTGGTGATAGTTCTTGCAAAATTTATTTCAGAAATAAACTAGTGGGCACTGCTACATTGTTAAATGGACTGTATCATCTAAACCTCAGTAACAAAGTCGTTGTGAATATTATGACTAGGAAGCATAGTAGGGATGAAACCAATCAAGTTTTGAAATGGCATCTTAGACTTGGTCATGTTGGTCAGACCAAGGTTCACAAAATGGAAAAATATGGACTTATGGGTCCATTGGGATCAGATCCTTTCCTTCTTGTGAATCTTGCCTTAAAGGCAAAATGACTAAGTCCCCCTTCACAGGGACTTTTGAAATAACCGCTGATAAACAGGGATTAATCCATACCGACATTTGTGGTGGTTTAGAAGCAGCACGTGATGGATATCAGTATTTTATTACGTTTACAGATGATCATACTTGGTATGGTTATGTATACTTAATGAAACGTAAATCCGAGGCCTTTGAGAAATTCCAGGAATTTAAGGCCCTAGTCGAGAAACAAACTGGAAATCATATCAAAGCACTTCGGTTGGACCAAGATGACGAGGATATGAGTACGGAGTTTGACAAGTTCCTGAAGGAACATGGAATAGTATCACAACTAACACCTCCAGGCACTCCTCAGTTAAATGGTGTGTCAGAAAGAAGGAATCAGACCTTGTTGGACATGGTCCGTTCCATGCTAGGCTATACTGACTTACCGATTTACTTGTGGGGTATACACTACTAACTGCTGCATATATCTTGAACATATGTCCTTCCAAATATGTTCCTAAAAACTCCACATGAGATGTGGGAGGGCAAGAAACCAAGTCTTAATCACATTAGGGTTTGGGGATGTCCCGCCTATGTCAAGAAGACTAGGGTGGACAAAATGGAAGCGAGGTCCGTGAGGAGACGTTTCATTGGATTCCCATCTGAGGCGATGGGTTATCTATTCTACATGCCCAAATATTGAAAGATCATTGTTGCTTTGCATGCACACTTCCTGGAAGATGAGTTCATTCCGGAAGGCGGAGAAGGTAGAAATATTTCTTTGGAAGAATACAATGAAACTCCTCAGGAGACACCTGTGCAAAAAAAAAGATTGGAACCGAAACTTCTGTAACACAAGTACAACCACCACGTAGGTCTAGTAGGGTGTCTCATTTACCTGAGAGGTATAGTTTTATGCACTTATAGGAACTGGGTTTCCACGAGGTTCCAGGTGATAAACAAGAGACTGACCCATGACAAATGACCTAGCAATGGTGGATGTAGACTCCATTAAATGGACTGTAGCAGTCTTCATGTAGTTGGGACCTTCATTTTGATGATATGGTCAAAGAGTTTGACTTCGTGCAAAATGAAGAGGAACCTTGTGTATACAAGAGGGTTAATGGGAGCAAGATCACATTCTAAGTACTATATGTAGATGACATTCTACTGATAGGAAATGATGTGGGAATGCTCAGTTTTGTGAAAGCTTGGTTTCGAGTAATTTCTCCATGAAAGACTTCGGAGAAGAAACCTATATTCTTGAAATTCGACTCTACTGGGATAGATCGAAGAGAATGATAAGTTTTTCCCAAGCCCTCTATATAGATAAAATCTTAAAGCGATTTAAGATGGATTATTCTAAAAGAGGGTTCCTATCGATGCGACATGGAATAAAACTCACCTTGAAGATGTGTCATCATAGTGAGGAACAATGAAAGGAAATGAGTAATATACCATATGCTTCGGAAACTGGGTAGCCATATATATATTTTATTGTGTACGAGACCTGACATTGCGCATGATGGGAGCGTGGTAAGTAGGTTTCGGGCTAACCCACTTAGGGAACATTAGACTGCCGTAAAAGAACGTTCTCAAGTACTTTAGAAGGACTAGAGATATGATTCTTATGTATGGCGATGGAGAACTGAATATGATAGGATTTACTGTATTGGACTTCTAAGGACAGAAAGACGATTCTCTGTCTACTTCTGGCTACATTTACTCTTAATGGAGGAGCAGTATCTTGGCATAGTGCCAAGTATAGCGCGACTGCTGGTTCCACCTATTAGGCTGAGTATAAAGTAGCCTTGGAGGCCTCCAAAGGAAAAATTAAGAAGTTACTAGGTAAACTTCACATGACACCTTGTGCTCCGCTGCCAGAGTGGTAGCACAGGCCTAGGAGCTGAGGTTTCATAATAGTACAAAACATATTGAGAGAGAGTATCATCTCCTAAGAGAATTCGTTCGCAAAGAGATACATTGTGCTGCATAGAGTTGAGTCAGCCGACTACGTCGCTGATACACTGACCAAGCCACTTTCTCAGATTAGCTTAGAGCGTCATCTGGAGAACATGGGTATTAGATACCATAGTGTGTGGCATTGAATGCAAGTGGGAGATTGTTAGGAGTATGCCTTTGAATGCCACTGAGAGGATGTTGAGTGAGGGCATTATACTTGTTATTATGTATATCATTAACATAAGGAAATGGATGTTTCTTTATTTACTGGTAGTTACTGGCGTTCCTGACTCATAGATATATATATAGAAACTAGTCCGTGTATTTGAGAGCAAAACATTCCACTCCTTATTGGATAAGGGGTCGGCACTGGAAATTTTTATAGCTCAAATACTTAATCGTTCGCAAGTCGATGAAACTTGACTGGGCGTTAAGTTTATGTGAAGACTTGTACGACGTGTTCTTTGACAAAGAGAGTGCCTGTCGAACACTAATGTTTAGTGGGAGCACACGTTATAGGTATGCTAATTGGATTAGTATACTCGAACCGACTCACCCTCGATTCGTCATACGGATTTCACTCCAGGACAGTCAATGACGGAATCGAAAGGTTGTGATAGGTATTCGTGAACCTTCGACTTGAGGATTTTGTAGGGATGTGCTTGTGACGTCAAGATTTTCATTAGAGTAGTTCGACCCTGTAAACAGGTAGGTGGGGGTCAACCTCGACGTGCGTCTTGATGGGTAAGTAGCAGGTCCTACTGAATACCAAGATAGAATTCTTTCTCCCGTTAGTGAGCGGGTTATATGTCCTATGCGGTTATTGGCAGATGAGATCATAAGTCTTTGCCAAAGCATTGAAGCTAGTTGTATTGGATACACGAGAGCTCGATGATCTCGATTTGCATTAACTCATGCATAGCGTCAAGTACAAATAGGATTTGACTGACCGTGACCCTATAACTTGATCGGGACATTTGAATGAAGGGTTTATACGTATACTGGTATTCACGACAGAATGATTCTTGAATGATCCCAATCATTCGTTCTCAGTTGGGGTACAGTGTAGGCCGCCAGGCTGGCTAGGTGGTGCTACTACTCTTTGGATCCTCCCATTGCTGACTGAGACGGACCTATCGAGTCGCGCAATAGGATTACGACGGAATCAATCGAGCTTATTCTCTCATTATGAATATTAGATATTGGATATCTAATTTTGAGACATTGGATGTCTAAATTGATTTATTGGATAAATTAATTTACGGCCTAATGAATTAAATAAATTACTGGGTGACTAATTTAATTCATAGATATAATTATTTCTTGGAGAAATTAATTATATTATTTTGTATTTGATATGATTAATTAATTGGATTAATTAATTGATATAAATACATCAGAACAGAATTGGAGTTTATCTGTTTGGACTCACATGAGTCCAAAACGAACCAAAGTCATCCCGGTTCTTCTAGATGGCCAACCCCTTCCACCAACCTTCCACTTAGTTTTGTCTCCATTTTATAAATGGAAGACAAAAGACTTAAGAGATATGGTATCTTTTATTATAATGTGAAAGGTGATTTGGGGAGATGTTGATAAAGGAATAAATGAAGACTTCCACACTTAATTTTGGTGAGAGAAACTCACGGCTCCTTTTGCAAGTGAGAGAGAGAATTAATTTTCTTGGTCTTCATCACCATTTTCTTCTTCATTCATATTCTTCATAATTTTCTTAGAGAAAGATTGTGAGGATATATTGAGAGATATAGATTAAACACTTAAAGTGTTATATTCTTGATTAGCAAAGCTTCTACAACCTTGTTCTAGTCGTATCCTTGGAGGATAATGGGGTTTAGTCATTCCGGTCATTTTTCCGGCGCGTGGCAAGTAGAGACGCAGTCCTTTCGGCGTTGGATCATCCAAGAGCTTGGAGCAGATTGGATTCGTAGAGATCAAGCAAAGCTCGGGGAATATCTCAAGAGAAGGATACCATTTAATCAACGGACTACAAGGGTATGTTTTCTCGTATCTCTTATATTTTGTATTATATTCGTATATACGTAGCTCGATCGATCCTCGTAGGGACTCGGATCGAATTAATTTTCATTTTACCGCTTCCGCTGGGCCTTCGTTTTAGGCACCGAATCCCAACACCATCGTCCTCTGTCATGAGATACCCATATCTCTCAGGTTCATGTCGCACCCTATCAGATCTGCGAGGAACTTGTGTACTTTGAACTGGCTACTCAACTAATTATTGAGTATGTTCAGTTTCCATCTGCGGATCAATGTCTTCTTGTGGTTCTCGAGCTTCCTCGAGAATTACTTTTCTCCCACTGTCTCTTTTTGAAATAAATTCCTTTTCTAAGAAGACAAAATTTCGAGCAACAAACACTTGGCGTCTTATCGCTTCGCAACCCCAAATCTTTAGAAAAGACAAGTTTGGTCTCTTACCAGTCCATTTTCTCAGACGGTGTCTTTTCAACTGCTTTAGATGGAACACGGTTAAGGGTGAATGCTTGCTGTTTCTAAGGCGTGGCCGCAAAATGATAATGGAAGCTCTGTTCGAGCACTCATGGATCGAACCATATCTAATAATGTTCGATTCCTCCTCTCATACAAGCCGCTAGTTGAGGTGTTCCGGGAGGAGTAAGTTGTGAAACAATATCACAACTCCTAAGATGATCATCGAATTCTTGACTCAAGTATTTGCCACCTCGATCCGATTGGAGGGCCTTATTGGTCTTGCCATGTTGATTATGTACTTCACTCTGGAATATTTTGAACATTTTATAAGATTCATGCTTATGCTTGATAAGATAACTATATCCATACGGACTAAAATCATCGGTAAAAGTGATGAAGTATTGATATCCGCCTCTGGCATGATTGCTAAGAGGTCCACATACATTAGTATATACTAGGCCTAATAGAGCACTATCCATTTCTCCATGACCGGTGAAAGGATTCTTCTTCATCTTGCCCAATAAACAAGATTCTCATGTCCCAAATGACTCATAGTCAATGGAGTCCAAAAGTCCATCATGATGGAGTTTAGAAATGCATTTCTCGTTTATGTGGCCAAGTTGATAGTGCCATAAGTAAGTCAGATTAGAATCATTGAGCTTAGGTTTCTTGGTTGGAATGTTATACACTTCCAAAGTATTGGACTCATCTAGATCAATATTGTAAAGGCCATTATATAACTTTGCAGTATCATAAAGCAAGTTATCAAAAAAAATACGAATAATCTGATTCTTAATAAGAAAACTGTAACCTTCACAATCTAATGTAGAAACTGAAAAATATTCATATTTATAATAGGAGCATAATAGAAATTGTTCAAAACTAACAAAAGCCCTTGGGTAAAACTAGATCATAAGTTCCAACGGCTAGTGTAACAACTCTTACTTAATTACCGACTCTTAGTAGATCCACTTCCTCTTTCTTCGGCTCTCTACTGCTTCTCAACCCCTGCACATTTGTACAAACGGGAGATCCACATCCAGTATCTCAGACCAGGAGTTAAACGTAGATAAGTTAATTTATATAACAAATATACATGTGGTAGTCTCACTACCCTTGGTACGCTTTAGCTCTTTTAAGTAAACCTTGAAATTGTTGGGATTCGGATACAAAAACAAGTATGCAGCGGAAAAATAAAACTCAATACAAAGAATCCCAAACAGGATCGATCAAGTAACGTATATACGAAAAATAAATTGACGAAGATAAAGGATCAAAGTCTCATACCTTTGAAGCCTTTGATAATATCTTCGCAATATGATTATGATCACGAACCCAAGCACGAGCACGAAATCCCCTCATCCCGAACACCGAAAGTACGATGTCTATGCGTCACCATGCGACGAAACTTGACCGGAAAAATCTATAGCAATCCGTTCTTGGAAGATCACTGCTAGGAATTACTATAGGAATTTTTCTCTCGTATTTTTCTTGATTTTCTTTCACCTCTAAGATGAAGAACAAGTGAAGAAAAAATTTCTCCTTCTCTCTCCATTCTCTCTCGGCCGTGAATAAGATGGTGAGTTGGTGTGTGTTGATGTTATTGTGATAATGTGATGAGTATCAAGGAATCCCACCATATATTGTCATGTTGGCATTATATCTTGACATATCATGGTGGGATCACTCATCACAAAACAACAAAAGGAGGAAACCACCAAGAGAGAGGGGGGGGCATGTGAAGGTGGGAGGAAATGGGCCGAGTCAACTGGCTCGTGTAGTGGACGTTCGTCAAACGACTCCACTAAATACACTTCGTTTAATCTCCAATGTATTTATACTAATTAATTAATCCAATCCTGATGCGCGACTCTGTAGGTTAGTCTCAGCTGGCATTGGGAGGAACCAATGAGTGCAGACAACACTTAGCCACCCTAGCCGCACTGTAAACTCCGACTAAGAACGAATGATGGGATCATTTCAGAACCATTATGTTGTGAATACCATATACGTATAGACCCTTCATCAGATGTCCCGGTCAAGTCTTCCGGTCACGGTAAAGTCAAACCCTACTGTTGAATAAACACTATACATGTGTTTGTAACACCCCAAAAAGGCAGTCATTACAGTGCCATGGACCCCACACTGGGACCCACCAGGCAATACCCAAAATATTAAATACGAAATACTTGTGATACCGAACCACAATACATAGTATTTAATCCGATTAGGAGTTTACAGTAGTATGGCCAACGCCCTTATTACACACAGGATCCGAAATACGAGTACAATCCATATGGAGATGGAATATACCTTAAATAACAATACATTGGTCCTCAATTTAAAATAAAGCGGAAAGATAACATTACACAGTTCGAACAAAACCGGTCAACAAAAGACTTGGGCCCCCGAACTAGTATCCTTCGAACCCTTAGCCGTCACCATGATCTTCCCGTGCCTTGCCTTTTCCTCGATCTAAAATACAACACAAGTATTTCGCCCAACACAGGGTCAGATATACATGATAAATGAATTCTCATACATTAGATCTCAAGGAAAACAACCCGACTAACGAACATACCCCTATGGCGTATGAACGATTAGTCACAAAATGTCGAACACATCCAAATACATATATGGACTATGAACGACGATAAATAGTACAGCTCAAGATGGACATCACAGTATGCCTGATCCGGAAATGTGTCAGTGCACATGTCCACCCCGTATACGGAATCTAGGATATACGCGGGATAATGTACCTAATTAGCCTCATGAACTATGTCTCGTGTGCACAGTCCAATACGGAAACATCCACACATGACTATATATGTGCTTGGCTAAAAATCCTACACAATAACCAATCGGAATGCAAATATGATTCCGGATATGTCATGATACAACATGACAACGAATTCAATAAATCACATATCCGATTAAGGATCAAGAAACTCACCGAAATGACAATAAGGATCAATGATATCAACGGTTAAAAAAAGTGACGAACTTGGGAATGTAATCCCCCGATGAAAACGGAACATCATCAAGAATAATATCAAATCACGGGTCACAAATGTATAAGTGTTTCATATACACGAAATGCATAATCATCACAAGAATCCAAACATCATTATAACCAAGCAAGATAACTTGCCTCAATACGGAGACGAGAATAGTCCTTCCTTGTCCAACGAACGAACGGTCCTCAACTTAATGTTGGTTACTCGAACAATCAACCTTGTAATGGATACAATCTAATCAATAACACATTCTCATAACTATCGATGTCTAGTTCAACAAATCGATATCCTAAATTCAATTTGCTTAGTTCAACTATCTTTGTATCATAATTCCATTTCAAGTATTCATACTAACTTCAGTTTATTATCATTATCGGTTATCATTCAAGGCGTTCTCAATTATTCGTATGGTTCAAACAGATGATAATTTATCAAGAACAACCATCAAGGAGAACTTTGCTAAAATTGATATGCCGATAGAATTTCTTAAAAACAACATCAATATTTTGAAAGATATAATCCAAACAACTACGCTTCATAAAACATTGATCAAAGTGAAGGTTACTCAGTGATTATCATTGTTCGAACGAATCATGAATATGTAAAATTATCACTATGTTCATCAGTTATGAGTTCACCTGGTTAGATTAACGATATAGTCGAGTTATTCTTCACAAGATTATCACGATATCATCATTAAGGTGAATTAAACACCTCTGAACTATAACCTTTTGTGGATATATTTCAAGGTTCAGCCAAATCAAATGGAAATCCTAAGTTCATTTAGAATCTTCCTAAACATGATGGTTTGATTCAATATAATGATAACAATCCTACAAATCAACCTATCTACAATGAAACTAAGGATCATTATTGTTCTAGTGATGGTAATAGTCCAGCAAGAAGAGTGTGTTTCTACTAAACATGATTACTCCATTCAAGACATCAAGAATACATCATAACAAACCCTTAATCACCATATTCATCATTAAGTTGTTAAAAGCTTAACTACAAACATGTTTAGCTCGATTAATTCAACATTAGTGAAGTATACTTTATCACTAACATTATAACTACGAGATTATAGGGTGAAATCGTATAACACGCTCTAAGATTCAAGAATGACTCTAAACTTCCAATCAACAAGCTCCAAATCAAAATGCAAATCTCAAACACAAGTTGGAAGAAGGTAGAATTGATCTAGGGAGGCAGGGGGATGATTATAGGGGTGAAAAATCGGAGTTTGGACGTGCAAAATGAAAGACACAAGTTGTCTTTTTATAACAGTGATAACGTACGTAAGCCGCTTTACGTACGCTACACAAAAAGTGTTACGTACGTAATCTACTACCACAGGCTACTGAACTAAAATACGAACATCATTACGTACGTTATGGCTTGGAGCATTACGTACGTAATGTAGGTCAACTAAGCTGCTCCAAAAGATCAGATATTCGAATCACGCCCGACCCCACACGCCTAAAGTTGAGATCGGATAAGACTACAAGCCTTACGTACGTAAAAATCACTTCCTTACGTACATAAAACCCACAATATAGCGTACGTTATGCTAAATGGTTAGCGTACGTTAAGCATAGAATTATTAGCCCAAAAATGCACTTATCTATACAACGTTGAGAAATCAATCAGAGTGCGAATGATAGTTATATTAAAGTCTATTATGATATATTCCAACATCAACAAATTTTAAACAAATGCAACAAGACTACAATAGTGTTGAATTATCCGAATAATACAACAGTAGGTAAGAAATTCCGTCGGATATTACATACTCCCCCCTTAAAAGGAGTTTCGTCCCCGAAACTAAGGGGTAAACAATTCGGGATACCTCTCTTGCATGCTGCTCTCCGTCTCCCACATGTCCTCCTCGACTCTGTGTCGTGACCACTGAACCTTCAATAGGGGAATCGTCTTGTTCCGCATTTGTTTGATCCTCCTTTCAAGTATCCATACGGGGTGCTCTTACGAATGATCCTCCGCTATATCGATCTCATTGAACTGAAGTATATGACTCGGATCAGCAACATATTTCCTTAACTGGGAAACATGGAACACGTTATGAATCCGGCTCAGAGATGGTGGCAACGCCAGGCGATAGGCTAGATCGCCTACTCGTTACAAAACCTCAAACAGCCCGACATATCTCAGACTCAACTTGCCTCTCTTCCCAAAACGAAAAACACCTCGAGTAGAAGATACCTTCATTAGCTCAAGTGGTCGTCGACAGTTGTCTGCATAAGACTTCTATCGGCTTTGAGCCGTCAACAAACGACTCTTAATCAGAGTGATCTTCTCACGGGCTGCTAACAACATATCGGGTTCCGTACCCAAAGATTCAGACAGATCGTCCCAACACAGAGGGGATCTACAATGACGGCCATACAATGCTTCATAAGGTGCCATCTGAATCGAAGCGTGCCAGTTATTATTATAAGTGAATTCCACCAAAGGTAGTTGGGCCTCCCAATCATCCTTCCAATCAAGAACGCACGCCCTCAACATATCCTCTAGAGTCTGGATAGTCCTCTCAGTCTGACCATCAGTCTGCGGATGAAAAGCTGTGCTGAAGTTCAATTGCATACCCATCGCATGATGAACTGCTTTCCAGAAATGTGACACGAATCACCCGTCATGATCTGATACAATACTCTTAGGGGTACCATGTAACCTTACAAACTCTTTGATAAATAACTGGGCCAATCTCTCAGGTCCCCATGTGTCTTTTATCTCCAAAAAGTGGGCTGATTTGGTCAGGCGGTCCACAATCACCCAAATCGTATTCATCCCTCGACGACCTATCTGTAAGCTAGTGATAAAATCCATCAATATGTCCTCCCATTTCCACTCAGGAATCGGGTGGTTTCAGCATCCCTACGGGTCGCTGATGCTCAATCTTAACCTGTTGACAGGTTAAACACCTCGAAACAAACTCTGCAACTTCACGTTTCATACTTCCCCACCAATAATATTGCTTCAAATCCTTATACATTTTGCTAGACCCCGGGTGAATGGAGTACGGGGTAGCGTGAGCTTCTATCAGGATAGAGTTCCTAAACTCGTCGTCTGCAGGTACACAAACTCGATTCCTGAAGCGTATCAATCAATCCTCGTGGATCACAAAGCCAGGGGCTTTCCCTTGAGTTATTTCATCCCGAACTCGAGATAAGAATTGGTCCGTAACCTATTTCGATCCAATTATATACCTCAAGGGACGATGAAATCTCCAGTGTGCAGTGTTGTCCTTGAATACGCCGTAACCAGACTTCAATTCCTGGCCTCACCAACTCTAACTCCAATTCTCTCTGAACTGTCAAGCGGGTAAGCATCTGCTCCTGTACTGTTTTACGACTCAAAGCGTCGGCAACTACATTTGCTTTGCCTGGATGATAAAGGATCTCGATATTATAATCTTTGATGAGTTATAGCCACCTTCTCTGCCTCATGTTTAACTCCTTCTGAGTAAAAATGTACTTCAGGCTCTTGTGATCGGTAAAAATCTGACAGGTAACTCCATACAGATAGTGACCCCAGATTTTTAAAGCAAACACCACGGATGCAAGTTCCAAATCATGGGTGGGGTAGTTGACCTCGTAAGGTCGTAGCTGTCTTGATGCATAAGAGATCACCTTCCCGTTCTGCATTAGTACACATCCAAGGCCCTATTTAGACGCGTCACTATACACCATGAATCCTTCCGTTCCCTTCGGTAGAACCAAAATAGGTGCCGAAATCAACCGACTCTTGAGTTCATCAAAACTCCGATGACATGCCTCTGACCATAAATACTTCTTATCCTTCCTCAACAGGTTAGTAATTGGTTGGGCAATCTTGGAAAAACCTTCCACAAACCGTCAGTAATAACTTGCTAGTCCCAAGAAACTGCATACTTCTTTAATGTTCTTCGGAGGTAGCCAGTTTCGGATAGCTTCTGTCTTTTGAGGGTCTACTCTCACTCCAATGCCTGATATCACATGGCCGAGAAAAATAACTTCACGCATCCAGAACTCACATTTAGAAAATAAGCTGATCCCGTCTTAACGCCTCGAGAACTTGATGGAGATGACGCTCATGCTCTTCATGGTCACGAGAGTAGATCAGAATGTCGTCAATAAAAATGACTACAAAACGATCCAAATAATTAATAAAGACCCGATTCATCAACTCCATGAATACTGCCGGTGCATTAGTCAGTCCAAAAGGCATCACTACGAACTCATAATGTCCAAAGCGAGTACGGAAAGCGGTCTTCGATATTTCGGACTCGCGAATCCTCAGCTGATGGTAACCAGACCTCAAGTCGATCTTAGAAAACACAGCAGCCCCCTGAAGCTGATCCAATAAATCATCAATACACGGCAATGGATATTTGTTCTTAATGGTTACCCTGTTCAGCTCACGATAATCAATACACAGACGCAGAGATCCATCTTTCTTCCGTACAAACAGCAATGGTGCTCCCCAAAGGGACGCACTAGGTCGAATATAGCCCTTCTTCGTCAAATCCTAAAGCTGGTTCTTCAACTCCTGCATCTCAATCCGAGCCATACGATACGGTGCTTTCAAAAGCGGGGACGTACCTGGCTCTAATTCGATATTGAACTCTACATCACGATGTGGAGGTAAGCCTGGCAACTCATCTGGAAACACGTCTGGGTAGTCTCGGACTACCAGAATATTGGCCAATTTGACTGGTCGATCCACAGTTTTGGTCATGAAACACTAATAGCCAATACACCCCTGATTAAGCAGTTTCACTGCTTTCATAGCGCTGATGACTCTCCCAGAACAGTTGGGATTGTCACCCTGAAAGGTACACTCAACACCATCGTCAGATGTGACGGTCACTGTTCGTTTGTGGACATTAAGTATGGCATCATAACGATCTATCCAATCGATACCCAAGATCACATCATCTTTAGGTAAATCGACCATAATTAAATTCGACAACCACTCACGATCGTTCATGCAAATCGGACAGTCCTGCACTTCATGATCCCCAACAATTCTTCTACCATCGGGTAGACCAATTATATAAGGTTCACAATTGGTAACGTGATCTAATTGCAAATGACTCAAACAAGAAGCAGATAAAAAGGAGTGCGAAGCACCAATATCAAAAGAACACAGACAGGCTGAGATCGGATCTCGAGAGTACCTACAATCATGCTGGCTTTGGGATCATCGGCCTTCTTCATCTCGTAGACTCTGGGTTTTGCAGCCCCGGTACTAGATGCACCAGCTTGATTTCCATGGCCTATCCCTCTGTTTGCCCCGATAGTCTGATAAGAAGCGGACGGAGGTACACGGTCCTGGACGGAAGACTGAACTGGAGCATGAGGTTTTGCTTGGGTACGTCCTGGTCCACTCCTACAATAATGAGCACGATGTCCATTCTTCCCATAAGTATGGCATGCAACGGCCGGCCTCGGGCATTTAGAATTGATGTGCCCCTGGTCTCCACAGTTATAGCACACAACAGATAGGCTGACCACTCGAGGTTGCGATCCGGTTGGCTTCGACGCCATGGGTTGCCGTTCAGAAGGATTTGGCACTAGTTGGGGCCTCTTGAATGTTCCCCGGTTACTGTCAGTCTGGTTCTGGTTCCTGAATCTCTTGTTGTTGGACTGCGGTTGCTTCTTGGAAATTTCTTTCGCGGTCAATTCGTACTCCATAGCTTTCTCATTCAGGGTTTAAGCCTCTTGAGAAAATATTTGATCTTATCGGCCTCCATTCGGACAATCGTCGAGGCAAAAAGAAGAAGTGCCTGGAATTTCTCGACAACAAATAATACATCATCATATTCGGACAGGTCTGGATTCAGCAATTTTGACACTTTGGCCTCGCGTAGAGGACCCAGATAGTAACGGTCTAGCATGAGATTTTTAAATTCCTCCCAAGTACATACGCCATCAGCTGGCCTCACCGAAAGACACCAGGTGTGGGCGCCCTTGCCAAGATAGTAAGCTGCTACGGAGACGCGATTCTCTGCTGGACAGTCTACCATATCAAATAGTTTCTCGAAGTGTTCAATCCAATACACGATATCAGCAGGCTTAGAGGAGCCTTCAAAAGTCGGGGGTCGCTGGCGAGAGATTTCGCTGATGATCCGACTCACCGGTCCGCCATGTACAGGAGGTGGCCCTTGTTGCTGGTCGTTATCTCTGCATAGCTTCCATTAACTGACCCATCTGGGTCATCTGAGCCATCATGCCCAGCATCACAGCATAATGATCGACACGCGCATCCTCGCATCCAGTATGGTGCGATTGGTCCCTAGAAGGCGAATCACTGCCTGCGGAACTATGCTCTGCATTCGCACGCCTGTTGGCTCTTGGTATCGGGATTCGGCCCCTTCCGCGGCCTCGTCCCCCTCTGCCACGGCCTCTCAGATTTCTTTCCATACTGAAAGAATCAATTCGTAATGATAACCATAAGTACTTGTCATGATACCAATCAAAATTCATGTTAAGTTAATAGCAACAAGAATTTACATATCCAAGAAAACAGTTCATAATGAATTATCGACACTACGAGTGTCACACAGAATATCATATCGACGTTGAGTCCAACAATTTCAATCATATAATCAATCTAGAATTTACCTTGAATTATCAATCAGATAAATCCTGCCACAAACCTACAAAATAACAAGATCAACAAGGAGATCCATTCCAATATCAATTTCATGCTAGTAATTAAATCATGGCTCGTAGAGTACATGCCGCATTTGGCTCGTAGGATCAGGCGCTTGCACAGGTCACATATGACACGAAGGTCTCTTGATACTAGTTCATTTCACAATGACTCTAAAAAAATCGACACTCTCTGATACCATCTTCTGTAACACCCCAAAAAGGCGGTCATTACAGTGCCGTGGACCCCACACTGGGACCCACCAGGTGATACCCAAAATATAGATTAAATACGAAATACTTGTGATATCGAACCACAATGCATAGTATTTACTTCGGTTAGGAGTTTACAGTAGTATGGCCAAAGCCCTTATTACACAGGATCCGAAATACGAGTATAATCCATATGGAGATGGAATATACCTTAAATAACAATACATTAGTCTTCAATTTAAAATAAAGCGGAAAGATAACATTACACGGTTCGAACAAAACCGGTCAACAAAAGACTTGGGGCCCCCGAACTAGTATCCTTTGAACCCTTCGCCGTCACCATGACCTTCCCGTGCCCTGCCTTTTCCTCGACCTAAAATACAACACAAGTATTTCGCCCAACACAGGGTCAAATATACATGATAAATGAATTCTCAAGATATTATACAATTCACATCCATTAGATCTCAAGGAAAACAACCCTACTAACGAACATACCCCTCGGGCGTATGAACGATTAGTCACAAAATGTCGAACACATCCAAATATATAAATGGACTATGAACGACCAAAAATAGTACGGCTCAAGATGGACATCACAGTACGCCCGATCCAGAAATGTGTCAGTGCACATGTCCACCCCGTATACGGAATCCAGGATATACGTGGGACAATGTACCTAATTAGCCTCACGAACTATGTCTCGTGTGCACAGTCCAATACGGAAACATCCACGCATGACTATATATGTGCCTGGCTAAAAATCCTACACAATAACCAATTGGAACACAGATATGATTCCGGATATGTCACGATAATACATGATAACGAATTCAATAAATCACATATCCGATTAAGAATCAAGAAACTCACCGAAATGACAATAAGGATCAATGATATCAACGGTTCAAAAAAAGTGACGAACTTGGGAATGCAATCCCCCGATGAAAACGGAACATCATCAAGAATAATATCAAATCACGGGTCACAAATGTATGTGTTTCATATACACTAAACGCATAATCATCACAAGAATCCAAACATCATTATAACCAAGCAAGATAACTTGCCTCAATACGGAGACGAGAATAGTCCTTCCTTGTCGAATGAACGAATAGTCCTCGACTTAATGTCAGTTACTCGAACAATCAACCTTGTAAGGGATACAATCCATTCAATAACACATTCTCATAGCTATCGATGTCTAGTTCAGTGAATCGATATCCTAAATTCAATTTGCTTAGTTCAACTATCTTTGTATCATAATTCCATTTCAAGGATTCATACTAACTTCAATTTATTATCATTATCTGTTATCATTCAAGGTGTTCTCGATTATTTGTGTGGTTCAAACGGATGAGAATTTATCAAGAACCATCAAGTAGAACTTTGCTAAAATTGATATGCCGATAGAATTTCTTAAAAACAACATCAATATTTTGATATAATCCAAACAACTACGTTTCATAAAACATTGATCAAAGTGAAGGTTACTCAGCGATTATCATTGTTCGAACGAATCATGAAAATGTAAAATTATCACTATGTTCATCGGTTATGAGTTCACCTAGTTAGATTAACAATATAGTCGAGTTATTCTTCACAAGATTATCTCGATATCATCATTAAGGTGAATTAAACACCTTTGAACTATAAACTTTTGTTGATATATTTGAAGGTTCAACCAAATCAAATGGAAATCCTAAGTTCATTTAGAATCTTCCTAAACATGATGGTTTGATTCAATATAATGATAACAATCCTACAAATCAACCTATATACAATGAAACTAAGGATCATTATTGTTCTAGTGATGTTAATAGTCCAGCAAGAAGAGTGTGTTTCTACTAAACATGATTACTCCATTCAAGACATCAAGAATACATCATAACAAACCCGTAATCACCATATTCATCATTAAGTTGTTAAAAGCTTAACTACAAACATGTTTAGCTCGATTAATTCAACATTAGGTGAAGTATACTTTATCACTAACATTATAACTACGAGATTATAGGGTGAAATAGTATAACATACCTTTAGAAATGAAAACAATACACCAAAACCACAAGAACACACTCTAAGCTTCAAGAATGACTCCAAACTTCCAATCAACAAGCTCCAAATCAAAATGCAAAGCTCAAACACAAGTTGGAAGAAGGTAGAATTGATCTAGGGAGGCAGGGGGATGAATATAGGGGTGAAAAATCGGAGGTTGGACGTGCAAAATGAAAGACACAAGTTGTCTTTTTATAACAGCACAGTTCGTTACGTATGTTATCACATGTGGATAACGTACGTTAGCCGCTTTACGTACGCTACACAAAAAGTGTTACGTACGTAATATACTACCACAAGCTATTGAACTAAAATACGAACATCATTACGCACATTATGGCTTGGAGCATTACGTACGTAATATAGGTCAACTAGGTTGCTCCAAAAGATCAGATATTCGAATCACGCCCGACCCCACACACCGAAAGTTGAGATCGGATAACACTACAAGCCTTACGTACATAAAAAGCACTTCCTTACGTACGTAAAACCCACAATATAGCGTACATTATGCTAAATGGTTAGCGTATGTTAAGCACAAAATTATTATCCCAAAAATGCACTTATCTATACAACGTTGAGAAATCAATCATATTGCGAATGATAGTTATATTAAAGTCTATTATGATATATTCCAACATCAATAAATTTTAAACAAATGCAATAAGACTACAATAGTGTTGAATTATCCGAATAATAAAACAGTAGGTAATAATTTCCGTCGGATATTACAGTGTTAATGCAAATCAAGACCGACTGATTACTAGTGCATCCAATACGACTAGATCAGAATGCTTTGACCAAAGACTTATGATCTTAATTGCCATTAACGGTATATGGCATTCGCCTGCTCACTGAAGACTTATGATCCTTTTTTGCCGTACAGTAAAGACTGCTACTTACCCATATAGTCCGCACTTCGAGGTTGACCCAGCGATTAAGCAAATGAGTCTAACTACTGTAATGACAAACTAAACGTCACAGGCACATATCTTACTGAACCCTCAAGTCAAAGGTCCACGTATACTATCACAACCTTTCGATTCGACATCGACTCTCTAAGAGTGAATACCGTGTGACTGAATCCAGTATGAGTCGTATTCGAGTACACTGGTCCCACCAATATACTTATAACTATGCTATCAAGACATGCACATGTCCTAGCATCAATTATACAAGTCTTACTCAAAACTTAATGCCCAATTAAGTTTATCGACTTGCGAATAGTTTACGTAAATAAGCTTTAAACACTTCTAGTGCATTTTCTCTTATCCGATAACGAGAATAGAATGTTTACTCTTATTTACATGGACTTCACTTCAATGTTTACCAAATCAAGAATGCATTTGAAATACAATAAACAATGAATGAATCATATTGCCTTATATCAATTATTCCATAATTACAAGTACAATGCCCCTTCTCTCTCATCCCCTGAGTGGAATTAGAGGGCATATTCCAAACAATCTCCCACTTGCACTCAATGCCACACATCATGGTATCCAATACCTATTTTCTTCAAATGACTTTCCAAGACAGCCTGAGATAACGGCTTAGTCAGTGGGTCAGAGACACTGTCTTCTGAGTCTACTCTTTGCAACAAAACATATCTTTTTCAACCATCTCTCGAATGATGAGATACTTTCTCTCTATATGCTTGGTATGGTGGTGAGCCCTTGGCTCCTTGGCTTGGGCGACAATTCCATCATTATCACAGAATAGTGATATAGACAGCTCCGTATTAGGCATCACTTGAAGTTCTTGCACAAACTTTTGCATCCAAAATGCTTCCTTGCTAGCCTCTGAGGTTGCTTGGTACTCTGCTTGGCAGGTGGAATTTGCAGTAGCGCTTTGCTTGGAGCTTCTCCAAGATACTGCTCCGCAATTGAGAGTGAACAAATACCCAGATGTCGACTTAGAGGCGTCCTTGTCTCCTTGAAAATTAGAATCGGTGAATCCAACCACCTTTAGTTATCCACCACCGTAAGTAAGAACCATATCTCTAGTCCTTCTTAGGTATTTAAGAATGTTCTTAATGGAAGTCCAGTGTTCCCTTCCCAGGTTTGCTTGAAATTGACTTACCACACTTACAACGTAGTCCAAGTCCGGTCTCGTGCATAACATAGCGTACATGAGGCTACCCACTGCCGAGACATAGGGTACCTTACTCATCTCTCTTTTGTCTTCCTCACTTTTAGGACACATTATTTTGGTGAGATGAATTCCATGTCGCATGGGAATGAACCCTCTTTTAGAATTATACATCTTGAATCTTCTCAGGATCTTATCTATATAGAGGGCTTGGGAAAGTCCTATTATTCTTTGCGGTCTATCTCTGTAAAGAGGGATCCCTATAATATAGGAAGCTTCTCCCAAGTCATTCATAGAGAACATTTTAGAAAGACAAGCTTTCACAGTGCTGAGCATTGCTATGTTATTTCCCATAAGTAGAATATCCTCTACATATAGTATTAAGAACATGATGTTGATCCCACTGACCTTTTTGTAAACACATGGATCCTCCTCATTTTGCACGAAGTCAAAGTCCTTGACTGCTTCGTCAAATCGAAGGTTCCAACTTCGAGAAGCTTGCTTCAGCCCATAAATGGCTCGTTGCAGCTTACACACCTTATGAATATTAGCATTAGACACAAAACCCTTAGGCTGTTCTATGTAGATTTTCTCCTCGATGTATCCATTTAGAAAATCCATTTTGACATCCAGTTGCCATATTTCATAATCGTAATGGGCAGCAATGGCAAGCATCATGCGAATCGACTTGATCATAACCATGGGCGAGAAGGTATCATGATAATCAATCACTTACCTTATAACCCTTTGCCACAAGCCTGTCCTTATAGGCGTCAACCTTGACATCCCCATCAGTCTTTCACTTATAGATCCATTTACTTCCAATAGGCTTCATTCCAGTTGGTAGATCTACTAGAGTCCAGACCCGATTGGCATGCATCGAGTCTATCTCAGCTTCCATAGCTTCTTGCCATTTATCGGAGTCTACATCCACTATCGCTTGGTCATGGGTGACAAGGTCGTCCTCATGGATATCAGGAACGTCATGGAGACTCAGTTCCTCAACATGTGTATAACCATACCTCTCAGGTAAGTGAGACACCCTATCAGACCTTCGAAGTGGAGGTTGTGTTATAATAGGTTCGGTTCGAGATCCCTGATCAGATGTCTCCTCAGGACTATCATTGTGCTCTTCTAAAGAGGCATTTCTACCCGAGCCACCTTCCTGAATGAATTCATCCTCAAGGAAGTGTGCTTGTAAAACCACAATGAACCTATGGTCTTCTGGCATGCAGAATAAATAACCCATCGAGTCCTCTCGGTATCCAATGAAAAATCCCTTGACGGACATCGCTTCGACTATGTCCACCTTACCCTTCTTGACATAGGCTGGACATCCCCAAATCCTTATGTGATTAAGACTTGGTTTCTTACCCTTCCACATCTCATGCAGAGTGATAGGAACATATTTGGAAGGACATCTATTAAGGATGTAGGCAGCGGTAAGTAAGGCGTACCCCCACAGGTAAATCGGTAAATTAGTTTAATTCAACATGGAGCAAACCATGTCCAACAAAGTCCGATTTCTCCTTTCTGAAACACCATTTAACTGTGGGGTTCCTGGCGGCGTGAATTGTGAAACTATTCCATGTTCCTTAAGGAACTCATCAAACTCGGTGCTCATATACTCGTCACCTCAGTCTGACCGAAGTGCCTTGATATGACATCCAGTCTGTTTTTCAACTAGTGCCTTAAATTCCTCGAATTTAGTAAATGTTTTGTATTTATGTTTCATCAAGTACACAATCCCATACCTAGTATGATCATCTGTGAACGTTATGAAATATTGATATCCATCTCGGGCTGCTTCCAAAGCACCAAAAACGTCTGTATGTACCAACCCAAGTTTCTCAGCAGCCCTTTTAAATGTCCTTGTGAAGGGGGACATAGTTATCTTGCCTCTAAGGCATGATTCACAAGTTGGATAGGGTTCTTCACCCAATGTACTTAAAAGTCCATCTTCTCCATTTTGTGAACCTTGGTCTGACCAACATGACCAAGTCTAAGGTGCCACTTAAGAGCGTGATTAGTATCATGCCTGCCAGGTTTCATAGTTATAGTGCTCAATGGTGATTTATTTTGCAAGTTCAGATGATATAAACCATTCAACAATGTAGCTGTGCCAACCAATTTATTTTAAAAATAAATTTTACAACTACCATTGCCAATGAAGAAAGAAAATACTTTCCGGTCCAAGACTGGAATGGATACAATGATTTTATGCCCCTTGGGCAAAACCAGTACTTCATCTAACGTCAAAATAAAACCAGATTCCAAACCCAGTAGGAGTGATCCAATATCGGTTGCCTCGACACTTTGTCCACTTCCGACAGTGACCATCACTTCTCCAGCTTCAAGCTGCTTACTTCGTTCCAGATCCTAATTCATAGTATAAATATGAGAAGTAGCACCTGAATTTAGAATCCATGAGGCAGAATATACAGTAGCAGAACATTTAGTTTCAAAAACAAAAAGATCCGTACCTGATGCGACATTGATCTTGGGACAAGTCCTACAACAGTGGCCCAGATCACCGCATATAATACATTTGTCCGTAGGTTTGGGACCGCCTACCTTCTGAACCTTTAGGGCCTTGCCCTTGCCATTCTGCACCCCTTCTTACTGCTCGTAGGTCTTTTTTTGCTTGTTCTTGGACCTACAAGGCCCAAAAGAAATCACAAGAGCAGCCTCCCTCGGCTTAGTCTTCATGTTAGACTGTGCCGTCACCAGTTTGTTCATTAGCCCAGCTAATGTACATGAAATCTCATTAAAGTTGAAATTCATTACAAACTGCGTGAAGGAGTCAGGTAGAGATTGAAGGATGAGATCAATTTGGAGGGATAAATCCATGTGAGAGTTGAGCACCTCGAGCCACTCAATCATAGATATCATTTTGAGGATGTGGTCTCCCACTTTCTCCCATTCTTTCATCATAGCACTGAATAACTGCTTTGATATCTCATATCTATCAGTCCTACTGTGCTCTCCATAATGCTCGGTCAATTGTGCGATATTCTACCTAGCAGAAGTCATTTTCTTGTGCGCTCTCTGTAGCTCATTAGTCATTGAGCACATCATAAAGCCATGGACCAGTACATCATCCTTAACTCATATTTCATGGACGTCAATTTCTTCCTGATTACCCCTAGTCCGGACTGGATTCGGTGGAATGTACACCTTTAAGAGGTATCCCAGAGACTCCATACTGAGTACAATCATGAGATTCCGCAACCAGTCAACAAAGTTGGGGCCAGTAAGGGGATTCTTTTCAAGTAGTATTGCAAGTGGATTCTTTGCCATTTTTAGAGAGATATTGTTTCGTTTCTTTGTATTGATTTAGACAAGATTGAATTAGTGACTTGTTTTATTATGATCGAGTATAGAATTTAAGTTATTGTTCTTGTCTCGGCTCCCACTAATTTTATCGGAATTACACACTCCCATGTTGTAATATCCGGGATTTTCGTTTATGTTTGCCTTTAATTATTTGCCGTTTGTATCGATTATTTTGTTCCGTTGATGATTATTTGGAATCTCTCTTTATTATGGGCAGTATGAGGGACCGTGTCATGGTGTTCGTCGGATACGACTTGTTGTTGTGTAGGTCGTACAGGTCGTGTAGATGCATGTGTGACATGGCATATGGTACTCCGCTGCCTTTTCATCTCTTTGAGGGCATTGTGACTCCTTGTTATCATCCCCAATCGAGTTAGTTATGTTCTGGGTGCTTTCCGAGCCGTGTCGGGCTCGACATTGGTTTCTTAGTGTAGCACACGAGTAGTCCACACGAGCAGGTGCTCGTGCGTGATGCTCGTGCGCAACCAGTGCACCAGACAGTGTAGTCTGGCCAAGAACAGTGATGCACGAGCAAGCCACATGAGCAAGTGCTCGTGCGTGCTGCTCGTGCGTGATGTTTGATGTTGGGCAGTGGCCTAATGCACGACCAGACGCACGAGCATTTGGTCGTGCGTGATGGTCGTGCGTCCCTGTTAGTATAAAACGGGACAGACGGATTTTCTCACCTCATATCACCCATTTGATGTTCAAGGTCTTGGTCGATTATACTCTATCCTAATGTGTTTTGGGAAGGCTCTAGGTGATCATATCAACGACTAATCATTTCTCTTCGTTGAATCGAGGTAATTCTCTTGGTTTTCCTAGAATTGTCCATTTTGGTGTTTTGGTTTTGATTCTGTTTCCGTCCGATTTTGATGGATCGATTCAGGTTATTAGGTGTTGTTATACATGTTCTATGGGTTGTATATCCATATATTTGATTCGTTCAACTTATTGATGATTCTAGGGTTCTTGAGGAACTATGAACATTTAATGTTCGATTAAATGTTTCAATGAGTTCCTTCAGTCATTGGTTGTGAATTCCAAAGTTATTGGTCCTTATTCTTGCATTGATTGTGTTATCATTGTTTTCGCGGAGGTTGTAGGTGTTCGTGGGTTCTCGGTCAAGCCGTGTTTATCGGAGTGGTCGGTATCGGTTATTGAGGCAAGTATTTTGCTTATACATTGTGTACCTTGTGATTATGACTTACGTGTTGGAATTAATGATTGTGGTTAGTTGTGATAATCTTGAATGTGTAACGTTGGGATATACATGTTGGTTGATTGTACACTTGGATGTGTATCATATTATATGTATTGATCATGAGATATGTGTTTGTGCATCAATTGCTTTGGTGAATTGGATGACGATATTATGTTGTGTAACGTATGCAAGATTGCGATAATCCTGTTGATCGGCTGTACACGTGGTTATGCAATGTGTTGTGTTTCGATCATGAGTTATGCTTGATTATGTGTTATTGATGATGATAGTTAGACTGTTGAGATTGTGTTATGTGTGCATGAGGCGTGATTTCGTGGTGATCAATATGATTGATTGACCGTGCTCATTGTTGAAGGAATTTGAACATGAATGTTATGTGTGGTAATGCTAAGTTCACTCGTGTGGGTTCGACGGGACCTACGAGGAGTCATGGCAGACGACCATGGGATTGGAACTTAGTATGTGGGGCTGCGGTCCAATCGTGCGAGTCTGACGAGGCCTACAATAACACATGACGGAGGATCATGGGGTCAGGACACAGTACGTCCAACCATGTGGGCTCGACGGGGCCTACAGTGACTCGTGGCGGTAGATCACTGATCGAGGATCATGGAGTCAGTACTGATAAGGCATCCATGGGTTCTTGATTGGTAGGTGATAGACAACTCGAGAGTTGTTGAGGCATCCACGGGTTTTCGATCAAGAGGTGCTAGATGTAACTCGGAAGCATAGCACACCAGCTCGTGTATCAATTTGCTACGAGTTTAATGGAGGGTAGAAAACCTAGTAACCTTTTCAAAACTTAGTCTATTTGATTGTCGGGAGAATTTCGCGATTAATGTTACACTTTGCACATTAATTCAATTATAAGCGTGATTGTGTATGTCAATCATTCAAAATGAAAATCAGTAAATAGAAAACTAGTTACTACCAACATGCAATTCATGTACCGTTCCTAGAACAAAAACACCATAATCTAATTACATGTCTTCAGTCTTGAATCTTCATCTTCTCGAGCGGTTCTTCCTCCGGTCTTCGTCATTAAATATAAATTTTATATTTGAAAAATTGCATCCTATACAAATTTTTATAGTAAAATAAATAGGCTCAAAAATGGCCTTTACAACCCAATCGAATGAAACCGAACGATTCAAAACTAAGTCCATGGACCACATCACCACGGGTCTCAATTTCTGACCAGATATCCAATATCTATATTTTCCAACATTTATATCTTCAATATAAATCATATTTCCAAGAAATTACATATTTATATTAAGACATAAATTTACAAAAAATATAACTATAACGAACGAATAAACATATATCAAGATTATGACAATAAATGATTCCAAATCAAACACCATACTATCAAGCATTCCAAATGCTACAAAATAATTCGTATATACGGTGTCATTGACCTCGCTCCGATACCACTGTTGGGATTCCGGATACAAAAACGAGTATGCAGCGGAAAAATAAAACTCAATACAAAGAATCCCAATCAGGATCGATCAAGTAACGTATATACGAAAGAAAAAATTCGTGGCCTTCTTAAACTTAATAAATTGGCTTATCCATATATAAGGAGTAGAAAGTCTATGTGTAACATTATTATTGATGGTGCAAACACCAACAACTTTTGCCTAATTTGGGGGTCGGCTCCTCTAATTTATTTTGTATTTCATTCGATGGGGCGTGTAGAGGCTCTCATCCCCCCTCTTTTTTGCGGATGTGTTGAGGGTCTCGTCTACCCTTGTTTTTTCGCAATGATATAAAATCTGTCGGGTTTTTTTTTTTAAAAAAAGTAACGTATATACGAAAAATAAATTGACAAAGATAAAGAATCAAAGTCCCAAACCTTTGAAGCCTTTGATAATATCTTCGCAATATGATGATGATCACGAACCCGAGCACGAGCACGAAATCCCCTCATCCCAAACACCGAAAGTACTATGTCTCTACGTCACCATGAATCTACAACAATCCGTTCTTGGAAGAACACGGCTAGGAATTACTATATGAATTTTTCTATCTTATTTTTCTTGATTTTCTTTCACCTCTAAGATGAAGAACAAGTGAAGAAAAAATTTCTCCTCCTCTCTCCATTCTCTCTCGACCGTGAATAAGATGGTGAGTTGGTGTGTGTTGATGTTGTTGTGATAATGTGATGAGCATCAAGGAGTCCCACCATATATTGTCATGTTGGCATTATATGTTGACATATCATGGTGCGATCACTCATCACAAAACAACAAAAGGAGGAAACCACCAAGAGGGGGGGCATGTGAAGGTGGGAGGAAACGGGCCGAGTCACTCGGCTCGTGTACTGGACGTTCGTCAAACGACTCTGTTAAATACACTCCATTTCATCTCCAATGTATTTATACTAATTAATTAATCCAATTAATTGATTATATCAAATACAAATATATTTCTCTAAGAAATATTATTTATGAATTAAATTAATTACCCAGTAACTTAATTTCAATTCATAAGACCGCTATTTGATTTATCCAATAAATCATAATTAGATATCCAATATCCAATATTAACAGAGAGATGATAAATTCATATTTATCCGTCCACAATCCCGATGCTCGACTCTGTAAGTTCATCTCAGTGGGCATTGGGAGGAACCAATGAGTGCGGACAACAATTAGCCAGCCTAGCGGGCCGCACTGTAAACTCCGACTGAGAACGAATGATGGGATCATTTCAGAACCATTATGTCGTGAATACCATATATGTATAGACTTTTCATCAGATGTCCCGGTCAAGTCTTCGGGTCACGGTAAAGTTAAACCCTATTGTTGATTAGACACTATACATGTGTTAATTCAAATCAAGACCGATTGATTACTAGTGTATCCAATATGACTAGATCGGAATGCTTTGGCCAAAGACTTATGATCTTATATACAATTAACCGTATAGGACATTCGCCTGCTCACTGAAGACTTATGATCTTATATACAATTAACCGTATAGGACATTCGCCTGCTCAATTAAACGTCACAGGCACATCTCTTATTAAACCCTCAAGTCAAAGGTCGACGTATACTATCACAACCTTTCGATTTGTCATCGACTCTCCAAGAGTGAATACCGTGTGACTGAATCAAATATGAGTCGTGTTCGAGTACACTGGTCCCACCAATGTACTTATAACTATGCTATCAAGACATGGACATGTCCTAGCATCAATTATACAAGTCTTACTCAAAACTTAATGCCCAATTAAGTTTATCGACTTGCGAACGGTTTACGTAAATAAGCTTTAAACACTTCCAGTACATTTTCTCTTATCCAATTACGAGAGTGGAATGTTTTCTCTTATTTACATGGACTTCACTTCAATGTTTACCAAATGAAGAATGCATTTGAAATACAATAAACAATGAGTGAATCATATTACCTTATATTAATTATTCCATAATTACAAGTACAATGTCCCTTATCTCTCATCCCTTGAGTGGCATTCGAGGGCATATTTCTAACAGAAATTTCTCTTCCAGTGTCCTGGTTTATTGCAATGATCGTAATTTCTATCTTTAGGAGAGTTTGCCTTGAAAGTCAGTTTTAGTTGGGTCTTTACCTTCGGCAAGTTTACTTTACTTTTACCCTTGCCTTTGTTCTTGAAGAACTTCTATTTGCTGACCATCAGCACCTGGCTTGGCTTCTTCTTAATATTTTACTCAGCCGTTTTAAGCATCCCATGCATCTGAGTAATGGACTTCTCTATTTAATTCATATTATAGTTCATAATGAACTGACTGAGACTATCGAATAAGGAGTTTAGGATCACATCTGTGGAGTGCTCCTTAGAGAGTGAAAAACCAAGCCTATCAAAATGATCAATGTATCCTTTCATCTTGGGTACATGAGCACTGACAGATGTCCGCTCAGCCATCTTGCTAGCATACAAGGCTTGAAAGGTCTCATACCTCTTTTGTCTAGCGTGCTTTGAGAATGTCTCCTTGAGGTGAGCATTAAGGTCATAAGCTTCCATTTGTTCCAGATTCTTCTGATGTTCTGGACAAATGGTAGCCAACATAAGACAACTGACATCAATGAAATCATCACAATATTTCTTCCATTTGTCTTTTGTTTGCTTTATTAGCATTGTCAGCAGGCTCATAGGGAATTTCTTCCTCAAGAACGTACAATTTGCTTTCTTCCTTGAGAACTATTCTGAAGCTCCGGATTCAATCCAGATAGTTGTTGCCGTTTTCTTCAAGCTTGTCCTTCTAAAGGACGGATCGCAGTGAAATGGTGGATGTGTTGTTTGATGCCATTCTGTTATCTAAAAAATTTAAATTACAAAGTATTTAATCACATTTCTATTTCTCGTAAAATACTCCGACTAAAACAAAATAACCTCAATTTTACAACATTTGTAATTTTAGTGGGCCAAGACCCCATTTTGCACAATTCTAAATCCACCTTTGGCATGACGGCTAGAATTGAGCTACTATAGATGGCTAACTCTTTATCGATTACATCATATGTAACTCTTAAATTATACTTATGGTATTTGGCATCTTATGTTCAAGCATGTTATAATCTCATCTTATGTCTTAAGGTTCAAAATTATTTTTGAATTCTTAGTTCATTAAAACACATATGTTTCACCATTACCTATCCTACCTTACTAATATAACCCGAGCACCCAGCTTTGGCATGACCTGCTCAAGATGATCGAAGTCTTAGGCATTTTAATTAAATGGCATTAAAATGTTAACGCGGTGTTTTTAGCCTATGTTTCATGTCTATGTTAGCTAACATACATCTAAACATACATCGCATCACATACATGCATAAATTTAAACATACATAGCATCACATGACATAATAAAGTACAGGACCGTGTATAACATGACCATCATCCTAACGTGATTTGCATGAGCCAACATGAAAATCAAAAAAATCAATCTAAAGGGTATAATTGGTCTTCATTGATCTTCCAACTCCTTGGAACGTCGTACGAGATCAATTGACTCCTTGAGTCCGTCCTTCATCTCCTCCTTGTCGTCATTACATCAATGATGAACTATACTACACTAGTAAAGTAAATTACAAGAGGGCAAACGACGCGCAAGTCGTAAATAATGATTATAAGTTAATAGACGACTCGCAAGCTGTAAAAACCAATTTTATTTAAACGACACAGGCCATAAAATGAACCCAAAATTAAATTGATACATCCATTCATATTGGTCAATTATGGTCATGCCATACACCAAACATATACTAAAATTGATTATCATATAATTAATAAACACACAATATGAATCTGACTGACAGTCAGACATAAGAACAAATTTCCTGTTAAAATCAACAAAACACGAATTGTAGCCTATATTTCCGCGTCGACGCCCGTACGCTAATAAGTTGCGGGTTTGAAACCCGCCAGCTGCAGCTTGTTGTTTTTGAAATAATTATTTTAGCATTAAAACAGACTTTCATCTTAAATAAAATAATAGTGAACAAGTTTCTCAAAAGGAAGCTGCAACCGATATGGCGAAGCGATGTGGCTGGACCCAAATGTCGCAAGATCGAATCCCATCTTTACCGGGTTTTATTTTTGTTGATTTATCACAACCCGTGGGTCCTGGTCCGCGTTTCACAACCCGAACCGGACCCAACCTGGTCCGACGACCCGCCAGAAAACAGACCTGTTCCAGAACAGTTATGGACAGAAAAATCGTAAAAACAGTCCAGAAAATTGACTTTTAACAATCCAATTTAATCATATTAAATTATAAAAATATTCAAAAAATCTTTATTTTATAAATATAATCAAGAACACAATTTATATATTCAAAGCATATAAATATATGTTCTATATAAACATTTAAATTACTTGCAAGTTGGCTCCGATGCCATTGTCGGGTTTTACTTGTATCTAATATATGGAATATGAGAAAAAATGCAGCAGAATAATTATCGAAAAACCCAAGAAGTGGATCAGATGCAGTAACTTAATTTATTAATATAGGTTCGTCGAATTATCTTAATTCGAAGAGCAGATCTAGATCCAGACCAGAAGCTGATGAATGTCATCTTTCTCATTCGGTGATCCACACACGAACAATTGCATAAGCCGGATTGCTAGATCCTTACGAATAATATTGATAAACAGTATGACAGATGATTCCTTGCTAGAAGGATTGTACTATTGATCAAGATCAACTAAGGGAAGAACATGGGATGGCCAAACCAGGTCTCCTACTGTAGAATGGGGCGGTAAATTGTAGTGGGGAGAGAGGCCGATTTTTTACTCTTCACAGTTAGGGTTGTGTAATCTTGTTCTTATGACAACTCCCTGTTATAGATCCCTTATTTATACTAAGTAAACCCTAGAGTTAAAACTCTAATATTTACTTAGTTACCCCTCAACTTATTAAATAATACAATATATATTATCCCATATTATATAATACTCATTATTTAATCTTTTAATAAATATAATATCCAATATTATATTTACTATTTCCAGTTGATATTATTAAATAATATAATATATAATACTATATTATACATTACTCATTGTTTAATTTCTTTAATAAATATAATATCCAATATTATATCTATTGATTATTCTTGCTTGTCTTTAATTGTCGAATGTATGACCCAAAAGGCTTCTATTTTGTTGGCAATCATTTAATATCTTATTAAATGACAAATCATAAGCGGCCTCCAGCAAGACATTATGACTACCCAACTAATATAAGTTTATAGTCCATTAAACTATTTAACGTGCCAAATCCCTTTGTCGTGCGACATCATATTTGAACTAGGTCACAGAAACTGTCATACTTATTACGTTCAAATGCTTTCTCGATCTTAAGTAGACTGATTGAATCAAATGACTCTTCATTTGAGCATGGACATGCATTTCCTTCAGTCCTACTTATCGAGGGGCCCAACAGATATCTCTCTCCCGAAAGAGAGGGACAAATCCCCATCTTGATTATTCATTGCCCTCTACATGACTCCCACTAATCCCGATAGCTAACCTTTATGATCACCATGTTTCAGATGAGGTTGGATTACGTCAAGACATAGTAGTTATCATGTTGGACTCTATAATAATCTCAGGTTTAAGGATTCTTTGACATACTATTATATTGAGATTCACTTATGACATTTCCATGCAGTGATCTCACTGCGGCTCTGTCCAGTATTGCATTCTCCAACCAATACCCATAACTTTGATCCGTACCATGTGCATAGTCATCCTATGATTATCAATCAAACTCATACTAGTATATTAATCACTTGAGTATCCACTCTACCTGATTGGACCAAGGACATATGAATAATCTTATTATTTGTGAATAACTATTATTCAATTATTATAATATTAAAACATGCACATATTATAATAATCAACGAGAAATAGATGTTATCAAATAACTTTATTTAAAAGTGACAATCACAAATATAGGCACATCGAATATCCTAGGGAAATATTCCCAATAGAGTTTACCATCGAGTTAGGACCAGGATTCACACCCACTTCCAATGCATCATATCGAATTTCACCCACCGAGATGTATGAGTTAAATAAGCAACCTGAAGAGTTGTTGGACAACAGCTACATCTAACCAAGTGTTCCCCCTAGGGAGTGCCAATTCTATTCATTCGAAAGAAAGATGGGCCACTTCATTTGTGCATTGACTATCGAGAGCTAAACAAAGTAACGATCAAGAATAAGTATTTGTTGCCTCAGATTGTTAATTTCTTCGACCAGTTGCAAGCAACAATAATGTTCTTGAAGAACGATTTGAGATCAGGATACCACCAATTGAGGATTAAAGAATCCGACATTCCAAACTCGGCATTTAGATCTCGATATGGGCACTATGAATTTATAGTGATGCCATTCAGCCTAACCAATGTGTAACACCCCCAAGTTATTCAGGGTATATTACAGCGCTGTGAGCCCTGCCGTAGGACCCACAAGGCTATTCATATACGGAACTATAAAATTTGACCGAGAAGGTCCAAGTATAACGTAATGGAAGACCATAAGAATGGTATTCAAAACCATTTCCAATACATCCGAATACAATACATCACAAATCAATACCACAACAACACAGGTCAGAATATTAAGGAAACCGAAAATCGTGCACGAGTAATCAAACCCATTCCAGTACAACAACACTGAATGGAGGAAACACAAAATATAACTGGAGACAAGACACAGTATCACACTTGCCCATCATTGTCATGCAGGACCGATACATGCTAGTCCACTCTCCTGGAACCAGAAATACATGAAAAGTATTTGGGGTTAGCCGTCGAATAGCTAGTACAAGTATAGCGAATATGAAACATAATACTTCGATAATAAAGTAAAAGTTATCGTAAATTCATCATTTCAAGACTAGTATTCCGGAATAACTAAATCTCATTTCAATACATACATGATTAATCATGGAACCGCACCAAAGGCAACGGAACCCTCTGAGGCCCCGTCGGACCCTCCCAGAGTGGCTAAACCAAACTATTCATGGAACCGCACCAAAGGCCACGGAACCCTCTAAGGAGCCGTCGGACCCTCCAGGAGTTGCTAACCCAAACTATTCATGGAACCGCACCAAAGGCCACGGAACCCTCTGAGGACCCGTCGGTCCGTCCCAAAGTGAATAAATATACAATCATACAATTCATATATATCACTTTCAAAGTCGAGAACGTACAATCATAAACGTATACATGCCTTTGAGACATCGAGAATCAGGAGGAAAGGAACACAAGTTCGGTAGGCCCAAGAACGCACTTCCGGCACCTAAAGGATTCGTAAGGGATACGATAATTAATAATCGATACGCAAGTCACACGAAGAAACCCACTAACGACTCCCCCCGATTACATTATCATGCACATAGGGTTGGGAAACACCCAAACCCTCTCGAATTCACAGAACCAAACAAAGTAGAACATGAAATCAGAGGATTTATATATATATATATATATATATACCATAAACGCAAGGTTTCCATGTTCAAAAACGGATTGCACAACCGAATCGAACAATAACCCCCAAAACTACCCAAGGTAGGGATTCACAGAGATTTACCTCGATTTGAAGGAGGAGAAACGGGATTGGGGTGATTATATCATGCTATGAACTCGAGATGATGATGATGATTGATGAACTCCCATCGATTTTTACACCTTGGAATCACCCAAATCGCACCAAAGGAGAGGAAGAAAGGAGAGGAAATGAAATCCTCTCCAAAAACCCACTGACATATAAGCCTGCTGACTCACGTGCCGCGGCGCAGGCTGAGTGTGCCGCGGCCTGCAGCTGGAATTGGTGAGAAGGTTTTTGGACCGTGCCGCGGCACGGAGCGTCGTGTGCCGAGGCACGCAGTACAGCCGCCCCAGCTCAAATCTTGCAAGGGCTGTGCCGCGGCGCACACTCCCTTGTGCCGCGGCACGCACTGTTTGTGCCCAAAAAGTGATGAAAAACGACCCACGAACATGATACACTTGATCGACGCATAGTACCGACCATTTAAAGGCCTGAATGAACTATCACGAACCCTCGTATGGTGATTCCACATCAAACACAGTCAGTCCCAACACAACGGTAACATCAAATGACTCGGAAAGAGAGTTAATACAAAGGAACCCAAGCCTTTGGATTATTACGAAATGACCCAACACGATACTCGATCAAAATACCAATAAAAGTTCACAACATCTATAATAACATGAAATGGATTTGCGGGAACCTCAAAACGATGGTTCCGAACAATGATCACGAGAAGTGAACTCAAAGGTGACAAAAGTGACATCCAACACGGAATTGAGTAGAACAAGTCCGAAAAAAGCTCGGATGATGAAAACTCTAGTATTTAATATTCTCAAAATACTTATACGGTTACAAGTGAGTCGACAAAATTGTAAAAATACCGGAATTATACAAATACGGAAAATAAAAATATGTGGATATTACATAATGCTCCTGTTGTGTTTATGCAATTAATAAATTGGGTATTCATAGAGTACTTGGATAAATTCATAGTTGTTTTCATCGACGACATTTTGATCTACTCTAAAAGTCCGGACGAGCACATGGAAAACTTACAGATCATTTTGAACCTCTTGAGAGAGGAACAATTGTATGCAAAGCTGTCTAAATGTGAATTTTGGCTGAAATGAGTAATGTTCCTCGGTCATGGATTATTCGCAGAGGGAGCCCGAGTAGATCCGCAAAAAGTCTAGGCAATTTTAGAATGGGAGTCTCCTAAGAATATGAAAGAGATAAGAAGCTTCTTAGGACTTGCTAGGTACTGTCGTCGGTTTGTGGAAGGGTTTTCCAAAATCACTCGCCCACTAACTCAATTACACAGAAAACCAGAAAGTTCGAATGGTATGAGAAGTGTCAGGTTATCTTTGACCAACTCAAGAAGAGACTGACAATGGCTCCAATCTTAGCACTATCATAAGGAACTGAAGGGTTCATAGTTTACACTGATGCTTCGCATCAGAGTCTAGGTTGTCTGTTAATGCAGAATGGTAGGGTAATCACCTATTCTTTGTTAGGAATATGTCATAGAATGCCACTCAGAGTATGAGATAGTGAGAGCATTATATTGTAATTATGAACATCAATTTAAATAAGGTATTTATTATTGATATATTATTGTATATGATTGGCATCATGATTTGGTATATAAAATAATAGTCCTTGCATTTGAGAGCAAACAAGCAACTGCTTATGAAGAAAAGGAGATAGGCACTGGAAGTATTTAGGGCTCGAATGCTTAATCAGTTCGTAGGTCGATAAAGCTTAAATGGGCATTAAGTTTAGACCAGACTTGTGTACGTGTACTTTGACATGGAGAGTGCCTATCTTCACTAAGGATTAGTGGGAGCACACGTTATAGGTATGCTAATGGGATTAGTATAGTCAGACTTGCTCACATCGATTCAGTCACATGGATTTCACTCTGTAATAGCCAATTACTGAATTGAAAGGTTGTTATCGGTATACGTGAACCTTTGATTTGAGGTTTCAGTAGGATATGTGCCTGAAACATTAAGTTAGTCATTAGAGTAGTTCGATCCAATCACCGGTTGGTGGGGTCAACCTCAAAGTACAACTTAGTGGGTAAGTAACAGTCTCTATTGAATACCAAGATAGGATTTTTTGTCCTGTAAGTGAGCAGGTAAATGTCCTATGTGGTTAGTGGTATATGAGATCATAAGTCTTTGGTCAAAGAATTTAAAGCTGGTTGTATTTGATACACGAGAGCTCGATGATCTCGGTTTGTATTTGTAACACCCCTAGAATCTAACCGGGAATATTACATGCCGCAGACCCTCTCCGTGAGGATCCACCAGGCTAGACATCGAAACAACACAATACATTACATAACAACGTGATAGAATGATGAATCAATAGACTAATTTGGTCTTACATCATTATCAAACAACTCTAATATACATAACTCTGTCTGGACTCATACCCATGCAAGGGTAAAATACACTCAGAAACTAAAAAGTACGACAGTGGAAAATACCATACAACGAACTCCGACTGACTGCACCTAAAACTGGCCTTCATGTGATTAGTATCGATCGTCTTCCATCTTCCTTCGCACCGATCCTGTGTTTTGCTCCCAAAACCTGCATGTACCTGGACGCAAAACAGACATCCACCCACCAAATACTCGGGGGTTAGCAAAACTCCTCTGTTTTGCTAGTACAAGTATAAAGTGCAAATACGACCCATACACAACACATTCCGAGAATACAACGAAAGACTTCCCGAGATATTTCATTTGGATAAAATAGTTCAAAGGATAAAATATAAAAGAAACCATTGGTCATTTAAAAATCGATTCAGGATCTCGGGAGTTTTGAAACAATTTGTGATTGAAAAGTTCTTAATTTATCGAAAGCCACTTATGGTCACAGCCCAAAGTTTTATTTTCCAAAATGCAAATCCATTTAGAAAACACGAGGTCCACGACCCAACCATCCACTTTAATTCACTTCTAAGGACACATTACACACAACACATCACTCTTATGCCAATTTATCCAAACACCAAGACTCGATATATAATGTATCTCGACCCCGAGCACAAAGCATTGTGATACTCCGGACATATCACCAACTAATCATCAGTAAAAACACTCTGGCAGTTATCGCTACCTAATCCGGCCATCAAGCCACCAAGTCCCCATGTGTCCCGTCAAGCAACCCCAGGTGAGAATAACCCACTCGAAGGTAACCCTCACGACCCAGTCCAGCCGCTAAGCCACAAGTCCCCATGTGACCCCATCGAGTCAACCCTGGGTGAGAGTACCCGAGAACAACCTTACAACTCTCATCAGTTCACATTTCCAAACCACAACCCCTGAGGGTCAATCACACTATATATAGTCGAGGTACTTTGCTAGAATGACCAAATTATCCAACACATACTCACGACCCAGAACTAATACCATAAACAAGGAAGCACACTATCTCAACAGCACAGAACATCACAACCAATATCACATAAACTCACATATTTATCGATAACCACATGTCTACACGCACACATCTTAACCAAAGGATTAAACTTCAAAATTTACTGACAACATAATCACACATAATGGAATCACACGAAAGTAAGGCGATCCTATAATCAACACTAACACACATATTCAATTAAGAAAATTGATTCACGGAACACACGAGTCATCTTTTTAGAAAAACCATGATTGTAAATATACCGATTCTTTTGAAAAATGGTTATAAACATTCATTTATAACATATCGATGATTACCAACTATTATATACACAAAACACGTAATGTATGAGCAAGATACTTGCCTCGATAATTGATACCGGACACTCCGACAAACACGGATCAATCGAGAAACCTCGAACACCTACAATTCTCCGGGCGGAAACAACAATAACACGATCGATCGGGAAGCTTGAAGAAAATGACGAACGGAAGAGTTCCGACTCGAGTTCTTAGCAAGGAACCTGACCCTAACATCATATCATCAATAAATCAATGATCGTACAAGGAAGAATAATCGTAGAATGCCTGAATCCCCTTTATGACATTCTACTGGACACCTTTAATGCGTCGATTAGGAACTCAACAAAACGACGAATCAAACCATGGAACAACGAGAAAATTGGTAGAATACAACTTAATAATCAATAATCCATCACTAATCAAGGTTAATTTGGATTAAACAGAAGAAATCAAGCAAAATATCCAATTTTCCCAAAACTAGGATTTTAGGAAAACTTACCCTGATTCGGTCGATTGTAGGAGGTTACGGAATGATTAGTCGATGATATGGACTCAGGAAATTCGTGTATTGATAGTTTAATAGCATGCCTTCGAGTTCTCTAGGACTTGGCTGTGGAAGGAACGAAGGTGGCATCGAAAAATGCATGCAAATATGACTGCTCGGTCATATTTATGCTCGTGCGGAACACGGCCCAACTAGCGCCGTGTTTACCCCCGTGTTGCGGGTCAGTGCGCGACCTGACCGACATGGCGCAACACCCGGCGCAAGATACTGGCGTGTGTGTCTCGGCCGTGTCTCGGTAGAGTGCTAACCTGGCCGACACGGCACATCACCCAACACAAGACCCGGCGCTCGGCAATACCGTTCGGCAAACGGCGCAGGACAAGGCGGAAGGCTTAGCCAATTCTACCGCCGTGTTGTACAGGTTTGGCCAGAAAATCTCCAGTTGCAAAATGATTCTGCCACAACCGAAGATTACGACAGAACCACAATAATGATCCGGAAGATGGCGAATAATAATGAAACATGACATACGATTAGCTCGAATTACACGACGATAAGTCGTACCCGACGAACACCACAACACGGTACATCAAGCCGTACCCAACATAGGGGAAAATATAAAGTAATTGCCAACAGAACAAAATAACCGGTACGACCGACAAAATTAAAAAATGACCGGAAACAAAAAATCTCGGGTATTATATTCTACCCTACTAAAAATAAGTTTCGTCCTGAAACTTAAAACAAGAGCAAGACGACCCTAGATAACACACGTTATCTGATATTGACAGCGCACAAGAGCTCCATGCAGTACAGAGCTACTGCGGTTCGATTCAATACGCAAGAATGTTTACTGAAAGCAACAAATAGGAATCACTACGGTTGATAAACCCGAGCATTATAACAGTCAAAACAGAAGTCCCACACTGAACAAGAATGTAATTCCAATAACCTCAAAGGTTTGAAAGATCACATACATGAACAATTACCCGAATTTTAAGGAAATCACGAAGTGGCCTAGATGCTCAATAATCGCGGTACGAGATTGGACACTAACAATCGGACAACAACGATTGAACAACAGCGATCGAAGTTCGCACTTCAACTCAAGACATTAAAAGAACTTGTAAGAACCACGAGGTGTCAATTTCACACAAGGTTCACAGGAAATCGAACCGAACTTGGAAAGGTCACAACGATAAGTAGATCAATCTGGAACAATATCAAAACTCGATCGAATGACAAAGGCGAAAAACAACATAAGGTCAGAAGTATCAACGAACACAAACGAGTCGTTAGAATCGAATAATACGGAAACGACAAAAAATGGTTATTACACTCTATCACTATTAAAAGAGGTTTCGTCCCTGAAATCAAAACAACGAGAGCGAGGTGTTAGCATAGCAACCTTCCCGACAATATTCTCTTGGTCCCGCATCTGGTCTCCACGACCATCTGTACCATAGTCACGACCACGACCTCTGCCCCTCGGCATACTGAGTAAGTAACCACTCAGCACGATGAAACCCAACATATAGCCGTTGCATCTCCTGTAACAAATCCGTCAGTTGGATGGACTTCTTTATTTATCTTATCATTCCGTTGCATGGCTTGATTCCCTTTTCAATTCAGACCGTTTGAAAAAATTCTTTTGGTCGCGCCACTTTTCTTGATTTATATATTCATAAGTCTTCATTATGCGGATCTCAAGGAATATTTTATTCCTAACTTTCCGGGAATCTTTTCGGTTTGTCTCCTTACGTCTGCATGTGTATTTCCGTTATTGTTGACTTCAATGCTTGCTAACGTGGACTAAGTTTCTTAAACTTGGCTGATATCTTGTCTGAAAAACTTCTTTGATATAACTTGGTCAGACCAAATGATGTGCGGTCAACCCTTTTTGATGTAAAACTTCTCTGATATAACTTTGTAGAAGTTCTCTGATATGATGAGGTGGAGTCCTCTGATCTGGTGATTAACTCCTCTCTGATCTGATGGTGTTCTTTGATCTTATGGTGTTCTCTTATCTGATGAATGTTCTCCGATCTGATGGTCAAACTTCAGCTGACATTTGTGTTGACCAGACCTCATCTTATATTAAGTTGTCTGCGGTTAAACTTCGCTGATAATTTCCATTGACCAAAACTCGGCTGGTAACTAACTTATCTGATATCTAGAAAGTTCTATACTTGGCCGATTTTTAACTGATTAACTTCAGAACAATCTTAGCCTATTAATGGCTCATAGAAGATACTCATTTGGTTCTTCTTTACAATGCCAATTATTTAGAGTATACATTTGAATAAATCACAAGTATAGGGATGATATCATCAAAATCTAACTGGTATTCCTAACAATTTCTCCCTATTTTGATGATGGCAAAACTTTAAGCATTCAAATGTAAAAACAAGTTTGCACAAAGATCAAGTGCAATACAAAATCAAACTCAGTCTGTTTGAGACAACTAGTGGTTGTTATTCAAGTGACTGTTATAAAATTTCAGAGTTATTACATTACAGTGCAGTACAGCTTGAATGAAAAATTACAAGTAAAATTGAAATTTACCAATAACTGTTAATTTTAAAACAAACAAAAATGAATAATCATCTTCCTCCTCTGCCTCTTCCTCTTCCTCTGATCTGCTTTGGTGGATGGAGTAACCTTAAAGGTTTGCCTCCAATGGGTCTTCTTGTACTTGGGGATAAACCATATTTCCTCTTGACCACTAATGAAGCAAATTGCTGTTGCTCTGGAGATGTGAAATTCTTTTCAATGCATACTTCTCTAATCTCTTTCTGAAGATCAATTTCATCAAGTTCTACATTCATGAGTGTTGGTGCTTCTTCAGGTCTGAATCTTGGAATCATAGGGTATGCATTAAAGTCCTTTGCAGCATATTTCTTCAAAATTTCCCAAAGATTGGGGAAATTCATGTCCATGAAGTTTATGAAGGTTTCATGTGGGGAGAAATCTTTATCTTGAAGTATTTCCCAGAGGTAGTACTTCTCTATGAATTGATTCCTTGCACTTCCCCACATATGTTATGCCTCAGCAGGCATGAACTCTTCAACATATTGAAGTTCTTTGCCTTCCCATTAGAATCTCACGTCAGGATCTTGTCTTGTCCTTTCTCTTTTGGCTGAAAGTGGGTCTTCAGGTGCAGCTGGCTCTTTTATTTTAGGCTAGAACTACCTTCCTGAATCAGAGGGAAGTCTTGTTGATTTTTCCTCATTTCTCCTCTGCTTTCCCCCTTATTCATTGCTCCCCCATGTCTACTCTCTTCCCTTTTTTTGCCCGCATCAATAATACATGCTAGCTGATGTTAGGAGTATGCCCTCGAATGCCACTCAGAGGATGTTGAGTGAGGGCATTGTACTTGTAATTATGTAAATCATTAATATAAGGCAATGGATGTTTCTTTATTTACTGGTAGTTACTGGCATTCCTAACTCGTAAATATACATATAGAAACTAGTCCGTGTATTTGAGAGCAAAACGTTCCACTCCTTATTGGATAAGGGGGTCGGCACTGGAAAGGTTTATAGCTCAAATACTTAATCGTTCGCAAGTCGATGAAACTTGACTGGGTGTTAAGTTTATGTCAAAACTTGTATGACGTGTTCTTTGACATGGAGAGTGCCTGTCGAACACTAATGGTTAGTGGGAGCACACATTATAGGTATAATAATTGGATTAGTATACTCGAACCGACTCACCCTCGATTTGTCACACGGATTTCACTCCGGGACAGTCAATGACGGAATCGAAAGGTTGTGATAGGTATTCGTGAACCTTCGACTTGAGGATTTAGTAGGGATGTGCTTGTGACGTCAAGATTTTCATTAGAGTAGTTTAACCCTATAAAACGAGAGGTGGGGGTCAACCTCGACGTGCATCTTGATGGACAAGTAGCAGGTCCTACTGAATACCAAGATAGAATTATTTCTCCCGTTAGTGAGCGGGTTATATGTCCTAAGCGATTATTGGCAGATGAGATCATAAGTCTTTGGCCAAAGCATTCGAGCTAGTTGTATTGGATACACGAGAGCTCGATGATCTTGATTTGCATTAATGCATGCATAGAGTCAAGTACAGATAGGGTTTGACTGACCGTGACCCTATAACTTAATCGGGACATTTGAAAGAAGGGTTTATACGTATACTATTATTCAAGACATAATGGTTCTTGAATGACCCCATCATTTGTTCTCAGTTGGGGTATAGTGTAGGCCGCCATGCTAGCTAGGTGGTGCTACTACTCTTTGGTTCCTCCCATTGCTGACTGAGACGGACCTACCGAGTCGCGGAATAGGATTGACGACGGATTGAACCAAGCTAATTCTCTCATTATGAATATTAGATATTGGATATCTTAATTTGGGACATTAGATGTCTAAATCGATTTATTAGATAAATTGATTTACGGCCTAATAAATTAAATATATAACTGGGTGATTAATTTAATTCATGAATATAATTATTTCTTGGAGAAACTAATTATGTTATTTTGTATTTGATATGTTTTATTAATTGGATTAATTAAATGATATAAATACATCGGAACAGAATCGGAGTTTATCTGTTTGGACTCACAGGAGTCCGAAACGAACCGAACTCATCCGATTTCCTCATCATGGCTGCCCCCCTTCCACCTAACTTCCCCTTGTCTTTTGTTTCCATTGTTTAATGGATGATAAGGACTTGTGGGGTGACATCTCATGTGGCATGAGTTGTTACATGTTAGGTGAAATGTCATGGTGGTTGGGAATGTATAAAGAAACGATGGAAGACAAATTACAACCTCACCTTTTGATTCTTGGAGATTGATACGTGAGATTGGTGAGAGAGAGAGAGAAAAGAGTTCCTTTTCATAGTCTTCTTCTTCTTCATGTGTTCTTGATAATTCTTGGAGAAAAATCAAGAAATCAAAGAGAGAAAATTTGATAAACTTACTTAGAGTATATTAATCAAATTAAATAGATCCATCACTTAGCTCTAGCCATATTCTTGGAGGACAGCAAGGTGATCGTCATCCCATTCATTTCTCCGGCGCGTGGCAAGTAGAGGCGTTGTAATTTCGACGTTGGATCATTCAAGTGCTTGGAGTTCTTTGGATTGTAGGGAAATTCGTTTAGCTTGGGGAATAGCTCAAGAGAAGGAATCCATTTAATCAACGGACTACAAGGGTGAGTTTCTATATCTATTGTGTTTTCATTATTTTATTCGTATATACGTAGCTAGATCGATCCTCGTATGGATTCGGATCGAATTAATTTTTGTTTTACCGCTTTCGCTGGGCCTTTGTTTTAGGCACCGAATCCCAATAGTGGTATCAGAGCGTAGGTCTTGCTATCGTATATACGATATTAGTATTTAGAATGCTTTATTATATGGTGAATGATTTGGAATCATTTTAGTCATAATCAGGGTATACGTTTTTCGTTCGTTGTAGTTATATTTTTCGTAAATTTATGTCTAAATATAAATCTTAATTTCTTGGAAATGTGATTTACATTGAAGATATGAATGTTGGAAAATATAGATATTGGTTATCCGGTCGAAAAACTAGCCTCGAATTGCCGTTAGGCGGTCCGGGAGTGGTCCGGAAGCAGGGGGCCGCGGCCCAGGGCTGTTGCAGCCCAGGTTGAACTTTCTGGACTGGGGGACGCGGCCCAGGGCTCAGGGGACCGCGGCCCAGGGCTCAGGGGACCGCGGCCCAGGGCTGCTGGGCAGCCCTACTGCTGCCCAATGTTGTTTCGGGCGCGGTCCAGCCCTTTTCGGACCTGTTTCGGGCTTGTTTTCTTCGTGTATTCCTATAAATTGATTTCCCATATTTTAAGTTGGATTTAATATGATTAAAATGATATATGGTATTTCATTTTATAAGGGAAAATTTATGTATTGGAATACTTGTGATCGACCAAATTATTTTGAACGTTTTCATATTACCGATTGTGTGAATCGATTGGATCGATTCGTATTATTGATTGGATCAATGTATCTCTTCGTTTTCCATGTATATAGTATTTATTGGATGAATGCTTTTGAATGGGGATGTGGTTCATGGACTTAGTTTTGAATCGTTCATTTTATTCGATTGGGTTGTAAAGGCCGTTTTGAGCCTATTAATTTTACTAGAAATATTTGTATCTAGGATGCAATTTTCAATGTAAAATTTATATATAATGACGAAGACCAGAGTTAGATCCATTTTGAGAAGATGAAGATTCACGACGAAGACTTGTAATTAGATTACAGAGTTTTTGTTTTCTAGGAACAGTCCATGAACCACATGTTGGTAGCAACTAGGTTGTGAATGGTTGTTTCATATCGTATGAATGCCACAAACGCGCTTAAATGAATTAATGTGCAATGTGTACCATTAATCGAAAAAATTCTCCCACAACAAATTATTAAGTTTATAAGGTTTCAAGGTTTTCCTTCCCTCCATCGAGCTTTCAGGAAATTGAAATCCAAACTGGATGTGCTATGCTTCCGAGTTATCGGGGTAGTCGTTCGGGGAGGACGGATAAATTACCGGGAGCGTATTGGATGCCTTAGGTTGGAGCAAATTTTATCCCTAGAAACCTGATAGGTTGTCGGATAAGATTCAATTGTGAAACTGATTTCCGTCGATGGTATAAACTTAACTTGTTCATGAACCATAGAAACCATATAGGTTGAGGGGAGTGAACAAGGGAAAAAGAAGATCCAATCATCCATTATATGGGTTGGTGTTGGACACCACTTTATGAAAATTAATAGACTAGAAACCTGTTCGGTTTCCCTCTATTAAGATTTATAAATAACTCGATCACCACTATGAAGTAGAGCGACGATACTTCAGGATTTCACATGGGAGTGTGTTATTACGATAAAAAAATAGTGGGAGCTGGGTAACAAGAATAGAAAAGACCTTAATTCTATACTCATAACATAATATAACAAGTCACTAATTAATCTGTTATACTTAATGCAGACATAACTCTCAATATGACAATGAATCCACTCGCAATTCTACTCGAAAAGAACACCCTGATTAGACCTAACTTTGGGGACTGGCTCCGTAATCGGATGATTGTCCTCAGTATAGAGGCACTGGGATACATCTTGGAGATGGACATTCGGCACCTCCTGTGCCGACCAGAGCCAATCAGGAAGAGATTGAAAACCACGAAAAGTGGGTTAAGGATGACGTAAAATTCCGTGCATACATGATGGCTTCTATGTCTAATGAGCTTCAGAGATCTCATGAGAAAATGACTTCTGCTAGGCAGATTCTATCTCACTTAATCGAACTTTATGGTGAGCACAGCAGAACTGCTAGATATGAGATATCCAAGCAACTATTCAGTGTAAGGATGAAGAAAGGTGAGAAGGTTGGGGAACACGTCCTAAAAATGATATCCATGATCGAGAGATTGGAGGCTCTTGATTTTAAAATGGATACTTCTCTCCAAACCGACCTTATCCTAGAGTCTCTCCCTGATTCCTTCTCACAGTTTGTTATGAACTTCAACTGCAATGAGATTGCATATAATTTAACTGGGCTAATGAACAAACTTGTGACCGCTCAGTCTCAAATGAAGACTCTGCGGATGAAGAAGTATGCTCTTGTGATTTCTTCTGGACCTCGGAGGTCTAAGAACAAGAAGAAAAAGACGAAGAAGCAGACTGGACCACATGTCAAGGACTTCAAGGGCAAGGGGAAGGCCCCAACGGTTCCGAAGAACAAGAAGAAGAAGGACGCTTGTCTCAAGTGCGGTGAGCTCGTGTAATATCCGCATTATTCTTTCCCTTGTATTTTTATTTTTGGTGTATTTTTCGATAGTAGCGACCCTCATGTATCTTTCAATGTATCTTTTCCATCATCTATGGATCTGATTCTCGTAATTGTTGTACGGAACCACCATTTTGGGGTTGCCGTGGATCCATTCTATGTGACGATGCGTTTTAAGGTGTTCCGTTTGATGTTTCGTTCATATTCCGGTGCTTTGGACCGTTTATATTTCGTACCTAGCGCACGCTATCTTTTCTACATAGCGCACGCTAGAAGTTCCTTAGTAGCGCACGCTACGGCTGCTTCGTAGCGCACGCTAGAGAGCTAGCCCTGGGAATAGAAGTGCTGATTCCAGCCCTCTGGACTGGCAGATTAGCGTACGCTACATAGTCTAGCGCACGCTAATGTCGGGGGCTAGCGCACGTTGAGATTCCAGGTAGCGTGCGCTAGCATGAGTGTCCAGTACTGGACAGTTTGCTACTAGACTCAATCTGATGCCCAGGTAGCGCACGCTATTGATCGATAGCGCGCGCTACCAATACACTTTAGCGCACGCTACGTTTGGTGGATAGCGCGCGCTAACTGGATCAGGTGTGTACTGTCAATTGCTTCTGGACTCGGCTGTTGTCCAGGTAGCGCACGCTATTGGTCGATAGCACGCACTACTGAGAGGTTATTAGCGCATGCTACGTTTCGAGTAGTGCACGCTAACAGCCAGAAGCTGGCTACTGGACTGGAGTTTTGTCCCGTTAGCGCATGCTAACTTTGAGGATTAGCGCGCGCTAACACTCCCTGGCTATATAAACCAGGGAGTTGACCGAGATGAGCGTATTTTCTCATTTCTTTCTCCTCTCCGCGGCTGAGGCGATTCCGGGCGATTTCTTGGCGATTTCTTCCTCCAATTATCTCAACCATCAACTTCCTTGAGTTCTTGGTGTATTATAACAACATCAACACGTATCTTTCATCCTAATCCAAGGTAAAATCTCTTAGAACCCTACTTTTGGATAAATTGGGGGTTTTGGGATTTTCGTCCGATTCGTTTCGTTTTGTTGGTTAATCCATGATGAATATGATTAATCTTGTTGATATCATTAGTTTTCCTACGGATTCATGGTATATTTTCATAGTTTTGTGGAATCGAGAGGGTTTGGTTGTGGTCCGCCCTCGTTGTTATTTCTATACAAATATACATGAATCGTAGGCGGGTTTTCGGGTGTATTCCATTTTTGTAGTCGTCTAGAGTTGGTTGTGATTATGTTTTTCAAATCATTAGGTTCATTTTCATCGGTTCCTCGCGGTCGTGTTTGATTCTTCCGTTCCATTCGTGTCACCGTCTATTGATTGAGGCAAGTACACTTTATGAACTTACAATCTTGACATGTTAGTTTTGCGTGAGAAATTGTGTGTGTGTGTATGCTCACTACGGGTTAGATCCGACGGGGTCTCGGTAGGGGTCCACGGAGGTGTGGATCGACGAGCTTTGCTTTTAACCACTACGGGTTAGATCCGACGGGGTCTCGGTAGGGGTCCACGGAGGTGTGGATCGACGGTTAATTGTGGTGCATTTTACAAATGTGATTTGATTATGGCATTTCCGGAAATGTGTGTTTCAACTGATGTTTTCTGAATTGCATGCTTGACTATATGTGTAAGTTGTAAGTTGTTCATTTGGTTACTTGTACTAGCGTAATTGCTAACCCCTCTGGGGACCCGTTTTGGGGAAATTCGTTTTATGAATTTCAGGTCAAGTTCTCCGAGACGAACGGGCACTGGACCAGTACGCGTATGATGGCCGTGCGTGATGATTGCGCACAAATAGTGTCTTATTATCTTCTACCTTTTTGCCATTCATCGATTTGTAAACTAATAGAAGTTCTCGAGTACTTAGGAGATTCTTACTTGTCCGGATTGTATCGTTGTCTATTGTGTTTGTGTCGGATGATTGTGTTGTGTTTGGCCGGTTGAACCGGGTGGAATAATTTTGGTGTTGCGTCTTTATGACGAGGTGTTATTTCGTTGATTCTGCGAGTCGTTGAGTATGTTTGGTCGTTTAGCCTGGTGGGTCCCACGTAGGGATTCACGGCGCTGTAATATACCTCGAATATCTTGGGGTGTTACAGAAAATGGTATCGGAGCTTAAGTTTATGGATACCTAGGCTTGTCGATTTATTGGGTCTTGTTGTGTTTTGTTTTGCACATCATCATCACGCTGCCATGATTCCGGTACTTCTAGTGCCCGTAAGTTTTTCCTTACCCTGTTCTTTGTTTCCTTGTATCGTACGTTCGATTCTTGATTGTAATGGTTTTCCTCTCGTACTTACCATAGTATGGCTTTTGCTACTTATTTAACATCAGTATGGATGCTGGAAGAGGTCGTGGTCGTGGTCGTGGTCGTGGATGCGGCCGGGGACGTGGGGCAGCCGGCGGGGCGGCCACGTCGCATTCTTCAGGAGCTGGCAGCGCCGGTGACCGTCATAGCCATGCTTCTACTCAAGATGGCGATAACTTTGGTGTTACGGCTGTTATGCAGCAAATGGTGAACCAGATGGCGGCAATAGCTCAGGCCGTTCCGAACCCGAATCCGGCCCAAGCTGCTAGGGGCGGAGCAGATCGTTGGGTACAGGATGTCATCAAGATGCATCCTTCCCAGTTTTCAGGAGCCTCAGACCCGATTGGCTGGGAGGGGTGGATCAAGGAGATATCCAAAGTTTTCGTTGCCACCAACTGTCCCGAGGACCGCAAGGTCCCTATTGCCCAGTATTTTCTCACTGGGGATGCTACCGACTGGTGGGAGGCCGTTGAACCCAGAGACCGTGCTGCTACATGGGACGAGTTTAAGGACCTGATGGAGACCGAGTATTGCCCGTGGCCGGTCAAATAGGCCCGAGTCCATGCTTTCTTTGATGCTCAGCCTCGGGATATCCCCGTTTCCCAGGCCATTGCTGATTTCAACCGGGAGTTGGGCTTCGTGAAGGCCCAGGTTAGGGAGGAGAGCGATAAGATTTTCCATTTCTCCAAGCGGATGAAACCGTCTATTCGTGATTACATGTCCGGACTAGTTTGCGCTACCTTAAAGGATTATCAGAGTAGGGCCCTTGCCTACTATATGTATATGACGGCGAGTGAGGCGGCTCGCGAGAGCAAGAAGTAAAAGTCCACCAGAAATTTTTCGGGCCACAAAGGTGGTGTTGTGTCACGATTTATTCATCCCGACAGTGCGATCGACTATAAGGCCGAGCGACCAAGTCAACTCCAGTCAAACTATGGCTAGCTCGCCAAGTCGAAGATATCAGACCACCATCAGGTACCTGGCGATCGACTCCCAAGGCGATCGCCTTTGGCACCGGGCGATCTACTCTAGTGACCGGCTAAGGGCAATCGACCTACGCCCGGCAGAGACGATCGCCGTCAAAAGTCATCAAGGACTGGTCTCGAAAAGCACCCACGTGCAGATCCACCAAAGGCGCCGACAAGATCTTCGTAGTGCACAAGATCTTTAGCCGGGCAGACAAGACCTTTGACCACACCGCCACCTACCTCACCTACCGGCATGCGCGCCGAAAGTTGTCGGTAGGACCACCCGTGTCGCAACTCAGACGCGTGTAAGCTCCCCATTGACCGCCTGATTGACCGCCAACAACTCCTGCAGACTTTGAGGACATGCCCATGTGCTAAAAGACGATCGCCCGATTATTATATTGCAGAGAAGGCGATCGCCGCGGATCCAAGCCCTATAAATAGAGAACCTCTTCCTACCGGAAAAAGGTTCACATTCTCTCACATTCAACCTACGGTTCAAATTCATTACACCAACGGTTCAATTCATTCGACTTACGCTCGAACACATTCTCTCACATTCGATACATTCACGAAATCTTGAAGAACATACATATCATCAAGCTCCGGCTATCTCACCGGAATCCATCTCGTGACTTCTCTCTCCAAATCTCTCGTCTAGAAGACGATCGGCGGCGACAAGTCTCCACTAGATAGATTCCAAAGGATTCATAAGCCCGAGCCCAAGCACCTGACTAAATACTCGCCGTGAGAGACGATCGATCTCTCACCGCCGCGACTGTTCATCTCCTTTGTTACAAGAACTCACAGAGCATCAAATCTGGTTCTTCCGGCAATCTACACGCTCGCTAGCTAAGATAACAAGAATCTTTACACTCATTGTAATTGTATTCTTACATTAGTACTTGTATCCCCGAATATCGGTATTAATAATATCTCGCGAGAGCATTCAAGCCCGGGATTAACAACCCCGGCAAATCTTGTGTTATTTATCTTTCTCACGGAAGTGCTCTTGCATTTGTTTGCTATCCCATCCATTCCAGCAATATCTATCTCCGGATAATATTTTGGGTAGCAACAATTGGCGCTAGAAGGAGGGGCGATCTAACCCTCAAACTTTTATTTCTACCGTCCCGAAGAACACTCACTGTTCTCGAGGCATATACTTGAAGTGACACTCACTGCACTTCAAAGAAAACCTTCAGAATCATGACATCCGCCGGTACGTCGAAGAAAGCCGCTCTCCGAACCGCCGGACACCATATCCCGGCCCAGTCCGAACCCCAGCCAACGACGGGGGGAAGCCGCAGCAACGCGAGACTCTCGATCCCGCATCCAAGAGATGGCCCCAACCTCTCACTCGATCAGTTCCAAACCAAAGAACATATCGAGGAGGCTATGGCCATCCTGGAGGAGCGACGGAGAGCATGCGCGTCGCCCGCGATAACTCCCTCGATCATCCGCTGCATGGGAAAACGGAAATTCAACGGGCTACTGAACGAGCGATCGTCAAAAAGCCCCAATTCGCGAGGAAAGGCTCTCGCACGACCGGACGGATCCATATTCGATCGCTTGGGGCACGACCCATCCTGGCGACCGGGGCATTCTGTTTCCAACCTTGAAAAGACGGAATCCGAATCCGTCACCCGGAGTTCGGCCTACCCACCTCACAGCCGAACGTAGGTCAGCCATCTGACTCCCGCCCCGATCGCCAGGGAATCAGTACTCAATCGCCTCGGCACCCGCTCCGAGCGCCGAGCCGCGAGCAGCCAGGCCACGGCGATGGCCGCCATACAACGCCAGCTCGACGAGATGAGAGCACTCTTGGACACTGGGGCAAGCACCAGTAAGAAGATCGCCGGGCCGACCGAGCCACTCGCGGTCCACATCGAGCTTGCCCCCATACAACCAACAATCGCTCCTCCCAAAACACCTCTGTATGAGGGGAGATCGGACCCCGAAACCCACCTGAGTAAATTCCGAATCTACATGACTGGGTGTGGGGCATCTGATGCAACCAAGTGCCGGATCTTCCCGTTAACATTGGGCGAGCTGGCCCATAGGTGGTACGTCTCACTACCGCCACAATCAATCACCTCTTTTAAGAAACTGGCGAATGACTTCACGTCATACTTCGCCAGCAAGGTCGCCAGACCAGAAGGCCCCCACCGCATGATAAAAATCAAGCAGGGGAAGGACGAAACTGACGCAGATTACATCGACCGGGTAGACGAAATCATCCTCACCGGCGAACCCGTCAGCGACGAGCTCGCTCTCTATTCAGTCATGGGGGGATTCCACGGACACTCTCCCATGTTTAGACATCTCTCCAAGGATATTCCCCCAACTTACGCGATCTTCCGCGCTAAAGCTGCCAACTTCCTGGCCAGGCAAAGGCTACTCACCCTCCGCTTAGACGAGGAAACGCCGCCTCTTTTCCAGAAGATAGCGATCGCCAAAGCAAAGAAGGCGATCGCCAAGGCACCCGGAGATCTCAAGGCTTTCGAGGACATGGAAGCCCATCTCCTCCATACGTTCAACAGAACTCCGGCACATATTTTCTATGCCATCAAGGGGCATGAAGAGCTCAAAAAGCCAAAGGCTATAAGGGACCACGGTCACCTGGACAACAATCAATATTGTGCCTACCACAAGAGTCCCGGCCACAGCACCAACAAATGTCGCGATCTTCTCAAACAGCTCTGGAGATTGTTCGAGGAGGGCAAGTTGGACAGCTTATTGGTTTAGCCGAAGCCCCTAACAATCTCTGTGGATGATCATCTGAGTCGAACACAAAACAGACTGGAAAGCTCATATGAGCCGACCCCTGGACCAACCTCGGCGACCGTCCCTACATACTTCAATCAAGAAAAGGAGACCTCGGAAGTCTCCCCGATCTCCCTCCTTATTTAAGAAACCGGAGGACTCGATCGCCATCTACAGTTCACCGCCTAACGTGATGGACTAAGGCACGAGATCGCCTCCCCCGCACAACGTACACCATCGAAGGTCGGCATCTACATGACGATCCAAGGTGGAAGAGTGCAGCCATGGTCCTGGTGGTCGATGGAACAGACTGCTTAGGCCATGCAAGGTCCCTTTAGGCCAAGATCGCCCGCCCTTCGTTTAAATACGAGGCTGGCGTAGTCTGAGGGCCCTCCAAAGTTAATCAGTGGACACGATCGCTCGTTCTCAAAGGTTCATCATCTAACATGGTGAACCCGGACAATGCGACGTGCCACAACCCCCGTCTCAACGTACACCGTCGAGGTCCGCCATCTCCATGGCTGGCCGAGGTGGAAGCAGAGCTAACAAGCCACGGGCGCGGAGTTGATTCATCCGACGCTGCCCCGCGCAAGGACTCCTCTAGACCGAGACCGCACGCCCTTCGTTTAAATACGAGGCGAGGCGCAGCCTAACAGAGGACCCTCATAATAAAGTGAGTCACGAGACACTCAATGTCTTCGCGCATCAAGACATGATCAAGGAGTCGGTCCATCGACCTCCGCGATCGTGCACGGTTCCTCAAGATGGACGACCGTCCCCGAGGATTCGACAAAGTTGAAGACCGCTCACTCAAGGAATTATTTTCCTCCCCTTACTTCCACTAAGTGAATAAAAACAAGGGGCAATAAGAGTGCGGACTACCTACACGGCGATCGTCGCTATTCAACCACATACGGAGATCGTCATTTTTTCAGATGTAGTGCAGCGATCGAATTTGTTGTAAAAAGTTATCTTTATGAGTTTATCAATTCATTCGGAACTACCCTTGCAACGATCTCTCCTCACACATTTGTACAAAGTCAAACAAAGACTCAAAAATAACCATTCATTAAAGTAATCGAAGATAATCAAACATTCAGTTCATTGCTTGAGAAGATCAAAAGTACATGGTCGCCCGAAGGCCTATGTTCTACAAAAGAAAGCTACCAAACTACTAAGAAAGTAAGCTAAAAACGTCAAAAATGAAGCGCCTCAGGCCCCTGCCTAGCCTTCGCCATCAACATTCGGCGCGGTCCCCTCATCTTCCGGAGCGTCGGGATGAGCAAGATTGGCTGGAGACGGATACCAGCTCAAATCCACGCCGATGTCCGCAAGATCCAGGATCGGCAAGGAGAAAGCTGAATGAAGAGGATGCTCCAATGCATATGACTTGAACTTCTCAGCTAGAGGACCGACCTCCAAGCCTCCCTTCTTAGCCGCTCGGATCGAGTCGGCGAACGCCAAATAATAGGCGAACTCGCTGACATACTCCAAGTTTTGGAAGGGATCGGCCTTGGTCGCCTCAACCTCTCCTCTCTGCTCGGCCATCGCTGTTGCGATCCACGGAGCTCGGCCTCCCTCGCAGCAACCTTCTCTTTCGCTCCGCCACCACTGGGTCACCGAGCGATCGTCACCTTACGCGATCGGCCTCCTCTTCAGCAACATTCCGCGCCTGGATGGCACTCTGCATCTGGTCCCGAAATCGGTCGACCGCCATTCGATATTTCTCAGTCTCTTTCTTCTCCAGCTCAAGCTCATGGCTCGCCCGCTTGGCCGCCTCCAAGGAGTCCTTCTCCATCGCCGCGATCTTGTCAGCAAACTCGGCGTTCTCTTTCCGAGCCGCCTCGAGATCCTCCTGAAGGCGAATAGTGGAGGGCCGCCCCTCAAACTCCTGAGCAGCCTGGACGGCCATGGTCGACGTCTGAAGAGAAAGGGCGAGAACAGCATGCATCGAACTCGATGATCGTTGCCGAGCGATCGCATCCAGATCAGTCGTCCATGCCTTCGGCAGAGCAGACGCAGCCTTGCTAACATATGGAGGAATGTCGCAGGAATGGCGAGGAGATCGGCTCGCCAGGAAATCCACGACCATCGTTGGACAAGACGGATCTGCGCGATGGATCCTGCATCAAAACAACTAAAGTTAATACAACTCCTATGCAGATGCAATTTTCAACACAGAAATGCTATCTACCTCTCAGCCTTCTCGGGATCCCGACCGAAAAACGGTTTCCCTCGAGGGGTCTCAGCATCCGCGATCGCCGTCTCCCGCAGAAAAGCCGCAGAGGGCGGCTCGCTCTCCGGAGCAACGATGGTGATCGGAGGCGCGGCGATCGGCACTTCGTCGCCCGGGACAGGAATCGAAGTTCCTTCCGGCCTCGGCCTCTTGCGATTAGCTCGAAGCCCCTCCTCCGGAATTTCCTCCTCAACCACGACCGGCTCCACGCGAGGCTCCGGCTCCACGCGAGGCTCCGCCTCCGGAACTATAGGCAACGCAACGGGTGGGACCCGAGTCGACCTCTTATGGCGAAGACGGCCTAGGACTCCTGGGTTCGACATAGCGATCTCCGCCGGAGGCTCCAAAAAGCGAGGGAAACGAACCTCTGCAGTTAAAGACGATCGACTAACGGTCAGACACTATCCTCAAGTAAGGCGATCGCCTAGAAATTGAAGGTCGCAGGAACTCATACCTGGCACCGCGAGATGTCTCGGGAAATGGAATAGTCGAGACGACAACCAGCGACTCTCCTTGTTGATCCGAGTGGCGTCAAGGTCGTCGTCCGACAAGCTCCTAATTCGCTCCCAAACGATGAGAAAGTCGAAAGGCAGCTCCTCGATCGCCGGAATATGAAAGCCTGCAAAACAGAAATCAAATTAGATCAGTCCAAAACGCATCCAAACGAAGGGAGAGTCTAAACCCTTACCGGGATTCCTCTCCCGAAATTCAGTGGGGATCTCCAGTTCGCCTGTGGGATTGTCGCTCGCCGAAGCTCTCCACTTGCCAGCGACCCAGAACAACTTCGTCTGATCGCCCCGTATTCGGAACTCCATGAATCACCCGACCAGATCGGCCTTGAATATGGTAACCGCCGACCAAACCTCTATGAGCCGTCAGTTTAAACAAATGATTCATCTCCAACGGCGATGGGAGGCGGTACAGGCGGTGACCGCCGAAAAGGGTGAGGGTGCAAATAATTTGGAGCCAGGCGTTCGCGCCACCAAGGGGCGCCACGCCCAAGCGGCCAACAGATGGGAGACCGCAAGGACGAGGGAAGCGTAGCCGGCCTCCATAACGGCCTCACTCACCGCGACCATACCCATCGGAGGTCGGGTCGGCTCATTCATTCTCCGCCGGCGCGAACATGTCCACATACGAAGGAACATGGAATCTTGTCCTCCAGACGCCGATCTCTCCGGTCGCCGAGCTCCGTATTTGGCCGAGCGACCACAACGATCGCCGCGCTGCACGACATCGCGATCGCTTGGGAAGCACATATGGATAAGCGACCGAGTATCCCCGAAATCGAATCTCGGAGTAGACCGCTAACCTCTCCATTATTTCAAAGAAAGGCCCTATAGCCCGACCGAAAACGTTTGTGTTGCTCCCAAGAAGCCACGATCGCGGATCTCTCTCGATCTGCGATCGTCTCTCGCCAGCACCGACTCCTTAGCAATATCGGCCTCATTGAATAAAGCCTCGACTTCACCGGGTCGATTCCGCCCGAATAGCTTCACGCTGCCTCCAGTGTGGAAGACGGAGAAGTTTCTCCTGGCACTGATGTCCCGGCGGCAGAGCTGGTACCCGCTCCTAATGATGATGAGTTTCCGGCCATTTTCAGAAGCAGAAAAGGAGAAAAGAATTTTTCTTACCCTAAGGTGAAGTCGAACGACGATCGGCACTAAGATCTTCAGAAAATTCGGCAGCAAGTCCTTCTTTCTCCAGAAAGTTCGCGTGAGTGATACTGCAGCCCCGCACCCCTTTTATAGGAGAAGGCAGGGACCCGTTTGCAATAAGGGAAAACCTCAGGGGTCGGATCTCAAACGACGCACTAGTTGACCCCCTCGAGACCCGCGTACGCGTCTTTTCGAGGACGCGTCAGCCGAGGAGTCATTAATGACCGTTGGTGTCCTCCAATAGAAGCCCGACACGTGCGCGGAGACTTTTCAACGCCCGTTGCCTTTTCCTCACAGATTCGGCCAACCAGGTCGTCCGAACTCAGGATATATCAGCTCAAAGACGATCGCCAGTTCAATAAAACACGAAGTCGCTCATCAAAAGTCCAGCGATCGCCAAGAGAGCCACCTCACCCCACGTTTCCAACGTATGAGCGAGCTGGGGGGCAATTGTTGTGTCACGATTTATTCATCCCGACAGTGCGATCGACTATAAGGCCGAGCGACCAAGTCAACTCCAGTCAAACTATGGCTAGCTCGCCAAGTCGAAGATATCAGACCACCATCAGGTAGCTGGCGATCGACTCCCAAGGCGATCGCCCTTTGGCAGCTGGCGATCTACTCTAGTGACCGGCTAAGGGCAATAGACCTACGCCCCGAGCAGAGACGATCGCCGTCAAAAGTCATCAAGGACTGGTCTCGTAAAAGCACCCACGTGCGAGATCCACCAAAGGCGCCGACAAGATCTTTGTAGCATAAGATCTTTAGCCGGGCAGACAAGACCTTTGACCACACTGCCACCTACCTCACCTACCGGCATGCGCGCGAAAGTTGTCGGTAGGACCACCCGTGTCGCAACTCGGACGCGTGTAAGCTCCCCATGGACCGCATGATTGATCGCCAACAACTTCTGCAGACTTTGAGGGGACAGGCCCATGTGCTAAAAGACGATCGTCCGATTATTATATTGCAGAGAAGGCGATCGCCCGGCGGATCCAAGCCCTATAAATAGAGAACCTCTTCCTACTGGAAAAAGGTTCACATTCTCTCACATTCAACCTACGGTTCGAAATTCATTACACCAACGGTTCCGAATTCATTCTGACTTACGCTCAGAACACATTCTCTCACATTCCGATACATTCACGGAAATACTGAAGAACATACATATCATCAAGCTCCCGGCTATCTCACCGGAATCCATCTCAGGACTTCTCTCTCCAAATCTCTCGTCTAGAAGACGATCGGAAGAAGCAGCAAGTCTCCACTAGACAGATTCCAAAGGATTCATAAGCCCCGGAGCCCAAGCACCCAGCTAAATACTCGCCGTGAGAGACGATCGATCTCTCACCGCCGCGACTGTTCATCTCCTCTGTTACAAGAACTCACAGAGCATCAAATCAGTTCTTAGGCAATCTACACGCTCGCTAGCTAAGATAACAAGAATCTTTACACTCATTGTAATTGTATTCTTACATTAGTACTTGTATCCCCGAATATTGGTATTAATAATATCTCGCGAGAGCATTCAAGCCCGGGATTAACAACCCCGGCAAATCTTGTGTTATTTATCTTTCTCACGGAAGTGCTCTTGCATTTGTTTGCTATCCCATCCATTCCAGCAATATCTATCTCCGGATAATATTTTGGGTAGCAACAGGTGGGGGTCAGCAGAAGTCCCAGTCTGCTAACTTTTCCGCTGGCGGTGGTCCCGCCCGTTCTACTGGAGGTTTTTGCGGAGCTACCAATACTCCTTCTCGGGATATGAAGTGTTTTAACTGTGGTCGACCGGGCTACATTAGTCGTATATGTCTGAGTCCTTTCTCGACGTAATCGGTGGCTACCGCCGGCCACAAAGTCGTCGTGCTAAGAGAGAGAAAATCCATGGTGCCCAGGCTTCCATCCCAGCGCCTAGGGAACCAAGTGTGAATCAAGGTTCGTTTGCTCCGCAGTCTCCACCGAGTGCTAGCCGAGGGAGAGGCCGGGGTCAGCCCAACAGAGAGGGAGCTTCCAGTGTCGGCTCCGCCCACCCGCGCGTTTATGAGATGAGGAGGGCTGATGACCCAGCCGCTACCGTTGCCACAGGTACCGTTCACATCTATTTGCATCCTGTCAGTGTGCTTTTCGATTCTGGTGCTATGCATTTGTTCGTGTCTTTGGAATGTGTGCGCCATTTGGGTCTTGATTGTTTATCGCTATGCGAGCCTGTCATCGTTAAAATTCCTAGCGGCGATAGGATCGTTGGTGACCGTGAGATTCGAGATTGTGCTGTTACTATTTGTGAGAGGGCTTGGCTCTCTAATCTTATTGTTGTGGGAATTGAGGGCGAGGATTTAATTCTTGGGGATGACTGGCTCGAACGGCATGGTGCGATCATGAATTACCGTACGAGAATCATCACTATGTTAGCCGAGGACGGCACCGAGCACTCTTTCGCGGGGCGAAAGAGGGGAAATGAGAAACTTGTTATTAACGCTTTGAAGGCAATGAGACTCCTGCGGAAGGGGTGTACTGGTTATTGGTGTTACTCCTTGAAGGCGGAGAACGGTGGGGTTGAGCTTTCATCAATTCCAGTTGTTAGTGAGTTTCCTGATGTATTTCCTGACGAGTTACCGGGATTGCCTTCGGATTGTGAGGTTGAGTTTGCTATAGAGTTAGAGCCGGGCGCGGCTCCGATTTCGATGGCACCGTATCGCATGGCACCTTCAGAGATGGCCGAGCTGAAGAAGCAGTTGAGTGAGCTTCTTGAGTCGGGGTATATTCGACCGAGCGCTTCGCCTTGGGGCCCACCGGTTTTGTTTGTTCGGAAGAAGGATGGTTCACTGCGTTTGTGTATCGACTACCGCGAGCTAAACAAGGTGACCATCAAGAACAAGTATCCTCTGCCGAGGATTGATGACTTGTTCGATCAGTTACAGGGAGCTGCGGTATTCTCGAAGATCAACTTGAGATCGGGGTACTATCAGCTTCGGGTGAAGGAGTCCGACGTTCCGAGAACAGCTTTCCGGACGAGATACGGAGACTATGAGTTTGTAGTTATGCCTTTCGGGCTAACTAATGCACCGGCCGTGTTCATGCAGTTAATGAACAAGGTTTTTATCGAATACTTAGATAAGTGTGTCGTCGTCTTCATCGATGATATCCTTATCTATTCAAGGAACGAGCAGGATCACGCGCATCATCTGCGAATAGTGTTAGACATTTTGAGGACCGAGCAACTCTATGCGAAGTTCTCGAAATGTGAGTTCTGGCTGCAGGAAGTGATGTTTCTGGGTCACATAATTTCAGCCGAGGGAGTCCGTGTGGATCCACAGAAGATCGAGGCAGTGCTAGATTGGGCACCGCCTAAGAATGTGAAGGAGGTCCGTAGCTTTTTGGGTTTGGCCGGCTACTATCATAGGTTCGTCGAGGGTTTCTCGAAACTAGCTCGACCACTTACGCAGTTGCTCCAGAAGCCCGAGAAGTTTGTCTGGAATGACGAGAGGCAGTTGAGTTTTGAGGAGCTGAAGAGGCGTTTGACTTCAGCCCCGATTTTGGCATTGCCATGTGGCAACGAGGGTTTTGTCGTTTATAGCGATGCTTCGGGTCAGGGTCTTGGGTGCGTGTTGATGAAACACGGCAAGACTATTGCTTTTGCATCGAGGTAGTTGAGGCCGTATGAGCTTAACTACCCTACTCATGATTTGGAGTTAGCGGTAGTCGTTTTTGCGCTCAAGATTTGGTGTCACTATCTTTTCGGCTCTGTATGTCAGATTTTTACCGATCACAAAAGTCGGAAATACAAATTTACTCAGCGGGAGATGAATATGAGGCAGATGAGGTGGTTAGAGCTGATTAAGGATTATGACCTCGAAATCCTTTATCATTCGAGCAAGGCGAATGTTGTGGCCGATGCCTTGAGTCGGAAACCGGTTGCGTTACGAACGCTTGAGATCCTTACATCTCAGTCTGAGCTTCGGCGGGATCTGATCGAGTTAGATGTCGAAGTTTTGATGCCCGGAGCTATCGGGCAACTTTGTGCTTTAGAGATTTCGTCATCTCTGATTGATGAAATTAAACTGAAACAGCTAGAGGACCCGATGATTGTGCAAATCCGAGAGAATATTCTTAAGGGAAAGTCTCCTGGGTTTGTGATTCATGAGGATGGTGTATTTAGATTCCAGAGTCGGCTTTGTGTACCGAACGAGTTGGATTTGAGACAGATTATTTTACATGAGGCCCATGCTATGCCTTACTCCGTTCATCCTGGTTCGAGTAAGATGTACAAGGACCTGAAAAGAAATTTCTGGTGGAATGATATGAAGGAGGAGGTCGCACAGTTTGTAGCGAGATGTTTGACTTGCCAGCAGGTCAAAATCGAGCATCAGCGACCAGCCGGGTTATTGCAGTCACTTCCCATTCCGGAATTGAAATGGGAAGACATATCGATGGACTTCATTACGAGTTTGATGAGATCGAGATCGGGCATGAATATGGTTTGGGTGATTTTTGATCGCCTGACCAAGTCGGCACACTTTCTGGGCATCAAGGATACTTGGGGCCTGGAGAAGTTGGCTCGTGTGTTTATTGCACAGATTGTGAGGCTTCACAGTATTCCAGAGTCTATTGTTTCAGATCGTGATGGCCATTTTGTATCGCATTTCTGGCAGGCGGTGCATAAGGCATTGGGTACTCGTTTGCGTCTGAGTACCTCTTTTCATCCTCAGTCAGATGGACAGTCGGAACGCACTATCCAGACATTTTTGGATATGTTGCGTGCTTGTGCTCTCGACTGGAGTAGCGACTGGGAGGAGCATTTGCCATTGATCGAATTCACGTACAACAATAGTTGGAACGCGTCGATTCGGATGGCACCGTATGTGGCGCTTTATGGGCGGCGTTGTCGATCGCCGATTTGTTGGAACGAAGCATCCGATTTGGTCGGGACCGAACCGGATATTGTCCTAGAGACGAGGCGGAAGGTGGATTTGATTCGAGAATGGATGTTGACCGCTCAAAGTCGACAGAAGTCGTATGCCGACGTCCATTGTCGACCTTTGGAGTTCGAGGTGGGGGACCACGTTTTGCTAAAGGTGTCGCCGACGAAGGGAGTTTTCCGCTTCGGAAAGAAGGGAAAATTGAGTTCGAGATTTATTGGACCCTTTGAGATTCTTGAGCGAGTCGGTGATTTGGCATATCGTTTGGCGCTACCTCCAGCCTTGAGTCACGTTCATAGCGTTTTCCATGTTTCGCAATTGAGGAAATATGTTCCGGATCCTAGACTTATCATCGACTTTGGCGAGATCAATATTGCCGAGGATATTACCTTCGAGGAGCGACCCTTGAAAGTTTTGGAGCATCGTGAGAAGCGACTGAGGCATAAGACTATCTCTTTAGTCAAGGTGCAGTGGTCGAGACATGGTGTCGAGGAGGCAACTTGGGAGACCGAGGATAGCATGCGTGCTAGATACCCTGAGTTGTTTATTTCTTAAGTTTCGGGACGAAACTTATTTTTAGAGGGGTAGAATGTAATATCCTCATTTTTCTTTCCCTTGTATTTTCATTTTCGGTGTATTTTTCGATAGTAGCGACCCTCGTGTATCTTTCAGTGTATCTTTTTCGTCATCTATGGATCTGATTCTTGTAATTGTTGTACGGAACCGCCGTTTTGGGGTTGCCGTGGATCTATTCTATGTGACGATGCGTTTTAAGGTGTTCCGTTTGATGTTTCGTTCATATTCCGGTGTTTTGGACCGTTTATATTTCGTACCTAGCGCACGCTATCTTTTCTGCATAGCGCACGCTAGAGGTTCCTTAGTAGCACACGCTACGGCTGTTTCGTAGCGCGCGCTAGAGAGCTAGCCCTGGGAGTAGCAGTGCTGATTCCAGCCCTCTGGACTGGCGGATTAGCGTACGCTACGTAGTCTAGCGCACGCTAATGTCGGGGGCTAGCGCACGCTGAGATTCCAGGTAGCGTGCGCTAGCATGAGTGTCCAGTACTGGATAGTTTGCTACTGGACTCAATCTGATGCCCAGGTAGTGCACGCTATTGATCGATAGCGCGCGATACCAATACACTTTAGCACACGCTACGTTTGGTGGATAGCGCACGCTAACTAAATCAGGTGTGTACTGTCAGTTGCTTCTGGAGTCGGCTGATGTCCAGGTAGCGCACGCTATTGGTAGATAGCGCGCGCTACTGAGAGGTTATTAGTGCACGCTACGTTTCGAGTAGCGCACGCTAACGGCCAGAAGCTGGCTACTGGACTGGAGTTTTGTCCCGTTAGCGCACACTAACTTTGAGGATTAGCTCGTGCTAACACTCCCTGGCTATATAAACCAGGGAGTTGACCGAGATGAGCGTATTTTCTCATTTCTTTCTCCTCTCCGCGGCTGAGGCGATTCCAGGCGATATCTTCCTCCAATTATCTCAACCATCAACTTCCTTGAGTTCTTGGTGTATTATAACAACATCAACACGAATCTTTCATCCTAATCCAAGGTAAAATCTGTTAGAACCCTACTTTTGGATAAATTGGGGGTTTTGGGATTTTCGTCCGATTTGTTTCGTTTTGTTGGTTAATCCATGATGAATATGATTAATCTTGTTGATATCATTAGTTTTCCTACGGATTCATGGTATATTTTCATAGTTTTGCGGAATCGAGAGGGTTTGGCTGTGGTCCGCCCTCGTTGTTATTTCTATACGAATATACATGAATCGTAGGCGGGTTTTCGGGTGTATTCCATTTCCGTATTCATCTAGAGTTGGTTGTGATTGTGTTCTTCGAATCATTAGGTTTGTTTTCGTCAGTTCCTCGCGGTCGTGTTTGATTCTTCCGTTCCGTTCGTGTCACCGTCTATTGATCGAGGCAAGTACCCTTTATGAACTTACAATCTTGACATGTTAGTTTTGCGTGAGAAATTGTGTGTGTGTATGCTCACTACGGGTTAGATCCGACGGGGTCTCGGTAGGGGTCCACGGAGGTGTGGATCGATGAGCTTTGCTTTTAAACACTACGGGTTAGATCCGATGGGGTCTCGGTAGGGGCCACGGAGGTGTGGATCGACGGTTAATTGTGGTGCATTTTACAAATGTGATTTGATTATGGCATTTCCGGAAATGTGTGTTTCAACTGATGTTTTCTGAATTGCATGCTTGACTAGATGTGTAAGTTGTAAGTTGTTCATTTGGTTACTTGTACTAGCGTAATTGCTAACCCCTCTGGGGACCCGTTTTGGGGAAATTCGTTTTATGAATTTCAGGTCAAGTTCTCCGAGATGAACGGGCGCTGGACCAGTACGCGGATGATGGCCGTGCGTGATGATTGTGCACGAATAGTGTCTTATTATCTTCTACCTTTTTACCATTCGTCGATTTGTAAACTAATAGAAGTACTCGAGTACTTAGGAGATTCTTGCTTGTCCGGATTGTATCGTTGTCTATTGTGCTTGTGTCGGATGATTGTGCTGTGTTTTGCCGGTTGAACCGGGTGGAATAATTTTGGTGTTGCGTCTTTATGACGAGGTGTTATTTCGTTGATTCTGCGAGTCGTTGAGTATGTTTGGTCGTTTAGCCTGGTGGGTCCCACGTAGGGATTCATGGAGCTGTAATATACCTCGAATATCTTGGGGTGTTACAGTTGGGCCGCTGTGCTAGAGACTGTCCAATTCATCATGGCACTTCAGGTACAAAACTTTTAGTTTTGGAAACAAATTGTTCTGCTACTGTATTTTCTACTTCCTGGATGCTGGATTCTGGTGCTAGTTCTCATATTTGTACCGTGAATCAAGATCTGGAACAAAGTAGGAAGCTTGGAGCTAGAGAAGTTATGATCACAGTCGCAAGTGGGCATAGTGTCGAGGCGACCGACATAGGATCACTTCTTTTGGGTTTAGAATCCGGCTTTGTTTTGACTTTACAAGATGTACTTGTTTTGCCAAGGGGCACAAAAATTTGTATCCATTCTGGTCGTGGACCGAAATAGATTTTCATTTTTTATTGGTGATGGTTCCTACAAAATTTATTTCAGAAATAAACTAGTGGGTACCGCTACATTGTTAAATGGATTGTATCATCTAAATCTCAACAACAAAGTAGTTGTGAATATTATGACTAGAAAATGTGGTAGGGATGAAACCAATCAAGTTTTGAAATAGCATCTTAGACTTGGTCATGTTGGTCAGACCAAGGTTTACAAGATGGAAAAAGAAGGACTTATGGGTCCATTGGGATCAGATCCCTTTCATACTTATGAATCTTGCCTTAAAGGCAAAATGACTAAGTCCCCCCTCACAGGGACTTTTAAAAGAGCCGCTGATATATTGGGATTAATCTATACCAACGTATGTGGTGCTTTAGAAGCAGCACGTGATGGATATCAATATTTCATTACGTTTACAGACGATCATACTAGGTATGGTTATGTATACTTAATGAAACATAAATACGAGGCATTTGAGAAATTCCACGAATTCAAGGCCCTAGTCGAAAAAAAACTGGTAATCATATCAAAGCACTTTGGTCGGACCGAGGTGGCGAGAATATGAGTACGGAGTTTGATGAGTTCATGAAGGAACATGGAATAGTTTCACAACTAACACCTCCAGGTACTCCTCAGATAAATGGTGTGTCAGAAAGAAGGAACCGGACCTTGTTGAACATGGTCCGTTCCATGCTGGGCTATACTGACTTACCGATTTACCTATGGGGGTATGCATTCCTGACTGCCGCTTACATCTTGAACAGATGTCCTTCCAAATCCGTTCCTAAAATCACATGATATGTGGGAGGGCAGAAAACCAAGTCTTAATCATATTATAATTTGGGGATGTCCCGCCTATGTCAAGAAGACTAAGGTGGAAAAGTTGGAAGCGAGGTCCGCGAAGGGACGTTTCATTGGATTCCCATATGGGACAATGGGGTATCTATTCTATATGCCTGAAGATCGAAAGATCGTTGTTGCTTTACAAGCACACTTCCTAGAAGATGAGTTCATTCAGGAAGGCGGAGCAGGTAGAAGTATTTATTTAGAATAATACAATGAAACTCTTCGGGAGACACCTGTGCAAGAAACTAGAACCGAACTTTCTGAAACACAAGTACAACCACCTCGTAGCTCTAGTAGGGTGTTTCATTTACCTGAGAGGTATGGGCTCGGGCACTTGGAGGAACTGGGTCTCCATGAGGTTCCAAGTGATAGCCAAGAGACCGACCCAACGACCTATGACCAAGCGACGGTAGATGTAGACTCCGAGAAATGGCGTGAAGCTATGAAAGCTGAGATAGACTCGATGCATGTCAATCAGGTCTGGACTATAGTAGACCGCCCCAAGGGCATAGTGCATATTGGGAACAAGTGGAACTACAAGAGAAAGACTGATGGTGATGGCAAGGTTGACGACTATAAGGCCCGGCTTGTGGCAAAGGGTTATACCCAGAAAGAAGGGATGGACTACCACGATACCTTGTCGCCAGTAGCTATGATCAAGTCTATTCGCATGATGCTTGCTATAGCTGCCTACCACGATTATGAGATATGGCAAATGGACGTAAAGACGGCTTTCCTTAATGGATTCCTCGAGGAGGAAATCTATATGGAGCAGCCTAAAGGCTTTGTGTCTGAAGTCGATATTCAGAAAGTGTGCAAGCTTCAACGTTCCATTTATGGACTGAAGAAAGCGTCGCATAGTTGGAACCATCGTTTTGACGAGGTGGTCAAAGAGTTTGACTTCGTGCAAAATGAAAAGGAACATTGTGTATATAAGAGGGTTAGTGGGAGCAAGATCGCATTCTTAGTACTATATGTGGATGACATTCTACTAATAGGAAATGATGTAGGAATGCTCAGTTTTGTGAAAGCTTGGCATTCGAGTAATTTCTCCATGAAAGACTTGGGAGAAGCAACCTATATTCTTGGAATTCGACTCTACCAGGATAGAGCGAAGAGAACAATAGGTCTTTCCCAAGCCCTCTGTATAGATAAATTCTTAAAGCGATTTAAGATGGATGATTCTAAAAGAGGGTTCCTATCGATGGGATATGGAATAAAACTCTCCTTGAAGTTGTGTCCTCAAAGTGAGGAACAACTAAAGGAAATGACTAATATACCATATGCTTCGACCGTGGGTAGCCTTGTGTATGCAATGTTGTGTACAAGACCTGACATTACGCATGCTGTAAGCGTGGTGAGTAGGTTTCAGGCAAACCCAGGTAGGGAACATTGGACTGCCGTAAAGAACGTTCTCAAGTACTTAAGAAGGACTAGAGATATGGTTCTGATGTATGGCGGTGGAGAATTAGATGTGGTGGGATTCACTGATTCGGACTTCCAGGGACTGAAGGACGATTCGATGTCTACTTCTGGATACATATTTACTCTTAATGGAGGAGTAGTATCTTGGCGTAGCGCCAAGAAAAGCACGACTGCTGATTCCACCTGTCAGGCTAAGTATCAAGCAGCCTCGGAGGCTTCCAAGGAAGGGTTCTGGATTAATAAGTTTCTGGGAGAACTTCAAGTGATACCATGTGCTGAGCTTCCTGTTCTACTGTACTGCGACAACAACGGAGCTGTAGCACAGGCCAAGGAGCCGAGGTTTCACAACAGCACCAAACATATTGAGAGGAAGTATCATCTCGTAAGAGAATTTGTTCGCAAGGGATATATTATGCTGCACAAAGTAGACTCAGCCGGCAACGTCGCTGATCCACTGACCAAGTCACTTTCTCAGACTAGCTTGGAGCGTCATCTGGAGAACATGGGTATTAGATACCATAGTGTGTGTCATTGAGTGCAAGTGGGAGATTGTTAGGAGTATGCCCTCGAATGTCACTGAGAGGATGTTGAGTGAGGGCATTGTACTTGTAATTATGTAAATCATTAATATAAGGCAATGGATGTTTCTTTATTTACTGGTAGTTACTGGCATTCCTAACTCGTAAATATACATATAGAAACTAGTCTGTGTATTTGAGAGCAAAACGTTCCACTCCTTATTGGATAAGGGGGTCGGCACTGGAAAGGTTTATGGCTCAAAATCTCAATCGTTCGCAAGTATATGAAACTTGACTGGGCGTTAAGTTTATGTGAAAACTTATATGACGTGTTCTTTGACATGTAGAGTGCATGTCGAACACTAATGGTTAGTGGGAGCATACGTTATAGGTATAATAATTGGATTAGTATACTCGAATTGACTCACCCTCGATTCGTCACACGGATTTCACCCTGGGACAGTCAATGACGGAATCGAAAGGTTATGATAGGTATTCGTGAACCTTCGACTTGAGGATTTAGTAGGGATGTGCTTGTGACGTCAAGATTTTCATTAGAGTAGTTTGACCCTATAAACCGGGAGGTGGGGGTTAACCTCAACGTGCATCTTGACGGGCAAGTAGCAGGTCCTACTGAATACCAAGATAAAATTCTTTCTCCCATTAGTGAGCGGGTTATATGTCCTATGCGGTTATTGGCAGATGAGATTATAAGTCTTTGGCCAAAGCATTGGAGCTAGTTGTATTGGATACACAAGAGCTCGATGATCTCGATTTACATTAACGCATGCATAGAGTCAAGTACAGATAGGGTTTGACTTACCGTGACCCTATAACTTGATCGGGACATTTGAAATAAGGGTTTATACGTATACTGGTATTCACGACATAATGGTTCTTGAATGATCCCATCATTCGTTCTCAGTTGGGGTATAGTGTAGGCCGCCAGGCTGGATAGGTGGTGCTACTACTCTTTGGTTCCTCCCATTGCTGACTGAGACGGACCTACCGAGTCACGCAATAGGATTGATGACGGAATGAATCAAGCTAATTCTCTCATTATGAATATGAGATATTGGATATCTTAATTTTGGACATTAGATGTCTAAATCCATTTATTGAATAAATTGATTTATGGCCTAATGAATTAAATATATAACTGGGTGATTAATTTAATTCATGAATATAATTATTTCTTGGAGAAATTAATTATGTAATTTTGTATTTGATATGTTTAATTAATTGGATTAATTAAATGATATAAATACAAGGACCCATGAATACAGCATTAATCCTTAAGTTGCTGTATGGAATTTAAAACCTATACGTACCTTTTTGAGGGGGAACACTGTATCGACGCGGAAACAGCACATACTATAGGATTTCGATTCAGTATATATATAATATCATATTATTTCTTCTTAAAATGATTTATGTCCACGTGCCCTGTTTTTATGTCAAACGTCGTGTACATTAAATGCCTTACACGACATCTGGACAACTGAATCTCAAAATCCGCGATGTTTACCATTATGCCATTGTTGTCGATTGTCCATTCTAAGGCAGTCCAGGTATTTGAATTGGGAAGGCCGAGGATGGTGCCCATCCGTGAGTTATTGTTGTCGTGTTGGCCGACTCAAGGCAGCATATTATCGTTCTTGTAAACTCGGTAATTTGTGATCGTTGAGGGTTGAGGATTCCAAGATTGTTGTGTTGTGATTGTTGATCGTGTTAATCGATCCTAAGGGATTATGATCCCAGGATTGTTGTTTTGGATATTGTTGGTCATGTCGATCTTTCATTATCTGTGTGTCATTATTCACTTTGGTGAGTCTTTTGATCCTTATTAGATGTGTTATCCTTTGAGTTTCGTTGTCATGTTGTATCGTGACATATCCAGAATCATATCTGCATTCCGATTGGTTATTGTGTAGGATTTTTAGCCAGGCACATATATAGTCATGCGTGGATGTATCTGTATTAGACTGTGCACACGAGACGTAGTTCATGAGGCTAATTAGGTATATTGTCCCACGTATATCCTGGATTCCGTATACGGGGTGGACATGTGCAATGACACATTTCCGGATCGGGCGTGTTGTGATGTCCCTCTTGAGCCCTATTTTTTTGGTCATTCATAGTCCATGTTGTATTGGATATGTTCGATGATTTGTGACTGGTTGTTCATACACCGAGGGGTATCTTCAACAATCGGGTTTGTTTCTTTGAGATTCATATTGTGATGATATACAGCTTCGGGCTGTTCGGCTTTCAGGCCATTGTGATGATTGGCAGCTTCGGCTGAGTGGTTTTCAGACCATTATGATATTTTGGCAGCTTCGGCTGAGGGGCTTTCAGGCCATTGTGATGTTTTGGTATTTCCGTTGGAGCCTTCAGGCATTATGATTCGTATCTATTTCAGCATTGGCTTGGTTTACCTTCGAGTAATTTATTGTTGTGTTCTATATTGATGATTCGCCGTCGGGGACTTGTGTTCTAACCTGTTGAGCAGGTACCGATCGTATGCCGTGAGCATAGTGTTTCACAAATGCTCGATTTTTACTTTGGTTGTGAGCATCTCGTATTACCATTGTTGTACTGTTTATTCTGCCATTGGATGCACATCATGTTGTACATGTATTTGATATTCATTATCTGGATGACTGACCCCGTGGGGGCAGAACATGTTTTCATGTTTTAGGTGCTTGCGAGGAGAGAGTTGAGACACAGAGGCATGACGATGGTGACGAGTCATTCGAGTGATACTAGTCCGAGATGTTTCGGTGTTCATGTCGGTCAGACAGTTTGGTGTACTCCAGTTTTTTCAGTGGTTATTATTTTGTATTATCCGAGCAAGGCTCGTGGATGTTGTTGTATTTTTATTTTGTCCATGTAGGCCCAATTTTGTCGTTGAAATTCCATATCGGAATATTATGTTGGATATCATAGTAGGGACTGTGATTCTCCCTTTTGGTCAGTTAGTTGTATTTTAGTCGTGTTCGCCTGGTGGATCTGCTGGTGTGGGGCCCACGACACTGTAATAACCCAATGGGATTTGGGGGCATTACAGAAGATGGTATCAGAGAAATGGGTTGTGAGATACCCTGATATGTGAGTTTTGTGGCTCTACCAACGCGGTAATAGTGGGGGCTGTCAGGTTATGACAATCTGGACAGTCGGGATTTGTGAGTCGTGATAGTTGGGCGACCATATGGGTCATTATTTCATCGAGTCGTCGTCAGTGAAGACTAGTATCGCAAGACCTCGAAGCTTCGTATGACCTATGTAAGGACTCGATTCTCTTTATGTTCATACATTCATTATTTCATTGATTATACATATTTTGTTGAAACCTGTATGTAACATTAGTGTTGCGATTGATTCATGAATATTTGTTTTGGAGCGTGTGGGCTCTGTTGGCTATGATTAACATGATTGATGTGATTATTTATCTGTTGAGTATGTATACTCGTGTTTGGCTATTGACTTAGCACTTTGGATTGGCCGTTAAGGTATATTTGAGTTATGATCATGATCGAACGCTATTATTTCAGTATGGAAATGGGAATCCGAGGACATGGCAGAGGGGGTAGAGGTTACAGAGCAGGCCGAAACTCAGAACCTCATGTTTATGCACGTGCGGATGCCGAGATGAATCAGAGTTCGGCCGGTAGTGCTACCTATGCGACCTATTCTCCTTCAGGACGTCATACTCGAGAGGTCGATCAGACTGAGAGTGGACACGTCGACTCTTTCTTGCTTATGAGGGGCACGATGGCCCAGATGACTCAGATGACGCAGATAGTGGAGACCATGCAGGCATTGATGGTTCGTGGTGCACCGCAGCTGGGATTCCAGGTGCCGTTTCATGGGCAGAGTGGGGGAGTGAGTCAGATTATTGGCGATATCTCTCGTCAGAGGCCGCCTATTTTTGAGGGTTCGTCGGAACCAGCTGACATTGTTCATTGGCTTGAACATTTTGATAAACTCTTCTACATGGTTCGGTGTCTGGAAGAGAGTAAGGTGGCAGTAGCGGCTTACTACTTGAGTAAGGGCGCTTATTCTTGGCGGCTTTCTGTGAAACCCACCGATCATGATTATGTCTGGAGCGAGTTCAAGACCCTCATGTTAGAGAGGTATTATCCAGCTCCACTTCGTGAAGCCAAGCTGTCAGAGGTTTTGAACCCCAAATCCATCGAGGACGAGAATGTTATTGTCATTGCTGAGAAGTTTCAAGGACTTCTTCAGTTTGCTTCGTCTGTTATCCGTACTGAAGCGGATAAGATCAAGTATTTTTAGCAAGAGGATAAACCCGCAGTTGAGGATGCAATTGTTCAATCATAATTGTAACTCACTTGGTGAATTCATCAGGAAGGCTCTTGGAGCAGAACTTTTGATCAAAGAGCTTGCTCGGAAGAACCCTTCAGCTTCTTCTGGTGAGAGGACTAGGATGCCGGTTCGTTCAGAAGGACATCGGGCTCCAACATCCAGGAGGTCATTTTCTAGTCGCCTCCATGCTGGAAAAGCATCTTCTTCTCAGACGATGAGTTCGACTGTTGTTTGCTTTAACTGTGATTCAGCGTGGCATGTTAGCACTTGTTGTACGGTGCCAGCTATTGTTTGTTTTCTGTGTGGTCGGCAGGGACACCTTCAGAAATACTGCAGGAGTTCTAGTGCCAGTAGGTCTCGAGGGAGCTCACGGGCCTCGAGAGATTTTATTACTCCAGTCTGTACTTCATCCAAGGGGTCCTATCAGGCTTCGGGAGCCAGAGGTAAGGACAGCCGAGGAGGAGGAGCGAGTTCAGATTTGGGTCTTACTCGAGTCGATGAGATCGATGATCTGTAGGATATCGATGTTGGGTACATTTGAGATGTAGCCTTGATTTGTACTTTCCCTTCTTTGACTTTCGGATTTATTTTTAACTTAATTTGTATTATGGTATTGTGGTTGTGAACCATTTGTTGTGGATCTATCTTGTAACGATAGTATGTGATAATCTTGAGATTTGAGGTCGTTTGATGCGTTTTTCTTTCCTTTTGGTGTTGTACCCGAGATTTCGTGATAATCTGGGTAATTGTTCATGGTGATTCAATACGTCACGTCGTGAGGACTTAGGCGTGCGATTGATATAACCCTGAGAACTATGTCTGTATTGTTATTATCTTTGTGTGACATGAGTCAGTGTTTGCATGGGCGTCCGATGCTGACGAGAACGGGGAAGTGTACACCGATGATTGTAGACATGTACAATGGGCGGATCCCGTGGGGTGTGTACGCCGGTGTTATGATTCATGTGGGTGTTACGACTTTCTAGCTGGTCTCTGGCGGAGGAGTCATGATTCGACTGATCCCGCACTTAGTTGAGTGTTTTTATCACTTGGTTTTCGCCGTGTTCGGGCAGGGGAGGCGCGGGGACCCGAGGGGTTGGCCCAGTTACTCAGACGGAGTTGTTCGTATTGAGGAGTATTCTTGGAGATGTTGTTTTCAGATCCTGATGGATAGTACGTACCCCGAGTTGTGCACCCTAAGTTTCGGGGACGAAACTCTTTTTAAGAGGGGGAGTATGTAATATCCGGGGGTAATATTTTTTTCTCTCTCTTTCATTTCACTATTGAGTTGTACATATTCATTTAGAATTGTACAAATATTGTTGTATTATATCATTCGTGTTTGTTGAGGTGCGATGGATTGTGTTTCGTTCATTCGGGTTGAGAGTTGATGGAACAACTTGGTTGTCCACTTTGTTGAGCTAACGTACGTTAGCTTGTGCGCTTAACATACGTTAGGCCTTCGGCATTACGTATGTTATTCTGTTCATGTTACGTATGTAATGAGAGGTAGGTGGTGGGAACCTTCCTCGGAGTCTGCTTTCAGACGGTGGGTCCCGGGTATCTTTGATCTGACGACTATTGCAATCAACAAGTTCATTATGTATGTTAAGATGTGAGTGTTAGGAGTATGCCCTCGAATGCTACTCAAAGGATGTTGAGTGAGGGCATTGTACGTGTTATTATGTAAATCATTAATATATGGCAATGGATGTTTCTTTATTTACTGTAGTTACTTGCATTCCTAACTCATAAATATACATATAGAAACTAGTCCGTGTATTTGAGAGCAAAACGTTCCACTCCTTATTGGATAAGGACGTCGGCACTGGAAAGGTTTATAGCTCAAATACTTAATCGTTCGCAAGTCGATGAAACTTGAATGGGCGTTAAGTTTATGTGAAGACTTGTATAACATGTTCTTTGACATGGAGAGTGCCTGTCGAACACTAATGGTTAGTGGGAGCACACATTATAGGGATGCTAATTGGATTAGTATACTCGAATCGACTCACCCTCGATTCGTCACACGGATTTCACTCTGGGACAGTCAATGACGGAATCGAAAGGTTGTGATAGGTATTCGTGAACCTTCGACTTGAGGATTTAGTAGGGATGTGCTTGTGACGTCAAGATTTTCATTAGAGTAGTTCGACCCTGTAAATCGGAAGGCGGGGTTCAACCTCGACGTGCATCTTCATGGGCAAGTAGCAGGTCCTACTGAATACCAAGATATAATTCTTCCTCCCGTTAGTGAGCGGGTTATATGTCCTATGCGATTATTGGCAGATGAGATCATAAGTCTTTGGCCAAAGCATTGGAGCTAGTTGTATTAGATACACGAGAGCTCGATGATCTCGACTTTCATTAACGCATGCATAGAGTCAAGTACAGATAGGGTTTGACTGACCGTGACCCTATAACTTGATCGGGACATTTAAAAGAAGGGTTTATACGTATACTGGTATTCACGACAGAATGGTTCTTGAATGATCCCATCATTCGTTCTCAGTTGGGGTACAGTGTAGGCCGCCAGGATGGCTAGGTTGTGCTACTACTCTTTGGTTCCTCCCATTGCTGACTGAGACGGACCTACCGAGTCGCGCAATAGGATTGACGACGGAATGAATCAAGCTTATTCTCTCATTATGAATATTAGATATTGGATATCTAATTTGGGACATTGGATGTCTAAATCGATTTATTGGATAAGTTGATTTACGGCCTAATGAATTAAATATATTACTGGGCGATTAATTTAATTCATGGATATAATTATTTCTTGGAGAAATTAATTATATTATTATGTATTTAATATGATTAATTGATTGTATTAATTAATCGATATAAATACATCGGAACGGAATTGGAGTTTATTTGTTTGGACTCATGGGAGTCCGAAACGGACCGAACTCGCCCGGCACCTTCTAGATGTCCGCCCTAATCACCTACCCTCCTTAGTCTTGGTCTTCACTTGGTGGGGTTGAAACCTTGTGACCAATCAAGGGGACAAAATATCACCTTGGGTGATTTTGTCAAAAGATGATTGATATGGAGAGATAAGAGGTGAATATATGGGAAGACCATATCTCCTTGGCCATTACATTGTAGCTCATGTTTTTAGAAAGAGAAGAGGAGAGGAAAAGTTTTTCCAAGGCTTCACCATACATCATCATCTTCACTTCTCTTCATAAGTTTTTCTTGGAGAAAAATATTTGTGAGATAGAGAGATGGTAGATTAAACACTTAGAGTGTTGTAATCTTGAGTTTCATAGCTTCTATAACCTTGTTCTAGCCGTATCCTTGGAGGATAACGAGGTTTAGTCGTTCCGGTCGTTTCTCCAGCGCGTGGCAAGTAGAGACGCGGTCTTTCGGCGTTGGATCATCCAAGAGCTTGGAGCGGATTGGATTCGTGGAGAACAACTAAAGATTTGGGAATAGCTCAACAGAAGGAATCCATTTAATCAACGGACTACAAGGGTAAGTTTCTAATATCTCTTGTGATTTCGTTTATATATTCGTATATACGTAGCTCGATCGATCCTCGTAGGGATTCAGATCGAATTAATTTTCGTTTTACCGCTTTTGTTGGGCCTTTGATTTAGGCACCGAATCCCAACAGTGGTATCGGAGCAAGGTTTTGCGATCGTATATACGATATTGGCATTTGGAATGCTTGATTAGATGGTGTATGATTTGGAATCATTATCGTATTGATCGTTGATTTTCTATTGTTCATCCAAAAATTATTTTTTCATGATTTTATGTTACAATGTAAATCTATTTTGCTTTTGAAAAAACTGATTTAAAGTGTAATATAAAGATTAGAAAAATGTTATTTTTGGAATTGGGGCAAAAAACGAGCCGAGAACGTAGTCGGACCCGGCAGCCTGGGGCTGGCCGGGCGCTGCCTCGCGGTCCGAGGTCGCAGCTCGCGATCTGGACCTGTGATCGGCCATGCTTGGCGACTGCCGCCACGCTCGAAATGGTCTCGGTCCTGCCGCCGGCTGCAGCTTGCCGAGCAAAGGTTCTGGTCGTGTTTTTCGACTCCATTTTTTATAGTTCGTTCGATAATTAATTTCCCATAAATTAAATTGGATTTAATTTGACTAAGATTTAATTATGTTAATTTTAATCTTAAGGGAATTAATTTAATGAAATATTTTCTCGTCTGGAACAAGTTAAAGAACCACATGTTGGTAGCAACTAGATTGTGAATGGTTGTTTCATATTGTATGAATGCATAAACACGCTTAAATGAATTAATGTGCAAAGTGCAACATTAATCGCGAAAATTCTCCCACGACAAATTATTATGTTTATAAGGTTTCAAGGTTTTCCTTCCCTCCATCGAGCTTTCGGGAAATTGAAATCCAAACGGGATGTGCTATGCTTCCGAGTTATCGGGGTAGTCGTTCGGGGAGGACGGATAAATTACCGGGAGCGCATTGGATGCCTTCGGTTGGAGCAAATTTTATCCCTAGAAACCTGATAGGTTGCCGGATAAGATTCAATTGTGAAACTGATTTGCGTCGATGGTATAAACTTAACTTCTTCATGAACCATAGAAATCATATAGGTTGAGGGAAGTGAACAAGGGAAAAAAGAAGATCGAATCATCCATTATATGGGTTGGTGTTGGACACCACTTTATGAAAATTAATAGACTAGAAACCTGTTCGGTTGCCCTCTATTAATATTTATAAAGAACTCGATTGCCACTATGAAGTAGAGCGAATGATACTTTGGGATTTCACATGGGAGTGTGTTATTCCGATAAAAATAGTGGGAGCTGGGTAACAAGAATATAAAAGACCTTAATTCTATACTCAGATCATAATTGAACGAGTCACTAATTAATCTGTCGTACTTAAATTCAGACATAACTCTCAATATGACAATGAATCCACTCGCAATTCTACTAAAAAAGAACACCCTGATTAGACCTAACTTTGTGGACTGGCTCTGCAATCTGATGATTGTCCTCAGTATAGAGGCACTGGGATACGTCTTGGAGACGGGCATTCCGGCACCTCCTGTGCGGACCAGAGCCAATCAGGAAGAGATTGAAAACCACGAAAAGTGGGTTAAGGATGACGTGAAAGTCCGTGCATATATGATGGCTTCCATGTATAATGAGCTTCAGAGAGCTCATGAGAAAATGACTTCTGCTAGGCAGATTCTATCTTACTTAACCGAGCTTTATGGTGAGCACCATCAAACTGCTAGATATGAGATATCTAAGCAACTATTCGGTGCAAGGATGAAGGAAGATGAGAAGGTTGGGGACCACGTCCTCAAAATGATATCCATGATCGAGAGATGGAGGCTCTTGATTTTAAAATAGATACTTCTCTCCAAACCAACCTTATCCTACGGTCTCTCCCTGATTCCTTCTCACAGTTTGTTATGAACTTCAACTGCAATGAGATTGCATGTAATTTAGCTAGGATAATGAACAAACTTGTGACCGCTCAGTCTCAGATGAAGACTCCGTGGATGAAGGAGTCTGCTCTTGTGATTTCTTCTGGACCTCGGTGGTCTAAGAACAAGAAAAAAAAGACCAAGAAGCAGACTGGACCACATGTCAAGGACTTCAAGGGCAAGGGTAAGGCCCCGATGGTTCCGAAGAGCAAGAATAAGGACGCTTGTCTCAAGTGCGGTGAGCTGGGCCACTGGATAGAGACTGTCCCATTCTTCATGGCACTTCAGGTACAGAACTTTTAGTTTTGGAAACAAATTATTCTGCTACTATATTTTCTACTTCCTGGATACTGGATTCTGGTGCTAGTTCTCATATTTGTAGCGTGAATCAGGATCTGGAACAAAGTAGAAAGCTTGGAGCTGGAGAAGTTATGATCACTTTCGGAAGCAGGCATAGTGTCGAGGCAACCGACATAGGATCACTTCTTTAGGGTTTAGAATCCCGTTTTGTTCTAACTTTAGAAGATGTACTTGTTTTGCCCAAGGGGCATAAAAACATTGTATCCATTCCGGTCATGGACCGAAAAGGCATTTCATTTTTCATTGGTGATGGTTCCTGCAAAATTTATTTCAGAAATAAACTAGTGGGTACTGCTACATTGTTAAATGGATTGTATCATCTAAACCTCAGCAACAAAGTAGTTGTGAATACTATGACTAGAAAACGTGGTAGGGATGAAACCAATCAAGTTTTGAAATGGCATCTTAGACTTGGTCATGTTGGTCAGACCAAGGTCTCGAGGGAGCTCACGGGCCTCGAGAGATTTTATTACTCCAGTCTGTACTTCATCCAAGGGGTCCTATCAGGCTTCGGGAGCCAGAGGTAAGGACAGCCGAGGAGGAGGAGCGAGTTCAGATTTGGGTCTTACTCGAGTCGATGAGATCGATGATCTGTAGGATATCGATGTTGGGTACATTTGAGATGTAGCCTTGATTTGTACTTTCCCTTCTTTGACTTTCGGATTTATTTTTAACTTAATTTGTATTATGGTATTGTGGTTGTGAACCATTTGTTGTGGATCTATCTTGTAACGATAGTATGTGATAATCTTGAGATTTGAGGTCGTTTGATGCGTTTTTCTTTCCTTTTGGTGTTGTACCCGAGATTTCGTGATAATCTGGGTAATTGTTCATGGTGATTCAAGACGTCACGTCGTGAGGACTTAGGCGTGCGATTGATATAACCCTGAGGACTATGTCTGTATTGTTATTATCTTTGTGTGACATGAGTCAGTGTTTGCATGGGCGTCCGATGCTGACGAGAACGGGGAAGTGTACACCGATGATTGTAGACATGTACAATGGGCGGATCCCGTGGGGTGTGTACGCCGGTGTTATGATTCATGTGGGTGTTACGACTTTCTAGCTGGTCTCTGGCGGAGGAGTCATGATTCGACTGATCCCGCACTTAGTTGAGTGTTTTTATCACTTGGTTTTCGCCGTGTTCGGGCAGGGGAGGCGCGGGGACCCGAGGGGTTGGCCCAGTTACTCAGACGGAGTTGTTCGTATTGAGGAGTATTCTTGGAGATGTTGTTTTCAGATCCTGATGGATAGTACGTACCCCGAGTTGTGCACCCTAAGTTTCGGGGACGAAACTCTTTTTAAGAGGGGGAGTATGTAATATCCGGGGGTAATATTTTTTTCTCTCTCTTTCATTTCACTATTGAGTTGTACATATTCATTTAGAATTGTACAAATATTGTTGTATTATATCATTCGTGTTTGTTGAGGTGCGATGGATTGTGTTTCGTTCATTCGGGTTGAGAGTTGATGGAACAACTTGGTTGTCCACTTTGTTGAGCTAACGTACGTTAGCTTGTGCGCTAACATACGTTAGGCCTTGGCATTACGTATGTTATTCTGTTCATGTTACGTATGTAATGAGAGGTAGGTGGTGGGAACCTTCCTCGGAGTCTGCTTTCAGACGGTGGGTCCCGGGTATCTTTGATCTGACGACTATTGCAATCAACAAGTTCATTATGTATGTTAAGATGTGAGTGTTAGGAGTATGCCCTCGAATGCTACTCAAAGGATGTTGAGTGAGGGCATTGTACGTGTTATTATGTAAATCATTAATATATGGCAATGGATGTTTCTTTATTTACTGTAGTTACTTGCATTCCTAACTCATAAATATACATATAGAAACTAGTCCGTGTATTTGAGAGCAAAACGTTCCACTCCTTATTGGATAAGGACGTCGGCACTGGAAAGGTTTATAGCTCAAATACTTAATCGTTCGCAAGTCGATGAAACTTGAATGGGCGTTAAGTTTATGTGAAGACTTGTATAACATGTTCTTTGACATGGAGAGTGCCTGTCGAACACTAATGGTTAGTGGGAGCACACATTATAGGGATGCTAATTGGATTAGTATACTCGAATCGACTCACCCTCGATTCGTCACACGGATTTCACTCTGGGACAGTCAATGACGGAATCGAAAGGTTGTGATAGGTATTCGTGAACCTTCGACTTGAGGATTTAGTAGGGATGTGCTTGTGACGTCAAGATTTTCATTAGAGTAGTTCGACCCTGTAAATCGGAAGGCGGGGTTCAACCTCGACGTGCATCTTCATGGGCAAGTAGCAGGTCCTACTGAATACCAAGATATAATTCTTCCTCCCGTTAGTGAGCGGGTTATATGTCCTATGCGATTATTGGCAGATGAGATCATAAGTCTTTGGCCAAAGCATTGGAGCTAGTTGTATTAGATACACGAGAGCTCGATGATCTCGACTTTCATTAACGCACGCATAGAGTCAAGTACAGATAGGGTTTGACTGACCGTGACCCTATAACTTGATCGGGACATTTAAAAGAAGGGTTTATACGTATACTGGTATTCACGACAGAATGGTTCTTGAATGATCCCATCATTCGTTCTCAGTTGGGGTACAGTGTAGGCCGCCAGGATGGCTAGGTTGTGCTACTACTCTTTGGTTCCTCCCATTGCTGACTGAGACGGACCTACCGAGTCGCGCAATAGGATTGACGACGGAATGAATCAAGCTTATTCTCTCATTATGAATATTAGATATTGGATATCTAATTTGGGACATTGGATGTCTAAATCGATTTATTGGATAAATTGATTTACGGCCTAATGAATTAAATATATTACTGGGCGATTAATTTAATTCATGGATATAATTATTTCTTGGAGAAATTAATTATATTATTATGTATTTAATATGATTAATTGATTGTATTAATTAATCGATATAAATACATCGGAACGGAATTGGAGTTTATTTGTTTGGACTCATGGGAGTCCGAAACGGACCGAACTCGCCCGGCACCTTCTAGATGTCCGCCCTAATCACCTACCCTCCTTAGTCTTGGTCTTCACTTGGTGGGGTTGAAGCCTTGTGACCAATCAAGGGGACAAAATATCACCTTGGGTGATTTTGTCAAAAGATGATTGATATGGAGAGATAAGAGGTGAATATATGGGAAGACCATATCTCCTTGGCCATTACATTGTAGCTCATGTTTTTAGAAAGAGAAGAGGAGAGGAAAAGTTTTTCCAAGGCTTCACCATACATCATCATCTTCACTTCTCTTCATAAGTTTTTCTTGGAGAAAAATATTTGTGAGATAGAGAGATGGTAGATTAAACACTTAGAGTGTTGTAATCTTGAGTTTCATAGCTTCTATAACCTTGTTCTAGCCGTATCCTTGGAGGATAACGAGGTTTAGTCGTTCCGGTCGTTTCTCCAGCGCGTGGCAAGTAGAGACGCGGTCTTTCGGCGTTGGATCATCCAAGAGCTTGGAGCGGATTGGATTCGTGGAGAACAACTAAAGATTTGGGAATAGCTCAACAGAAGGAATCCATTTAATCAACGGACTACAAGGGTAAGTTTCTAATATCTCTTGTGATTTCGTTTATATATTCGTATATACGTAGCTCGATCGATCCTCGTAGGGATTCAGATCGAATTAATTTTCGTTTTACCGCTTTCGTTGGGCCTTTGATTTAGGCACCGAATCCCAACAGTGGTATCGGAGCAAGGTTTTGCGATCGTATATACGATATTGGCATTTGGAATGCTTGATTAGATGGTGTATGATTTGGAATCATTATCGTATTGATCGTTGATTTTCTATTGTTCATCCAAAAATTATTTTTTCATGATTTTATGTTACAATGTAAATCTATTTTGCTTTTGAAAAAACTGATTTAAAGTGTAATATAAAGATTAGAAAAATGTTATTTTTGGAATTGGGGCAAAAAACGAGCCGAGAACGTAGTCGGACCCGGCAGCCTGGGGCTGGCCGGGCGCTGCCTCGCGGTCCGAGGTAGCAGCTCGCGATCTGGACCTGTGATCGGCCATGCTCGGCAGCCTGCCGGCCGCTGCCTGGAAATGGTCTCGGTCCCTGCCGGCCCTGCTCGGCAGCTTGCTGAGCAGTGCTCCGGTCGTGTTTTTCGACTCCATTTTTTATAGTTCGTTCGATAATTAATTTCCCATAAATTAAATTGGATTTAATTTGACTAAGATTTAATTATGTTAATTTTAATCTTAAGGGAATTAATTTAATGAAATATTTTCTAAATGGAACAAGTTAAAGAACCACATGTTGGTAGCAACTAGATTGTGAATGGTTGTTTCATATTGTATGAATGCATAAACACGCTTAAATGAATTAATGTGCAAAGTGCAACATTAATCGCGAAAATTCTCCCACGACAAATTATTATGTTTATAAGGTTTCAAGGTTTTCCTTCCCTCCATCGAGCTTTCGGGAAATTGAAATCCAAACGGGATGTGCTATGCTTCCGAGTTATCGGGGTAGTCGTTCGGGAGGACGGATAAATTAGGAGCGCATTGGATGCCTTCGGTTGGAGCAAATTTTATCCCTAGAAACACGATAGGTTGCGGATAAGATTCAATTGTGAAACTGATTTGCGTCGATGGTATAAACTTAACTTCTTCATGAACCATAGAAATCATATAGGTTGAGGGAAGTGAACAAGGGAAAAAAGAAGATCGAATCATCCATTATATGGGTTGGTGTTGGACACCACTTTATGAAAATTAATAGACTAGAAACCTGTTCGGTTGCCCTCTATTAATATTTATAAAGAACTCGATTGCCACTATGAAGTAGAGCGAATGATACTTTGGGATTTCACATGGGAGTGTGTTATTCCGATAAAAATAGTGGGAGCTGGGTAACAAGAATATAAAAGACCTTAATTCTATACTCAGATCATAATTGAACGAGTCACTAATTAATCTGTCGTACTTAAATTCAGACATAACTCTCAATATGACAATGAATCCACTCGCAATTCTACTAAAAAAGAACACCCTGATTAGACCTAACTTTGTGGACTGGCTCTGCAATCTGATGATTGTCCTCAGTATAGAGGCACTGGGATACGTCTTGGAGACGGACATTCCGGCACCTCCTGTGCGGACCAGAGCCAATCAGGAAGAGATTGAAAACCACGAAAAGTGGGTTAAGGATGACGTGAAAGTCCGTGCATATATGATGGCTTCCATGTATAATGAGCTTCAGAGAGCTCATGAGAAAATGACTTCTGCTAGGCAGATTCTATCTTACTTAACCGAGCTTTATGGTGAGCACCATCAAACTGCTAGATATGAGATATCTAAGCAACTATTCGGTGCAAGGATGAAGGAAGATGAGAAGGTTGGGGACCACGTCCTCAAAATGATATCCATGATCGAGAGATGGAGGCTCTTGATTTTAAAATAGATACTTCTCTCCAAACCAACCTTATCCTACGGTCTCTCCCTGATTCCTTCTCACAGTTTGTTATGAACTTCAACTGCAATGAGATTGCATGTAATTTAGCTGGGATAATGAACAAACTTGTGACCGCTCAGTCTCAGATGAAGACTCCGTGGATGAAGGAGTCTGCTCTTGTGATTTCTTCTGGACCTCGGTGGTCTAAGAACAAGAAAAAAAAGACCAAGAAGCAGACTGGACCACATGTCAAGGACTTCAAGGGCAAGGGTAAGGCCCCGATGGTTCGAAGAGCAAGAATAAGGACGCTTGTCTCAAGTGCGGTGGTGGGCCACTGGATAGAGACTGTCCCATTCTTCATGGCACTTGGTCTGAACTTTTAGTTTTGGAAACAAATTATTCTGCTACTATATTTTCTACTTCACGGATCTTGGATTACGGTGCTAGTTCTCATATTTGTAGCGTGAATCGGGATCCGGAACAAAGTAGAAAGCTTGGAGCTGGAGAAGTTATGATCACTTTCGGAAGCAGGCATAGTGTCGAGGCAACCGACATAGGATCACTTCTTTAGGGTTTAGAATCCCGTTTTGTTCTAACTTTAGAAGATGTACTTGTTTTGCCCAAGGGGCATAAAAACATTGTATCCATTCCGGTCATGGACCGAAAAGGCATTTCATTTTTCATTGGTGATGGTTCCTGCAAAATTTATTTCAGAAATAAACTAGTGGGTACTGCTACATTGTTAAATGGATTGTATCATCTAAACCTCAGCAACAAAGTAGTTGTGAATACTATGACTAGAAAACGTGGTAGGGATGAAACCAATCAAGTTTTGAAATGGCATCTTAGACTTGGTCATGTTGGTCAGACCAAGGTTTACAAGATGGAAAAAGATGGACTTATGGGTCCATTGGGATCGGATTCCTTTCCTACTTGTGAATCTTGCCTTAAAGGCAAAATAACTAAGTCCCCATTCACAGGGACTTTTGAAAGAGCCGCTGATAAACTGGGATTAATCCATACCAATGTATGTGGTGCTTTGGAAGCAGCATGTGATGGATATCAAAATTTCATTATGTTTACAGATGATCATACTAGGTATGGTTATGTATACTTAATGAAACATAAATCCGAGGCCTTTGAGAAATTCCAGGAATTTAAGGCCCTAGCCGAGAAACAAACTGGAAATCATATCAAAGCACTTCGGTCAGACCGAGGTGGCGAGTATATGAGTACGAAGTTTGATGAGTTCCTTAAGGAACATGGAATAGTATCACAACTAACACCTCTAGGCACTCCTCAGTTAAATGGTGTGTCAGAAAGAAGGAACCATACCTTGTTGGACATGGTCCATTCCATGCTAGGCTATTCTGACTTACCGATATACCTGTGGGGGTATGCACTCCTGAATGCTGCATATATCTTGAACAGATGTCCTTCCAAATCCTTTCCTAAAACTCCACATGAGATTTGGGAGGGCAGGAAACCAAGTCTTAATCACATTAGGATTTGGGGATGTCCCGCCTATGCAAGAAGACTAAGGTGGACAAAATGGAAGCGAGGTCCGTGAGGAGACGTTTCATCGGATTCCCATCTGATACGATGGGTTATCTATTCTACATGCCCAAAGATTGAAAGATCGTTGTTGCTTTGCATACACACTTCCTGGAAGAAGAGTTCATTCAGGAAGGCGGAGCAGGTAGAAATATTTCTTTGGAAGAATACAATGAAACTCCTCAAGAGACACTTGTGCAAGAAATTGGAACCGAACCTTCTGAAACACAAGTACAACCACCTCGTAGGTCTAGTAGGGTGTCTCAATTACCTAAGAGGTATAGTTTTATGCACTTGAAGGAACTGGGTTTTCCACGAGGTTCCAGGTGATAAACAAGAGACCGACCCGCGACCAATGACCTAGCAATGGTGGATGCAGACTCCATGAAATGGACTGTAGCAGTCTTCATATAGTTGGGACCTTCGTTTTAACGAGACAGTCAAAGAGATTGACTACGTGCAAAATGAAGAGGAACCTTCTGTGTACAAGAGGGTTAGTGGGAGCAAAATCGCATTCTTAGTACTATATGTAGATAACATTTCTACTAATAGGAAATGATGTGGGAATGCTCAGTTTTGTGAAAGCTTGGTTTTCGAGTAATTTCTCCATGAAAGACTTGGGAGAAGAAACCAATATTCTTGGGATTTGACTCTACTGGGATAGCGCGAAGAGAATGATAAGTCTTTCCCAAGCCCTCTATATAGATAAAGTCTTAAAGCGATTTAAGATGGATGATTCTAAAAGAGGGTTCCTTCCGATGCGACATGGAATAAACTCTCCTCGAAGATGTGTCCTCAAAGTGAGGAACAACGAAAGGAAATGAGTAATATACCATATGCTTCGGCCGTGGGTAGCCTTATGTATACTTTATTGTGTACGAGACCTGACATTGCGCATGCTGAGAGCGTGGTAAGTAGGTTTCGGGATAACCCAGTTAGGGAACATTAGACCGCCGTTAAAGAACGTTCTCAAGTACTTTAGAAGGACTAGAGATTTGGTTCTTAAATATGGTGGTGGAGAACTGAATGTGGTGGGATTCACTGAACTGGACTTCCAAGGACAGAAAGATGATTCGATGTCTACTTCTGGCTACATATTTACTCTTAATGGAGGAGCAGTATCTTGGCATAGTGCCAAGTATAGCATGATTGCTGGTTCCACCTGTTAGGCTGAGTATAAAGCGGCCTCGGAGGCCTCCAAAGGAAGGGTTAAGAAGTTACTGGGTAAAGTTCACGTGACTCCATGTGCTGCGCTGCCTATTTCATTTTTTATATGATAAAAATAGAGCGGCAGCACAGGCCTAGGAGTTGAGGTTTCATAACAGTACCAAATATATTGAGAGAGTATCATCTCGTAAGAGAATTTGTTCGCAAAGAGATACATTGTGCTGCATAGAGTAAAGTCAGCCGACTACGTCGCTGATCCACTAACCAAGCCACATTCTCAGATTAGCTTGGAGCGTAATCTGAAGAACATGGGTATTAGATACCATAGTGTGTGGTATTGAGTGCAAGTGGGATATTGTTAGGATATGCCCTTGAATGCCACTCAGAGGATGTTGAGTGAGGGCATTGTACTTGTTATTATGTAAATCATTAATATAAGGTAATGGATGTTTCTTTATTTACTGGTAGTTACTGGCATTCCTAACTCGTAAATATACATATAGAAACTAGTCCGTGTATTTTAGAGCAAAACGTTCCACTCCTTATTGGATAAGGAGGTCAGCACTAGAAAGGTTTATAGCTCAAATACTTAATTGTTCGCAAGTCGATGAAACTTGACTGGGCGTTAAGTTTATGTGAATACTTGTATAACGTGTTCTTTGACATAGAGAGTGCCTGTCGAACACTAATGGTTAGTGGGAGCACACGTTATAGGTATGCTAATTGGATTAGTATACTCGAACCGACTCACCCACAATTCGTCATACGTATTTCACTTTGGGACAGTCAATGACGGAATCGAAAGGTTGTGATAGGTATTCGTGAACCTTCGACTTGAGGATTTAGTAGGGATGTGCTTGTGACATCAAGATTTTCATTAGAGTAGTTCGACCCTGTAAATCGGAAGGTGGGGGTCAACCTCGACGTGTATCTTGATGGGCAAGTAGCAGGTCCTACTGAATACCAAGATAGAATTCTTTCTCCCGTTAGTGAGTGGGTTATATGTCCTATGCGGTTATTGGCAGATGAGATCATAAGTCTTTAGCCAAAGCATTGGATATAGTTGTATTAGATACAAGAGAGCTCGATGATCTCGATTTGCATTAACGCATGCATAGCGTCAAGTACAGATAGGGTTTGACTGATCGTGACCCTATAACTTGATCGGGACATTTGAAAGAAGGGTTTATACGTATACTGGTATTCACGACATAATGGTTCTTGAATGATCCCATCATTCGTTCTCGGTTAGATTCTGATGTAGCCGCCAGGCTGGCTAGGTGGTGCTACTACTCTTTGGTTCCTCCCATTGCTGACTGAGACGGACCTACCGAGTCACGCAATAGGATTGACGATGGCATGAATCAAGCTTATTCTCTCATTGTGAATATTAGATATTGGATATCTAATTTGGGACATTGGATGTCTAAATCGATTTATTGGATAAATTAATTTACGGCCTAATGAATTAAATATATTACTGGGTGATTAATTTAATTCATGGATATAATTATTTCTTGGAGAAATTAATTATGTTATTATGTATTTGATATGATTAATTGATTGGATTAATGAATCGCTATAAATACATCGAAACGGAATCGGAGTTTATCTGTTTGGACACATGAGAGTACAAAACGGACCGAACTTGCCCGGCACCTTCTAGATGGCTGCCCTAATCACCAACCCTTCTTAGTCTTGGTCTTCACTCGGTGGGGTTCAAGCCTTGTGACCAATCAAGGGGACAAAATATCACCTTGGGTGATTTTGTCAAAAGATGATTGATATAGGGAGATATGAGGTGAATATATGGGAAGACCATATCTCCTTGGCCATTACATTGTAGCTCACGTTTTTGGCAAGAGAAGAGGAGAGAGGAAAAGTTTTTCCAAGGCTTCACCATATTCATCATCATCTTCACTTCTCTTCATAAGTTTTTCTTGGAGAAAAATATTTGTGAGATAGGGAGATACTAGATTAAACACTTAGAGTGTTGTAATCTTGAGTTGCAAAGCTTCTATAACTTTTTCTAGCCGTATCATTGGAGGATAACGAGGTTTAGTCATTCCGATCATTTCTCCGGCGCGTGGCAAGTAGAGACGCGGTCTTTCGGCGTTGGATCATCTAAGAGCTTGGAGCGGATTGGATTCGTGGAGAACAACTAAAGCTTTGGGAATAGCTCAAGAGAAGGAATCTATTTAATCAAAGGACTATAAGGGTGAGTTTATAATATCTCTTGTGATTTCGTTTATATATTCGTATATACGTAGCTCGATCGATCCTCGTAAGGATTCGGATCGAATTAATTTTCATTTTACCGCTTCCGCTGGGCCTTCGATTTAGGCACCGAATCCCAACAGTGAGCCCTACGTACGTTATTCATGTAGCTTGTTAACGTACATAAATGGTTGTTGTTTACGTACGTTAGGGTCTTCGTATTTTTGGTCAGTCAGTTCTGGAATAGCATTACGTACGTTAAGTTGTTGACGTAGCGTACGTAATGGTCCTTACGTACGTTATGCTTGGTGTATAGCTTACGTAATGTGATTGTCAGGTTATATATTTTGGTTTCGTATTTCATTTCTTCACGAACCAAAATCGAGTTCCTCTCTCTAGAATCGTCCCTCTGGACTTGTTCTTGATATTTAGCCTCTTCCAACATGTTTTTTTTATCATCATAGCTTGATTTGAATCTTGGAGTTGGAAGCTTTTCTTACTCCTTTGGTGTTTGGAGAGTTCATCTTGTTCTTCTTGGGTAAGTCTTCTTAATCTCTTGTTCTTCAAGTGATTTCCGAGTATGTTGTTGTTGTTGCCGTTTACTTCGTGTATTGATTCATTGTTGGAGTATATCATGATTCTTGGTGAGTTTTTATAACTTGAGAAGAAGAACATGATGATTATGTCTTGAGGAGGAGTTGTACTCAATGTTTTAGGATGTTTGGAGGTTTTAATCATGTCTAGGAAGGATTATGTTAAGATTGTTATATGATTAACGTAGTCTTGATATGATTGATGTTGTTGTTGTGTTTATTGGGGAGATTTTAACCATTTTGATATAGAATTATGATGAATTATGTAATGATTATCGTAATCTTGAAATGGTTGATTTAATCTTGTTGATTAATCCGAATTCATGATGAATTGGTGATTGATTATTGTTTAGACATCATGTTTGTTGTGTTGATGATGTTCTTAAGGTGATAGTGATAATATTGATGATATTATCATCGTAGGAGGATCAATTTGATGTTGTTCTTAAGTGATTCTTGTTGAATTATTTTCACAAGTGTTAAGAACATTTGATCATATTGATTATTGAGGTGTTGGAAGATGTTGGAATTCATAGTTGGGGACTATGATATTCATTTGTGGATTTTAACCGATTCTGGATTGAATCGGGATCGTATTTGGTGTTGTTTTCTATTGATTTTGTGTTATTGAATGAATTATATTTCATTCAAGGTTGTTCGAGTGCTTGTAACTTTCGGAGGATGCCGTTCGTCGTTTCGTGGGAGGACGTTGATCGTGGAAGGACTTTCTCGCCTTGGGTTTGAGGCAAATTTTATACTTGTACTACTCAATGAGATTAATGTTATCATGTATGAATGTGTGTATCATTTCGAGACTTGGTCTCTTTATGATTTTGTTGATATCAGGGGATTGTTTGATACGACACCCTTCGGCAAATTATGACAAATGTTATTGTTGTTCGTAAATGGCCGGTTTAAGGCATTGCGATACTTGTTGGTAATATTGTTGTCGATAGCCGGTTGGCGGTATCGATGTATTGATTGTTGTTGTTGATATTGTTGTTGATTTAAGACATAGTTGTGATCATTGTTATTGATATTGGTGCTTCGTTATTGATGTTGTATTGACCGATTGAAGGCATTGACATATTCGATTATCATATTCGTTATCGGTAACCGATTAAAGGCTCCGAGACATCCGTGGTATTGTTGTTATCGATTGACCATTCTAAGGCAATCGAGGTATTGAATTGGGATTATCGAGGATATTTCCCATCCGTTGTGTCGTTGTTATCGATTGGCCATTCTAAGGCAATCGAGGTATTGAATTGGGATTATCGAGGATAGTTCCCATCCGTTGTGTCGTTGTTATCGATTGGCCATTCTAAGGCAATCGAGGTATTGAATTGGGATTATAGAGGATAGTTCACATCCGTTGTGCTGTTGTTATTGATTGGCCATTCTAAGGCAGTTGAGGTATTTGAATTGGGACCGCCGAGGATGGTGCCCATCCATGAGTTATTGTTGTCGTGTTGGCCGACTCAAGGCAGCACACTATCATTCTTGTAAACTCGGTAATTTTGTGATCGTTGAGGTTTGAGGATTCCAAGATTGTTGTGTTGTGATTCTTGATCGTGGTAATCGGTCTTAAGGGATTGTGATACCAGGATGGTTTTTTTGGATATTGTTGATCGTGTCGATCTTTCATTATCCGTGTGTCATTATTCACTTTGGTGAGTCTTTTGTTCCTTATTGGATGTGTTATCCTTTGAGTTTCGTTGTCATGTTGTATCGTGACATATCCAGAATCATATCTGCGTTCCGATTGGTTATTGTGTAGGATTTTTAGCCAGGCACATATATAGTCATGCGTGGATGTATCCGTATTGGACTGTGCACACGACACGTAGTTCGTGAGGCTAATTAGGTACATTTTCCCACGTATATCCTGGATTCCGTATACGGGGTGGACATGTGCACTAACACATTTCTGGATCGGGCGTGCTGTGATGTCCCTCTTGAGCCTTATTGTTTTGGTCGTTCATAGTCCATGTTGTATTTGATATGTACGACGATTTGCGACTGGTTGTTCATATGCCGAGGGGTATGTTCGACTGTCAGGTTTGTTTCTTTGAGATCCGTATTGTGATGATATACAGCTTCGGGTTGTTCGGCTTCCAGGCCATTGTGATGATTGGCAGCTTCGGCTAAGTGGTTTTCAGACCATTGTGATATTTTGGCAGCTTCGGCTGAGGGGCTTTCAGGCCATTGTGATGTTTTCGTATTCCGTTGGAGCCTTCAGGCATTATGATTCGTATCTATTTCAGCGTTGGCTTGGTTTACCTTCGGGTAATGTATTGTTATGTTCTATATTGATGATTCGCCGTCGGGCACTTGTATTCTAACCTGTTGAGCAGGTACCGAGAGTATGTCGTGAGCATAGTGTTTCACGAATGCTCGATTCTTACTTTGGTTGTGAGCATCTCGTATTACCATTATTGTACTGTTTATTCTGCCATTGGATGCACATCATGTTGTACATGTATTTGATATTCATTATCTGGATGACTAACCCCGTGGGGGCGGAACATGTTTTCATGTTTTAGGTGCTTGCGAGGAGAGAGTTGAGACACAGGGGCATGACGATGGAGACGAGGCATTCGAGTGATACTAGTCCGAGATGTTTCGGTGTTCATGTCGGTCAGACAGTTTGGAGTACTCCAGTTTTGTCTGTGGTTGTCATTTTATATTATCCGAGCAAGGCTCGTGGATGTTGTTGTATTTTTATTTTGGCCCACTTTTGTCGTTGAAATTCCATATCGGAAAATTATGTTGGATATCATAGTAGGGACTGTGATTCTCCCTTTTGGTCAGTTTATTATATTTTACTCGTGTTCGCCTGGTGGATCTCCTGGTCCATGGCACTGTAATAACCCAATGGGATTTGAGGGCGTTACATGCGCAATGAATCATTCATGGGTAACATGCGTCGATGGCCATACCAGCCTCTCTTATCAGTCAGCTCCACGGATAAATTATCCATATTACAAACTAGACATGCTAAATATCCCTGTGTACTCCAGCCAGACATATATGCATAGGCCGAAAAATCATTGATTGTCCACATTACAGCTGCACGCATATTAAGATAAGATTCAGTTTTCTTGTCATATGTTTTAACACCTTCCCACAACTCCCTAATCTCATCAATCAACGGACGTAAATATACATCAATGTCCTTTCCCGGTGCCTTAGGTCCATAGATTAACAATGTCAACATTGAGTATGGTTTTTTCATGCACTTTCATGGAGGCAGGTTATATGGAAGTAAGACCACAGGCCACATACTATAAGATGTACTCAAATTCCCAAAAGGATTGAAGCCATCTGTTGTAAGATCTAACCTCACATTTCGTGGATCTTCTGCAAATTCACAGTACATCTTATCAAAATCCTTCCAAGCAGCCCCGTCTGCTGGATGCCTCATCCCACCCTCTACATCAACCCGCTTATCACTATACCATCTCATGTCAATAGATGTATGTCTTGACCCGAAGAGTCTTTGTAACCTAGGTGTTAGTAGGAAATATCGCAACACTTTATGAGGGATCTTATTTTTCTGTCGACGATCGTTGTTCGTATACCACGGCTCGTTGCACACAGGCATTTGTCTTTCCCTGCATGTTCCTTGTAAAACAAAGCACAATCATATTTACAGGCATGGATGGTTTCATAACCCAAACCTATGCCTTTCAACAACCTTTTACATTTACAGGCACGGATGGTTTCATAACCCAAACCTATTAGGTTTTGACAGATTTTCTTCTGCATTTTCAGCAATTAGTCCACTGCCTTGATGGTCAACTGATTGTCAACTTTTGTTTCCACTAATTCAACAACAAATGTAAGGACTGAATAATCTTTGCAACCGGGGTAGAGTTCTCGTTGGGCTTCACGTAGTAACTTATCATAATTATCTGCATCTTCTCTACCAACCTTGTTAGTATCGTGAACCCCTTGAGTATCTTTGTTATGTTTCATCCTCCCCTAATATATCATCTTCGGTTCCCATTATAGGTGCGGTTACAGGTGGATTTTCTGCACCAACTGTAGGAAACAAATCACTCAGCATATCAAACATACCAAAATTGCATTCATTGACCAACTCATCAACTGGAAAACTCGGAGGTACTATTTGGCTTCGTACATCCCTATATTCCCCATGATGTATCCAAATATTATAGGTTGTTGCCATACCGTTGATAAACAAGTGGACACATACTACATTAACATGATGTGAATATGTATTATTGCATTTCATGCATGGGCATGAAATCTCGTTCCTCTCATTCACATGATCTTTTGCTTGCTCAATAAACAATCTCACCTCTTCTTTATATAGCTGCGTAAACCGATACTTTGAAGATGAACCTAATTTAATCCACTCCCTATCGATATCGGCAACATGTGCATATCAACCAAAATAATGAACAAGTAAAAATACATACAATTTGTAGTTGAAAAGAGAAATATACTCCGATTACAATTCCAACTGATTTTATGAGTAACCTAAGAATTGATGTTAAATGTCAAATTTAAGTACTACAATACAATATACAATTACAATCGCGATCATATGAAATATTTCGAACATATCATTTCTTAATCTCCAATTCTCAATTATGAATTCTCAGACCCATTTATTCATTTACATAATTACACTTCACTATACCTAATTTGAAATGAATCCAACAACCCCTCAATCAAAATCCAAAGAATTAGAAACCCCATATTTCAATTTCTAATTTATGATTTCAAATAAACAAATCCATAAACCCTATATTTCAATTTCGAATTTATGATTACAAATAAATAAATCCTAATTGTCTAATTCCCTAAACTGATGAAAAGAGTAAAATACCTCTAGGCCAGGAGAAGATGAGGGACAGACGGACTGATGGAGAAGAGGGTAGGATGAGTCACATACGGACAGGGAGAGACTTGGAGAGGAAATGATGCCGGTGGCCGGTGGGCGTACTCATGAAATCGTGGAGATAGAGTGAGAAATGGAGAAACTGGCATTTACTGCAATCGATGTCCATATCCTTGCTACTAAAACTTTGTTAAATTTTAGTAGATGTTTAGATTTTGCATTTGGGTCCCTAAACTCTATTAAATTACCAAAATGGCATTTTTTGCAATTGAACTTTTACCTAAAAAAGAGGAACAAAAATGAAGAAGAGGAGCAGATAAGAAAGAAAGAAATTAAAGACAAAGAAATCAATAAAATAATAAAAATAATAAAATATTAAAGTAAATGATACCGGACGGTCAGACGGCACTGAAAAATTAAAGGACTTGTGTGTACTATAAGAATTTACAAAGTAGTATGTGTAATATTACGGGACGGTCAGACGGCACTGATACCGGCAACTGGCGTTGATGATGACTTTTAATGATTCAACCTACTACCATATGATTATACTTTGAGAAAATAGTTGGACGAATCTGCTCTAGAAGAAGCATGTTAAATATTTAATAATCTAATTTCTGACTTTATTGTAATTATCTTCAAGTGGTGGTTGAAACCATCTATTTGTTGAGCTTACATTATGTAATTTATATATTACAATACCACCCATGTGATAAGTATAATTATCATAAGATGGATGGTTACCTCCCATGTGATGGTGATCGCATGGTGGGATCATCTAACAAGTGATATGAAAAACTATCACCGAAAAGTAATTGCTCAATAAATCCCATATTGATTATATCACATGGTGGGATCATTGAAATCATATTGATATGACAGTGTTTGTGGAGCAAAAATAAGAATTTGTACATTGTATTTGTACATATATTATTTCAATTTATTGTATTCTCATATATACTCTTTCTACATTGTATTTGTACATATATCATTTTTGGGTCATGGACTCATGGGTGTCTAATTGGTTTATCTAAATTTAGTTGGCTTGACTCTCCATACTAATGGGAAATGAAGAATTTCTTAATAAAAATCGAAATAATATTCCTAAAATTTATATTACTTAGAATTATTGCTCCAGAAGGAGCACAATTTATTGTGATATTCTTGAAGAATATTACTTATTGTAAGATAAATGGCATAAGGTTATGGGTGAAGGAAAATATGATTTATATCTCAAATCAAAATATGAATCTTATTTGAGAATATAATCCATTGAGATCGTGTAAAATATGATATAATTCATAATTATACTAATAAAGTCATCTTTTAACCGAGTTTGAGATGAATACGAGTATATAAATTTTAAACGGGTCTGAGTGGCTGAACCATACTGACGCAGCAAAATTACAAGAAACAATTATATTACAATTTCAGAAACACAACCCTCTAAAATCCTAGATTCACTTGATCTAAGAATTTCAGGGAAAATAAAGAGAAAATTCCAATTCAATAATACTGCAAAATAATTGTCTTAAAAGCATATATATACCCCAGAGAATCTAAGGTTAAAATTTCGGGATTAAATAAAAGGCACACAAACTTTTAAAAATTTGCAATTAGGTCCCTAAAAACAGAAAAAACGCAAAACTGAGGGCATAAACATCATTTTTTGGCCAAAAAACGACGGACCTCACTACATAGCTGTGACTCTTGTTCAGTGACCCAATTCCGATAAGAAAAAGCTGAGTTCATCCCAAGAATCACAAACGAATATTTTTCAAATATTTCAAAAACGCTTCTTTTCCAAAAAAAGAAATAACAATCTCATCCACTACATCACATTACTATATAAATTTTGAGTTGTAATAAATAGTAAAATTATCTTTCAATCGTGTTTAAGACGGTATAAGTACATATATTCTAAATGAGTTCGAGTGACTGAATCTCATCCTCATCTTTCTATTTATTGGCTGCGGTATGATTCCGGGTGGTTGAACCCTAACAAAATCTTAAATTATTTTTAGCTTTTTACTTATAAATTACAATGTAAAGTAATTCGAACATTATGAATTGTGGTTATATATACTTCGTCCAAATATAAATTTAAAAAAAGAGGTACTATTTAAAAAAAAGATAGTATTTTTATGTAAATAATCATTTCCATGCGGAAATAATATTCTCATTATAAAAATTAGTATACAAAGTTATGTCCTAATATTTTAGTGGAGATAACTATCCACTTTTGAAATAATAATTTTAATGGCCTAACAAAAAAGCCATATCTTTAGCCGCCGAAAATTTACCCTAATATCTTCAGGCCAGAACCCTACTTCACGGACCATCTCGTTCTTCCTCCAAGAGGCGCCAAAAAATTACCCTAGTTCTTCTTCTCTGGCGCGCAATGGAAAAAAATTGAGCGGGATTTAGGAAAAAAATGGACGAGCCCAAACCATGTCGTTCCTCCAAGAGGCACCGAAAATTTACCCTACCTCTTCTTCTTCTTCTTCTCTGGCGTGCAATGGAAAAAGAATTGAGCGGAATTTTGGAAAAAATTAGGCGAGCCAAACAAAATGAAGTCTATAAAAGCTGGCTTATGACATGTATCACATAAGCAGTCGCCTCTCCAGTTTGCTTCACAACACATCCTCCTTATCATTACATCGTAAGGTTCTATATCTTAATTTGTTATTTGTATTTGTATTTTTAGTCTATTTGTCTTCTGAGTTATGGATTCATGTGTTTTAGAGTGAGGAATTTTATGTTTCTATATTGGTGAAATTCGGATTAGTTTGATTGATTGGATTAAATCAAAGTATAAAATCCATTGTTATTCCCATGTTTTTTTCTGGTGTTGTTTCCCGAAATATTATCCGAAGATAGATATTGCTGGAATGGTCGAGCAACAGCAAATTACGAGAGCACGTCCGAGGGAATGCAAAAAACACAAGATTTGCCGGGTTTGTTTGGCCCGGGCTTGAATGCTCTCGCGAGATGTTATTAATACAAATATTCGTGGATACAAGTATTAATGTAAGAATCTAATTACAATGAGTGTAAAAGATCATATTTATCTAGATCTTGAGCGAAGCTTTGCCTGATTCGTCTCTGCCGACCGTCTTCTGTATAAGAGGTGCTGAGAGAGAAGAATGGCCGAGAGATAGCTGTTGCCAAGAGTAAGAAAGCCAAGTTGTGAGTTAAACTTGTAAAGAAGCCGAGAATCAGAGAGTTGGAGAGTTTTCCAAGTGCAGGTAGCCTTCTATTTATAGGGGTTGAGATGCCCTGTTTACTGGCGGGTGATCGCCTTTCATGCAATATAATAAAGGGGCGATCGTCTTTATGTCACATGGGCTTTCTGCATAAAGCTTGCGGCTGCTGCTAGTAGGGCTGGGATAGTTCGGTTTCTTGAAAAAAAAGCAAGGAACCGAAGTTCCAAATGTGTTATGTAATTCGGGTTCGGTTCCTGACTTTTTTCTCCAGGAACCGAATTTCTAGGAACCGAAGTAATTTTACCAAAAACCAAAAACCGAACCGAAATTTACAACCCGAAATTTTGAAATAACCTAAAACCCGAAATTTTTTCACATTTCGATTAATTTTCAGAAATAACCGAACCAAAATTTTTCTCACATTTTAAATAACCGAAATTTTCGAAATAACCTAAAACCCGAAATTTTCAAAAATAACCGGAAAACCCGAAATTTTGTTCGGTTATTGTCACTAATTTCGGGTAGTACGGTTATTGAAATTTTAAAATTACAATAACCGAACCCGAACCCGAAATTTATTGCAGGACCCGAACCCGAAATTTATAAATAATTTTTTTCTTAAAACCCGAACCGAACCGAACCAAAATGTCAATTTCGGTTCGGATCTTCGGTTATTCGGGTCCAAAGTCCCAGCCCTAGCTGCTAGCAGCCAGCTGTGCACTCCAATGAGGAGCCGGCACGCGTCCTGAGTTGCTGTCACGGGCGGTCCCACGGTACACCTTTCGGCGGGCCTGTCGGTTGGTGGAAGGATGCTGACAGGCCGTGGTCAACGATCCATGTGCTGCGGCGCCAATTCCGGATCTTCATGTGGGACTCTATCAGAGCTTCGACCCTTGCCGACTGGACGATCGATGGCTTCGTGTGGCATGAGGCGGTCGTCATTTGGTCGGTCACCAGGAGTCGATCGCCAAGCACCGAGAGAAGATCGCCTTAGATGTCGATCGCTCGGCACCGGGACTTGTCCTGGGACCTTCGGTCGGCCAATCTGCCTTGGATGTTGGACTCTGGCTCGGTCTTCCGGTATCTGAGGCGATCACCTGTTGAGACGTATAAATCTCGACACAACATCTGGGATTGGATTAATTCAAAGTATAAAATCCATCTTTTTTCGTCAATATATATGATATGAAGGTGGGATTGGATTTTCTCTGCAGGTATAAAATCCATATTCTTTTTATTCTAACATATATTTCTCTTTGAAAAACAATATAGATGGTATCTCAAACTTGTCAAGGGGGCCCAGAAAAGAAGATGAAGAAGTCACCTATTGTGGGCCTTGGAGATAACTCAGGAAGTCTCTTGAAATCAACAACTGTAGCACGCACAAAAGCACTACAAAATCTAATATCAACACCAGTACTTGGAGTGCCATCGGCTCCTAGGATTATCACAAGAAAAAGGGTAGAAAATGCACTCCCAACACCATCACTACAAGAAGGGATAAAAAGGGGTCTCAAGTAGACAAGCAAATCAATTGCCAAGCTTGGAGACAATTCTTGATCATGAGGCACGTCAGACAACTCATGTCTCACGAAACCGGCAAATAAATTTTCAAGTTTGGAGAAAACAATTAATCACTAGGCTGCCGGTAATGGTGTTTCATATTTAATTACATATATTCAATATTTTAAATTTATATTATCTGATATAATATATATGATCATGAGCTCATATTAATGTATTGGTTTTTTCCTACATTTATGTGCTAAAGACAATTCCACTAGCCAATTCAAACTGAAAAGAAAATGTGGAATAACAACTGGGAAGGGATTCGTAGAAATGGGAACAAAAGAATGGAGGTTGTTTTCAATCAGGAACTTTGGGTTCCTAATAATCCAGCTACTAATAAAAACTTCACCACAAGCATAGGAATTGAAGTTAGGAGTAGAGCTCCAGTATGCAACAAATGCTGGCACGAGATTGATGATGACATTAAGAGACAACTAAGAGAAAGGCTGAATATAAGTTTATTCTATACAGTGGATTTGATGCATGTATTTTTTCTGCTGGCCTAATAAATTTAATTTATGTGATATTAGGTACATTATGTGGTGAACTGTAACACCCCAAACTAGGCGGATATTACAGTGTCGTGGACCCCTGACTGGGACCCACCCGGCGAATGAAAACTGATGAATTAAATAATATAATTGTAGTACCGAACCACATTATATTACCAAATACTCCGATGAGGAGCTTAATTACAATACACCATGACAATACAGAATAATAGTATATTTTATATGAAGATAAAATACACCACTCTAAATAAATAAACATCTCAAACGGAATTTGCAGCGGAAAATACAAATGACGGAAATGACTGAAATAACCGAAAAGACTGGGGCCCCCTACTAGTATCACTGGGACTCCTCGCCGTCAGCATGCTCTTCCCGTGCCTTTGCCTTGCCGTGACCTGAAAACAAAATCCCCCAATGGGGTCAGTTACATAGAACAACAATCCTCAAGGGTTGAAAATACACAATCATGATTTAACTGAAGTTATGAAATATCCTTAGTTATGAAATTACGCTGAAGAGGAGTATCATAGTACGCCCGTAGTGTTCTGTGCAAGTGTACAAGACGGATGACCGGACACACCCGTCCTTGTACCTAATTAGTCTCACGAAGTTAATCTTTACCGTGTGCACTGCCCAATGTATCACTCCCAATACATGGCCATCACGTGCCCGACTAAAAATTCCACACATCCGCACCCGGCCATGCAATATGAACCCAGAAGGTCATATGAATGAGAATGACCACAATGAATATCAATGAATAATAATAATCCGACAAAGTCAAGAATGACTCACCGAGATGAAGTAATAATGAAGTGATTGATAGTTTCAATGAAATGGTTGGAACCGCCGTTCCTCGTTAATGAAGTGATTCTTCGACATTTACATGTCTCAATATGATTAATACAATGATGAATGAGTTATGATTATGAATGATCAACAACAAAAGGAATGAAATCCTTTTAACCGAGTAATAATTAACTTACTCAACACCGGTGACAATTATCCTTCCACGAACAACGTCCTAATTGAGATATCGGTCGCTCGAACAACCTTGAATAACATAATTTACCAATAATTCGATCATTATACGAATCAATTACGATCATAACCGACTCAAACGTTGATACAACAATATCCAAACTCAAAAATATCGAAACCAACTCCAAGATGAGTATTTCAAACCATCAAAACACTTTCAATGATATCAATAATCCCATAGGAATCCACAATTTTAAGATTACAACAACGTCAATCGGAAATCCCCAAATTAACCGAAGTCAACCCCAAGGGTTCTTGATATAAATCCCCAAAATAGCCATTAAATCCGGAGGAATATATTTATCCAAGATAGATAATCCAAATCTAACATATTCCAACAACAATCCAAGCTTACACGAAGAAAATCGGAAGGAAAACCCAAAAATCCGAGTTCCTAGATCCAAGAGATTAATACCTTTGATTTGATGTGATGAAGATGATGAAATGATGATTAATCCGAATGATGAGCTTGAAGATGATGATTGATGATTACATCTCGAAGAATACTCTTCAAATCGCCCGAAATCGCCCAAAACCGCCGAATGAGTGAAGTGAGGTGAAGAAATGACGAAATGGACTGCACTGTCCTATTTATAGTCGTTCCAGTTTAGCGTGCGCTAGCTCTTGTGCGTAGCGTGCGCTAACGGGTATTTTGGGTAGTCCAGTACCCACTGTCCGGAAACGGTAGCGTGCGCTACGTACCTGCTTGTAGCGTGCGCTACGGCTATGCACTTAGCGTGCGCTAACCCCAAAATGTTAGCGTGCGCTAACGAATTATCTGGTGCCCAGTACTGGATTCCAGAACATTCTGCCCTCTGATCTGATCTCGGTAGCGTGCGCTACAACCAACGATTACCGTGCGCTACTACACCGTTTGCGTGCGCTATGAATAAATTCAATCACCAAAGAGCCACCGACTCAACTCGATCGACCTTAGCGCGCGCTACACCGATCAGAGAAGCGTGGCGCTACTCCGCTTACTAGTGCGCTACTTACCATTCGTAGCGTGCGCTACCTACAATCCCAACCGCGGTCAGCTGCTCGGATCGCTGCTCAACTACACTAGCGTGCGCTAGTGTTGAGAGGTGGCGTGCGCTACCAGTACTCAATTAGCGCACGCTAAAGAGAGTACGTAGCGTGCGCTACTTCTCACACACAGCACACTATGAAAAGACAACGATGGTAAAATACCGCACGATTCTCCAACTAGATTGATGATGAATGACGATACAATTACTCTGAACGATGAATACAATGATTGAATATGAGTGACAAATGATCATTAAAGAGTGAAAAATACTGAGTGACAATTACTGAATGATAAATACTGAATGATAATGACTGAATTACAACCGGGATAATGATAAAGAGTTTCGTCCCCGAAACTAAGGGTCAAACAACTCGGGATAACTCTCTCGCATACTATCCTCAGTTTCCCAAGTAGCCTCTTTGACTCCGTGTCTAGACCACTGAATTTTAACCAAAGGAATCGTCTTATTCCTCAACTGTTTGATTCGCCGCTCTAAAACTTGTATAGGACGCTCCTCATATGAATGATCATCGACGATCTCGATTTCGTCGAACTGAAGTATGTGACTCGGGTCGGCAACATACTTCCGTAGCTGAGAGACGTGAAACACATTATGAATTCGGCTTAATGCCGGAGGTAAGGCCAAACGATAAGCTAGCTCGCCTACTCGTTCCAAAATCTCAAATGTTCCAATAAGTCTCGGACTCAACTTCCCCCGTTTTCCGAAATGGAAAATACCTCGACTCGGGGATACCTTGACCAACACGTGGTCACCTGTCTTGAACTCTAAAGGTCGGCGACGATTGTCTGCATAAGATTTCTATCGACTCTGAGCGGTCAACAGACAACTCCTGATCACAGCTACCTTCTCACGGGCGGCTATAAGCATATCGGGCTCAGTGCCGATTGATTCGGATAGGTCATCCCAACACAAAGGAGATCGACAATGACGACCGTACAAGGCCTCGTAAGGTGCCATCTTAATCGAAGCATGCCAACTATTATTATACGTGAACTCGATCAATGGTAGTTGGGCTTCCCAATCGTCTTTCCAATCGAGGACGCATGCCCTCAACATGTCCTCTAATGTCTGAATGGTTTTCTCTGATTGTCCGTCGGACTGAGGATGAAAAGCGGTACTGAGATTAAGCTGAGTTCCCATAGCACGATGAACTGATTTCCAAAAATGAGACACAAACCGTCCGTCACGATCGGAAACGATACTTTTAGGAGTACCGTGCAGTCTCACTATCTCTTTGATGAATAACTGGGCAAGTCTCTCGGGACCCCAAGTATCCTTAATCTCGAGAAAGTGGGCTGACTTAGTTAAGCGGTCCACGATCACCCAGATCGTATTCATGCCACGACGTCTCGTCGGCAAACTCGTGATAAAATCGATAGAAATATCTTCCCACTTCCATTCTGGAATAGGGAGAGGTTTCAGCATACCCGCCGGTCGCTGATGTTCAATCTTCACTTGTTGACAGGTTAAGCATCTCGAAACAAATTCCGCGACTTCTCGCTTCATATTACTCCACCAGTAATTTTGTTTCAAGTCCTTGTACATCTTGCTAGACCCCGGATGAACAGAATAAGGGGTAGCATGAGCTTCTCTCAAAATCAAGTTTTTCAACTCGTCATTCGCCGAAACGCACAACCGATTCTTAAATCTCAAAAGTCCATCCTCATGGACCACGAATCCAGGGGCTTTCCCCTGAGCCACATCCTCACGGATGCGCAACAAAGCTGGGTCTGAACCCTGATTCTCCCTGATTTCCTCCTCAAGTGACGATGAAATCTCTAACATACAAAGCTGTCCCTGAACTCGCTGAAACCAGACCTCGATATCGGGTCTAAGGAATTCCTGCTGAAGTTCCTTCTGAACTGTTAAACGAGCAAGCATCTGTTCCTGAACGGACTTACGACTCAAGGCGTCGGCGACAACGTTCGCCTTGCCTGGGTGATAAAGGATCTCGATATCATAATCTTTGATTAATTCCAACCACCGTCTCTGTCGCATATTTAACTCCTTCTGAGTAAATATATACTTTAAACTCTTGTGATCGGTGAAAATCTGACAGGTGACGCCATAAAGGTAATGACGCTAGATTTTCAAAGCGAACACCATGGCTGCTAGCTCCAAGTCGTGGGTCGGATAATTAACCTCGTAAGGTCTCAATTGCCGTGAAGCATAGGCAATAACCTTCCCATTCTGCATGAGCACACATCCGAGACCCTGTCCGGACGCATCACTATAAACCACAAATCCTTCCGTCCCTTGCGGCAGGGAAAGTACAGGTGCTGAGATTAACCGGCTCTTGAGTTCCTCAAAACTACGCTGACACGCGTCGGACCACGTATATTTCTTATTCTTTCGCAAAAGGTTCGTCAATGGTTGAGCAATTTTGGAAAATCCTTCCACAAACCGCCGATAATAACCGGCTAATCCGAGAAAGCTTCGGATTTCCTTAACATTCTTCGGAGGTAACCAATCTTGGATAGCCTCCGTCTTCTGAGGATCAACACGCACTCCATCTGATGAAATTACATGCCCGAGAAAAGTCACTTCGGACATCCAGAACTCACATTTGGAAAACTTTCCATAAAGTTGCTCTCGTCTCAACATGTCGAGAACCTGATGAAGGTGAACCCCGTGTTCCTCTCAGTTACGAGAATAAATCAAAATGTCATCGATGAAGACAACAACAAACTGATCCAGAAAAGTCGATGAAAACCCGATTCATTAACTCCATGAATACCGCAGGTGCATTAGTCAATCCAAACGGCATAACCACAAACTCATAATGACCATAGCGTGTTCGAAACGCCGTCCTCGCGATATCCGACTCTCGAATCCGCAACTGATGATATCCAGATCTCAAGTCGATCTTGGAAAATACTGAAACTCCTTGAAGTTGATCCAAAAGATCATCAATACGGGGTAAAGGATACTTATTCTTGATTGTCACCTTGTTCAACTCCCGATAATCAATACACAAGCGAAAAGAACCATCCTTCTTCTTGACAAACAACACCGGTGCTCCCCACGGGGATGTTGGGATTCCGAAAATAAAACGAAATACGCAGCGGAAAAAATACGAATCCCAAACAGGATCGATCAAGTAACGTATATACGAAAAAATAAATACGAAGATAAAGATCATACCCTTGAAGCCTTTGAAATAATTCTTCGTAAAATTGGATGACGATCACGAACCTCGTCCCGAACACGAAATCCCTTTGTTCCAAGCACCGAAAGTTCGAAGCCTCTACTTCACACGCGTCGGAAGTTGCCCGGAAAAATTTCGACGAGACTCCGTTCTCCAAGAACACGGCTAGGGAACTCGTAGGAATTTTTCTCTCAATTTTTCTTAACTTTTATAACACCTCTAAGATGAAAATTATAGAAAAGAAAAATTTCTCCTCCCTCCTCACAAAACTCACGTTCAAAGAAGAAAGTATGTGTATGTGTGTGTTTTTCAAGACTCATCATACACCATATGAGTTGGTTTTTATAAAGATATAAAACAACTCATTTATGTAATTATAAATTGAGAAAGAATCTCAACTTAACAATTATTCATGACAAGACAACACAAAACACATGCATGGTGATGATTCCATGTGATGTGGGGAGAGGGAGGGTGGCCCATGGTGGAAGTTTCCTAGAAAACGAGCCGAGTCACTCGGCTCGTGTCTGACGTTCACAAACGACTGTTAAATAAACTCCGTTTAATCACCTAATGTATTTATATTAATTAATTAATCTAATTAATTAATAATATCAAATACAAATATATTTCTCTAAGAAATATAATTTATGAATTAAATTAATCACCCAGTAACTTCATTTTAATTCATAAGACCGCTATTTTGATTTATCTAATAAATCATAATTAGATATCCAATATCTAATATTTATAGAGAGATAATAAATTCACATTTATCCGTCAACGCTCCTGATGCGCGACTCCGTAGGTCCGTCTTAGCCGGCATTGGGAGGAACTAATGAGTGCGGGCAAGACTTAGCCACTTAGCGGCCGCATCGTAAACCCTGATCGAGAACGAATGAAGGGATCATTCTAGAACCATTATGTCGTGAATACTATATACGTATAGACCCTTCATCAGATGTCCCGGTCAAGTCTTCGGGTCACGGTAAAGTCAAACCCTACTGTTGACTAAACTCTATACATGTGTTAATGCAAATCAAGACCAACTGATCAATAGTGTATCTAATACTACTATATCAGAATGCTTTGGCCAAAGACTTATGATCTTATTTGCCATTAACCGTATAGGACATTCGCCTACTCACTAACATGAGATAGAATCCTTTCTTGGCGTACGGTAAAGATCGCTACCTGCCCGTATAGTCCGCACTTCGAGGTCGACTCAACAATTAAGCAAATGAGTCTAACTACTCTAATGACAAACTAAACGTCACAGGCACATCTTCTACTGAACCCTCAAGTCAAAGGTCCACGTATACTATCACAACCTTTCGATTCGTCATAGACTCTCCGAGAGTGAATACCGTGTGACTGAATCGAGTATGAGTCGTGTTCGAGTATACTGGTCCCACCAATATACTTATAACTATGCTATCAAGACATGCACATGTCCTAGCATTAGTTATACAAATCTTATTAAAAAAAACTTAATGCCCATTTAAGTTTATTGACTTGCGAACGATTTACGTAAATAAACTTTAAACACTTCGGTGCATTTTCTCTTATCCCATAACGAGAATGGAATGTTCAGTTTATTTACATGGACTTCACTTCAATGTTTACCAAGTCAAGAATGCAATTGAAATACAATAAACAGTGAATGAATCGAATTGCCTTTTTTTTTATTATTATTTATTCCATAATTACAAGTACAATGCCCCTACTCTGTCATCCCCTAAGTGGCATTCGAGGGCATATTCCTAACAATCTCCCACTTTCACTCAATGCCACACATCATGATATCCAATACCCATGTTCTTCAGATGTCTTTCCAAGACGGCCTGAGATAATGGCTTAGTCAGCGGGTCAGAGACATTGTCTTCTGAGTCTACTCTTTCCAATGAAACATATCCTTTTTCCACCATCTCTCGAACGATGTGGTACTTTCTCTCTATATGCTTGGTGTTGTGGTGAGCCCTTGGCTCCTTGGCTTGGGCGACAGCTCCATCATTATCACAGAATAGTGATATAGGCAACTCCGCGTTAGGCACCACTTGAAGTTCTTGTATAAACTTCTGCATCCAAAATGCTTCTTTGCTAGCCTCTGAGGCTTTTGATACTCTGGGCGGTGTGGAATCTGCAGAGCGGTTTGCTTGGAGCTTCTCCAAGATATCGCTCCTCCATTGAGAGTAAATAAATACCGGATGTCGACTTAGAGTCGTCATTGTCTCCTTGAAAATCGAATCGGTGAATCCAATCACCTTCGGTTCTCCACCACCATATGTAAGAACTAAATCTCTAGTTCTTCTTAAGTACTTAAGAATGTTCTTTACGGCACCCAATGTTCCCTTCCCGGTTTGCTTGAAATCGACTTACCATACTCACAACAGAGGCTAAGTCTGGTCTCGTACACAACATAGCGTACATGAGGCTACCGATCACGAGGCATAGGGTACCTTACTCATCTCTCTCTTGTCTTCCTCACTTTGAGGACACATTTTCGTGGTGAGATGAATTCCATGTCGCATGGGAAGGAACCCTCTTTTAGATTCATCCATCTTGAATCTTCTCAGATTTTATCGATATAAAGGGCTTGGGAAAGTCCTATCATTCTTCGCGTCTATCTCTCGTAAAGACGGATCCCTAAAATATAGGAAGCTTCTCCCAAGTCTTTCATGGAGAACGTTTTAGAAAGCCAAGCTTTCACGGTCGAGCATTGCTATGTTATTTCCTATAAGTAGAATATCATCTACATATAGTACTAAGAACGCAATGTTGCTCCCATCGATCTTTTTGTAAACACATGGTTCCTCCTCATTTCGCTCAAGTCAAAGTCCTTAATCGCTTCACAAATCGAAGGTTCCAACTCCGAGAAGCTTGCTTGAGACCATAAATGGCTCGTTGCTTACACACTTTATGAATATTAGCTTTGGACACAAAACCTTTAGTCATTCCATATAGATTTCCTCCTCGAGGTATCCATTTAGAAAAGCCGTTTTGACATCCATTTGCCATATTTCATAATCATAATAGGCAAGAATGGCAAGCATCATGCGAATCGACTTTATCATAGCTACGGGCGAGAAGGTATCATGATAATCGATTCCTTCCCTTTGGGTATAACCCTTTGCCACAAGCCCGGCCTTATAGGCATCAACCTTGCCATCCCCATCGGTCTTTCTCTTATAGATCCATTTATTTCCAATAGTCCTCATGCCGGTTGGAAGATCTACTAGAGTCCGGACTGATTGGTATGCATCGAGTCTATCTCGGCTTCCATTGCTTCTTGCCATTTATCGAGTCTACATCCACTATCGCTTGGTCATAGGTGACAGGTCGTTTTCTTGCTATCGTGTGTGTCGTGGAGACCCGGTTCCTCGACATGTGTATAGCCATACCTCTCGTAAGTGAGATACCCTATCGACCTTCAAGTGGAGGTTGTGTTACAATAGGTTCGGTTCTTGATCCCCGATCGATGTCTCCTTAGGAGTTTCATTATGCTCTTCCAAAGAGATATTTCTACCCGAGCCACCCTCCTGAATGAATTCATCCTCAAGGAAGTGCGCTTGTAATGCCACAACGACCCTATGGTCTTCTGGCATGTAGAATAGATAACCCATCGAGTCCTCTGGGTATCCAATGAAACGTCCTTTTATGGACCTCGCTTCCAGTTTGTCCACCTTAGCCTTTTTGACATAGGCTGGACATCCCCAAATCCTTATGTGATTAAGGCTTGGTTTCTTACCCTTCCACATCTCATGCGGAGTGATAGGAACAGATTTGGAAGGACATCTATTTAGGATATAGGCAGCGGTTAGTAAGGCATACCCCCACAGGTAAATAGGTAAATCAGTGTAATTTAACATGGAGCGAACCATGTCCAACAAAGTCCGATTTCTCCTTTCTGAAACACCATTTAACTGTGGGGTTCCTGGAGGCGTGAATTGTTAAACTATTCCATGTTATTTAAGGAACTCATCAAACTCAGTGCTCATATATTCGCCACCTCGGTCCGACCGAAGTGCTTTGATATGACATCCAGTTTGTTTTTCAACTAGGGCCTTAAATTCTTTGAATTTAGCAAAGGCTTCAGATTTATGTTTCATTAAGTACACAATCCCATACCTAGTATGATCATCTGTGAACGTTATGAAATATTGATATCCATCTCGGGCTACTTCTAAAGCACCACAAACATCTGTATGCACCAATCCAAGTTTATCGGCAGCCCTTTCAAAAGTCCCTGTGAAGGGGAACTTAGTCATTTTGCCTCTAAGGCAAGATTCACAAGTTGGATAGGGTTCTATACCCAATGGACTTAAAAGTCCATCTTTCTCCATTTTCTGAACCTTGGTCTGACCAACATGACCAAGTCTAAGGTGCCATTTAAGAGCTTGATTAGTATCTTGCCTACTACGCTTCCTAGTTATAGTGTTCACTGCTGTTTTATTTTGCATGTTCAGATGATATAAACCATTCAACAATGTAGCTGTTCCAACCAATTTATTTCGAAAATAAATTTTACAACTGCCATTGCCAATGAAGAAACAAAATCCTTTTCGGTCCAAGACTGGAATGGATACAATGTTTTTATGCCCCTTGGGCAAAACAAGTACTTCATCTAATGTCAAAATAAAACCAGATTCTAAACCCGAAGGATTGATCCAATATCGGTTGCCTCGACACTTTGTCCGCTCCAACGGTGATCATTATTTCCCGACTTCAAGTTTTCTACTGCCTTCGAGATCCCGATTCATAGTACAAATGTGAGAAGTGGCACCGAATCCGTAATCCATGAAGCGTAATATACGATGGAACAATTAGTTTCAAAACAAAAAGTTCCGTACTGATGCGCCATTAATCTTGGGACAAGTCCTTCGCCAAAGGGCCCACTCACCACATTCAAGGCATTTGTCCGTAGGTTTTGGACCGCCTACCTTTTGAACCTTTCGGCCTTGCCTTTTCCTTTGCACCCCTTTCTTGGGTTTGACCGCTCGTAGGTCTTTTCTTCTTGTTCTTGGACCTCTTAGCCCGAAGAAATCACAAGAGCAACCTCTCTCGGTTTAATCTTCATGTGAGGCTGCGCCGTCACGGTTTATTCATTAGCCCACTAATGTGCATGTAATTTCATTACGGTTGAAATTCATTACAAATCGCGTGAAAGAGTCGTAGAGATTGAAGGATGAGATCAATTTGAAGGGATAAATCCATATTAAAGTTGAGCACCTCGAGCCTCTCAATCATAGAGATCATCTTGAGGACGTGGTCTCCCACTTTCTCCCCTTCTTTCATCCTAAGCCTTTGAACAACCGCTTTGATATCTCATATCTAGCAGTCCTACCGTGCTCTCCATAAAGTTCGGTCAAGTGTGCGAGAATCGCCTAGCGAAGTCATTTTCTCGTGCGCTCTCTGCAGCTCATTAGTCATTGAGCCCATCATAAAACCACGGACTAGCACATCATCCTTGACCCATTTTTCATGGACGTCAATGTCTTCCTGATTACCCCTAGTCCGGATTGGAGTCGGTGGAATGTCCACCTCCAAGACGTATCCCAGAGACTCCATACTGAGTACAATCATCAGATTCCGCAACCAGTCAACAAAGTTAGGGCCAGTTAGGAGATTCTTTTCAAGTAGTATTGCAAGTGGGTTTTTAGCCATTTTAGAGAGATTCGGTTTCGTTTTCTGCAAAGATTTAGACAAGATTAAATTAGTGACTTGTTTAATTATGACTGAGTATAGAACTTAAGGTCTTGTATAATTTTTGTCTCAGCTCCCACTAATTTTATCGGAATTATACACTCCCATGCTATAATCCGGAAATCATGGTTAGATCGACTTCTTAGTGGTGATCAAGTTCTTTACAAATTTTAACAGACGCAACCTATCAGGTTTCTTGCCAATTAATTTCTGTAAAGTGGTGTCTAACACCAACCCGTCTAACGGATGATTTGATCTTCTTTTACCCCTAGTCTTCATGCCCTCAACCTATCAGGTTTCTTGGTAATCCAGACTATCTAAGTTGTTGACCATCAACGTCTATCAGTTTGACTATTGAATCTCACCCGGCAACCTATCAGGTTTCTAGGGGCGAAATTTATCACCAACCGAAGGCATCTAATGCACTCAAGAATTTTTCAACCTTTACCAAATGTACTACCCCGATAACTCGGAAGCATAGCACACCAGCTCGGGTATCAATTTTCTACGAGTTTGATGGAGGGTAGGAAACCTCGTAACCTTTTTCAAACTTAGTCTGTTTGTAGTCGGGAGAATTTCGCGATTAATGTTACACTTTGCACATTAATTCAATTATACGCGCGTTTGTTGGTTTGTCAATCATTCAAAATGAAAATGTAAAAACAAGAACCTAGTTACTACCAACATATAGCTCATGGACCTAATTCCTAAATCTTGCTGCGAATGACCCAATAAATAAAAAAATACATCTTCGATTCTTCGTCTTCTCGGTCGGTTGTCTTCGGTCTTCGTCATACCCAAAATAATACTTACATCATTGAAAAAAATGCATCCTATACAAATTTTCTAGTAAAAATAAATAGGCTCAAAACGGCCTTTACAACCCAATCGAATCGAACAAATCAAAAACTAAGTCCACGAGCTATATCACCATCACATAAGGATTCCATACAACATGTAATGGCAACGAAATTAAACAATTAATTTTAATATAAATTAATCTAATTAATCTATAAAATTAATCTATTCAATTTCTACTATATTAATCCAATTAATATAAAGTGGCATTAAAATTAAATAATCAATTAATATATTAATCCAATCAATATAAAATTAATCTATTCAATTTTAATGGTATTAATCAAATTAATACTAATAATCATCATTTTAATTGCTCAAGTAATCCGCCAAAATAATATTCTCGTTTAATTTATTTCCTTAACTCAAAAATATTCAAACTATTAATTTAGTCAATTTAAAATCCATTTTTAATTTTGGTAATTTATTAAAAACAAAATATAATCTTAACACGGAGTCCCGGTCAATCCGATTTTTGGCCCAGCGCGCGGCCCGATTCAAAATCGGGCCAAAACCCGAGGCTGCCTGGCCGAGCCACTGCTCGGCAGACTGGCCGATCATGCTCGGCCCCTGGCCGAGCACTCTCAGCCCCTGGCCGAGTCATGGCCGAGCACGCTCGGCAGCCTGGGCAGGCAGCCCAGGCAGTGCTGCCAGCACCCTGCCGACAGCCCCGTTTCTTCGTTTTTCGGCCCGTTTCAAAAAACGTGATGCTACAACGAACAATTTAAAATCTACAATTATTCCAAACATGATTCTAAATCATAATCATCATCCAAAAGCATTCAAAATGCACAAATAATCGTATATACGGTATCATTGACCTCGCTCCGATACCACTGTTGGGATTCCGAAAATAAAACGAAATACGCAGCGGAAAAAATACGAATCCCAAACAGGATCGATCAAGTAACGTATATACGAAAAAATAAATACGAAGATAAAGATCATACCCTTGAAGCCTTTGAAATAATTCTTCGTAAAATTGGATGACGATCACGAACCTCGTCCCGAACACGAAATCCCTTTGTTCCAAGCACCGAAAGTTCGAAGCCTCTACTTCACACGCGTCGGAAGTTGCCCGGAAAAATTTCGACGAGACTCCGTTCTCCAAGAACACGGCTAGGGAACTCGTAGGAATTTTTCTCTCAATTTTTCTTAACTTTTATAACACCTCTAAGATGAAAATTATAGAAAAGAAAAATTTCTCCTCCCTCCTCACAAAACTCACGTTCAGCAGCAAGAAAGTATGTGTATGTGTGTGTTTTTCAAGACTCATCATACACCATATGAGTTGGTTTTTATAAAGATATAAAACAACTCATTTATGTAATTATAAATTGAGAAAGAATCTCAACTTAACAATTATTCATGACAAGACAACACAAAACACATGCATGGTGATGATTCCATGTGATGTGGGGAGAGGGAGGGTGGCCCATGGTGGAAGTTTCCTAGAAAACGAGCCGAGTCACTCGGCTCGTGTACCGGACGTTCGTCAAACGACTCCGTTAAATAAACTCCGTTTAATCACCTAATGTATTTATATTAATTAATTAATCTAATTAATTAATAATATCAAATACAAATATATTTCTCTAAGAAATATAATTTATGAATTAAATTAATCACCGGTAACTTAATTTTAATTCATAAGACCGCTATTTTGATTTATCTAATAAATCATAATTAGATATCCAATATCTAATATTTATAGAGAGATAATAAATTCACATTTATCCGTCAACGCTCCTGATGCGCGACTCCGTAGGTCCGTCTTAGCCGGCATTGGGAGGAACCAATGAGTGCGGGCAGCACTTAGCCAGCCTAGCGGGCCGCACTGTAAACCCCGACTGAGAACGAATGAAGGGATCATTCTAGAACCATTATGTCGTGAATACTATATACGTATAGACCCTTCATCAGATGTCCCGGTCAAGTCTTCGGGTCACGGTAAAGTCAAACCCTACTGTTGACTAAACTCTATACATGTGTTAATGCAAATCAAGACCAACTGATCAATAGTGTATCTAATACTACTATATCAGAATGCTTTGGCCAAAGACTTATGATCTTATTTGCCATTAACCGTATAGGACATTCGCCTACTCACTAACATGAGATAGAATCCTTTCTTGGCGTACAGTAAAGACTGCTACCTGCCCGTATAGTCCGCACTTCGAGGTCGACTCAACAATTAAGCAAATGAGTCTAACTACTCTAATGACAAACTAAACGTCACAGGCACATCTTCACCGAACCCTCAAGTCAAAGGTCCACGTATACTATCACAACCTTCGATTCGTCATAGACTCTCCGAGAGTGAATACCGTGTGGTGAATCGAGTATGAGTCGTGTTCGAGTATCTTGGTCCCACCAATATACTTATAACTATGCTATCAAGACATGCACATGTCCTAGCATTAGTTATACAAATCTTATTAAAAAAAACTTAATGCCCATTTAAGTTTATTGACTTGCGAACGATTTACGTAAATAAACTTTAAACACTTCCAGTGCATTTTCTCTTATCCCATAACGAGAATGGAATGTTCAGTTTATTTACATGGACTTCACTTCAATGTTTACCAAGTCAAGAATGCAATTGAAATACAATAAACAGTGAATGAATCGAATTGCCTTTTTTTTTATTATTATTTATTCCATAATTACAAGTACAATGCCCCTACTCTGTCATCCCCTAAGTGGCATTCGAGGGCATATTCCTAACAATCTCCCACTTTCACTCAATGCCACACATCATGATATCCAATACCCATGTTCTTCAGATGTCTTTCCAAGACGGCCTGAGATAATGGCTTAGTCAGCGGGTCGAGACATTGTCTTACGAGTCTACTCTTTCCAATGAAACATATCCTTTTCCACCATCTCTCGAACGATGTGGTACTTTCTCTCTATATGCTTGGTGTTGTGGTGAGCCCTCGGCTCCTTGGCTTGGGCGACAGCTCCATCATTATCACAGAATAGTGATATAGGCAACTCCGCGTTAGGCACCACTTGAAGTTCTTGTATAAACACGCATCCAAAATGCTTCTTTGCTAGCCTCCGAGGCACTTTGATACTCGCTTGGCGGTGGAATCTGTAGTAGCGGTTTGCTTGGAGCTTCTCCAAGATCTTGCTCCTCCATTGAGAGTAAATAAATACCCGGATGTCGACTTAGAGTCGTCATTGTCTCCTTGAAAATCGAATCGGTGAATCCAATCACCTTCGATTCCACCACCATATGTAAGAACTAAATCTCTAGTTCTTCTTAAGTACTTAAGAATGTTCTTTACGGCAGTCCAATGTTCCCTTCCCGGGTTTGCTTGAAATCGACTTACCATACTCACAGCGTAGGCTAAGTCTGGTCTCGTACACAACATAGCGTACATGAGGCTACCGACTGCCGAGGCATAGGGTACCTTACTCATCTCTCTCTTGTCTTCCTCACTTTGAGGACACATTTTCGTGGTGAGATGAATTCCATGTCGCATGGGAAGGAACCCTCTTTTAGATTCATCCATCTTGAATCTTCTCAGGATTTTATCGATATAAAGGGCTTGGGAAAGTCCTATCATTCTTCGCGGTCTATCTCTGTAAAGACGGATCCCTAAAATATAGGAAGCTTCTCCCAAGTCTTTCATGGAGAACGTTTTAGAAAGCCAAGCTTTCACAGTGCTGAGCATTGCTATGTTATTTCCTATAAGTAGAATATCATCTACATATAGTACTAAGAACGCAATGTTGCTCCCATCGATCTTTTGTAAACACATGGTTCCTCCTCATTTCGCTCAAGTCAAAGTCCTTAATCGCCGTCAAATCGAAGGTTCCAACTCCGAGAAGCTTGCTTAGGACCATAAATGGCTCGTTGCGGCTTACACACTTTATGAATATTAGCTTTGGACACAAAACCTTTAGTTGTTCCATATAGATTTCCTCCTCGAGGTATCCATTTAGAAAAGCCGTTTTGACATCCATTTGCCATATTTCATAATCATAATAGGCAATGGCAAGCATCATGCGAATCGACTTTATCATAGCTACGGGCGAGAAGGTATCATGATAATCGATTCCTTCCTTTGGGTATAACCCTTTGCCACAAGCCCGGCCTTATAGGCATCAACCTTGCCATCCCCATCGTCTTTCTCTTATAGATCCATTTATTTCCAATAGTCCTCATGCCGGTTGGAAGATCTACTAGAGTCCAGACTGATTGGTATGCATCGAGTCTATCTCGGCTTCCATTGCTTCTTGCCATTTATCGAGTCTACATCCACTATCGCTTGGTCATAGGTGACAGTGGTCGTTTTCATTGCTATCGTGTGTCGTGGAGACCCGGTTCCTCGACATGTGTATAGCCATACCTCTCGTAAGTGAGATACCCTATCGACCTTGAAGTGGAGGTTGTGTTACAATAGGTTCGGTTCTTGATCCCCGATCGATGTCTCCTTAGGAGTTTCATTATGCTCTTCCAAAGAGATATTTCTACCCGAGCCACCCTCTGAATGAATTCATCCTCAAGGAAGTGCGCTTGTAATGCCACAACGACTATGGTCTTACGGCATGTAGAATAGATAACCCATCGAGTCCTCTGGTATCCAATGAAACGTCCTTTTATGGACCTCGCTCAGCTTGTCCACCTTAGCCTTTTTGACATAGTGGACATCCCCAAATCCTTATGTGATTAAGGCTTGGTTTCTTACCCTTCCACATCTCATGCGGAGTGATAGGAGCAGATTTGGAAGGACATCTATTTAGGATATAGGCGCGGTTAGTAAGGCATACCCCACAGGTAAATAGGTAAATCGGTGTAATTTAACATGGAGCGAACCATGTCCAACAAAGTCCGATTTCTCCTTTCGAAACACCATTTAACTGTGGGGTTCCTGGAGGCGTGAATTGTTAAACTATTCCATGTTATTTAAGGAACTCATCAAACTCAGTGCTCATATATTCGCCACCTCGGTCCGACCGAAGTGCTTTGATATGACATCCAGTTTGTTTTTCAACTAGGGCCTTAAATTCTTTGAATTTAGCAAAGGCTTCAGATTTATGTTTCATTAAGTACACAATCCCATACCTAGTATGATCATCTGTGAACGTTATGAAATATTGATATCCATCTCGGGCTACTTCTAAAGCACCACAAACATCTGTATGCACCAATCCAAGTTTATCGGCGGCCCTTTCAAAAGTCCTGTGAAGGGAACTTAGTCATTTTGCCTCTAAGGCAAGATTCACAAGTTGGATAGGGTTCTATACCCAATGGACTTAAAAGTCCATCTTTCTCCATTTTCTGAACCTTGGTCTGACCAACATGACCAAGTCTAAGGTGCCATTTAAGAGCTTGATTAGTATCTTGCCTACTACGCTTCCTAGTTATAGTGTTCACTGCTGTTTTATTTTGCATGTTCAGATGATATAAACCATTCAACAATGTAGCTGTTCCAACCAATTTATTTCGAAAATAAATTTTACAACTGCCATTGCCAATGAAGAAACAAAATCCTTTCCGGTCCAAGACTGGAATGGATACAATGTTTTTATGCCCCTTGGGCAAAACAAGTACTTCATCTAATGTCAAAATAAAACCAGATTCTAAACCCAGAAGGATTGATCCAATATCGGTTGCCTCGACACTTTGTCCGCTTCCAACAGTGATCATTATTTCCCGACTTCAAGTTTTCTACTTCGCCTGCATCCCGATTCATAGTACAAATGTGAGAAGTGGCACTGAATCCTTAATCCATGAAGCGTAATATACGAGCGGAACAATTAGTTTCAAAAACAAAAGTTCCGCACTGATGCGCCATTAATCTTGGGACAAGTCCTTCGCGGGCCCACTCACCACATTCAAGGCATTTGTCCGTAGGTTTTGGACCGCCTACCTTTTGAACCTTTCGGCCTTGCCTTTTCCTTTTGCACCCCTTTCTTGGGTTTGTCCGCTCGTAGGTCTTTTTCTTCTTGTTCTTGGACCTCTTAGCCCGAGAAGAAATCACAAGAGCAGCCTCTCTCGCTTAATCTTCATGTTAGGCTGCGCCGTCACGGTTTATTCATTAGCCCGGCTAATGTGCATGTAATTTCATTACGGTTGAAATTCATTACAAGCTGCGTGAAAGAGTCGTAGAGATTGAAGGATGAGATCAATTTGAAGGGATAAATCCATATTAAAGTTGAGCACCTCGAGCCTCTCAATCATAGAGATCATCTTGAGGACGTGGTCTCCCACTTTCTCCCCTTCTTTCATCCTAGCAGACCGAACAACCGCTTTGATATCTCATATCTAGCATCCTACCGTGCTCTCCATAAAGTTCGGTCAAGTGTGCGAGAATCGCCAGCGAAGTCATTTTCTCGTGCGCTCTCTGCAGACTCATTAGTCATTGAGCCCATCATAAAACCACGGACTAGCACATCATCCTTGACCCATTTTTCATGGACGTCAATGTCTTCCCGATTACCCCTAGTCCGATTGGAGTCGTGGAATGTCCACCTCCAAGACGTATCCCGAGACTCCATACTGAGTACAATCATCGATTCCGCAACGACCAACAAAGTTAGGGCCGATTAGGAGATTCTTTTCAAGTAGTATTGCAAGTGGGTTTTAGCCATTTTAGAGAGATTCGGTTTCGTTTTTCGCAAAGATTTAGACAAGATTAAATTAGTGACTTGTTTAATTATGACCGAGTATAGAACTTAAGGTCTTGTATAATTTTTGTCTCGGCTCCACTAATTTTATCGGAATTATACACTCCCATGCTATAATCCGAAATCATGGTTAGATCGACTTCTTAGTGGTGATCAAGTTCTTTACAAATTTTAATGACGCAACCTATCGGGTTTCTTGCCAATTAATTTACGTAAAGTGGTGTCTAACACCAACCCGTCTAACGGATGATTTGATCTTCTTTTACCCCTAGTCTTCATGCCCTCAACCTATCGTTTCTTGGTAATCCGGACTATCTAAGTTGTTGACCATCAACGTCTATCGGTTTGACTATTGAATCTCACGGCAACCTATCGGGTTTCTAGCGAAATTTATCACCAACCGAAGGCATCTAATGCACTCAAGAATTTTTCAACCTTTACCAAATGTACTACCCCGATAACTCGGAAGCATAGCACACCACTGGGTATCAATTTTCTACGAGTTTGATGGAGGGTAGGAAACCTCGTAACCTTTTTCAAACTTAGTCTGCTTGTAGTCTGAGAATTTCGCGATTAATGTTACACTTTGCACATTAATTCAATTATACGCGCGTTTGTTGGTTTGTCAATCATTCAAAATGAAAATGCAAAAACAAGAACCTAGTTACTACCAACATATAGCTCATGGACCTAATTCCAATCTTGGGCCAAGCGAATGACCCAATAAATAAAAAAATACAGTCTTGATTCTTCGTCTTCTCGGTCGGTTGTCTTCGGTCTTCGTCATACCCAAAATAATACTTACATCATTGAAAAATGCATCCTATACAAATTTTCTAGTAAAAATAAATAGGCTCAAAACGGCCTTTACAACCCAATCGAATCGAACAAATCAAAAACTAAGTCCACGAGCTATATCACCATCACATAAGGATTCCATACAACATGTAATGGCAACGAAATTAAACAATTAATTTTAATATAAATTAATCTAATTAATCTATAAAATTAATCTATTCAATTTCTACTATATTAATCCAATTAATATAAAGTGGCATTAAAATTAAATAATCAATTAATATATTAATCCAATCAATATAAAATTAATCTATTCAATTTTAATGGTATTAATCAAATTAATACTAATAATCATCATTTTAATTGCTCAAGTAATCCGCCAAAATAATATTCTCGTTTAATTTATTTCCCTTAACTCAAAAATATTCCAAATATTAATTTAGTCAAATTAAAATCCAATTTAAATTTTTGGGAAATAATTAAAACGAAATATAAACTTAAAACGGAGTCCCGGACAATCCGATTTTTGGCCCAGCCCGCGGCCCGATTCAAAATCGGGCCAAAAACCCGAGGTCTGCCTGGCGAGCCACTGCTCGGCAGACTGGCCGATCATGCTCGGCCCCTGGCCGAGCACTCTCAGCCCCTGGCCGAGTCATGGCCGAGCACGCTCGGCAGCCTGGGCAGGCAGCCCAGGCAGTGCTGCCAGCACCCTGCCGACAGCCCGTTTCTTCGTTTTTCGCCCGTTTCAAAAACGTGATGCTACAACGAACAATTTAAAATCTACAATTATTCCAAACATGATTCTAAATCATAATCATCATCCAAAAGCATTCAAAATGCACAAATAATCGTATATACGGTATCATTGACCTCGCTCCGATACCACTATTGGGATTCGAAAATAAAACGAAATACGCAAAAAAAATACGAATCCCAAACAGATCGATCAAGTAACGTATATACGAAAAATAAATACGAAGATAAAGATCATACCCTTGAAGCCTTTGAAATAATTCTTCGTAAAATTGGATGACGATCACGAACCTCGTCCCGAACACGAAATCCCTTTGTTCCAAGCACCGAAAGTTGAAGCCTCTACTTCACACGCGTCGGAAGTTGCCCGGAAAATTTCGACGAGACTCCGTTCTCCAAGAACACGGCTAGGGAACTCGTAGGAATTTTTCTCTCAATTTTTCTTAACTTTTATAACACCTCTAAGATGAAAATTATAGAAAAGAAAAATTTCTCCTCCTCCTCACAAAACTCACGTTCAGCAGCAAGAAAGTATGTGTATGTGTGTGTTTTTCAAGACTCATCATACACCATATGAGTTGGTTTTTATAAAGATATAAAACAACTCATTTATGTAATTATAAATTGAGAAAGAATCTCAACTTAACAATTATTCATGACAAGACAACACAAAACACATGCATGGTGATGATTCCATGTGATGTGGGGAGAGGGAGGGTGGCCCATGGTGGAAGTTTCCTAGAAAACGAGCCGAGTCACTCGGCTCGCTGCGGACGTTAAATCAAACGACTCGTTAAATAAACTCCGTTTAATCACCTAATGTATTTATATTAATTAATTAATCTAATTAATTAATAATATCAAATACAAATATATTTCTCTAAGAAATATAATTTATGAATTAAATTAATCACCCTAAGAACTTAATTTTAATTCATAAGACCGCTATTTTGATTTATCTAATAAATCATAATTAGATATCCAATATCTAATATTTATAGAGAGATAATAAATTCACATTTATCCGTCAACGCTCCGATGCGCGACTCCGTAGGTCCGTCTTAGCCGGCATTGGCGGAACCAATGAGTGCGGCAAGACTTAGCCACCTAGCGGGCCGCATCAGAACCCCGCGAGAACGAATGAAGGGATCATTCTAGAACCATTATGTCGTGAATACTATATACGTATAGACCCTTCATCAGATGTCCCGGTCAAGTCTTCGGGTCACGGTAAAGTCAAACCCTACTGTTGACTAAACTCTATACATGTGTTAATGCAAATCAAGACCAACTGATCAATAGTGTATCTAATACTACTATATCAGAATGCTTTGGCCAAAGACTTATGATCTTATTTGCCATTAACCGTATAGGACATTCGCCTACTCACTAACATGAGATAGAATCCTTTCTTGGCGTACAGTAAAGACTGCTACCTGCCCGTATAGTCCGCACTTCGAGGTCGACTCAACAATTAAGCAAATGAGTCTAACTACTCTAATGACAAACTAAACGTCACAGGCACATCTTCTACTGAACCCTCAAGTCAAAGGTCCACGTATACTATCACAACCTTTCGATTCGTCATAGACTCTCCGAGAGTGAATACCGTGTGACTGAATCGAGTATGAGTCGTGTTCGAGTATACTGGTCCCACCAATATACTTATAACTATGCTATCAAGACATGCACATGTCCTAGCATTAGTTATACAAATCTTATTAAAAAAAACTTAATGCCCATTTAAGTTTATTGACTTGCGAACGATTTACGTAAATAAACTTTAAACACTTCCAGTGCATTTTCTCTTATCCCATAACGAGAATGGAATGTTCAGTTTATTTACATGGACTTCACTTCAATGTTTACCAAGTCAAGAATGCAATTGAAATACAATAAACAGTGAATGAATCGAATTGCCTTTTTTTTTATTATTATTTATTCCATAATTACAAGTACAATGCCCCTACTCTCTCATCCCCTAAGTGGCATTCGAGGGCATATTCCTAACAGGGGATGCACTCGGTCGGATATAACCTTTCTCGAACAATTCCTCAAGTTGATTCTTCAACTCCCGCATTTCGGTCGGGGCCATCCGGTATGGTGCCTTTGATATCGGGGACGTACCGGGCTCCAACTCAATCGTGAATTCTACATCTCTGTGGAGGCAAACTAGGTAACTCGTCTGGAAAAACATCGGCATATTCCCTCACTACCGGAATATCTGTCAACATTACTGATGATTTCTCGGTTTTGGTCATATAGCACCAATATCCAACACACCCCTGATTGAGTAATCTCACTGCTTTCATCAAATTAATGACCTTACCAGAACAGCCGGGATTACCTCCCTGAAACACACATTCGACCCCATCATCTGAAATGATAGTGACCATACGCTTACGGACACTAATTACGGCATCATGACGATCCATCCAATCAATACCCAAGATGACGTCTTCTCTCGGCAAATCTACTACGATTAGGTCCGCTGGCCATACACGACCATGAAGCTGAATCGGACAATTCTGAGTCTCACGATTTCCGATAATTCGTCTACCATCAGGTAGACCAATGACATAAGGCTCACAACTAGTAGCACTACCCAGACGTAGTCTACTCAAACATGACTCGGAAATGAATGAATGCGATGCACCAGTATCAAAAAGGGTACACACAGGTTGAGATAGAATATCGAGTGTACCTGAGATCATTCGGGCCTCTGGATCATCGGTCTTCTTCATCTCATAAATCCGGGGTTTGCTAGTCCCGGCACCGGATGCTCCCGTCTGATGGCTAAAGGCTCCACCCTTGTTCGCTCCTGTCTTCTTAAATGACGCTGACTGAGTTGCTTGATTCTGAACGGCTGACTGCTTCGGGGCCTGAGATGACGCCGGAGTAGGTTTGGAGTCCCTACGGCAAAAACGAGCATTATGCCCAACAATTCCGCAATTATGGCACGTGAGAGACTGTCTCGGACACTTGGTGCTGACATGACCAAGATCCCCACAGTTATAACAGGTGATGGCCGAACTGGCCGCTCGTGACTGAGATTCCGCGGGTTTAGACGTCATAGGAGGTCGCTCAGAAAAAGCAGAGCCCGCACGAGGTTTCTTGAAAGTGACCTGACTGCCGTCAGACTGATTACGGTTCTTGGACTTCTTGCTAGCAGATGAAGGTTGCTGCTTAGCACTCTCCTTAGCTGTAAGCTCATAGGTAAGAGCTTTCTCAATGAATTCGGCCAACGTGGTGCAATTATGATTAAGCAACTGTAATCTCATACGGGGTTTCAGCCTCTTGCTGAAATACTTGATTTTATCCGCCTCTGAATGAATGATGGATGAGGCGAAAGGGAGAAGTTCCTGAAATTTCTCGGCAATGGCGAGAACATCCTCGTCGGCTGAGGGGTCGGGTGTGAGTAATTATGACAGCTTGGCCTCTCTGAGTGGGGCCGGATAGTACCTCTCCATCATGAGAGTCTTGAACTGATCCCAAGTACATGATCCTTCGGTGGGCTTCAACGACAACCACCAAAAATGAGCGCTCTTACCCAGATAGTAAGCCGCAACTGAAACTTTGTGTCCTTCGGGACACTCTACCATCGCAAATAACTTCTTGAAGTGTTAGAGCCAATGAACAATATCCGCCGGCTCAGATGAGCCTTCAAAAGTAGGTGGCCTTTGGCGAGAAATGTCGCCGATGATACTGCTCACATTCCTCTCTTGCCTCTGAGGTGGCGGCGGAGGAGCCTGTTGATTTTGATTAACTGAGTTGTGCATCGTCTCCATAAGTTGTGCCATCTGCGTCATTTGGGCCATCATGCCCTGCATAAAAGCGAGTGGGTCAACCCGAACACCTTCTGACTGAGCGGTGTCCCGGGTACGACTCCCCGATAGTGAATGATCACGTCCAGGCGAATGAGTGGCAGCATCGCTGCTCGATGAATTAACATTGTCTCTTGCGTTCGCACGTGTATTCACATGAGCTCTCGGGATTCGGCCCGCACCATGGCCTCGTCCTCCTCGTCCTCTTCTTGCTCTCTCCATACTGAAGTAGGAAAGTCACATGATGATTATATTTTCCGTATGAATATCACGTTATGATTATGACATGAGATGATGAAAATGAGCATACACGCTCTAACACAGTGATTACATGAATGACGAACTGAGGTGACATAATTATCTGATGAAATTATTGAAATGATTATCTTGAACAAGTTAACAAGATTAATGATATGATCTTCCAGATCAACAACCGAGTAATGAAATGAATTGAGTGATTAATGAGTTAACCTGACCGTCCTGGTCAAAATGATAATGATGATTGAGGATTGTTAACTGATGAATTATGAATGAATGATTATTGCCAGAAATTATACCATGGCGTTAGAAATCTTACAGTTATTGGTCTGATTGGCTCGGCATTTGCACAGGTCACACGTGACGCGAAGGTCCAATGATACTAGTTCGATGACGATGATTTCAAATGAGACATGACTCGGAAGGTAGTATTCAAACCACGCTCCGATACCAAATCTGTAACACCCCAAACTAGGCGGATATTACAGTGTCGTGGACCCCCGACTGGGACCCACCCGGCGAATGAAAACTGATGAATTAAATAATATAATTGTAGTATCGAACCACATTATATTACCAAATACTCCGATAAGGAGCTTAATTACAATACACCAGGACAATACAGAATACTAGTATATTTTATATGAAGATAAAATACACCACTCTAAATAAACAAACATCTCAAACGGAATTTGCAGCGGAAAATACAAATGACGGAAATGACTGAAATAACCGGAAAGACTGGGGGCCCCTACTAGTATCACTGGGACTCCTCGCCGTCAGCATGCTCTTCCCATGCCTTTGCCTTGCCGTGACCTGAAAACAAAATCCCCCAATGGGGTCAGTTACACAGAACAACAATCCTCAAGGGTTGAAAATACACAATCATGATTTAACTGAAGTTATGAAATATCCTTAGTTATGAAATTACGCTGAAGAGGAGTATCATAGTACGCCCGTAGTGTTCTGTGCAAGTGTACAAGATGGATGACCGGACACACCCGTCCTTGTACCTAATTAGTCTCACGAAGTTAATCTTTACCGTGTGCACTGCCCAATGTATCACTCTCAATACATGGCCATCACGTGCCTGACTAAAAATTCCACACATCCGCACCTGGCCACGCAATATGAACCCAGAAGGTCATATGAACGAGAATGACCACAATGAATATCAATGAATAATAATAATCCGACAAAGTCAAGAATGACTCACCGAGATGAAGTAATAATGAAGTGATTGATAGTTTCAATGAAATGGTTGGAACCGCCGTTCCTCGTTAATGAAGTGATTCTTCGACATTTACAAGTCTCAATATGATTAATACAATGATGAATGAGTTATGATTATGAATGATCAACAACAAAAGGAATGAAATCCTTTTAACCGAGTAAGAATTAACTTACTCAACACCGGTGACAATTATCCTTCCACGAACAACGTCCTAATTGAGATATCGGTCGCTCGAACAACCTTGAATAACACAATTTACCAATAATTCGATCATTATACGAATCAAATACGATCATAACCGACTCAAACGTCGATACAACAATATCCAAACTCGAAAATATCGAAACCAACTCCAAGATGAGTATTTCAAACCATCAAAACACTTTCAATGATATCAATAATCCCATAGGAATCCACAATTTCAAGATTACAACAACGTCAATCGGAAATCCCCAAATTAACCGAAGTCAACCCCAAGGGTTCTTGATATAAATCCCCAAAATATCCATTAAATCCGTAGGAATATATTTATCCAAGATAGATAATCCAAATCTAACATATTCCAACAACAATCCAAGCTTACACGAAGAAAATCGGAAGGAAAACCCAAAAATCCGAGTTCCTAGATCCAAGAGATTAATACCTTTGATTTGATGTGATGAAGATAATGAAATGATGATTAATCCGAATGATGAGATTGAAGATGATGATTTATGATTACACCTCGAAGAATACTCTTCAAATCGCCCGAAATCGCCCAAAAATGCCGAAGGAGTGAAGTGAGGTGAAGAAATGACGAAATGGACTACACTGTCCTGTTTATAGTCGTTCCAGTTTAGCGTGCGCTACTACACCGTTTGCGTACGCTAAAAACCACTCTTAGCGTGCGCTATGAATAAATTCAATTCAGTCCAGTAGCCACTGGACTCAACCTGATCCGACCTTAGCGCGCGCTACACCGACTGTATAGTGTGCGCTACTCTGGCTTACTAGCGCGCGCTACTTACCATTCGTAGCGTGCGCTACCTACAATCCCAACTGCCTGCTCAACTACACTAGCGTGCGCTAGTGTTGAGAGGTGGCGTGCGCTACCAGTACTCAATTAGCGCACGCTAAAGAGAGTACGTAGCGTGCGCTACTTCTCACACACAGCACACTATGAAAAGACAACGATGGTAAAATACCGCACGATTCTCCAACTAGATTGATGATGAATGACGATACAATTACTCTGAACGATGAATACAATGATTGAATATGAGTGACAAATGATCATTAAAGAGTGAAAAATACTGAGTGACAATTACTGAATGATAAATACTGAATGATAATGACTGAATTACAACCGGGTATTACATGAACCTAGACCATCCAAATGTTATACTATATATCAATGATAGAATGCGCACAGCATATACACAGTTCAAGTTAAGGCTACATCATCATTATCTTAAATGTGGATCAACTGTGCATGGCGAGCAACACTGCCCCCTGTAGAACTTCGGGGTACTAGATCAAGTGAAGATTGGTATTGGCTATGTGATAAGCTCTATACTGATGCAAAATATATTGTATGTAATTTCTTCTCAGCTAATTACTTATTACTTTGATGCTGAGGCTTGGAGGTTATATTGTGAAATAATAATAAAAAATAAAATCATAGAATATATGTATATATCTTTTACATAGGAAAAATGTAAGAAGAATGCAGATAGCCAAAAAATGCAACAAGGTACACATCGGGGTGGTGTTATGCCTTTCATACAACATACTTTAATAGCTGCCCAGACAAAAGATTCATATTGTACCTGTTCTTTTATCTCATCTCCATTGTTCAGAACATCGGAAGAAGTGTTGGAATACGAAAATCCAACTCCAACAGGGGAATCAAGAAACCGAACATTTGTAACTGCAAAACTCAAGAGTAATTAGAAATGTGTCTCCCAAAAAAATAAACACAAGGGAGAATGATATAATCTACCTTTGTTCCAAGAGTAAGGGTTCAGATAAACGGATTTCCCATCTTTATTAATATGGAATGGTCCAATTTCCTCAGCCATCCCATAAGCAATAGACGAACATCCAGGCCCTAAAACCATAGCTCTTGGTCAGTCACCCTTTTCATTATTGACTTTTATTGATCAAGAAACGCAACAAATTTAAAGGTCACTATCGTATTCATGAAAACCAATTCTGTTGGGTATCTATTCGGAATACATAAATGTACACAACTCAGCAGTAAACAAATTACAAAAAAGGACCTATGGTATTGGGGATATGGGGATTAATGTTTACAGATTAATCCTAGAAATTGAATGATAAAAATAATAAGAACTGGAAACAAAACACAGGTCGGAAAAATAACAAGTAAAAGATCAAACCGAGCAGATCACACAGGATCTGAAAATATCCAGAGGTGAAGGTGGTGAGAGACGAACACAAGTCGGCTCAGTCCTCCACTGTCGTATACCCACGTCCAAGGCTCAAAACAACGGAAGCCAGCAGCCCTTATTATACCCAAATCCAGGTGGTTTCACAAAGAAGCATAGGGAATCACAGGTAATACCCAGAACCAAGAACCCTATACTCGAAGTTCCTTTCCCCAAGCTCTCAGACTAATTTCACTCAAAAAACGGAAACGATTCACTTAGAAAATCACAAAGATATTTTTGCCTCAAGAACTCTCTCTCAATTTTTCGGTGTCAATCCTCAAAAATGATCCCAATATTTATAGGGAAGAAAGCAGTAACCAAAGTCGCGGTCATCCGAGGAATAAGCAACCATCCGTATCATTAAGTTGATAAGGGTTGCGTTCATATCGGAACAGATTGGGGAATACGGAGGTGAGAGAGGGAGGGTAAAACCGAAGAAGACGAAAGAATCGGGAGAGAGGCGCAAGAGGAGGGGGAGAAGTAATTAGGGTTACGGGTTGTAGAGGGTAAATATATCACAAGATGGACGGGTGTGATAAGCCCTAAAAAAGGGATGGTCGTGATTAACCCCAATATTATTCTGGAATCCGAGCCTAGGCTTTGGTGTATTAAAGGGACTGGGTTGCACAAGATGTATTAGTTATTGGGCCCGGTCATAAAATAATTCATTTGGGCCTCAAATAACAACATTTCTCCACTCGTACCAAATGAGCCATCGGGGTACACAGTTTTGAGATGGAGGTCATCATCGCCGAACGTCACACCACCTGCACATCACACAAAGTTAGTACAAATATGAAGACGTAAATCAATCACAAAGTAAGAAAACTAGAAATCACAAAGAAAACTAGAAAGCTATCACAAAGATAGTATATGAAATTGAAAGCCGGAAGGCCCTCAGTTGAGGGAGTCGATGTTCAATATCGACTTTCAGGATCGGATTTCCTCAACTGGTAGGCACTTAGTGCCCATGTCTGCAGGATTAGAATAAGATGGGATTTTCTTCAAATCAATTATGCCCTTTGTTGTTACCCAAAATATTATCCGGAGATAGTATTGCTTGAATGATCGAGCAACAAACAAATGCGAGAACACTTCCGTGAGAAAATAAATAACATAAGATTTGCCGGGGTTGTTAATCCCGGGCTTGAATGCTCTCGCGAGATGTTATTAATAAGTATACTGTTGAGTACAAATATTAATGTTAGAATCTATTACAATGAGTGTAAAGACTTCTAGTTATCTAAGCTGTAGAGCGTGTAGATTGCCGGAAGAACCAGATATGAAGATCTGTGAGTTCTTGCTAATTGATGTTCTGTCAATGTATGAGAATGTGTATTTCTGTCTGTATTCACGGTGATGATTGCCTGATTTTATGAAGATAATCGCATGATCCTTGGACACTGTTGTGAACCTCCTATTTATAGGAGACAAGGCTGCTAGGGCCTCTCCGGCGATCACGGGCGACCGCCATTTTCTATATTATAATAGGATGGCCGATCGTCCCGTCACGTGGGTTGTTCCCTTAAAGTCTGGGGCTGCTGATGGTGGCCAGCTGTGCGAGCCAATGGGAAGCATGCACGCGTCCTGAGTCGCTGTCCGGGGGGGACCCACCTCGTCCCTTTCGGCGGCCCTGTCGGTAGGTGAGGTAGGTGACAGGCTGGGGTCAAAGGTCTTATCTATCGGCGCCTTTTGCGGATCTGCATGTGGATAATCGTCCAAGATTCGGTCTTCGACGACTTTGACGGATGTTGGATCCGTCTCTAGTTGGACATCAAAGACGATCGCCAGGTACCAAAAGACGATCGCCGTGGGTGCCGACCTCTGGGTGTTTGCCCAGAGTATGTCTTCTATGGTTGGCTCTCAGATCATAATGCCGATCGCTACCGAGGTGTATTAATCGCCGCACAATAATTGCCCCCCAGCTCAGCTCGATGTTGAAAACATGGGGTGAGGTGGCACTATTGGCGATCGCAATTGCTTAGACGATTAGACGATCTAATTTCAAATTTGTACGATCTCCTTTAGCACTGGGAGCAGCGGGAAATGAAGGCGGGCTCGCGAAACGTTGCGAGGACACGCGTCGCGTTTCTATTGAGGGGGTCCGATGGTTTGTCAGACTTTGTCGTCTGGCGTGCCCTCGAAAAGACGCGTACGCGGGATTCGAGGGCTGCATTTAATGTGTTCCCCCTCCGACGGTTGCACTCCAGCCCTCGGAATTTCGCCTATTTGCACGGAGACCCCTGCTTCCGCCTATAAAAGGGGCTAGGGCTACTTCATTTTTACTCTTCACGTGTCCTTGCCTTCTTGCTGAAACTCTTCAGAAATTTCCGAAGCTTCTTGTGCTGATCGTCCTCCTTTTTCTTTAGGTAAGAAAACCAATCTTCTTTCTCCCTTTACTTTTTAAGAACATGTCTGGAGGATCCAAAACCTTCGAAACCGGAAGCACCTCCGCCGCCGCAGCTCCACCGGACCGGGAGGAAATTCCCGTGGCACTCCATATGGAAACGGCCGTTGAGGCTATTCGTGCGGGGATTGCACCCGCAGAACTCGAGGAGCTCTTCAACGAGGCCGAAGTGGCGAGATCTGCGGTGACGACGGAGCAAGGGAGTTCGCCGGTTGATGAAGATGAACTGGTGCGGTTGTCTTGGGAAAAGGATAGCATGTTCGGCCCCACCTATATGGCTTTTGCTAAGCTTATGGAGGGGATTGCCGGGCCCGCTCCAGAATTTGATTTCGAAGCTTACTCCGCCGCTCATCCCTACGAACACGTGAAATAGACGGTGTTTCGGGCCGCCGACCCGTCTGAGTGGACTCTCGGTAAGATTCGGAGTTCGGCGACCCGGAAAGACTTGAGCCGCTGGAGGGCCAAATATCATATTCCTTCTGACGTGTCACTGCACGTTCCCTCCGAGAATGAACGTGTCGACCAACCTCCCGAGGATATGGTCGCCATTAATGAAATGACCCTGGCGGCCGGACTGCGGTTTCCCTTGCTGTTCGCCATCTCGTATCTGCTGGTCGCCTGGAATCTGGCGCCTCTCCAGTTGATGTCGAACGCCTGGCTGCAGATTATCAGTACATTGACGTTGTTCGGTGGTCACAGACTGTTTCGTTTGCCTTCTGCGCTGGAGATGAATTATCTTTTTAAGCTGACTGTGCAGAAGGGATCGATCGGCGGCTACCATATCCAAGGTCGCCTGGGTAGGGCGGTACTTGGAGTGCCGAACAAGGCTCGGGGCGACCTGGAAAAGTGGTGCTGGGTCGGCGGTGCATGGAGGTCGGCATCGGGCAATAATCCGGAGGAAGAATTGGATATCCCCACCAATTTTCGGGAGAGGAATCCGAGTAAGGGTTTTAACTCTCCCTTTGTTTGGATACTCCTTGAACTGATCTAATTTGTCTCTCTTTTGCAGGATTCCCTGTTCCAGTGATCGGCGATCTCCCCTTCGATTTCTTGATCATCTGGGAGCGGATTCGCGCATTGCTGGATTCCTACATAGACGTTCACTTAGTCAGTCTCGAACTTCACCGGTTGGGAGCTTGATTGTTTCGCTACCCTCGCCACTTGAAGGTCCCTGGTACGACTTTTTATTCACTCTTTCCTGCGTGACGGTCGTCTCCAAGAGGTTGCAATGTCTAAGTAGGTGTCTAATGTAATACCCGGTTGTAATTCAGTCATTATCATTCAGTAATTTCATTCGGTGATTGTCACTCAGTGGATTTTCACTCATTTATTATCATTCATCAATCATGTTCATTCACCCGTGTTCACCGTTCGGAAAAACTTCGAGTTGTGTATCGTTATTGTTCATTGTTTCAACTTTCCACATATGAGTTCGACTTTGTTAGATCACCATTAACTTTTGGTAACTCCAAAAATTCTGAATATTTGCAATATTATAGAGCATCGAGTTAGCTTTCCAATGGTTCAAACGGTGAGTCAATCGGAGTCCGGACGAGAGAGTTATGGTCGTTTTAGCTCACCCGCTCATTTTTTAGTTTTTGGCTGATCACTGCCGACCGAACTCGGCCGTGTCGTCCGACACGGCCGTGTCGTCCGACACGGCCGTGCTGTACTCGTCCGGAAATGCCAAGTCTCTGCCACAGACCCGGCCGTGTCGTGCAGCACGGCCAGTCGAACTCTTCCGATAAGCCGAGCCGATCGCCAGACGCTCGACCGTGTTCCAGACACGGCCGAGTCATTGCCGGCGATGCGAGTCAGCATCGGACAGTCACTATCGGAAGGCCCCTTCGCGCCGCGACCGTGTCAAGCGGACACGGTCGAGTCCCCGCTGCCGGGCCATTGGCCGCGGCCGTGCCGATCGGCACGGGCCGTGTCCGACAGACTAGTCAACCCCTATAATTTCGTTTTTTGAGCATTTCAGCTCATTCCTTCCTTTTCTTCCACCTTCATACGAGAGAGAGAGTCTTGAGGGAGAGATTTCTTCATCAATTATCACTTGAGTGTGGTTTTTAATCATTTTCATTCGGTTGTGAAGCGTGGATACTCGATTAAACTCGTGTTCTTCGAATCGAAGTGGTTGGATCTTCAAGAGGTAATTTCTTCAACACCTTGGATTTCGATTCTATGTTGAGATATGATGTTTTGGACGTTATAATCATGTTATATGAAGGGATATGTATATGATTATGAGTTTGTATAAGGATTCATTGGATTATTGAGGGATTATTCAAGAACACTTTGAATATCGAGTTGAATTTGGGGGTTTTCGATTAATTGTCGTTATAATCACATTTTCGGATATTCGTCTTGGATTATTAAATCATATTGAAGATGTTTTGTTGGTTTGAAACACTTCTTGGGGGATTTGATATTGGTATATTGAGGTTTGATTGTAAACAATCGGAGTTTGGCCGCAACATGTTTGATTTAATGCCTCAATGGATTTAGTTTAATCGTATCGACGTTTTGAGTTCGTTATATTCGTGTTTGATTCATATATTGAACGGGTTGTTGGATATTGTATAATTCAAGGTTGTTCGAGCGACCGATATCTCAATTAGGACGTCGTTCGTGGAAGGATAATTGTCACCTGTATTGTGTAAGTTAATTCTTACTCGGTTAAAAGGATATTCATTCCTTTTGTTGTTGATCATTCATAATCATAACTCATTCATCATTGTATTAATCATATTGAGACTTGTAATTGTTGAACAATCACTTCATTAACGGGAACGGCGGTTCCAACCATTCCATTGAAACTATCCATCACTTCATTATTACTCTCATCTCGGTGAGTCATTCTTAACTTTGTCAGATTATTATTTATTCATTGATATTCATTATGGTCATTCTCGTCCATATGACCTTCTGGGTTCATATTGCGTGGCCGGGTGTGGATGTGTGGAATTTTTAGTCGGGCACGTTATGGCCATGTATTGGGAGTGATACATTGGACTGTGCACACGGTAACAGATTACCTCCATGAGACTAATTAGGTACAAGGACGGGTGTGTCCGGTCATTCGTCTTGTACACTTGCACAGAACACTACGGGCGTACTATGATACCCTCTTCAGCGTAATTCATAACTAAGGATATTTCATAACTTCAGTTAAATCATGATTGTGTATTTTCAACCCTTGAGGATTGTTGTTCTGTTTAACTGACCCCGGCTGGGGATTTTGTTTTTCAGGTCATGGCAAGGCAAACGCACGGGAATAGCATGTTGATTTCGAGGAGTCCTAGTGATACTAGTAGGGGGCCCCGATCTTTCAGTTATTCATATTATTGTCATTTATCTTCCGCTGCAGATTTTCATTTGGATACTCCGTTTCATTCAGTGTTGTGTATTTTATCTTCATATAAAATACACTAGTATTCGGTATTGTCTGGTGTGTTGTAATTAAACTTCTCCTCGGAGTAATTACTGTTGTAATGTGGTTCGGTACTACATTTATCCTGTGTAATTCATTCATTTTCATTTGCCTGGTGGGTCCCAGTCGGGGATCCACGGCACTGTAATATCCGCCTAGTTTGGGGTGTTACAGAGTTGGTATCGGAGCGTGGTTTTGAATACTACCTTCCGAGTCATGTCTCATTTGAAATCATCGTCATCAGACTAGTATCATTGGACTTTCGCGTCACGTGAGACCTGTGCAAATGCCGAGCCAATCGATCAAGAATCGTAAGATTTCTAACGCCATGGTATAATTTACGCAATAGTCATTCATTCATCATTCATCATTTAACAATCCTCAAACATCATCATTCATTGTGATTAGGACGATCATGTTAACTCATTAATCACTTAATTCATTTCATTACTTAGTTATTGATCAGGACGATCATGTTAATTCATTAATTACTCAATTCATTTCATTACTCAGTTGTCGATCTGTATGATCATATTATTAATCTTGTTAAGTTATTAAAAATAATCATTTCAAGAATTTCATCAGATAATCATGTCACTTCAGTAAATCATTCATATAATCACTAAGTTAGAGCATGTATACTCATTTTCATCATCTCATGACGTAATCATAAAGTGATAATCATGCGGGAAATATAATCATTATGCGACCTTCCTACTTCAAAGATGGAGAGAGTCGTGGATGCACGGAAGAGGCGCGTGCGGCCGAAACCCGGAAATAATCACTATTGTCGGGAAATCGTGCTCAGACTCGGCTCGATCGTAAGATGTTCGGGTTGATCCACTCACTTTTATGTGCCATGATGACCCATGTGCGCTTGCTCAATCATCATTGCGCCACTGCCGGATTAATCGAGAGAACTCTCCCGTATGAGCCTACCGCTAAGGAAAGTGCCAACAACAACCTTCATCTCACAAGAAGAAATCAACGGCGTAATCAACCCGAAGGCGGTCACCAACCCGCAAGAAGCCTCGTGAGTCCTATCGCTTCGAGCGACCTCCTACGGTGCATAATCGTGCGGGATCTCGCCCCGAGCGCCGCCTGCCATCACTGTTTCAATTGTGGAACGCCGGTCATTTCAGCACTGAGTGTCTGAAACCATCTATCACGTGCTATAATTGTGGGAATTTCGGGCATAAGGCCCGTTTTTGCCGAAAGGACTCCAAGTCGGCTCCGGCGGCATCTCAGGCCCCGAAGCAATTAGCGATTCAGAATCAGACTGCTCTGTTAGCGTCGTTTAAGACAATGGAAGCAAATAAAGTTGGAGCTCATATTTATCAGACGGGAGCGTCCGGTTCGGGGCCGCAAGTCCGGATTCATGTGATGAAGAGGATCGACGATCCGGTGGCCCGAATGATCTCAGGTATACTCGTAATTTTATTTCAACCTGTGTGTACCTTTTGATACTGGTACACCGCATTCATTCATTTTCGAATCATGTTTGAATAGACTTATTTTGGGATAGTCCTATTGCTTGTGGACCTCATACCATCGGTCTACCTGACGATGGAAGAATTTTCGGAATCATACCGAAGTAAGCTTAGTGACCGCGATTGGTTGGTGGACCTAATAGTGGTGAATTTATCTTAGGACGATGCAATTTTCGGTATTAGTTGGTTTAATCATCTTGATACTATCCTCAGTGTTTGTTAGCATTTGGTCGCTATCTTTCCGTCGTTGGTTGTCGAATTTGTGCTTCAGGGAAGTAATCCCCGTTGTTCCAGTAGAATGATTATTATGGCAGAAGCAGAGAAATTCCGCAATCGAGCTATTCAATCATTCATTGTATCATTTTCATCGATTGGCCTTTCTAAGGCAATCGAGTTATTCAAACATTCATTGTACCATTTTCATCGATTGGCCTTTCTAAGGCAATCGAGATGTTCAATCATTCATTGTGTCACTTTTTATCGATTGACCATTCTAGGGCAATCGAAATGTTCAATCATTCGTGGTATCATTGTCATCGATTGACGATGTATTTCCAGACGAGTTATCTGGTTGCCTTCACATAGAGTAGGGGAATTCAGGAGTGAGTTGGAGCCGGTATGTACCCTTTATCGAAGGCACCGTATCGGATGGCCCCGACCAGAATACAGGAGTTGAAGATTCAACTTGAGGAGTTGTTCGAGAAAGGTTATCTCCGACCGATTGCGTCCCCGTGAGGATCACCAGTGTGATCTGTCAAAGATAAGGATGGCTCGTCTCGTGTGTGTATTAATTACCAGGAGTTGAACAGGGTGATAATCAAGATTAGTATCCCTTACCCCGTATTGATGATCTTTTAGATCAACTTCAGGGAGCTTCAGTATTTTCCAAGATCGACTTCAGATCTGGATATCACCAGTTGCGGATTCGAGAGTCGGATATCGCAAGGACAGCGTTTCGTACACGCTATGGTCATTATGAGCTCGTAGTTATGTCGTTCGGGCTAACTAATGCACCTGCGGTATTCATGGAGTTAATGAATCGGGTTTTCATCGACTTTTTGGATCAGTTTGTTGTTGTCCCCATCGATGACATTTTGATTTATTCTCATGATCGAGAGGAACACGAGGTACGTCTTCAGCAGATTCTCTACGTGTTAAGACGCGAGCAATTTTATGGAAAGTTTTCTTAATGTGAGTTCTGGATGTCCGAAGTGACTTTTCTCGGTCATGTAATTTCATCTGCCAGAGTTCGTGTCGACCCTCATAAGACGGAGGCTATCCGAGATTGGCAACCTCCGAAAGATGTTAAGGAAATCCGAAGTTTCCTCGGATTAGATGGTTAATTATCCGACCCACGACCTGGAGCTAGCAGCCGTGGTTTTCGCGTTGGAAATTTGGCGTCGTTACCTTTATGGCGTCACCTATCAGATCTTCAATGATCACAATAGTTGAAGTATATATTTACTCAGAAGGAGTTAAATATGCGACAAAGACGGTGGTTAGAACTACTCAATGATTATGATATCGAGATCCTTTACCACCCGGGCAAGGCGAATATTGTCGCCGACGCCTTGAGTCGTAAGACCGTTCAGGAGCAGATGCGTGCTCGTTTATCAGTTCAGAAGGAGCTCCAACAGGAATTCCTTAGACCCGAGATCGAGGTCTGGCTTCAGCGAGTTCAGGGACAGCTTTGTATGTTAGAGATTTCATCATCTCTTGAGGATGCAATCAGGGAGAATCAGGGTTCAGACCCAGCATTGTTGCGCATTCGTGAGGATGTGGCACAGGGGAAAGCCCCTGGATTTGTGGTCCACAAGGATGGACTCTTGAGCTTTAAGAATCGGTTGTGCGTACCGACGAATGATGAGTTGAAAAACTCGATCTTGAGAGAAGCTCATGCTACCCCTTATCCGATTCATCCGGGGTCTAGCAAGATGTACAAGGACTTGAAACAAAATTTCTGGTGGAGTAATATGAAGCGAGAAGTTGCGGAATTTGTTTCGAGATGTTTAGCCTATCAGCAAGTCAAAATGGAACATCAGCGACTGGCGGGTATGCTGAAACCTCTCCCTATTCCAGAGTGGAAGTGGGAAGACATTTCTATGGATTTCATCACGAGTTTGCCGACGAGTCGTCGTGACATGAATACGATCTGGGTGATTGTGGACCGCTTAACTAAATCAGCTCATTTCCTTGAGATCAAGGATATGTGGGGTCCCGAGAGACTGGATCAGTTGTTCATCAAGGAGATAGTGAGACTGCACGGTACTCCTAAGAGTATCATTTCCGATCATGACGGACGATTTGTATCCCATTTTTGGAAATCAGTTCATCGTGCTATGGGAACTCAGCTCAATCTCAGTACCGCCTTTCATCCTCAGTCCGACGGACAATCAGAGAGGACTATTCAGACATTAGAGGACATGTTGAGGGCATGCGTCCTCGATTGGAAGGACGATTGGGAAGCCCAACTGCCATTGATCGAGTTCACGTATTATAATAGTTGGCATGCCTCCATTAAGATGGCACCTTACGAGGCCTTGTACGGTCGTCGTTGTCGATCTCCTTTGTGTTGGGATGACTTGTCAGAATCAATCGGCACCGAGCCCGATATGCTTATAGCCGCCTGGGAGAAGGTAGCTTGAATCAAGAGTCGTATGTTGATACCAGAGTCGGCTGTAAATCATATGCGGTGTAATCGTCGACCATTAGCGTTCGAGATGGGTGACCATGTTTTGGTCAAGGTAATCCCGAGTCGTAATATCTTCCGTTTTGGGAAGAGGGGAAAGTTGAGTCCGAGATTCTTTGGACCGTTTGAGATTCTGGATCGAATAGGCGAGTTAGCTTATCGATTGGCTTTACCTCTGGCGTTGAGCCGAATTTGTAATGTGTTTCATGTCTCTCAGCTACGGAAATATGTTGCCGACCCGAGTCACATACTTCAGTTCGACGAAATCGAGATCGCCGACGACCATTCATATGAGGAGCGTCCTATACGAGTCTTAGAGCGGCGAATCAAACAGTTGAGAAATAAGTCGATTCCTTTGGTCAAGATTCGGGTCTAGACACGGAGTCGAAGAGGCTACTTGGGAAACCGAGGATAGTATGGGAGAGTTATCCCGAGTTGTTTGATCCTTAGTTTCGGGATGAAACTTTTTAAGGGGGTGTATGTAATACCGGTTGTAATTCATCATTATCATTCAAGAATTTCATTCGGTGATTGTCACTCGGTGGATTTTCACTCATTTATAATCATTCATCAATCATGTTCATTCACCCGTGTTCACCGCTCGGAAAAACTTGAGTTGTGTATCGTTATTGTTCATTGTTTCAACTTTCCACATATGAGTTCGACTTTGTTAGATCACCATTAACTTTTGGTAACTCCAAAAATTCTGAATCTTTGCAATATTATAGAGCATCGAGTTAGCTTTCCAATGGTTCAAACGGTGAGTCAATCGGAGTCCGGACGAGAGTGTTATGGTCGTTTTAGCTCACCCGCTCATTTTGATTTTGGGCCGATCACGCTGCCGAACTCGGCCGTGTCGTCCGACACGGCCGTCTTGTACTCGTCCGGAAATGCCGAAGTCTCGCCACAGGACCCGGCCGTGTCGTCTGGCACGTCCGAGTCGAACTCTTCCGGATAAGCGAGTCGATCGCGCGACGCCCGACCGTGTTCCAGGACACGGTCGAGTCATTGCCGCACCGAGTCATCAAGCCGGACGAGTCACTATCGGAAGGCCCTTCGCCGCGCCGTGGCCGGGCAGACACGGTCGTGTCCTCGCTGCCAATTGCGCCATGGCCGCCGTGCCGATCGGCACGGGCCGTGTCCGATAGACTAGTCAACCCCTATAATTTCGTTTTTTGAGCATTTCAGCTCATTTCTTCTTTTTCTTCCACCTTCATACGAGAGAGAGAGAGTCTTGAGGGAGAGATTTCTTAATCAATTATCACTTGAGTGTGGTTTTTAATCATTTTCATTCGGTTGTGAAGCTTGGATACTCGATTAAACTCGTGTTCTTCGGATCGAAGTGGTTGGATCTTCAAGAGGTAATTTCTTCAACACCTTGGATTTCGATTCTATGTTGAGATATGATGTTTTGGACGTTATAATCATGTTATATGAAGGGATATGTATATGATTATGAGTTTGTATAAGGATTCATTGGATTATTGAGGGATTATTCAAGAACACTTTGAATATCGAGTTGAATTTGGGGGTTTTCGATTAATTGTCGTTATAATCACGTTTTCGGATATTCGTCTTGGATTATTAAATCATATTGAAGATGTTTTGTTGGTTTGAAACACTTCTCGGGGGATTTGATATTGGTATATTGAGGTTTGATTGTAAACAATCGGAGTTTGGCCGCAACGTGTTTGATTTAATGCCTCAATGGATTTAGTTTAATCGTATCGACGTTTTGAGTTCGTTATATTCGTGTTTGATTCGTATATTGAACGGGTTGTTGGATATTGTATAATTCAAGGTTGTTCGAGCGACCGATATCTCAATTAGGACGTCGTTCGTGGAAGGATAATTGTCACCGGTATTGTGTAAGTTAATTCTTACTCGGTTAAAAGGATATTCATTCCTTTTGTTGTTGATCATTCATAATCATAACTCATTCATCATTGGATTAATCATATTGAGACTTGTAATTGTTGAACAATCACTTCATTAACGGGAACGGCGGTTCCAACCATTCCATTGAAACTATCCATCACTTCATTATTACTCTCATCTCGGTGAGTCATTCTTAACTTTGTCAGATTATTATTTATTCATTGATATTCATTATGGTCATTCTCGTTCATATGACCTTCTGGGTTCATATTGCGTGGCCGGGTGCGGATGTGTGGAATTTTTAGTCGGGCACGTTATGGCCATGTATTGGGAGTGATACATTGGACTGTGCACACGGTAACAGATTACCTCCGTGAGACTAATTAGGTACAAGGACGGGTGTGTCCGGTCATTCGTCTTGTACACTTGCATAACACTACGGGCGTACTATGATACCCCTCTTGGCGTAATTCATAACTAAGGATATTTCATAACTTCGCTTAAATCATGATTGTGTATTTTCAACCCTTGAGGATTGTTGTTCTGCTTAATCGACTCCCGGGGATTTTGTTTTTCAGGTCATGGCAAGGCAAACGCACGGGAATAGCATGTTGATGTCGAGGAGTCCTAGTGATACTAGTAGGGGGCCCCGATCTTTCAGTTATTCATATTATTGTCATTTATCTTCCGCTGCAGATTTTCATTTGGATACTCCGTTTCATTCAGTGTTGTGTATTTTATCTTCATATAAATACACTAGTATTCGGTATTGTCCTGGTGTGTTGTAATTAAACTCCTCATCGGAGTAATTACTGTTGTAATGTGGTTCGGTACTACATTTATCCTGTGTAATTCATTCATTTTCATTTCCCTGGTGGGTCCCAGTCGGGGATCCACGGCACTGTAATATCCGCCTAGTTTGGGGTGTTACATCTAACTTGTTAGAGTTTGTTCTTTGGCAGAGATTCATTTTCCCCGTTTCGCCGAGCCACCACAAGAGATCGCCATGTCTAACCCTGGTCTCATTGGTCGTCTTCACCTGGGAAAGAAGACGGGTCGCGTTGCTGCGACGTCGTCTCGCCCTGCCCCTGTGGTGAGGCCCGCTGTGGTGCCGGTCGCCGAGCCGGAAATTCAAAAGGAGGAATAACTTATGCGCAACCGCAAGAGGTGGAGGCCGAAGGGGTCCCTGCCGACAGCTGAGGCGGACTTAGCTATCTTGGAGCCGCCGATCGCCGCTCCCCCCGTTTCTTCCGTTCCGATGGCGGAGGGGTCTAGTCCTAGGCCCTCGGCGTCCGGCTCCAGGTCATCGTCCGGTTTCTTGAAAAAGGTGGCGATCGCCGAAGCTGAAACTTCTCGGGGCAAGCCCTATTTTGGCCGCGACCCCGAATTGGTCAACAGGTAAGACCGAATTGATCTTTCCGAGTTAGGAAAATTTTGTTAGGTATCTTCTAACTCCTTTTTCTCTTTCGTTTGTGCTGCAGGGTCCGTCACGTTGATCCAGACATCTCGCCGATGGAGCTGGATTTCCTGGCGAGAAAGTCTCCGCAGAAGTCCCTCGACGTCCCTACTTATGTCCAGAAGTCCATCACCTCTCTGCCCAAGGCTTGGACGACCGATCTCAATGCGATCGCTCGTCGGCGATCTGGAGATGCCATGCAGGCGACCCTTGCCCTGGCTCTCCAGACGGCGACGATGGCCGTCCAAACTGCAAGAGATTACGAGGGGCGACCCTCTAATGCTCGTCTCCATAGCGACCTCGAGCCCGCCCGGAACAAAAACATTGAATTTGCCAACCGGATCCAGGCTATGGAGAAGGAGTACATAGAGACGGCCAAACGAGCTAAACAGGACAACGATCGGATGAAGCAGGAGCTGAGCCGCTCCAAGGAAGTGGCCGATCGGCTCCGCGACCAGGAGAAGGAGGCTCGCCGGATGCACGTGGCCTCGCAGGAGGAGGCGGCCGGGCTGAAGGAGATGGTGGATCGGCTCAACCGCGAGCTGGAGGCGGCGAAGGGAGAGCTGGAGAAGGCTAAGGGGGAAACGGCCGCTAAGGTGGTCGAATTGGAAGAAGCTGAGAAGACGACCACTGAGCTAAGAGGGCAGCTGAAGGCGATCGAGACTGATCCCTACCTCAATGTGGCACTCGTCGGCGAGTTCGCCTATTATGTGGCCTATGCCGACGTTGCCCGAGCTGCCAAAAAGGTAAGGATCGAGATCGGTCCTTTGATGGAGTGCTTTAAGGCCTATGCACTCGAGCACCCTTTGCATCCGGAGTTTTCCCTACCGATCCTTGACCTCGTCGACTTGGGGATCGACTTGAGTTGGTATCCTTTTCCGGATAAACTCATTCATCCTGAGGCCGAAGGGGGAGCGCATGCCGATCCATCTCCTGGGGGCGAAGACCAGCCGGAGGGACCCTGAGTGACTTCTTTGTTTTCTTTCACTTGTAATTTTTTCCTCTTTCTTTGTATTGCCTTCGGGCTTTGTTTTTTACGAACTCCTAGTCATGAATAAAATACTCCCTTTTTTGTATCTGAGTCTTTACATGTACGATCGCCTTTGAATGTTTGCATGCGAATTTCTTTCGAGTATGTGTATGATTGTTTCCGATGTCTTGTTCACCCGACCGATTGTCTGAGTGTTTGAATGTATTGACATGTTTGGAAATTCTTACTTGTAAATATTGTCGAACAAAATTGATCGTCTTGCGTGTGTTTGAACGAAGCCGGTCGGGTACGGTTCCTTCCTTCCGATCGCCTTTAGGATTAGATCCACCACTTTTGCCCCTTTTTTTTGTTTACTTATTGTAAGTAAGGGAACAAAAATAGTATGTTTGGTGAGCTATCTTCAGTTTTGCCGACTCTGAGGAATCGTGCACGATCGCGGTGTTCGATGGACCGACCTCCACAACCGTGTCTTTGTGTGCGAGGGACACTGCCTATCCCGTGACTCATTTTATTGTGAGGGTCCTCCGTTAGGCTGCGCCCGCCTTGTATTTAAACGAATGGTGGGCGGTCTTGGTCTGGAGGAGTCCTTGCACGGGGCATCGTCAGTTTATTCGACTCCACGTCCGTGGCTTGTTAGCTCTGCTTCCACCTCGGCCCGCCATGAAGATGGCGACCCTCGACGGTGTACGTTGAGATGGGGGTAGTGGCATGTTGCATTGTCCGGGTTCACCATGTTAGATGATGAACCTTTGAGGGCGGGCGATCGTGTCAACTGATTAGTTTTGGAGGGTCCTTCGGCTATGCCGGCCTCGTATTTAAACGAAGGGCGGGCGATCTCAGCCCAAAGGAACCTTGCATGGGCGAAGCTGTCGGTTCCATCGACCTCCAGGACCATGGCTGCATTGTTTCTACCTCGGATCGTCATGTTTGAACGACGATCCTCGACGGTATGCGATATGCCTGGTGGGGCGATCGCCAGAATAGATGGGATAGGAAAAAATTTCATTATATTCCTTGTACATTGGGCAGTTGAAACTGAATACAAAGTTTTCACTGGTAGTATTTCTTCAGATGCACGGCGTTCCAGGGATATTGGTCCGGAGTACCGTCACGGTGTTCAAGTTCGTAGGCTCCCTTAATTAGCCACTTAGATATCCTGAAGGGGCCTTCCCAATTTGGACCAAAGACACCTGTGTGGGTCTGGATCTTTTTGAGGACGAGATCGCCCACTTGAAAACGTCTTTCCTTGACCTTCGAATTGTAGAACTTCTCGGATCTCCTTTTGTGGATAGTGTTCTTCATTTCTTAGGTCAGTCGTCATTCTTCGAGCATTTCGAGGTCGATCCGTCGGTCCACATCATTGTCGGTCGTCATCTCTTGTTTGGTTCGATGGCTGAGGACGGCGATCTCCGAGGGGATCACCGCTTTTGTTCCGAAGGCGAGGGCGAATGGGGTTTCGCCGGTTGAATTACGGATCGTCGTTCGATAAGACCACAAAACATCTGGGAGTTCGTTCGCCCATCGTCCTTGCCTAGACTCTAGTCGCGTTTTAATCGTGTGTTTGAGGATTTTGTTCACGGCTTCTACCTGCCCGTTCGTCTGAGGGTGGTAGGGGGCTGAGAACAATCTCTTGATTCCCCACTTCTCACAGAATTGCATGACTTCTAAGCCGTCGAATTGCTTTCCGTTGTCGGAGATGATGGCCTGGGGTAGACCGAATCGGCATATGATGTTTTTCCAGATGAACTTGATTACTTGCTCTTGGCCGATCTTGTTTAGCGGTTCGGCCTCAGCCCATTTGGTGAAATAGTCGACCCCTACGATGGCAAACTTATAGCCCCCTGGCGCCATCGGCAAGGGACCTATAAGGTCGATGCCCCATTGGGCGAAAGGCCAAGGGCTGTACATTGGAGTGAGTTGCTCGGGGGAGAGTTTTATGTTTGGGTCCATTACTTGACACCTATGACATGATCTGGCATAGGCAATCGCATCCTTCTGAAGTGACGGCCAGAAAAAACCTTGCCTGGTTGTTTTATGGATGAGAGCTCGTCCGCCAGCATGGTTTCCACAGATCCCATCATGGATTTCGGCTAAAACGAGCCGACCTTCCTCCGGTGTGATACACTTGAGGAGAGGAAGGCTGAAAGCTCTCTTGTAAAGCCGGTCGTCCAATAGGGTGTATCTGGTCGCACGGAGCTGGAGTTGGCGAGCTTTGATACGGTCGTTAGGGACCGTTCCATCTTTTAAGTATTTGATGAACGGAGTCATCCAGTTCTCCTCGGCAACGGCGACTGTGGTAACCAGGTTTCTGTCGATCGCCAGCCTTGATGATTTTGTAATTTGGATATTAGAGAAATCGTCTGCCCTATCTGATGACGCTAGTTTGGATAGGGCATCGGCCTGGGAGTTGTTCTCTCTCGGGACTTGTTCGATTAGTACTTCCTCAAATTTCGTGCACATTTCGGCGACCAACTCTTGGTATTTGACCATCTGTTCACCGCGCGCCTCATATTCTCCCTTGACTTGGTTCACGACCAAGAGGGAGTCCATGAAGATATGGAGGCGACGAACATCCAGGGCGAGGGCTAGATCGAACCCGCCTACCAAGGCTTCGTATTCGGCTTCATTGTTGGTCGCGCGAAAACCGAAACGCACAGCATTTGTGAAACTTTGCCCATCGGGACTGATGAGGACAATCCCTGCCCCTGCTCGCAAGTTGGTGTTAGGAATACTTATTAGATTTTGATGATGTCATTAATATAAAATCAAATGTTTATTACTTGGCAAAATGTAAGGAAGAACCAAATGAGTATCTTCCATAGGCCAAATATGTTAAGTATAAAACTTGGCAAAATGTAAAGAAGAACCAAATGAGTATCTTCTGTAGGCCAAAAATTAGTTAGACTGAAAAAACGGCAAAGTACTAAGTACAGCTTAGTCCATCAGAGAGGAACAGCCGAGTCCAGTCAGAGTAGCTCTGGTCAACAAAATTTATCAGAGAAGTTTGACCAGACTGCAGCCGAGGTATCTCAGGGAAGTCACCTGACCAGACAAGTCACAAACAGTGAACAGCCGAGAGGACTTGTCTGCAGAGATGTTAGCTGCATATCAGCCTACTCGAAGGCAGCCAAGTACTCCAAGTCCACGTCAGCATGCGTTGAAAAGTCAAGTATTACGGAAAGCTCACATGCAACGTGAAGAGACAAATTGGAGTGATTCCCGCAAGAGATATGATTTAAATAAATCATCCAGACCCACCTTGAAGACTTTAATTCTTTTATATTCAAAAGATTCGGCGCTCACATGCAGAAGTCTTCACAACGGCTTAAGATAAAATTAAATAATGGGAATCCAAATTGCAACGCTCGTAAAGAATAAACAATGAAGTCTCCCTCCAACGGACGGATTTGTTCAAAAGATTTGCAACGGCTACAAGGAAAAAGCTCAGAGATCGTGACCTATATATATCCGAAGATTTGAAACTGAGCAACTACCGGTGCGAACATACATTCTAGCGATCAAAGCAATCAAGCAATCTAAAGCAATCAATAGTATCGTGAAAAGAGCAGATCTAAAAGTTCATTCTTAAGGAAGCTCTTAAGATGGAGAAGACAAAAAAACTCTTATCTATAATCTTGAGTACGGGGTACTTCACTGGTTGAAGTAAGAGACTGTAAAGGCATCCGAGGATCGAGGATCAAGTGGTGCAAGGCAGTCAAGTGTGTACAACGGCACGGATTTCCACTGGTTGGAAGCTGTTGTAGTGTGGTTTGAAACACTGTAATATTTATCACTGGTTGAAAATTATAGTGAATTTATCTCCAACTGGTTTGGAGAAAAGTGGATTAGTAGAGGATTACCCCACCTCTGAGACCACTATAATTGCCTGCGTTATTTACTGTTTTACTGCATCATATTTTAACTGCTGCATACATTGTTAAGTGTTTCATTAAGTTAATCTCTATTCGTCATCAGCTGACTTCCGCTCATATCCAAGAACAAACGACTCCAAGTCATTTGTTTAACTATCAGCTGAAGAAACTCACTCTTCGTGAAAAAGAGTTCAAGAGTTTCAACAAGTCGATTCACCCCCCCCCCCTCTAGACTTGTTCCTGGACGACTTGTGACCTACAAGTGGTATCGGAGAGGTTGGTTCATTTATTTCACGAACCAGATCTATATCAGACATATATATCTTTACTCTCACTCTATAATGGAACACATGCACTCTAGACTCCCTGTATTTTCAGTTGACGAGTATGATCTGTGGAAGATAAGGATGCAGGCACACTTATCTTCAATTCATGACGACATGTGGTGCATCATTGAAGACGGTCCATTCATCCTTGAGAAAGACAACACAGCAGAGGAGATCGCAGCAGGGAGGCCAGAAAAGATTCCTAAGAAGAGGACGGAGCTGACTCCCAAAGAAAGAAAGCTGGCCAATCTTGACAACCGGGCCAGAGATGTGTTATATCAAACTCTTGACAAATCCACCATGGTCAAGATCAAGAACTGTAAGAATGCCAAAGAAATTTGGGACACATTAGCTCTAATGTGTGAAGGAACGGAGCTGATCAAGGAAAACAAGTCACAATTGCTATCCAAAAATTTGACAACTTTAAAATGAAGAATGGTGAATCCATAGATCAAGTGGACACAAGGTTCACTGAAATTATCAATGAGATCAACTCCCTGGGCAAAACCTATGGCAACAGGGAAATGGCACTAAAGGTCCTCAGATCTCTCAACCCCGAATGGAGCATGAAGGCCGTAGCCATGAGAGAGTCCAAGGACCTGAATAAAATAAAGATTCAGGAGTTGTTCTCTGATCTGAAGGCTTATGAGTTCGAGCTTCCAAGTTCATCCTCAACTGAGCCTGCAGAGAAGGGAATCGCATTTGCAGCCGAGTCCCCTGCCAAGAGCCTATCTGATGTGAAACCTCCAAATCCACTAGATTTTGAGGAAGAAATGGCTTTCATAATGCAAAGGTTCAGCAATTTTAGAAAGAACTACTCCAAGTATAAGAAAAACTACAAGGAGAATCCAAGAAGGAACCAGAAGGCTGGAAGCTGGAAAGTAGAATGCTACAACTATCACAAAATAGGACACATCCAAATGGATTGTCCCGAGCTCAAGAAGAACGAAACCAAGAAGGAGGTGGGCAGAAAGGAAGATAGAAGAAAGGCCCTCATCGGAGAAGACCAGGAGCATGTCGAATCAAGCAGTGGTTTCTTTTCTGATGAAGACGAGGAGTATGATTGCCTGATGGCAAACCTAGCTGATGAAGAGGTAACTTCTAAACCCACCGGTTCAAATAATAGCTCAGCCATGTCACAAGATATGGATCTACATGAATCGGTAAATCAGTTATTTAAAGATTTTGAAACACTCAAATCGCACACCAAGTCAGACACAGAGAAGACTCACTGCAAGATGAGAATAGCATTAAAAATGATTTGAAAAACTCACCCTAGATCCGAATAAGGTTGAGACAACTACTGACTTTAAAAACTAGGCAAATGCCAATACAATGAGATAGATCGACTAACCATTTTACTTAAAGAAAATCGCACTTGCTCATGCCAAAGCCGAGTTTACTAAGTCGGCTCGGATAAATAAAACTCAGCGCAGGAAATAACCTCCTGAAGGCGTCTTCAACTCTGGGAGAATTGTGTACTTATAAAAGGTCACTATATACCAAATCAGGCCTTGGATATGATTCTCACACTCCCTCTAGTTCGGAAACCAAGTTTATCAAGGGAGAAACAATAGTCTCGATCACGAGCCTCGTATATAAACCGATATTCAAAAACAGCAATGGGAAGTCAAACGTTCAGCCGCAATGTTACACTGCATACCACCTAGACAGCGACTAGGCAAAGGCCTGTGCAAAAGCAAGAAATCTGCATAACATGCCCACTATTACCAACAACTCCCCAAAAATATATTTCATAATGGGAGGGGCAGATGGAAACCTCAAGGTTACCCTAATTACCAAAATGAACAAGTGTGGAGACCACAAAGATTTAATAAATGGTCTCAGCCTAGACTTAGATATGGCCCACACTATCAAAATTTTGAGGAATATCCAGTATACAATCCTACCAGGAGATTCAGACCTCGACCACAGACACCTTATAAGGGTTATAATAATAATAATAACAATTTCTATAATCCAGGGAGAAACCAATTCTCCAGGAAACCAACTAACCCCAAAGGACCCACACAAATTTGGGTACCTAAATCTCTGCTTGTTTAATTGCAGAAAAGGTGGAAGGACTACAACCACATCTCCTCAAGCTCAAATTTTGGAGGTGAAGAATGGTTTGTAGACTCTGGATGCTCGAGGCATATGACCGGGAACAAGAAGATGCTGACCAAATACATCAAAGAAAGAGGTCCCGATGTAACCTTTGGAGATAGCTCTAGAGGACAGACAAAAGGCTTTGGAGAGATGCACCGAGGAAACATTGTGATATCCAAAGTCCATTATGTCAAAGGGCTCAAGTACAATCTCCTGAGCATAAGCCCGTTCTGTGACGAGAAAAATCTAGTAGTCTTCACCATCTTGAAGTGTATGGTGATAGACATCTTATCTGGAGAAATAAAGCTACAAGGTTTCAGAAGAAGAGATGTCTACATGATTGATTGGAACACAGGAACACCTAACTCCTGTTTCCTATCCAAGACAGTAGCTGAGAATGGATGGTTGTGGCACAAAAGACTATGTCACCTAAACTTCAAAGCCATCAACAAGATTAGCTCTCAGAAGCTGGTCAGAGGACTTCCAAATGAAGCATTCAAGAAGGAAGCACTCTGTGATGCATGTCAGAAGGGAAAGCAGACCAAGGCATCGTTCAAGCCAGTTCAGCCTACAACGCTCACAACAAGGATCTTAGATCTACTCCACATGGATCTATTTGGTCCTATCAAGCCAAGGACGTTGAGCGGCCGAAAACATGCCCTTGTAATAGTAGATGATTATTCAAGGTACACTTGGATCATTTTCCTATACAAGAAGAGTGAAACCCTGACCAAGTTACGAGCCGAGAAGGATCCGAATGAGAAATCCCTCTCCATAATCAAGACTGATCGGATAGAGGAGGAGAGTTTCTCAACAAGGCGATAGCGATTACCGATCGTAATGGGATCCAGCATGAGCTCTGCGGCCCAGACGCCCACAGAATGGTGTTCCGAAAGAAGGAACAGAACCACGAAGGAAGCGGCAAGGTCCATGATTGCGAAGCGGACCTACCCAAAAGGTTCTCGGGTCAAGTCAACACACTGTCACACCTGCACAGAGTATGATAGTAGGGAGACATGGCAAAACTCCCTATGAGGTTTGGAATAATAGAACTCCTACTGTTGCTTACTTTCATGTTTTTGGTTGTAAGTGTTTCATCCACAACAATGGTAAAACACGGCTAAATGCCTTTGATGCTAAAACTGATGACGGTCTCTTTATGGGATATTCCCAAAGAAGCAAGGCATATAGAGTTTTTAATAAAAGAACATTAGTTGTGGAGGAAACACCCCATGTTATTTTTGATGAATCTACCGTTGAGTACAGGAAACAAGTTGAGCTAATTGAGAACAAGCTCAAGTCAGCAACTCTTGAAGAAGTCATTATACATGACACTGGAATGGTGGACTCACCTGCAGATCAGCCTGATGACCCAACTGCAGCTGATGAAGACCCAATCCGCAGATCGAGACAGATCACCAAACCTATCTCGATCCATTGTCAAGAAGACCCAAATGAGTCGACAAAGACACATCTGCAGATCGTAACCAAGCCGCAGATGACAAGGCGGTAGCCGATCCATTGCAGACTTAACCCAGTGATGCAGATAACCACGAGCAATCCAACAGGGGAACAAACCCAGAAGAGGACGATATCCCCAAATGGCTCAAGGATCACCCAATTCAGCAAATTATCGGAAAGTTGACTGATGGAGTTAAGACGAGACAGTCAACCCTACCAGCAGGAATGGCGATGTTCTCATGTTTTATGTCACAAATTGAACCCAAGACTACAGAACAAGCCTTGGAAGATTATTCGTGGATCAATGCCATGCAAGAGGAATTGGAGCAGATGGAGAGAAACAAAGTTTGGGAACTAACAGACAGACCTGATCACAAGAAAGTTATTGGCACCAAATGGGTGTATAAAAACAAGAGTGATGAAGACGGAGCTGTTGTTAGGAATAAAGCCAGACTTGTAGCAAAAGGTTATGCACAGTGTGAGGGAATAGATTTTGATGAAACTTATGCACCTGTTGCAAGATTAGAAGCCATCAGATTATTCCTCGCATATGCTGCATTCAAGGACTTTGAAGTCTACCAGATGGATGTAAAGAGTGCTTTTCTGAACGGAATCCTAGAAGAAGAAGTCTATGTAGAGCAACCCCTGTGCTTTGTCAAAGGAGACAAAGTCTATAAGTCATTGAAGGCTCTGTATGGACTCAAGCAAGCACCAAGAGCGTGGTATGAAACACCTGTCTGTGTTTCTTGAGAAAAATGGATTTTGCAAAGGGAAAGTGGACAAGACCTGTTGAGTGGAGCACGAAGGCCACATATTAATAGTCCGTATTTATGTGGATGACATCATATTCGGTCAACCAATCCAGAATTATGCGAGAAATTCTCCAACCTCATGCAAGGAGAATTTGAGATGAGTATGATGGGAAAGCTTAACTTCTTTCTCGGATTACAAGTTGCGAGATGGAAAAAGGAATTTTCATCAACCAAGCAAAGTATACCAGAGATCTTATCAAGAGATATGGAATGGAATCACCAAGCCCGCAAGAATTCCAATGAGCACAAGTACTCACCGGATGCGCAGGCGAGGCATATCAGTGGACTCAACCCACTACAGAGGACTCATTGGATCTCTTCTGTACCTCACTGCAAGCAGGCCAGACATATCATATGCCGTTGGAGTTTGTGCAAGATTCCAGTCCAAGCCAAAGCAATCACACCTAGATGCAGCCAAGAGAATAATTAAGTACATAAAGTCTACAATTAATGTTGGACTATGGTATCCCAAGGATGATAACTTCGAGATGTCAGGATACTCAGATGCGGATTTCGCAGGATGCAAAATCAACAGGAAAAGCACTAGTGGAACGTGTCAATTCCTAGGAACCAGACTGGTATCCTGGTTTAGCAAGAAGCAGGTTTCCAACTCTATCTCCACTACAGAGTTAGAATACCTAGCTGCAGGTAGCTGTTGTGCTCAAATTTTATGGATTAGACAGCAGCTAAGGGACTATAATATCATTGCCAACGAAGTCCCAATCTGGTGTGACAACAATAGTGCTATTGCAATAACCAACAATCCGGTTTTGCACTCAAGGACGAAGCACATTGACGTTAAGCACCATTTCATTAGAGACCATGTGCTTAACAAAAGAGTTAGAGTTGAAAGAGTCAGCACAGACTACCAAATAGCTGACATCTTCACCAAACCCTTGCCAGAAGAAAGATTCCTAGAGCTGAGCAGAGACCTTGGATTACTAGATTGGGAATCTAGATCAAGCAAGTTAAAGGAAGGATTTGACCCCGAATCACTTAGGCGATACAAGAAGTCGAAGGCCGATTTAAGCAACTTAGCTGCTCGAATACCAAAGTAGAAGTCAACTCACCATTGCGAGTGAGTGGTCAATCAAAGCAGACCAGCTAAGTTTTCTAAACTGACCTCTGAATATTTAATTATTATCTGCCACATTTATAATATTAATTTTGGCTAACGAATGACATTTAAATATACATTTTTATAAGCCAAGTGTCAATTTTAATACACGCGTCAAATGCCTATTAAATCAACCTCCACGGTGGCCAATCAGAATCAACCGTCGAATTTTAAATTGGGCCACCGATTCAAATTTGAAATTCAAAAGAATATCAAAAGGCGTACCACCGTTCAAATATCTAATAAACTAATACAAACGTCTTTTCATCTTCTTTATAAGGAAAGAAGACCTTTCACTTTACTCTTTACGCTTACAGAAACCCTAGATTTTACAGAGCAAAAATATACACTAAAAATCCTCTACTTGCAGAAATGGCATCTATCGAAGGAGTGAATTTGAAGGCGGTGAAAGATCAGATCATATTCTCGATGGTTGTCGACTTTGAAGGTTTACTGGAAGCCAATCTGGAGGACTACGACATGCTCAATCTGATTCGGGCAATGAAGCTTAATGGGATCTACCCATTTCTCGACATCAACCCGCAACATCTGTTCAAAGAGGATGTCGTTGAGTTCTATCGCAAAGCTTATCTGATTCAAGACGGGATTCATAAAGACACAAGCGAGTACCTATCAGCATATATCGAGAGACGATTCGTTCTGTCTTCGGGATGAAGCACCGTGGTTTAGCGGTCGAAGCTCTCAAGCAATCCGCCGCCGAAACCTGGAAAAAGATTAAGGTCGAAAATATCCCAGAAAAATTGAAATTCACAGCCAAGAGGAATGAACTCAAGAGAATTTACCGTGTTGCGTTGGATATTACCAACAAAATAATAATGGGGATGGCGGGCAGTTATGATCAACTATCGTCGTCGAAGTTTATGGTGTTGGGAGCTTTGATTCAGGAAGAAGAAGTTGATTGGGCAGACTATATCTTCAGGCAACTCGTGAGAGAGATCAACAAGGTCGAGTGGCTTGATGATGAGAAAAGATTCAAGACAAAGCTGGCGTTTGGAACGCATCTCAGTTGGTTTTTGGAGAATACCGGAGTGGCTAAGGGAAACACTGACCCCTCCACCCCAATAAAAGGCTTGGTCATATGGACCATGAGAAAGTGAAGAAAGTCGGAGGCACTGGGAAAGCAGCTCAGTTGTTGAAGGAGCTGCCGGACTCAAGGTCATATCCAAGATACCATTCATCAGGAGAGTCGGACAGACCTGCAGCTGAGATCGGAACTGCAGTCGAGTCCGACACCGAGTCCGACGATACACCCATTGCAGTCAGATTTAAGAGACGGGGACCAGCCCCTGAAGGACCCTCTACTCTGCAGTCATCACCGGAACCCTCTCCTAAGAGGCCAAGGAAACTGCAGTTTAGCGAGGGAGAGCAATCTGAACACCTTGCCAGCCCCTCAGTTCGATCACCAATTCATCCGGAAGACCTGCCTGCACCAGACACCACTGAAACTCGGATTGTACCTGTTCTCACCCCCCCAGTCTACATATCCGAAGAAGAAGAAGCAGGTCTCATAATCTCTATTCCTGAAGCTGATTATACTTTTAACCTTCTAGAAAATAATACTTTCAACCTTTCAATTGAACAACTCCAGCTTGTTAAGCCACAAGCAGTAAAACACTCTTTTGTACATATTTTTGAAGAGTGGAAATTTTTCAAGACTATGACTTTTACAAATCTTCAAACCTACATTGCAACTAGTAGTTGGGAATATCCCCAAGCCACTGAGGAGGTTCTGATTGAATTTTGCAAAGAATCAGACTTAGCTTTAATCCTCCAGGATAAATGGTTCATGTCCCATTTTAAAACAAACATGGACCACTTTATTCATTCTATCATGCTCAGCATTTTTGATGGCATTTTTGGAGAGGAGGAGGAGGAGGAAGTGGAAAAAGAGATTAGAATTGAAGAAGTAGATGGAGATAATGAAATTATTGATTTGGTGGCTGAAGAAGATGAAGAAGAGAGAAAAATAGAAGAAAATATTCCAGTTGAAAAACAGCCAGAAGAAATTGAGAAGACAGAATAATTAGCTGATGAAGGAGATGAAGAAGAAGGAGAAGAGGTAGATTAAGAAAAAGATGAAGAAGAAAAGGAGGATGAGGATGATGAAGGAGAAAAGAAGGAGCAGGATGATGATAAGAATGATGATGATGATGATGATGATGATGATGATAATGATGATGGAGGAGATGTAGGAGCAGCAAAAGAAAATGAAAAAGAAAAAGATGAGGAATAAGGAAAAGAAAAAGAAGAAGAAGAGAAAGAGGAAGAGAGAGAAGAAGAAAAGGAGCCAGAGCCGGAGCCAGAGCCTATTCACGAAGCTGCAGATAGGACTGTGGTACCTGCCCGGTACACCAGCCTAGACGCAGAGCTGGCTGAAGACTCCAGGTCAGGGACCCCGGAGAAAACCCCCTCTGACCTACCAGCTGCAGACAGGAGCCTGCAGTCTAGTGGTTCCTTTGCAGAAGGATCAGGAGAGCACTCTCCATCAGCTCAGATATCTCCTACCATGACTGAGCTGATCAGGCAAATCGTCAAAGATACTATTTGAGAGTTGCTATCATCTCAGGTCACTCCTGACCTTCAGTCAATAAATGCCAAGATAGACACCCTTCTACAGAGAGAGATTCCTCAGCCCCCTCCCCCTACCAACAACAGAATGCCATTTGGCATGTCTGATTGGATGAGCAGAATGGAACAGCAATTAACTACCCTTGTTGATGCTGGCAAAAAGGGGGAAGAGAGAGTTTAGGGGGAAGAGAGAAATAAGAAGCAAGAAGAAGCAGGATATCCTTCAAATTGAAGGACCCTCAAGTCTGAAGAGAAAGGAAGCTGTGGATCCAGATGACCAGGCTCACCAGCCTGAAGGAAAGAGAAGAAGGACTAGAGGTGGTTTTGGACCTACTCTAGAATGGGAAGGGAAGGAGCTGTGGTTTGTTGAGGACTTTATTCCATTTGAAGCTCTTGAGATGTGGGGATCTGCAAAGAAGAGGTTCATCAAAGACTATTACATCTGGGAATTACTCCAGGATGATAAACTCTCCCCACAAGAAATTTTCATAAACTTCATGGAAGAAATCCATCCGAAGCTTTGGGCTATTCTGAAGAAGCACGCTAAAGATCAAAATGCTTATCCTATGATTCCCTCATTCAGAGCAGAGGAAGCACCGGCCGTGCGGACGGTGAACTTAATGAGTTAGCGCTTCAAAGAGAAATCAAGCAAGTGTGTCTTGAGAACAGATTCACATCCCAGCAAGAACAAGACTTCGCAGCACTTGTTGTGAAGAGGAAATATGGTCTTGCTCCAGTCAAGATAAGACCAATTGGAGCGAAACCATTCAAGCCTGCCAAGCAGCCTATTCGAAGAGGCAGAGGAAGAGGCAGATGACTTTTAGTTATTTCTTTGTACTTGTAATTTTATTTTCTGTACCTGTAAAAACCTTCTTGTAAATTTCAATCATAAACAAGTCAGAAAATTTTATAACAGTCTGTTGAATGACAATTTCCAATTGTCTCAATATTAGACTGATTTTAGTTTGTGTCTTGCACTTAAGTGCAGACTTGGTCATTTGATTACTTGCTTAAAGTTTTGCCATCATCAAAATAGGGGGAATTTGTTAGGAATACTTGTTAGATTTTGATGATGTCATTAATATAAAATCAAATGTTTATTACTTGGCAAAATGTAAGGAAGAACCAAATGAGTATCTTCCATAGGCCAAATATGTTAAGTATAAAACTTGGCAAAATGTAAAAAAGAACCAAATGAGTATCTTCTGTAGGCCAAAAATTAGTTAGACTGAAAAAACGGAAAAGTACTAAGTACAGCTTAGTCCATCAGAGAGGAACAGTAGGAGTCCAGTCGAGTAGCTCAGTCAACAAAATTTATCGAGAGAAGTTTGACGATTGCAATGAGGTATCTCGTGGAAGTCACTGACTGGACAAGTCACAAACAGTGAGCAATGAGAGGACTTGTCTGCAGAGATGTTAGCTGCATATCAGCCTACTCGAAGGCAGCCAAGTACTCCAAGTCCACGTCAGCATGCGTTGAAAAGTCAAGTATTACGGAAAGCTCACATGCAACGTGAAGAGACAAATTGGAGTGATTCCCGCAAGAGATATGATTTAAATAAATCATCCAGACCCACCTTGAAGACTTTAATTCTTTTATATTCAAAAGATTCGGCGCTCACATGCAGAAGTCTTCACAACGGTCGGAAGATAAAATTAAATAATGGGAATCCAGCCTTGCAACGTTCAGAAAGAATAAACAATGAAGTCTCCCTCCAACGGACGGATTTGTTCAAAAGATTTGCAACGGCTACAAGGAAAAAGCTCAGAGATCGTGACCTATATATATCCGAAGATTTGAAACTGAGCAACTACCGGTGCGAACATACATTCTAGCGATCAAAGCAATCAAGCAATCTAAAGCAATCAATAGCATCGTGAAAAGAGCAGATCTAAAAGTTCATTCTTAAGGAAGCTCTTAAGTTGGAGAAGACAAAAAAACTCTTGTCTATAATCTTGAGTATGGGGTACTTCACTGGTTGAAGTAAGAGACTGTAAAGGCATCCGAGGATCGAGGATCAAGTGGTGCAAGGCAGTCAAGTGTGTACAACGGCACGGATTTCCACTGGTTAGAAGCTGTTGCAGTGTGGTTTGAATCACTGTAATATTTATCACTGGTTGAAAATTATAGTGAATTTATCTCCAACTGGTTTGGACAAAAGTGGATTAGTAGAGGATTACCCCACCTCTGAGACCACTATAATTGCCTGCGTTATTTACTGTTTTACTGCATCATATTTTAACTGCTGCATACATTGTTAAGTGTTTCATTAAGTTAATCTCTATTCGTCATCAGCTGACTTCCGCTTATATCCAAGAACAAACGACTCCAAGTCATTTGTTTAACTATCAGCTGAAGAAACTCACTCTTCGTGAAAAAGAGTTCAAGAGTTTCAACAAGTCTATTCACCCCCCCCCCCCATCTAGACTTGTTCCTGGACGACTTGTGACCTACAGTTGGTTGCCGAGCCATCCACATATAGCTTCCAGGCAGGCCGGCCGATCTGGGTTGGACTGTGAGGGAATGTTAATTCCACCACGAAGTCTGCCAGAGCTTGGCCTTTGATCGCCGTGCAAGGAGCGTATGTGATACCGTATTGGGCGATCTCCAGCGACCACTTGAGGAGTCGCCCGTTGGTGTCTGGCCAGTGTAGAACTTGCCTTAGAGGTACAGTTGTCAGAACTTCCACTTGATGTTCGAAGAAGTAGGCCCTTAGCTTGCGAACACTCATGACAAGAGCGTATGCGATCTTCTCCAGGGGTGTATAACGTGTCTCTGCATCGTGGAGCGCTTGACTAATGTAGTAGATCGGCAAGTGGACTTGTCCCTCCGCTCGCACCAAAACGGCACTCAGTGCGACCCCTGAGGCCGTTAGGTAAAGGAATAATTTCTCACCGGGGATCGGCTTTGCCAGGATCTGGGGGTTAGATAGATATTCCTTGATTTTGGCGAACGCTACTTGACTCTCCTCCATCTATGCGAACTTCTTGTTCTTTATGGTCGCGAAGAAAGGTTTACTTTTATCGCCGAGCCGAGATATGAAACGGTTGAGGGCAGCCAAACAACCTGTGAGTCGTTGCACTTGCTTGACATTCCGTGGCTCTTGCATGTCGAGGATCGCCTGAATCTTGGTGGAGTTCGCCTCGATCCCCCTTTGGCTCACGATATGCCCCAGGAATTTTCCGGAGCTCACCCCGAAGTTGCATTTCTTGGGGTTCAGTTTCATGTTGAACTTCTCGAGGATGGCGAACGTCTCAGCGAGATCATTAAGGTGGTCTTCCTTTTTAAGGCTTTTGACCATGATGTCGTCAATGTAGACCTCCATGGTTTTACCGATCTGATTGGCGAACATTCCGTTGACTAGACGCTGGTAGGTTGCCCCCGCATTCTTCAAGCCGAACGGCATTCGGATCCAAAAGTATATGTCCTTTTCCGTGTGGAAAGATGTGTGCTTTATGTCTTTCTCCGCCATTGGGATTTGATGGTATCCGGCGAAGGCATCCATGAACGACATCATTTCGCAACATGCTGTACTATCGACCAAGTGATCAATATGAGGCATCGGAAAGTGATCTTTTGGACATGCCGCATTGAGGTCGGTGAAGTCGATGCACAACCTCCAGGAGCCAGTTGGCTTTTTGACGAGCACCGCGTTGGCGACCCACTGTGGATCGTCTGTAGCTACTCCGATTAGTTTGTTGTTGAGTAGCTTTTTGACCTCTATGTCGAGCGCCGCGTACTTCTCAGGACCGAATTTCCTACGTTTCTAGTGAACAGGCTTCCTTGCCGGGTCGATTTTTAGATAGTGACAGGCGTGTTCAGGACTTATGCCAACCATATCTTGATGCGACCAGGCAAAGACTCCGATGTTCTTACGTAGTAAATTGATCAGTCCCTCTTTCAATTCGCAATCGATGCTTACGCCGATCTGTACTTCTCGCTCCGGGAGAACCAGATCTATCGTTACATTTTCCAACTCTTCAATGGGGACGATCACCTCTCGTTTGGAACGATTTCCGGACTCGATTCTTGGATCGATGTCGATACTTGGCTCGAAACCGATCCTTGGCTCGATGTCGTCCGTTAATCGATGTGAGATGGCGTCCTCTGAATCGAGTTGGTACGATGTGCTTGGCTCATCGATCTCTATGGGTTGATCGTCGATCGTTTCAATGTTACACATAGCATGGGAAGTATTGAAAGAAGTTACGACATAGGAGTAGTTAAAATATTTCTTTGCCATTAGCTGATCTCCTTTACTGATCTGACCATCCCATCGGTGTGGGAATTTGATCTGATAAAAAAAGAAAGACGAGGCGACCGCCTCAAAGGTTTCTAAAGCAGACGACCTAGGAACCCATTATAGATCTTTGGGCACATCTATGATTACAAAATTTAGGTTCATAGTAATCCTCACCTTGGGATCGTAAAAGCATATTAGCTCGACAGAGAGCTTGATCCTTCCATAGGCTTGGACTGTGCTGTCGCCGAACCCTTGAAGCACGGTGTCGAACGGCTTGATGAATTTGGTTAGATTGCCGAGCTGGTCAAGAGAGGACTTGAATATGATGTTGCAGAAGCTCCCATTGTCAACCAGCACGCGGTCGACCATCTTCCCAAAGATACAAGCAGAGATCACCAATGCATCCTCGTTGGGGCATTGTACTCCCTCCCTGTCCTTGTTGGAGAAGGTGATGAGCGCGTCTTTAGAGATGGTCGGCTCTGGAGGTACCATGACATGGACCCCGGCGAACGCCCTTAGTTCGGCCTTTCGCTTCCTGTTTGACATGGTGGAAACCGGGGAAAGGCCCCCGAGGTTTCCACCTCCTGCTTGAAGCATATTAATCCGACTGCCAGGGTTGATCGGAAGGATCGATTCATCAGAATACTCCGGCTCATGCTCGATCCTGGCGACCGGATTGGGAGGGGTCCTTTCGTTTTGTTGGCGTTCGCGCCCTCCGGTCCTCTCTGTCCTAGGTTCTGGCTTGGTGACCAAGTTGTCCAATTTGCCTTCCTCAAACAGTCGCCAGAGTTGTCTGAGGAGGTCGCGGCATTGGCTGGTGTTGTGGTCAGGACTCTTGTGGTAGGCACAGAATTTGCTGCGGTCTAGATGATCGTGGTCCCTTATCGGCTTTGGTTTGGAAAGCCATTCGCGCCCCTTGATCGCATTGAAGATGTGGGCCGGAGATAAATTGAGGTTGTGGAGAAGGTGGACCTCCACATCCTCAAAGGCTTTGAACTCACCAGGCGGCTTTGCGACCGCCTTTCTGGGCTTGGTAACCGCCTTCTTCTGGGCATGGGGCGTCTTCCCTTCTCCGGAGGGTCCCTCGCCTAAGCGGAGGGAGAGCATCCTCTGCCTGGCCAGAAAATCGGCGGCTCTGATGCGGAAGACCGAGTAGGTCGGGGGGATGTCCATAGTGAGGTGCCTGAACATGGGTGAGTAGCCGCAGAATCCCCCCAGGACTGAGTAGAGGGCGAGCTCGTCGTTGATGGGCTCGCCGGTGAGGACTATCTCGTCTACCCATTCGATGTAATATTCATCTGATTCATCCTTCCCCTGCCTGATTTTCATCATGCGGTGGGGGCCTTCCGGGCGAGCGACTTTGGCGGCTAAGTACGACGTGAAGTCGTTCGCCAGCTTCTCAAAGCACTTGATTGAGCGAGGTGGCAGTGAGATGTACCACCTGTGGGCGAGGTCGCCCAGAGTTAATGGGAACATTCGACACTTCGTCGCATCTGATGCTCCGCATACGGTCATGTAGATCCGGAATTTGCTCAAATGGGTCTCCGGATCTGATCTCCCCTCATACAGAGGTGTTTGTGGGGGAGCGATCTTCGGTTGTACTGGGGCGAGCTCGATCTGGACCGCGAGTGGTTCACTTGGTCCAGCGATCAATCTCCTGGCGCTGCCCGATTTCGAGGCGGCTTCATCTCGTCATTTGGCCGCATGGCGGCCATCGCCGTCGCTTTGGCTCACCGATTGGCTCCGGAGGCTTGGCCGAGGCGATCGTGCACAGATCCTCTGCCCCCCTGGTGGACGATGAGTTCTCCGCCAGCGGCCTCATTTCTAGGGCGAGCGGGGGCTCGCTGACCGGCTTGTTTTCTGGGAGTCGGATATGCCGAACTCATGGTAAAGGATTCTGATACCGATGTCTCCCGGCTGGGGCCTGAGTGCCTGGGTCGCCATGAGGGATCGCTTCCCAGGTGGCTGAAGATGGAGTCATCCCGCCTGACGAGAGCCTTCTCTTGTGGCTCGGGGCTTTCTATCGATTTCTCAACATAGATCCCCCTGAGCTTCCGCTTTCCTGCCCGGCGGATGGCTGACGGAGTGATGGTGGGCGAGTCGTATGCCCTCCGTCGCTCCCTGAGGATGGCTATAGCCTCCTCAATCTGTTCTGCGGTCTGGAACTGATCGAGTGAGAGGCTAGGACCGTCCCTCGGGGGCGGGAGTGAGAGCCTTGCGTCGCCGTGGTCACCTTCCGCCATGGGCTGGGATTCGGTCCGGGCCGGAATGAGGTTTCCGGCAGATCGGAGGGTGGCTCTCTTGGAGGTCGTTGCAGATGTCATTTTTCTGAAGTCTTTTCTTTTGAAGAACAGTGAGTGTTTCTTCAAGTATATGTCCGGAGAACAGTGAGTGTTCTTCGAGACGGTAGGAATAAAAATGAAGGTTTAGACGCCCTTCCTCTAGCGCCAATTGTTGTTACCCAAAATATTATCCGGAGATAGTATTGCTGGAATGATCGAGTAACAAACAAATGCGAGAACACTTCCGTGAGAAAATAAATAACACAAGATTTGCCGGGGTTGTTAATCCCAGGCTTGAATGCTCTCGCGAGATGTTATTAATAAGTATACTGTTGAGTACAAATATTAATATTAGAATCTATTACAATGAGTGTAAAGACTTCTAGTTATCTAAGCTGTAGAGCGTGTAGATTGCCGGAAGAACCAGATATGAAGATCTGTGAGTTCTTGCTATTTGATATTCTGTCAATGTATGAGAATGTGTATTTCTCTCTGTATTCACGGTGATGATTGCCTGATTTTATGAAGATAATCGCATGATCCTTGGACACTGTTGTGAGCCTCCTATTTATAGGAGACAAGGCTATTGGGGCCTCTCCGGCGATCGCGGGCGACCGCCATTTTCTATATTATAATAGGATGGCCGATCGTCCCGTCACGTGGGCTGTTCCCTTAAAGTTTGGGGCTGATGATGGTGGCCAGCTGTGCGAGCCCATGGGAAGCCTGCACGCGTCCTGAGTCGTTGTCCGGGGGGGACCCGCCTCGTACCTTTCGGCGGCCCTGTCGGTAGGTGAGGTAGGTGACAGACTGGGGTCAAAGGTCTTATCTGTCGGCGCCTTTTGCGGATCTGCATGTGGGTCATCGTCCAAGATTTGGTCTTCGAAGACTTTGACGGATGTTGGATTTATACGTGGTACGAGACGACCGTCTCTGGTTGGACATCAAAGACGATCGCCAGGTACCAAAAGACGATCGCCGTGGGTGCCGACCTCTGGGTGTTTGCCCAGAGTATGTCTTCTATGGTTGGCTCTCAGATCATAATGCCGATCGCCACTGAGGTGTATTAATCGCCGCACAACACCCTTTTCCACAATATCATGAATGAAGTGGCGCCTAACGTCAATGTGTTTAGTACGATCATGGAAAACAGGATTTCTACACAAATGGATACTAGATTGACTGTCAGAAAATACCACAACATTATCATGAAGAACATCAATTTCAAGCAGTAAACCTTTCAACCAGATAGCCTCCTTAAAGGGTTCAGTAGTGGCAATATATTCAACTTCAGTAGTAGACAAGGTAACTATGTGCTGAAGTTGCGATTTCCATGAAATGCAAGAACCACACAAGGTAAACACATAAGAAGTTGTGGATTTACATTCATCTCTGTCATTAGCATAATTGGAGTCAACATAACCTTTAAGATTAATCCCATCTTCAGATTTAGAGAAAACAAGGCCATCAGATACCGAATTTTTTAGGTAACGGAGTAACCATTTAAGGGCCTCCCAGTGAGGTTTACCTGGATTAGCCATATATCTACTCAAACAACTCACCACATAAGCAATGTCAGGCCTAGTACTAGCCATAAGGTACATGACAGATCCAATAGCATTTTCATAAGGGACGGATCTCATTTCAATAATTTCAGAGTCAGTTTTTGGTGACTGAGTTTTGGATAATAAGAAATGAGGAGTCAATGGCACACTAGCAATTTTGGCATCAGTCATAGGAAATTTCTCAAGAATTTTATCAATGTATGAAGACTGATTGAGAAACAAAGTGACATTAGGTCTTTCCCTAACAATATTCATACTTAATATCCTTTTTGCATCTCCTAAATATTTCATGTCAAATTGTTTATTTAGGCAACTTTGAACATGATAAATAGATTTAATGCAAGAACTAATCAACAGCATATCATCTACATAAAGAAGCAAGAAGGTAGGAACATTAGAATCATTCTTGAAATAAAGGCACGGATCATATGCACTACGACAAAATTTCAAGGAAAACATGCAGTCATTGAACTTTTTGTTCCACTGTCTAGGAGATTGCTTTAAACCATATAAGGATTTTTAAGTAGGCATGCATGATTAGGATGGTTAGTGTCTGTAAAACCTTCTGGTTGTTTCATATAAATGGTTTCTTTCAATTCACCATGCAGAAATGCTGTCTTAATATCTAATTGTTTCATCTCCCAATTATGATGTGCAACTAATGCTAGCATGATGCGAACAGTGGTGAATTTAACTACTGGAGAAAAAATTTCGTTATAATCAATATCTTCACGTTGAGTAAATCCTTTAGCAACTAACCTGGCTTTAAATCTGACATTATCTTCTTCATTTTTAACCTTGAACAACCATTTGCAATCAATCAACGAGCAGTTCTTAGGTTTAGGGACAAGAGTCCAAGTTTGGTTAGCATGCAGGGATGTCATTTCTTCATTCATAGCATTTAACCATTCATTTGAACTGTCAGATTTTAAAGCATCGTTGTAGGTTTTAGGTTCATTACCATCAAGCATATCAAACACATTGAAAGCAAGAGAGGACATGTGAAAATCATCTAAATGTATAGGTCTTCTAATGTTCCTTCTAGGCCTATCCCTAGTTAATTGATAATCAAACAAGTCATCTATAACAGATTCAGATTCATCTTCATTTTCAGAAGAGTTAAGATCATTAGAAGTATCAGGATTTTCCACATTTTCAGATTTAACGGGTACTTCACTATCACTAAGATGCTCCACCCTGATCTGAACAGGGTGAGATGAAGTTTCGGTAGCTAAAACAGGAGCAGGCAATGGGTTATCCAAACAAGGAAATTCAATTTCATTAAATATCACATCCCTACTAATTATTTTCAAGCCAAGTTCAGATCTAACCCATAAACGATAACCTTTAACACCATCAGGGTAACCAAGAAAAACACATCTAATGGCCCTAGGTTCAAGTTTATCAACATTTTGATGCACATAAGCAGCACAACCAAACACACGAATGTTTGAGAAATCAATAGAATATCCCGACCACACAGACTCGGGGTAATTGCCATTCAACGGAACATAATGAGATCTATTAATAAGATAGACAGCTGTTAAAAGAGCCTCACCCCAAAAACTTTTGGACAATCCGGAGGTGGCAAGCATGGACCTTACCTTTTCAATAAGGGTTCGGTTCATTCGCTCAGCTACCCCGTTTTGTTGAGGGGTGTAGGGAACTGTCTTATGCCTACGGATGCCATTTTCGGTACACATAGTATCAAATTGAGCATTGCAAAATTCAAGACCATTATCTGTCCTAAGTTTTCGAATTTGTTTACCTTTTTGATTTTCCATTAAAATTCTCCAATTCTGAAATTTTTCAAACACATCTGATTTTAGTTTGAGCAAGAATACGAAAACCTTCCTAGAGTAATCATCAATAGTAGACAGAAAATAGCGGTTCCTACCATGCGTCGGAACACTGGTAGGACCCCACACATCAGCATGAACATATTCAAGCACATTAGAATTTTTACTGGATTTTTCAGGAATATGATCAGGGGAATTGGGAGGTTTAGGAAATTGCAATTTGCGTTGTTTGCCATACATGCAAGAGTCACAGAAAGACATCTTAGAGATTTTATCTTTTCCAAAACATCCTTGTTTATGCAAGATATCTAATCCCTTTATGATCATGTGTCCTAAACTATTATGCCACAATTCAGTTTTATCGGCACAAACCATGTTAGCACATGCAGTAGTTTCAGTTTGGCAAATATATAAATTAAATTTCCTAATACCCTTAAACAACAATAAAGAACCTCTACAGATTTTCATGCAACCATTCCCCCAGCAACCTCTAAGACCCTCATCTTCCAAAGTAGTACATGATATTAGATTATGAGATAAATCAGGAATATGTCTGAAATTTTTCAGAGTGAACTGAGTACCAGAAGCAACTTTCAGACAAACATTACCATCACCGGCCACAAGTCGTTTCACTTTATCAGCCATATACACATACCGATCACCAAGATTAGTGTAACTAGTGAAGTGCTGTTTATAAGGTGTCACATGATGAGTGCATCCTGAATCAAGTAGCCATTCATTTTCATTTAGACCAGACAACACAGAATTCACAGAAGCATGCATTTCATCAATTACCATAAAAACATCGCCCATAGCCATATTAGTCTAGTCATTTTGCTGATTCTTCTTAGGTTTAGTACATTCTTGTATGTAATGACCAGATTCCCCACAATTATAGCATTTGCGATTCTTAGGCCGAAACTTATATTTATCCCTCCATTGCCCTCTTTTCTTATTAGACTTATCAGAATCACTTTTGTTAAGGGGTTTCTTTTTAATATGTTGCTTACCCCTTACAAAATTGACATCAGTCACGGGTTTAGAAACCTTATTAACTTTTAAGTCTAATTCCTTACTTTTTAAGCCACTAATGACAGTACCTAAAGTGACAGAATCCCTTCCATATTTGATAGAATATTTAACATCATTATAGGTATCAGGAATTGCATTCAAGAGCACAATAGGAGTATAATCATCGATGTTTTTATCACCAGATTGTTTTATATCTTGTACTAACTTTGTAAAAGCATCAAGATTACCATCGATATCCTTATTTAAATCCAGCTTATATCGGAAAAAAAATTCAAGAAGGAATAACTTATTGGGCAGAGAGGTTTCAGTAAACGTTTCTTCCAGTTTATCCCAAAGTTGTTTAGCATTATTAGTTTTGCCTATTCGTCTAATCACAGAATCAGATAAGTTCAAGATTATTAATGAATGAGCAAACTCAACCAATTCTTCACGTTTCGCAGGAGTTACATTTGACTGAAAAGTACCTTCAATGGCCTTAAAACATTTTTGTTGGACAAGTATAGATTTCATCTACTGTTGCCAGATTCTGAAATCTCCCTTGCCATCGAAAGGTGCCATGGTAAATGAAGTAAGAGAACCCATTTTAATATTTGTAAAAATCACACAGGATTTTAACCAACAACACAGGGTACTATTAATAATGTAAAAGCTGAGATGATAGTTAAATATCACGTAGATATCACAAAGACCAAAATCACACAAGATTTTAAAATTAAACGAGCTGGAATCATAACCCCAAGCCCCTACAAGATCCAAGGAGCATTTGCGGTCCAGGCAAGAGGGTTTGGTGTACTCGGAGATTACGACTACCACAGTCTCAACACAAAGATAGTAAATCGAAGCAATCACAGTCACACAGACAAGATATAGCAAATAAAAACAGACGGAAGCTAAAAGATTAATAAGGAGCAACACACCACCAGTAACACAATACGAAAAATAAATAAGATAGAGTGTAAGCTGCAATACCTAAGTGGATCCCTTGGCCAGAATTCGTACGCCCTTCCGAATAGAAACCACGTTTAGTGGCTCCGATACCACTGTTGGGTATCTATTCGGAATACATAAATTTACACAACTCAGCAGTAAATAAAGGACCTATGGTATTAGGGATATAGGGATTAATGTTTAAAGATTAATCCTAGAAATTGAATGATAAAATAATAAGAACTGGAAACAAAACACAGGTCGGAAAAATAACAAGTAAAAGATCAAACTGAGCAGATCACACAGGATCTGAAAATATCCAGAGGTGAAGGTGGTGAGAGACGAACACAAGTCGGCTCAGTCCTCCACTCTCGTATACCCACGTCCAAGGCTCAAAACAATGGCAGCCAGCAGCCCTTATTGTACCCAAAACCAGGCAGTTTCACAAAGAAGCACAGGGAATCACAGGTAATATCCAGAACCAAGAACCCTATACCCGAAGTTCCTCTCCCCAAGCTCTCGGACTAATTTCACTCAGAAAACGGAAACGATTCACTTAGAAAATCACAAAGATATTTTTACCTCAAGAACTCTCTCTCAATTTTTCGGTGTCAATCCTCAAAAATGATCCCACTATTTATAGGGAATAAAGCAGTAACCAAAGCCGCGGTCGTCCAAGGAAGAAGCAACCATCCGTATCATTAAGTTGATAAGGGTTGCGTTCATATCGGAATAGATCGGAGAATACAGAGGCGAGAGAGAGGGTAAAACCGAAGAATACGAAAGAATCGGGAGAGAGGCGCAAGAGGAGGGGGAGAAGTAATTAGGGTTACGGGCTGTAGAGGGTAAATATATCACAAGATGGACGGATGTGATATGCCCTACAAAAGGGACGGTCGTGATTAACCCCAAGATTATTCTGGAATCCGGGCCTGAGCTTTGGTGTATTGAAGGGACTGGGCTGCACAAGATGTATTATTTATTGGACCGAGTCATAAAATAATTCATTTAGACCTCAAATAACAACAAATTCGTCCAGTGAAATTGCAAAATACCAAGGAATACATCATTAACAACACAATATGATACAAGGCAAACACAATATATATATATATATATATATATATATATATACACACACACATAGGTATATATCATAGGAGAGTTACATAATGAAAAGGGGAAGAACGCTAAATTCATCGTCCAGCCTCAACACAAATGTAATGCTAGGTACTTGTTTGGCAACATGAAAATGGTTATTTCTCTGAGTCAATTCATTACAAAATTAATTTCATACAAATGTAGTCACGGGATAGAAAGGAGATTTCCGCGTAAATCATTGGTCAAAGCTCAACACAAGCTCAGAAAATATCTGTGAAGCAAATGAACATAAAAGGTGAAATTTTTAACATAAAAATTGAAAAATCACCTCCATTGAGCCAAAGAAAGAGGCTTTGAGGAAGCATCTTCATCAGCCACAGTGTTACAGTTGATTTGTGGCTGAGTTTCATGAATATCACAAGTCAACTTAGACACAAAGCTAAAATAAAGGCTCAATTATTGGTTGTAAGCGTCTGTCTACCATCAGCCAACCAAGACCTATAGTACTTTTTTTCTTTTTAACTGACAGACATTTTCTAAGTTGACTGTAACTCGTCAATTACCAGGTAGATAACAATCATTTGGTTGGTTGGTAGTTGGTACCGCCGCGCCGGCGAAATCATGTTGCGGATGAGCTTAGGGCGGCAGTGAAATGTATTTGTTTTGTTTTGTTTTTGCCTGAGCCCCGTGCATTTTGTAAGATTGACTAAAAACACCCTTTAAGTTTAGACGTCTCCTATTTTAAATTAACTCAATTTTTTTGGTAAATTTTGAGATTTCATTACAAGTTTTGAAAATTTAGTGGTATTACAATTTTTGAAAATGTAGTGGTTTTGAAGCGTTAATTTTGGAAACGAGAATAACTTTTTGGGACAAAGAAAAATGGGAAATGAGACTATCATTTAGGGACAGAGAGAGTACTTTTATACTCCCTCCGTTCCAGAGTAAAACCTATTTAGTCCGCCCCACAGCAAAGGTTTTTTTTTTCCTAAAATTGCAAAGAATCTTTACTTAATTTTATACTCACAACACCAATCAACTTACTATACCTCCCACTCATTTTCTCTCCTATTTAATTTTTCATACGCACGACACATACATCATTTACAGCTTTTCTTTATTGTTTTTCAAATGAAAAGGAGACAATTTACTCTGGAGAGGGAGTACAAATATATAATTAAACCCAAACATGCATCTATCCATTATCAGTATAAAATAATATATTTGTATTTTTTTGGGCAAAACAATAAAGAAACAAAGTCTTTAAAAATTGAAAAATTGAACAAAACATTCTTCACAATGGAATGGACATTCCCTCGGGAACGAATATAGCAATTATTTGAAGGAAAATTACAAGTTAGACGCCATCTCAGCACTTTCTTTTAATAAACACCCTGACCCCACCGCCATCTCATCACTTTCTTTAATAATAATAATGTCAACACCCCCATAAATTCCCCCACTTTCTTTTTTGTTTATAAGTGCTTCTTTTTTTAAACAAACTCATTTCAACATTCAAATCTAGGAAAATGTACAAAAAACTGATATCTGTAAATTGAGTATTTTTTGAATTTTAACATTAACTCTAATCTAACTACTAACCACTTGTATTTTATTATTTTTTAAATTTTAACATTAATTCTTATCTAACTACTACTAACCACTTGTATTTTATTATTTTTTAAATTTTAACATTAATTCTAATCTAACTACTAACAACTTGTATTTTATTATTTTTTAAATTTTAACATTAATTCTAATCTAATTACTAACCACTTATATTTTATTATTTTTTAAATTTTAACATTAATTCTAATCTAAATACTAACCACTTGTATTTTATTATTTTTAAATTTTAATATTAATTCTAATCTAATTACTAACCACTTGTATTGTATTATTTTTTAAATTTTAACATTAATTCTAATCTAACTACTAACCACTTGTATTTTATTATTTTTTAAATTTTAACATTAATTCTAATCTAACTACTAACAACTTGTATTTTATTATTTTTTAAATTTTAACATTAATTCTAAGCTAATTACTAACCACTTATATTTTATTATTTTTTAAATTTTAACATTAATTCTAATCTAAATACTAACCACTTGTATTTTATTATTTTTAAATTTTAACATTAATTCTAATCTAATTACTAACCACTAGTATTATATTATTTTTTAAATTTTAACATTAATTCTAATCTAAATACTAACCACTTGTATTTTATTATTATTTAAATTTTAACATTAATTCTAATCCAGACTTGAATGAAATTCCAGACTTGAACGAAATTCCAGACTTGAACGAAGAGCCTCAGTCATGCTACATTCATCGACTAATGGATGAAATTCCATTGATATTTCATCCTTACATCACACATATTCAAGATGTCAGAGGTGATGGAAATTGTGGATTTCGAGCAATATCTGTTTGTCTTGGGTATGGCGAAGATGAGTGGCTCTATATTCGGCGTCAACTGCTAGACGAGTTATTGAGTTCATACCATGCCTATGCTAGAGTTTTCACTGATGGATTCGATGAACTACATACTTCACTGAAGTACTTACAATCGCCTGCACCTCCAAAACATTGGATGCTTATGCCTGACACGGGTATCCTGATTGCCAACACGTTTGGTGTGGTCCTTATTTTTTTAACCAAGCAAGGCGCTATCACTTTCTTTCCTCTTTGGAAAGGTCCGGAAGAATTTTTGTACCATCGGATTATTACGATATCACTTGTATATGATAGTCATTATGTGATGGTACAATTAGAAGGAGATTGTTCGATGCCTATCATTTCGGCTTACTGGATCCGCCACAAAGCCCTGTGTGCAGCTGGATGGGAAACTATGTTCATGTCACGTCTGGAACTTTATGGACAACTGAAATCTTGTAATCCCGAAGCACCTTTTATAACTATAGAGGATTGTTAATTGGTATTATTTTGGGTCTCTAGTTCTTGTGTTTGTGTATTCATGAAAGAATGTTAAATGATACTCCCTCCGTCCACGAATTTCCTTGACAGTTTGACCCGGCATGGGTTTTAATAAGATGTATTGACTTTGAGTAGAGATGTGTGGTGAGTGGATTTTGGGTCCACTTGGGTGTATGTTTATTAGTAATTTAGTGTAGATAAAGTAATGATGTTGATGTGTGAAGATAAAGGTGGAATTAAAAAAGTAATGATGTTGATGTGTAAGGATAAAGGTGGAATTAAAAAGTTTCCTTATTTAGAAAAAGTGAAGTGTAAAGAAAGGTTGTGGACGGACGAAAATGGCAAATGTAAAGAAAGATCGTGGACGGAGGGAGTATTATTTTTGGGCTCATATTTTTATTTTTATGTATTCATTTATATTTTTATAATAACATATAAAAAATCTATATGGTATTAATATTTATTAATTTAAAATAAATAAGTAATCATTTACCTAAATATTTAATCATTAAATAATATAGAAATACATGTATTAATTAATTAATATTTATTGATTAAAAATAAATTAGTAATCATTATTTTATTAATAAAATAAAGGGGTCATCATTACTTTACTACAACCCTAAGTTATTTATATGGGTAGAGGTGTTTTTTTAGTATATGGGGGTGTTTATTTAGCCACCCCTAAATTTTTGGGTGTAACTGCTCTTTTGCGGAGTATCTTTTTTAGTGAGGACGTACAAGGGTTGTTTTTTTCTCCTCGTCTCCTAACGTAGCACATCTGCACATCTAAAAAAACAAAAATAAAGAAAAAACTATCAATAAATTAATTCGTGAAGTCATAATTCAAACTCTTTTATCATTTAATTAATATAAAAATAGAACTACGCTACCAGCATCATGGATGACGATGGAACCGACGAAAAGATAGCTAGGAAAGAGAAGGCTGCAGATATATAATTAAGAAGCAAATGGAATTAAGTGAATATGGATATTTTATTTTATATTTTAATTTCCTGTTTTCCTATCATATTATATGTATGGCCATGTGAGCACATCACATAGAAGAGAAATTGGAGGTGGAATACTACAACAACAACATTACCTCAATCTTGTCAACATAGCGGGGTAAGGGATCGGATGTCTGTGATACGCCTTACACTTGTCTTAACACAAAGAGAGCATTTCGGATGATCCAAAATGAAAATTGCATCGAGAATTGCATGGAATGACTAATCTTGTGAGAAAAGAAGTGCGGTAGGCTTTAGTGAGTCATTTTGTTTTATTCCATTATAATCCAGAATCGAAGAATAAGAAGTCTTTGGCTCCATTGAAACGATGGAAATGTGGAGGTGGAATACTACGTGCGAAAAATTATTAGTAAGCTTAAGGTTGTTTTTGAGATAAACATTATATTTAAGTATCCAAATTTATCATAGATCAAAATGATAACGACAATTTAATAGAAGTTTTAACTAAAATCAAAATAGTTAAAATGTATAAATTCATCAATTTTAGTATTAAAACTTATTTTTACAAACTTGAATTCACTTAAAATGAACACTAAAAATTCAATGGGCTAAATGAATATGTTGAATATGTCATGTCTGGACTATTTGTGGTGTCTACCTTCTTGCAGAGAGTTCCTAAGCATTCATGGGATTTGGAACTGCTATAACAGCTAATATGATGCAAGTTTAAATTTTGACCATTCATCACATTAGAAAGAGATTTGATTTTATTGGGATCGGATCGACCGCTACAATGCAATACCTCAGTTATAGATTTAACTTTTGTGGGCATGCATCAAATGCAGTCACCTACCAAATGACTCGCTCATCAAGAATTTTCTATTTTTAAAATTAAGCTTTTAAGAGGTCAGCTTCAGTTGTTTTAAGACTTGGAATAAGAAATGTATGAACACATCAAAATCAGAACTTTATAGCCATATTCATAATTTAATCATAACACTAATATAACACATACCCCAAATTCTATTTTGATCTGGCCTGTTACATTTTATAATAGCATCATGAATTACATTTTTTCTTAATAATATTGGTTATATTTTATTTGATGCGCGAGAACATTGTAGTAATTTAGATATGGATTATAGTAATTTGAGTTACAATCCATAGTAGGAATTTTGGACTGCTTTGTGCGGTATGTACATGTCCCAAATCCTTTTTTTTTTTTTTTTATAACTCAAGTTCAGTGTCCCACTCGAAATAGGACAACCCCACACAACTTTCCATTTACTATTCCATACCCTAATTTCTCTGTCCTACCCACTTTTCATACCCACATCACCTAATCTTTTCTTTAATCATCGTGTCATTCCAAAAAATCCTATTTCAAGTGGAACGGAGGGAGTATTTATACGTATAAGTAGTTTTGACAAGTTTTATTCATACAAAAATAGGTCACTATGTTCCCCAGCTAGCCAAGGCAATCCACGACTACAACATTGCATCCGCTCATCCAATCATCAACCTCAAGGGATTCATTGCAAGTATACGCAGCTCATAAATCTAATCCAAAAAAATTTATATCCTATTACGACCTCATAAAATCTAATAAAATGTGGTCAAAATACAGGTGGGAAATGCAGTAACAAACAGTTACTACGACAACATAGGCACAGTTAACTATTGGTGGAGCCATTCAATGATTTCAGACAAAACTTACAACAGAATACTAAATTCCTGCAATTTCACCTCAGATACACCTTCTCAGGACTGTGATGATGCAGTGACCTATGCAACCGAAAAAGAATTTGGGGATATTGGCCAATATAGTCTTTATACACCAATGTGTAAGGCGGCTTCTAGCAATGTTACGAGAACAATAAGACTCAAGAACACTTTAATACGTAGAAAGTTTCGGGGTATGATCCTTGTACAGAGAACTATGCAGAGAAGTATTATAATCGACCAGACGTGCAAAAGGCAATGTATGCGAATGTTACTGGAATTCTATATAAATGGACTGCTTGCAGGTATGAATTCTTGGGAAAAACAGAAATTGCTTATAAATATGCTATGCACCAAAAAAATATACTAAAAAATGTTTATTCACCATAAAAATAAATCACCTGATTCATCATCTTCATTCTTGCAGTGATGTCCTTATAAGGAACTGGAATGACTCAGAATTTTCAATTTTACCTACATACAAGAAGTTAATGGCAGCTGGTCTTAGAATATGGGTGTTCAGGTATAATTCTAAATGCTTTCCGAGCTCTTTAGTTTCTTCCTCTAATTTAAAATCTTATTGCCAAGCAGCTAAGGATAAACATATTCTTTCCAGCCACTTGATCACATTTTCACTTCACAGTTTAAAAGTTCTGAAAGAAAAGCAGGATACGAAAAAAAAAATATTCTTGAAAAGTTTACTTTTTGTACGATTAAATGACAAAGATGCATAAATATTCTTGTTTTCCACTTTCTAAACATTTAGTTTTGCAAGTATAAAGAGACTAGTGAAAAAACATATAGGCCATATATGTTTTTTTACCAAAGTTTTTTCACTAGGGGCAGAGGGAGTAATATATTTTCTAATATATCTACAATGCAGAGAGTTGTTAACAAAACTTGTGCCTCAATACAGCGGTGATACAGACTCTGTGGTTCCAGTGACTGCCACTAGGTTCTCTCTTAGTCATCTTCATCTCAAAACCAAAACTCCATGGTATCCGTGGTATTCAAATGGCCAGGTAAGGATAGAAAACTATTCTACTCTTTAGACGAACAGATATGTTATTATAGCAAGTTAAGAATTAATTGATTTATATCAATTGAAGTATATATCTGTTTCAATTCTAAAGCTGCTTCATCAGATAAACTTATATCTGACATTGTAAAAAAAAAAAAAAAAAATCTTCTTTTAATAGGTCGGAGGGTGGACAGAAGTGTGTGAAGGACTTACCTTTGCTACAGTTAGAGGAGCTGGTCATGAAGTCCCTTTATTCCAGCCTAGACGAGCTTATATTCTCTTCCGATCATTCCTGGCTGGCAAAGAGTTACCTAAATCATGATGTAATAAATTTCCTATTGGTAAAAAGTGGTTAGTATTGAAGCAACTGAATCCATTCAAATACAACAACATTACCCCAATGCCTCAACGGCTCCCGCAAAAAGCGGGGTAAGGGGGGATCGGATGTACGCAGCCTTGCCCCTGTCTTAACACGTAGATTGCTTGTTTACGATCCAAAATGAAAATTGATCGAGAATTGTGAATGACTAGACTTCATGAGAAAAGAAAAGTAGTTTAGTGAAATTTTTTGTTTTATTCCATTATAATCCAGAACCAAAGAATAAGTAGTCTTTGACTCCATTGGAAACAATGAAAAAACCGAATCCATTCAAATGCCCACCAAAAATTGTGGCGTTAAATGAAAAGCATATGAATCATGGATTCATAAATTCGGTTACAGTGAATTGTTCACAGGAGATAGCATCAGTAAGGGATCAATTCATTTTATTGAAGTACAGAAATGAACTCATAATTCTTTTCTTCAGGAAATGTGTAATTACTATTTCTATCATTGAAACATAGATAAACATTCTCCTTAAATTTGCTAGCAAACGCACTTGGATTCGACCTCCTGAGTTTCTCTTGGTTTGCTGCAGACAATTATTCCTTCTTAATTTGGATAATCTGAAAACACAACAATAATAAAGCCGTAGTCCCAAAATAATTTGGGTCCGCTAACATGAACCGTCATATATGGAATCGTCAATAAAAAGAGGTGAGGAAAAAAAATAAAAAATAAAAATGTGAAAGAATCTGAAAAGACAAGAAAACCTAAAATTCTTACCCTTCTACTCAAGACAAAAAGGATGATGTTTGTGATTAAATTATTGCCATTACAAATCTCTCAAGTTATATAGTACAAAATTGACCTTTTGACTAGTTACTCAATATTGCTGCATTTTCCAAAGACGCCCGCTTCAATAGGAAAATACTTGTTCGAGTCAAATCCGGCTGGCATTCCTAAGCTCTGTGCAAGATCACCCATCCTTTGCTTCATCGCCTGAATTAATTTAAAAGAGACATTACTTACAATTAAGCAACAATTTTAAGCAGAGAGTTTACGTTACAAAAGCCAGAATATGTAGGATAACCTGAACACTTTTTTGATGAGCATCCTGATAAGCCTTGGTAATCAGAAGAGAGAGTTTCTGCATCAAAAGAAATAACGTATAAGGCTTAAAATCCCACTTTTAACTTTTTAAACTTTGCTTCTATTGAAACGAAAGAAGTATAACATTCCCACAAGAATCCAGTACAATTAATCAGACATTGTAACGCCCAGACTTTCGAGGATAATTATTGGGGAAAATAATTAAAAAGGTGTTTGAGGAGAAAAGTAAAGACAGCAAATCAATTGTATTGATAACAATGAATAGAGGGGCCTTTATATAGGCATTCTGAAAGTCTTACAAAGAGAGTTTTCCATACATGTGATTCCTGCATGGTAAGACATCTAACAGATCCTACTACTTGGAAGAGTCTGTAACTTTCCATAACTCTTATCCCCTACAACTAGGTAAGACACCAATACGGGAAGGATTTCCTAACACTCCCCGTGTCGAACACTAATACTAACATGGTGCACAAGTGTTGTGTCATTAGAAAAACCTTTCCAAGTCAAATAAAACCCCGTGGGAAAAACAAAGACTTTGGTGAGGAAAAAGAGCGCAACGCACCAACTACAAATGTCAGAATCATGTGAAGTATACTCCCCCTGAGGTATACATGACAGCTCATTCCGTCGAGCTATCATTGGTTGAGCTCGGATAATCGACACATGCCGATGCTTCTCACATGTTTCTCAAATGTAGATTTCGGCAGAGACTTAGTGAACAAGTCTGCGATATTCTCATCGGAACTCACTTGTTTCACTTCGATATTCAGCAATTTCTGCTGCTGATGATTATAAAAGAACTTCGGCGCAATATGCTTGGTATTGTCACCCTTTATGAAACCTAACTTCATCTGCTCAATGCATGCCGCATTGTCCTCAAAGATGCAAGTAGGGGTTGTTGTAGTGGGATCTAATCCACACGTTCCTTGTATATGGTCTATGACTGACCGGAGCCAAATGCACTCCCTTACGGATTCGTGCAATGCAATTATCTCTGCATGGTTCGAGGAAGTAGCAACCAGGGTCTGCTTGGTAGATCGCGGAGATATCGCCGTATTCCCAATAGTGAACACATAACCAGTTTGGGAACGTCCTTTATGCGGGTCAGAGAGATAACCGGCATCAGCAAATCCAACTAACGTGTCGTTAGGATTCTCTGCATAAGGGGTAAGCTTGCTCGCATTAGCACTTCTGGTAGTCAGGCTACCATGCTTAGCTGCAATATCAGAGGAAGATCGACGGTCGGTATGCATCGTCTTAGCCTCAACAATTCCTTTCGGAATATCCGCGGTCGGCACGAACCAAGTGAGCCGCGGCACACGAAGATGTCCAGAAAGCGTCGAGCACACTGTACCCTGAGCCGCGGCACAAGGATGCTGAGCCGCGGTCCAGGAGGAAAAATAAGCGCCCAGGTATGCGCTGAAGACACCGAGAGCCGCGGCACAGTTTAAGTGAGCCGCGGCCCACGGGGCGGTTTTGATAGAAATTGCCGCGTTTCTGGGCCGTTTTGGAGCCTGTTCTCGACCTAATCACACGGACGCGTTTTGGAGACTGAGGAGAATTATAAATAAGGGTTTAAGGTCACAATTGATTGGAGGATCATTGGAGGATCAATCATCATCAAGGAAGAGAAGCAGAAAACACCAAGAGCAGAGAGCGGAAGCCAGAAGAACGGAGGAATCCGAGTTCCTCATCTGCGTTTGAACTTTATGCTTTCATTAATTATTTCTGTATTTTTATTCTTTAGCATGTCAGGCTAAAACCCTGTTCTAGGATTTTGATGAAACTGAGGTTTTGACGGATTTACTTTGATTATCTATATAATTCCCTTTTCTGTTGAGTTTTCCCAATTGTTTTTAATGCTTTCAATCGTGTGGCCTATAATTGAATTATTTTGATCACGCAACTCGAATCGGGAGAGGAGAGTTGGTGAGGAAATATTGGTGAGAACCGTTTTATCTTGTGAGATAGGAATATACTCATAGGAACTACGTGGCCTTTTGAAGATTCTGTGCCTTTTGCCTATTGTCGAATTAATTCACCTAGGGATAGAGTGTGTTATTCGCCTTTAGAAAAATCTACTGACCTCGGGAGAGGCGGTAGAGTACTTTAGCAACCTTCGCCTTCAATAAATTGGGAAATCATTAACTTCAGATAATCGAGAGTAAATTTGGATAAACCGAGGTGGATTCACAATCCTAGATTTATTCCTTAATTGATTTTCTTCCTTTGAATAATTGATTCTATCATTCCTTTGTTTTTAGTAATTTTCCTTAATTATTACTTGCAACTAAAATTTCGACAGTTCAGATAAAATTAGAATGCTCATAATTCGGTATTTAGTAATTTAGTCCTCGTGGGAACGATATCTTACTCATCATTTTATTACTTGTCTACGATAACATGCACTTGCGTTAAACGAAATTCGCAACAAGTTTTTGGTGCCGTTGCCGGGGACTGATTATTCTACTAATATCGATTTCAGTATTTCTAGTCTTAGTTTGAACAATTTTTTTTATTGTGTAATTTTATTTATTTGTTTTTCCTTGCAGGAACTTCCGGTTAGTGCATGAGAAAATTCGGTAACGAAGGCCTACTACCTTTGGATACCGAACTCGAGCGCACTCTTCGGAGAAGCAAGAAGGATAAACGAGAGCTACCGACAACAGTCACCATGGCCGATAACACGGGAAATCACAAAGCGGAAAACCCCATTCAGCAAGCTCAACCGGCATTAGCACTCCGCGATTATGCTATGTCGCAAATCAATGCGAACTTTTCGGGAATTCGGCGTCCAACCATCCAGGCGAACAATTTCGAAATCAAGCCAGCTATTATTCAGATGGTGCAAGCAAGCCAGTTTTGTGGATTGCTGAACGATGACCCCAATGCACACATTGCTTTTTTTCTCGAGATTTGTGACACCTTCAAAAACAACGGTGTCACCGATGATGTTATCCGTCTAAGGCTTTTCTCTTTTTCTTTGAGGGACAAAGCCAAATTTTGGTTGAATTCTTTACCGCCGGGCTCTATCACGACGTGGGCGGAATTAGCGCAAGCCTTCTTGGCCAAGTTCTTCCCACCATCAAAGACGGCGAGATTGAGGAACGAAATTACCACCTTTGGGCAATTTGATATGGAGTCGCTTCACGAAGCTTGGGAGCGATACAAGGATTTGCTGAGGAGATGCCCACACCACGGCCTACCGGACTGGCTACAAATTCAGACGTTCTATAATGGATTGAGTGCCTCTACACGCACTCTTGTTGATGCAGCCGCTGGAGGCACCTTAATGGGAAAAACGATGGCCGAAGCACACTCTCTATTGGAAGCTATGGCTGCGAATGCTTATCAATGGCCGTCCGAACGAGTAAACCCGAAACGAGTTATGGAAATCTCCAATAACGATCCGATCTCTGCATTGTCGGCTCAAGTCGCCGCCTTGACTCAGCAACTCCAAGCATTTTCACATGATCCTTCCCCCGTTACCATTGAAACATGTAATTGGTGCAACGGATCTCATCCTAGCGCAGAGTGCCAAGTCGGAAACCCTTTCGAGCAACCTCCGATGGAACAAGCTCAGTTCGTGGGGAACGGGAACCGGAAAAATAATTCGTACTCCAACACTTATAATCTGGGATGGCGTAATCATCCTAACTTTTCATGGAAGAACGGACAAGATTTAAACCAACCTCCATTTGCTCAGCACCAACAACAACCTCCTCCCGCTCCAAAAATTTCTCTAGAGGAAGCAATGGCGAAATTGGCAGCAAACACGAGTCAGTTCATGGCCCGCACGGAGGTGACCTTGCAAAACCATTCTGCTTCTATTCGCAACTTGGAGGTCTAATTGGGCCAAATTGCTAATGTATTAACAGCTCGCCCGGAGGGTACCTTGCCAAGTACGACTGAAACGAATCCCAGAGAGAGTATTAATGCCATCAGTTTGAGAAGCGGGAAAGAAGTATGTAACCAGCCCGAGAGGAACGAGAAGAGAAGTGAGGATGAGGAGAAGAAAAACTCGGTGAATGAGGAATCAAAAAATTTGAGACCCTCGATACTGTTTCCTGACAATCCAAAGGCCTATGTGCCACCTGTCCCGTTTCCACAGCATTTGCAAAAGCAGAAATTGGACAAGCAATTTTCCAAGTTTCTTGACGTTTTCAAGAAAATTCATGAGCAAGCCACTTTCCAAGTATTTAAATCCTTTCTATGTCGAGGTAGTGTTGAGAAGATTTCGCAAATTGAAAGTGTAGATACCTTTGCGAAGGACACACACCGGAAGAATTATCGGTCGAAAAAGTCAGAATCCATTTCAGCTGCCCCGACGCCTAATAAGAATGAAGAGCAAGTCGCATATATTAGGCATTTGAATATGTCGTCTTCAACATCTGTTCATACACAATCGGAAAATTCTCCTTCTGTCCTAAGTTCGCCCGTGAAGTTGAAAATTAAGTCGGATGTCAAACGGGCGCCAAGTCATGTGCAAAATGGGTGCTTCGGAAAGTTGTTTTTGTTAAAATCTTTTCGCAAAGAACATTGGGTGCCCAAACCGAAAATCGAATTGTTAAAGACCAATGGTCAAAAATTTAAAACACACATTAACGGTTCGATGGACGGGGCGGAATTCAAATGGTGTTTGCGAAAAGCGAACTGATTTTCAAAAAGTCCGGCTGAAGACTATAAACTTAGTGTTTCTCGGGAGGCAACCCGAGTATTAGTCGTAGCTTTTTTGTGTTTCAGTATTTTCTTGCATTTTTGGATCTTTATTTTTCATCATTTTAGCTTGGATATGCTTATCTCTCACGCTCTTGATGTTTTCTGTTGGAAATTTTGTGCAGAAATACCCCCAGGGAAGAATTCATTCCTGAGCCGCGGCACAAGGAAACTGAGCCGCGGCACACACAAGTCGAAAAAAGAAGGCCAAACAAACTGTACTCTGTGCCGCGGCACGACTTTACTGAGCCGCGGCACACCAGGTCCCTGAGCCGTGGCACATATTCACTGAGCTGCGGCACGCCAAATGTCCAAGAAACTCCCAGGTGGCTGTACTCTGAGCCGCAGCACAGACCAAATGAGCTGCGGCACACTAACATGCTGAGCCGCGGCACCCGCATTCTGAGCCGCGGCACAAGGCGAAAAAACAAACAACGCCCAAGGGACTGTACTCTGGGCCGCGGCTCACTTAAGCTGTGCCGCGGCCCCCGTTCGGAAGTTCAAAGACCCAGGTACCTTTTTATACACGATCGGCCGGCACACCAGGTAACATTTTTTCCTTCCTTTGCACAAGCGATCGGCCGAAAACTTCTTATCAACTTGTCTTCCTCTTGCATACTACAATCCAACTCAGGTAATCCTCAATCCCTTAACCCTTATTAATACATGTTTTGAAAAGTGAGGTGTAGTTATTCATTCAAATCTTGAATATATTTTTCTTTAGTTCTATCAAAGGTTGAGTTGGGAATTTGAAGTTTTTGATTGATCATTGATTTTATCTGTCGATTATGAAGGAATTGTTTATGTTATATATCGTTTGTCATGATGATCGAATTGAGGATGTTATTTTTGGGGATTAAATCAAGCTATTACAATGTTTGTTCTTCATTGGAACTCATGCACTCAAGGTGTTTGACGAAATGCATGAATGAAAGTTTTTCTTTGTTAAGTCAATGTTTTGAAACTTTGTGCAAACGGAATTGTTTATGGATTTACAGCATACCCCAATCCTTACGACAAGTTTAAACGTGAAAGATCAATTTTAATTTTCTCTCACGGTGGTGCTAGCTCGTTAAACTCTTTATTCACATTTTGCGTATCTTTAGTCAAGTGGTGTCGTTTTCCTTACAGCTTAAGTAGTTTCCGTTGTTTATTTTTTCAGGAACTCGCCATGGCCAGAAAGAGAAAGGTTAGCACAAGGGCTAGGATGTAATCGTCCCCCACACGAGGAGAAACTTCTCAGAGCCGAGCCGAGTTGGAGTCGCACCAATTCTCCGACCCGAAAATCCATAAAATATTCAATGAAAAGATTCGTCCTCGACCTTTGATTCCGGAGTGGGGATTCACTCCAGCCCCCCAGGACGGGGAGCTTCTGACGATGATGGGGTGGGCCCATTTGGCTGCGCCTCCCGAGCCGGCGGTGATCTCCATTGTACAGGAGTTTTATGCTAGTGCTCTGCTGAAGCATATCCGAGCAGGGCAGATGATATCGCAGTCAGATACTCGGACGCAGGTCGTTGTCCGAGGCATTACGGTAGATTTTTCAGTAGCCGCCATCCGGAGATTATTCGAGCTGCCTGTGGTGGATGAGACGGCTTATACGCGAGCTATGAGTGGCCTCACGAGGGAGGCCCTGCTTGAGACACTTACTCAGCCCGGCTCCGTCTGGGAGATGCGTGCCCCGGGTTCCTCGGCTTTCTACTTTAAGAGCTCGCGCCTCAGTCGGCTTGGGCGAGCCTGGTTGTACTTCATCTGCGCGCGTATTGATCCTACCTCTCAGATCCGCTCCGTTTTACTCTCTCGTGCCCGTATATTATATGCTATCACTTCCGGGGTCAGATTCGATGTGGCCCCTCTTCTGGTCCGATCTATCTTCCAGTGTATTCAGGGAGGGGCCAAGACGGGGCTGAAGAACCCCTCTCTCATCTGCGCTCTATGCCGGCAGTCGGGCATGACATGGTCGGATGATGAGCCAATGCTGTCCCCCAGGGTCCGATTGATCATCACATCATTTCTCACTTCGACCAGTGGGGAGGAGCGCCGGCACACGCTCGGGGGCGAGGATTTATTCTTGATGAGGCACACGAGCAGCCCCCCGAGCCTCTTCTTCTTACGCATGGGGAGGCAGAGTCCAGCCCACCGCACGACAAAGAGCACTTGCAGGCGATGTTCGAAGGCCTGAGAGAGGAGATGAGGAGAGAGAGAGAGCATCCTCGTAGCCGTCCGAGATGAGATGAGAGAGCAGGCCCGACGGGCTAACCGACGTGAGACGAGGCGCTTGGCAGCGAGGGATGCTTACCACCAGGATTACCTTGCTGCATGGATGAGCCATATTATGCACCCGGACGGGCCTTTCATCCCACCAGTCCGGCCAGCCACGCCACCCTCCTCGCCGGACGACGCCGGCACCAGTTCGTGAGCAGACTGTAGGGGAGTACTTGACCTTTTCTTTTTTTGCATATTACATTTTGCATACATTGAGGTCAATGTATGTCCTAAGTTTGGGGGGTTTACTTTTTGTTGCTGTACTCTTTCGTTGCACTTTTCATTTTTTAGTTATTTTTGTTGCTAGCCTTGCTTGTCGTGATATTATTTGCATTCGTGAATTTTTCGTGCTTCTTTTTGTGTAAAACTGATGTTACGATACTGATTTCTTGGGGAAGAAACGGTTGAGTTTTAGTCGGTTGTAGTCAGCGATATCTGTTTCTGTTGAGTATTCATTTAGGTCCGAATTTTTTTTCGTTTTTGTAGAAATCTTAGCAGATAAGAAAAGAGACATACGTGTTTTCAAATCGCTGTCTATATGTTTGGTTACATTTTTCGGTTAGCTAGTCGTCCAGTAACATAAGTCTTGTAGGCACTTAAATTGAGTTTAGAATCGGACAGTTTTTCCCAAAAAGTCGAGATATTATTTATTCTATGATGGGAAGTCTAGTAACCGGGGGTATTCACGTGACCCGTTGTTTACTCTCGCGTAAAACGACAACCCTGATTAGACTAGTGGTTTAGAGATTTCGCATGTGCCGATGATGGGGAGCCTAGTAACCGGGGGTATTCACGTGACTCGTTGTTTACTCTCGCGTAAAACAGCGACCTTGAATCGGACATGCGGGAATAGCTATTCGAGTTGTTTCTCCGCTGTGGAGGGGAACTTAGTAACTAGAAGCATCCATGTGCCCCATGAGTGTCTTTTACGTCAAACGGTTTCCCAAGACATGAGAATGGAATTCCACCCTAGGATTATCCCGATGAAATATCCCGAGATCCGAACCTAGTGGTTAACTCGAGTCATTTTATTGATCATATATAAGGGAATGTTGTCCGAGGGTTATTTTTAACGATGAAACTCTAAAATGTTTGCCATTAGACTGTGGGACTGGGCGAGTTGCCTTGTTTATTTTTAACCCTTCATATTAACGGTCGGTTAAATTCACGCTTGTTAATCTTTGAGCTTGATTTTCTTCATGCACGATTGATTAGGACTGAAATTGGTTATTTTGTGGGATCAGTGTCCTGGATGTGACTCACTATTACGATACTTGTATTATTCTTTGAGGATTTCAGGGTAGTATTGATTAAGTTGAGCACTATGGAGTTGCACGATCATTCACGATATTCTTTTGTTTGAAATTGATTATTTTTGCTTGAGGACAAGCAAAGGCTCAAGTTTGGGGGTATTTGTTAGGCGTATTTTTATACGCTTATTTATCATTATTCTTTATCCATTTTTGTGTCTAAACCTGCATAAATGAGCCTTTAATGCACTATTCTTTTATGTTTGGCAGGAAATTGGAGTCCGAAAGCTCAAACGATGAAAAACGGGCGAAAACGGCGATTTTTGGCCTGGGGCCGCGGCACGAACCAAGTGAGCCGTGACACACGAAGATGTCCAGAAAGCGCCGAGCACACTGTACCCTGAGCCGCGGCACAAGGATGCTGAGCCGCGGCCCATGAGGAAAAATAAGCGCCCAGGTATGCGCTGAAGACACCGTGAGCCGCGGCACAGTTTAAGTGAGTCGCGGCCCACGGGTCGGTTTTGATAGAAATTGCCGCGTTTCTGGGCCGTTTTGGAGCCTGTTCTCGACCTAATCACACGGACGCGTTTTGGAGGCTGAGGAGAATTATAAATAAGGGTTTAAGGTCACAATTGATTGGAGGATCATTGGAGGATCAATCATCATCAAGGAAGAGAAGCAGAAAACACCAAGAGCAGAGAGCGGAAGCCAGAAGAACGGAGGAATCCGAGTTCTTCATCTCCATTTGAACTTTATGCTTTCATTAATTATTTCTGTATTTTTATTCTTTAGCATGTCAGGCTAAAACCCTGTTCTAGGATTTTGATGAAACTGAGGTTTTGACAGATTTGCTTTGATTATCTATACAATTCCCTTTTCTGTTGAGTTTTCCCAATTGTTTTTAATACTTTCCATTGTGTGGCCTATAATTGAATTGTTTTAATCACGCAACTCGGATCGGGAGAGGAGAGTTGGTGAGGAAATATTGGTGAGAACCGTTTTATCTTGTGAAATAGGAATATACTCATAGGAACTATGTGACCTTTTGAAGATTCTGTGCCTTTTGCCTATTGTCGAATTAATTCACCTAGGGATAGAGTGTGTTATTCGCCTTTAGAAAAATCTACTGACCTCGGGATAGGCGGTAGAGTACTTTAGCAACCTTTGCCTTCAATAAATTGGGAAATCATTAACTTCAGATAATCGAGAGTAAATTCGGATAAACCGAGGTGGATTCACAATCCTAGATTTATTCCTTAATTGATTTTCTTCCTTTGAATAATTGATTCTATCATTCCTTTGTTTTTAGTAATTTTCCGTAATTATTACTTGCAACTAAAATTTCGACAGTTCAGATAAAATTAGAATACTCATAATTCGGTATTTAGTAATTCAGTCCTCGTGGGAACGATATCTTACTCATCATTTTATTACTTGTCTACGATAACGTGCACTTGCGTTAAACGAAATTCACAACAGGTTTCGTTATTGGAATTAGATTAACATGTGACCAATTATATTATAATTAATATTCAAATGCATTTTAGGGTTCAAACATATTAAATGGTATTAAAATCATAAAAATCTTAACTTCTAACAAAATTCTGGTTTTACTATGTTTTAGCCTTCACTTTAAGAATTTTAACACCACACCAGATGTCAGAATAAAAATTCACAAAAATTATCACAGAAGCTATAATGCCTGAGGAGTCTACTTGAATCTTTACAGATTTTATTATTAAGTAATTTTACCCTTCAGAAATTATACTCCCAGACCTACCCAGAAAATTAACTGCACGTACATGCAGAAAGTTTGCATTTGGTTAGTACATTTATACCCTTAAGAAAAATCTACAAAAATTCCAAGAAGTCCCTTATAACTTAGATATTACCTCTGTAAAAGGAGAGCTCTTAACACTTTATAGATTTGAATAGAAAAATCACACAAGTCGAGTGAAGAAATTTTCTGAAAATGCTGTTTTGATATATGATCATATAAAATTCAGAAACATGCCCGAATCAACTCTAAATCATTCCAAACCAATTAGATCAGTTAGTAACCTCTTTAAATTTAGTTTTAGACTCAAGAAACGCAGAAAAACACGTCGGTAACATAAAGTTATACCGTTTATAAAATAGTCAAATTCTGCACAGACCTTTCCACATAAAATCATACACTTTTTAAACTCTTATAAATCAAAATCGATTCATATATAACCTAAGTTTCCGGATTTCATTAGTCAGATTAAGGTGACAATAACACGTTCGAAAAGAAAACAACTAAGGAGAGAATTGAACAAGGTAGAAGCACGTTACCCTCGTAGAGTGATAAAGAAAAGAAACACGAACCAAGATCGAATACCAGTCGAATACACGTCGAACACAACAATCCCGACCCCTTCGAACAGAAAGAAACCCACGTCCAAAGCTTCCTTGTCGAACAGAAAATCAGTCACGATCACATCAACTAGAGCCACACACGACCCTCCCTTTGCACGCTTTGATCGAACGGAAATGGTAGAAAAAACTAGGTAGCCGCCGTTTTTTCTTGTTATTAGGTTTTAGGGTTTTTAGTTTGTGAAATACGTGTGTGTGATATTCGGTTATAAATATAGACGAGTGGGGAGGGATTTCAAAAATGAAAATACGGAAATTATGGGGATTTGATGGAAGGCTTTGCCAAATTTGATTCACGATTCCATATCATTCGGCTAGAGACAAAAATAGAAAACGTGTGACAATTTTAAATGTGTGCAAATTATTTCAGTGCAAGTCTTATATTCGTATTATATTTATTTGTTCAAATGTTATCGATTTAAATACTTAGGTTATAATCGTAATGCAATATTTTAAATAATTAAACATCTTTTATAGGTTCGAGATTAAAGGGTATTTTAACATGTTCAAACATTTGGGTTTTACACTAATAAAAACAACAAAATAGTCCCTCATCCTAATAAGGAATGGATTAGGTGGAATATTTATTAGGATAGTGGACTAGGTGGTTAAATTACAAATTCAATTGTCCTTATTGCTCTACTAACTTGGTTGAAGGACCCAGTGGTAATTTTCCCTAATTAAAAAATAAAAGAAAAGAAGAGTGTAAAGTGAAATCTTATATGTGAAATACATTACTTACAGTATTTGGATTAATCTGGATGGGCTAAAGTGTGACGTCTCAAATATTAAAGACTAATAATATGAATAAGAGAAATTTCAGAGTAAAATTGTAACTCTTGAATAAAGCATGAACACTACTAGTGTATTATTTCGTCAGGAGGTTAATCATGACCACTCTTTTTCGTTACAAGTTTCATTAAAACTAATTATCATGGGCCTATAGTGAATGCCCTCCCAAGTAAAGTAAGTAATGCAGGATTAATTAGCTTGCTAGGTAATACTAATGTCTCCATCAATCTCAATCTTCTTGTTCGTCCTTTCTTGTTGATTGTATAAAAACACATCATTTTTTCGATTTCAAGGAGATCGATATCTATTATAGACCTTCACTAGAATTTCACCATTCATCATAAAACATATACTCCAACTAAATTTTCCTCGTCAAATTTCAATAATACTCCGAAACACATTCTCATTCTAGGTGTCTTCTTTTGTTGTAACCGAATTGAAATACTCATTATTTTTAGGATCGCATAAAAATACACCAAGGCAATAAGTAGCTGATTTAACTTCTTCATATGGTAATGTGCAATTGGGGAACTTTATAAACATAAATTTCTCATATCTTAAATCAAATATAATTAAGTCACGTTCAGAAGGATCATTATAAGAAATCCAGTAGAGAGATGCATTGAAGAATTTGCCAAACGGTTTATGAAAACTTCTGAAAAATGGATTTTGAAAAGGCACTATTTTTATTGAACTTGATTTAAGAGAATAAACCTCTGCCTCTTCCACTTTCGGTCTCGCTCTTACAAACTTGTAATCTTCTGTATGAGAATCACATTACTACAAAATGACCATTTAACAGCGGCTATGCAAAAACCAATGTTAAATTTGTGCGGTGGCACACATTGTAAATATCATGAATATGTAACAACATTTATAGTAACAACCGCTGTTAAAGTCTGTTAACAGCGGTTTTCGAGAAACCGAAGTCAGAGTGTTAGTGTATGCCCTCGAATGCCACTCTGAGGATAAGAGAGTTGGGGCATCTATATGTGATTATGTATTCATTAATAAAAGGCAGTGATTATTTCTTTATTTATTATATATCACTGGCGTTCTTGATTTGGTAAATAAATAGAAATAATGTCCGTGCTTTTGAATAGAAACATTCCACTCCTTATGAGAAAAGGAGTGCTGCACTGGAAGTGTTTAGAACTCAAAAGCTTAACTTATCTGCAAGTCGATAAAACTTAATTGGGCATTAAGTTATTTGATGAGGACTTGTATATCGTATGATTGGACATGTGCATGTCTTCATTCAGGAGTAGTGGGAGCATTCACTATGGGTATATTAATTGGATTAATGTATTCTGATACGACTCACCTTGATTCGGTCACATGGATTTCACCCTAGGATAGTCAATGACTGAATCGTAAGGTTATGATAGGTATGCATGAACCTTTGATTTGAGATGTGTTTGTTTCATTAAGTTAGTCATTAGAGTAGTTCGTTCCATTCACCTGTTGGTAGGGATCAACCTCGAAGTGCAACTTAATGGGCAAGTAGCAGTCTTTACTGAATGGTAAGAAAGGATTCTTTCTCCTGTAAGTGAACAGGATAATGTCCTATGCGGTTAGCGGTAAATGAGATCAAAAGTATTTGGCCAAAGCAATTGAACTAGTTGTATTTGATACACAAGAGTTCTGTGATCTTGATTTGCACTAACACATGCATAGAGTCAAGTGGAGACAGGGTTTGACTTAACCGTGACCCTAAAGCTTGATCAGGACATATAATTGAAAGGTTTATACGTATACGGTATTCATAACAGGTTTTGGAATGATTCCCATCATTCGTTCTCAGTTGGGTTGCGGTGTGAGCCACAGACTGGCTAAGTGTTCCTCACACTCTTTGGATCCTCCCATTGCTGATTGAGACGAACCTACAGAGTAGCACAAACAGTAAAAACACACTCACACACATTGCACACACAACACAAAAAAAAGACCAACACAAACACACAGTACACACACAAACATAAAAACACACAGTACACACAGCACACACACACACACACATTGCACAAACAGGAAACACACACACACACTGCACACACACACACACACACTGCGCACACACAACACAGAAAAAAACACCAACACAAACACACAGTACACACACAAACATAAAAACACACAGTACACACACACACACACTGCACAAACAGGAAACACACACACACACACACTGCACACACACTGCACACACACAACACAGAAAAAAACACCAACACAAACACACAGTATACACACAAACATAAACACAGACAGTACACACATCACACACACACAAACAAACATACACACACACAGCACAGACACACACACAACACACACACAACACAGAAAAAACACCAACACAAACACACAATACATGCACAAACATAAACATACACAGTACACACACACACACACTGCACACAAACATACACAAACACACACATACACACACTACACACACATTGCACACAAACAAACATACACAAACACACACGCACAGAGCATACACACAGTACACACGCTCCACACAAACACACACAAACATAAACACACACACACACACACACACACACACACACACAACACACACACATACACAACACACAAACACACACAAACACAAACACAAACACACACTGCCACTGCACACACACTGCACAGAAAAAAAACCAACACAAACAAACGGACACTTCATACATGATATGTTGGTAGAAGATCCTTAAGACGAAAGTTAACATCTATCCCAAAGGGAGAAGATTCTTACGATGTTAACCACGTCTATCCCAAAATAATTCGTGTTTTCAAAAACAATATTGTCGTACACACTCAAATATTTACACACACAAACACACATATTTACACTCATGTAATTAAATGTATTACCTTGGGATATATCCAACTAACCGCCTGCTTCGATTTACTTGTATGCATACCATCCATGATTTTGAATGCGGTCACGGTACTGCTTAAAAGTAACAATAATATATTGAGTCGTTGATATAAAATTTTCCAGCAAATATGTTATAAATAAAATCTTTCTTTTGGAGTATGGCCTTAATGCGAGAGTCAGGCCTACTATGTAATGAGCAAACCCATATAATAGTTCCTCTTGCTGGAACAATGACCAGAAGTTGCCAATAATGCCTACATTGATAAATGCATTTGAAAGAAAAAATATATTACTAAACAATGTTGTAAAAAAAATAAAGAAATAGTTTTGTTAAAAAGAAAATATTTTGAAATTTACAATCTTTAACTTACTTATGATGGTAAACTCCCATGTATATTTGCTTCTTCGACTCAAGCATACGCGTCGATATATATCTCGAGATCTCCTCTCCCCTCTGTCTCATATTTTGTATGGATTGAGAATCAAAATATCCATACAAATCCTCGTCCATCGTGCCCACATTCATATTAGACAAATACCTAATTTGTTAAGCAAAATATTAATATAAAAAAAAAATACTCCACACACTGCATACAAACACACACACACTGCACACACACACACATTGCCACACAATAAAAGCACACACACACTGCACACACACTGCACACAAACACACACACTGCACACACACACACATACACACACTGCTCATACACACACTGCACATACACACACTGCACATACACACATACACAAATACACAAACACACACTGCACACACAAACACACACACACACACATACACACACACACTGCACATAGTAGAAAAAACACACACTGCCGCACAGTAAAACACACACACACACACACACACACACACTGCACACACACAGCACACACAAACACACACACTTTCCACACACATATACTACGAATGTAAAAAAATTCCATAAAAAAATTACTCACATAGTCCAAAGCTGTACAACTGATAAACGGCACTGATAACGGATTATTGTAAAGGCTCGACGCAGCACTAAGTAAGTCTTTCATGATGTCATCTTTGGTCCTCGACCCGTCATTGTGACGAGCCTGCTTCTTTGGTCGCTGAATATCCTATTTCATATAGTAGTGTAAATTACAAGTACATTTGAAATAATTTATTTTGTTTGAGTTACTAAAAAGAAAAAAGAAATTATTTACTTTGAAAAATTGGAGAAAACAAAATCTCGTGGACATGCAATAAATCCACCTAAAGCTTCCCCCACGACTCTCACCTCATCAGTCGCCACAGGGACTTCAGCGCTGGCATCTACGACCTCCTCAACCACTACCTTAACTAAATGAGCTGGTAAAGGAGCACAATGTAGGGTCGAATCGCCCTGAATAACCCTACCGATAGCAAGTAGACGGGGAGGATGCTCGTCTACATAAAATCCAACTCGATGGGTGTCTCCAGTCGCAGGCCTCTCTCCGGAAGGGCCAGAAATAGCATCAGCACAACTCCCCTTCGTGCTAATATGAGTAACCTCATCCGGTGTATGGATATCAACAGGCCGCTAGGAACTAGCACCCATTGTGTGGCCGAACTCTTTCATCAAAGTCTGTGTGACATCAAGGGTGATCTTCTTCTTTAGCTGCTCCAACACATCTTTACTTACGGAAGACGTCGGTCCACATGATCGTCCAAAGTGATCGCGAATACCCACACCAAAACCAATGCCACGAACACGACCAGTGTGCTCTGGTCTCCCAATAGCAGCCGCCAGCATATCTTGTCGTCCCTCAGGAATGAAGGTACCTTGTGTATACTGCTTCTCTAAATCATCATACAAAATTTAATTTGGAACCATATTACAAAATTTTAAAATATGCAAACAACTAATACAAGTTGATGAAGGCGAAAAAACAATATAAGAATGTAGATAAAAATAATTGGGTAGAAAAATGGTTATTTACATTTAATAAAGCAAATAATTTACCTCAAATTTTTAGTGTTTGCTAACACTTAGCAACAAAAAAGTGGAGCTTTTTATTTTTCTTACAAGAAAAAATAATTCTTAAAAAATAATTTACAATCCTCTCGACAATCTCCCGTGCAGCATCGGATGACGTACCCCCCCGTCTTTTTGTATGACCAAGCTTCCACCTTTGATGACGCGTAGGTGGAGACGGGGGATCAATAACAATATCTTCTTCAGATTTAGATACTTCTCGACGCTCCTTCATCTTCCTCTCCATCTCCCGTATATCCACCAAGTCGTACCCTCCTCGGGCCATATAATGTGGAATGTTCATTTTTGCTAATTCTTGTTTCTTACTTCTTTGTTCTTGTTACAAGTATCAAATAATCCATAGACAGTTTTATAAATATTTTCAATTTCAAAATATTTTTTTTCAGATTTTATGTTCTTAATTAGAAATAGGTTCTTAATTAGAAATTGTTTTATTTGATTCTTGTAAAATTATTTTTAGATTATTGTACAATCCTTTTATGAATATTGTAATATATATTATAAATATTTTCAAATTTAAAATATTTTTTTATTTCAGATTTTATGTTATTAATTAGAAATTATTTTATTTGATTGTGTGTTCATTTTCAGCATTGAACTTTAAAAAAAAAACTTAAAACATTTTTTTCGGTTATACCTCCCAAGCGGAGTCCTCACGAATCTTTTTGAAGTCTCTCCAGTCCTCCTCGGAGATACCATACTTGTCATAATGAGATTTTCCTTTGCTTGGACCATATATGTACTCACCGGTCAAATCAGACTTAAATTGCCTCCATTTTACGCCAACTGACTGTAAAGACTTCTTCTGAAAATGACCAAGATTGCTAATCTGGCTAACATCAAAATTGGCCTACATATTGACAATTAAAACTAGAGTTAGCCGCACACACAAAAACTAGAGTTAAACACACACACACTGCCACACACACAAACACACACACACAGCACACAAACAAACACACACACACAACACACACACACACAGAGCACAAAAACACACACACACACAGTACACACTAAAACACACACTGCCACATACACAAAAACACACACACACACATCACACAACACACACACATCACAAAACACACACACACACACACACACACACACACAGCGTACAAAAATACACACACACAGTACACACACTGCCACACAAACACACACAGCACACAAACAAACACACACACACACAGCACACACACACACACACAGTACACACACACTGCCACACACACACACACAAAAACACACACACACAGCACACAAACAAACACACACACAGCACAAACACACACACACAAAACACACACACAACACACAAACAAACACACACACAGCACAAAAACACACACACACACACAGTACGCACACACACACACTGCCACACACACACACACACAACACAAACAAACACATACACACACAGTATACACACATAGCACACAAACACACACACACAGTACACAAACACACACAAACAGCACACAAACACACACACATACACACATACACAGCACACACACACACAGCACAAAAACACACACACACACACACAGTACACACATTACCACACACACACACAAAAACACACACAGCACACAAACAAACACAAACAGCACACACACACACACACAGCACAAAAACACACGCACACACACACACAATACACACACTGCCACACACACATACAAACACACACACACACACGCATCACACAAACAAACACACACACACACACATATACTGCCACACATACACAAACACACACACGCACACAACACACAAACAAACACACACACACAGCACACACACATATCACAAAAACACACACACACTGCCACACACACACAAATAAACACACACACACACACACACACACACAGCACCAAACACACACACATACACACACAGCACAAAAACACACACACACACACACAGTACAAACATACACTGCCACACACACACAAACACACACACACATATTGCCACACACACAAACACACAGTACAACACACACACACACACACACAGTACACACACAAACAAAAAAAACGCATACATCACACAAACACACACAGCACACAAACACACACACACACACACACACACAGTACACACATAATTCTTAATACAAAAAGAGAGTCATGTACCAATATATCCTGCCACAACATTTCTTTATCCGGCTTGTCGGGTACTTGCTTCCAACTCTTGTACAGTATCGAGACATGATCTTTGGCAAGTTCTCCCAAGTACGTACTTAACTTCAATTTGTGTTCGTATTTGATCTTTCCCCATACTGGATCAATGTCAAGAGGTAATTTTTTTCTGTCAACACGGCATTCGACATACTTCTACATCGCGTGGGATTTCTCGATGTAGAAGTACTACGTGTATGAGCATCGGAAGACCAGGAGGAATGAGGAGAACGAGCGGGAGGAGGAGTGTGAGGGGAACGAGAAGAAGACGCCAAGTGCCTGCATTAACAAATAAATTTAATCATCAACCACAATATACACTGCACACATAAAACACACACACACTGCACACATAAAACACACACATACTGCACACACACACACACACACTGCACACACTCACACTGCACACACACACACACTACACACACTGCACTCTACACTCTCACACACACACTGCATACACAGATTGCACACACTCACACACACCACACACACACACCACACACACACACACTACACGCACTACACTCTCACACACTGCACTCTCTCTGACACACACTGCACTATGCACTCTCACACACACTGCACACAATCACACATACTGCACAAACACACTGCACTCTCACACACACTGCACTCTCACGGCATACACACACTACACTCTGCACTCTCACACACACTGCACACAATCACACACACTACACACACACTCTCTACACACACTGCACACACACTGCACTCTCTCTCTCTCTCTCTCACACACACACACATGCTGCACTCTGCACCCTCACACACACACACTGCACACACACACACACACTGTGCACACACTCACACAAACTGCACACACACACACATACTGTGCACACTGTTAGGCGTATTTTTATGCGCTTATTTATCATTAGTTTATGTCCATTTTGAGCCTAAAAATGCATAAATGAGCTTTTAATGCACTATTCGTATATGTTTTGCAGGAAATTTGAGTCCGGAAGCCTAAACGACCAAAAACGGGCGAAAACAGCAATTTTTGGTCATGAGCCGCGGCACAAGGATGCTGAGCCGCGGCACACGAAGAGGCCTAGCAAGCGCCAAGCGGACTGTACCCTGAGTCGCGGCACAAGGATGCTGAGCCGCGGCCCAGGAGGAAAATGCAGCGCCCAGGCATCTCGCTGAGCAGTAGTGGCCGCGACACAGATTAAGTGAGCCGCGGCCCACGGGGCGGTTTTGCTGAATCTTCCGCGTTTCTGGGCCATTTTGGAGCCTGTTCTCGACCTAATCACACGGACGCGTTTTGGAGGCTGAGGAGAGTTATAAATAAGCATTGAAGGTCATAATTGAGAAGGGGGGATCCAGAGGAGATCGATAGATAGAGCGAAGAACACAGGGAGGAGATTTGTGGGCGACGACAAGACCACGGATCCCTACGGTTTTTCTTAATTTTTCCGTATCTTAGTTTCTAGATCTATTCGAGTAGGATTGTGATTGTAGCCGATGACATGACGGTTTGATTTATTTATTATTATTTTAATTCACTCGTTATTCATATTGAGTTGGATTTTTCTCATTGTTCTTAATGCTTTTTAATTGTCTGGCCAACAGTTGAATTGTTTTGAATGTCTTTATGGATTCGGGAGATGAAATTTAGGCATAGTTCTTGTGAGAATAATCATGATTTTCGTGAGATAGGGATATACTCATGGGAATTGTGAAGCTTGTTTATTATGGGAATTCTTGAACTGTTTCAGCTATTAATTATCTAATTCGAATAGGGATATATCGAGTTAATAATTCGTAGTATTTTCTATCAACCTTGGGAAAGGCTTTAGAATAATTTAGGAATTCCTGGCTTACAAGCAATTGAATAAAGGTGAATTGAATTAAATAAACATCACTCCTGATCGTTTGAGGTGAAAATCATAATCCTACGCCCTTATTATTATTATTATTTTTATTATTACTATTATTATTTTCTATTTATTTTTCTCCAATTAGTTTAGTAATAAATTCTATATAATTGTTCTTCAAATAAAATTACGAGTCGACTATATTTTGGTACTTAGTGAAATCAGTCCTCGAGGGAACAATATCTTACTTATCACTTTATTACTTGTTGACACCGTGCACTTGCGGCATAATGTGAGGGATTTCCTCACACAAGTTTTTGGTGCCGTTGTCGGGGACTGATTTTTCGCTAATATCAATACCAAGCGACTCTAATTTTAATTTGAAGTTTCTTTTCTTTAGCCTCTATATTTTTATTTTTATTTTTTCATTATGTTTTCCTTTGATTATCGTGACCCTTGGCATTTCATAAATTTCGATGTTCTTAATAATTTGCCTAATAGGGTCAGTCAGCCCCCTCCCCCGACACAAAAGACCATGCTTGAACAATGTGTAGACGCTCTCAAAAATCCCGATAGTACCCCTCTTGAGCGAGAATGTGCAAGTCGTGGTCTTGAGATTCACTATGGTTATTTTCCAGCTTATATAGTTAGTAGTGAAGTTGAGGGGGAGGTTGAGAAGAAAGACATGTTGAGTTTTAGGGTCGATCCCCCAGCACCTAATAATTACATAAAGTGTGATGAGCTTATAGAAAAAGTTACCATTGATGATGTTTCCAAAGAAATTTCATTAAATTGTCATCAAACTTCGACTAATAAGGTGAACACTTTTGTGCCTAAAATTTTATTAACGGTGCCACGCATAATTTTTCCTAAATCTATAATGGGAGAGATTGACCCCATTACTCTTGATTTTGTTGAGGCTGATTCCTTGAGTTCTAATGAGGTTGTTCATGATATGTCTTTATTATCTACCCATTCGAACTCTGCTTATTTTTTCATGCCTTATCATTATTATATTCTTCCACTATTTTTTGATTGTCCACATAATTATTCTTACTCATTATTTTTGGCAACCAGGCATGAACCGAAGCCTCCCTTGTGGAATAAGAGGCTTATAGATTGCAAGAAGGGGGCATTTGGCAATCTCCCTAGAAAGAAGCCACGTTAAAATTTTTTTGCCACGTCGTACCCAAGACGTAAAATAGAGAGCTTGATGGGAGGCAACCCATCATTTTTACTTGCTTTCTAGTTAGTTGTTTTTATTTGATTTTTAGTTAATAATTTTTTCCTTTGTGTTGTTATTTCGTTTGGATTCGTGTATTCTTGTGGCCCTGATTTCTCTAATATTTTTATATAACCCCAATGAGTATTATTCTTCATATTCTAGTCTTTCTTGACTTAATGTCTATAGTTATTTCATGACTAGAGACTAAGTTTGGGGGTCCCTGATGATGTTGAGCATTACTTGAAGTATGAATTAACAGACGATTCCACTCAGACATGTGCTGGCGTTCAAGAAGACATTTGGAATAAGTTTCCCTTTTCCTTATCTCTTTTATTTTCACATGAGTTTTATTGTTGATGATTTTATGAGTAGTGGAATTGATTTTCTTGGTTATAAATTGCGATTTCATCATTGCTTTATTGTCTTTGCATGATGTTGATGGTTTTTGCAAACATGAATTTTTCGTGAATTTTTCGTGCTTCCGTGTGTAAAACTGATGTTACGATACTGATTTATCTTGGAAGAAACGGTTGAGTTTAGTCGAGTTGCAGTCAGCGATATCTGTTTCTGTTGAGTATTCAATTAGGTCCTAAACTTTATCGTTTTTGTAGAAATCTTAGCAGATAAGAAAGGAGACATACGTGTTTTCAAATCGCCGTTTATACGTTTGGTTATACTTTCCGCGTAGCTAGTCGTCCAGTAATATGAGTCTTGTTGGCACTTGGATTGAGTTTAGAGTCGGACAGTTTTTCCAAAAAGTCGAGATATTATACATGTTCTATGATGGGAAGTCTAGTAACCGGGGGTATTCACGTGACCCGTTGTTTACTCTCGCGTAAAACGACAACCCCGAATAGACTAATGATTTAGAAATATCGCATTACCGATGATGGGAAGCCTAGTAACCGGGGGTATTCACGTGACCCGTTGTTTACTCTCGCGTAAAACGGCAACCTTGACATGCGGGAATTGCTATTCGAGTTTTTTCTCCACTGTAGAGGGGGACTTAGTAACTAGAAGAATCCATGTGCCCCATGAGTGTCTTTTACATCAAACGGTTCCCCAATACATGAGAATAGAAATCCACCCTAGGATTATCCCGATGAAACATCCCGAGATCCGAACCTAGTGGTTAACTCGAGTCTTTATTATGATCATACATAAGGGAATACTATCCGAGGATTAATTTTGACGATGAAACTCTTAAATTTTTGCCACTAGACTGTGGGACTGGGCGAATTGGCTTGTTTAATCTAACCCTTCGTATTAGCGGTTGGTTAAATTCACGCTTGTTAATCCTTGAGCATGATTTTCTTCATGAACGATTGGTTAGGACTAAAAACGATTACTTCTTGGAATCAGTGTCCGTAGATGTGACTCACTATTACGACACTCGTATTATTCTTTGAAATTTTCAGGGTAGTATTGATTAAGTTGAGCACTATGGATTTGCACGATCATTCATGATACTTTTTATTTGAAAATTGATTTTTGCTTGAGGACAAGCAAAGGCTCAAGTTAGGGGGTATTTGTTAGGCGTATTTTTATGCGCTTATTTATCATTAGTTTATATCCATTTTGAGCCTAAAAATGCATAAATGAGCTTTACTGCACTATTCATTTATGTTTTGCAGGAAATTGGAGTCCGGAAGCCTAAACGACGAAAAATGGGCGAAAACAGTAATTTTTGGTCATGAGCCGCGGCATAAGGATGCTGAGCCGCGGCACACGAAGAGGCCTAGCAAGCGCCGAGCGGACTGTACCCTGAGCCGCGGCACAAGGATGCTGAGCCGCAGCCCAGGAGGAAAATGCAGCGCCTAGGCATCTCGCTGAGCAGTAGGGGCCGCAGCACAGATTAAGTGGGCCGCGGCACTGATTAAGTGAGCCGCGGCCCACGGGGCGGTTTTGCTGAATCTTCCGCGTTTCTGGGCCGTTTTGGAGCATGTTCTCGAGTCTCGACCTAATCACACGGACGCGTTTTGGAGGCTGAGTAGAGTTATAAATAAGCATTGAAGGTCATAATTGAGAAGGGGGGATCCAGAGGAGATCGATAGATAGAGCGAAGAACACAAGGAGGAGATTTGTGGGAGACGACAAGACCACGGATCCCTACAGTTTTTCTTAATTTTTCCGTATCTTAGTTTCTAGATCTATTCGAGTAGGATTGTGATTGTAGCCGATGACATGACGGTTTGATTTATTTATTATTATTTCAATTCACTCGTTATTCATATTGAGTTGGATTTTTCTCATTGTTCTTAATGCTTTTTAATTGTCTGGTCAACAGTTGAATTGTTTTGAATGTCTTTATGGATTCGGGAGATGAAATTTAGGCATAGTTCTTGTGAGAATAATCATGATTTTCGTGAGATAGGGATATACTCATGGGAATTGTGAAGCCTGTTTATTGTGGGAATTCTTGAACTGTTTCAGCTATTAATTATCTAATTCGAATAGGGATATATCGAGTTAATAATTCGTAGTATTTTCTATCGACCTTGGGAAAGGCTTTAGAATAATTTAGAAATTTCTGGCTTACAATCAATTGAATAAAGGTGAATTGAATTAAATAAACATCACTCCTGATTATTTGAGGTGAAAGTCATAATCCTACGCTCTTATTATTATTATTATTTTTATTATTACTATTATTATTTTCTATTTATTTTTCTGCAATTAGTTTAGTAATAAATTCTATATAATTGTTCTTCAAATAAAATTACGAGTCGACTATATTTTAGTACTTAGTGAAATCAGTCCTCGAGGGAACGATATCTTACTTATTACTTTATTACTTTTTGACACCGTGCACTTGCGGCATAGTGTGAGGGATTTCCTTACAACACACACACATACACACACACTATACACACTGCACATACACATACACACATTTTTTAATAACAAATAATGAAATAAATCTTAAATACTAAAATATAAAAACTTGATTCTTCAGAACACAACGTTCAACATTAATATTAAAATTCAACAAAACCAACTTTATCATCAACAATGTCACAAAATTAACATTAATACTACAATTCAACATAATCGACTGTGCCTTCATCATCAACTATCTAACTTAACTCTAGATAACAACGTTTTCCCATATGCCTTCATCATGATCATCTAGAATGGCATGTATGTCGTCTGCTACATTTTCTTCAACGATAGTGGGCATCCGTGTTGATAAAGGAATAAACTCACAAATGTCAAAACTTGACTCTTCAGTTTCATTAATATCCACACTTCTACCCGAAATGACCACTGGAAATATTTTATTGCATGGATCCTTGACATAAAACACCTGTTTAGCTTGATATGCCATGATAAAAGGCTTATCAGTGTAAGCTATCTTATGAAGATCTACCAATGTAAAGCCCAATTCATCGATTACCACACCCGTGTTATTATCAATCCACTTACACTTAAAAATAGGCATTCTAAACTTAACATAATCAAGTTCCCATATATCTTCAATAACTCCATAGTAGCTTGTCGATGCCATAACTGGATTTTTATCTTTCGAGCTTGAAAAGTGCATAGACTTAGCTTGAAGAGTAACTCCGCTATTTTGAACCGAACTTTTGTCATCTTGTGACTTTGTATAGAATGAGTACTTATTGATATCATATCCATTCCAAGTTACAACATTGGACTTCGGCCCGTAAGCTAGCCATTTTAACATTTCAGATGCGCTATCACTTTCGGAGTTTTGTACCTTAAACCACCTCAAGAAAGTCTTATTATGTTCAATCAACAACCATTTGTCGCTCATTCGGGGATTCTTTGTCTTCAAAAGATTCTTGTGAGCAGACAAGTACGGAAGAACCACATCAGTGTTATTCATAATGTACAAATGTGCTTCAAGCACCTCATCGCGATTCTTGGTTAATATTTTAACACCCCGTGTACCCTTTCCATTAAGATTCCCATCATGTCGAGACTTCGGATGCCCTACAGATGGTGTTTGTGACATGTAATCTATGCAAACCTCGATTGCTTCTTCTGCAATATACCTCTCAACAATAGATGCTTCTGGACGAAATGGGTTTTTACTATACCCTTTAAAAATCTTCATGTATCTCTCAATCGGAAACATCCATCGCAAATAAACGGGGCCACACTCTTCAATCTCTCTAACTACATGGACACGTAAGTGAACCATAATATCAGAAAAAGAAGGCGGAAAATACATCTCCAATTGGCACAAGATAACAACAGCCTCGTTTTTCCACTCATCCAAAATCAAAGGATCAAGCACTTTGCTACATATAGAATTGAAGAACAAACACAAGTGAGTTATGGCATTTCTCACTTTTTTAGGCAAGACATCACGTATAGCCACAACTAGAAGTTGTTGCATCAATACATGATAGTCATGAGACTTTAAGCAGACCAATGTCAGATTTTGCATCGATATAAGACTCTTAATATTTGACGAATAACCTTGTGGCACTTTAATGCATTGTAAACATTTACAAAAGCTGATTTTCTCTTTTGGATAAAGTATAACAATCCGGGGGAAGATAAGTTCGTTTACCGACTACTTGCGGATGCAACTGAGGACGTATACCCATTTCATCTAAGTCTTGACGAGCCTGGACACCATCCTTTGTTTTGTGTTTAACATTGAGAAGTGTGCCGATCACACTATCGCATACATTTTTTTCAACATGCATAACATCTATGCAATGTCTAACATCTAGATGTCTCCGGTAAGGAAGATAAAAAAAATTGACCTCTTCTTCCAAATATTTGTCGTAGGAGCCTTCTTTTTAGTTTTTCCAAATATAGTATTTATGTTCTTCACCCGATCGTACACTTGCTCACCTGTTAAGGGCATCGACACAAGTCCATTTTCTGAGAATCCATTAAAAACGTTTCGCAATCTACGATACGGGTGATGGCGACTGAGAAACCTCCAATGTTGAGTGTAAACTGTTTTATTTTCATGTTTCAACTGGATGTAGCTTGTGTTTTCTTCACAAATAGGACATGCATTATGTCCCTTCACACTATATCCACTCAAGTTTCCATATGCAGGAAAGTCATTAATCGTACAAAATAACATTGCACGTAACTTGAAACTTTACTGGCGGTAACCATCAAACACGTAAATCCCTTCATCCCACATCATTCTCAAGTCATCAATCAACGAACTTAGATAAACATCTATGTCATTTACTGGTTGTTTTGGTCCTGAAATCATAATTGACAACATAACGTACTTCCGTTTCATATATAACCAATGAGGTAGATTATATATCACAAGTAAAACAGGCCAAGATCTATGCTTGGTGCTTAAGTTACCGAACAGATTCATTCCATCTATGGAAAGTCCAAGCCCAAGTTTTATTGCGTCACTCCCGAAATCTGGAAATAAATGATCTATTTTCTTCTATTGTGCAGCATCAGCTGGATGACGAATTATCCCGTTGCATTTTCTCTCATTAGCAAACAATCGCTTGAACCTTGGAACAATCGGAAGATACCATAACACCAGCGTGGGAGGTCCTTGTTGTGTGTTCTCTTCATCATTCTTCACTTTGTATCGTGCTACCCCACACCTAGGACACTTATGCAATTCTTCAAACTCTTTTCTGTACAGTATGCAATCATTGGGACAAGCGTGTATTTTTTTATACTCCATACCCATCGGACACAAAACCTTCTTTGCCTCATAGGTATGCTTAGGCAATGTATTGCCTTTTGGTAGCATCTCATTCATCAACTGGAGCAATTCGGTGAAACTTTTGTCACTCCACCCATTCATTGCCTTCAAATTAACCAGCTTCAACACGGCAGATAGTTATGTGAAATTTTCACACCCTAGATACAATGGAGTCTCTGAATCAACTTTTCAACACATCATAAACATGAGCTCTTTGAAATGATTCTTGTCCGACATCACGAATCATTTCTTCAAATTGGTCACCATCTATATCTACATGAGTGTTTCCAGTTGGAACATCTACTATTTCGCCATGTCATATCCACACCGTATAGTTGGTGTTTATCCCCTCACAAACAAGATGTTCACGAATTGTGTCAGCCTCATGTCGTCTCCCATTCATACACTTCACACAAGGGCAAAAGTATCTTTCATCGGGTTCCGAGCAATGTTGTCGAGCAAATTTAAGAAATTGCTCAATTCCATTGTCATAATCCGCACTCGCACGACTTGCATTCATCCAACTTCAATCCATTTCTTCTTTTCTGTTACACATACTATAAAATTCAATTTGCTATTGTTTTGTATAAGGGAAAGAATTTGATTTCTATATGATTACTAACTTTTTGAAAATTGTTTTGACAGAGAATGACAAAGGTATGGTTGTCCTATAACTGTTGTTTAAAATAAAAACATGAACGACGGTTGTCAAAATAGAATTAACTGTATACTACGTCAACTTATGGCTTTATCAAGATTGCTAACTCTATCTGCACGAACTGTTGGGAGAAGATCCTTAAGACGAAAGTTAACATCTATCCTAAAGGAAGAAGATCCTTAAGAAGTTAACCAAATCTATCCCAAAATAATTCGTGTTTCACAAAATAGTGTTGTCAAAAGTAACACACATAGTTAAACACATACACTCAACTAAATCGAATAAATTATACGACAAACAAGAAAAAAATAACACGTAAAACTACATTACACATACTGCCACACAAACAATCAAAAATGCTATATGTACGCACTTTTGTACACATAAGTGTACACACTAACTAATTAGGGATGGAAAAGTAAAATTAATGGATGGAAAAGCAAAATTGTATGTACACAAGTTTTACAAGATGCACTTTTCCATCTATTATTAGTTAGTGTGCATACAAATGTGTAAAAATTATTAAATGTAGCATTGTTGCACAAACAATACACACACACACACACTCACACATACAACACAAAACATATACCGCCACACAACAGCACACACACACACACAACACACAACACACACTGCCACACACACAATACACAAACACACACATACTGCCACACAAAAATACACACACACTCACACACACAACATATACAACACACAACACACACTGTACACACACCGCCACACAAACAATACACACACACACACAACACACACACACACACATAACACACACACATCACACAAACCAACACAACACACAAGAACAAAGAAGAGAGTTCGGAATAGTACTTGATTTCAATGTAGAGGACCGCGGTCAATTACAAAGCGTCGGGGAGGTTGCGGGGATCGCGGAGGTCGCCGAAGTTCGTGGGTCAATTGTGAAGCGTCGGGGGAGTCAGAAGCGTCGGGGAAGAAAGAGAAGAAAGAAAGAAGAAAGAAAGGAGACTGTGTAAAAATAAAAAGGATCATTAACAACGGTTTTGCAAGAAACTGCTATTGAAATTAAGATAATAAATATTTAACAGCGGTTATAAGTACAACCGCCGTTAATTGTTGGTATTTAACAGCCGTTATGAACACAACCACTGTTAAAAGATGGATTCTGACTGCGGTTTCTACAAAACCGCCGTTAATTGTTTGTGTTTAACAGCGGTTGTTGCTATAACCGCTGTTAACTTTTCATGACATTACAAAGTATGCCACCGCACAAATTAAACAGCGGTTTTTGCATAAACGCTGTTAAAAGTCCGCTGTTAAATGGTTATTTTGTAGTAGTGTCACTAACGGCTTATTTCCTCCTCGAACCGGGAAGGCCAAAGAAACCGAGGAGAAGACAAGCTGATAACCCCCAATGCCCTCTTCATTTACAAGGCTCGAGAGGTTCCAAAAGTCTTTGAAGTGCAAGAAATGCAATTCAACTAGATAACTCTAGAATTTGTGGCAGATACAAAAGTGTTCCCAAAAAGAGAAGTGGTGGAAAAAAGAAAAGTGCAGTTCAACAAGAAGAAATTTCCCAACCCCTTCCATCCCAATCCAAAATTCAAAAACTGAATGTGAGTTATTTGCTATTCAATATCTTCAAAAAATGTGATTGTGTAATGAATATTTAATAGTTTCCCAATAATCCTATTATAATTTTTATTGTCACTAGGTGAAGAGAAAGAGAGCAGCCGCAAACAATGTCATTATGGAAGGGGCCATGAATGTTATCACTGTTCCAAACTTGATGAGAGCCATGACAGGCAAGGGCAAGGGCAAAGGATCCAAGAATAAAGAAGGTTGAAGTGGTAAGAACTAGATGTTGCTCTAGATTGTCAGTTTATGGCCTCTTTGTGTATTTATGGCATGTTTATGGATTATCTATTTGAGAGATGTTTAATACTTGTGTATTGGCTATTATTGTGGTGAGACTATTGTGATTAATATTTGATGTATTCTTGGTGAATTTATTGGTGTGTTTTTGTCGACTAGTGTTCTGGTATTTCTAGACACTAGTAGAATAAACATCAAAGACTTCGGTACAATTTACTTCAGTTATGTATATTAGTGACGTAAAAAACAAAAAACAACTTCGCTTTTCAATTTGCTGAAGTAAAACACCCATGTAGACTTCAGTAAATGATATCATACTAGAAAGTAGAAACTAGTTGAGAATTTTAAGACACAAAGACTTCACTAATTTGATCATTAATAAAGTTACAGTGTGAAATTTTATTTTGTATCAGAATATTTTTACAAAAGCGAAGTGTGTGTTTTTTGACCGGGAATTAATATTTTCAACTTCAGACTTTTTCATTTAGCTCCTAAAAACACAAGTAAAATATTACCATTATTAATTTACGCTATGTATTAGATTTTAATATAACTACAAGTAAAGTTCCTGTTATTAAGAATTTATAATTTATGGAAAAATACTATTATTAATTTATATTATGCAGATTTTAATCATTGAAACTAAGTAAAGTCCCGATCTCTTTTTATTTGACCGTGCTCTGGTGGTGCCTAAAAGAGGGTTTGGGGTTCTGGGCTCATGGATTAAAAAAGGATCTGGGTCTAAAGGGGAAAACAGCCCAACTGACATATAATTCTCTACCCCCGACCCGTTCATAACCCAAAGAAAAGGGATCGCCTTCTTCTGCCTCCCCGCATCTCCTCCTTCATATCCTACGTCTCTCATTCTCCATATCCTATCTTGCTGCCGGTCGACGAACACATTGGCGGCGTTTTAAGTCCCGAGCGGTGGTTGCCTGCTTCTCCTGTTCCCTGGACATGAATCGAGCCTCCCCAAAATTTCGATTCCACTGTTGACGGGATTAAGGAATACGGTTCTCGGTTCATCGGACTTCAGCGTGGCAATGGCGGCGAAGGAGACTACGGGTGTTTTTTTTTCACTGAATTTGATTCTAAAGATGGTTAGGGTTTCGATTTGAATTTAGGATTTTTCTCTGGAATTGTATGTATGTGTATGTGTAGAAGAATTTGAGCCCTAAAATTTTATGAGTTTACCTTCCTGTATTTGGTGGAGGAAGAAGTTGTGAAGAATCTGGTGTTGGTGTGCTTCCGAGATTCTGGAAAAATGCTGGTTGGGTTCGAACGAACGATTGCAGAAAAAGAATGAGAGGAATATTTGTGAACTGGAGTTGTAAACGAAAATTTCTAGTGTGTGTGTGATTTCTGCTATTCAATGTGAAACGTATGTGTTTTCATGAATAATAATACAACAGTATATTGTAAATCACCAATGGGAAAGAGAAGTGATTGCTTTTTTCATGCCTGCAGGTCCCATTTATGCGGTCCTCTCTGAATCATGATGATGTTTTTATTCTTGACACTAAAGACAAAACATATCAATTCAACGGTGAGAACTCCAATATTCAGGAAAGGGCCAAGGCATTAGAAGTTATTCAGTTTTTGAAGGAGAAGTAAGTGTGATGTTGCTATTGTTGGTGGGTATATTCACAATATACACGATTTGCTCTCTTTATTCCCCTTTTTATGCTTCTTTTTCTTTCTTTTTAATTGTATCTTCATTTGTTTTTTGTTGTCTGTAAATGTTATCACAATTCAGATGATGGAAAATTACAAGCTGAGACAGATTCTGGTGAATTTTGGGTCCTCTTTGGTGGGTTTGCTCCAATCAGTAAGAAGGTTGCTACTGAAGAGGACGTCATTGCAGAGAAGACCCCTGCCCAACTTTTTAGGTAGTTATTATCTATATATAATTCCTTGCTATTGTCTATAGTTTTATACTTAATCTACCTCCTGTAGCCAGTGGCTGACCTCTTGCTTGATTATTGACCCAGTAATTAACTCTTGGTTGCCTCTCTTGGTTTCCTTCTTGGCAGCATCATTGATGGTCAAGTTAAGAGTGTAGGTGGTGAACTTTCCAAGTCAATTTTGTAAAACAACAAATGTTATTTACTGGACTGTGGTGCTGAGGTATTTGTTTTGGTTGAGGTCAATCCGTTGCCTCTAATTCATGGATTTTGCACTGAGTTTGTTTTGTTTTATTTTAGATTTGCTATCTGTTTAGAAGAGATTTAGTGTTTCTGATTTTTATTTAGTTCTGTTTCACAAGATTTTCTAATTGGATTAGTCAATTAATTGTTTATTTTCATGAAGGTTTGTTCCAATATTGTCTGCTAAATATTGTTCTATGGCCACATTTTTCCTTATCAACTGCTGAAGCTCTAAAAGAAGCCTTGTCGAGGGGTGTGAAAGTGGTGGTAGCCACTGGAAAAGTAAGAAATGAACTTTTTTTGTGATTTGATTGGACTTTATATTCCATGTGACTGTAATGTAGTCTTTGCTTGGCATTGATGCTATTTTCTCTCTCATTGGATTGTTCTGTAATGCAGACTCGTCCAGCTGTATTAAACATTTTCAAGATGGTGAATTTAGCTGGCAAAGATGGCATTATTTCGGAGGTTTCTCCTGGAACATCCTCTCGTGGACTCACTTCACACCATGTATCATGAGCCGAAGGTGTCTGATTTACTAATGTTGTTTTCAGATTGTTCTTTAAGTGACCCTAGGTGCGGTTTCTTGAAATTGTGATTGACATTAAATTTTTCGGCAGGCAGAGATTATACCTTCAGTCGAGCAGCTCCTGACACGTGTGGAAATACAGGTTCATTCAAGAATTTGGATCTGTCTTTTTCAACTAGTATGATCGTTGATGAAAAGCAATGATGTGCTGAAGAGAGACTTGGTCGTTTCGAAGTATATGATCTTTTTTAATCCTTTTTGTCCTATTTGTGGTGTTCATGATAAATAAATAGAATCTTATTAGACATTCTTTGTCTTTGTTATGATATGTATCTGGTTTTGAATTAGTTGGAACGCATGTTATTTTTTGAGATGGGATGATATGAAATTGTTGGTTCTTATATTATTGAGCTCGTGGTTGATGGTTAGTTATAGGTGAATATAGATTTTGACAATGAATTTTAAATTGAAATATGAAATACTAATATATATTACTGCAAAAAATATTAATATATATTATACGATAACTGAAGTAAAATGTTCTTTTTTTACTACGCCAATTATAAAATAACCGAAGTTAAAGGCAATCTTTTACTTCACTTACCCCCACATTTGGATCATAATTAGAAAAAAAACCGAGATAGACTTCAGTTATTAGGATATTAGACTTCGGATAAAAAGCAAAGTCTAAAGTATACCTTTTACTACACGAACATAGACTTTGGTAATTATAATGTTTTTACTTCATATATTATCCGAAGTCTTTGATGTTTATTCTTATAGTGAGAAATATGGTCATAAAGGATTTAGAACTCATACTAATAGATCAAACAAAGCTAATTTCTTCCATTTCATACAATAATACATCATACAACATAGAGTACATACTTTTAAGTTGCATTACACACTAATTTTCAGTACATAATGTAGCATAAGGTGCAATTACAAGCCCCAAAACCACACCAATCACAACAAGAAGAACAACAAGCGTGCATTTTTTCTTCAAAGCATTCATTTCCATCACCAAGCATTCTTATTTCTTCTTACTTTTCAGCAACTCTTCACTCAATCCAGTAATTTTCATCTCCAATGGCTTCACATTAAGCTCCTTCTCCATCACTTTCACCTCATGTTCCCTCACCTTTAACTCTTCTTTTATTTTGTCCGCTTGAAGGCTGTTAAGTTTTAGCAACAGTCCAGGCAATATTACAATAGACCTAGTGCACAATTTAGGATCGAGCCAAATGTAAATGTCACAATATTTTCGTATCTGCAAAACCAATGAATCCATTCCCATCACAAATCAAGATCCAAAATTAAAGTACATTGAATAAAGAAAATCAAAAATTACCCCATAATTGGGACAAGCCCAATATCGTCGGCCACAATTCCCATTTTTATTTGTCCAAGCAGTGACTAATGGAAGTGGAGTGGGTATACAATGACAGTAAATATCCGAGCTTCGAGTTAAATGTGGACTCCCGGCAACCTTGGATGAAGAAATTGCGTTGTTCGAATCCATATCCGGGAGAACGAGTGGAAATATAGAAGAAACTTGCAAAGTCGGGCTGGCCGAATCAAGTGGTTTTTGAGCGGAATTAGGTTAGGGTTCTTGAACTGGGGAATCGATCGTTCTTAATTTGGGGAAGAAATTTTGGGAAGAAAATGAGCCGTTAGTGAATTATCATTAGATTTAGGGGATGTTTGTTTGGCTCTTAATGGTTACATTAAGAGCCTACCTCTGAATCGCTAAGAGGTTTGGCAAAAAAAATATGATCTCTTAATGGTTACAATAACCTCTTAACCATTAAGCATCCATACTCTCTCTCAACCATTAAGAGGCAAACAATTTTCAGATTTACTCCTCTTCTCAAATTAAGAATTATTATTCATAATTATTATTATTATTTTTAAATGAATTTAAATAAAAAATATTAGATATAATTATTATTATAATTTTCTAAATGAATTAAATTAAAAAATATTATACATAATTATTATTATTATTATTATTATTATTTAAATGAATTAAATTAAAAAATATTATGCATTATTATTATTATTTAAATGAATTAAATTAAAAAATATTATTCATAATTATTATTATTATTTCAAATGAATTAAATTTAAAAATATTATACATAATAATTATTATTATTATTTTAAATGAATTAAATTTAAAAATATTATACACAATTATTTATAAAAATTAGGGTTTTTATTTATAAAAAGGAGAGGTTTTGGTACGCAAGGGGAGGAGAAATGAGATTTTTAATCGCTACTTTTATACAGAAGGATAAAATAGTAATTTGTTACCATTCAGAACAATTATCAAACAACCAAATTTCATTCTGCACTCAATCATACAGAGCCTCGAGTCTCTCAACTATTCTGAGCTCTCGACCATTCTGCACTAAATCATTAAGCAACTGACAAAAGCCACATTAATATAACAGTGAGGACTAACGCTGATGAAAAAAAAAAAAAAAACTCAAGAACTATAATGAAAAGCCCAGGTACTGTATTTCTCCCGACACACTCTCCGCTCAACCGACCCCCTTCCTCTCTGTCTACTGTTCGGCCGAAGAACGTGTGGAATTTCTCTCTCTCCACCTCCGATTTTCGACACACACTAAAATCACATACACGCACACGCACACGGAATTCAGGCGGCCGGATTTGCAGCAAAACAAAAAGGGCCTCGGCTCTTGTCCTCCAACAAGTGGTGATGGAGGGCAGAAACCGGAGCGGCGGCGGGTGTAAAAAAGCTTGTAGCGACGGAAGAGGTAAGATTTCTTGTTTTGAGACTTAGATTTGGACATGCATATTTTTTTTTTCTGGATTGAATGAATTCGGGTCCGGTTTTGACTCATGATGTTAGATGGTGTTATGCAGATGATTGGGATTAATTTGGAATTTGAAGTTGGGGTCCGATTCGGTTCGGATTCTGATTTTTCGGACGGAGAGGTCGACGGAAAGGCAACGACCAGGTAAAAGGTTTGCCGGTTTGTTGATTTGGTTCAGTTTTATGATTCAAGGTCGACTTCTCGACTGAAATCTGATTTGACTCGATCGGCAACTGATTTGAATTGATTCAGGCCGATTAGGTTTGAAGAAAAGTGTTTTTTGTTACATGTAAGGATTTCTTGTTTGGTGATTTGTTCTCATTCCGCTGGTTTGATTTTTATATTTGATGTATGATAAATATTATTTTACCTTCGATGGCTTTTATCTCTGAAATTTGATATCATCTGTATGATTTGCAGATAAATTTGAACCAAACATAATGACGATAAAACTCAAAATTGAAAGGAGGATGTTAAGGTTTAAAGTTTTACCTCGCAATATTGGAATAGGGATTGAGTGGATATCGGCTGGAGGTTCGATTGATCTGCGGAAGCCATATCTTTCCTCTTCTTATATTGTAAATTATTCTTCTTCCCCTTAGGTAACCGTAGAGATATTTGCAGATGGTAGAGTTGTGTCTGATGACGACTGCCGTGAGATGAGTTGTGATAATATCCGTGTATTTCATCCATATTTTGGTTATGTATTTTAAGAATTTTTTCATGTATTGCTGAGAGATAATGTACTTGGATTAATGACAGTAATGAACATATTTCCCCTAGACTGAGTATCGAGAATTATATTTGAGGTATATGGAATAAGACACTTAATCTTTGGGTCTGAATTGTATAGGTTACATCTGTAACCAGGTGCGGTATAACGTACGTAATATTGACAATTTAACGTGCGCAAGAGTGCATACATGGCCTACATTAAGAGTGGATTGGGATCATGAGTGACATCTGCATGAATCTTGCTTTCCGTCGAGTAGGGCCCAAGCAAGCCCCTCTGATATGATTTTTGTAATGCCCGGTTACTTAATGTGTAATTATTCCGTATTCGATCTTGTAAGATTCGACTTTGTGACGTATTAATCGATGATTAGTTTCCCGTATTCGTATCCCTACATCTTTGTATTTTTCCTTGCATGCATGTATATTTCTGCACGTGATAATGTACGCTAAATAATGATCTTAGCGTACGATAAGAGTGCAATATTACGTACGTTAACTGTTGAGCTTAACGTACGTAAGCTTAGTCAACTCGAGATCCGACAGGGGTCGGCGTGTGGGGGCCAGGGGAGATTTGTGTAAGGTTCCGCGTGAACCTGGACAGTTTTCCAGCTAAGCAAGTCAACGGGTTTACGTACGCTAAAGGGGATTTTTAACGTACGCTAGGGTCCTAGATATTACGTACGTAAGGCCTGCGTAATAACGTACGTAAGCCAATACCAGAAATAGTCCAGTGAACTCTAGCCAGACGTTAACCTACGCTAATGTTTGAGTATCGCGTATGCTAATACTGTTACGTACGTAAAGGACAATGTGTAACGTACGTAAGGGTTTAGAATTCTATTTATAGGACTCGACCCCCATTTCATTTCTAACTCTTACCTTGGCCGATTTTTGTGTTCTTGAGATTATCCCTCACCTCATATCTCTCATATCATCATCTTAATCCGATTTTGGGGAGCTTAGACCTTGGAGATTAGTGATCAAGCTTCCGGTGAAGAGTTTCTTCAAGATTTTCATTGTTCTTCCATTTTTGAGGTATGTTAACTCTACACCTAGATGTAGACTATGTTCTTAGTTATATTATGAACTTTTCCCAGAGATTATTGAGCTTATCATGTCGTAATGAATCCAACACCATGTTTAGGAGGATTGTTTGTTGAATTAAGGTTTCCAAGTTTAATAGTTGAGCCATAATCTTTATCAACCTCAAGGATGGAATTTTCTAAGATGAACACACCTTGTTGATGCTTTCGTAACACTCTTTTATGAACAAAGTGTTGAGGATTACCCCTGTGAAAGATAAATTCGTAAAGTTGAACGTAAAGTGTGTTCAATTATGATTCTTGCCTTGGATGAACTCGTTGTTAATCTTCTTGGATGATTAGAACCATGAAAGGGTATTTGGAACAATCATTTTGAATGAAGAATTGGAAAAGAAGAATTACCCGCGGAAGAACTAGAATCGTAGAGTTGAATTAACCTAGAACTAGATTGAACGTGATTATCTCGTTATGTATCGTTGTAGCAACCGAACCAAGCATTCGAGTTAATAATCAAAATTAGAGTATGGAACATGGGTTATAATGATATGATGAATGTCTTTGGAATTGTAGACACCGACTTTGTGTTCCGTTACGATCTCTTGATTTCGTATGCCTTTTTCCAAACTTAATACTCGTCGGAAAAATAGGACCGAGAACCGATTGTCCGTTATTGATAACTTGATTATAACTTAAGGAGTTCGGTGCTCGTGCGTTAATTTCGGGAGGTTTATTGAATTCCTTGTTATTCTCTTGTACAAGGTGATCGATCGAGGGGCGGCGACCTTCGGACGTCTGACATTCGTGGGAGTATTTAATTCTTGCCATCTTTGAGGCAAGTATCGTATTATTGAATATTGATTTAATATTGAGGATTTTGATCATACATATTGTTATTCATGTTGTTGAACATGAGGTCATTCCAGTTGAATTGCCATAATATCGTTGTTGATTGATTTTATGTTCATGTTGATGGACATATCGATTTTTGCATATGTGTATGCATAGTTGTGTTTGTGTATGTTGAGTTGATCCTGTGAGATCACGTGATCTATGCTGAGGGCGCTGGATCGGATGTCCGCCATGTGTTGATCCGACGGGATCATCATGGGGATCTATGCTGAGGGCGCTGGATCGTTGGACGGGTTTTCCACCATGCGTTGGTCCGACGGGATCATCATGGGGATCTATACTGAGGGCGCTGGATCATTGAATTACCCTTTGATATGTTGACGGAATCATGTGGATTCGCATTGTTGGATTCCGGTAGCGGAAGTCCGTATTGTGTATTTTATTATGCATTGCTGTTGCATATTCGATATAGGTATTATGATACTTTTACTAGCATCGTTTTGCTAACCCCTTCGGGGGTGGACATTTGTTTTGATGTTCAGGTAGCCGAGGAGCAGGGAAGCAGCCACAGTACCGACATGACGACGAAGGGGCTCAGTGATGTTAATTGTTGTTGTCTTGTCTTTCTGGTTCATTTTCAGTACTTGAGTACGCGTGTCTTATTAATGTTTTGAGACGGTTGTAATAATGGACTCATTTGATCTGTTTAAACTGGCTTTGTATTTTGAACTTTAATGGTACTGTTGTATTATTTTCCGTATTTCTCAAGTTAGCCTTGTAAATTCTTATATAAAGGGTTTACGGCGCTGTAATTACTCCGAACATCTCGGGGTGTTATAGAATATGGTATCAGAGCTAAGATTCATGGATATCTTGACAGTCGGGTTTAGTTGGGTCTGTTTACGTTATTTGATTTATGGGTCGTTTGTACATCACTGCTCATCCAGCGTCGTCATGTGGACCGTGGTTGTAAGTCTCCTAATCTCTTATACTACCGTTTTACTTAATTTATATTTTGTGAATATTGACGGACCTTATTTTAGAAAATTTTGCTTTGGATATTGAGTATTCGTGTTTACAGTATGTTGAGGGGAGGTCGTGGACGCGGACGTGGTAATGCGAGACGGGAGGATTCAGCGACTACCCCAGAATTATCGGCTAGTCGAACCGACTCCCATTCTGGAGGACAACAAGGATCATCAAATGATAACATAAATCCTAACATGCCGGGGGTGCTTCAGCAGGTGGTCGCTCAGATGACCCAATTGGCTCAGGTGGTTGACCGCATGCAGACCGCGATGGGCCAGCAGCGCAACGAGGATAATCGGGGAGACAAGTGGCTTACGGAGGTGGTCAAATTACACTCACCAAAATTTGACGGTTCAGCCGAGATGCCTACTTGGGATCACTAGCTGAAGGAGTTGGAAAAGATATTTGCGGGGATCAACTGTCCCGATGACCGAAAGGTTCCTATTGCCCAGTATTTTCTGACTGGGGAGGCTTTTGACTGGTGGGAAGCTGTTCGACCTGAGGATCATAATGCTGACTGGACGGACAGATTAATGATGGAAGCACAATACTGTCCTCGTCCCGTTAGAGAGGCTAGAGTCCGAGAGTTTTTCTCCCCACAGAGTTCGGAGGTATCTGTGACAGACATAATCAAGACTTTTAATCACCAGCTGACTTGTGTGCGACACTTGGTCAGGACCGAGGCAGAGAAGATTTTCCATTTCGACATGCGAATGAAACCCGAAATTCAGCAATATATGCCCGGATTTGAATGTACTACCTTGCGACAGTATCAGGATAAAGCATTGGCCTACGACATGAAAGAGACAGCGGTGGAGAAATTGACGGAGGCAAAGAAGCAGAAAGTGTCTGGCAACTTCTCGGAAAACAAGAGTGGTGGGCCCCGCAAGGGCCAGTCTTCATTTCATTCATCTAGGAGACCTTCGCATCCTTCCCGAGGCAGAAAGAAGTTCCGGACAGCATCAACAGTTTCAGACGCAGCGAAGAAATGTTATAACTGTGGTAAAATGGGGCATGTTCGACGTGATTGTTACGCACCTGCTGTGACCTGCTTCGAGTGTGGACAGGAAGGGCATCGTGCGACGTTTTGTGGAAATGCGACTAGATCTATTGGTACTCGCACTCCTGCACCGGTTCCGAAGGATACAAGTGTGAACCAGACGCAGCAAAGTGGTTTCCAGCAGCAGAATGTTGGGAAAAGATAGGCGTCCAGTGCTGGGTCCGTTCCTTCGCGCCTTTACGAAATGAGGAGGTCAGACGATCAGAACACTGTTGTTGCATCAGGTATGACTCAGATCCTTTTGGAACCAGTTAGTGTCTTATTCGATTCAATAGCTACACATTCTTTTATATCATTGAACTGTGCCATTTGAAAATCTCGTGTTTATGTGATTGTGAGCCTTATGTTGTGGGATTACCGAGCGGAGAGAGAATTGTGGGAACCCTAGAAACTAGAGATTTTCTAGTGTCTATAGGAGGGAGAGATTGGCTATCAAATCTTATTGTGGTCGACATACATGGTGACGATCTAATTCTCGGAGACGATTGGCTCAATCGTTATGGGGCTATTTTGAATTACCGTAAGAGAGTCATTTCTATCATTGCTGATGACGGATCTGAGCATTTATTCAAAGGATGGAGACTGGGAAGCTCAGGAAAATTGATCAAAGCCATGAAAGCAGTGAAATTACTGAGGCGGGGTTGTCACGGATTGTGGTGTTATGCCATGAAGAAAGAAGGAGTAGAAATCTCATCTATTCCAGTTGTGAACGAATTCTCAGATGTATTCCCTGACGAACTACCTGGTTACCTCCGCGGAGAGAAGTAGAGTTCAATATCGAATTAGAGCCTGGAGCCGCACCTATTTCCAGAGCACCATACCTTATGGCGCCAACCGAGATGTACGAACTAAAGAAGCAGCTTGAGGAATTATTGCAGAAGGGTTACATTCAACCTAGCGTTTCTCCTTGGGGAGCACCCGTTCTCTTTGTCCGGAAGAAGGATGGATCCCTTCGATTGTGTATCGGTTACAGGGAGCTAAACAAGGTGACGATTAAGAACAAGTATCCAATACCTCGGATCGACGATTTGTTTGACCAACTGCAGGGGGCAAGGGTATTCTCGAAGATCGACTTGAGATTAGGATGCCATCAATTGAGAATTGAGGAATCGGATATACCGAAATCGGCTTTCAGATCCCGGTACGGGCACTATGAATTTGTGGTGATGCCATTCGGACTTACCAATGCTCCTGCGGTATTTATGCAATTGATGAATCGGGTATTCTTAGAATACTTGGATAAATTCGTGGTCGTTTTCATTGATGACATCTTGATCTATTCGAAAGACCCGGAGGAGCATGTAGAGCATTTGCGTACTGTTTTGAGTACTTTGAGGAATGAACAGCTGTATGCGAAACTTTCTAAATGCAAGTTCTGGCTTAAGGAAGTAATTTTCCTTGGGCATGTGATATCAGCTGACGGAGTTCAGGTATACCCGAAGAAAGTCGAAGCGATCTTGGAATGGGAATCTCCTAATAACGTGAAAGAAGTCCGAAGGTTCTTAGGACTTGCTGGATATTATCGCCGTTTTGTAGAAGGATTTTCCAAAATTGCTCGTACGCTTACTCAGCTGTTGCAGAAGACTCAGAAATTTGTGTGGAATGAGAAATGCCAGGCTAGTTTTGATGAACTTAAGAGAAGACTGACAACGACGCCTATACTAGCATTACCGGATGGAACCGATGGATTCATGGTATACAGCGATGCTTCAAATCAGGGTCTGGGCTGCGTGTTGATGCAAAAGGATAGGGTGATTGCCTATGTCTCTCGACAGTTGAAACCATACGAAGTAAATTACCCGACTCATGATTTGGAGTTAGTAACTTTAGTCTTTGCCTTGAAAATCTGGCGACATTATTTATACGGTACTCATTGTCAGATCTTCACAGATCATAAGAGTCTCAAGTATATTTTCAGTCAGAAGGAATTAAATATGAGGCAGAGTAGGTGGCCGGAATTAATTAAGGATTACAACCTGGAGATTCTCTATCATCCAGGCAAAGCGAACGTGGTAGCTGATGCACTGAGCCACAAACCTGTTTCTCTTCGAGTGTTGGAAGCGCTCACGTCCCAAACCAGCATTCAACGAGAACTGATCCGCGAAGGGATTGAAGTATGGTCATAAGGAGTCCAAGGGCAATTATACGTGATGGAACTAACTTTGTCATTAGTCGAGGAAATTAAATCTAAGCAGTTGGATGACTCTCTGATTCTTCGATTATGTGACGAAGTGAACAAAGGGAAGGCCCCAGGATTCGTGATACAAGATGATGGAGTTCTGAGATTTCAGAGTCGATTTTGCGTTCCCGATGGTGATGTTTTGAGACAGACAATTCTGAAGGAAGCTCACAGCGCGTCCTATTCTATTCACCCGGGCACCAGTAAGATGTATAAAGACCTTGAACATCAGCGGCCTGCCGGGATGTTAAAGCCACTTCCGATTCCTGAGTGGAAGTGGGAGGATATATCAATGGACTTCATCACCAATATGCCGAGGACCAGGATGGGAATGAACATGATTTGGGTTATAGTTGATCGACAAACCAAGTCGGCTCATTTCCTGGGTATTAAAGACACTGGGGGACCCGAGAAATTAGCACGAGTGTTTATTACGGAGGTAGTCCGATTGCATGGAACGCCGAAAACCATTATTTCGGATCACGATGGTTGCTTCGTGTCGTATTTTTGAAAGGCAGTTCACAAGGCCTTGGGAACCAAGCTGAACTTTAGCATGGCCTATCATCCTCAGACGGATGGTCAGTCCGAAAGGACTATACAGACAGTAGAGGATATGCTTAGAGTTTGTGCCTTAGATTGGTCAACCGATTGGGAGGTCCATTTACCATTGATTGAATTCACCTATAACAATAGTTGGCATGCTTCCATTAAGATGGCACCGTTTGAAGCATTGTACGGGAGAAGATGCTGATCGCCCCTGTGTTGAGATGATTTTTCCGACTTAATTGGGACGGAACCAGAATTGATAGTTAAGTATCAAGAGAAGGTAGCCCTGATTCGTGAAAGGCTGTTGACTGCCCAGAGCCGACAGAAGTCTTATGTAAATGTACGTTGTCGCCCGTTGGAGTTTGCGATTGGGGACCATGTACTATTGAAGGTTTCTCCTACTCGGGGAATTTTCCATTTTGGGAGGAAAGGAAAGCTGAGTCCGAGATATATCGGACCATTTGGAATCCTCGAAAGAGTTGGGGAGTTGGCGTACAGGTTGACCTTACCACCATCACTGAGTCACGTTCATAATGTATTCCACGTATCCCAATTGCGGAAATACGTACCGGATCCCAGTCATATCATTGGTTTTGGCGAGATTGAAGTGGCTAATGATGGCTCGTTCGAAGAAAAGCCAAACAAGATACTTGAGAGTCGAGTCAAGCAATTGAGGAATAAATCGATCTCCTTGGTTAAAGTTCAGTGGTCTCGACATGGAGTCGAAGAAGCAACTTGGGAGACGGAAGATAGTATGAGGTCGAGACACCCGGAATTGTTTTCGTTTTAAGTTTCGGGCTGAAACTTCTTTTTAGAGGGGTAGTATGTAATGCCCGGTTACTTAATGTGTAATTATACCGTATTCGATCTTGTAAGATTCGACTTTGTGACGTATTAATCGATGATTGGTTTCCCGTATTCGTATCCCTACATCTTTGTATTTTTCCTTGCATGCATGTATATTTCTGCACGTGATAATGTATGCTAAACAATGATCTTAGCGTACGCTAAGAGTGCAATATTACGTACGTTAACTGTTGAGCTTAACGTACGTAAGCTTAGTCAACTCGAGATCCGACAGGGGTCGGCGTGTGGGGGCCAGGGGAGATTCGTGTAAGGTTCCGCGTGAACCTGGACAGTTTTCCAGCTAAGCAAGTCAACGGGTTTACGTACGCTAAAGGGGATTTTGAACGTACGCTAGGGTCCTAGATATTACGTACACAAGACCTGTGTAATAACGTACGTAAGCCAATACCAGAAACAGATAACATACGCTAATGTTTGAGTATAGCGTACGCTAATACTGTTACGTACGTAAAGGACAATGTGTAACATACGTAAGGGTTTAGAATTCTATTTATAGGACTCGACCCCCATTTCATTTCTAACTCTTACCTTGGTCGATTTTTTTGTTCTTGAGATGATCCCTCACCTCATATCCCTCATATCATCATCTTAATCCGATTTTGGGGAGCTTACACCTTGGGGATTAGTGATCAAGCTTCCGGTGAAGAGTTTCTTCAAGATTTTCATTGTTATTCCATTTTTGAGGTATGTTAACTCTACACCTAGATGTAGACTATGTTCTTAGTTATATTATGAACTTTTCCCAAAGATTATTGAGCTTATCATGTCGTAATGAATCCAACACCATGTTTAGGAGGATTGTTTGTTGAATTAAGGTTTCCAAGGTTAATAGTTGAGCCATAATCTTTATCAACCTCAAGGATGAAATTTTATGAGATGAACACACCTTGTTGATGCTTTCGTAACACTCTTTTATGAACAAAGTATTGAGGATTACCCCTGTGAAAGATAAATTCGTAAAGTTGAACGTAAAGTGTGTTCAATTATGATTCTTGCCTTGGATGAACTCGTTATTAATCTTCTTGGATGATTAGAATCATGAAAGGGTATTTGGAACAATCATTTTGAATGAAGAATTGGAAAAGAAGAATTACCCGCGGAAGAACTAGAATCGTAGAGTTGAATTAACCTAGAACTAGATTAAACGTGATTATCCCGTTATGTATCATTGTAGCAACCGAACCAAGCATTCGAATTAATAATCGAAATTAGAATATGGATCATGGGTTATAATGATATGATGAATGTCTTTGGAATTGTAGACACCGACTTTGTGTTCCGTTACGATCTCTTGATTTCGTATGCCTTTTTCCAAACTTAGTACTCGTCGGAAAAATAGGACCGAGAACCGATTGTCCATTATTGATAACTCGATTATAACTTAAGGCGTTCGGTGCTCGTGCGTTAATTTTGGGAGGTTTATTGAATTCCTTGTTATTCCCTTGTACAAGGTGATCGATCGAGGGGCGGCGACCTTCGGACGTGTGACATTCGTGGGAGTATTTAATTCTTGCCATCTTTGAGGCAAGTATTGTATTATTGAATATTGATTTAATATTGAGGATTTTGATCATACATATTGTTATTCATGTTGTTGAACATGAGGTCATTCCAGTTGAATTGTCATAATATCGTTGTTGATTGATTTTATGTTCATGTTGATGGACATATCAATTTTTGCATATGTGTATGCATAGTTGTGTTTGTGTATATTGAGTTGATCATGTGAGATCATGTGATCTATGCTAAGGGCGCTGGATCGGATGTCCACCATGTGTTGGTCCGACGGGATCATCATGAGGATCTATGTTGAGGGCGCTGGATCGTTGGACGGATTTTCCACCATGCGTTGGTCCGACGGGATCATCATGGGGATCTATACTGAGGGCGCTGGATCGTTGGATTACCCTTTGATATGTTGACAGAATCATGTGGATTCACATTGTTGGATTCCGGTAGCGGAAGTCCGTATTGTGTATTTTATTATGCATTGTTGTTGCATATTCGATATGTGTATTATGATACTTGTACTAGCATCGTTTTGCTAACCCCTTCGGGGGTGGATATTTGTTTTGATATTCAGGTAGCCGAGGAGCAGGGAAGCAGCCACAATACCGACATGACAACGAAGTGGCTCAGTGATGTTAATTTTTGTTGTCTTGTCTTTCTGGTTCATTTTCAGTACTTGAGTACGCGTGTCTTATTAATGTTTTGAGACGGTTGTAATAATGGACTCATTTGATCTGTTTGAACTGGCTTTGTATTTTGAACTTTAATGGTACTATTGTATTATTTTCCGTATTTCTCAAATTAGCCTTGTAAATTCTTATATAAAGGGTTTACGGCGCTGTAATTACTCCGAACATCTCGGGGTGTTACAATTTCAGAATAGGTGTTTCTGGTGCATATTGCCAGGCAAGTCAATGCACCTTACGCACGCTAAGTAGAGTAGCTAGCGTATGTTGGAGCCTGACTTTTATGGCTGTTACTTGTGGTGTAGCGTACATAAAAGTAACCTCGCTGTGACAGTAGCCATTGGAATTTCCTAGCGTACGCTACACTTAAGATATAGCATAACATTAACGTACGTAATACTTCCTGAGTAGCGTACGTTAATAAATGTCCATTTTATAAAAATAGGTTGAGCCTTTCATTTCCTCATGAGGCATCTCTCACTCAAACACCTAGAAATCGTCATTGGAGTCTGGAGTTCACATTCTTGAGCTTCTCAAGAGCTAGAGGGTGAAGAAGAGTTGGTTGTGCCATTTGGAGTATTTGAGGGTTCTAGAGATTGTTCTTCATCCGGAAATCATCCTTGAGGTAACACATGTGATCTTTCCTCCTTATGTTGATATTATGGATGTCTTTGTCATGTTTCCAGTAGTAATGGATTATTATTAGATTGAAGTTAGAGTCATGATAGTTTGATATTACAATGTGTTCTTATGTAAAAATCAATATATATTAATAATTATGTCATTTAGAAGGATTAAATAATGATAAGGAGGATATGTTGTGATGATGAATATGAACTTGATGATGGTGCGGAGAGGTTTTGCAGTCTAATTCATGTTATAAAGAGATACTTGAAGCTATTATGATAATTAGAGAATTGATGAACACCTCTTGTATTACAAGGAATTTGATATCTTGTGACATGTATAAATAGATTGTTGCTTGCAAAAACCATATTGTTGGTTTATAATTTTCATGTAGTAGTAATCTTGAAACATAAGTGTTGGAATTCTTGAACACATTAATCTCGAATAAGTGATATTTATCGTATCAACTTGTAGAAGATTTTGGATGAACATAGATTTGGGATTATAAGTCTTGGTACATTGATAAACATGAGAGGATAAGTTTATATGAGATTGGTTACCGCACAAGATGGTTAAACAAATTATCATTGTTACTGTAATATTAATCGAGTCGAGATGAGGAGTTCATTTTATTCTCAATTCCATAAATTTGTAATAGATATGTTACCTTACTTGATTAAGGTTGAGTGCTACCGTTAGACGGTTGGAGAGAGGAAGCATCGGGGTCATCATCATTGCCGATTAAGGAAAGTATATCATATACTTGTATTTTAGTTCATGTATACATTATCATGTTACTGAAATGTTCACGTAAATTATTGTGATTAAGATTTTGTGAATTATTGTATTATAATTGTGTTTGAGAGTTAAATCCAACTACGGAAGACCCTTCGAGGTCTCTAGTGTTCCGTAGAGGCTAGAGTGCAGCGGACAATGGACTAAATAATGAGATATGAGATATGAGACTCCAGAATCGAAATATGAAAATTGGGAATTCTAATCTAACTATTGAGGACCCTTCGGGGTCTATAGTGTTCCATAGAGGCTTGAGTGCAACGGACAATGGATTATTGATGTGTTATGTGATTATATCTTTATTGAGATTGTGCTTCGAGGTATGCTATGAATTGAGTTCTAGCATTGTATTCTTATACTTGCACCCATTGGAGTGTACGTCTTTCATACATGCAGATACATGTACTATTGGGAGCTATCTCAGGGACAGTACAGATGCAGTGGTAGTCGAGCATGATACTAGTCCGCAATGTGGTCGTCTAAGTCTTCATGCATGAAGCGTCTGCTGTACCTGGGTATTTGGTGCTTGAGTATTTGGTTGTTAATAAATGAAACTGGTACTTTTTTACTTTCCTTTGTCGTTTGAATCGTCTTGACAAACCCGTTTGTGGTGAACATCTCTGTATTTGGTCGAATATCTCATTTGGACTTATGTATCATTTGGTACTTATCATTTTGGTTAAGAGTGTATTATGTATTTAGCCTCGTTAATTCTAGGGCAGGATTTACGGTACTGTAATTATCCCAAAGGGTTTTGGGGGTGTTACAGAATATGGTATAAGAGAAAAAGATTATGAAAACCTGACCTCTTCCGTTGTGTCGACTCGAGTCGAGAAGAGTAAATTGTTTGAAGACTAGTATCGCCGCGACTACCAATGGCAACGTACGACCTGAGAATGTAATGTTGGGATCTGGGCCTAAAATCGAAGGCATAGCGGAATAATATAATTGATCCAATCAATAAATCGAACCTCTAAACAAGATCGATCAAGCATCGTATATACGATTAAAAATTTAAAGCATGAATTAGAAATCATGCTCTTGAAGTCCTTTGATTTAATGTTGATGAAAAACGATCGATGCTTCCATGAAATCCTGAGCACCGAAAACACCAAACACGCATCAGAAGATGATCAGTATTAATTTCTATCTTCTTATTCACGAAGAATACGATTAGAATTAAATAGAAATAGCTTATAATTAATTTTGTAAATACTCTAAGTATTTTATAAATATTTATTTTTCTCTCAAACACTTAGAATACAAGTGTATAAAAAATATCCCTCTTTCTCATCCTCGCCTCACGTCCAAAATATTTTCAGGTTAGTGGGGAGGAAGAAGTTTTTTGTTATTTAAACCAAAATCACGCCCCTAAATGCCATAAGCCTTAATAAAGAATACACCAAGTGTATTATCTTTATGTCCCACATTCGATACATGTCTATAACAAAAACAAAACATTGTGATAAACCTCCATGTGAGAGATGAGGGCATATTGCACATTACCGAAGTTGGTTCATTTTGGTCCTTGAAAGGGACATTCGTGTATCTAGTCCGATAGATAAACCTTGGTATATTTCAATATTAATATAATTAATTAATCTAATTAATTAGAAATATTAAATATAAATTCTCCAAAAAATAATATGATTACACAGTAACTTATTTAATTCACGAGACTGATTTAATTTTTTCAACAAATTAAATTAGACACCTAATATCCAATATTAACCAAGCGATAATAAGCTAAATATAATCTGTCGTCCATTCCTATGCTGCGACTCTGCAGGTTCATCTCAGTTACTATTAGGAGGATCCAAAGGGTATTAGCACCATCTAGCCAGTCCCGTGGCCCACACCGTAACCCAACTAAAAACGAATGATAGGGATCATTCCAAAAACCTTTACGTTATGAGTAACGTATACGTATAAACCCTTTAATCATATGTCTCGATCAAGTATTAAGGTCATGACAATGTTAAACCCTATTGTAACTTGACACTATGTGTTTGTTAGTGTGAACCGAGATCACTGAGCTCTCGTGTATCAAATACAACCAGCTCTAAATGCTTTGGCCAAAGACTTATGATCTCATTTGCCACTAACTGCATGTGACATCTACCTGTTCACTTACAAGAGAAAGAATCCTATCTTGGTATTTAGTAGAGACTGCTACTTGTCCATCAAGTCGCACTTCGAGGTTGACCCAACCAGCCAGTGATTGGAACTACTCTAGTGACTCACTTAATGTCACAAGCACATCTCCTACTGAATCTCAAGTCAAAGGTTCACGTATACCCTATCACAACATTTTGATTCATTCATTGACTATCCTGTAGTGAAATTCATGTGACTGAATCGAGATGAGTCACGTCCGAGTATACTAATCCCATTAGTATACCTATAACGTGTGCTCCCACTAACTCTTAGTGAAGACAGTCACTATACTTGTCAAAATACATGTTATACAAGTCTTGTCTAAAATTAATGTCCAGTTTAGTTTTATCAACTTGCGAACTAGTTAAGCATTCAAGCCCAAAACACTTTCAATGTCTATTTCCTTATCTGATAAGGAGTGGAACGTTTGCACACAAATGCAGGGGCAATTATTCTATATATGAAATCTTGATGCCAATGATATATAATTAATATAAAAATAATAAATTTCTTATTTGATTGATGTTCATAATTACAATACAATTCTATGAGTGGAATACGAGGGCATATTCCTAACAAGCACTCAATGCTAAAGGCTATGGTATCTAATACCCGTATTCTCCAGATGTCGCTCTAAGACCATATGAGACCGTGGTTTGGTTAGTGGATCAGTAACGTTATTTGCTGTGTCTACATTCAGCAGTGTAACGTTTCCCTTTGTAACCATTTCTCTTACAAAATGACCCTCTCAACATGTTGTTAGGGTTGTCTATTGCAATTATGCAAAGCATACTTTATGCTTGTATTATGTAACACCCCAACCCGACATGGGTAGAAGTATCACATTATGGTGCCAAATCAGAACATACAACGCAAGCGGAAGACTACTAAACATAATAATTACAAATGTATTATAAGAGAACAAAAGAATGCTAACTCTATACAATATGTAATACAAACTAACTAAATCCAATCCAAGTCTACTCAAGATGCAAAAGGGCTTCTAATCGTCGGGGTAGTCCACTAAGCTCCTATGCACTCTCCACTCAAACCCAGCTTCCAACCTAAAACCTGCCGCGGAGAAAAGAAATGCGGCTGAGCTTAACAAGCTCAAGGAATGATATATAAACAAACGAATAACCGATACATATATAAGAATAAGAAAAGAATAAATAAGCTCCTTTTGAAAAGAATGTCATCTGTCAAATGAATAAGGGATTAACGGTCAATCGAACAAATCTCGTGAGTCAATCAAACAAGAAGATGGAGAATCAAAGGATAACAGGATATAGTGCATTGGGGCAAGCATAAGGTATAAACAAATGGATATCAAAAGTAAGGAAAGGTCAGTCATCCACCACGAGCCCGAACAGAAATCAAGTCAAATATCATAGAAACCATGGAGTAGCTAGCTCGAACATGTGAAAGACGTGTATTGCACACAAGCATCAATCACCGAACATATCATATCATATCATGTCATATCCAATCAAATACAAATCGAACCTAGGATGCATCCATACGCCCCCGAACAAATCATATTGGCCATAACAAATATAAAGTGCACATATCATATCAAATTGGGACGGTGTGGAACATCACTCAACCACACTAGAGTCGTGCCATTGGTGCATCAATGACACGGCCATGTTACCTTCATGGCTAGGAAACAAACTTGGCTCGGGTATCAAACTGAAGGGTTCAAATGTCAAATCATATCAAAGTTCATATCAAGGTTCATATCAAATGTTCATAATCAAAGGTTTACAAATCTAAGGGACCATAGCAAAGGCATAGATCAAAAAGGTTCAGAACAAGGGGATCATAGCAAAGGTATCAAATCAGAAGTTAATCAAATCAAAATGTAGAAGAGTCATGAGAAACCTTAAGAGAAAGGTCCGAATATCTGTACCGATACGAAACAAACAATAACAATAGTACATAGAATCGTAACCCCATCGAGAAAGGGTAGAATATCCGTACGAATAATCAAACAAACGAAACAACCGATAACAATGATAGAGAGAAGGGGGTATCAAGAATATCCGTACGAATAATAAAACAAACGAAACAACCGATAACAATGGTAGAGAGAAGGGGGTATCAAGAATATCCGTATGAATAATCAAACAAACGAAACAACCGATAACAATGGTAGAGAGAAGGGGGTATCAAGAATATCCGTACGAATAATAAAACAAACGAAACAACCGATAACAATGGTAGAGAGAAGGGGGTATCAAGAATATCCGTATGAATAATCAAACAAACGAAACAACCGATAACAATGGTAGAGAGAAGGGGTATCAAGAATATCCGTATGAATAATCAAACAAACGAAACAACCGATAACAATGGTAGAGAGAAGGGGGTATCAAGAATATCCGTACGAATAATCAAACAAACGAAACAACCGATAACAATGGTAGAGAGAAGGGGGTATCAAGAATATCCGTACCTCAAACCGCAAAATGCAAAACACATCAGAAGATATAAAGATCAGAGATTACTCCTTCTTCGGCGAATCTACACGAATTTGGTTCATTTTATGCTTATTAGCCATTTAATGTCATAACAGATTCTTAATTATTTAACGCCATTCATTAATGTGATTAGGGTCTCGTGATTGGAATTATGTTAACATGTGACCTATAATATCATAGTAAATGTTTAAGTGTATTTTAAGGGTTCATACTTATTAATGAATCTTAGATGATACAATACATACATGTTCTTCAAATGGCTGGTTTCATAACAAAATTAGGTCCTTTTAACGAATTTTAATACCATAGCAGAAGTCAAAATAAAAATTTACCAAAATTCTCACAGAAGCTATAATGTCTTATGAATATACTTGAATTTTCCCAGATTTTCTTATTAAGTATAAGCACCCTACAAAAATCATATTCCCAGACCTACCGTTATACCTTTAAAGTATGGGTCTGTTAGACCAGTTTAGAAAATTCACAAAATTTCCCAAAAATTGCAGAAGTAAACTAAAATGCCAGATATTCACCATACAAATTTATAGCCCTTAAGACCTTATGGTCTGCCAATGAAAAGTCCCCCATTCCAACTGATTTTTCAGACTTAGTTTGACAGGTTTGCACACTTAACTTGTAAAATTCAAAGAGTACCCTTCCCGACCTCCAAACACTATGAAATTTGACATGCATAAAGTACACATCATGAATTTGATTTTAGACTCAAGAATTATGTTAAAACATGTTGTTATCATTAAATTTGACTCCTCACAATACAATCCATTATCTGGACAAAGATACTAGTGAGATAGAAACAACACAACCTTAATCATTTTAACAAACAAGAACCCTTCCAAAATGACTCAGGCTTAACCAAATTAACTCATTGGTTCTTAAACCATTTCAATTCAGATACATCATTTAACACACACCTGATTGCACATGAAATCATATATTTGACCTAGAAACTTAATGAGCCATGTATAGGTTATAACGAGACCAAATAAACTCTATGTCTAGTTTCTAGCACAATAAGACCCCAACTATACGAATTTTTAAAGCACACTTAAGCACCTAGTGAGAAGCTCAAATAATTTACATAGGAACTTATATGTCTTATAGGCACATGTGAATTTTTCCAGATTTGATTCATTAGTACAAGCACACAATAAAAATCACTTTGTACACGACTGTCCAGAAAATAACTGCTGAAACACCCATAAAGTATGCATTACAAAGGCATAACAAAACACTTTGGAAAAATCCACAAAAATTCCAGAACTTAGAAAACATGTGAAATATAACTCCTGTAAATTTGCAAGTCATAACTCCTTATAGTTTTCAAATGAAAAATCGTGAAACCAAACTGAATTTAAATTCTTAAAACTCAGATTTTGACATATGATCCCGTAAAATTCAAAAGCATGACCAATACAACTCCAATTCTCTTCAAACCAATTGAAAAACTTAAATAAGACATTAAACTAAGTTTTTATGCAAAAGTACAGAAGTAAATCCTTATGAAACTCGAGCTATAATGCACACATATTCAGCTTTTCAAAACTGTCTCCTGCAGAAAACCGTTTTAGACCATTTTTAACATGTTTTACTTACACAAACGCACACGAGACCTTCGTATATCACAAGAACTGTTTCATAGGTTTATTTAGTCCATAATACTCAGGTACAACAGCCCTTAAATTCGACACACAATCATGCATACATGCTCACGAATCTATCACATGAACAACCCACATAAAATGATTCAAAACAGCCCTTATTCGTCTCATAAATTCTATACGCCTCATATTAATTATTTTATGGTTGTTCCAGATTTAGAAACGCGTTTAGAGATTAGATTAGGGTAGAATAATAATAGGTCGAATTAGATCAGAACATGGATTGAATAGAACAGAAAACAACAGATCGAAAACACAAGTTTTAAGCACGTTTAGGTTATGATTTCATGTGGCGTTCTTCATATGTGATTATAGATTAACGACAGCAACAATTTTAACAAATTCATACGAATAGATTGGCCTTCAAACTTATTAGGTTTCATGTGTTACAAATATCAGATTTGCATATATGTGATAGTGTGTCGAATTGATTAAAAGAAAACAAGAGTGATGTGATACCTTTGCTGTAACGAGACCAAGAACGGAACAAGAACAAGAACACCCTAAGTCGAATATCACCACAACCATCACCCTTACCACTACGAACGTATACCACATCAACAACATCGAACCCTTACAGCTTAGAGAGAAAAGGATGACAGGAAACTTATGTGTGTTTCTTGTATCGTATAAAGAGAGGAGAGGGAGAAAAGACCGGATCAGAAACAAAGAGGAGGAGCGTGTTTTTCAAATAGGAAATAAATAAAGAGAATAAATGTGATTGATATGGTATAAATGTGATACGTGATTCATGGGCTGAATTGGAGTTCTTTCCTTTTGTAATTTGTATTTGTCGTTTGGTAAGTTGCAACAAAAACGTGTACTTCTTTTAGGAAGGTTTTGATTGAAATAAACTTTTTATTATATAGATATCTTAGGTTGTATTTTATAACATAACATATAGTTTAGGGTTTAATTATATTATTACAAACTTTAGGAAAAAAATTCAAAATTATGCGTAAATTAGAAATCCGAATTTTAGGGTTTTACAACTCTTCCCCTCTAAAAAAAAAATTTCGTCCTCGAAAATTAGAGTCGCGAAGGTTCGACGGAGACGTAGAAATTACAAAAGGAATGACGATAATTAGCCTCACGCTCGGAGAGGTTCTTCCAAAAGAATCTTCACAAACAGATTGTTTTCTCATGACTCGATCCCGACAAACTTGGATAGCCTCAGGCTCTCCACAGAACACAAATCGTAACAAATCTGATCCAATGAATGAAAACAATTGCGTAGCAGATGACAGATGACACATCACAATGAGATACACGAAACGCATATGCCTACGAGGCAAGCACAGAGGTAGTACTAAACGATGAAACTTCATCAATTTTTACCGAATTCTGAATGAACCAGGGATTTGCCAAAGTCGAAGGAGCACAAATCGACTCATCAAACGTATCAAGAGTTTCCTAAGAAGAGGTGGATAACCTATTAGTACTAACGATCATTAGGCGCGTATCGGAGCATCGAACACATCAGAAGGGATAATGGGAATGATAGGATAATCGTACGGATAAGAATGAGCCTAAGGGCTAACATATCGCGAATAGTTCTTTGTTGGATATCAAAACTTCTAACGCTTCTAAGGCACTCCTCAAGATATCCTATGATCACAATAAGTACACGTTATATGATGTAAGTATTATCACGTTGATCAGGCGTCATAATACTAGCATCATATAAATATGCCCTCATGATGGTCATACTCTATCTCGAGTTGTGAAAAAGTAACCTATCAGAATAATATCAAAATCATAACCTTCCAAAGGAAACAATTAGCAGAGTTAATTCATCATCAGAATGGAGTGGACAATTTCCTATACTCGTGGTTAATAACCACCTAATTTCTCATAGGAATAGAAATGGGTTATGCAAAATCAAGTAGTGTCAGAGGAAACTTAATATGCCCAGCATAAGAAATAGAGTTTACAGAATGTGTCAAACACATTATGTTCATAAGGATTCTCAGAATGGTCGAAAGGTGTCCAACTGATTATCAAATGAATCGGAATGGAGGTCAGAATCAGAAAGTGAAGCCTAAATGGTGTAAGGTATCCATGTAGTTCTCAAGGAACTCTAAACTAACTTGGTCACTAATCTTATGTTGTGCAAAGTAATAAGTTTCTAACCTCCAGAGAGATTGATCTTGAAAGGGCTTAACTAAACGTAAGGCACGAATCAGAGTGATGCGGAAGCAAGATGACTAACCAACTTCTTATCATATCATCTACCCAATCCTCACCGGTCAAACTAAAGTTCTTAAGGGGAGAACCTAAAGCAATTCCTTCCAAAGTTATTCCATAAGCTCCTACAGTGCAAACCTAAGGGTCCAAATCCTCACAAGTCATAACTTATGTACTACAGGTCGCAGCCTGGGCTCCGATACCATAATTGTAACACCCCAACCCGACATGGGTAGAAGTATCACATTATGGTGCCAAATCAGAACATACAACGCAAGCGGAAGACTACTAAACATAATAATTACAAATGTATTATAAGAGAACAAAAGAATGCTAACTCTATACAATATGTAATACAAACTAACTAAATCCAATCCAAGTCTACTCAAGATGCAAAAGGGCTTCTAATCGTCGGGGTAGTCCACTAAGCTCCTATGCACTCTCCACTCAAACCCAGCTTCCAACCTAAAACCTGCCGCGGAGAAAAGAAATGCGGCTGAGCTTAACAAGCTCAGTGAACAGATATATAAACAAACGAATAACCGATACATATATAAGAATAAGAAAAGAATAAATAAGCTCCTGCTGAAAAGAATGTCATCTGTCAAATGAATAAGGGATTAACGGTCAACTGAACAAATCTCGTGAGTCAACTGAAACAAGAATATGGAGAATCAAAGGATAACAGGATATAGTGCATTGGGGCAAGCATAAGGTATAAACAAATGGATATCAAAAGTAAGGAAAGGTCAGTAATCCACCACGAGCCCGAACATAAATCAAGTCAAATATCATAGAAACCATGGAGTAGCTAGCTCCCGAACATGTGAAAGACGTGTATTGCACACAAGCATCAATCACCGAACATATCATATCATATCATGTCATATCCAATCAAATACAAATCGAACCTAGGATGCATCCATACGCCCCCGAACAAATCATATTGGCCATAACAAATATAAAGTGCACATATCATATCAAATTGGGACGGTGTGGAACATCACTCAACCACACTAGAGTCGTGCCATTGGTGCATCAATGACACGGCCATGTTACCTTCATGGCTAGGAAACAAACTTGGCTCGGGTATCAAACTGAAGGGTTCAAATGTCAAATCATATCAAAGTTCATATCAAGGTTCATATCAAATGTTCATAATCAAAGGTTTACAAATCTAAGGGACCATAGCAAAGGCATAGATCAAAAAGGTTCAGAACAAGGGGATCATAGCAAAGGTATCAAATCAGAAGTTAATCAAATCAAAATGTAGAAGAGTTATGAGAAACCTTAAGAGAAAGGTCCGAATATCTGTACCGATACGAAACAAACAATAACAATAGTACATAGAATCAGAACCCTTACTGAGAAAGGGTAGAATATCCGTACGAATAATCAAACAAACGAAACAACCGATAACAATGATAGAGAGAAGGGGGTATCAAGAATATCCGCATTTAATAATAAAACAAACCAAACAACCGATAACAATGGTAGAGAGAAGGGGGTATCAAGAATATCCGTATGAATAATCAAACAAACGAAACAACCGATAACAATGGTAGAGAGAAGGGGGTATCAAGAATATCCGATTTAATAATAAAACAAACGAAACAACCGATAACAATGGTAGAGAGAAGGGGGTATCAAGAATATCCGTATGAATAATCAAACAAACGAAACAACCGATAACAATGGTAGAGAGAAGGGGGTATCAAGAATATCCGTATGAATAATCAAACAAACGAAACAACCGATAACAATGGTAGAGAGAAGGGGGTATCAAGAATATCCGTACGAATAATCAAACAAACGAAACAACCGATAACAATGGTAGAGAGAAGGGGGTATCAAGAATATCCGTACCTCAAACCGCAAAATGCAAAACACATCAGAAGATATAAAGATCAGAGATTACTCCTTCTTCGGCGAATCTACACGAATTTGGTTCATTTTATGCTTATTAGCCATTTAATGTCATAACAGATTCTTAATTATTTAACGCCATTCATTAATGTGATTAGGGTCTCGTGATTGGAATTATGTTAACATGTGACCTATAATATCATAGTAAATGTTTAAGTGTATTTTAAGGGTTCATACTTATTAATGAATCTTAGATGATACAATACATACATGTTCTTCAAATGGCTGGTTTCATAACAAAATTAGGTCCTTTTAACGAATTTTAATACCATAGCAGAAGTCAAAATAAAAATTTACCAAAATTATCACACAAGCTATAATGTCTTATGAATATACTTGAATTTTCCCAGATTTTCTTATTAAGTATAAGCACCCTACAAAAATCATATTCCCAGACCTACCGTTATACCTTTAAAGTATGGGTCTGTTAGACCAGTTTAGAAAATTCACAAAATTTCCCAAAAATTCCAGAAGTAAACTAAAATGCCAGATATTCACCATACAAATTTATAGCCCTTAAGACCTTATGGTCTGCCAATGAAAAGTCCCCCATTCCAACTGATTTTTCAGACTTAGTTTGACAGGTTTGCACACTTAATTTGTAAAATTCAAAGAGTACCCTTCCCGACCTCCAAACACTATGAAATTTGACATGCATAAAGTACACATCATGAATTTGATTTTAGACTCAAGAATTATGTTAAAACATGTTGTTATCATTAAATTTGACTCCTCACAATACAATCCATTATCTGGACAGCATACTAGTGAGATAGAAACAACACAACCTTAATCATTTTAACAAACAAGAACCCTTCCAAAATGACTCAGGCTTAACCAAATTAACTCATTGGTTCTTAAACCATTTCAATTCAGATACATCATTTAACACACACCTGATTGCACATGAAATCATATATTTGACCTAGAAACTTAATGAGCCATGTATAGGTTATAACGAGACCAAATAAACTCTATGTCTAGTTTCTAGCACAATAAGACCCCAACTATACGAATTTTTAAAGCACACTTAAGCACATAGTGAGAAGCTCAAATAATTTACATAGGAACTTATATGTCTTATAGGCACATGTGAATTTTTCCAGATTTTATTCATTAGTACAAGCACACAATAAAAATCACTTTGTACACGACTGTCCAGAAAATAACTGCTGAAACACCCATAAAGTATGCATTACAAAGGCATAACAAAACACTTTGGAAAAATCCACAAAAATTCCAGAACTTAGAAAACATGTGAAATATAACTCCTGTAAATTTGCAAGTCATAACTCCTTATAGTTTTCAAATGAAAAATCGTGAAACCAAACTGAATTTAAATTCTTAAAACTCAGATTTTGACATATGATCCCGTAAAATTCAAAAGCATGACCAATACAACTCCAATTCCCTTCAAACTAATTGGAAAACTTAAATAAGACATTAAACTAAGTTTTTATGCAAAAGTACAGAAGTAAATCCTTATGAAACTCGAGCTATAATGCACACATATTCAGCTTTTCAAAACTGTCTCCTGCAGAAAACCGTTTTAGACCATTTTTAACATGTTTTACTTACACAAACGCACACGAGACCTTCGTATATCACAAGAACTGTTTCATAGGTTTATTTAGTCCATAATACTCAGGTACAACAGCCCTTAAATTCGACACACAATCATGCATACATGCTCACGAATCTATCACATGAACAACCCACATAAAATGATTCAAAACAGCCCTTATTCGTCTCATAAATTCTATACGCCTCATATTAATTATTTTATGGTTGTTCCAGATTTAGAAACGCGTTTAGAGATTAGATTAGGGTAGAATAATAATAGGTCGAATTAGATCAGAACATGGATTGAATAGAACAGAAAACAACAGATCGAAAACACAAGTTTTAAGCACGTTTAGGTTATGATTTCATGTGGCCTTCTTCATATGTGATTATAGATTAACGACAGCAACAATTTTAACAAATTCATACGAATAGATTGGCCTTCAAACTTATTAGGTTTCATGTGTTACAAATATCAGATTTGCATATATGTGATAGTGTGTCGAATTGATTAAAAGAAAACAAGAGTGATGTGATACCTTTGCTGTAACGAGACCAAGAACGGAACAAGAACAAGAACACCATAAGTCGAATATCACCACAGCCATCACCCTTACCACTACGAACGTATACCACATCAACAACATCGAACCCTTACAGCTTAGAGAGAAAAGGATGACAGGAAACTTATGTGTGTTTCTTGTATCGTATAAAGAGAGGAGAGGGAGAAAAGACCGGATCAGAAACAAAGAGGAGGAGCGTGTTTTTCAAATAGGAAATAAATAAAGAGAATAAATGTGATTGATATGGTATAAATGTGATACGTGATTCATGGGCTGAATTGGAGTTCTTTCCTTTTGTAATTTGTATTTGTCGTTTGGTAAGTTGCAACAAAAACGTGTACTTCTTTTAGGAAGGTTTTGATTGAAACAAACTTTTTATTATATAGATATCTTAGTTTGTATTTTATAACATAACATATAGTTTAGGGTTTAATTATATTATTACAAACTTTAGGAAAAAAATTCAAAATTATGCGTAAATTAGAAATCCGAATTTTAGGGTTTTACATATTACCTTATTTCCCTATAACTACCTATGAGAATATTAATTACAGTTAATCACATGTTTTGCATATTTATTCACGTTATGGTCATGCAAATGTATTATTTAATTATTTTATATTATAGATAATGTGGTGTGTTGGTGTCACATGGAAGATCACATTATCGGTGCTTTATAAAATAATATAATAGTTCACAACCTATGTAATTACTAGACAAATTATATGAAAGGTTGAAATGTATGCTTGAGATTAGTTGGTCTTGACTATTAGCATGCATAAGCGTATTTGCATACAATGAACTGGATCAAATTGAGATAGTGTCTTCTATACTGGCTGTAAGAAGAACGTAAATCTCGGATGATTATTATTTATTCTAAGTATATAATATTTTAATTTGTGTATTTATAATATTTATTTCTTTAATTTACCATGAGTGAGAGTCACAGTGATTGACTCAATATGCTTCGTATCTTGGGCAATAATATTATTTATATGATAATTATTATTATAACTAAATATCGTGTGCGGGTTGATGACGTCCCCTTGAGGAGCTCGATAATGATTATTATATTAAACTTTGCGCGTAGATTTAATTTCGATATAATATTAAGTTCGGGTGGTAATACTCTTGGATAAGATTTAATTAATTAAAGCTATTAGTAGCTTAAATTGATAAATGGACATTCGATATCTTAAACACGGGAAATAATATATTTAAATATGGAGCCCGATTTTGTAAATTGGGATTTGGGTGGGAAGTGCAATAATAATTCTTTAGTAGATTGAATTGATATTAGTGAACTCAACCATATTAGAAGGGCTTAATATGGAAGGTTGGGTTGCACTAGGAGTCTTAACCCCAATCCTCCTTAAGATCCCTAGAGTAGTCCAAAAACCTATAAATAGGACTTATGGGGGGTTCATGTGAGACCCCATATTTTTACCCCTAAACAACTTCTAATTTTCGACCGATTTATGAATCCTTTGGTCATTTTGTTGAACTTGTAACTGCTGCCATTCTTCATTCTTAACTTATCCTTAAACTTTGGGGATTCTGAATATTGACACATATCGATTATATGGCATCCTCTGTGTTATCTTGAGATTAGTGATTGATTGACACTACTCGTTGCAAAACTCGTGATTCCAGATATATTACTTATCTTAACCATGTATTTTGCTCTATAATTCTGACTGGTGATGAGTGTAACACCCCGAGATATTCGAAATAATTACAGCGCCGTAAACCCTTTAGATAAGGATTTACAAGGCTAATTTTAAAAAGAGTGTAAATATAAACCAATCGTACAACTGATATTTGATTCAACCGATCAAAGAGTTAATTTATACAACCATATCGAAAGGACATTATTAAAACAGACGTACTCGAGTACTGAACGAAACAAGAAAACAACTCTCGACAACAATAACATCAATCACATCACTGAGCCATCTCATCGTCCCGTCTGCATCGTGGCCCTCCCGCTCCTCGGCTACCTGAACATCAAAACAATGTCCACCCCCGAAGGGGTTAGCAAAACGATGCTAGTACAAGTATCATAATACAATAAATCATCAATGCATCATAAAACATGCCAAACGGACTTCCGCTACCAGAATCCAACGATGCGAATCCTCACGATCCCATCAATACAATACAGGGTAATCCAGCGATCCAGCGCCCTTGGTATAGATCCCCATGATGATCCCGTCGGACCAACGCATGGTGGAAAACCCGTCCAGCGATCCAGCGCCCTCAGCATAGATCCCCATGATGATCCCGTCGGACCAACGCATGGTGGACATTCGATCCAGCGCCCTCAGCATAGATCCTCATGACCCCCTCGGATCATTTATACCATAATCAATCAATTATGCATACACATATGCATTTCAATATGTTCATCAATACGAACAAACAACAACGAATATCACGCGAATTTCCAGAAATACATCTCATATACAGAATATGAACAATACCATAAGCATAATAAATCAAACTCGACATATGATACTTGCCTCGAAAATGGCAAGACGAAATACTTCAAGGATATCGACACACTCGAAGGCCGCCTCCTTCGATCAACGTAACAAGCTCGAACCTTAACAAAAGGAACGATATACAAATCATCTCAAGTCGAACGATGGCCTAACAATTCGGTCTATTGCCGAAAAGCTCAAAATAAACAAGCTGTCTGGATTGCTTAGCGCGCGCTACGTACTCTACGTAACGTGCGCTAAGACGGACTGTTAGCGTACGCTATCGTATAAGACTAGCGTGCGCTAGCCACGGTCTGGCAGTCTGACTCGGCTGGTCTCATAACGTACGCTACATACGTTTCGGGCGTTAACTGACCCCGATAGCGCACGTTAACTCACACGTGTTAGCGTGCGCTAATATTGCATGGCGTAATCGCAAGCCAGGTTGAATGGTGAAGAACTCATGAATCCTACCGTGATAATACGAGTTTTCCTCGGGCAAATCATGCTAATAAGGTTTGTGGAAGATTTATGATCGTGAAACACAAATATACGGATAGCCAACTCAACATCATAATCCATCTACGATCTCCAAGAAATAATCTAAGTTCCATTTGTTCTACGTTCCAAAACACATGATTCCATCGTGTAAAACGTATCAACTGGGTAATATCCGATCATTGATCATAACTTGATTTGAACATGCTTAGGAGTCCTTATAATAAGATGGTTCAAAGGTTCATACGATATATAATACCTATACGTCAAAAGTATCCTTCTAACATGCGATGACCGATAAAAAACGAAATACTTGCTATCCAAACATGATTCAAACTTCCTTAGGAACCTTACTAATCATTGGTGAAAAATCACCTACCTCAAAGTAATGAAGAACACGGATGAAAATGAAGCAATCCCACACCAAAGGCTTGAACACCAATCTCCAATGATATACGATCTTCAATCTCGAACTAGGAGGTTGATATGAAGTGTTTGGGACGAAGTGAGTTATGTTCTAAGTGTAAGAGTTCGGGTTATGGGAGGAGAAAATCGAAATCTCGAATAGGATGATGTCCTATTTATAATAAATGGCTATTAGCGCGCGCTAGACCCTATTCGTAGCGTGCGCTAACGGCTCACGCCTAAATCAGTACTCGGCACTTAGCGTGCGCTACGCATCGGCCAGTAGCGTGCGCTAAGGCGTTGACTCGGCCTTTCCCGAAAGCCGTCCTGTACATCCGACACAATCCGGCAGGGGTCCCCGCCAGATCTCACCTACCGCACGTCTCAATCAGTCTGACCACGCATAGCGTGCGCTAATTACACTCGGTAGCGTGCGCTATGAAACCATGCTAGCGTACGCTACCCTTAGCCTGTAGCGTGCGCTACATGCACAAAATTTCAACCTTTAAATCACATACACGAAATTATATGCTTGACGACATCGGATTATGAAATACGGAGAATAGTATTCAGACAAAAGTACAATCATTACAATATCACAAGTTCCAATTACATACATTAAATCTCGGGTATTACATCCTTCCTCCCTAAAAAGAAGTTTCGTCCCGAAACTTAGGATGAAAACAACTCCGGATATTTAGCCTTCATACCGTCCTCCGTTTCCCAAGTGGCCTCTTCGACTCCATGTCGTGACCATTGTACTTTAACCAAATGTATCGGTTTATTTCTCAACTGTTTGATCCGGCTCTCAAGTATCTTGATTGGTCTCTCTTCGAAGGTGCCATCATTAGCTATCTCGATCTCGTCGAAATCAATGACGTGATCGGGTCCGGTACATACTTCCAGCTTGGGATACGTGAAACACATTGTGAACATGACTCAGCGATGGCGGTAAGGCCAACCGGTATGCTAAATCCCCAACTCTCTCTAGGATCTCAAATGGTCCGATATATCTCGGACTAAGCTTGCCTCTTCTCCCAAAACGGAAAATCCCTCGTGTAGGAGACACCTTCAATAGTACGTGGTCCCCAGCGTCGAACTCTAGAGGGCGACGACGTACATCTGCATAAGACTCCTGTCGACTCTGGGCAGTCAACAGTCTCTCTCGAATCACAGCTATCTTCTCTTGAGTCTGAATAATCAATTCCGGTTCCGTCCCGATCAAATCCGAAGAATCATCCCAACACAGGGGTGATCGGCATCTCCTCCCGTACAAAGCTTCAAATGGTGCCATTCTAATAGAAGCATGCCAACTATTATTGTAAGTGAATTCGATCAAGGGCAAGTGAACTTCCCAATCAGTTGACCAATCCAACGCACAAGCTCTAAGCATGTCTTCTACAGTTTGAATAGTCCTTTCGGACTGACCGTCTGTTTGGGGATGATAAGCTGTGCTAAAATTGAGCTCAGTCCCCAAAGCCTTGTGAACTGCTTTCCAGAAGTGCGACACGAAGCGACCATCTCGATCCGAAATAATGGTCTTCGGCGTCCCGTGCAATCTGACTATCTCCGCAATAAATACTCGTGCCAATCTCTCGGGTCCCCATGTGTCTTTAATTCCCAGGAAATGAGCCGACTTGGTTAGTCGATCAACCACAACCCAAATCATGTTCATTCCCGTTCTAGTCCTTGGCATACTAGTAATGAAGTCCATCGAGATATCCTCCCACTTCCACTCAGGGATCGGAAGCGGTCTTAACATTCCGGCAGGTCGTTGATGTTCAATCTTAACCTGCTGACAAGTCAAACACTTCGAAACGTACTCCGCTACGTCCTTCTTCATATTCCCCCACCAGAAGTTTTGCTTTAAATCTTTATACATCTTACTGCTGCCCGGGTGAATAGAATAGGGCACGCTGTGAGCTTCCTTCAGAATAGTCCTTCTCAAATCATCATCATCGGGAACGCAAAGTCGACTCTGAAATCTCAGAACTCCATCATCTTGTATCACGAATCCTGGGGCTTTTCCTTTCTTTACTTCGTCACATAATCGAAGGATCAGAGAATCGTTCAATTGTTTTGACTTGATCTCCTCGACTAGTGATGAGGTCAGTTCCATCACATAAAGTTGTCCTTGGATTCCCGGTACCCATACTTCAATCCCCTCGCGGATCAGTTCCCGTTGAATACTGGTTTGGGATGTAAGTGCTTCCAACGCTCGAAGGGAAACAGGTTTATGGCTCAAAGCATCGGCTACTACATTTGCTTTCCCCGGATGATAGAGAATCTCCAAGTCGTAATCCTTGATCAATTCCAGCCACCTTCTCTGCCTCATGTTTAACTCTTTCTGACTGAAAATGTACTTGAGGCTCTTATGGTCTGTAAAGATCTGACAATGAGTTCCGTACAAATAATGTCGCCAGATTTTCAAGGCAAAGACCACAGCTGCTAGCTCCAGATCATGAGTCGGATAATTAACTTCGTACGGTTTCAATTGCCGAGAAGCATAAGCAATTACTTTATCCTTCTGCATCAACACACAACCCAAACCCTGATTTGAAGCATCGCTGTATACCATAAATCCGTCAGTTCCTTCTGGCAGCGCTAATATAGGTGTCGTCGGTCTCTTCTTAAGTTCACAAACCACCTGACACTTCTCATTCCACGCGAACTTTTGAGTTTTCAGAATTGGTGAGTGAGCGGACGAGCAATTTTGGAAAATCCCTCTACAAAGCGGCGATAATATCCAGCTAGTCCTAAGAAGCTTCGGACTTCTTTCACGTTTTTAGAGCTTCCCACTCCAAGATTGCTTCGACTTTCTTCGGGTCCACCCGAACTCCGTTGGATGATATCACATGCCCAAGGAAAGTTACTTCCTTAAGCCGTAACTCACATTTAGAAAGCTTAGCATACACTGCTCCTTTCTCAAGATGCTCAAAACCACACGTAAATGTTCGGCATGTTCCTCTGCGTCCCTCGAATATATCAAGATGTCGCCAATGAAAACGACCACAAATTTATCCAAGTACTCCAAGAATACCCGATTCATCAATTGCATGAATACCGCAGAGCATTGGTAAGTCCAAACGGCATCACTACGAATTCATAATGCCTGCATCGGGATCTCAAAGCGATTTCGGTATATCCGATTCCTTAATTCTCAACCGGTGGTATCCCGATCGCAAGTCAATCTTCGAGAATACCCTTGCCCCTTGCGCTGATCAAACAAGTCGTCGATCCGAGGTATAGGATACTTATTCTTGATCGTCATTTTGTTAAGCTCCCCGTAATCAATACACAGTCGGAGGGATCCGTCTTTCTTCCGGACAAAGAGAACGGGCGCTCCCCAAGGAGAAACGCTTGGTTGAATATAACCCTTCGCAACAATTCCTCCATTGTTTCTTGAGTTCATACATCTCGGTTGGCGCCATGCGGTATGGTGCTCGGAAACAGGAGCCGCTCTGTGCTCTAGTTCGATAGTGAATTCCACTCCCTCTGCGGAGGTAACCTGTAGTTCGTCAGAAATACATCGGAGAACTCATTCACCACCGAAATGGACGAGAGCTCTACTCCTTCCTCTTTCCTCATGGCATAGCACCAAAGTCCGTGACATCCTTGCTTCAGTAATTTCGCAGCTTTCATTGCCTTGATCAATTTCCCCGAGCTTCCCGGTCTCCATCCTCGGAATAAGTGTTCAGATCCGTCATCAGCAATGATGGAAATGACTCTCTCTCGGTAATTCGGACACTCCATAACGGTTGAGCCAATCATCTCCGAGAATTAAATCGTCACCACAGATGTCAACCACAATAAGATTCGATGGCCAATCTCTTCCTTCTATAGATACTGGGAAATCCTTAGCTTCTAAGGTTCCCACAATTTTCTCTCCGCTCGGTAATCCCACAACATAAGGTTCGCAATTATACAAGCACGAGATGTTCAAACGATTAACACAGTTCAAAGATATAAAAGAATGCGTAGCTCCCGAATCGAATAAGACACTAACTGGTTGCAAAAGGATCTGAATCGTACCTGATGCAACAGCTGTGTTCTGATCATCGATTTCCTCATTTCATACGGGCGTGGAGGAACGGACCCGGACTGGATGCCTCTCTCTTCCCAACGCTCTGCTGAAATCCACTCTGCTGCGTCTGGTTCACACTTGTTTCCTTCGGAGCTGGCGCTGGAGTGCGAGTACCAAAAGATCGGGTCGCATTCCCACAAAATGTTGCGCGATGTCCTTCCTGTCCACACTCGAAACAGGTCACAGCAGGCGCGAAACAATCCCGACGAACATGTCCCGCCTTGCCACAGTTGTAACACTTCTTCCCTGTGTCAGAAACAGTCGGTGCTGCCCGGAACTTCTTTCCTCCTCGACTAGGATGCGGAGGTCTCTGGATGAGTGAAAAGAGGACTTACCGGCGGGGCCCACTATTCTTATTCTCCGTGAAGTTGCCCGACACCTTCGTTTCTTTGCTTCCGTCGATTTCTCTACCGCGCTTCCTTCATATCGTAGGCCAACGCCTTGTCCCGATCTTGCCTCAAGGTGGTACAATCAAATCCGGACATATATTGCTGAATTTCCGGCTTCATTCGCATGTCAAAATGGAAAATCCTTTCCGCCTCGGTCCTGACCAGGTGGCGCACATAAGTCAGCTGGTGATTAAAAGTCTTAATCACTTCCGTCACAGATGCTTCCGAATTTTGTGGTGGGAAAAACTCCCGAACTCGGGCCTCTCTAACTGGGCGAGGACAATATTGTGCCTCCATCATCAACTTGAATTCTGTCCAGTCAGCATTGTGCTCCTCTGGTCGAATGGCCTCCCACCAGTCGAAAGCCTCCCCGGTCAAAAGATACTGGGCGACCGGAACCTTCCTATCGTTGGGACAGTTAATCCCCACAAAAATCTTCTCTAATTCCTTCAGCCAATGATCCCACGAAAGCGTCTCAGTGGAACCGTCAAATTTCGGAGGATGCAATTTGACCACCTCGGTAAGCCATTTATCTCCCCGATTATCCACGTTATTCTCATTGTCCCATCGCCGTCGCATGCACCCACAACTTGAGCAAACTGGTTTATCTGGGCAACCACTGTGAAGCACTCCCGGCACGTTAGGATCTGCATTATTATTTGCCGATCCTCGCTGTCCCCGGAATGTGAATCCGTTTGGCTAGCGGCTATCTCAGGAGTAGATACCGATTCTTCTTGCCTCGCATTTCCACGTCGCGTCCACGGCCCGCGTCGCGTCCACGACCTCCCCTCAACATACGTAAACATAAATACTCAATATCCAGGCAAACGTTCTAAAAGTACATCCATCAATGTTTACAAGACACGAATTAAATAAAACAAGAGTATTCGAGATTAGGAAACTTACAACCACAGTCAATTGACGATCTTTGGCTCACAGTTGATGTTACGACGACCAATAATCAATAACGTAAATGCACTCCAACTAACCCGACTGCCAAGATATCCATAAATCTTAGCTCTGATACCATATTCTGTAACACCCCGAGATATTCGGAATAATTACAGCGCCGTAAACCCTTTAGATAAGGATTTACAAGGCTAATTTTAAAAAGAGTGTAAATATAAACCAATCGTACAACTGATATTTGATTCAACCGATCAAAGAGTTAATTTATACAACCATATCGAAAGGACATTATTAAAACAGATTTACTCGAGTACCGAACGAAACAAGAAAACAACTCTCGACAACAATAACATCAATCACATCACCGAGCCATCTCATCGTCCTGTCGGCACTGTGGTCGCCTCCCCGCTCCTCGGCTACCCGAACATCAAAACAATGTCCACCCCGAAGGGGTTAGCAAAACGATGCTAGTACAAGTATCATAATACAATAAATCATCAATGCATCATAAAACATGCCAAACGGACTTCCGCTACTGTAATCCAACGATGCGAATCCTCACGATCCCATCAATACAATACAGGGTAATCCAATGATCCAGCGCCCTTGGTATAGATCCCCATGATGATCCCGTCGGACCAACGCATGGTGGAAAACCCGTCCAGCGATCCGGCGCCCTCGGATAGATCCCCATGATGATCCCGTCGGACCAACGCATGGTGGACATTCGATCCAGCGCCCTCAGCATAGATCCTCATGACCCCCTCGGATCATTTATACCATAATCAATCAATTATGCATACACATATGCATTTCAATATGTTCATCAATACGAACAAACAACAACGAATATCACGCGAATTTCCAGAAATACATCTCATATACAGAATATGAACAATACCATAAGCATAATAAATCAAACTCGACATATGATACTTGCCTCGAAAATGGCAAGACGAAATACTTCAAGGATCTCGACACACTCGAAGGCCTCGAACCTTAACAAAAGGAACGATATACAAATCATCTCAAGTCGAACGATGGCCTAACAATTCGGTCTATGGCCGAAAAGCTCAAAATAAACAAGCTGTCTGGATTGCTTAGCGCGCGCTACGTACTCTACGTAACGTGCGCTAAGACGGACTGTTAGCGTACGCTATCGTATAAGACTAGCGTGCGCTAGCCACGGTGCGATCTACTCGGCTGGTCTCATAACGTACGCTACGTACGTTTCGGGCGTTAACTGACCCCGATAGCGCACGTTAACTCACACGTGTTAGCGTGCGCTAATATTGCATGGCAGAATACTGCAAGCCGAAAACTGGGTTGAATGGTGAAGAACTCATGAATCCTACCATGATAATACGAGTTTTCCTCGGGCAAATCATGCTAATAAGGTTTGTGGAAGATTTATGATCGTGAAACACAAATATACGGATAGCCAACTCAACATCATAATCCATCTACGATCTCCAAGAAATAATCTAAGTTCCATTTGTTCTACGTTCCAAAACACATGATTCCATCGTGTAAAACGTATCAACTGGGTAATATCCGATCATTGATCATAACTTGATTTGAACATGCTTAGGAGTCCTTATAATAAGATGGTTCAAAGGTTCATACGATATATAATACCTATACGTCAAAAGTATCCTTCTAACATGCGATGACCGATAAAAACGAAATACTTGCTATCCAAACATGATTCAAACTTCCTTAGGAACCTTACTAATCATTGGTGAAAAATCACCTACCTCAAAGTAATGAAGAACACGGATGAAAATGAAGCAATCCCACACCAAAGGCTTGAACACCAATCTCCAATGATATACGATCTTCAATCTCGAACTAGGAGGTTGATATGAAGTGTTTGGGACGAAGTGAGTTATGTTCTAAGTGTAAGAGTTCGGGTTATGGGAGGAGAAAAACTGAAATCTCGAATAGGATGATGTCCTATTTATAATAAATGGCTATTAGCGCGCGCTAGACCCTATTCGTAGCGTGCGCTAACGGCTCACAGTCTAAACTGTACTCGGCACTTAGCGTGCGCTACGCATCGGCCTGTAGCGTGCGCTAAGGCGTTGACTCGGCCTTTCCCGAAAGCCGTCCAGGTACATCCGACACAATCCGACAGGGGTCCCCCGGCCAGATCTCACCTACCGCACGTCTCAATTAGTCTGACCACGCATAGCGTGCGCTAATTACACTCGGTAGCGTGCGCTATGAAACCATGCTAGCGTACGCTACCCTTAGCCTGTAGCGTGCGCTACATGCACAAAATTTCAACCTTTAAATCACATACACGAAATTATATGCTTGACGACATCGGATTATGAAATACGGAGAATAGTATTCAGACAAAAGTACAATCATTACAATATCACAAGTTCCAATTACATAACAGAAATCTCGGGTATTACAATGAGAACCCGACCTGCGATATCGTTAAGAGTCCTCTTAATAATGTCAGGTTCAATTGTAATTGTTAGGATACTTTAAAATTGATTATGAGACCTTAAGAATTCACTTTACTGTCTCAATGACCTTTTCGTTATTTCTCCACGTTTCGAGGACCATTCTTGACTCATCGATCGAATTGTGACTGGATCCTTTGATCGGTCTCAAAATTTACAATTCTTGTTTCGAGTATTACACTACTGGACCATTCAAAATATAAATAGAGTACCAAAAGGGTGTCAATAAAAATGAGCGCGGACCTTTTTAGAAGGCGCTATGTGCAAGGACCGACTTTGATCGATCACCATAAATTATAGAAAAATCTAAAAATTCTAAAATATTGTAGTTAGCTTTCCAATGGAACAAACGACGAGCCATTCCAAGCCCAAACGAGCAAGTTATTGTAGAAACAAGACAGATGTCAGTCGGTCGCGGCGAAATTACTAACTTTCCCTTAAACTAGCCTAGGTACTTCCTTTGTGTTATAAATGGGGATTTCGGCCATCTTCATGGAATTTCAGCCATGAAGAATAGAGCGCTTCGGACCTCACCTTGGAATCCTGCTCCGGACCAGTTTCGAGCAGTTTAAACGCGTAATCAAAATGCCCGAGAATCAAATTAGCAAGTCCTCTTCAGCCGATTTCAGCGGTTTTCGCTGGATTGGAGGTAATCTGGCCCTGAACCTTAAACTTATTTTTCTAGATTCTTGATGAATTGTTGTTTAGAATTCGTAAATGATTATATATCGAGTATCTGTTAGAAATACTTGTTAGATTTTGATGATGTCATCATTGTACTTGTTTAATCAAATGTATGCTTATTACTTGGCAAATGTAAGGAAGAATCAAATGAGTATCTTCCATAGGACAAATTATGTTAAGTTAGATACTTGGCAAAATGTAAAGAAGAACCAAATGAGTATCTTCTATAGGCCATTTAAGTTAGGCTTAAAATCGGCTAAATACAAAGTACATATAAGTACATCAGAGAAGTTTCGGTCAGACAAGCAACATCAGAGAAGTTTGACCAAACACTGCAGAAAGCCGAGTCACAGTCAAGTGAAAATCAGAGAAGTTCTGGTCAACAAATTTTATCAGAGAAGTTTGACTAGACTGCAGTCAAGTGATCAGACAGAGCCCAAGTCATCTGAAGTTTGACCATCAGATCAGTCAAGTTCATCAGGTCAGAAGACTTCAGACAAGTCGTCAGATCAGAAAAGTCTCGTCAGGACATCAGAGAAGTCACCATCAGAGAAGTTCAACGACAGAGAAGTTTGACTGCATATTAGACGAATTGACTTAAAGAGATCAGATAAGTCATGTCTGAGTAATCAGCCAAGTAAACCTGTCCACGTCAGCATGCATTTAAAAGTCAATAATTACGGAAAGTCACATGCGGGCGATAAAGGACAGATTGGGGAGATTCCCGAAAGGATATGAATTAAATAATTCATCAAGACCCACCTCTGAAGACTTTAAGCATATTAAAATCAAAAGATTCGGCGCTTAAACGTGAAAGTCTTCACAACGGTCGAAAATGGATTAAAATAAGGGAATCCAGCCTTGCAACGTTCGGAAAGGAAAACAAAGAAGCCTATTTCTCCCACGGACGGATTTGTTATAGATTTGCAATGGCTATGAAGGAAGCTCAAAGATCTACATCTATAAATACCTGAAGATTTGAAGTTGAGCAGTACGATGTGAACTATACTCTCAAGCAATTAAAGCAATCAAGCGATCAAGAAATCTATATCATCGTGAAGAGCAGTATTCTCAGTTCATATACGAAGAAAGCTCTTAGTTGGAGAAGACAAAACACTCTTGTCTTAAAACCTGAGTACGGGGTACTTCACTGGTTGAAGTTAGGAGACTGATAGGCATCCAAGGATTTGGAGATCGAGTGGTGCTAGGCAGTCAGAAAGGAGTTGCAACGATAGGATTTCCACTGGTTAGAAGTTGTTGTAGCTAAGTTGTAGAATCACTGTAATATTTATCACTGGTTGAAAATTATAGTGGATGCATCTCCAACTGGTTTGGAGAAAGTGGATTAGTAGAGGATTACCCCACCTCTAAGACCACTATAAATTGCCTACGTACTTTACTATTTTAGCATCATACTTAACTGTTGCATTCATACTTAGTGTTTCATTGTTTATATTTCTGTATTCGTCATCAGCTGACTTCCGCACTTATATTGTCTACAGACGACTCTAAGTCATTTGTACCATCAGCTGATAAACTCCTTAATTCCTACTTGGAAAAATAGTTTCAATAAGTCTATTCACCCCCCTTCTAGACTTATTTCTGACGACTTGTGACCTACAGTATCATGGGGCTGTTCTTATTTATTCTAGCAGAATGGAAATTAAATCTTTTGTTCGAATCATCGTAACCGGATACCGTCTACGAAGTGTCCGATAAAAGTTCCCTAAGGGATTCAATTAAGGTTTTCAATGTTATTTTGATTAGAATAAGTAGACCTAATGTCGATTACCTCATATTATCCGTTGTAGGTCTGAAAGTACAATGTTTCGAACCCTAATTACAAATGTTCGAAACGTTCTTGTCCCTAAAGTTTCCAGGCAAGTATTTGATCGTGCTTTATGTATAAATTGCAATTAAATATGTATATATCGTGATTTCCAAATGGTCTTGTTCATGCTCTGAATTCAGAAACTCTACGTTGATATTTTGAAATGTTTTCTTAAAATAAACTATGTCTCGAAAGGATTTCGAAAATGTCTTTGAAAATGATTTCCTAAAATAAACTATGTTTCGAAAAGATTTCGAAAATGTTTTTGAAAAGGATTTTGAAAATGTTTTTTAAGATGATTTGAGAAAGATTTTCTGTAAATACTGGATGACTGGTCTTGATTACAGTTTTATAGAATTGTATCATTTTATAAATGATTTATCAAACATACTTCGAAAAGTTATTTCAAATGAGATTGAAAAGCAAAGTTGCTGAAAGTTTTGGATAATGATTTCCATCGTCAAAGTTATGTGACAACGTGCTGTGAAATGTGAAAAATATGATTGGAATATGATATTTTTGAAGTTGTACCAATGTTGTGAAACAATGTTTTGTGGTCGAGTAAAGCCGGGAACTGCCCTGACGAGGACTTTGGGATATGATGAGGAGCGAACCTCGTATCACTCGATGTGTCGAGTAAAGCGGGGACTGCCCTGACGAGGGCTCTGGGGTACGTTGGGGTGCAAACCACTCGACGGGTTATACAACCGGGGATTGATCTGACGAGGGCTCTGGGATACAATGGGGTGCGGACCTCGTATCGATATAGCCCATGTGGTTTGTGAAATATGATATACATATTATTCCAGAATAATGGCGTGACATGGTACTGCTTATGCTTTTGGATTATGATGTTGTTGATGCATTTTTTCAAAATGATGTCGTTGTCACAATACTGTTGAGGCACTGGTACTGGTGAGAATATTCTTCTTCTTGCTATACTAATATAATCTGTCAGGTTATATATATTCCTATTATCAAGTACTTGCACCGGCTATTTGTTGATCTCTTTGGGGGTGGATACATCATTTGTGTATTCAGGTACAGGTCTTATTGGCTAGTCGGTGTAATATCTGGATAATTGTTTTGTATTTTCACATGTATTTGAATCTTTTGGTATTCGACTGTCATGTAATCAATCGAAGTATGATTTTTCGTATCCATAATTCAGTATTCATGAGTTTATGATGTAAAGGATGTTAATTCATGCAAGTGTTTGCGTTCAATTAACATACGCAAATGTATAAAGCTAGCGTACGCTAAAATGTGAGAATTGGCGTACGTTGAGCTAGATACTTAGAGTACGTAACGAGCAGCCAACCACGTGGGGTCGTGGTAGGTGAGTGAAGATACCAGATCACGTATTTTTTGGGTTGCCTTGCATGAACCTGGACAACTTTGGGAAAAGTGAAGTCAACGGTGTTTAGCGTACGCTAAATAATGTAGTTAACGTATGCTAAAACAAGGACAGAACAGATAGTAAGGTTCGTAAAATAGTTAGCGTATGCTACACCACTAGTTAACGTACGTTAAACGCAGCTGGTAGCGTACGTAATGTCAGATAGCGTATGCAAGTCTGAAGTCATATTGAGGCAGTGAGCTTCGTAAACCCGTTAGCTTAAGCGAAGTTTGAAGGATAGCGTACGTTAGTTGTTACTTTCTATAAATAGGACATCACCCATTTCATTTCTTTCACTCGTTTTGTCCGAACCTTACCTCTGCCCATACCATCCAACCTTACAAAACCAGTATATTAAGCCTCTCTACTTGGTTTTTGAAGTTGGAAAGCATCTTGGATTAGTGTTCAAGCTCCCAGTGTTGAGTTCTGCCGATTATTTCGTCGATTTCCTCCGTATAAGGTATGTTAATGTTGCTACAGCTCTGAGTTCATACTTCTAGGATCATTACAAACGTATCTCAGAGATTATTAGACTGCATTGGCGATATAATTACTGAACACCGGATTTTAGGAAGGATGAGGTGGCTTAACCCAAGGCATACCTTAAATTAGACATATATGAGTTGAGCCTTACTTATGTTGAACCTTGGGAGGTAGTTTTTTGAGATTGTATCATACATTTGATGATGATTTCGAAATGATCTTATGTCCAATGACTTGTTATGACATCACCTATGATATATGAATTCAAGTGGAAGAATAGCGAAGGTGTTGATCAAGAATAATACATGTCTTGTAAGGAGTACTTCGTGATTAGTTAATCTTAATATTAATGGTTGGGATGAAGTGATTGCGGTAACAACCATAATGAACCTAGAACTCGGATGAATGTGTTTGCCTTGCTATGAATCGGTCGAGCTACACATTAGAGTTAATAATCAAGATTGGAGTATGGAATTGTGACAACTTGAAAATCCTTAAATTCATAGACGTCGATATGGTACCCCATTATGATCGTTTTATTTGCATGAAGTACGTTATTATCCCGACTTATGTTCGTTAGGTAGTTGAACCGTGAACCGGATGTATGTAGGTTTATTAACTCGGTCGTAGCTTAGAAATGTTAGATGATCGTGTGCTAGTTACGTATACGCTTGTTGAACTCTTCGCTATTTCATTATTGTTTAAGGTTAGAAGCTTGCAAGTGTTTAGACAAAGGGACGACCTTCGAGTGTTTTGTTGTTCGTCAAAGTATTTAAACCTTGTCGTCATTATAATGCAAGTACTTTAATTATGTTCTCGTATTAATATTCATAATGTTGTCGTGCATACGTGTCGTTTTCGTTTGTCCACCTCGCATTGGTATGATAGGATCATCTTGGGATCTATGCTAGCATGCGCTGGATCATTGGATGGTTTTTCTACCTCGTGTTGGTCCGACGGGATCATTTTGGGATCTATGCAGTGAACACTAGATCATCGGATTACCATGTGTATGTTGTGATTGTCATATTGTGTAATGCACTGATAGTCTTCTCGTAGGAGAGGCTTGTTGTTGTGGTTATATTGTTATTGATACTGCGTTATTCTTCATGAGTTGTCGAATAATTTGTTGTTGTATAAATTATCGTACTTGTACTAGCATCATTGTGCTAACCCCTTCGGGGTTGGACATATGTTTTATATTCAGGATCCAGGAGAGCTGGAAAACAACCACAATAGCTACATGATGACGAGGGTGCAGAGTGATGTTAATGGTCCGGAGAGTCCTTTCAGTTGTGTTTTGTTTTTAATAATTACTCGACGTCTTTGCTTTGTGTTGTTTGGATGGTATTGTATTATTTACTATTCTGTGTTTGTCTTTTTGTTCATTTGAAACTCGATATGTGATAATAAATCTTACTATTGGTTTTTAATAATGTTGTTTTAAATTCTTAGCCTAGTAAATCCTTATATATAGGATTTGCGGCGCTGTAATAATCCTGAATATCTCAGGGTGCTTCAGAATATGGTATCAGAGATAAGATTATGATTATCTTGGCCGTCGGGTTAAATTAGGGTCCAGATGTGTCTTTTGGGTTAACCGGCCGTGAGTAACATCACTGTACCGCCTACGTCTTCATGCAAGCAGTGGTTGTAAGTTTCTTAAAACCCTATTATTGTCCTTTAATGTCATGCCATTTACGATAATTAAACGTTAGAATAATATCGTTCCTCGTATACTGAGTATGTATGCTTACAATATGTTGAGAAGAGGCCGTGGATGCAGTCGCGGTCGTGGATGCGGACATGGAAATGCTGAGAGTGAAGCTTCACCCTCTGCCCCTGATTCCCTATCAAATCAGGCTAACTTCTGTTCTGACGAGCAATAGGAATCCATCAACAATAATCGAGAGCAAATTGTGGAGGTGAATGACAATCCTGCTGTTCCCGACATACTTCATCAAGTGGTTAACCAGATGACTCAATTTGCTCAAGTGGTGTACATAATACAAGTGGCGATTGGTATACAAACAGGGGAGTGACAATAAGGAATCCAATATTTGGGATATCGAGGAGACAAATGGCTACAATAGGTGGCGAAGATGCATCCACCAAAGTTTGATGGTTTTTATGAAACGCCGATATGGGATCATTGTCTAAAGGAGTTAGAGAAAATATTTGCAGGTAAAGACAGTAAGTAAAGACACACATTTTAAGGTGGTTGGCGCTAAACCCCTTTACGTCCACTGGTCTCCACACATGAGTAAATAGTTTATTAAAATTACGGCATAGACAATTGTATGATTTTAACTAAACTCGACGTTGTGTCGTTCACACAGATTGATATAGCTGATAGTAGCTTTGTTTGTTCACACAGATTGGCTTGGGCTTCTTCAACTTGCTTCTTCTCACATATATTGAAGCTTCGTCCTGAACTCTATTGGTCCCACACAGGTCAGAATAGCTTTGCTTAGTCCACACAGGGCTAAGTAACTCAACAGAAAGATTTGGTTATCATGAGTTCAAACAACAGTTGTAGGCTGATGAGATTTTGTTGTAGATGTGATGTTCGTGTTGAGCACTTGTATAATTCTTCACTTTAGATGTCGCTATATGCTTGAAGAAATATAATGCTCTTGTAAGATTGATGTTTAGATTGTTGTTCGTGTGTGAATTATGTAAATCGTCATGTGAGCAATGTACTCTTTCTTGGGGCTGTTTATAACCTTGAAAATAGACCTGTTATAAATGTAATCGTTGTCCGGTTGGTGAGATTAAGGCAGCTCTGATTGGCGGCTCCAGAATGTTTGTATTGAAGTCGATTCGCATTTAATGCTTCAGACATTCCGTTTGACTCTCATTTAATGCTCTTCTTTGTATAGTCTCTTCGGTCCATTAAATATTGTCCTATTAGCATTAAATGCAACTTTAATCGTGAATACTTTATGAATAAATAATATTTGTTTCACAACGGTTTGAAGTTTTTTCAGTCCTGTTAGTTTTGCATTTTACTTTTCCTAAGTAAAACACCTACAACATTGTTTGTTGTAGTCAACGTCTCATCTTGCTGTATCTTGAAGGCTTAGCTGTAGGATTTAACTCTTAACACGCTGTATGATCTTGCGGTGTATGGACAAGCTGTATGTGGCAATTATCATAACACTAAGAGGATTTTTCCTAACAACATTGATATGAAGCATCCTTTCATTAGGAATCATGTGGAGAATAAATATGTTCGGATCGAGAACATTCATATAGACATCATTTAGCTGGCATCTTTACAAAGCCTCTTAGCACAGCAAGGTTCTGTATGCTCCACCAGGAATTGGGAATGCTACAGCTCGACTAAAACTCCCTGTAAGTTTTTAATTTTCAGTCATCAATTGAGGGGGAATGCTGTAAGACCCATGAATACAATGTCCACTTTAATTAATCGTACACTCATAACTAGAAGTTATATCCTTACTGTAGGAAGAAGAAGGTACAATTACCTTTCTGCAGATGAAGTGTGCGTTAAGGAGGAACGTCGTAGGATTCAATAATACAGTATTAATCATCAATTGCTGTAAGATTTGAATTCTGTATGTACTTTTTAAGGGGGGACGTTGTCCTTTCACAGATACGGCACAAACACTGTAGGCTTTCAATTAATATTTTAAGCGTATCAAATTTCATACACTTAACCTTCTTCAAAACAGTTTTAGTACACGTGCATCGTTTGAATTTAAAACGACTTATCTTTCAATACTGAAATGATGTTTGGACTTTAATACCTTGAATCCCACGATTTTAAAATTCAAACCACCTAAACATATAATAATGAAAGCTGAAATGTGTCAGAGGTGGGACCGGGCATTATTTCAAAACTGATGTATTAGATGTACCTGTTGCATCCGAATTTATCACGTACGTTCATTCAAACACAGTTCCCATCCCTTAAATCTGACCGTTCACTGTAACCTAGTCCTCATGCACACTATAAAAGGGCCAGTATACTGATCTACAGACTCTTTATGCTTTCTTCATATTAAACGAGCCTACAACATACAACTTACATACTTTGAAATCTTCCTGCCAACTTCGTTTACTCTTCTCTATCTACTGCAAAATGTCGTCTTCACAAACTTCATCCCTTTCTCTAAAGAAGAAGGAAACAATTATTGACGGACATATTTTCACTTCCTCTGTTCTTCAAGAGTTTATTGTCTCCGAGGATGAAGACATGACCGGGATAAACCTTCTCATTACCCATGTCAAACAATCAGGTCTGTATAGACTGGGTAGTCTTCACCCAGAAAAATATGATGAACAAATCATGGAGGAATTCTATCTGGATGGTGAATTCAACTATGATCTGAAAAGAAGTGATCTGCTCTAACTGCTATTGTGAGAATTATGCAAGAGAATGAGATCTCCATCAATTGGGAGCTCCTTGAGAAATTGTACAAGTTTCCCTCTGATGGCCCGACTCTAGAGGAGCTAGAAACTTTTGGATGTGACAGTTTGTTGGAAGCCTACTGGAAACTCTTCACGGCAACTCCATGTCGTTAGAAATCCATCCGCCGTACCACAAAAAGTACTTTACCCTCCAATACTTTTATCTTCATGAATTCTGTTGCTGGGTCATGGAGCTGGAGCCTTTGAGATGTGCAGAAATCTGAGGTTCCGCATGATGGTCGCCATCATGTCAGGATTTAAATTCAACTACTGTTGCCAAGAAGATTCAAGCTGGAAAGTTATTAGGTGGTTCCAAGACCACCCTGTTCAACAAAGCAACTCTTCTTGCCAACATGCACAACCCCTTTTAATTGCCAACATCGAGTGATCTAAGTGTAACACCCTCAGAATTCAACCGAGAATATCACACGCCGTAGACCCTTCTCATAAGAATCGACCAGGCTAAACTCCAAAAGACTGCTCAATTATTGACCGACTGGGTCAATCATGATTACAAAACAGCCCAACAAGGTCATTAAACAATTCAAACACCAACACAGTCCACAACTCAACGACAATGCTAAACTTGAATACAAAAAGAATGACAACTCAATTATAAACCACACCCGTGCAAGGGTGATTACTCGACCAAAAGAGAAATACTGATCAAAATAAAATAAAATAAAAGACTCTGAATCTTGTGTGATTAGTATCATTGTCCTTCATCTCCTTCCAAGCCGAACAAGTGATTGCTCCCGAACCATAGGTACCTGAATGCATAACATGCATCCACCCCGAGCAAAGTGGAATTTTGCTAGTGCAAGTACATAACGAGCAAGATATACGAAAAATATCAACACAAAATTCAACAACCGGGAAGCCTTAACACGAATCACACATTCTCACAACTAGCACAGAAGAGCATTCACTTACACGGTCTTATTTTCTCCACGGAAAATAAAAATCAAAGAAACTTTAGACGGGCCCCAATGAGTCGAAAGGTTTAATTCAAAAACCCTTTTTGAAAGAAATATTTTGAAAAACGTTTTGATAAAATAGCTTGGAAACAACATAATTGATTTGGGCTGTTTGAATGATTTAGAGGCTTTGAAAATGGAAATACTTCAAAAAAATAACTTCAAAATTTCTCGGGTCCTTGACCTAGTATACGGAAAACAATTTCACAGGAAAATTATTTTTACGTTGTTAGGGGTCCTCGACCCATGTCATAGGACACTATCACAAGAACAAACTTCTCAATATCACACGGGTTCCTCGACCCAATTCACAAAATATTATCACGAGAACAATCATCTCAACATCTCACGTGGTCCTCGACCCGATTCACAAAAATATTTCGCATCACAATCATTTCAAAACCTCACAGGTAAAAGGGGTTCAAGTACGTGCATCAATGCAGGCTTTGCGACAAATCCTGCTAAATACCCTCATAACTAATTAACCCTCGAAAATCTCATCAGATATCCTTGGTTAATTAATCTCGATACCAACCCGATACCAACATTTAAAGACGAGTTGACCAAAAGCATAAATCTCAGCCTTTATCGATACCAACATTTAAAAATGAGTTGAAAAGAACTTTTAAAGTACACATTTGTTCGGTATCAGGGTCTTAGCTGTCGCTCGAATATCTGCAACCAATAAGCCTGCCAGGCGCCTCCCTTGACACACATGTGCACCGACGTTCACTACACTGTGGTGGCTGCCCCTTGTACATGTCGCCGCGCCGGCGTCACGCCGGCAAGATCCACCCCTTGACACACGCCTTTGGCAACACCGTCGATCCACCAACCACAGAAGCCACTCCTTGCATCATACACAGACCGGAGTAGTGCCTCGCCCTCAGAGGCTATGGATACGACGTCTCTCACAAACAAATATTCACATTGTTTCACCCATCAAGCGCACGGTCAATCATCACAACAAATATCACAATCAACACACTAACGTCACACAAATTGCCTATCAATCAACAATTTCACATCCAAATATATCAGCAATTAACACCACATATTCCGTCAATCAAAACTCGACAAAATACGCCTCAGGCATAAACAAACCAACTCCACATATATCCATCAATTGTAATTCAATAAATATACACAACCGACTATGATATCACTATAACTATAGCTTATGCTTTCCTCTAATCCATATACATTAAATTAATATTAATGTCAATCGCTTAAAGCTCACAAGCACCACAAAAATATATAGATAATTATATATATAACTTACATATATTGATATAAAACAACGCACACGCTTCGGACAACTGTTATTTTGCAGAGATATAAATCGTATATCAAGGTACTTGCCTAGGTAATCTCTCACGAATACTCTGGAGAACAAGGTCGATCGGAAAACTCAAGAACCTCAATGAAAATGATGAACGTAAGGGTTAAACACCGGCTCTTCGCAGGGAACTCGGTCCGATTGTGAGATAATTGAGTTCAAAGATGGCAACCTAGTCTGGAATTCAGAGACTCCCTGGGGAATTTCGTCAGACATTTACTGGACATCTCCCGGACTAGGCTGCTCATATTCGCTATGTGTTTGAACATTTTGGAGGACATAAAAATCTTAAGACTAGGATATAAAAGGACTCTACGGAAGAGGAGTACATTTTCTACAAATATTGATAAACGGTATTAGACAAACTTAGAGATAAGGCCATGCTTTATGGGTTAAAATTCCACTAGTCTGTCAAAATAGCGTCCTAACTAGGCATCATGAGTGACGACCCGTGCCTCGCTCGCGCGGGATTCCCGAAAGCCTGTCGGATCCTGACGCACACAGTGACGCACGGTGCCCGATAGATGGCAGTCTTCAACTAATTCGATCATAACTTCTTTGTCCGAACTCTGATTTGCTCGCCGTTTGAACTGTTGGAAAGCTAACTCAATTATCTATAATACTGATAATTTTCAGAATTTTCGAACGCCCCAAAAATCCATGGTGATTTTTCAAAATTTATACTTGTCCACGATACGTCCAAGAAAATGTCCAATTTATTATTTCTATTTACACTTTCGGTGCTCGTTTCTTATTTTAAATGTTCTAAGACCATATCCAATACATTCAAGTATGCAAGTCCCGTATTTAGTCAATATGTATTTTTAAAATTCAGGATATTACACTAAGAGACGTAACCGATCACTCCTACAAGGCTAAGGCTGATGATCGCAAGAAGAGGCATGTCAGTGAGAAAAGATCTATTCCCGACAACAGCTCTCCTGCAGCTATCGAGAAGAAGAAGAAAAAGCATACGATAAAGAAGTCTTCAAAGTCAAAAGATGTTCCTACAGCACCTCAGGTGGGGTTGTAAAGGCCGTTTTGAGCCTATTTATTTTACTAGAAAATTTGTATTATAAGATGCAATTTTTCAATGTAAAATTTATATGTAATGACGAAGACCGGAGGAAGATCCATTCAAGAGAACGAGGATTCAAGACTCAAGACATGTAACTAGATTATGATGTTTTTGTTCTAAGAACGGTCCATGAACTGCATGTTGGTAGCAACTAGGTTGTGAATGTTTTATTCATATGGTATGAATGCATATGGTATGTTTTAATCGCGACTTTTTCTACTCTTCTTCATCCCAGTCCTTTTTTCCGTACATTGCTGCTGGTTTAGGGCGCCGCTGTTTATTTTTGGCTGCACGTTTATTGCGCTGTCCCTATCATCCGATCCTTTTGGGCGTTCCTCTTCAGTTTGTTTTTGCGACTCGTTTTTTTTGTGCACTGGCCCTAGTCACCTGTGGTGTTCTTGTTGTGCAGACTCGTTCTCGTTTTTGTTCTTGTTGTGTAGGTTATTCGCATTTATTGTTCCATCCCTGTCATCCGATATGTGTTGTTTCTTTTGTTCTTGTCTCACCGAGTTAATTTCTTTTCCTTAAACTTTGATTAGGGTCAACAGTAAGCACTCTCCCTGCGAACCTGTGAACCGCGACCACTAACTCCTTTAGCGCCGCTATTGGCCATTTTCTGGCCGGCGTACCGCCGGAATAATAATAATTCAACGCTGCATTAATTCCCTCCCATTCAATCTAACAATAGTATAGCATATAACATATAGCTGTCTGTTTTGCAGGTTCCCTTGCCGATTTTTCAAACTGCTCGGAATCCTCTCCAAAGCTTCCTCATTTCCAAGCCGTCTCTAAGGCTGGTAACATTGTACTTTTCTGTTCAATTTCATTTTTATCAGTCATATATCTATTATTTACTGTGATTTCTCTGCGGTCTATGTCGCGTTGTTTGCGGGTTGGTAGTTGGAATTTGGGTACCTTGACGGGTAAGCTTTTGGAGCTCATGGATGTTTTAGGTAAGATAAGGGTTGATGTGGCTTGTATTCAGGAGACTAGGTGGAAGGGGGTGCAGTCAAGGGAAGCGAATGGTTATAAATTGTGGTATTCAGGCCTTTCTAACTCGAGTAATGGTGTGGGTATTCTTTTGTCTAAGGAGCTTAAGAATAACGTCGTGGAAGTGAAGAGGTGTAACGATAGGATTATATCCGTTAGAGTGGTGGTTGGGGAGAAGGTGGTTAACGTGATTTGTGCGTATGCCCCACATGTTGGTTTGGGTGTGCTCGTTAAGGAAGCTTTTTGGGTCTGTTTAGATGAGTTGGTCGGGTGTATTCCGGACGATCAATTTATTGTTTTAGGGGGTGATTTCAATGGGCACATTGGTGCGGGGATGGATGGTTACCATAGTGCTCATGGGGGTTTCGACTTCGGAGTTAGGAATGCAGAAGGTTCCGCACTGTTGGAGTTTGCCACTGCGCATGAGTTGGTAATTGCTAACTCTGTTTTTCAGAAGAGAGCTGAGCACCTCATCACCTTTGGTAGTGGGGGCACAACACGCATATTGACTACCTTCTTTTGCTCAGTCGTGATGCTAGGGCGTGCGTGGACTGCAAGGTGTTCCGGAGCGAGGTCTGTGCTTCTCAACACCGTCTGTTGGCTATGAATTTATCCATGGGAGGTCGTGTTGTTAGCATGGCTAGAGAAGATAGACCTAGGATTCTCTGGAAGGATTCGAGAGGTGAGAAGGCGACAGAATTCAGGGAGTCTTTGACCCATGAAAGAGGTTTTTTGCGGGGGGCGATGCTAACCTTATGTGGACGAGCATGGCCAATGCTATTCGGAGTGTGGGCGAGAAGGTGGTAGAGGTTTTTTCGGGAAGGTCTAGTGGACCTAGGGAGGCATTGTGGTGGAATGAGGAGGTCCAAAAGAAGGTTAAGTCTAAACAAGCACTTTTTAAGGAGCTTTTGTCGGCTAGTGCTAGGGAGGAGAGAATCTTGAAGATGGTAGCGTATAAGGTGGCTAAAAGAGAGGCTAAGAAGGCAGTGGCTAAGGCTAAAGGTGAGGCATATGAGGAGATGTACAAGCGCCTAGACACCAAAGAAGGAGCGAATGCTATTTTTAAACTAGCGAAAGCTAGGGAAAGAGGGCGGCGCGACCTGGGTCCAGTTAAGTTTATTAAGGATGATTTGGGCTAAGTGTTAGTGAACGATGTGGCTATTAAGGAGAGGTGGAATAGGTATTTTTTGAGCTTTTCAATGGGACTAGGGGTAGCGACTCGGTGGTGCAAGGAGTTAGTCTATCTTCTGCTCGTTCGTTTAGTTCCTGTGAGAGCATCAGCAAGGAGGAAGTAAAGAGTGCCTTAATAAAAATGGGTAGAGCTAAGGCTGTAGGCCCGGATCAGATTCCTATTGAGGTGTGGCTTTGTCAGGGGGAATTTGGAGTTCAGTGGCTAGCAGAGCTGTTCAACATCCTCCTCAGAGGTTCCAAGATGCCTACAGAGTGGAGGCGTAGTATTGTCATTCCATTTTTTAAGAACAAAGGTGATGCTCAAAGTTGTAGTAACTATAGGGGTATTAAACTCCTTAGTCACACTATGAAACTTTGGGAAAGAGTGGTGGAATGCAGCGTTAGAAGAGAAGTTGAGATCTCTGAGAACCAATTTGGCTTCATGCCGGGGAGGTCCATGACTGAGGCCATTCATCTCGTCAGACGCCTTATGGAGAATTTTATAGAGCGGCGTAAGGACCTCCATATTATGTTCATTGATCTAGAGAAGGCTTATGATAGCATTCCGCGCGATGTTATTTGGAGGAGCCTAGAAGAGAGGGGGTGTCGTTGCCATTCGTTAGGGCGATCCAAGATATGTACGCCCAAGCTAGGACTTGCATTAGGATCCCAGTTGGTGACACCCAGTATTTCCCGGTTGAGATAGGACTACACCAGGGTCGGCGCTAAGCCCTATTCTATTCGCTCTAATCCTTGACGTCATTTCATGGGGCATACAAGATGGCATCCCGTGGTGCATGCTTGCTGACGACATTTTGTTAGTGGTGGAGTCGAGGAGGGAGGTGAACTCGAAGTTGGAGCTTTGGAGGTCTAAGTTAGAATCTCAGGGTCTGCGGGTGATCCGGTCTAAGACCGAGTATCGCTGGTGTAACTTTAGTGGTGAGGCCAACAAGGAAGAAGTTGAAGTAATGATTGCGGATCAGATCGTTCCTCGTACGGATAAGTTCAAGTATTTAGGTTCGATCATTCAGAAGGAAGGTGAGTGTGAAGAGGATGTCACTCATCGGGGTGGCTTAGGTGGAGAGCAGCGATAGGGGTCCTGTGCGATAAGAAAGTACCTCTAAAGTTGAAGGGTAAATTCTATAGAGCGGCAATCAGACCTGCAATGTTGTATGGCTCCGAATGTTGGGCGATGAAGAAGTTGCTTGAGAGCAAGTTGGATGCGGATGAAATGAGAATGTTACGTTGGTCATGTGGTCGCACAATGTTGGATAGAATCTCGAACGGGGTTTTCAGGAATGCGCTAGAAGTGGCTCCCATTTCAGCGAAAGTCAGGGAAGGGAGATTGAGATGGTTTGGCCTCGTCCGCAGGAGGCAGGCTTCTGCTCCAGTGAGGAGGGTCGAGAGTTTATTGGTTGCCGGGGAGAGGAGGAGAGGCAGGCCGAGGAGGACGTGGGAGGAGCAGCTGAGATTAGATTTGAAGGCCTTAAACCTTTCCGAGACCATAAATGTTGATAGGTGCTCTTGGAGGAGCCAGATCAGAATAGTGGATTCATTTGTAGGGAGCGACACTGTAGTTGAGAGCGTCAGGGTTGGGTTGTCATAGAACATTGCATTTTTTTTACTTTTATTATATATTTTTATTCTATTACCTTTTGCGTGTGGGGTATTTTTGATAGGGAGCCGTGCGCAGAGTCAACCTCTTTTCTGTTAGAGCAGCGTTCATCGTGAGTGCAGTTGCCAAAGTCCCTTTAGGTCAGTATTATGTGAATTAATCCATGGGCTTATGTATGGTGTCTTGAGCTTTTTCGTATCATATGCTGCTTTGTTTATATCACTCAATACTTTGCTGTGCACTAAGCTGGGGGTCTTCATGGAAACAACCTCCCTACGTAAAAAGTAGGGGCATGGTCTGCGTACATCTTACCCTCCCCAGACCCTGCTCTGAGCGGGATATACTGGGTATGTTTGGTTTGGTTTTGGTATGAATGCCCACAAACGTCCTTAAATGAATTAATGTGAAAAATGTAACATTAATAGCAAAAATTCTCCAACAACAAAATATTAAGTTAAAAAGGTTTCAAGGTTCTCCTTCCCTCCATCGAGCTCTCGGAAAATTGAAGTCCAAACCGGGTGTGTTATGTTTTCGAGTTATCGGGGTAGTCATTCGGGGAGGGTCGATAAATTCCAAGAGTGCATTGGATGCCTTCGGTTGGAGAAAATTTTATCCTTAGAAACCTGTTCTGTTGTTGGATAAGATTCAATTGTGAAATTGATCAGCGTCGATGGTATAAACTTAACTTGTTCACGAACTATAAAAACCATATAGGTTGAGGGGAGTGAACAAGGGAAAAAAGAAGATCGAATCATCCATTAGATGGGTTGGTGCTGGAGACCACATTATAAATATTAATAGACCAAAAACCTATTCAGTTGCCCTCTATTAAAATTTATAAAGAACTCGATCACCACTATGAAGTAAAGCGAACAAATACTTCCGCATTTCACAAGAGTGTGTTATTCCGACAAAAGTAGTGGGAGCTGGGTTAAATGAATAGAAAATTCCTTAATTCTAAACTTAGACCATAATCAAACGATCCACTAATCAATCTGTCATACTTAATGCAGACAAACAACGTATCAACTCTCAAATGACTACGAACTCACTCGCAATTTACTCGAGAAGAACATCTTAACCGGACCAAACTTTATGGACTGGATCTGCAATCTAGTGATTATCCCCAGTATGGAGGTGCTGGGATACGTCCTGGAGGCATACATTCCAGCGGCTACGGAGCGGACCAGGGCCAATCAGGAAGATGTTGAAATCCAAGAAAAGTAGGTTAAGGATGACATTAGTGTCCGTGGCTATATGATGGGCTCTATGTCTAATGAGGTTCAGAGAGCTCATGAGAAAACAACTTCTGCTAGCCATATCTTTTCTCACTAACCGAGCTTTGTGGCGTCCACAGTCGAACTGCTAGATATGAGATATCTAAGCACCTCTTTGCTGCCAGGATGAAGGAAGGTGAGAAAGTTGGGGGCCACGTCCTCAAACTGATCTCTATGATCGAGAGATTGGTGGATCTTGATTTTAGGATGCAGGCTTCTGTCCAAACTGACCTTATCCTACAATCTCTTCCTGATTCCTTCTCTCAGTTTGTTATGAACTTCAACTGCAATGAAATTGCTTGCCATTTAGCAGGGTTGATGAACAAACTCGTAATCGATCAGTATCAGATGAAGACACCGCGGGTAAAGGAATCTGCCCTTGTGATTTCTTTTGGATCTCGGAGGTCCAAGAATAAGAAGAAAAAGACCAAGAAGCAGATGGGCTCACAAAGTAAGGCTTTTAAGGAAAAGGGAAAGGCCCCGATAGTTACTAAAAGCAAGAAGGTGAAGACGGATGTATGTCCCAAATGTGGTGAGTTGGGCCACTGGGCGAGAAATTGTCTGATCCTTCATGGGGCTTCAGGTACGGAACTTTTAGTTTTGTATACGAATTGTTCTGCTACCGTATTTTCTACTTCTTGGATATTAGATTCAGGTGCTAGTTCTCACATTTGTACCATGAATCAAGATCTGGAACAAAGTAAGAATCTTGGAGCTGAGGAAGTGATGGTTACTGTCGGAAGCGGCATAGTGTCGCAGCAACTGATATGGGATCACTTCTTTTGGATTTGGAATCCAGCTTTGTTTTAACCTACGATGATGTACTTGTTTTGCCCAGTAGGCATAAAAATATTGTATCCATTTTGGTCGTGGATCGGAATGGCTTTTCATTTTTCATTGATAATAGTACTTGCAAAATTTATTTTGGAAATAAATTAGTAGGTATTGCTACATTGTTAAATGGATTGTATCATCTAAACCTAAGTAACAAAGTCATTGTGAACACTATAACTAGAAAGCGTGGTAGGGATGAAACTAATCACGCTTTGAAATGGCATCTTATACATGGTCATGTTGGTCAAACCAAGGCTTACAAAATGGAAAAAGATGAACTTCCAGGCCCATTGGGATTGGATCCTTTTCCAACTTGTGAATCTTACCTTAAGGGCAAAATGACTAAGTCTCTCTTCACATGGACTTTTGAAAGAGTCACTGATAAACTTGGGTTAGTCCATACTGACATCCGTGGTGCTTTGGAAGCAGCACGTAATGGATATAAGTATTTCATTACGTTCACAGATGATCATACTAGGCATGGTTATGTTTACTTAATGAAATACAAATTCGAGGCCTTTGAGAAATTCCAGGAATTTAAGGCCCTAGTCAAAAAGCAAACTGGTAATCATATCAAAGCACTTCGGCTAGACCGAGGTGACGAGTATATGAGTACAAAGTTTGATGAGTTCCTAAAGGAGCACGAAATAGTGTCACAACTTACACCTCTAGGAACTCCTCAGTTAAATGGTGTGTCTCAAAGAAGGAACCGAACCTTGTTGGACATGGTTCATTCCATGCTTAGCTACACCGACTTATTGATTTACCTATGGGGTTATGCGCTCCTTACTGCTGCTTGTATCTTGAACAAATGTCCTTCCAAGTCCATTTCTAAGACTCCACATGAGATGTGGGAGGGTAAAAAACCAAGTCTTAATCACATTAGGATTTGGGGATGTCCCGCCTATGTCAAGAAGTCTAAGGTGGAAAAGTTGGAAGCAAGTTCCGTGAATGAACGTTTCATTAGATTTCTATTGGGGACAATTGGTTATATATTCTACATGCCCAAGGATCAAAAGATCATTGTTGATTTGCAAGAACACTTCCTGGAAGATGAGTTCATTCAGGAAGGTGGAGCAGGTAGAAGTATTTCTTTGGAAGAATACAATGAAACTCCTCAAGAGACACCTGTACAAGAAGTTGGAACCGAACCTTCTGAAACACAAGTACAAGCACCTCGCAGGTCTAGTAGGGTGTCTCATTTACTTGAAAGGTATCGCTTTACTCACTTGGAGGAACTGGGTCTCCATGAGGTTCCAGGTGATAACCATGAGACCGACCCTACGAGCTATGACCAAGCGATGGTGGATGTAGACTCTGCAAAATGCCGAGAAGCTATGGAAGCTGAGATAGAATCGACACATGCCAATCAGGTGTGGACTCTAGTAGACTGCCACAAGAACATAGTGCCCATTAGGAACAAGTGGATCTACAAGAGAAATACTGGTGGGGATGCCAAGGTTGATACCTATAATTCCATGCTTGTGGCAAAGGGTTATACCCAAAAGAAGGGATCGATTACCACGATACCTTCTGGCCGTAGCTATGATCAATTCTATTCGAATGATACTTGCTATAGCGGCCTACGACGATTATGAGATATTGTAGATGGACATAAAGACGGCTTTCCTTAATGTATTCCCCGAGGAGGAGATATACATGGAGCAGCCTAAAAGCTTTATGTCCTAGGTCGATATTCATAAGGTATGCAAGCTTCGGGATTCCATTTATGGACTGAAGCAGACTTTGCGTAGTTGGAACCCTCATTTTGATGAGGCTGTTAAGAGTTTGACTTCGTACAAAATGAAGAGGAACCTTGTGTATACAAGAGGGTTAGTGGGAGAAAAATTGCATTCTTAGTACTATATGTAGATGGCATTCTACTAATAGTAAATGAAGTGGGAATGCGTAGTTCTGTGAAAGCTTGGCTTTCGAGTAGGTTCTCCAGAAAGACTTGGAAGAGGTTACCTATATTTTTGGGATTCAGCTCTACCAGGATAGAACGAAGAGAATGATAGGTCTTTCCCAATCCCTCTATATAGATAAAATCTTAAAGCGGTTTAAGATGGATGAATCTAAAAGAGGGTTCCTACCGATGCGACATGGAATGAAACTCACATTGAAGATGTGTCCTCAGAGTGAGGAACAATGAAAAGAAATGAGTACTATACCATTTGCTTCGGCCATGGGTGGCCTTATGTATGCTATGTTATGTAACACCCCCAAACCACTCGAGAATATTACAGCGCCGTAGACCCTCTCCATGAGGATCTACCAGGCTAAATACAGAAAAACCATAATACAATACAATACAATACATACCGACATGGGTAATTAAGGGACCATTAGACCGATTTGGTCTTTTACCACAACATACACATCAACCATACATTACTCTTTCTCGTAACTCATACCCACGTAGGGGTTAACATAAATCAATGTTCCTGCATAAGGGAAAATAAACACAACGGAAGGACAAAATAAGACATCACCAAATACTCAACACCGGTCTTCATGTGATTAGTATCGCCGTCTTCCATCATCCTTCGTAACGATCCTGTGAATTGCTCCCCAGCAACCTGCAAGTACCTGGATGCAAAATAGACATCCACCCCCGAATACTCGGGGGTTGGCAAAACTCCACTGTTTTGCTAGTGCAAGTATAAATACAAAGATGAGCCATACATATGATACTCCGAGAACATAGAAATCGTGAATATACTTCCCGAGATAATTCACTTGATCAAAACAGTTTGAATTACGAAAGGTAAGAATAAAACTATTTTACATCTTACAAAACATTTTACGATCTTGGGAGTTTTTGAAAATATTTGGGGTTTAAGAAGTCTCAAGCCTTTCGAACACTTAGGGACACAGCCCAAAATCATTTATTTCAAAATACGATTCCGATAACAAAATACGGGGTTCACGGCCCAAATCATCTACTTCACATGCTCTCAAGAATAACCCGACGGAAACTACACCATGCCAAACATTAACATGGCAACAGTCTCACAGAACGACATCAGAGAGCACAACTTTGCAACTTAACCATACGGTCGAACTCGACACACCACATATCTAAAATACACAGAGCAACCACATGACTCACGTACCCATACTAAATTATCACAGCCAAGGGACAAATCACACACAACTCATTTACTGGTGCCATTCCAGCCAAGTACGATACCATTTGGACTGCCATTTTAATCAGAGAAAATATGCGCCAAAAATCACAGTTCTCCAACAAAACATTTCAAAGTTAACCATTAGTACGAGACTCACGGCCGCCGTACCCCGCAGAGCCCCGTCAGACATCCCTGGGTGGTTAACCCTAGTTTGCGATACGCACACACACGACAATACGTATCCCTAGAGGCCCCGTCAGACCGTCCCTAGGTGAACATACACATATCATCCACAACGCCACGGGAAGCCATAATTCGAATACTAGAATATGCATAAAAATGCTAGGTACTTCGCTAGAATGGCCACTTTAGTCGACGTATACTCACAACTAATGTCACACAACCACAAGCAATTACCAATACCAAAAAACTCCAAGCACCACAACCTCCTTACGAAGGATAACAACTAATATGACACAACATCACATATTCACCGAACAATTGCACATATCAATACACAATCCTCGACAAATAATTATGATCTACTAAATTCACTAAATATGTTCAACATCTTCCAACATACGAAACTAATGCACATATTCCGAAAGCACATCAATCCACGAAGCACGAGTTATCTTTTGAAGGACAACAATTATCGAGTACATACCGATCCTTTTAAAAGTTCATTAAAACATTCAAATTGTAATTTGATTCCAATACTAACAAATACGTATACGAAACACGAAATGTATGGGCAATATACTTGCCTCGAAATCGGCAAGCAAGTATTCCGACGAACACGGTTCAACCGGGAAGCTTCGAAACGCTCGATGCTATCGAAAAGGAAGACGACGATGAACGGAAGGGTTCAATACGGTTTATTCGCAAGAAACTCGACCCTAACATCAAATAAATAATAAATCAACAATCATACGAGGAAGAATAATCGTAGAACGTCCGAAAACCCCACTATGACATTCTACCGGACACCTTCAAGGCGTCGATTAGGAATTAAAAAAAACAACGAATCCTTGGCAATTAAACCATGGAACAACAAGGAAATTGGTATAATACAACTTAATAATCAATAACCCATCACTAATCTAGGTTAAATCGGATTAAACGGACGAAATCAAACAAAAACCCCCAATTTCCCCAAACTAGGATTTCTAGGAAATCTAACCTGATTCGCTCGATCAAAGGATGTTATAGGATGGATAATCGATGATATGAACTCCAAGACTTCATGGATTCATCACTTGACAACATGCCTCCACGCCTACCAAGCCTCCATCTGCGGAAGGGATGAAAACCCATCTGCTGGGCGTTATATAGGCAGCCTGCCGGCTGCCTTACGTACATAATTGGCCATGGTTTACGTCCGTAACCAGCCATGGCCGAGCCAACTGCCCAGAACTGCCGGCAGTGTTACGTACGTGACCAGCCAAGGCTTACGTACATAACAAGCCTTACGGCCGTAATTTCCGGACACTTACGGCCGTAACTCGGCCAGGGGTGGCCTGTCCCTAAAGTGCCCGGCCATGACTCGGCCGTGGCCAACTCCGACGGTCCGAACAACCCCGAAACCCGAACCTGAATATGAATCGAAGATACAGTTACGAAGTACTAGCAAAGACAAATCCAAGCGCTAAGAGAACACACGATTCCGACCACCCGAAGGCTCGAAATTCGACAACAGAATGTAATTACCCCAGACTTTGGGAAATTACGAAAACAGCCCAAAACATCCGAAATACACGATACACGATCGAAACACCAAGCCAAAGATCGCAACATGAATAATAACATTAAATGAACTTACGAGAAACTCGAAATAACAATTTCGGACGAGATTCGCAAGAATCGAGCTCAAGTGCGGAAAAGCCGCTTAAAAACACAGAACTCAACAAAACGATACCGAAACGAACTCGGATGACAAATAGTGTAGAATTAATCATTCTCGAAATGACGAAACGGTCATGAGTGAGTCATCAAAATAGACTTCTGCTGAAAAAAGAAAATTACCGGAAATCGAATTTTGCGGATATTACATGTTATGTAAGAGACCTCACATTGCTCAGGCTATGAGCGTGGTTAGGTTTCAGGAAAACCCAGAAAAGGAACACTGGACTGCCGTAAAGAACTTTCTCAAGTACTTAAGAAGGATTAGAGATCTGGTGTTTATATATGGTGGTGGAGAACTGAATGTGATGGGCTTTACTGATTCAGACTTCCAAGGGCATAAAGATGACTCGAAATCTACTTTTGGCTACATTTTTACTCTTAATGGAGAAGCAGTATCTTGGCAAAGCGCCATGTAAAGCACGACTGTTGATTACATCTTTCACGCTGAGTTTCAAACGGCCTCGGAGGCCTCTAAGGAAGGGTTTTAGATTAAGAAGATTCTGGGTAAACTTCAAGTGACACCATGTGATGAGCTACCTGTTCCAATTTTGTGCGATAACGACGGATCTGTAGCACAGACCAAGAAGCCGAGGTTTCACAATAGTACAAAACATCTTGAGAGAAAGTATCATCTCGTGAGAGAATTTTTTCGCAAATGATACATTGTGCTGCATAGAGTAGACTCATAAGACAATGTTCATGATCCACTGACCAAGCTACTTTCTCAGATAAGCTTGGATCGTCATCTGGAGAACATGAGTATTAGATACCATAGTGTGTGGCATTGAGTGCAAGTGGGAGATTGTTAGGAATATGACCTCAAATGCCACTCAGAGGATGTATGAGAGAGGGCATTGTACTTGTTATTATGTAGATTCTGTTAGGAATACTTTGAAAGTTTGATGATGTCATCCCTGTATTCGAAGTTTATTTCAAATGTATGGTTAAGTACTTGGCGTAGGTACAAGGCGTCAGGTATAAGTCTAGAGGTGGGGTGAATAGACTTACAAAATATTTTGCTTAAATAACTATTTTCAAAAACACGACTGAAGTGAATGCAGCTTAGGTTACTCGTCTGGTAATAATGCAGATAACCTTTGTCAGCTTTAAAATGGTTTTCGGAAAGGGGGTTGACTTTGACTGCAACAGTTAATATGAATGCAACAGTTAAGTATGATGATTAAAGAAGTAAATCACACAACACTTTTATAGTGGTTTCAGAGGTGGGGTAATCCTCTACTAGTCCACTTCTCTCCAAACCAGTTGGAGATAATTCACTATAAATTTCAACCAGTGAAATTAATGTTACAATGAATCTTGTTACAACAGCTTCCAACCAGTGGAAACCCATGGCTGTTGCAACTCCTTCCCTTGGTTGCTTAACACCTCTTGATCGAAAACCAGTGGATGCCTCAACAACTCGCAAGATGCCTATCACCTTTCAATCAAGAACCCGGGGATGTTTTACAACCTCTTTACTCTCAAGAACCTCATTCAAGAAAGTAACCCCGTACTCGAGCTTTAAGAAAAGAGTGTTGTATTCTGCAACTCTTAAGAGCTTCTCAGTATTAGCTTTAATAACTTGCTCTTCATGATGCTATAGATTTGCTTTGATTGCTTTGATTGCTTGCAAGTATGGTGTGCATCATACTTCTGCTCAATCTTTCTTCAGATATTTATAGTACGATCTTGAGCTCTTCATAGCCATTGCATCTTCTAACAAATCCGTCCATTTGAGAGTGTACTTCATTGTTTATATTCATCTCTTTCCAAGGCTTTGTCTCTTTCTTCAAATCTGACCGTTTGAAGACGTATGTTCCCGTTGCGCCGCTTTTCTTTGATTACTATAATTAGAAAGTATTCAGGACACGAATCTCGATGAATATTCTATTCCTTAAATTCCGAGAATCAATCACTTTGTCTCATTGGATTTTACGTTTGCATACTGTTGCCATCATTGTTGACTTTTCAACGTTTGCTGACGTGGACAGTTGACATAAAAAACTTGGCTGATGTTTCGTCTGTGATAAAAATCATCTGATATTGCCTTTGATCAAGCCTGGCTGATATGTTGGTCAAACCTGGCTGATGTTCTGCCTGGGCAAAAGCTGCCTGATATCCGGTCTTGAAAGTTAGCAGCTGTTCACTTAGTCAAACCTCAACTGATATTATGCTTTGACCAAAGATCGGCTGATATTTTGGCTATTATTTACTTGGGCAAAATGGTCTTCTAAGATATTCAGTTGTACTTTTGACTTGGTCAAACCCAGCTGATATTTTTATTTGACCGAAACTAGTCTGATGTTTTATCGGTCAAACCTGGACGATATCTTGCATTGACCAAAACCTCGACTGATAATATGCCTGTTCTATACTTAGCCAAATTTCTACTTGATCAACATGATCAATACTTAACCTAATCTTTTAAAGGCCTATAGAAGATAGTCATTTGGTTCTTCTTTACAATACCCAGTACATACATTTGAAGTAATCTTGAATACAGGTATGACATCATCAAAATCTTAAAAGTATATTCCTAACACTTGGCATTGTAAATAAGAACCAAATGAGTATCTTCTATAGGCCTTTTAAAGGGATTAGGCTATGTATTGATCATATCGAACAGTTAAATTTCGACTAAGTATAGAACAGTCAAACATCAGCTAAGTTTTGGTTAAAGCAAATATCAGCTAAGTTTGACCAGATAAAACATCAGTCGGGTTTTGGTCAAGACAACATCAGTCGGGTTTGACTAAGACAGAAGTACAGCTGAGTCTTTCCAAGATAGGATTTTTACCAAGTATGGACATCCAAATATAAGCCGACCTTCATCAAGACGAAATATCAACCGAGTCTGACCGATACATCATCCGAATTTGAACAAGTCAGAAAAGCAGACAAGAAGTAATATCAGTTTAGTTTTTGGACAACAGCTATGTCCACGTCAGCAAACGTTGAAAATTTAACAAAGAGTCAAATCACATGCAGACGTAAAGAAAGCCAAGGACTCGAAGTGATTGATTCCTGGAATTTAAGAAATAGAATATTCATCGAGATTCACGCTCTGAAGACTTTCCAAATATAGTAATCAAAGAAAAACAGTGCAGCAATCCTACATCTTCAAACGATCGGATTTGAATAAAGCGACAAAGTCGTACAAAGAGAAGAAAAGCTAAACAATGAAGTCCACTCTCTAACGGACGGATTTGTTCTAAGATGCAATGGCTACGAAGAGCTCAAAGATCATACTATAAATATTTGATAAACACTAGAGCAGAAGTACGATGCGATTAACATTCTAAAAGTAAGCAAAGCAAACAAGCAATACACTCTATGCTAGGCATCGTGAAAGAACAAAGAGCTTGAAGAAACATATCATTAGAAGTTCTTTGAATTTGGAGATGACATAAACTCATCTTTAAGTTTGAGTATGGGGTAATTTCTTGAACGAGGTTCTAGAAGGTTGTAAAACACCCACGAGTTCTTGATTGGAAGGTCATGGGCAATTTGAGAGTTATTGAGGCATCCAAGGGTTTTCGATCAAGAGGTGTTAGGTAACCAAGGGAAGAAGTTGCAACAGCATTAAATTCTTGTTGAGGCCACGGGTTTGCACTGGTTGGAAGCTGTTGTAACAAGATACATTGTAACATTAATTTCACTGGATGAAAGTTATAGTGAATTTATCTCCAACTGGTTTGGAGAGAAGTGGACTAGTAGAGGATTATCCCACTTCTGAAACCACTATGAAAGTGCTGTGTGATTTATTTCTTTTAACATCAACTTAATTATTTTATTCATCTTAACTGTTGCATTAAAAGTCAGTTGTCTTCCGCAAACAACTTTACAGCTGATAAACCTTAACTGCATTAAACTCAGCCAAGTTAATTTAGCTACACTATATTACAGCTGTGTTTTTCAAACAGTTATTTAGCAAAAAGATTTTACAAGTCTATTCACCCCCCCTCTAGACTTGTACCTGACGTCTTGTGACCTACAAATTCATATAAGAAGGCAAATGTTTGTTTCTTTACTTACTGAAAGTCACTGACATTCCTGACTCGTAAATATATATAGAGAAACTAGTCCATGTATTTCAGAGTAAACATTCCACTCCTTCACTACTACAAAAACAGCATTTACTGACACTTAGTTTCTGACACTTTATCAAAAGTGTCAGTAACTTCAGACATTTGATTCATTTTTTGTTTTTAACATAATTGTGTCATGAGATACTGACACTTAAGTATCAGTAATTTAAAAAAAGTCTTCCCTTATTTTGAAGTGTAATAATTTCCTGACACATTTACGATATAAATATAGTATTTACAAAATTAGGTTTACTTACCATATGGAGCGGCAAAGAACAAAAATCAGCCGCTCCATCCGTCTCCCTTTTTCTCCTCTTTCCCATTCCGCCTCATATCCTCCACAAAACACACACACACCGAAAAATCAGATGCACACACTCAATCGTATAAACACACATACAATCATACAAACACACACACACACACACACAAAAACTTATATGCTACATCAAAGTCAGATGAGAGGCGGATGGCGTTTCGGGGAGCAGGCTCGGCGATTTGGCATCGCAATCGGGCGGAGGTTCATGGGTAAGGTCTCAGGTAAGATTTTTTTCATTTTTTAAAAGGAATTTGGGTTTTGAGATTGTGAATTAACCTCCAGCTGAGGTGTCATCGGACGGAAAATAAAGGGGTTGAAGGTGGTTCTGAAAAGGGATTGATTTGGTTCGAAAGGGTAAATTGGATTGAGGGTTATCTTGGGAAAAATCGATTCGAGCTTATGGGAGCAATTCTTTCTGTGAAGCTTGAGGGTTATCCTCGGAAAACTTTTGTGCGTGTGTGTGCAATATTTTTCTTGAATTTATTTGTTACCGTGTGTTTTGTTAGTTAATGTTCCAGAAATCACGATTGAATTTTTCAAATAATGAATTGTGGTTAATTAATTAATAAATGCAAAAATCATTTATGTTTTAGATTCCAGATTTTAAAACGATTGTAGAACTTACTGAATGAGTTGGGGATTCCGAGTGTGCACGGCAGCTGTATATATTGTGGAGTTTCTTGCTGAAAATTATTTAACATTATGTATTTTATCTTTTTAAATTATAGTTAAGGAGAAAAAAAATGGCTGGCAAAGGTGGAAAGGGACTTGTGGCAGGGAAGACAATGGCTGCTGTAGCAACTAACAAGGATAAGAACAAGAAGCAACCGATTTCTCGATCCGCCCGAGTCGGTCTTCAGGTATAAATGTCAGCTGATATTATATCTACTTTTTCTTTCTACTTTTGATTTTTTTTTTTGGTTTAAGTTTTAGTTGATTTCAAGTTTTATTCAAATTTACAGCAGTTGCCATCGTAGATTAAAAAAAATGTAATATTATTGATTTCTAGATGAGGTTAATGGTTATTAGGTCCTGAGAAAACTGTGATAGCTCAAATTATGCATCTAGAAAGTTCCTGATTTAGCTCAAGACTCGGAACAATCTCTACTATGTAGCATTTAGATTGAATCTTTTCAGCCAAATGCCAAAAAGGGAAAAAAGATCGATAGTGTTATGTATGAACAATCTCATGACTTATGAATGTTATTTATAAATTTTCCATGTTCTCGCCGTACTCGTACCTCATATTTTTTAAAAAATGCCCATGCGCATAGGAGTACCTGTGTCGGTGCTTCCTAGTTTCCGTCAGTTGACTTGTTTAATTCTATTCTGCAAACAAACAGTCTGATTGCTTCTACACTGCTGAAAGGATGGAGGATGTACGATCAATGATTGACCTTATTCATCGCCAATACCCTGAAGCTCCTCTATTTGCAGTTGGCACTAGTGTTGGTGCTAATATTCTGGTATGTCAAACTAACTTGAACTTGTCTTGGAACACTGTGTTAGAGATTTCTGCATGTGTATGTCAAGCTCGTCAAATAAGTCTTACATAATACATGTGGACACTGTGTTAGATATTTTTTCATATGTCAGGCTCTTCAACGAAGTCTTACATAATGCATGTGGTCATGATTTGAAATGATTTTTTTTCTCCAAGTGAAATATCTTATTGAGGTTGTAACTGAAGTACCTCTAATTAGAGCTGCAGCAATATGTTCTCCTTGTGTGTAACACCCCAACCCGACAAGGGTAAAAGTATCACATTATGGTGCCAAATCAGAACATACAACACAAGCGGAAGACTTATAAACATAATAATTACAAAGGTATTCTAAGGAAACAAATGAAATACTAACTTTATACAATATGTAATACAATCCAAACTAAATCCAATCCAAGTCTAATCAAGATGAAAATGGGCTTCTAATCGTCAGGGTAGTCCACTAAGCTCCTATGCACTCTCCACTCAAACCCAGCTTCCAACCTAAAACCTGCCACAGGAAAAGAAATGCGGCTGAGCTTAAAAAGCTCAGTGAACAGATATATAAAAACGAAACAAAAGATAAGGAACAAGGAATAATATGGTGCATTGGGCAAAGCATAAGGTATAAACAAAAGGACATCAAAAATAAGGAGATGTCAGTAATCTACCACGAGCCCGAACACAAATCAAATCAAATATCATAGTAACCATGGAGTGATCAACTCCCGAACATATGAAAGACTTGTATTGCACACAAGCACAGTCACCGAACATATCATATGAAATCATATTAAATCCACTCAAATACGAACCGAACCTAGGATGCATCCATACGCCCCCGAACAAATCATATTGGCCATAATAAATGTAAAGTGCACATATCATATCAAAATGGGACGGTGTGGAACATCACTCAACCACACTAGAGTCATGTCATTGGTGCATCAATGACACGACCATGTTACCTTCATGGCTAGGAAACGAACTTGGCTCGGGCATCAAACTAAAGGGTTCAAATGTCATATCATATCAAAGTTCATATCAAAGGGTCATATCAAATGTTCATAAGTTCATAGCAAAGGTTCAAAGCAAAGATTTACAAATCTAATGGAGCATAACAAAGGCATAGATCAAATAAGAAAGCCATAATGAGAAGGCTCAGATCAAAGGCATCATAATCAAAACTAATATCAAACCGTTGTGAGCGAATCATGAGAAACCTTAAGGGATAAGGTCAGAATATTCGTACCTTAACCAAAAGCAACCAAAAGAAATCACCAGAATAGAAGTTACTCCCTCTTCACGGAACCTATACGAAGTAATAATCGCGTATTACTAATAAGCTCATTTTAATCAGGTTTCCCTTTTTAGGTTTCTTTCTAGTTTTAGTAACTTTTCCATCTTTAACAAGTTTCCCGAATTAGCAAGTTTTCATATTTAGTAAGTTCCCCGAAATAGTAATTTAATACTTTAAGGTTATAATTGACAATTAGTAATATTAGGGTTAAAATGACAATATAATAGTTTAGAGTTAATTATGTCAGATTAATAAAGTTTAGGGTCATAAATATAAATTATTAAAATTTAATATTTAAAAATGTCAAATAATTTACTTTAGGGTTTATACTATGAATTTATATCAAAAAAATAATTTTAGACCCCGTCAATTATAATTTATTTATATATACACGACATCATTAAAAACCGTGATGACCCACAAATATACCACAATTTAAATGCAAGCATTCTATTACACGACTTACCCACGACATACCTTCTCTTATAATACAAACGTCACCCGACTCGGGAGAATGACAAGTTTGGTCCAAAATTATGGCAGGAGTGAGACGTTGAGCCCCGCGTTTGTTCCACGTGTGATTTTTAGTCCACAATTTTCAAAAATTGGCAAAAATGGTCCGAAATTGTAATTTGTGGACTAAATCTGCTTAGCTGGCAGATTTTTGCTTAGGTGGCCAAAATTCAAATTTTGTGAAGTTATTTATTTTTATTTAAAAAAATCTACAAAATTAAAAAACAAACAAAAAAATTCTGAACTATATTAATATTAAAAAATATTAAAATCGGTAATTTTATTTTTAATTCTGTAATATTAATATTGAAAAATAAAAAAAAAGTTATTTTAAATTCGAAATTAACAAATCTAAAAATTGAACTATTTAAAAAATTTAGAAATTGGTAAATTTATTAAAAATATTAATATTAATATAAATATTAATATTAATATTAAAAATATTAAAAAATCGGTAATTTTATTTTTAATTACGGAATAATAATATTGAAAAATAAAAAAATTATTTTAAATTCGGAAATTAGAAAATCTAAAAAATTGAACTATTTAAAAAATTGAGAAATTAGTAAATTTATTAAAAATATTAATATTAATATTAATAGTAAAAATATTAAAAAATCGATAATTTTATTTTTAATTACGGAATATTAATATTAAAAATAAAAAAATTATTTTTAAACTTGAAAATTTTTTAACGGTCACATGCTATCCGAATAGTAATAATTTTTAAATCATTCAAATTTTTTAGATTTTCTAATTTCCAAATTTAAAATAATTTTTTTATTTTTAAAATTAATATTCGAATTAAAAATAAAATTACCAATTTCTTAATATTTTCCAATATTAATATTAATATTAATATTCGAATTTTTAATATTTTTAATAAATTTACTAATTTCGAATTTTTTAAATAGTTCAAATTTTTTAGATTTTCTAATTTGAATTTAAAATAACTTTTTTATTTTTAATATTAATATTCCAGGATTAAAAATAAAATTACTGATTTTTAATATTTTTAATATTAATATAGTCCAGAATTTTTTATTTAATTTTGCAGATTTTTTTAAATAAAAATAAATAAGTTCACAAAATCTGAATTTTGGCCACCTAAGCAAAAATCTGCCAGCTAAGCAGATTTAGTCCACAAATTACAATTTCGGACCATCTTTGCCACTTTTTAAAAGTTGTGGACTAAAAATCACACGTGAAACAAACGCGGGACTCAACGTCTCACTCCTACCATAATTTTGGACCAAACTTGCCATTCTCCCCACCCGACTCATACACGAACCATAACATCACAAAACCATACACATGTAATCAACTTTTTGTACATGTATATACCCCGCACAATGCCTACAGTGCCCTCATTAACACGACACAATACACTACTCACACACATGATTCCAAAAAAAAACGTATGCATGTAATGTACACAAACATATTTAATGAGACAAATTTGGTTATACAATATCACTCATACTCACACTACGTATGCTATAACAAAACCAAACACAAACATCCCTTCCTTCTCAAATTAAAATACACATGCCTCTTTTATTTCCTTAGTTTCTTCTAATCAGTTCCTTTAGCACATATGTATATATAAATCGCATGCATGTTTTCTGCCTTACTATTACTCACATGATACCCACACACGCACGCATGCAATCTTATTCGAATATTAACCAAATCGAAACACACTCCATCAACCTAGTCGAGACATACATCTCTCAATAGAAACTAATATCGACTTTTACACATCCAGTTATAATACTTTTGTGACGTCCATTTCATTCGTATCTTTATCATTTCATGTGGGTCTTATAAGTTATTTATTTCACAGTTTTTTTACGAAACAACGATTGGATTCACCGGTTGTAAACGTATATATATTGGTAGTACGCATGTCGAGTGAATAAAAGTGAGGGGGTCGATATACCTTGAATGATACCAGAACCTTAGTCCCGCACGAACTCGAGCTGCACCCAAAGGTGATCTACAGACCGCATTAAACTCGCACCCGAACCAACAAAACCAAAACTTGGAGACGTACTCACGTACATGATCAGAATCCCGAACGAAATCAATGCCGACGTGAACCAAACTTGGGTCTTCCCGCTCTCCAATCCTTCTTGTTGTCTTTATACACTTCTTTTAGATCAAAAATAAAAAGAAACTTTGATGCCGCCACTATTTTGCTGTATAGGGTTTTCTATGTGAAAAATGAAGGGTGTATGGTATTCGGTTCTTAGGGAGATAGAATCGTAGCAGATATGAGTGTGTTTTTATGGTTTCTTTGTGTTGTACGAATGAAAGAAAAATCATGAAACGCGTCTGATAAATTCCGAAATCATCGGGAGCGTGTGAGCTTGCTAAGGAAAGTAGTAAATGTGCTTTAATATTGTGTTTAAGGTTTCGGTTTTAACAAGTCAACAGTGGCCGAAATTTTAGGGGAGAATTGATCACAAGTATTGGAGGTTACACGTTTTATAAGTGAAAAATGATACAAACACAACCGTTGTAACGGTTGTGTTTGCTTTGAACCATTGATGATGTGGGTGGTGGGTAGATGATGGAATAAATAATGAATTTAGTGATAAATGTATGGTGAGATGATGTGTTGTAAAGTTTGGTTGTGTAAATTGGTTGTGCATGTAGCATTGTTGTTTATAAGTTCTAGCTATTAGGAAGGTTTTAATTCCCATCCAACGTGAGATAGGGCTAGGTGTTAGGATCTTTAAATCTTATACACTTTTCATTTATTTAGTTTAGTTTTGTTTTTAATCATCTCACAAAATAAGTGTATGGTTTAATTCGTAATATTACAAAGTTTAAAATTATACATAATTTTAGGTTTACGAATTTTAGGGTTTTACATTGTGAGTCATTGGTTAGTACTTAATTATTTATTTTTCATTAATCTTCCATCTGTAATTTCATGTTTGCATGTGCTTCTTCTTGCTATCTAAAGTTGCTGCAATAGGTTAAGTTTCAAGTATTAATTGGATTGTCCTCTTCGTCTTTCCAGCTAGTTAACAAGTTCTTGAGACGTAGACTTGTGCAAGGTTTATACAGCAAATCTCTGACCGACGACATGATTAAATATGCGTTTTTGTATGTCCGTTTTCACTTCTCTTGAGAGTGTCGTCCGCTCTGTGTAAAAACATTTTGATGATATAATGTGGAATTTTACAGGCATCAGGATGCCCTTTCTCGTCTTTCAAATTGGGAAGCTGTTAAACAGGTAAATCTATCTTCTGTCCATAATCTCTCGACACTTGCCTTCCAAAACCAATTTTAATGAAGATGAAACATAATGTGGCTACTACGTGATGAAATATATCGAAGATATCGTTAAGGATGTGAACATTCTAAAAAATAATGTAAGTATCGAAATTTTTATTGTTGTTAAATTCTGAGCAGTGTTATCATGGCGTCGCCTTGGCGGTCCAGCCAGCTCGCCTGGAGGCTTTGCCTCGCCTGAAATAAAGCAAGGCGGGCAAGCTGCCAATTAGGCGCCGCCCATTAGTGTTAGGCGGGCGCCTAGACACTCGAAAATCTGGTTTGCTTCATTATTTAGTTTTTATTAAGTTTACAAATGCGAAAATCTGATCTGCTTTATTATTTAGTTCTTATTAAGTTTACAAATGCGAAAAGCTAGTCTGCTTGCTCAATCTCATTAAGTTTACAAATGCTTCACTATTCTGTTGACAATCTTATTTTTGTGAATTTGAAATGAAAGTTCAAGGGAATCGATAACTACAGCATGAAAGATCTCTCGGAACTACGTGATCAATGGGGTACATATGTTTGCCAAGTTAATTACAGCTTACAATCGTGAGGTAATTTTAATATGAGTCATTTATAAACAAAATTCTTCTGAATATCTATGGAACATTAGTTAGATATAGTATGTTAATTGATTCTTTACACTTGTACAGGTGGGAAAAACTTGAAGTTGTTGAGCATGTAGGTGGGACAGATTGATGTTGCTGATGGTTGAAGTTGTGTTTTGCATTGTATGCTTAAAATCCATTGTTTTTGTGTTGATGGAGATTGTTGAGCTGGAGGAATTGCTTTTTGTGAGGTCTGGCAGCACACTCCTGTGAAACTTGGTTTAAGTGTTTTGTTAGTAGTTAGGTTGAATGCTTGATTAGTATACTTGATTGAGGTGTTCTGTTGGTATAGTTCAGAATTCCCAGACTTGTTTAGTATTTTGATGGTATTCTGATGGCTCTCAATGCTTGGTTTTGTATTCTGCTGTTTTTTTAAGTGGATTGCATTTGGGATGTTTTATAAGTGAATTGTCTGTTTGAAAATTTAATTTATGGTATTTTTTTCATGTAATTAAACAAAAAAATATAGTTAAGATAAAAATAGAATTGAGATAAAAATAGATTTTTTTCACAAATCTGAACATATACCGACACAAAAATAGTGTCAGTAATTATTTTTACCGATACTTTATAATAGTGTCAGTAATGCTAAAGCTAGAACATACTGACACTAATATTTAGTATCAGTAAAAAATTAATTACTGACACTATTTTAGTGTCAGCAAAAATAAATACTGACGCTATTTTAGTGTCAGTATTTATTGACTATTGTATTACTGACACTAAAAATTAGTGTCAGTATTTTCTAGATTTAGCATTACTGACACTATTATAAAGTGTCAGTAAAACTAATTACTGACACTATTTTAGTGTCAGTAAAGGGGATATTTGTACTAGTGCTTATTGGATAATGGGATTGGCACGGGAAATGTTTATGGCTCAAATACTTAATCGTTCGCAAGACGATGAAACTTGACTGGGCGTTAAGTTTATGTGAAGACTTGTATAACGTGTTCGATAACTTGGAGAGTGCTGCCATCACTAATGGTTAGTGGAAGCACACGTTGTAGATATGCTAATGAGATTAGTATACTCAAACTGCGCACCCTCGATTCATCACACGGATTTCACTCCAAGACAGTCAATGATGGAATCGAAATGTTGTGATAGGTATTCGTGAACCTTCGACTTAAGGATTTAGTAGGGATGTGCATGTGACGTTAAGATTTTCACAAGGGTAGTTCGACCCAAAAAACCAAAAGGTGGGGGTAAACCTCGACATGCATCTTGACGGGCAAGTAGCAGGTTCTACTAAATGCCAAGAAAGGATTGTTTTCACCTGTGAGTGAACAGGTATATGTCTTATGTAGTCATTGGCAGATGATATCATAAGTCTTTGGCCAAAACATTGGAGATAGTTGTACTGGATACATGAGAGCTTGGCGATCTCGATATGCATTAACTCATGTATAACATCAAGTACAGATAGTGTTTGACTGGCCGTGACCCTATAACTTGATTGGGACATTAGAAAAAGAAGGGTTTATACATTTATTGGTATTCATGATAGAATGGTTCTTGAATGGTCCCTATCATTCATTCTCAGTAAGGTTACAGTGTAGGCCACGGGACTGGCTATATGATGCTATAACCCTTTGGTTCCTTCCATTGCTTACTGAGATGGACCTACCGAGTCGCGCATTAGAGAGATGACGGAATAATATGAACTGGATCTCTTATTGTGAATTTTAGGCATTGGATGTCTTATTTAATTTATTGGATAAATTACTGGGTAATTAATTTAATTCATGAATAATTATTCCTTAGAGAAATAATGTTTTAATATAATTAATTAATTAATTAGATTAATTAATTGTAGTAATTTTGTTTGAGACGAACCAAGGTGTATCATTCATATTAGACACTCGACGGTCCATTTCACGGACCGAAATGAATCAACCTCTTATTTTCTTCCTTATGGCCGCCCCATCATGTGTTCTTTTCTTGATGATACCTTTTGTCCCTTATTGGTTTGTGGTGAGTTGGTTCGACATAGAGAGGACAAAAGAGAGTGATAAGATAAGATCTTATCATTTTACACCATGAAAGTAGAAATCGGCCATCACAAGAAATAGAGAGAGGAAGAGTTCATTTTGTTCACATTCTTACACTCTTAGAAAGAGAAAGAAAATCATGAATAAAACTTATATCACTTAGAGTGATCATAAACTTAAGAGATCATTTCCTACTACTCCTTTCTAGCCGTATTCTTGGAGGATAATTGAGTAGTCGTTGTTCTGATCATCTCCCGACGCGTGGCTAGTAGAGACGCGGTGCTTTCGGTGTTCGGATCATCAAGGACTTATCAAATCGGATTTGTGTTATGCTTTTAAGATGGAGGAGGGCAAAATTGACTTTTCTTCGATCCCAGTTATTAATGAGTATCCTGAGGTTTTTCCAGAAGATCTTCCTGGATTACCGCCATATATAGAGATAGAATTTTCTATTGAATTAGAGCCTGACGCGGCACCGATTTCTAAGGCTCCTTATTGCATGGCACCTTCAGAAATGAAGGAGTTGACGAATCAGTTGTGAGAGTTGTTGGAGAAGGGGCACATTAGACCGAGCACTTCCCTTTGGGCGCACCGATCCTATTTGTGATGAAGAAGGATGGTTCATTGCATTATATATCGATTACCGTGAGCTAAACAAAGTGACTATCAAGATCATGTATCCTTTACCTCATATAGATGACTTGTTCGATCAGTTTCAGGGAGCTACACTATTCTCGAAGATTGATTTGAGATCGGGATACTGCCAGCTTCGAGTGAAAGAGTCCGACATTTTGAAGACTGCTTTTTGGATGAGATAAAGACATTATGAGTTTGTGGCCATGCCTTTCGAACTGATGAATGAGCCAGCATTGTTCATGCAGTTGATGAAAAAGACATTTATTGAGTACCTTGATAAATGTGTGGTCATCTTCATTGATGATATTCCGATTTATTCTTGAGATGAAGAGGAGCATGCCCAGCACTTGCATTTAATATTAGACATTTTGGGAGCTCAGCACCTTTATGTGAAGTTCTCAAAACTTGAATTCTACCAGAAGGAGGTTATGTTTCTCCGCTATGTGATCTTGGCCGAAGGAGTTCGTGTGGACCCGCAAATGATTGAAGCAGTATTAGATTAGACACCGCCTAAAAATGTAAAGGAGGTCTGAAGCTTTATGGGCCTTGCTGGGTACTATCGTCGTTTTGTCAACGGCTTCTCTAAACTTGCTCGACCACTTACACAGTTACTCCATAAGATGGAAAAGTTTGTTTAGACTGTTGAGAGACAGCATAGCTTTGGTGAACTGAAGAAGCGTTTGACGTCAGTGCTCTTTTGGCTTTACCCTAAGGTAATGAGGGGTTTGCAGTATATAGTGACGCTATAGGTCAGGGACTCAGATGTGTGCTTATGCAGTATCACTTGCCTCGCGGTAGTTGAAGCCGTATGAGATGAATTATCCTACTCACAACTTAGAATTGGCTGCAGTCGTGTTTGCACTAAAGATTTGGCGGCATTATTTGTATTGCTCTTCGTGTTAGATGTATACTAATCATAAGAGATTAAAATACATTTTCAGTTAGAAAGAGTTGAATATGAGGCAGCACCGTTGGTTGGAATTGATAAAAGATTACGACTTGGAAATCCTTTACCATTTGGGAAAAGCCAATGTCATTTCAGATGCATTGAGCCGAAAACCGACATCACTCCAGATGCTCGAGGTTCTTACACCTCAAGCAAGGATTCGATAAAAATTGATCGAATAGGGAATAGAAGTTTGGCTTCAGCGGGTGCAAGGATTTGTGTACCCTCAAAATTACTTTGTCTTTACTTGAGGACATCAAAGGAAAGCAGTGAAGTAACCTGTTGATTATTCAACTCAAGGAAGATGTGAATAAAGGGAAATCTCCTGGTTTTATGGTCCATGAGGACAGTATTTTGAGATTCTAAGGTAGACTTTGTGTACCGAATGACTTAGAGTTGAGGCAAAAGATACTTCGAGAAGCCCATGCTACGCCTTACTCAATCCATCCAGAAACGAGTAAGATGTACAAAGATTTGAAGAGAAATTTTTGGTGGAATAATATAAAGAAGGATGTCAAAGAGTTTGTTTTGCGGTGTTTGACTTGTCAACAAGTTGAAATCGAGCATCAACGACCAGTAGGGTTGTTAAAGCCACTTCCTATTCCCGAGTGGAAGTGGGAAGACATCTCCATGGATTTTATCACCGGAATGCCGAGACTAAAGGTGGAATTAATATGATTTGGTTAAATCGTCGATTGATTAACCAAGTCGGCACATTTCCTTGGTATTAAGGACACTTGGGGACCGGAGAGGCTAGCTCATTTTTCATAACAGAGATTGTGAGATTGCATGGTACACCTAAACTATCGTATCTGATCGAGATGGCCATTTTGTGTCACATTCCTGATAGACGGTCCATCAGGCCTTGGGTACCGAGTTAAAGTTGAGCACAACTTTTCATTCGCAGTTAGACTGTCAGACCAAGCGGACGATTCAGACGTTAGAGGACATGTTGCAGGCTTGTGCCCTAGACTGGAGCAGTGATTGGGAACTACATTTACCGTTGATCTAGTTTACTTATAATAACAGTTGGCATGCATCGAGCAAAATAGAAGCTTTCGAAGCACTTTATGGTAGGCGGTATAGATTGTAACACCCCAAACTAGGCGGATATTACAGTGTCGTGGACCCCCGACTGGGACCCACCAGGCAAATGAAATTTTATGAATTTAATAATATAATTGTAGTACCGAACCACATTAGATCATCAATTACTCGGATGAGGAGTTTCATTACAACACACCCAAGATAATACAGAATACATGTATATTTTATATGAAGATAAAATATACAACACTGAAATGAAATGAATATTCAAACGGAAGTCTGCAGCGGAAATAAAATGAAAACAACATGAGTGAATGAAAAGGACAGCGGCCCCCTACTAGTATCACTGGGACTCCTCGCCATCAGCGTTCGCTTCCCGTGCCTTAGCCTTGCCTGAGTCAGTTACACAGAACAACAATCCTCAAGAGTTGAATAAACACAATTATGATATAACTTAATTATGAAATGACGCTGAAGAGAGGCATCACAGTACGCCCGTAATGGTATGTGCACGTGCACAAGACGAGTGTCCGGACACACCCGCCCTTGTACCTAATTAGTCTCACGGAGGTACATTACCATGTGCACAGTCCAATGTGTCGGTGAACCCAACACATGACCATCACGTGCCCGACTAAAAATTCCACACATCCCCACCCGACCACGCAATATGAACCCAGAAGGTCATATGGGCAAGGAATGACCATGAAGAATAATAATGAATAACAATCCAACAAAGTCAAGAATGACTCACCGAGATGAAATGATAGTGAAATGAATGATAGCCCAATGAAATGATTGGAACCGTCGTTCCTCGTGAATGAAGCGATTAATTGACAATTACAAGTCTCAATACAGTTAATACATTATGAATGAATTACGATTATGATTTATGAATGAACAACCACGAAAGGAATGAGTATCCTTTTAACCGAGTAACAATTAACTTACACAACCGGTGAAGAATGTCCTTCCTCGAGCAAACATTCTACAATGAGATGTTGGTCGCTCGAACAACCTTGAATGACAATTACCAACAATGCTCAATATACGTATCAAACACGATTATAACCAACTCAAACGTCGATACAATAATATCTAAACTCATTGAGGCATTCTAGCGAACACTTAGCAAACACACATCCTTTGATAATATCCAAACTCGAATATATCGAAACAAACTCCAAAATGAGTATTTCAAACCAACAAAACAACTTCAATGATATCAATAATCCCATAGGAATCCACAATTTGAGTTAACGACAACATCTAATCGTAAACCCCCAAAAATATCGAAGTCAACCCCCAAAGTGTTCTTGATTCAACCCCAATATTCATGAAATCCGAAATTTACGACAATAAATCCATAGGAATACATTATACAAGGTATATAATCCATATCTAACATATTCCAACAACAATCCAAGCTTACCCGAAGAAATAGGAAGAAAAACCCAAAAACCCAAAATTCTAGATCCAAGAGATTATTACCTTTGATTTGATGTATTGGAGATGATGAAATGATGATTACTCTGGATTATATGCTTGAAGATTATGATTGATGATTACATCTCGAAGAACACTCTCCAAATCGCCCGAAATCGCCCAAAACCGCCAAAGAAACGAAGAGGAATGACAAATGACGCTAAAGGAGTGGACTATCCTATATATAGCAAAACCCAGTTAGCGTGCGCTAGCTCATGTGTGTAGCGTGCACGAATGGGTGTACTGGGTAGTCCAGTACCCTCTGTTCGCAACGGTAGCGTGCACTACGTACCTTTTGTAGCGTGCACTACGACCATGTATATAGCGTGCGCTAACTCAAAATGTTAGCGTGCGCTAACGAATTATCTGATGCCCAGTACTGGAGTCCAGAACCTCCTGTTCTCTGATCTGCTCGTGGTAGCGCGCGCTACACACAGGATTCAGCGTGCGCTACTAACCCCGATTAGCGTACGCTAATATCTACTGGTAGCGTACGCTAGGAATTAATCCAATGCAGTCCAGTAGCCACTGGAGTTTGTCTGATCCGTCCTTAGCGCGCGCTACACCGATTGCGTAGCATCCGCTACTCCGACCTACTAGCGCGCGCTACTTACCATTCGTAGCGTGCGCTACTCACAACTCAACTGCAGTCCAGTGCCTTCTGGACAGCCTGCTTGAAACATACTAGCGTGCGCTAGTGTTGAGAGGTAGCGTGCGTTACCCGTACTTAATTAGCGCACGTCTATGATAATTTCAGGTTCAAGGGTTAAATGACATACTATTATATTGAGATTCACTTATGACATTTCCATGCAGTTATCTCAATGCGGGTCTGTCCAGTATTGTGTTCTCCAACCCATACCCATAAGTTTCATCCATACCATACGCATAATCATTCTATAATTATTAATCAAACTTATACTAGTATATTAATCACTTGAGTCTCCACTCTACGTGATTTGACCAGGGACATATAAATAATCTTATTATTCGCGAATAACTATTATTCAATTATTATAATATTAAAGCATGCACACATTATAATAATCAACGAGAAGTAGATGTGATCAAATAACTTTATTTATGTGTGACAATTACAAATCTAGATACATCGAATGTCCTAGGGCACTATTCCCAACAATCTCCCACTTGCACTAGGACCATTCATTCATGACTCTTAGGCCTATTGATATAGCATGCTCTTAATGCTTTCCTTATGAGAGAGGCTTGGTAAGTGGATCAGCAACATTCTCTTCTGTTGCTACTTTACATATTTAATATTTCCTCCTCTGACGATCTCTCTGACTAGGTGATATTTCTTGAGCATATGTTTGGAATCATGATGGGACCTAGACTCTTTAGCTTGTGCAATAACACCATTATTGTCACAATATAGGCTGATGGGACCCCGGATGATCGGCACCACTCCAAGTTCAGTAACAAACTTCTTGACCCATACGGCTTCCTTAGCTGCATCCGATGTTGCTAGGTACTAAACTTCTGTTACAGAACCATCAATCTTGCTTTGCTTGGAACTCTTCGAACTTACAATACGTCCATTCAATACAAACACATAACTAATTTGCGATTTAAAATCATTTCTCTCGATTTCAAATCTTGCATCGGTGTAACCATTTACAACTAGCTCGTCTCCCACACCTCTATAAATTAGGAACACATCCTTAGTTCTTATTAAGTACTTTAGGATGATTTTCACTACTGTCCAGTGACTTTCACCTGGATTTGATTGGTATCGGATTGTCATGCTAAGGGCAAACGATACATCTGACCGAGTACAAATCATGGCATACATGATCGATCCAATATCCGAAGCATATGGAATCTTGCTCATGCGGGCTCGCTCATCAGGAGTTGAAGAAATCTGAGTCGTACTCTGATAAATGCCATGTGACAGTGGCAGGATTCCTCTCCTGGAGTCCCCTCTTCAATATCTTGTTAATGTAGGTACTCTGACTCAGACCAATCATTCTCCTTGATCCATCTCTATAGATTCTTATCCTAAGAATGTAAGCAGCTTCTCCTAAGTCTTTCATGGAGAAACAACTTCCCAACCAAGTCTTGACTGTCTTCAAGGTGGGTATGTCATTTCCAATGAGTAATATGTCATCTACATATATGACTAGAAAGCCAACTATGCTCCCACTAACCTTCTTCTACACACATGGTTCATCTTCATTTTGAATAAATCCAAACTCATTGACAGTTTCATCAAAACGAAGATACCAGCTCAGAGAAGCCTGCTTCAACCCATAAATGGATCTTTGAAGCTTGCAAACATTTTTAGAATTTTCTGGATGAACAAAATCCCCAAGTTATGTTATGAACATATCCTCGAGTAAGTTTCCATTAAGAAATGCTGTTTTTACATCCATTTGCCAGATCTCATAGTCATAGTATGCAACAATAGGAAATAAAATTCTAATTGATTTAAGCATGAATACTGGTGAAAAGGTCCCATCATAGTCAACACCATGAGTATGCTTATAAACTTTTGCAACTCGTTTAGCTTTATAGGTTTGCAGATTGTCGTCCATGCCTTTCTTCTTTTTGAAGACCCATTTGCACCCAATGGTTTTTGCACCCTTAGTTGGATCTATCAAGTTCCAAACTTGATTGTCGTACATGGACTGCATCTCTGACTTTATGGTTTCTAGCTATTCCTTGGATGCTGGTCCCGAAGCAGCGTCTGTATGGGTACTAGGCTTATCATATATGAGCGATGGGTCATCATCCTCTGTCACGAGATACCCATATCTCTGGAGTTCATGTCGCACCCTATCAGATCTGTGAGGAACTTGTGTACTTTAAACTGGCTCCTCAACTAATTATTGAGCCTGTTCAGTTTCCATCGACGAAGCAATATCTTCTTTTGGTTCTAGATAATGGTTTCGTAGTGTATCACAAAGGGACTGAAAATTAATTTTCTCCCACTATCTCTTTTGCAAATAAATTCCCTTTCTAAGAAGACAACATTTCGAGCAACAAACACTATGTTCTCTGTGGGTTTATAAAAGTAGTATACTTTAGTTTCCTTAGGATATCCCAAAAATAAACATCTTTCAGATCTGGCTGCCAATTTGTCAAACACTTGGCGTCTTACAAATGTAACACCCCAAACTAGGCGGATATTACAGTGCCGTGGACCCCCGACTGGGACCCACCAGGCGAATGAAAAAGGATGATTTACACAGGGTAAATGTAGTACCGAACCACATTACAACATCAATTACTCCGATTAGGAGTTTCATACAACACACCCAGGATAAAATAGAATACATGTGTATCTTATGTGACGATAAAATACAGAACACTGAATGAAACGAGTATTCAAACGGAATGTCTGCAGCGGAATAAATAAAGGAAACATAAATGACTGAATAAGTGATCAATGCAGTGGGCCCCTTTCTAGTATCACTGGGACTCCTCGACGCGTCGGCATGTTCTCCCCGTGCCTTTGCCTTGCCAAGACACGAAAAACAAAATCCCCAAACGGGTCGATTATGAGAACAACATTCCTCAAGAGTTGAAAATACACAATCATGATTATATACGAAATTATGAAATGTCTGTCGAAACATACGCAATCAAACATGCTATATGAATCAACTAACAATGCGGCTCAAAGGGTGGCGCCACACTACGCCGGGATGGAAATGTGTCCGTGCACAAGCCACCAACGAGTATCGATCGAATACACGTGTGGTCTTGTACCTAATCGATCTCACGAAACAATCAATCTCGTGTGCACAGTCCAATGTGAGGCCATCAACCAACACACGACTATAATGTGCCCGACATGAAAACCCTACACATACCAACCGCACGCCAAGATGACCGGAATGCCACGATAACAAAAGTGACATCGAAAATGAATAATGACTCACCGAGGTGGAATGGTAATGAAATAAATGACATTTCAATGAAAAGGTTGGAACCGCTGTTCCTTATGATTGAAATGATTAATTGATAACAACAAGTTTTGATACGGTTAATATAATTATGAATGAGTTATGATTATGAATGAACAACAACAAGAGGGATGAATATCCTTTTAACCGAGTAAGAATTAACTTACACAACACCGATGAAGAATGTCCGTCCACGAACAACGTCCTAAATGAAGTGTCGGTCGCACGAACAACCTTAATTCAATACAATTACCGACAATCCGATCAATATACGAATTAAACACGAATATAATGAACTCAAAACGTCGATACGATTAAACTAAGTTCATTGGGGCATTATATCGAATACGTTGTATCCAAACTCCGATTGTTTACAATCAAACCTCGATATCCCAATATCAAAATCCCCAAGAAGTGTTTCAAACCAACAAAACATCTCCAATACGATCAATAATCCGTTATGAATATCCAAAAATGTGATTATAACAACAATTAGTCGAAAATCCCCAATTCCAACTCGATATTCAAAGTGTTCTTGAATAAACCCTCAATAATCCAATGAATCCTTATACAAACTCATAATCATATACATATCCCTTCATATATCATGATTATAACGTCCAAAACATCCTATTTCAACACAAAATCGAAGTCCAAAGTGTTGAAGGAATTACCTCTTGATGATCCAAGTGCTTTAATCAGAAGAACACGCGTTAGATTGATTATCCGGCTTCACGATCGAAAGGAGATGAAAAAATCAAACACCCAAATGATTTGTGAAGGAAAAACCCTCCCTCAAGCCTTATCTCTCGGTTGAAGGTGAAGAAAAGGAAGAAAAATGGGCTGAAATGCTGAAAAATGAATTTATAGGAGTTGATCGTCGCCGGACACGGCCGTGCCGATCGGCACGGTCGTGTCGCATACCGGCCGATTGGCGACAGCGACTCGGCCGTGTCCTCGCCGACACGGTCGCGGCGCGAGGGCCTCCCGACATGACCCGTCCGACAGCGACTTCGGCATGACTCGGCCGTGCCGGGCGACACGGTCGGGCGTCTTGGCGATCGGTTCAAGCTTCTCCGGAAGGTGCGACGGCCGTGCTGCACGACACGGTCGGGTCTCGAGGCGAACACTGCCGGCACTTTCCGGACGAGTGCGGCACGGGCCGTGTCGGACGACACGGCCGAAGTTCGTTCGGCGGATCGGCCAATGAGCGGTTGAGCTAAAACGACCATAACTCTCTCGTCGGACTCGATTGACTCACCGTTTGAACCATTGGAAAGCTAACTCGATGCTCTATAATATTGCAAGATTTAGAATTTTTGGAGTTACCAAAAATTAATGGTGATCTAACAAAGTCGAACTCATATGAGGAAAGTTGAAACAATGAACAATAACGATACACCACTCGAAGTTTTTCGAGCGGTGAACACGGTGAATGAATATGATTGGTGAATGATTATAATCGAGTGAATATACACCGGGTGACAATCACCGAATGAAATTCTTGAATGATAATGATGAATTACAACCGGTATTACATACACCCCTTAAAAGAGTTTCGTCCCGAAACTAAGGGTCAAACAACTCGGATAACACTCCGCATATTCTCCTCGGTTTCCCAAGTGGCCTCTTCGACTCCGTGTCTAGACCACTGAATCTTGACCAAAGGGATCGTCTTGTTCCTCAACCGCTTGATTCGCCGCTCTAACACTCGCACAGACGCTCCTCGTACGAATGATCATCCGCGATCTCGATTTCGTCGAATCGAAGTATGTGACTGGGTCGGCAACATACTTCCGCAATCGAGAGGCGTGAAACACATTATGAATCTGCTCAAAGCCGGAGGTAACGCCAATCGATAAGCTAACTCGCCTACTCGATCCAAAATTTCAAACGGTCCAATGAATCTTGGGCTCAACTTCCCCGTTTTCGAAGCGGAAAAATACCTCGACTCGGGATATCTTGACCAAAACATGGTCACCCGTCTCGAACTCTAGTGGTCGACGACGATTATCCGCATACGATTTCGCCGACTACGAAATGTCAACATACGACTCTTGATCAAAGCTACCTTCTCCCGGACGGCTATAAGCATATCGGGCTCGGTGCCGATTGATTCTAACAAGTCATCCTAACACAAAGGAGATCGACAAAGACGACCGCACAAGGCCTCGTAAGGTGCCATCTTAATGGAGGCATGCCAACTATACCGTACGTGGACTTAAACAACGAATTGGGCTTCCCCATCGTATACTAATCGAGGACGCATGCCCTCAACATGTCCTCTAATGTCCGAATAGTCCTCTCGATTGTCCGTCTGATTTGAGGATGAAAGCGATCGAGATTAAGCCGAGTTCCCATAGAACGATGAACCGATTTCCAAAATGGGAAACAATTCGTCGTCACGATCGGAAACGATACTCTTAGGAGTACCGTGCGGTCTCACTATCTCCTTGATGAACAATCGATCCAGTCTCTCGGGACCCCACGTATCCTTGATCTCAAGGAAATGAGCTGATTTAGTTGAGCGGTCCACAATCACCGGATCGCATTCATGCCACGACGACTCGTCGGCAAACTCGTGATGAAATCCATAGAAATGTCTTCCCACTTCCATTCGGAATAGGAGCGGTATCGACATACTCGCCGGGCCGAGGTTCCATCTTGACTTGTTGTGAGTTAAGCATCTCGAAACAAATTCTGCGACTTCTCGCTTCATATTACTCCACCGGTAATTTTGTTTCAAGTCTTTGTAAATCTTCTTTGGACCGGATGAACAGAATAAGGGGTAGCATGAGCTTCTCTCAAAATAGAATTTTTCAACTCGTCATTCACGCACGCACAACCGGTTCTTAAACCTCAAAAGTCCATCCTCGTGGACCACGAATCCAGGGGCTTTCCCCTGAGCCACATCTTCACGAATGCGCAACAATGCTGGGTCTGAACCCTGATTCTCCCTGATTGCATCCTCAGAGATGATGAAATCTCTAACATACAAAGTTGTCCCTGAACTCGCTGGGCGGACCTCGATCTCGGGTCTAAGGAATTCTGTTGAAGCTCCTTCTGAACTGTTAAACGAGCATGCATCTGCTCCTGAACGGACTTACGACTCAAGGCGTCGGCGACAACGTTCGCCTTGCCCGGGTGGTAAAGGATCTCGATATCAAAATCTTTGATTAGTTCCAACCACCGTCCCTGTCGCATATTTAACTCCTTGTGAGTAAATATATAGTTCAACTCTTGTGATTGGTGAAGATCTGACAAGTGATTCCATAAAGGTAACGACGCCAAAATTCCAACGCGAAAACCACGGTTACTAGCTCCGGCCGTGGGTTGGATAATTAACCAGCTAATCCGAGGAAACATCGGATTTACTTAATATCTTACGGAGGTTGCAAATCTCGGATAGCCTCCGTCTTCTGAGGGTCGACAAGAACTCTGGCAGATGAAATTACATGCCCGAGAAAGTCATTTCGGACCTCCAGAACTCACATTTGGAAAACTTTCCATAAAGTTGCTCTCGTCAACACGTCGAGAACTTTAAGAAAATGAACCTCGTGTTCCTCTCGGCTAAGAGAATAACTCAAAATGTCGTCGATGAAGACAACAACAACTGATCTAAAAAGTCGATGAAAACCCGATTCATTAACTCCATGAATACCACAGGTGCAATAGTTAGCCCGAACGGCATAACTACGAGCTCACAATGACCATAGCGTGTATGAAACGCCGTCTCGCGATATCCGACTCTCGAATCCGCAACTTGTGATATCCAGATCTTAAGTCGATCTTGGAAAATACCGAAGCTCCTGAAGTTGATCTAAAAGATCATCAATACGAGGTAAAGGGTACTACTCTTGATCATCGCCTGTTCAACTCTTGGTAATTAATACACACACGAGACGAGCCATCCTTCTCCTTGACAGATCACACTGGTGCTCCTCACGGGGACGCAATCGGTCGGAGATGACCTTTCTCGAACTACTCCTCAAGTTGAATCTTCAACTCCTGCATTCTGGTCGGGGCCATCCGATACGGTGCCTTCGATAAAGGGGACGTCTGCTCCAACTCACTCCTGAATTCCCTTACTCTATGTGAAGGCAACTAGATAACTCGCCTGGAAATACATCGTCAATCGATGACAATGATACCACGAATGATTGAACATTTCGATTGCCCTAGAATGGTCAATTGATAAAAAGAGATACCAATAATGATTGAACAACTCGATTGCCTTAGAAAGGCCAATGAAGATGATACAATGAATGTTTGAATAACTCGATTGCCTTTGAAAGGACAATCGACGAAAATAATACAATGAATGATTGAATAACTCGATTGCCTTAGAAAGGCCAATCGATGAAAATGATACAATGAATGATTGAATGACTCTATTGTCTTAGAAAAGCCAATCGATGGAAATGATATAAGGAATGACTGAATAACTCGATTGCCTTAGAAAGGCCAATCGATGAAAATGATATAATGAATGATTGAATAGTTCGATTGCGGAATTTCTCTGCTTCCGCCATAATAAAAATTCTACTGGAACAACGGGGCCTGAAGCACACATTCGACAACCAACGACGGGAAGATAGCGACTAAACGCTAACAAACACTGAGGATAGTATCGAGACGATCAAACCAACTAATACCGAAAATTACATCGTCCTAAGATAAATTCACCACGATTAGATCCATCAACCAATCGCGGTCATTAAGTAGGACTATACCGAAATAAGTCTATTCAAGCATGATTCGAAAATGAATGAATGCGGTGTACCAGCATCAAAAGGTACACACAAGTTAAAATAAAATTACGAGTATACCTAAAATCGTTCGGACCACCGGATCGTCGATCCTCCTCATCATATGAATCTGGGACTTGCTGGTCCCCGAACCGTACGCTCCCGTCTGATAAATACGAGCTCCAACTCTATTTGCTTCCATTGTCTTAAACGACGATGACAAGGCCCCGATTCAAACGCCTGGTTGCTTGGGGCCGAGATGCCGCCGAGCCGACTTGGAGTCCTTTCGGCAAAACGGGCCTTATGCCCAATTCCCACAATTATGACATGTGATAGACGGCGTCGTACACCTAGTCTTGAAATGGCCCGCGCCCCACGCTGAAACAGATGATGGCCGAATCGGCATTTGCTCGGGATCGAGATCCGTAGGATTAGACGCCGTAGGAGATCGCTCGAAACGATAAGACTCACACGAGGCTTCTTGAAGGTTGATTGACCGCCTTCGGATAGATTACGCCGTTGATTTCCTGTTGACATATGCGGAGTTGCCGCCAAAGAATTTCCTTAGCAATCGCCTGACGGAGAGTTCGCTCGATTAATCCGGCGAGTGGCGCAATGATGATTGAGCAACTGCACATGGGTCATCATGGCTCGCATAAAAGTGAGTGGATCAACCCGTACATCTTGATCGAACCGAGTCTGGGCGGGATTTCCGGAATGAGTGATTATTTCTCGGGTTTGGTTCGCACCGCGGCCTCTCCCCATGCATCCTTGACAGTTCTCTCCATCTTGGAGTAGGAAGGTCGCATAATGATTATATTTCCCGCATGATTAGCACGTTATGATTATGTCATGAGATGATGAAAATGAGTATACATGCTCTAACTTAGTGATTATATGAATGATTTCTGAAGTTACATGATTATCGATGAAATTCTTGAAATGATTATCTTGAATAACTTAACAAGATTGATAATATGATCATCCAGATTGACAACTGGATAATGAAATGAATTGAGTAATTAATGAGTTAACATGATCGTCCTGATTATTAACTGAGTAATGAAATGAATTAAGTGATTAATGAGTTAACATGATCGTTCTAATCACAATGAATGATGATGTTTGAGGATTGTTAATTGATGAATGATGAATGAATGACTATTGCGAGAAATTATACCATGGCGTTAGAAATCTTACAGCTTCTTCCTGGTCGATTGGCTCGGCATTTGCACAGTCACACGTGACGCAAAAGTCCAATGATACTAGTCGATGACGATGATTTCAAATGAGACATGACTCAAGGTAGTATTCAAAACCACGCTCCGATACCAACTCGTAACACCCCAAACTAGGCGGATATTACGGTCTGTGGACCCCGACTGGGACCCACCAGCGAATGAAAAGGATGATTTACAGGGTAAATGTAGTACCGAACCACATTACAACATCAATTACTCCGATTAGGAGTTTCATACAACACACCTGGATAAAATAGAATACATGTGTATCTTATGTGACGATAAAATACACAACACCGAATGAAACGAGTATTCAAACGGAATGTCTGCGTGGAATAAATAAAGGAAACATAAATGATGAATAAGTGATCGAGCAGATCGGGGCCCCTTTCTAGTATCACTGGGACTCTCGACGTCGCATGTTCTCCCGTGCCTTTGCCTTGCCAAGACACAAAAACAAAATCCCCAAACGGGCCGGGATTATCTAACAACAATCCTCAAGAGTTGAAAATACACAATCATGATTATATACGAAATTATGAAATATCCTGTCGAAACATACGCAATCAAACATGCTATATGAATCAACTAACAGTACGGCTCAAAGGGTGGCGCCACACTACGCCCGGGATGGAAATGTGTCCGTGCACAAGCCACCAACGAGTATCGATCGAATACACGTGTGGTCTTGTACCTAATCAGTCTCACGAAACAATCAATCTCGTGTGCACAGTCCAATGTGAGGCCATCAACCAACACACGACTATAATGTGCCCGACATGAAAACCCTACACATACCAACCGGCACGCAGTATGACCCGGAATGCCACGATAACAAAAGTGACATCGAAAATGAATAATGACTCACCGAGGTGGAATGGTAATGAAATAAATGACTCAATGAAAAGGTTGGAACCGCTGCTCCTTATGATGAAATGATTAATTGATAACAACAAGTTTTGATACGGTTAATATAATTATGAATGAGTTATGATTATGAATGAACAACAACAAGAGGGATGAATATCCTTTTAACCGAGTAAGAATTAACTTACACAACACCGATGAAGAATGTCCGTCCACGAACAACGCCCTAAATGAAGTGTCGGTCACGACCAACCTTAATTCAATACAATTACCGACAATCCGATCAATATACGAATTAAACACGAATATAACGAACTCAAAACGTCGATACGATTAAACTAAGTTCATTGGGGCATTATATCGAATACGTTGTATCCAAACTCCGATTGTTTACAATCAAACCTCGATATCCCAATATCAAAATCCCCAAGAAGTGTTTCAAACCAACAAAACATCTCCAATACGATCAATAATCCGTTATGAATATCCAAAATGTGATTATAACAACAATTAGTCGAAAATCCCCAATTCCAACTCGATATTCAAAGTGTTCTTGAATAAACACTCAATAATCCATTGAATCCTTATACAAACTAATAATCATATACATATCCATTCATATATCATGATTATAACGTCCAAATCATCATATTTCAACACAAAATCGAAGTCCAAAGTTTTGATGGTATTACCTCTTGATGATCCAAGTGCTTTAATCAAGAACACGCGTTAGATTGATTATCCGGCTTCACGATCGAAAGGAGATGAAAAAATCAAACACCCAAATGATTTGTGAAGGAAAAACCCTCCCTCAAGCCTTATCTCTCGGTTGAAGGTGAAGAAAAGGAAGAAAAATGGTGAAATCTTTGAAAAAATGAATTTATAGGAGTTGATCGCTCACGGACACCGCCGTGCCGATCGGGCACGGTCGTGTCGCATGACTAGCCGATGGTTGGCCGACGGTGACTCGACCGTGTCACGCTCGACACGGTCGCGGCGCGGAGGGCCTCCCGACAATGACCCGTCCGGCGGACTTCGGCATGACTCGGCCGTGCCGGGCGACACGGTCGGGCGTGGCCGGGCGATCGGTTCGCTTCTCCGGAAGGAGTGCGACTGCCGTGCTGCACGACACGGTCGGGTCCTGAGGCAGACACTTCGCACTTTCCGGACGAGTACGGCACGGGCCGTGTCGGACGACACGGCCGAAGTTCGTTCGGCGATGATCGGCCAATGAGCGGTTGAGCTAAACGACCATAACTCTCTCGTCCGGACTCGATTGACTCACCGTTTGAACCATTGGAAAGCTAACTCGATGCTCTATAATATTGCAAAGATTTAGAATTTTTGGAGTTACCAAAAATTAATGGTGATCTAACAAAGTCGAACTCATATGAGGAAAGTTGAAACAATGAACAATAACGATACACCACTCGAAGTTTTTTCGAACGGTGAACACGGTGAATGAATATGATTGGTGAATGATTATAATCGAGTGAATATACACTGGGTGACAATCACCGAATGAAATTACTGAATGATAATGACTGAATTACAACCGGGTATTACAACAAATGCTTCGCAACACCAGAACTTTACAAAAGTCAAGTTTAGTCTCTTACCAGTCTATTTCTCAAATGCTGTCCTTTCAACCGCTTTAGATGGAACACAGTTAAGGGTGAATGCTGTTGTTTCTAAGGCATGGCCCCAAAATATTAATGGATGCTCTGTTCAACTCATCATGGATCCAACCATATCTAATAAAGTTCGATTCCTTCTCTCAGACAAGCCGTTATGTTGAGGTGTTCCAGGAGGAGTAAGTTGTGAAATAATTCCATAAATCATAACATGATCATCGAATTCTTGGCTCAAGTATTCGCCACCTCGATCTGATTGAATGGCTTTAATCATCTTTCCAAGTTAACTCTGTACTTCACTCTGGAATATTTTGAATATTTCAAAAGATTCATGTTTATGCTTCAGATGATAAATATATACATACCGACTAAAATCAACTGTAATAGTGATGAAATGTTTATATCCGCCTCTAGCATAAGTGCTAAGAGGTCCGTATACATCAGTATGTACTAGGCGTAATACATCACTAGCCCTATCTTCATGATCGGTAAAAGGATTCTTCATCATCTTGCCAAATAAACAAGATTTGCATGTCCCAAATGACTCATAGTCAAAGGAGTCTAAAAGTCCATCATGATGGAGTTTAGAAATGCATTTCTCGTTTATGTGGCCAAGTCGACAGTGCCATAAGTAAGTCAGATTAGAATCATTGAGCTTAGGTTTCTTGGTTTCAATGTTATAGACTTCCAAAGTATTGGACTCATCTAGATCAATATTATAAGAGTCAGTATATAACTTTTCAGTACCATAAAGCAAGTTATCAAAGAAAATACGAGTAATCTTATTATTAATAAGAAAATTGTAACCTTCACAATCTCATCTAGAAACTGAAATAATATTCCTACTGATAGCAGGAACATAATAATAATTGTTCAAAACTAACAAAATCTCTCGGGTAAAACTAGATCATAAGTTCCAACAGCTAGTGCAACAACTCTTGCTCTATAGTTGACTCTTAGTTCCACTTCCACTTTCTTCAGCTCTCTACTGCTTCTGAACCCCTGCACATTTGTACAAATGTGAGATCCACAACCAGTATCCAATACCTAGGAGTTAGAAATAGATAAGTTAACTTCTATAACAATTATACCTGTGGTAGTCTCACTACCCTTGGGACTCTTTAGCTCTTCCAAGTAAACCTTACAATTTATCTTCTAGTGTCCTGGTTTATTGGAGTGATGGCAGTTTCCATCTTTGGGAGCTTTTGCCTTGAAAGTCAGCTTAGTTGGGTCTTTAGCTTTGGCAACTTTTGCTTTACCTTTACCTTTGCCTTTGTTCTTGAAGAAGTTCCATTTGCCGACCATCAATACGTGGCTTGGTTTCTTCTTAATTTTTTGCTCAGCTATTTTGAGCATCCCATGCAGCCAGCAATGGACTTCTCCATCTCATTCATAATATAGTTCATAATGAACTGAACGAAACTATTGGGTAATGAGTTTAGGATCACATCCGTGGAGTGCTTCTTAGAAAGTGGAAAACCAAGCTTATGAAGATGATCAAAATATCCTTTCATCTTGGGTACATGAGCACTGACAGATGTCTCCTCAACCATCTTGCAAGCATACAAGGCTTGAAAGGTTTTATACCTCTATTTCCTAGCGTGCTTTGAGAAAGTCTCCTTGAAGTGAGCATTAAGCTCATAAGCTTCCATTTCTTCCAGATTCTTCTGAAGTTCTGGACAAATGGTAGCCAACATAAGACAACTTACATCAATGGAATCATCACAATATTTCTTCCATTTGTCTTTTGTTGCTTTATTAGCATTTTCAGCAGGCTCATAGGGAACTTCTTCCTCAAGAACGTAAAATCTCTTTCTTGCTTGAGAACTATTCTCAAGCTCCGGATACAATCCAGATAGTTGCTGCCATTTTCTTTGAGCTTCTCATTCTCAAGAATGGATCGCAGTGAAATGGTGGATATGTGTTTGATGCCATTCTATTATCTGCAGAAGTTAAATATGCAAAGTACTTAGTCACATTTCTATTTCTCAAAAAATACTCCCACTAAACGAAAATACCCTAAATTTTACAACATTTGTAATTTTAGTAGGCTAAGATCCCATACTGCGTAATTCTAAAATCAGCTTGGACATGAAGCCTAAATTGAGACACTCTAGGTGGATAACTCTTCATCGATTACATTATATGTAACTCTTAGATTATACTTATGGGACATGGCATCTTATGACCAAGCAAGTTACAATCCCATCTTATGCCTTAAGGTTCAAAATTATTTTAAATTCCTAGTTCATTAAAACACATAGGTATCACCATTACCTATCCTACCTTACTAAGATAATCCGATCACCCAATTTTGGCATGACCTGCTCAAGATGATCGAAGTCTTTATAGGTGTTTTAACCGAATGGCATTAAAATTTTAAGGAGGTGTTTTTATCATATATATCATGTCTATGTTAGCTAACATACATCTAAACATACATCGCTTCACATACATGCATAAATTTGAACATATATAGCATCACATGACATAATAAAGCATAGGATCATGTATAGCATGACCATAATCCTAACGTGATTTTCATGAGCTAACATGAAAATCGCAAAAGTCAATCTAACGAGTATAATTGGTCTTCATTGATCTTCCAACTCCTTGGAACGTCATATGGGACCAATTGTCTCCTTGAGTCCGTCCTTCATCTCCTTCTTGTCGTCATTAAATTAATGAAAAACTATACTACACTAGTAAAGTAAATTACAAGAGGGCAAACGACACGCAGATCATTTATGATGATTATAAATTAATATAGGACTCGCATGCCGTAAAAACCATCTATATTTAAACGACACCCAGTCCGTAAAACCAAACCAAAATTAAATTGAAATATCCAATCATATTTGTCAATTTATGGTCATGCCATACACCAAACATATATTAAAATTAATTATCATATAATTAATAAACACACAATATAAATCTACTTGACAGTCAGACATAAGAATAAATTTCTTGTTAAAATCAACAAAACATGAACTGTAGCCTAGATTGCCGCGCGGACGCCCGAGTGCCAATAAGTCGTGGGTTTGAAACCCGCCGGTTGTAGCTTGTTGTTTTTGAAATAATTATTTTAGCATTAAAACAGACTTTCATCCTAAATAAAACATTAGTTAACAATTTTCTCAAAAAGGAGCTGCAGCCGAGATGGCGGGATGATGTGGCTGGACCCAAATGTTGCGTGATCGAATCCAGTCTTTGGCGGATTTTTATTTTTGTTGATTTATCATAACCCGTGGGTCCTGGTCCGCGGTTCGCAACCCAACCCAGTCCGACAACCCGCTGACGTGCCAGAAAACAGATCTATTTAAGAACAGTTCTAGACAGAAAAATCGCAAAAACAGTCTAAAAATTTGATTTTTAACAATCCAATTTAATCAAATTAAATAAAAAAAATATTATAAAATCCCTATCTTATAAATATAATAAAAACACAATTTATATATTCAAATCATATAAACACGCTCCACATAAATAAGTAAATTACTTGCAAGTTGGCTCCAATACCACTATTGGATTTTACATGTATCTAATACATGGAATATGAGAAAAAACGCAGCGGAATAATTATCGAAAAAAACCCAAGAAGAGGATCTCATACAATAATTTAATTTATTTAATAAAGGCTCGTTGAATTACCTTAATTCGAAGAACAGATCTAGATCTGGACCAGAAGCCGATGAAGGTCACCATCCTCTTTCAGTGATCCACAAACAACTAATTGCATAAGCCGGATTGCTAGATCCTTACGTATAATATTGATAAACAGTACAACAGATGATTCTTTGCTAGAAGAATTGTACCGTTCTACTGTAAAAGGGGGCAGACGATTGTAGAGGGGAGGTAGGCTGATTTTTCACTCTTCACAATTAGGGTTGTGTAATCTTGTTCTTATGACAACTCCCCATCATAGCTCTCTTATTTATACTAAGTAAAGCCTAGAGTAAAACTCTAATATTTGCTTAGTTATCCCTCAACTTTTTAATAATACAATATATATAATATTCCATATTATATTACTCATTATTTAATCTTCTAATAAATATAATATTTATTATTATATTTACTATTCTGAGTTGATATAATTAAATAACATAATATATAATATCATATATTGTACATTACTCATTATTTTTTTAATAAATATAATATCTAATATCATATCTATTGATTATTCATGCTTGTCTTTAATTATTGTATGTGTGACCCAAAATGCTTATATTATATTGGCAATCATTTAATACTTTATTAAATGACAAATCATAAGCGGTCTCTAGCAAGACATTTGTCGAGCAATATCATATTTGAAATAAGTCATGAAAATATAAGTCTATAGTCCATGAAACTATTTAGCGAGTCAAATCCATTTGTCGAGCAATATCATATTTGAAATAAGTCATGAAAATTGTGATACTTATATTCAAATGCTTTCTCGATCTTAAGTAGACTAATTGAATCAAATGACTCTTCATTTGAGCATGGCCATGCATTTTCTTCAGTCCTACTTATGAAGGGTCCCAATAGATATCTCTCTTCCAAAGAGAGAGACAAATCCCCATCTTGATTATTCATTATCCTCTACATGACTCCCACTTGTTGGGATTGAGTGCCTAAAGCGAAGGCCCAGCGGAAGCGGTGAAATGAAAATTAATTCGATCCGAATCCTTACGAGGATCGATCAAGCTACGTATATACGAATATAAAATGAAAACAAGGAAGATTAGAAATCATACCCTCGTAGTCCGTTGATTAAATGGTGTACTCCTTGAAGATGATTCCCCAAGCTTTAGATGCTCTTGCCACGAATCCGATTCTTCAAGTTCTTGAATGATCCAACGCCGAAAGCACCACATCTCTACTTGACACGCGCCGGATAAACGATCGGAATGAAAACGCCTTGCTATCCTCTAAAGATATGACTAGAGCAAGGTTGTAGAAGCTTTCTAAATTAAGACTGCAACACTCTAAGTGTTTATTCTTAATCTCTCAATTAATCTCTCTATTTTTCTCCAAGAAAAAACTCTTAAGATGAAAGTGAAGAAGATGAAGACTTAGGAAAACAATTTTCCTTTCTCTCTCTATGATAACTCACGACGCAAGTGTCTTGGGAGGAAGTGGGAGTCTTCACATCTTATTCTAATCCTTTTCATCTCAAGACAAAAATACACCTATACTAAAATGATATCACATGATATCTTTTCCCCTTGGTCATAAGTCTTCCATTATAAAATGGAGACAAAGACTAAAGAAGAAGTAGGTGATGGAGGGGGGCGGCTATCTAGAAAGAAACGAACAAGTTCGGTTCATTCCGGACTCCCATGAGTCCAAACATATAAACTTCAAATCCGTTCCGATATATTTATTTTAATTAATTAATCTAATTAATTAATCATATCAAATACATAATAATATAATTAATTTCTCCAAGAAATAATTATATTCATGAATTAAATTAATCACCCAGTAATTTATTTAATTCATTAAGTCGTAAATTAATTTATCCAATAAATCAATTTAGACATCCAATGTCCCAATAAATTAGATATCCAATATCTAATATTAATAAAAAGAGAATAAGCTCGATTCATTCCGTCGTCAATCCTATTGCACGACTCGGTAGGTCCGTCTCAGTTAGCAATGGGAGGAACCAAAGAGTAGTAGCACCACCTAGCCAGCCTGGCGGCCTACACTGTACCCTAACTGAGAACGATTGATAGGGATCATTCAAAAACCATTCTGTCGTGAATACTAGTATACATATAAACCCTTCTTTCAAATGTCCCGATCAAGTTATAGGGTCACGGTCAGTCAAACCCTATCTGTACTTGACTTTATGCGTGAGTTAATGCAAATCGATATCATCGAGCTCTCGTGTATCCAATACAACTAGCTCCAATGATTTGGCCAAAGACTTATGATCTCATATGCCAATAACTGCATAGGACATATAACCCGTTCACTAACAGGAGAAAGAATTCTATCTTGGTATTCAATAGAACCTGCTACTTGCCCGTTAAGACGAACATCGAGGTTGACCCCCACTTTCCGATTTTCTGGGTCGAACTATTCTAATGAAATCTTAACGTCACAAGCACATCCCTACTAAATCATCAAGTCGAAGGTTCACGAATACGTATCACAACCTTTCGATTCCGTCATTGACTGTCTCGGAGTGCAAACGAATCGAGGGTGAGTCAGTTCGAGTATACTAATCCAACCATTAGTGTTCGACAGGCACTCTCCAAGTCAAAGAACTCGTCATACAAGTCTTAACATAAACTTAACGCCCAGTCAAGTTTCATTGACTTGCGAACGATTAAGTATTTGAGCCATAACCTTTTGAGTGCCGATCCCCTTGTCCAATAAGGAGTGGAATGTTTTGCTCTCAAATACATGGACTAGTTTCTATATATATTTACAAGTCATGAATACCAGTGATTATCAGTAAATAAAGAAACATTCAATTGCCTTTTGATTATTAATTACATAATAACAAGTACAATGCCCTCACTCATACATCCCCTGAGTGGCATTCGAGGGCATACTCCTAACAATCTCCCACTTGCACTCAATGCCACACACTATGGTATCTAATACCGATGCTCTCCATATGACGCTCCAAGCTAATCTGAGAAAGCGGCTTGGTCAGTGGATCAGCGACGTTATCGGTTGAGTCTACTCTATGCAGCACAATGTATCCCTTGTGAACAAATTATCTTACGAGATGATACTTCCTCTCAATGTGTTTGGTACTGTTGTGAAACCTCAGCTCCTTGGCCTGCGCTACAGCTCCATCATTGTCGCAGTACAGCAGAACAGGCAGCTCAGCACATGGTATCACTTGAAGTTCTCCCGAAAACTTCTTAATCCAGAACCCTTCCTTGGAAGCCTCCGAGGATGCTTGATACTCAGCCTAACATATGGAATCAGCAGTTGCGCTTTGATTGGCGCTATGCCAAGATACTGCTCCTCCATTAAGAGTAAATATATAGCCAGAAGTAGACATCGAATTATCTTTATGTCCTTGGAAATCTGAATTAGTGAAGCCCATCACATTCAGTTCTCCACCGCCACACATAAGAACCATATCTCTAGTCCTTCTCAAGTACTTGAGAACGTTCTTTATGGCAGTCCAATGTTCCCTACCTGGGTTTGCCTGAAACCTACTAACCACGCTCACAGCATGCGCAATGTCAGATCTCGTACACAATATAGCATACATAAGGCTACCTACGGCAGAGGCATATGGTATATTACTCATTTCTTTTCGTTGTTCTTCACTTTGAGGACACATCTTCGATGAGAGTTTTATTCCATGTCGCATCGGAAGAAACCCTCTTTTAGAATCATCCATCTTAAACCGCTTTAATATTTTATCTATATAGAGGTATTGGGAAAGGCCTATCATTCTCTGCGCTCTATCCCGGTAGAGCCGAAACCGAGAATATAGGTTGCTTCTCCCAAGTCTTTCATGGAGAAATTACTCAAAAGCCAAGCTTTCACAGAACTGAGCATTCTCACATTATTTCATATTAGTAGAATGTCATCTACATATAGTACTAAGAATGTGATCTTGCTCTCACTAACACTCTTGTATACACAAGGTTCCCCTTCATTTTGCACGAAGTCAAACTCTTTGACTGCCTCGTCAAAACGAAGGTTCCAACTATGTGAACCTTGCTTCAGTCCAAAAATGGAATGCTGAAGCTTGCACACTTTCTGACTAGCGACCTCGGACATAAAGCCTTTAGGCTGCTCCATATAGATTTCCTCCTCGAGGAATCCATTAAAGAAAGCCGTCTTTACGTCTATTTGCCATATCTCAATCATGGTAGGCGGTTATAGCAAGCATCATGCAAATAGACTTGATCATAGCTACGGGCGAGAAGGTATCGTGGTAATCGATCCCTTCCTTTTGGGTATAACCTTTTCCCACAAGCCTGGCCTTATAGGCGTCAACCTTTCCATCCCCACCAGTCTTTCTCTTGTAGATCCACTTGTCCCCAATAGGCACTATGCCCTTGGGGCGGTCTACTAGAGTCCAGACCTGATTGACATGCATCGAGTCTATCTCAGCTTCCATAGCTTCACGCCATTTCGCGGAGTCTACATCCACCATCGCTTGGTCATAGGTCATTGGGTCGGTCTCTTGGCTATCACTTGGAACCTCATGGAGACCCAGCTCCTCCAACTGCACGAGGCCATACCTCTCAGGTAAATCCAATGAAACGTCCCTTTTCGGACCTCTCTTCCAACTTTTCCACCTTAGTCTTCTTGACATAGGCGAGACATCCCCAAATCCTAATGTGATTAAGACTTGGTTTCCTGCCCTCCCACATCTCATGTGGAGTTTTAGGAACGGATTTGGAAGGACATCTGTTCAAGATATACACAGCAGTCAGGAGTACATACCCCCACAGGTAAATCGGTAAGTCAGTATAGCCTAGCATAGAACTGACCATGTTCAAAAAGGTTCGGTTCCTTCTTTCTGACACACCATTTAACTGAGGAGTACCTGGAGGTGTTAGTTGTGATACTATTCCATGTTCCTTAAGGAACTCGTCAAACTCCATACTCCTATACTCGCCACCTCGGTCCGAACGAAGTGCTTTGATATGATTTCCAGTTTGTTTCTCGACTAGGGCCTTAAATTCCTGGAATTTCTCAAAGGCCTCGGATTTATGTTTCATTAAGTATACATAACCATACCTAGTGTTGTGCGGCGATTTATATGCCTCGACGGCGATCGGCATAAGGGCCGAGCGACCGAAGCCAGCATCAGATAATCCAAGGCAGACTTGTCAAGCGAAGAGTCCAGACCGAGATTAGGTACCGAGCAATCGACGTCCAGGGCGATCGCCTCTTGGCACCTAGCGATCGACTCTGGTGCCCGACCAAGGACGACCGTTCTATGCCACGTGTAAGGCCATCATCCATCATATCTATGAAGACCGGTTCTCGGGGTGGTGACCCACGTGCAAATCCGCGAATGGCGCCGCATAATAAGGATCTTTGGCTCTAGCCCATCAACAGCTGTCAAACGACAAGGATTGCCTCACCTACCGACAGACCCACCGAAAGGTCCTAGGTGGGACCTCCCAAGACAGCGACACAGGACGTGTGTTGTCTTCTCATTGGATCGCATATCCGGCTGCCAGCAGCTGCTGCAGACTTTAAGGAGACAAACCCATGTGCTAAAGATGATCGCCCGATTATTATAATATAGTAAAGGCGATCGCCCAGCTACCTTGACTCCTATAAATAGGAAACCTCCAGCAACTGGAAAAAAGGTTCACAAACTGTAGTTTCCATACGAGAGTTCAGAAACTGTTGAATCCTACAGCTAAAAACACAACACTCCATCGTTGTTACAAGAACTCATAGAGCATCAACTCTGGTTCTTCCGGCAATCATCAGCACTCAAGAGCTAGATAACTAGGGTCTTTACACTCATTGTAATTGTACTATAACATTAATATTTATACTCCCAACTATTCGTATTAATAATATCTCGTGAGAGCATTCAAGCCCGGGACTAACAACCCCGACAAATCTTATGTTAATTACTTTCCTCGGACGTGCTCTCGCATTTTGTTTGTCATCTATTCCAGCAAACCCTTCCGAATAATATTTTGGGTAACACGTGGTGGCCGGGACATTCTGCCCCCCACCACGAGACGACGGAGTCCGAATCCGTCACCAGGAGTTCGGCATACCCAACTCCCAATCAAAAACAGGTCAGCCGTTTGGATCCCATCCGCCGAAGAATCGATCCCCTCAGCAAAGACTGTAACACCCCAAACTAGGCGGATATTACAGTGCCGTGGACCCCTGATTGGGACCCACTAGGCGAATGAAAAAGGATGAATTACACAGGGTAAATGTAGTACCGAACCACATTACAACATCAATTACTCCGATTAGGAGTTTCATACAACACACCAGGATAAAATAGAATACATGTGTATCTTATGTGACGATAAAATACACAACACTGAATGAAACGAGTATTCAAATGGAATGTCTGCAGCGGAATAAATAAAGGAAACACAAATGACTGAATAAGTGATGAGCAATTTGAGGCCCCTTCTAGTATCATTAGGACTCCTCGCCGTCAACGGGCTCTCCCTGTGCTTTTACCTTGCCATGACCTGAGAAACAAATATCCCCAAACGGGGTCAGTTATACAGAACAACAATCCTCCAGAGTTGAATAAACACAATCATGATTATATCTGAAATTATGAAATATCCTGTCGAAACATACGCAATCAAACATGCTATATGAATCAACTAACAGTATGGCTCAAAGGGTGGCGCCACACTACGCCCGGGATGGAAATGTGTCCGTGCACAAGCCACCAACGAGTATCGATCGAATACACGTGTGGTCTTGTACCTAATCAGTCTCACGAAACAATCAATCTCGTGTGCACAGTCCAATGTGAGGCCATCAACCAACACACGACTATAATGTGCCCGACATGAAAACCCTACACATACCAACCGGCACGCCATGATGAACCGGAATGCCACGATATAACACAAGTGACATCGAGAATGAATAATGAATCACCGAGGTTGAATGGTAGCGAAATAAATGACAGCTCAATGAAAAGATTGGAACCGTCGTTCCTTATGACTGAAACGATTAATTGATAACAACAAGTTTTGATACGATTAATATAATGATGAATGATTTATGATTATGAATGAACAACAACAAAAGGGATGAATATCCTTTTAACCGAGTAAGAATTAACTTACACAATACGGTGACAATTATCCTTCCACGAACAACGTCCTAATTGAAATATCGGTCACTCGAACAACCTTGAATTATACAATATCCAACAACTCGTTCAATATACGAATCAAACACGAATATAACGAATTCAAAACGTCGATACGATTAAACCAAGTCCATAGAGGCATTAAATCAAACACGTTGTATCCAACTCCGATGGTTTACAATCAAACCTCAATATACCAATATCGAATCTCCAAGAAGTGTTTTAAACCAACAAAACATCTCCAATACGATCAATAATCCGTTATGAATATCCAAAATGTGATTATAACAACAATTAGTCGAAAATCCCCAATTCCAACTCGATATTCAAGGTGTTCTTGAATAATCCTCAATAATCCAATGAATCCTTATACAAACTCATAATCATATACATATCCCTTCATATAACATGATTATAACGTCCAAAACATCCTATCTCAACACAAAATCAAAGTCCAAAGTGTTGAAGGAATTACCTCTTGATGATCCAAGTGCTTTAATCAAGAACACGCGTTTAATCGAGTATTCGGGCTTCACGATCGAAAGGAGATGAAGAAAATCAAACACCCAAATGATTTGTGAAGGAAAAACCCTCCCTCAAGCTTCCTCTCTCGGTTTCAAGTGAAAAAATGGGAAAGGAATGGAAGAAATCTTTGAAAAAACGAATTTAAAGGAGTTTGCTGCCGGACACGGCTGCCGTGCGATCGGCACGGTCGTGTCGCCTTGATTGGCCGGCAGTGGCAGCGAGGACTCGGCCGTGTCACGATTGACACGGTCGCGGCGAGGGCCTTCGATAGCGACCGCCCGGCAATGACTTCGGCATGACTCGGCCGTGTCACGGGACACGGTCGGGCGTGTCGGCGATCGTTCGAGCTTAACGGAAGAAATGCAGCACGGGCCGTGTCGGACGACACGGCCGAGTCCGGGTCGGCGAAACTTCGCATTTCGGACGAAGTACGGCACGGGCCGTGTCGGACGACACGGCCGAAGTTCGGCGATGATCGCCAAAATCGAAACGACCATAACTCTCTCGTCCAGGACTCCGATTGACTCACCGTTTGAACCATTGGAAAGCTAATTCGATGCTCTATAATATTGCAAAGATTTAGAATTTTTGGAGTTACCAAAAATTAATGGTGATTTAACAAAGTCGAACTCATAAGAGGAAAGTTGAAACAATGAACAATAATGATACACAACTCGAAGTTTTTCCGAACGGTGAACCCGGTGAATGAACATGATTGATGAATGATTATAATTGAGTGAAAATACACGAGTGACAATTCTGCATGATAATTACCGAATGAAAAGGAATGAATTACAAGGTATTACATACTCCCCCCCATAAAAGGAGTTTCGTCCCCGAAACTAAGGGTCAAACAACTCGGGATAACTCTCCCGCATATTCTCCTCGGTTTCCCAAGTGGCCTCTTCGACTCCATGTCTAGACCACTGAATCTTGACCAAAGGGATCGTCTTGTTCCTCAACTGTTTGATTCGCCGCTCTAACACTCGTACAGGACGCTCCTCGTACGAATGATCATCTGCGATCTCGATTTCGTCGAACTGGAGTATGTGACTCGGGTCGGCAACATACTTCCGCAACTGAGAGACATGAAACACATTATGAATTCGGCTCAACGCCGGAGGTAAAGCCAATCGATAAGCTAACTCGCCTACTCGATCCAAAATCTCGAACGGTCCAATGAATCTCGGACTCAACTTTCCCCTCTTCCCAAAACGGAAGATACCACGACTCGGGATACCTTGACCAACACATGGTCACCAGCCTCGAACTCTAATGGTCGACGGTTATCTCGCATATGATTTCGCCGACTCGAGCATCAACAAACGACTCGATCAAAGCTACCTTCTCACGTGCGGCTTTAATCATATCGGGCTCGGTGCCGATTGATTCTGATAAGTCATCCCAACACAACGGAGATCGACAACGACGACCGTACAAGGCCTCGTAAAGTGCCATCTTAATCGAAGCGTGCCAACTATTATTATACGTGAACTCGATCAACGGTAGTTGGGCTTCCCAATCGTCCTTCCAATCGAGGACGCAAGCTCTCAACATGTCCTCTAATGTCTGAATAGTCCTCTCTGATTGTCCGTCTGACTGAGGATGAAAGGCGATCGAGATTAAGCCGAGTTCCCATAGCACGATGAATCGATTTCCAAAATGTGACACAAACCGTCCGTCACGATCGGAAACGATACTTTTAGGAGTACCGTGTAGTCTCACTATCTCTTTGATGAATAGCTGGGCAAGTCTCTCGGGACCCCAAGTATCCTTAATCTCAAGAAAATGAGCTGATTTAGTTAAGCGGTCCACAATCACCCAGATCGTATTCATGCCACGACGACTCGTCGGCAAACTCGTGATGAAATCCATAGAAATGTCTTCCCATTTCCACTCTGGAATAGGGAGAGGTTTCAGCATACCCGAGATCGGCGATGTTCAATCTTGACTTGTTGGCAAGTTAAGCATCTCGAAACAAATTCCGCGACTTCTCGCTTCATATTACTCCACCAGTAATTTTGTTTCAGGTCTTTATACATCTTGCTAGACCCCGGGTGAACAGAATAAGGGGTAGCATGAGTGTTGTTACCCAAAATATTATCCGAAGATAATGTTGCTGGAATGATCGAGTAACCAACAAGTGCGGGAGCACGTCCGTGAGAAATTAAATGACACAAGATTTGCCGGGGTTGTTAATCCCGGGCTTGAATGCTCTCGCGAGATTTTATTAATAAGTATACGGTTGAGTACAAATATTAATGTTAGAATCTATCACAAAGAGTGTAAAGGATTCTAGTTTTCTAAGCTGTGGAGCGTATAGAATGCCGGAAGAATCAGATATGGAGTTCTGTGAATTCTTGCTATGGATGTTCTATGTGTGAGAATGTCTTTCTCTTTTCTCTCTCTTGTTTTCTGTGTATTTCGCGGTCCTTATTCTGTGTTATGGACCTTCTATTTATAGCAGACCAAGCTCCTGGGGGCCCTCCTGCGATCGCTGCCGATCGTCGTTTTTTATATTATAATAAGACGGCCGATCGTCTCTTCGCGTGGAGCTTTTCCCTTAAAGTCCGCGGTAGTTACTGACAGTTGGTTGTACGGTCTGACGGGGAACTCGCATGCGCCTTGAGCCGCTGTCACCCACCTTTTCGGCGGTACTGTTGGTAGGTGAAGTAGGTGACAGACTGTGAGCACAGGTCTTGTCTGTCAGTACTTTTCGCAGGTCTGCGGCCCTGTTGGTAGGTGAAGTAGGTGACAGGCAGTGGGCACCGATCTTGTCTGTCAGCACCTTTTGAGATCTGCACGCGGGTCCCAGCCCGAGATTTGGGCTTTGGTGACTTCTGACGGATCTCAGATTAATACGTGGCACGGGACGATCGCCAATCGACAAAGGACGATCGCCTATTCAACAAAAGACGATCGCCAATCAACAAAAGGCGATCGCCGTGGGTGCCGAGTTCAGGGTGTTTGCCCCGAGCATATCCCTCATGGTAGACTTCCCGACTGTTATGACGATCGCCTTCGAGGCGTGTTTAAATGCCGCACAACAATTGCCCCCCAGCTCGGCACGATGTTGAAAACACGGGGTGAGGTGGCACTTTTGGCGATCGCTAATGTTTTAGACGACCGGTCGATCTGATTTCAAATTTGGACGATCTCCCTTTGCGCTGGGAGCGGCGGCAAAAGAGACGTGGGCTCGCGAAACCGTGCAAGGACATGCGTCGCGTTTCTATTGAGGGAGTCCGACGGTTCGTCAGACTTTGTCGATTGGCGTGCCCTCGAAAAGACGCGTACGCGGGACACGAGGGCCGCATTTATTGCGTCCTGGCTGTCGGTTGCATCCCAGCCCTCAGACTTTCGCCTATTTGCCCAGAGACCCCGGCCTCCATCTATAAAAGGGGCTAGGGCTACTCCATTTTCATCTTTTACGCGTCCTTGTCTTCCTGCTGAAGCTCTGCAAAAATTTCCGTAGCCTGCTGTGCCGACCGTCTTCCTTTCTTTAGGTAAGAAACCCAATTTTTCACTCTCCCTTAACTTTTCGAGAATATGTCGGGAGGATCTAAGGCCTTCGAGGTCGGAAGCACTTCTGCCGCCGCGGCTTCGCCGGACCGGGAGGAAATTCCTGTGGGAATCCCCGTGGAAACGGCCGCAGAGGCTATTCGTGCGGGGATTACACCCGCAGAGCTTGAGGAGCTTTTTAATGAGGCCGTAGTGGCGGGCTCTGCGGCGGCGGAGGAGCGAGATGCGTCGCCGGTGGAGGAAGACGAACTGATACGTTTGTCTTGGGAAAAGGACAGCGTCTCTGGCCCGGTTTATAGGGCTTTTGCTAGACTTATGGAGGGGATTGCCGGGCCCTGTCCGGAGTTTGATTTCGAAGCTTACTCCGCCGCTTATCCCTATGTACATGTGAAGCGGACGGAGTTTCGGGCTGCTGAACCGTCTCAATGGACTCTTGGTCAGATCCAGAGTTCGGCGACCTGGAAGGACATGACCCGCTGGAGGGCCAGATATCATATCCCCTCTGATGTGTCATTGCACGTGCCCGCCGAGAACGAACGTGCCGACCAGCCTCCCGAGGGTATGGTCGCCATCAACGAAATGACCACTTTGCCGTCTGCGGTTTCCCTTGCCGTTCGCCGTTCGTATCTGCGATCGCACGGAATTTGGCGCCTCTTGGTGGCCGAACGCCCGCTGCAGATTATCGACACTGACGTTATTTGGCGGTCACGAGTTGTTTCGCTTGCCTGCGGGAGAGATGACTTATCTTATTAAGCTGACCGTGCAGAAAGGGTCGATCGGCGGGTACCATATCCAAGGTCGCCAGGGTAGGGTGGTTACCGGGGTGCCGAGCAAGACTCGAGGCGACCTGAAAAAATGGTGCTGGGTTGGTGGTGCATGGAGGTCGGCATCGAGCGAGCCGCCGGAGGAGGAGTTGGATATCCCTACCAATTTTCGGGAGAGGAATCCAAGTAAGGGCTTCCTTTCTCCCTTTGTTTGGATACTCCTTGGACTGATCTAATTTTATTTTCCTTTTTGCAGGATCCCTTGTTCCATCGGCCGACGATCTCCCCTTTGATTTCTCGATCGTCTGGGAGCGGATTCGTGCATTGCCGATTTCCTATAAAGACGTTCGATCAGTCAGTCACGAAACTCACCGGTTGGGAGCTCGACTGTTTCGCTTCCCTCGCCACCTGAAGGCACCTGGTATGACTTTCTATCCACTCTTTTCTGCGAGGCGATCGTCTCCAAGAGGTCGCCACGTTTACGTAAGTGTCTAACTTGTTTTAGTTTCTTCTTTGGCAGAGACTTATTTTCCCCGGATCACCGAGCTACCTCAGCAGATCGCCATGTCTAACCCCGGATTTCTCGGTCGCCTTCACATGGGAAAGAAAACGGGTCGCGTTGCCGCGACGTCGTCTCGCCCTGCCCCTGTGGTGAAGCCCGTTGCGGTGCCGGTCGCCGAACCGGAAACTGAAGGTGAGGAACAGCTCCAGCGCAACCGCAAGAGGCGGAGGCCGGAGGCGTCCCTTCCGTCGGCTGAGGCGGATTTAACCATACTGGAGCCGCCGATCGCCGCTCCCCCCGTTTCTTCTGTTCCGATGGTGGAGGGGGCTGGTCCCAGACCGTCGGCGTCCAGCTCCAGGTCGCCTTCTGGCTACTTGAAAAGGGCGGCGATCGCTGACGCCGAGACTCCTCGGGGAAAGCCTGGTCAACAGGTGAGAATGTTTTGAACTTTCCGAGCTAAGCGTTCGAGTAAGTCTTAGGCTAACTCTTTGGTTTCCTTGGTTTGCGACTGCGCAGTTCGTCAGCGATCCGGACGTTTCTCCTATGGTGCTGGACTTTCTGTCGAGCAAGGCTCCGCAACCACCTCTCGATATCCCTGCTTACGTTCGCCAGGCCACCACCTCTTTGCCCAAGGCTTGGACGACCGACCTCGATGCGATCGCTCGTCGGCGATCTGGAGATGCCATGCGGCGGCCGTTGCCTGGCTCTTCGGGACGGCGACGATGGCCGTCCAAGCCGCAAGGGACTTTGAGGGGCGACCCTCCACTGCTCATCTCCATCGCGACCTCGAGGCCGCCCGGAACAGAAATATCGAGGATGCCAACAGGATCCGGGCTATGGAGAAGGAGTACGAGGAGACGGCCAAAAGGGCCAAGAAGGATGTGGATAGATTGATGCAGGAGCTGAGCCGCTCCAAGGAGGCTGCCGATCGGTCCCGTGACGAGGAGCGCGAAGCCCGCCAGAAGCTCGCGGCGTCGCAGGAGGAGGCGACCGATCAAGGCGATGGTTGGCCGGCTTAGCGGTGGTGGGACGCGGCAAGGAAAGAGCTGGAGAAGTCCTGTGGCGAGAATGCCGCCAAAGTTGCCGAGTTGGCGGAGGCCGAGAAGACGGCCGCGAGTTGAAGGGCCAATCAAGGCGATCGAGACCGATCCCTACCAAAGTGTGGCGCTCGCCGCGGTTTGCCTATTACTTGGCATATGCTGACGCCGTCCGAGCCGCAAAAGAGGCAGGGATCGAGATCGGTCCCTTGATGGAGAGCTTCAAGTCCTACGCCCTCGCGCATCCTTTGCACCCGGAGTTCTCCTTGCCGATCCTTGATTTGGCCGACTTCGGGATCGACTTGAGTTGGTACACGGGTAAACTGATTCATCCCGAGGCGGAAGCCGATCCGCAAGCCGAGGGCGAAGATCAGCAGGCGGAGCCTTGAGAGGCATTTTGTTTTCCTCCAGCACTATGTACTTTTCGTTTTCCTTTTGTAATGCCTTCGGGCCCCGTCATGTACTAAACTTGCGTCATGAATAAAGTGTTCTTCTTTTCATACGATCGCCTTTGAATGCTTGGGTGCAACTTTACAAATATGTGTATGATTGCTTTCGTCGTTTTGTTCATCCGATCGATTGTCTGACTGTATACACCATTGATATGTTTTGAATCGGAATTCTTACTTGTAATTTTTGTTGGGCGACTTCGGTCGTCCTGCGCGTGTTTGAGTTAGGCCGATCGTGTGTGGTTCCTTTTGTTCGATCGTGTTAGGGATTAGCTCGACCCCTCTCTGCCCCCTTGTTTTTGTTTACTTATTGTAAGTAAGGAAACAAAAACTATGTCGTCCGGCGGGCTATCTTCAGTTTCGCTGGTTCCGAAGAATTATGTACGGTTGGGTTGTTCGATGGATCGACCTCCCTTATCGTGTCTTTGTGTGCGAGGGATGTTGTGTATCCCGCGACTCACTTTTTGTGAGGGTCCTCCGTTAAATACGCCTACCTTGTGTTAAAACGAAAGGTGGGCGATCTTGGTCTGGAGGAAACCTTGCGCGGGGCGTCGTCGGTTTCTTCGACTCCACGCCCGCGGCTTGTCAGCTCGGCTTCCACCTCGGCTCGCCATGAAGATGGCGACCCTCGACGGTGTACGTTGAGACGGGGGTAGTGGCACGTCGCATTGTCCGGGTTCACCAAGTTAGATGATGAACCTTTGAGGGCGAGCGATCGTGTCCACTGATTTATTTTGGAGGGTCCTTCGGCTACGCCGGCCTCGTATCCAAACGAAGGGCGGGCGATCTAAGCTCGAAGGAACCTTGCATGGGCGAAACCGTTGGTTCCATCGACCTCCAGTGCCATGGCTGTATTGTTTTCTACCTCGGATTGTCATTCTTGAACGACGATCCTTGACGGTATGTAATATGCTTGTGGGGCGATCGCCAGAATAGATGGGATAGAGAACAAAAATATTTCATTATGTTCCTTGTACATTTGGTAGTTGAAAATGAATACAAAGTTATCATTGATAGTATTTCTTCAGATGTCTGGCGTTCGGGGATACCGATCCGGAGTACCGTCGGGGTGTTCCAGCTCGTAGGCTCCCTTAGTTAGCCATTTCGATATTCTGAAGGGGCCTTCCCAACTCGGTCCAAAGACACCTGTGTGGGTTTGGATCTTTTTGAGGACGAGGTCGCCTACTTGAAACCGTCTTTCCTTGACCTTCGAATTGAAGAACTTTTCGGATCTCCTTTTGTGGATAGTGTTCTTCATTTCCGAGGTTAGTCGACGTTCTTCGAGCATGTCGAGGTCGATCCGCCGGGCCACATCATTGTCGATCGTCATCTCTTGCTCGGTTCGATGGCTGAGGACGGCGATCTCCGAGGGAATCACCGCTTCTGTTCCGAAGGCTAGGGCGAATGGGGTTTCGCCCGTTGAATTGCGGGTCGTTGTTCGGTAAGACCACAAAACGTCTGGGAGCTCGCTCGCCCATCGTCCTAGCCTGGATTCGAGTCGTGCTTTAATTGTGTGTTTGAGGATCTTGTTCACTGCCTCTACCTGCCCGTTCGTCTGAGGGTGATAGGGAGCCGAGAACAACCTTTTGATTCCCCACTTATCACAGAATTGCATGACTTCTAAGCCGTCGAACTGCTTTCCATTGTCGGAGATGATGGCCTGGGGTAGACCGAACCGGCATATGATGTTTCTCCAGATGAACTTGATCACTTGCTCTTGGCCGATCTTGTTTAGCGGTTCGGCCTCTGCCCATTTTGTGAAATAGTCGACCCCGACGATGGCGAACTTACAGCCTCCTGGAGCCGTTGGTAGGGGACCTGTAAGGTCGATGCCCCATTGGGCGAACGGCCATGGGCTGTACATTGAGGTGAGCTGCTCGGGGGAGATTTTAATACTTGGTCCCATTATTTGGCATCTATGACACGACTGGCATAGGCGATCGCATCCTTCAAGTGACGGCGGAAAAACCTTGCTGGTTGTCTTATGGACGAGAGCTCGCCCACCGGCGTGATTTCCACAGTTAGTCGTGGATCTCGGCTAAAACAGTATCCTTCCTCCTGTAATACACTGGAGGAGTCGAAGGCTGAAAGATCGACTGAAAATACGATAGTCCAGTAGGGTGTATATGGTCGCTCGGAGCCGGAGTTGGCGAGCTTTGATACGGTCGTCGGGGACCGTCCGTCCTTTAAGTATGTGATGAGCGAGTCATCCGGCTTTCTTGACAACGGCAAGCTGTGGCCACGAGGTTTCTTTCGATTGCGGCCTTTCGACTTTGTAATTTGGATATTAGAGAAATGTTTGCCCCATCCGACGATGCTAGCTTGGATAGGGCATCGGCCTGAGAGTTGTGCTCTCTCGGGACTTGTTCGATTTGTACTTCTTCAACTTTCGTGCACATCTCGGCGACCAGCCCTTGGTATTTGATCATCTGTTCGCCACGTGCCTCATATTCTCCTTTGACTTGGTTTACCACCAGGAGGGAGTCCATGAAGATATGGAGGCGACGAACGTCTAGGGCGAGAGCCAGGTCGAGCCCGCCTACCAAGGCCTCGTATTCGGCTTCATTGTTGGTCGCTCGAAATCCGAAACGCACGGCATTTGTGAAGCTTTGTCCGTTGGGGCTAATGAGGACGATCCACCTTTGATCGCGAGTTGGTCGCCGAACCGTCAACATACGGCTTCCGGGCGGAGTCGGCCAGGCATGGGTCGGACTGTGAGGGAATGTTAACTCCACCACGAAGTCCGCCAGAGCTTGGCCCTTGATCGCCGTGCGCGGAGCGTATGTGATGCCGTATTGGGCGATCTCTAGTGACCATTTGAGGAGTCACCCGTTGGTGTCCGGTCGATGTAGAACTTGCCTTAGAGGGAGAGTTGTTAAAACCTCCACTTGATGGTCGAAAAAATAGGCTCTTAGCTTACGGACACTCATGACTAGAGCGTAGGCGATCTTCTCCAAAGGTGTATAGCGTGTTTCAGCGTCGTGGAGCGCTTGACTGACATAGTAGATCGGCAGATGGACTAGTCCCTCCGCTCGCACCAAGACCGCACTCAGCGCGACCTCCGAGGCCGCTAGGTAAAGGAATAATTTCTCCCCGGGGATCGGCTTTGCCAGGATCTGGGGATTGGATAAATATTCCTTTATTTTGGCGAACGCCAGCTGACTCTCCTTCGTCCATGCGAACTTTTTGTTTTTGATGGTCGCGAAGAAAGGCTTGCTTTTATCGCCGAGCCGAGATATGAAGCGGTTGAGGGCGGCCAGACAACCTGTGAGGCGTTGTACCTGCTTGATGTTCCGAGGTTCCTGCATGTCGAGGATCGCCTGTATCTTGGTGGGATTCGCCTCGATCCCCCTCTGGCTGACAATGTGCCCCAGGAATTTCCCGGAGCCCACCCCAAAGTTGCATTTCTTGGGGTTCAGCTTCATGTTGAACTTTTCGAGGATGGCGAATGTCTCGGCTAGATCATTGAGGTGATCTTCCTTCTTGAGGCTTTTGACCACGATATCGTCGATGTAGACCTCCATGGTCTTGCCGATCTGATTAGCGAACATCCTGTTGACCAGGCGCTGGTAGGTCGCCCCCGCATTCTTCAAGCCGAACGGCATCCGGACCCAAAAGTATATGTCTTTTTCCGTGTGGAAAGATGTGTGTTTTATGTCTTTCTCCGCCATTGGGATTTGATGGTATCCGGCGAAGGCATCCATAAACGACATCATTTCGCAGCCTGCAGTACTATCGACCAAGTGGTCAATATGAGGCATCGGAAAGTGATCTTTTGGACAAGCCGCGTTGAGGTCGGTAAAGTCAATGCATAACCTCCGAGCCGATCGGCTTCTTGACGAGGACGCGTTAGCGACCCATTGTGGGTCGTCCGTAGCTACCCCGATTAACTGTTGTCGAGCAACTTTTGGACCTCTATGTCGGCGCCGCGTATTTTGGGGCGAATTTCCTACGTTTTTGATGAACAGGCTTCATCGCCGGGTCGATCTTGAGATAGTGGCAAGCGTGCTCGGGACTTATGCCAACCATATCTTGATGCGACCGGCGAAGACTCCAATGTTCTTACGCGATAAATTGACCGAGATCTCCTTTCGGTGCGAGGTCGATGCTTGCGCCCGATCCGCACTTCCCGTTCGACGAGCCGGATCTATGGCTATACTCTCCAACTCTTGATGGGGCGGTCGCTTCTTGCTTGGAGCGATTTCGGACTCGATCCTTGGATCGACGTCGAGACTTCGGCTCGAAACCGATCCTTGGCTCGATGTCGTCCGTTAAGCGATCCGAGATGCCGTCCTGCGAGTTGGGTTGATACGATGTGTTTGGTTCGTCGATCTCCATGGGTCGATCGTCGATCGTTTCAACGTTACACATATCGGGAAGTATTGAAAGCGATGGCGACACGGGAGTAATTTAAACATCTTTTTGCCATTAGTGGTCCCCCTTTACTGATCGACCGTCCCATCGGCGGTGGGAATTTGATACAATAAAAGAAGGACGACGACCGCCTCAAAGGTTTCTAAGAATGGACGACATAGGAACCCATTATAGATCTCGGGTCTATCTATTATTACAAAATTTAGGTTCCTAGTGATCCTAACCTTGGGATCGTAAATGCATATCACTCGACGGAGAGCTTGATCCTCCCATAGGCTTGGGCAGTGCCGCCGAATCCTTGGAGCACGGTGTCGAATGGCTTGATGAATTTGGTCGGAGTTTCGAGCTGATCCAGTACATTTTGAATATGATATTGCGAAGCTCCGTTGTCGACCCGGACGCGGTCGACCGCCTTCCCGAGGATACGGGCGAGATCACCAATGCATCCTCTTTGGGGCATTGTACCCCCTCCTGTCTTTATTGGAGAAGGTGATGAGCGCGTTTCTAGCGATGGTCGGCTCGGGGCACCACAATATGGACTCGGCGAATGCCTCGGTTCGGCCTTAGCTTCTGTTTGACGCGGTGGAAACCAGGAAAGGCCGAGGCTCCCACCTCCCGCTTGGAGCATATTAATCCGACCGCCGGGGTTGATCGGAGGAATCGATTCATCGGAATGCTCGCTCGTGTTCGATCTGGCGGCCGGATGGGGAGGCGTCCTTTCGATCGGCGGCGCTCGCGCCCTCCGGTCCTCTGAGTCGAGGTTACGGCTTAGTGACCAGGTTGTCTAATTTGCCCTCTTGAGCAGTCGCGAGTTGCACGAGGAGGTCGCGGCATTGGTGAGTGTTGTGGCGGGACTTTTGTGATAGGCACGAACTTGCTACGGTCTAGATGACCGTGGTCCCTTATTGGCCGGTTTGGAAAGCCACTCCCGCCCCTTAATTGCGTTGAAGATGTGGGCTGGAGACGGGTTGAGGTTGTGGAGGAGGTGAACCTCTACATCACCGAAAGCTTTGAATTCGCCAGCGGCTTTGCGACCGCCTTTACGGGCTTGGCGACCGCCTTCTTGAACATGGGATGGCATCTTCCCCTCTCCGGTGGGTTCCTCATCTAAACGGAGGGAGAGCATCCTCTGCTGGCCAGGAAATCGGCGGCTCGACGCGGAAGACCGAGTAGGTCGGGGATATCCTTTGTGAGATGCTGAACATGGGTGAGTGGCCGTAGAATCCCCAGATGAATAGAGGGCGAGCTCGTCGCTAATGGGTTCACCGGTGAGGACTATCTCGTCCACCCGGTCGATGTAATCTGCATCGGCTCGTCCTTCCCCGCTTGATTTTCATCATGCGGTGGGGGCCTTGAGCGGCGACTTTGGCGGCGAAGTACGACGTAAAGTCGTTCGCCAACTTCTCGAAGCAATTGATTGAGCGAGGAGGCGGCGAGATGTACCACTGTGGCGAGATCGCCCGAGTTAGCGGAACATCCGACACTTCGCCGCATCGATGCTCCGCATCCGGTCATGTAGATCCGAATTTGCTTAAGTGGGTCTCGGGTCCGATCTTCCCTCATATAGAGGTGTCTGTGGGGGATTGATTGTTGGTTGAACCGGGCGAGCTCGATCTGGACGCGAGTGGTTCACTTGGTCAGAGATCGATCTCTGGCGCTGCCCCGGTGTCTAGTAGCGCCTTCATTTCGTCAGTGGCCGCATTGCGGCCATCGCCGTGGCTTTGACGGCTCGATTGGCTGAGCGCGAGCCGAGGCGATCATGTACCGATCCCTGCCCCATGGTGGATGGCAGGCTCTCTGCCCGCGAGACTCATTTCTCGGGCGAGTGGGGGCTGTCGGCCGGCTTTGTCTTACGGGAGTCGGATATGCCGAACTCGTGGTGACGGATTCGGACTCCGATGCCTCCCGACTCGGGCCCGACGCCTGTGTCGCCACGAGGATCACTCCTAGGCGGCTGAAGACGGAGTCGTCCCGCCTAACGAGAGCCTTTGACTGCGGCTCTGGGTTCTCCGTTGATTTCTCAACATATATCCCTTTGAGCTTCCGCTTGCCAGCTCGGCGGATGGTTGACGGAGTGATGGTGGGCGAGTCGCATGCAATCCGTCGCTCCCTGAGGACGGCTATGGCCTCCTCAATGCATTCCTGATGCAGGCCCGATCGAGTGAGAGACTAGGGCCGTCCCTCGGGGGCGGGAGTGAGGATCTAGCGTCGCCGCGGTCGCCTTCCGTCGCGGGCTGGGATTCTGCCCGTGTCGGAATGATATTTCCGGCGGATCTCAGGGTGGCTCTCTTGGAAGTTGTAGCAGACGTCATTTTTCTGGAGGTTTGTTTCTTTTGAAGAACAGTGAGTGTTTCTTCAAGTGTGAGTCCGGAGAACAATGAGTGTTCTACGAGACGATCGGAATAAAAGTGAAGGTAAGCACCCCCCTTCTTCTAGCGCCAATTGTTGTTACCCAAAATATTATCCGAAGATAATGTTGCTGGAATGATCGAGTAACCAACAAGTGCGGGAGCACGTCCGTGAGAAATTAAATGACACAAGATTTGCCGGGGTTGTTAATCCCGGGCTTGAATGCTCTCGCGAGATTTTATTAATAAGTATACGGTTGAGTACAAATATTAATGTTAGAATCTATCACAAAGAGTGTAAAGGATTCTAGTTTTCTAAGCTGTGGAGCGTATAGAATGCCAGAAGAATCAGATATGGAGTTCTGTGAATTCTTGCTATGGATGTTCTATGTGTGAGAATGTCTTTCTCTTTTCTCTCTCTTGTTTGCTGTGTATTTCGCGGTCCTTATTCTGTGTTATGGACCTTCTATTTATAGCAGACCAAGCTCCTGGGGGCCCTCCTGCGATCGCTGCCGATCGTCGTTTTTTATATTATAATAAGACGGCCGATCGTCTCGTCGCGTGGAGCTTTTCCCTTAAAGTCCGCGGTAGTTACTGACAGTTGGTTGTACGGTCTGACGGGGAACTCGCATGCGCCCTGAGCCGCTGTCACCCACCTTTTCGTGATCTTGTTGGTAGGTGAAGTAGGTGACAGACTGTGAGCACAGGTCTTGTCTGTCAGTACTTTTCGCAGGTCTGCGGCCCTGTTGGTAGGTGAAGTAGGTGACAGGCAGTGGGCACCGATCTTGTCTGTCAGCACCTTTTGAGATCTGCACGCGGGTCCCAGCCCGAGATTTGGGCTTTGGTGACTTCTGACGGATCTCAGATTAATACGTGGCACGGGACGATCGCCAATCGACAAAGGACGATCGCCTATTCAACAAAAGACGATCGCCAATCAACAAAAGGCGATCGCCGTGGGTGCCGAGTTCAGGGTGTTTGCCCCGAGCATATCCCTCATGGTAGACTTCCCGACTGTTATGACGATCGCCTTCGAGGCGTGTTTAAATGCCGCACAACAATGAGCTTCTCTCAAAATCGAGTTTTTCAACTCGTCATTCGCCGGTACGCACAACCGGTTCTTAAACCTCAAAAGTCCATCCTCGTGGACCACGAATCCAGGGGCTTTCCCCTGAGTCACATCCTCACGGATGCGCAACAACGAAGGGTCTGAACTCTGATTCTCTCTGATTACCTCCTCAAGAGACGATGAAATCTCTAACATACAAAGTTGTCCCTGAATTCGCTGAAGCCAGACCTCGATCTCGGGTCTAAGGAATTCTATTGAAGCTCCTTCGAACTGTTAAACGAGCAAGCATCTGCTCTGAACGGACTTACGACTCAAGGCGTCGGCGACAACGTTCGCCTTGCCCGGGTGGTAAAGGATCTCAATATCATAATCCTTGATTAGTTCTAACCACCGCCTCATCGCATATTTAACTCCTTCGAGTAAATATATACTTCAAACTTTTATGATCGGTGAATATCGTGATGTAACGCCATAAAGATAATGACGCCAAATTTTTAAAGCGAACACCACTGCTAGCTCCGGATCGTGAGTCGGATAATTAACCTCGTAAGGTCTCAATTGCCGTGAAGCATAGGCAATAACCTTTCCATTCTGCATGAGCACACAACCGAGACCACTCTGACGCATCACTATAAACTACAAATCCCTCCGTCCCTGCGGCAAGGAAAGTACAGTCTTGACATTAACCGGCTCTTGAGTTCCTCAAAACTCCGTTGACACGCGTCGGACCACGTGTATTTCTTATCCTTCCGCAAAAGGTTCGTCAAGGGTTGAGCGATTTTAGAAAATCCCTCCACAAATCGCCGATAGTAGCCCGCTAATCCGAGAAAACTTCTGATTTCCTTAACATTCTTCGGAGGTAACCAGTCTCGGATAGCCTCCCTCTTCGAGGGTCGACACGAACTCCGTCGATGAAATTACATGTCCGAGAAAAGTCACCTCGGACATCCGAACTCGCATTTGGAAAACTTTCCATAGAGTTGCTCTTGTCTCATCTCGTCGAGAATCTGATGAAGATGAATCTCGTGTTCCTCTCGGTTACGAGAATAAATCAAAATGTCATCGATGAAGACAACAACAAACCGATCCAAAAAGTCGATGAAGACCCGATTCATTAGTTCCATGAATACCGCAGGTGCATTAGTTAGCCCGAACGGCATAACTACGAACTCAAAATGACCATAGCGTGTTCGAAACGCCGTCCTCGCGATATCCGACTCTCGAATCCGTAGCTGATGATATCCAGATCTTAAGTCGATCTTGGAAAATACTGAAGCTCCCTGAAGTTGATCCAAAAGGTCATCGATACGGGGTAAAGGATACTTATTCTTGATCGTCACCCTATTCAACTCCCGATAATCGATACACAAGCGAAAAGAACCATCCTTCTTTTTGACAAACAGCACTGGTGCTCCCCACGGAGACGCACTCGGTCGGATATAACCTTTCTCGAACAATTCCTCAAGTTGATTCTTCAACTCCTGCATTTCAGTCGGGGCCATCCGATATGGTGCCTTCGATATCGGAGACGTACCAGGCTCCAACTCAATCGTGAATTCCACATCTCTCTGTGGAGGCAAACCAGGTAACTCAGATGCGGAAATACATCGGCATATTCTTTCACAACCGGAATATCAGACAACAATACTGAAGATTTTTAGGTTTTGGTCATATAGCTCCAATAACCAACACATCCTCGATCGAGTAACCGTCGCTTTCATCAAATTAATGACTTTACGAGAGCAGTAGGGATTACCTCCTGAAAAACACATTCAAACCCATAAATGCGAAATGATAGTGACCATACGCTTACGGACACTAATGATGGCATCATGACGATCCATCCAGTCAATACCCAAGATGACGTCGTCCCTCGGCAAATCTACTACGATTAGGTCCGCTGGCCATACACGACCATGAAATTGAATCGGGCAATTCTGAATCTCACGATTACCGATAATTCGTCTACCGTCAGGTAGATGTTGCGATATTTCCTACACGCAAGTGCACGTCATCGTTTACAAGTAATAAAGTGATAAGTAGAGTATCGTTCCCACGAGGATTGAATCTCTAACTACCGACGTTTTCGTATTCCAATTTTATTTGAACAATCGAAGTTGGGTTGTTGGAGTAATAACTAAAAGAATTAATAAAAGACTAAACAGAAAACGATAGCTTGAATAAGAGGAATCAAATTATAAATAAGTCTAGAGTTCTGAATCCACCTTAATTTATCCGAATTTAATCTTGATTATCCGTAATAAATAATTTTCCCAATTTATTGAAGGCGGAGATTGCTATTATATTCTACCGCCTCTCCCGAGGTCAATAGATTTATCTAACGGCGACTAACGCACTCTATCCCTAGGTGAATTATCTCGTCGCTAGGCAAAAAGCATGAAATCTCCTAAGGGCCACGTAGTTCCTATGAGTATATTCCTATCTCACAGAATAAAACGGTCCTCACCAATAGTTCCTCACCAAATCTCCTCTCCCGATTCGAAGTGAATGATTAAATCAATACAACTATTGGCCAGATAATTGCAAGCATTAAACATAATTGGGAAAACTCAATAAAAAGGTAATAAATTGGATAATCTCAATCAATTCGTCAAAATAAAGGTTTCATCAAAACCCTAGATTAGGGCTTTAGCCTGACATTCTAACAACTGACAATACAGAATAAATAAACGAAAGCATAAAATTCAAACGCAGATGAAGCTCGGATTCCTCCGTTCTTCAGCTTCCGCCTTCTGCCTTGAATTCCTCTGCTTTCCTCCTCTTCTCTGTCTCCAAGCTTAAGCTCCTAGGTTTAGCTCCAATGATTCCCCCCCGATCATTAAATTAGGGTCTTAAGCCCTATTTATAGCTCAGCACTTCCATAAATCGCGTCCGTATTAGTTGGTTGAAAACTGGCTTCGAAACGGCCCAAAATCCGCGCAGACGTACCAAACCCGCTAAGTGTGCCGCGGCTCAGAACTTTGTGCCGCGGCACATCGCCAAAATCTGAATACAGGCGTAATTAAATCCTTACGTACGCGGCTCACATGGGCGTGCCGGCCTGCAGTCACCTACTCGCCCTTGGTGGCGTCTTCCTTTGCCGCGCTCGGTTTTCTTGTCTGCGGCTCATAGTCCAGTTTTGCCGTTTTCGCCCGTTTTGCCTCGTTTAAGCTTCCGGACTTCAATTTCCTGTCATTCATACAAAATTAAGGCATTAAAAGCTCATTTAGATGATTTCACACTCCAAAATACTACAAAATAATGATAAATAAGCGTATAAAAATACGCCTAACAAATACCCCCAAACTTAAGCCTTTGCTTGTCCTCAAGCAAAAAGAATTAAAGTCAATAAAAGAATGTCGTGAATCATCGTGCAACTCACAGTGTTCAACCTAATCAATACTATCCTGCCATTCTCTCTAAAAAATACGAGTGTCATAAAAGCGAGTTGCACTCAGAATCGTGATACCGCAAAGTAATCAAGTTCAGTCCTAATCATTTGTTCATGAAGAAAACTCAGCTCAAAGATCAACAAAAACATGAGTCAAATCAACCGTCAATATGAAAGGCTAACATAAACAAGCTAGTTCGTCGCGTTCCACAGTCTAACGGCACAATTTTTTTCACGAGTCTCATAACAAATAAACCTCGGACAGTATCCCCTTATATAAATATGCTCAAGAATCTGATTCGAGTCGACCACTAGGTTAGGATCTCGGGATGTTTCATCGGGATAATCCTAGGGTGGAACTTCCATTCTCATGTATTCGGAAACCGTTTGACGTAAAAGACACTCATGGGGTACATGGATGCTTCTAGTTACTAAGTTCCCGTCTACAGCGGAGAAACAACTCGAATACATAATTTCCACATGTCCGAATCAAGGTTGCCGTTTGACGCGAGTAAGCAATGGTCATGCGAATGCCCCGTTACTAGGCTTCCTATCATTGGCACATGTGAAATCACTAAATCACTAGTCTAATCGGGTCGTCGTTTTACGAGAGTAAACAACGGGTCACGCGAATACCCGGTTACTAGACTTCCCTTCATAGAACACATTATCTCGACTTTTAGGGAAAAAAACTGACCGACTCTAAACTCAATTTAAGTGCCAACACGACTAAAGAAACAGTACGACTCACTATCCGGAAAATGTAGCCAAACGCATTGATGGGGATTTAAAAACAAGAATGTATCGTCTCTTATCTACCAAGTCCTCTACAATCGCAAAAAATTTCGGACCTAATTGAATACTAAGCAGAGCAGAAATAACTGACTACAACTCGACTAAAACTCGCCCGCTTCTTCAAAGAGAAAGACAGTGTCGTAACATCAGTATCACACATAATAGAAGCCCGAAAATTCACGAACAAAGAAAAAAAACTACGGCAAGCAAGGCTATCTAAAAAAAAAAATTTTCGCAAAGAAAAGGAAAGTGCAACAAAATAGAGTACAGCAGCAATGAATGTAGAATGTAAATCCCTCCCCCAAACTTAGGACGTACATTGACCTCAATGGACAAAAGATGAAATGCAATAAAAGTAAAAAGGTCAAGTACTCCCCTCCAGTCTGCTCAGGAGCTGGTGCCGGCATCGTCCGGTGAGGAAGGTGGTGTGGCTGGCCGGGCGGGCGCAGTAAAAGGCCCGTCGGGATGCATGATGTGGGCCGTCCATGCAGCGAGGTGCTCCTGATGATAAGCCTCCCTCGCAGCAAGACGCCTCTCCGCTCGTCGGCTGGCCCGGCGGGCCTGCTCTCTCATCTCTGCTCTGGCGGCAGCAACAACACTCTCCCGCGCCGCCCGCTGCTCCTCTCGCAAGGCAGCCATCCAGCTCTCTCTCTCACTCCTCATCTCGTCTCTCTCTCTCCTCAGCTCCTCCCTATGCTCTTCTCTCTGTCTCCTCAAATCCTCCCGCAGCCCATCAAACAGCTCCTCCAACCTCGTTCAGCCGAGGTGGGCGGCCTCTCCGTGCGTCAACAAAGCGGCTCGGGGATCCTCATGAGCCTCCTCGAGCAAAAATCCTCGCCCCGGCGTGTGCGGCGCTCCGCCCCCTTGCTCAAAGTGCGATATGATGCGGTGGTCGATCGGGGCACTGTGGGGCAAGCATCGGCTCGTCGGCCACCATGTCGGCCCATTTGCCGGCATAAAGCATGAGATGAGGGAGGGGTGCTTCAACCGTCTTGGCCCCCTCTGGATACTCCGGAAGATAGATCGAACCGAGAATGGGGCCACATCAAAACGCAACCCGGAGGTGATAGCAAAAGTATCCGGCGCGGGAGAGAAAAGCATGCGGATCCGGGAGGTGGGATCAATGCGGGCACAAATAAAGTAAAGCTGGGCTCGCCCGAGCCGGCCGAGGCGCGAGCTCCTAAAGTGAAAAGTAGATGAGCTCTGTGCTCATTGCTCCCGGTCGGTGCTGAGGCTGTAATCGTCTCAAGCGGGGCCTCCTTAGTGAGGCCGGTCATCACGCGGTCATAGGTTTGTCTCGTCCACCGCCGGAAACCCAAAAGCCTCCGAATAGCGGTCGGGAGAAATCAGCTGTGACCCCTCGGACGTCGACACGAGTCCGCGACTCTAGAGATGGCAACGTATGCCCTGCCGGATGTGCTTCAGAGCGGGCGGCATAAAACTCTGGACGATCGAAATGACTGGCTCGGGAGGTGCGGTAAATCTAGCCCATCCCATCTCGTCAATCATCATGAGCAACTCCCGTCCCGAGGAGCCGGAGTAAAACCTCTCTCGGGAATAAGTGGACGCGGACGGATCTTTTCGTTGAAAATCTTGTGGATCTCGGGGTCGAAAATTGGTGCCCTTCCGCCTCGGCCCGACCGAGAGGTCTCCTCGCGTAGGGGATGACTCGGTCCTAGCACGCTTGGTCAACTTCTTCGTGCGCGCCATAATCGATCTGAGAAGTACACACGAGGGTTTATTTACGCAACAATAATAACGATGATATATGCGTGGCTAAAGACATCAAACCAGAATTCAAATTAAGACACTAGCGCATACGAGAGAGAAAGATGAATTTGGGACTTAAACATTGACCTTTGGATGTAAAGGTGGGCTTCTTGTAGATTGAAAACGTATACTTTTGCACAAAACTTCAAAACACTTGCTTTTTCAAAGAAAACTATTCATTTGGGCAATTTGTCGGACACCTTGAGGGCGCATGTTTACTTGAAGAATAAACATAGTTCTAGCTCGATTCAGCCCCAAGAACAATGCAATTCAATTAGCAACAACTTAACACAATCAACTCATTGATATTCCAATTTAATCAAGAAAATTCGATAAAACCACCCTGTTATTCTCTACAATCACAAAGCTATTTCAAGGAGCAATAAACATGTTCCAATCATCAAACACATACCCCACTTCCAAATATAAACCATAAGCAAGTAAAATCACAAGATTGAAACATACCTCTTCGAGATTTCAAGAAGAATCGCAGGGAAAATATGAAGGAATTGCTTGACCGGTCGCCTTTGGGGAGGAAGGCAAGGAGAAGGAAAATCGTACTGATAAATGCCGGCGAATGCATGTTATAGGCTACTGGCCTTTCAAATTCCGCATAGTGTGCCGCGGCTCACAATCTAGGTGCCGCGGCACTAGGTACAGTCCCTTATACCTGATACTCTTTGTGTCGTGTGCCGCGGCTTAAATTCCGTGTGCCCCGGCTCATTGCTCAAGTGTGCCGCGGCTCATTTATGCCGTGCCGCGGCACAAAGTACAGTTGGTTTTGCCTTCCCTGGCGAATGATGTGTGCCGCGGCTCACAATAACTGTGCCGCGGCTCATACTCCAGTTTCTCCCCTGGGACTTTCCTGCACAGAATTTTGAAAAGAAGACGTTAAAAACGAGAGGACGAAGTAGATAGAAGCACAAAAATGATGAAAACTAAGAATCACGAACAACAAGAAAAATAAAGAAATGCAAGATTCTACAACTACGAGCTCGGGTTGCCTCCCGAGAAGCGCTAAGTTTATAGTCTTCAGCCGGACCTATTGAACAACGTTAGTTTGCTTTTCGCAAACTCCATTTGGCTTCCGCCCCGTTTATCGCACTGTTTATATTTTGGTTAAAATTATGACCATTGGTCATCAGCGGTTCGATTCTCGGTTCGGTAATCAAATGTTGTTTGCGAAGAGGTTTCGACTTGAAAAACTTCCCGAAACACCCGGTTTCTCCATGACTAATTTTTCTCTTGGCTTTCGGCTCACTCTCCTCCTTCGCCAACGAACTCACGACTGCAGCAGATTTTTCCTCATGCTCGAGGAATGCCACTCGTTCAACATCCTTCTTAAAACTTGGGCCATTCAACACAAAATCTGAATTTTTCCACCGACGATGTTTTCGGTGCTTTCCTCTTTCAACAACTTCCATGCTTTCAATTTGAGACTCTTTTCCAGCACTTCCGGGACATGGGAGCGATTTGAACACTTGAAAAGTGACTTGCTCGTCTTGGACCCTCAGAGTTAACTCCCCCTTTTCCACGTCTATAAGGGTGCGGCCCGTAGCTAGAAATGGTCGTCCCAAGATGATCGGAATATTTTCATCTTCCTCCATGTCTAGTACGATGAAATCAGCCGGAAAGATGAACTTATCGACTTTAACTAAAACATCCTCGATCACTCCCCTCGGATACTTTATCGATCGATCTGCCAATTGTAAGGAGACTGTGGTTGGCTTGGCTTCCCCAATATTCAGCTTTTGGAAAATCGATAGAGGCATGAGGTTGATACTTGCACCAAGATCGCATAATGCCTTATCAAACGAAAGATTCCCCATGGTGCATGGTATGTTGAAGCTTCCGGATCTTTCAATTTAGGTGGAAGCTTCTTTTGAAGAATTGCACCGCACTCCTCTGTCAAGGCAACCGCTTTCAAACTCTTCAAGTTTTCTCTTCTTAGATAATATCTCTTTCATGAACTTGACATAACTCGCATCCGCTCCAATGCTTCGCGAACGGAATATTTATGTGAAGCTTTTTGAACACCTCAAGGAACTTAGAGAATTGTTTGTCCGCCTCCTTTGCCGTAGTCTGCGGAAACGGAACAGGGGGACACATGTCTTCGAGATCTCCGCCTTCAAGTTCTTCGACTCCTCCGGCTTAAATTCCTTCGACTCCTCAATCACCTTCTCCTCTTTACCCCGCTCGGGCTGATCCAAAGAACTTTCTCCCGCTTCTCAAGCTAACCGTTTAGACTCTCTCTAGGGTTAGTTTCATTGTACTCGGCAATGCTCTCCTCCGACGATTGCACAATACATTAGCGATTTGGCCCACTGAACCTCCAAATTCGAATGGAAGCGTAATGATTTTGTAGTGTAGCTTCCGTCCGAGTCATAAATTGACTCGTATTTGCCGCCAATTTTGCAAGTGCTTCCTCGAGAGACACTTTAGGAGCGGAAAGGGCGGCCGTTGATTCCGAGTGAAAGGGGGCTGGTGTGCGTCTGTCCGTTTCTCCATGAAAAGTTGGGGTGATTGCGCCACCCCGGATTGTAAGTATTGAGTACGGGTTATTGATCGATTCCCATTTCCTACGAATTGAGCACGCTCCATATGATTTTGCTCGAACGGATTTCCAAATTGACATTCCGCACTCGGGTGTGATCCGTTACACCAATTACACGTCTCAATGGTAACGGGGCTGGTGCATGCGAAAAGTTCGAGTTGTGTCAAAGCGGCGACTTGAGTGACAAGGTGGAGATCGGATCATTGCTCGAAACTTCCATTACCCTCTTCGTGCCAATCTTTCACTGGCCATTGGTAAGCGTGCCGCCATATCCTCCAAAAGCACGTGAGCCTCGCCATAGATTTTCCCATGAATGTCCCACCGGATGCCGCATCGACAAGAGTGCGTGTAGAAGCACTCAAACCACCATAAAACGTATGCGGTGAAGCCAATCGGGAATGCCGTGATGAGGGCATCTTGAAGTAATTCTTTATATCGCTCCCACGCCTCGTGGAGCGATTCCATATCAAACTGGGCAAAAGTAGTTATCTCGCTTTCTCAACCGCGCTGCCTTAGCCGGGTGGGAAAAATTTTGCAAGGAAGGCTTGCACCAACCTCTCCCAAGTTGTAATCGACCGCGGTAAGGAATTCAACCAGAATTATGCTTTATCCCTCAAAGAAAAAGGGAAAAGCCTCAATCGGATGGCATCGTCGGTGACACCATTTGTTTTAAATGTGTCGCATATCTCAAGGAACGAAGCAATGTGGGCATTCGGTTCGTCCTTCGGCAATCCACATAACGGGCTCGCCTGTACCATCTGAATAATGGCGGGCTTGATTTCAAAATTATTAGCTTGGATGGTGGGACGCCGAATTCCCGAAAAATTTGCGTTGACTTGCGGCATGGCATAATCACGAAGAGCGAGTTCCGGTTGAACTTGCCGCACTTGGTTGTCTCCTCCTTGGATTTCAACATTCTCGCCATCTTGACCGTAAATCGCAACTCTCTTTTCTCCTTTTTATTCCTTCTTAGAGTGCGCTCGAGCTCGGTGTCCAAAGGTAGTAGGCCTTCGTTACCGAGTCTTCTCATGCACTACACGAAAGGTCTGAAAGGAAAACGAATAAACAAAATTAAATACACAAAAAAATAAAAATAAAACGCTCAAATTAAGACTGGAAATACTTAAGTCGATATTAGAAAAATTTCAATCCCGCAACGGCGCCAAAACTTGTTGCGATATTTCCTACATGCAAGTGCACGTCATCGTTTACAAGTAATAAAGTGATAAGTAGAGTATCGTTCCCACGAGGATTGAATCTCTAACTACCGACGTTCGTATTCCAATTTTATTTGAACAATCGAAGTTGGGTTGTTGGAGTAATAACTAAAAGAATTAATAAAAGACTAAACAGAAAACGATAGCTTGAATAAGAGGAATCAAATTATAAATAAGTCTAGAGTTCGAATCCACCTTAATTTATCCGAATTTAATCTTGATTATCCGTAATAAATAATTTTCCCAATTTATTGAAGGCGGAGATTGCTATTATATTCTACCGCCTCTCCCGAGGTCAATAGATTTATCTAACGGCGACTAACGCACTCTATCCCTAGGTGAATTATCTCGTCGCTAGGCAAAAAGCATGAAATCTCCTAAGGGCCACGTAGTTCCTATGAGTATATTCCTATCTCACAGAATAAAACGGTCCTCACCAATAGTTCCTCACCAAATCTCCTCTCCCGATTCGAAGTGAATGATTAAATCAATACAACTATTGGCCAGATAATTGCAAGCATTAAACATAATTGGGAAAACTCAATAAAAAGGTAATAAATTGGATAATCTCAATCAATTCGTCAAAATAAAGGTTTCATCAAAACCCTAGATTAGGGCTTTAGCCTGACATGCTAACAATCGACAATACGTAATAAATAAACGAAAGCATAAAATTCAAACGCAGATGAAGCTCGGATTCCTCCGTTCTTGACTTCCGCCTTCCGCCTTGAATTCCTCTCGCTTCCTCCTCTTCTCTGTCTCCAAGCTTAAGCTCCTAGGTTTAGCTCCAATGATTCCCCGATCATTAAATTAGGGTCTTAAGCCCTATTTATAGCTCAAGACTTCCATAAATCGCGTCCGTATTAGTTGGTTGAAAATCGGCAAACGCCCAAAATCCGCAGACGTACCAAACCCGCTAAGTGTGCCGGCTCATCAACTCGTGCCGCACATCGCCAAAATCTGAATACCTGGGCGTAATTAAATCCTTCTGTGCCGCGGCTCACATGGGCTGTGCCGCGGCACAGAGTACAGCCTACTCTGCCCTTCGGCTGGCGTCTTCCTTTGCCGCGGCTCAGTTTTCTTGTGCCGCGGATCATAGTCGATTTTGCTGCTACCGCTTTGCCTCGTTTAAGCTTCCGGACTTCAATTTCCTGTCATTCATACAAAATTAAGGCATTAAAAGCTCATTTAGATGATTTCACACTCCAAAATACTACAAAATAATGATAAATAAGCGTATAAAAATACGCCTAACAGTAGACCAATGACATAAGGCTCACAACTAGTAGCACTACCCAGACGTAGTCTACGCAAACATGACTCGGAAATGAATGAATGCGATGCACCAGTGTCAAAAAGGGTACACACAGGTTGAGAAAGAATATCGAGTGTACCTGAGATCATCCGGGCCTCTGGATCGTCGGTCTTCTTTATCTCATGAATTCGGGGCTTTCCGGCCCCAGAGCCGGACGCTCTGCCTCGATAGCTCTGCTCCGCCTTTAGCTCCCGCTGTCTTGAACGACGCCGACCGAGTGGCCTGATTACGCACCGCCGAATGACCTGGGCCCGAGATGACGCCCGAGTAGGTTTAGAGTCCCTTCGGCAAAACGGGCCCTATGCCCAAGAATCCTGATTGTGGCACGTGATGCATCGCCGGACATTGGGTGCTGAAATGACCTGTTCCTCACATTTGAAACAGGTGATGGCCGAATCGGCCGTGGATCGAGATTCCGCGGTTTAGACGCCGTGGGAGGTCGCTCAAAAAAGTAGAGCCCAGACGCGGTTTCTTGAAAGTGGCACGACGCCCGTCGACCGATTACGGTTCTTAGATTTCTTGCCGAGATGAAGGTTGTTGCTTAGCAATCTCTTTGGCGGTGAGCTCGTAAGTAAGAGCTTTCTCAATGAATTCACCAACGTGGTACAATTATGATTAAGCGGTTGTAATCTCATACGGGATTTCACCTCTTCTGAAATACTTGATCTTGTCCGCTTCGAGTGAATGATAGATGAGGCGAACGGAAGAAGTTCTGAAATTTTTCGGCGATGGCGAGAACATCATCATCCGCCGAAAGGTCGGGAGTGAGTAATTCCGACAACTTGGCCTCCCTGAGTGGGGCCGGATAGTACCTCTCCATCATGAGAGTTTTGAACTGATCCCAAGTACATGATCCGTCTGTGGGCTTCAACGATAATCACCATGAATGAGCGCTCTTACCAAGATAGTAAGCCGCAACTGAAACTTTATGCCCTTCAGGGCAATCCACCATAGCAAATAATTTTTCGAAATGCTCAAGCCAATGGACGATATCCGCCGGCTCAGATGAGCCCTCAAAGGTAGGTGGTCATTGGCGAGAGATATCGCTAATGATATTGCTTACACCCCTCTCTTGCCTCTCGAGGCGGCGGCGGAGGAGCCTGTTGATTTTGAATAGTGGAGTTATGCATCGTCTGCATCACCTGTGTCATCCGGGTGATTCGGGCCATCATGCCCCGCATAAAGCGAGTGGGTCAACCCGAACACCTTCCGACCGAGCGGTGTCCCGAGTACGACTCACGATAGAGAATGATCACGCCTGTGTGAATGAGTAGCAGCGGCCGCCGCTAGATGAATTAGCATTATCCTCGCATTCGCACGTGTATTCACACGAGCTCGGGATTCGGCCCGCACCACGGCCTCGTCCTCCTCGTCCTCTGCCACTCTTTCCATATCAAGTGGAAAGTTACATGATGATTAAATCTCCCACATGAATATCACGTTATGATTACGTAATTAAATGATGAAAATGAGCATACACGTTCTAACACAATGATTATATGAATGATTAATCGAGGTGACATGATTATCTGATGAAACTATTGAAATGATTATCTTGAACAAGTTAACAAGATTAATGATATGATCATCCAGATCAACAATCGCGTAATGAAATGAATTGAGTGATTAATGAGTTAAAATGACCGTCCTGGTCAAAATGAAAATGATGATGGAGGATTGTTAACTGATAAATTATGAATGAGTGATAATTGCCAGAAATTATACCATGGCGTTAGAAGTCTTACAGTTCTTTTTGGCTCGATTGGCTCGGCATCCGCACAGGTCACACGTGACGCGAAAGTCCAATGATACTAGTCCGATGACAATGATTTCAAATGAGACATAACTTGGAGGGTAGTATTCAAAACCACGCTCCGATACCAACTCTGTAACACCCCAAACTAGGCGGATATTACAGTGCCGTGGACCCCCGACTGGGACCCACCAGGCGAATGAAAAAGGATGAATTACACAGGGTAAATGTAGTACCGAACCACATTACAACATCAATTACTCCGATTAGGAGTTTCATACAACACACCAGGATAAAATAGAATACATGTGTATCTTATGTGACGATAAAATACACAACACTGAATGAAACGAGTATTCAAATGGAATGTCTGCAGCGGAATAAATAAAGGAAACACAAATGACTGAATAAGTGATCGAGCATCGGGGCCCCTTCTAGTATCATTAGGACTCCTCGCCGTCAACGGGCTCTCCTGTGCTTTTACCTTGCCATGACACGAGAAACAAATATCCCCAAACGGGGTCGATTATCTGAGAACAACAATCCTCGAGTTGAATAAACACAATCATGATTATATCCAAATTATGAAATATCCTGTCGAAACATACGCAATCAAACATGCTATATGAATCAACTAACAGTATGGCTCAAAGGGTGGCGCCACACTACGCCCGGATGGAAATGTGTCCGTGCACAAGCCACCAACGAGTATCGATCGAATACACGTGTGGTCTTGTACCTAATCGCCTCACGAAACAATCAATCTCGTGTGCACACCCAATGTGAGGCCATCAACCAACACACGACTATAATGTGCCCGACATGAAAACCCTACACATACCAACCGGCACGCCAAGATGACCGGAATGCCACGATATAACAAAAGTGACATCGAGAATGAATAATGACTCACCGAGGTGGAATGGTAGCGAAATAAATGACACCAATGAAAAGATTGGAACCGCTGCTCCTTATGGTAAACGATTAATTGATAACAACAAGTTTTGATACGATTAATATAATGATGAATGATTTATGATTATGAATGAACAACAACAAAAGGGATGAATATCCTTTTAACCGAGTAAGAATTAACTTACACAATACCGGTGACAATTATCCTTCCACGAACAACGTCCTAATTGAAATATCGGTCACTCGAACAACCTTGAATTATACAATATCCAACAACTCGTTCAATATACGAATCAAACACGAATATAACGAATTCAAAACGTCGATACGATTAAACCAAGTCCATAGAGGCATTAAATCAAACACGTTGTATCCAAACTCCGATGGTTTACAATCAAACCTCAATATACCAATATCAGAATCTCCAAGAAGTATTTTAAACCAACAAAACATCTCCAATACGATCAATAATCCGTTATGAATATCCAAAAATGTGATTATAACAACAATTAGTCGAAAATCCCCAATTCCAACTCGATATTCAAGGTGTTCTTGAATAATCCCTCAATAATCCAATGAATCCTTATACAAACTCATAATCATATACATATCCCTTCATATAACATGATTATAACGTCCAAAACATCCTATCTCAACACAAAATCAAAGTCCAAAGTGTTGAAGGAATTACCTCTTGATGATCCAAGTGCTTTAATCCGAAGAACACGCGTTTAATCGAGTATTCGGGCTTCACGATCGAAAGGAGATGAAGAAAATCAAACACCCAAATGATTTGTGAAGGAAAACCCTCCCTCAAGCTTCCTCTCTCGGTTTCAAGTGAAAAAATGGGAAAGGAATGGAAGAAATCTGAAAAAATGAATTTAAAGGAGTTGATCTGCGCGGACACGGCCGTGCCGATCGGCACGGTCGTGTCAGCTTGGCCGACACCGGCCGACAAGGACTCGACCGTGTCCCGATTGACACGGTCGCGGCTACCGAGGGCCTTCCGATAGCGACCCGCCCGACAATGACTTCGGCATGACTCGGCCGTGTCCCGGGACACGGTCCGGGCGTGTCAGCGATCGTTCGTGCTTAGGAAGAGTGCGGCACGGGCCGTGTCGGACGACACGGCCGAGTCCGGTCGGCGAAACTCGCATTTCGGACGAGTGCACGCGGGCGTGTCGGACGACACGGCCGAGTTCGGTCGGCGGTGATCGCCAAAATGAAACGACCATAACTCTCTCGTCCGGACTCCGATTGACTCACCGTTTGAACCATTGGAAAGCTAATTCGATGCTATATAATATTGCAAAGATTTAGAATTTTTGGAGTTACCAAAAATTAATGGTGATTTAACAAAGTCGAACTCATAAGAGGAAAGTTGAAACAATGAACAATAATGATACACAACTCGAAGTTTTTCCGAACGGTGAACCCGGTGAATGAACATGATTGATGAATGATTATAATTGAGTGAAAATACACTGAGTGACAATTACAGACTGATAATTACTGAATGAAAAGGAATGAATTACAACTGGGTATTACAAAGACATCACCTACAACGGAGCCAGGGGATCAGTACTTGATCGCCTCGGCTCCCGCTTCGAGCGCCTAGCCGCGAGCAGCCAGGCGACGGTGATGGCCGCTATGCAACACCAGCTCGACGAGATGAAAGCGCTCCTGGAAACTGAGGCAGATGCCAGGAGAAAGGTCACCGGACCGAGTGAGCCACTGGCAGTCCAGATCGACCTTGCCCCCGTGCAACCAAAGATCGCTCCTCCTCAAACGTCTTTGTATGAGGGGAGATCGGAACCTGAGACTCACCTAAGCAAGTTCCGTATCTACATGACTGGATACGGGGCATCAGATGCGACCAGGTGCCGAATATTCCCGTTAACATTAGGCGATCTGGCCCATAGGTGGTACATCTCACTGCCACCGCGATCTATCAATTTCTTTGAGAAACTGGTGAGCGACTTCACGTCATACTTTGCCGCCAAGGTCGTAGACCAAAACGTCCCCACCGCATGATGAAAATCAGGCAGGGGGGAAACGAGTCCGATGCAGATTACATCGACCGGGTGGATGAAATAGTCCTCACCGGCGAGCCCATCAGCGACGTGCTCGCCCTCTTCTCGGTCCTGTGGGGATTCTATGGTCATTCACCCATGTTTAGGCACCTCACGAAGGACATCCCCCCAACCTACGCGACCTTCCGCGCCAAGGCTGCCGATTTTCTGGCCAGGCAGAGGCTGCTCACCCTTCGCCTAGGCGAGGGGATGCCGCCTCCCATCTAAAATACGGCAATCGCCAAGTCCAACAAGGCGGTCGCCAAGCCACCCGGTGATTTCAAGGCCTTCGAGGATGTGGAAGCCCATCTCCTCCACAGCTTCAATCGAACTTCGGCCCATATTTGTTACGCCATCAAGGGGTGCGAACCGCTAACCAAGCCAAAGGCGATAAGGGACAACGGTCATCTAGACCACAATAAATTTTGTGCTTACCACAAGAGTCCCGGTCACAGCACCAACCAATGCCGCGACCTCCTCCGACAACTCTGGAGATTGTTCGAGGAGGGCAAGCTGGACAGTTTAATGGCTTAGCTGGAGCCCCGTCAACCTCCCAGACCGGTCGCCAGAGTCGAGCGCAATAGGCCGGAAGGCTCATACAAGTAGACCCCCCTGATGAACCTCGGCGGCCGGATCTATATGTTTCAATCAAGAGGTGGGAACCTCGGAGGTCTTTCCCCGATTCCCACCACGTCAAACGAAAGGTGACTGCCTGAGCAACGCCTCGAGAAAGAGGATGACTCGCTCTCCCTCTAAAGTTCGTCATCAACATGAAGGACCTAGGCAAGCGATCGCCTCCCCTTGCACAACGTATACCGTCGAGGATCGCTATCTAACATGACGGTCCGAGGTAGAAAAGTGCCGACATGGTTGTAGAGGTCGATGGAACCGATCTCAGCGACCATGCAAGGTTCCTTTGGGCAGAGATCGCTCGCCCTTCGTTTAAATACGAGGCGAGCGTAGCCAAATGGCCCTCCAAAACAAATCTGTGGACACGCTCGCCCGCCCTCAAAGGTCCATCATCTGACATGGTGGATCCGGACAATGCGACGCGTCCCTCCCCCCGTCACAACGTATACCGTCGAGTATCGCCATCTAACATGACGATCCGAGGTAGAAAAGTGCTAACAAGCCGCGGTCGTGGAGTCAGTTAATCCGACGACGCCCCGTGCAAGGACTCCTCCAGGCTAAGATCACTCGCCCTTCGTTTAAATACGAGGCGGGCGTAGCCTATGGAGGATCCTCACAATTAAGTGAGTCGCGAGAAGTTGGCCATCAGACGGAATGTCGCTCGCGCACAAGACATGGTCGCGGAGGTCGGTTCCATAGAAATCCACGATTGTGCACGGTTCCTCTAGGCCGGGATGGTCGGCCTTCCTCAAGGAATCTGCAAAATTGAAGACCGCTCACTAAACGATTTATTTGCGTTCCCTTACTTTCACTAAGTAAACAAAAACAAGGGGGAAGAGCGGAGCTATATATACCACGATCGTCTTCACTCAAATACACGTATGACGATCGGCATTGTTCAGATGTATGTGCAACGATCGACTTTGTTCTAAAAGTTACCAGTATGAGTTTATCAATTCACTTGGAGCTGTACGCACAACGATCGCTCCTCAACACTTTTGTATAAAGTCAAATACAAAAGACTCGGAAAGACGATCATACAAGCAAGAAATCAGAGAAGCAAATATTTATTTCATTTCACTTGGAATATAAATACAAGCACGGTCGCCCGAAGGCAAAAATACAATGAAAGCTACAAAAAATTACAAGTCAAAAAGCAGAAAAGCTCAAAGATCGGCGCCCGTTCCATGGCCAGCAGCAGGCTGTGCACCCTCATCCTCCGGGGCACCCGGATGAACAAGGTTGTCCGGCAATGGGTACCAGCTCAAATCGATCCCATGATCCGCGGAAAGGTAGAGGATCGGCACGGTGAAGTCTGGCTGCAGAGGGTGCTCAAGCGCATAGGCTTTGAAATTTTTAGCCAAAGGGCCGACCTAGAGCCCTCCCCTCTTAGCGGCACGGATCGGTCAGCATAAGCCATATAGTAGGCGAATTCGCTGACGTACTCCACGTTAAGGAAGGGATCGACCTCAGTCGCCTTCAGCTTTCCCTTCAGCTCCGCAACCGTTTGGCTCATGCCCTCGATCTCGGCAATTTTGGCGGCCACCTCTTCATTCGAGGACGCCAGCTCGCTGGTCAGTCGGGCGACGGTCACCTTCAGCTGGTCAGCCTCCTTATGCGCGGCCACGTGCGACCTGCGGTCTTCCATCATCTGGTCCCGCATCCGGCTAGTCTCCGCCCGTGCCCGGTCAAGATCCTGCCTCGCCTGCTTAGCCGCCTCCACAGAGCTCTTCTCCATGGATGCGAGCCTGCCGGCAAACTCAATGTTTTGTTTCCGTGTGGCTTCGAGGTCCGCATGAAGATGAACGGTGGACGGATGCCCCTCAAAGTCCCTCACGGCCTGAGCAGCCATCGTCGCCATCTGGAGGGCCAGCGCGAATGTAGCCTGCATCGCGTCTGTAACACCCCAAACTAGGCGGATATTACAGTGCCGTGGACCCCCGACTGGGACCCACCAGGCGAATGAAAATGAATGGATTACACAGGTAAATGTAGTACCGAACCACATTACACAATTAATTACTCCGATGAGGAGTTTCATACAACATACCCAGGATGATACTGAATACAAGTATATTTTATATGAAGATAAAATATACAACACTGAGTGAAATGAATATTCAAACGGAATGTCTGCAGCGGAATAAATGAAGAAAACATAAGTGATCGAATAGATCGGGGCCCCTACTAGTATCACTGACTCTCGCCGTCACCGTGCTCTCCCGTGCCTTAGCCTTGCCATGACTAAAAATGAAAGATCCCCAACGGCCGGGCCATACGTAACAACAATCCTCAAGGGTTGAAAATACACAATCATGATATATCTGAAATTATGAATTATCCTGTCGAAACATACGCAATCAAACATGCTATATGAATCGACTATCAGTACGGCTCAAAGGAATGGCGCCACACTACGTCCGGGATGGAAATGTGTCCGTGCACAAGCCACCAACGAGTATCGATCGAATACACGCGTGGTCTTGTACCTAATCAGTCTCACGAAGCCATCAACTCGTGTGCACAGTCCAATGTGAGGCCACCAACCAACACACGACTATAATGTGCCCGACATGAAAATCCTACACATACCAACCGGTACGCCAGTATGACCCGGAATGCCACATTATGACAAAAGTGACAACGATAATGAATAATGACTCACCAAGATTAAATGATGGTGAAATGACTGACAGCTCAATGAAATGATTGGAACCGTCGTTCCTCGTGAATGAAGTAATTAAGCGACAATTACAAGTTTTGAAACGGTTAGTACCTTATGAATGAATTATGATTATGAATGAACAACAACAAAAGGAATGAATATCCTTTTAACCGAGTAAGAATTAACTTACACAATACCGATGACAATGTCCTTCCACGAACAACGTCCTAAATGAAAAGTCGGTCGCTCGAACAACCTTGAACAACAACAATTACCAACAATCGATCAATACACGAATCAAATACGATCATAACCGACCCAAACGTCGATACAACAATATCCGAACTCGTAGATGTACTCTAACGAAAACGTTGAGATACCCGTTGGTTAAAACCAAACCCAAATTATCGAACCAACTCCAAAATGATTGATTCAAACCAGCACAACATTATCAATGACATCAATAATCTCATAGAAGTCCACAATTCAAGTTAATAATAACGACAATCGGAAATCCCCAAAATAACCGAAGTCAACCCCAATGGTTCTTGAAATAATTCCGAAAATAACCATTAAATCCGTAAGAATATACTTATCCAAGGTAGATAATCCATATCTAACATATTCCAATGATAATCCAAGCTTACACGAAGAAATCGGAAGGAAAAACCCAAAATCCGAAATTCTAGATCCAAGAGATTAATACCTTTGATTCGATGATGAAGATGATGAAATGATGATTAACCCGAAAGATGAGCTTGAAGATGATGATTGATGAATACACCTCTAAGAATCCTCTCCGAATCGCTCGAAATCGCCCAGAATTACCGAAGGAATGAAATGAGATGAATAAATGACGAACTCTGACTAAACTGTCCAATTTATAGTCAGTCCAGGTTAGCGTGCGCTAGCCCTTGTGCGTAGCGTGCGCTAACGAGTAATTTGGGTAGTCCAGTACCCACTGTCCGAACACGGTAGCGCGCGCTACGTACCTTCTTGTAGCGTGCGCTACGGCCATATTACTAGCGTGCGCTAAGACCCAATATTAGCGTGCGCTAACGAAATATTGATGCCCAGCACTGGAGTCCAGAAAACTGTCTGACCTCTGATCTGACCCCGATAGCGTGCGCTACAACCATTGTTTAGCGTGCGCTAATATATCGGTTGCGTACGCTAACAACAATACATAGCGTGCGCTATGAATTAATCCAGTGCAGTCCAGTAGCCACTGGACTCAACCTGATCCGTCCCTAGCACGCGCTACTCCACACATATAGCGTGCGCTACTACAACCCGTTAGCGCGCGCTACTTACCACTCGTAGCGTGCGCTACAAATAATCTCACCTGCAGTCCAGTACCTTGGATCGGCCAGGACAACCTTAGCGTGCGCTAAAGCTGAGTGGTAGCGTGCGCTACCTATACCCAATTAGCGTACGCTAAAAGGAGTATGTAGCGTGTGCTACTCCTCACGCACAGCTCGCAACAAAAATGACAATGATGATAAACGCGGCACGAAACTCCAATCAGATTAGTGATGAATGACGATTGATACACGATACAATTACTCTGAATGATGAATACCATGACTGAATATGAGTGACAAATGATCAATAATGAGTGAAATTACTGAGTGATAATGACTGAATGATAAATACTGAATGATAATTACTGAATTACAACCGGGTATTACATACACCCCCCTTAAAAGAGTTTCGTCCCCGAAACTAAGGGTCAAACGATTCGGGATTACTCTCCCGCATACTATCCTCGGTTTCCCAAGTAGCCTCTTCGACTCCGTGTCTAGACCACTGAATTTTAACCAAAGGAATCGTCTTATTCCTCAACTGCTTGATTTGCCGCTCTAAAACTCGTATAGGACGTTCCTCATATGAATGATCGTCGGCGATCTCGATTTCGTCGAACTGAAGTATGTGACTCGGGTCGGCAACATACTTCCGCAACTGAGAGACGTGAAATACATTATGAATTCGGCTCAACGCCGGAGGTAAAGCCAATCGATAAGCTAACTCACCTACTCGATCCAAAATCTCGAACGGTCCAATGAATCTCGGACTCAACTTTCCCCTCTTCCCAAAACGGAAGATACCACGACTCGGGGATACCTTGACCAACACATGGTCACCAGCCTCGAACTCTAATGGTCGACGATGGTTATCTGCATATGATTTCTGTCGACTCTGAGCGGTCAACAAACGACTTCTGATCAAAGCTACCTTCTCACGGGCGGCTATAAGCATATCGGGCTCGGTGCCGATTGATTCTGATAAGTCGTCCCAACACAACGGAGATCGACAACGACGACCATACAAGGCCTCGTAAGGTGCCATCTTGATCGAAGCATGCCAACTATTATTATACGTGAACTCGATCAATGGTAGTTGGGCTTCCCAATCGTCTTTCCAATCGAGGACGCATGCCCTCAACATGTCCTCTAATGTCTGAATGGTCCTCTCTGATTGTCCGTCGGACTGAGGATGAAAAGCGGTACTGAGGTTAAGCTGAGTTCCCATAGCACGATGAACTGATTTCCAAAAATGCGACACAAACCGTCCGTCACGATCGGAAACGATACTTTTAGGAGTACCGTGAAGTCTGACTATCTCTTTAATGAACAACTGGGCAAGTCTCTCGGGACCCCACGTATCCTTGATTTCAAGGAAATGAGCTGATTTGGTTAAGCGGTCCACGATCACCCAGATCGTGTTCATGCCACGACGACTCGTCGGCAAACTCGTGATGAAATCCATAGAAATGTCTTCCCATTTCCACTCGGGAATAGGAAGAGGTTTCGATACCCACGGCCGCTGATGTTCAATCTTAACTTGTTGACAGGTTAGGCATCTCGAAACAAATTCTGCGACTTCTCGCTTCATATTACTCTACCAGTAATTTTGTTTCAAGTCCTTGTACATCTTACTAGACCCCGGATGAACAGAATAAGGGGTAGCATGAGCTTCTATCAAAATCGAGTTTTTCAACTCGTCATTCGCCGGTACGCACAACCGATTCTTAAACCTCAAAAGTCCATCCTCGTGGACCACAAATCCAGTGGGCTTTCCTGAGCCACATCCTCTCGGATGCGCAACAATGATGGGTCCGAACCCGATTCTCTCGGATTTCCTCCTCGAGTGACGATGAAATCTCTAACATACAAAGCCGCCCGAACTCGCCAAGCCGGACCTCGATCTCGGTTCTAAGGAATTCCTGTGAAGCTCCTACGGGTATTAAACGGGCAAGCATATGCTCTGAACGGACTTACGACTCAAGGCGTCGGCGACAACGTTCGCCTTGCCCGTGGTAGAGGATCTCGATATCATAATCTTTGATTAATTCCAACCACCGTCTCGACGCATATTTAACTCCTTCGAGTAAATATATACTTTAAGCTCTTATGATCGGTGAATATCTCGATGTAACGCCATAAAGATAATGACGCCAAATTTTCAAAGCGAACACCACGTTTGCTAGCTCCGTGTGGGTCGGATAATTAACCTCGTAAGGTCTCAATTGCCGTGAAGCATAGGCAATAACCTTCCTGCTCGCATGAGTACACATCCGAGACCCCGTCCGACGCATCACTATAGACCACAAATCCTTCCGTCCCTCGCGGCAAGGAAAGTACAGCCGACATTAACCGGCTCTTGAGTTCCTCAAAACTCCGTTGACACGCGTCGGACCACGTGTATTTCTTATCCTTCCGCAAAAGGTTCGTTAAGGGTTGAGCGATTCGAGAAAATCCCTCTACAAATCGCCGATAATAACCCGCTAATCCGAGGAAACTTCGGATTTCCTTAACGTTCTTCGGAGGTAGCCAATCTCGAATAGCCTCCGTCTTCTGAGGGTCGACACGAACTCCGTCTGATGAAATTACATGTCCGAGAAAAGTCACTTCGGACATCCAGAACTCACATTTGGAGAACTTCCCATAAAGTTGTTCTCGTCTCAACACGTCGAGCACTTGATGAAGGTGAAACTCATGTTCCTCCCGGTCACGAGAATAGATCAAAATGTCATCGATGAAGACAACAACAAACCGATCCAAAAAGTCGATGAAGACCCGATTCATTAACTCCATGAATACCGCAGGTGCATTAGTCAATCCGAACGGCATAACCACAAACTCATAATGACCATAGCGTGTTCGAAACGTTGTCCTCGCGATATCCGACTCTCGAATCCGCAACTGATGATATCCAGATCTTAAGTCGATCTTGGAAAATACTGAAGCTCCATGAAGTTGATCTAAGAGATCATCAATACGGGGTAAGGGATACTTATTCTTGATCGTCACCCGGTTCAATTCCCGGTAATCAATACACAAGCGGAACGAACCATCCTTCTTCTTGACAAATAACACTGGTGCTCCCCACGGGGACGCACTCGGTCGAATATAACCCTTCTCGAATAATTCTTCAAGTTGGCTCTTTAATTCCTGCATTTCGGTCGGGGCCATCCAGACGGTGCCTTCGATATCGGGACGACTGTGCTCCAACTCAATCGTGAATTCCACATCCCTCTGTGGAGGCAAACCAGGTAACTCGTCTGGAAAAACATCGGCATATTCCCTCACCACAGGAATATCCGTTAACATTACTAATGATTTCTCGGTTTTGGTCATATAGCACCAATAACCGACACATCCCTGATTGAGTAATCTTACTGCTTTCATCAAATTAATGACTTTACCAGAACAGCCGGGATTACCTCCCTGAAACACACATTCGACTCCATCGTTCAAAATGATAGTGACCAAACGCTTTGGACACTAATAATGGCATCATGACGATCCATCCAATCAATACCCAAGATGACGTCATCCCTCGGCAAATCTACTACGATTAGGTCCGCCGCCATACACGACCATGAAGTCAATCGACAATTCTGAATCTCACGACTTCCGACAATTCGTCTACCATCAGGTAGGCCAATGACATAAGGCTCACAACTAGTAGCACTACCCAGACGTAGTCTACTCAAACATGACTCGGAAATGAATGAATGCGATGCACCAGTATCAAAAAGGGTACACACAGGTTGAGATAGAATATCGAGTGTACCTGAGATCATCCGGGCCTCGGGATCATCGGTCTTCTTCATCTCATAAATTCGGGGCTTGCCGGCCCCCGAACCGGACGCTCCCGTCTGATAGCTCTTGGCTCCGCCTTTAGCTCCTGTCGTCTTGAACGACGCTGACTGAGTGGCCTGATTCTGCACCGAATGACACAGGGCCTGAGATGACGCCGGAGTGGGTTTAGAGTCCCTTCGGCAAAAACGGGCCCTATGCCCAGCAATCCCACAGTTGTGGCACGTGACAGTCTGCTTCGGACATTTGGTGCTGAAATGACCCTGTTCCTCACAGTTGAAACAGGTGATGGCCGAACTGGCCGCTCGCGACTGAGATTCCGCGGGTTTAGACGCCGTGGGAGGTCGCTCAGAAAAAGTAGAGCCCGCACGTGGTTTCTTGAAAGTGGCCTGACTCCGTCGACCGATTACGGTTCTTAGACTTCTTGCCAGCTGATGAGGGTTGTTGCTTAGCAATTTCCTTAGCAGTAAGCTCGTAAGTGAGAGCTTTCTCAATGAACTCGGCCAGAGTGGTACAGTTATGATTAAGCAACTGAAGTCTCATACGGGGTTTCAGCCTCTTGCTGAAATACTTGATCTTGTCCGCCTCAGAGTGAATGATAGACGAGGCGAACGGAAGAAGTTCCTGAAATTTTTCGGCGATGGCGAGAACATCATCATCCGCCGAAAGGTCGGGAGTGAGTAATTCCGACAACTTGGCCTCCATGAGTGGGGCCGGATAGTACCTATCCATCATGAGAGTCTTGAACTGATCCCAAGTACATGTTCCGTCTGTGGGCTTCAACGATAACCACCATGAATGAGCGCTCTTACCGAGATAGTAAGACGCAACTGAAACTTTATGCCCTTCAGGGCAATCCACCATAGCAAATAACTTCTCAAAATGCTCAAGCCAATGAACAATATCCGCCGGCTCAGATGAGCCCTCAAAAGTAGGTGGTCGCTGGCGAGAGATATCGCTAATGATATTGCTTACACCCCTCTCTTGCCTCTGAGGTGGCGGCAGAGGAGCCTACTGATTTTGATTGACGGAGTTATGCATCGTCTCCATCAACTGAGCCATCTGAGTCATCTGGGCCATCATGCCCTGCATAAATGTGAGTGGGTCAACCCGGACACCCTCTGACTGAGCCGTGTCCCGGGTACGACTCCCCGACAGTGAATGATCGCGTCCAGGTGAATGAGTGGCAGCGTCGCTGCTTGATGAATTAGCATTATTCCTGGCATTTGCACGTGTATTCGCACGAGTTCTTGGGATTCGGCCCGCTCCACGGCCTCGTCCTCCACGTCCTCTGCCAATTCTTTCCATATCAAGTGGAAAGTCATATGATAATTATATATCTCGCATGAGTATCACATTATGATTATATTATGAAATGATGAAAATGAGCATACGCGCTCAAATACAGCGATTACATGAATGATTAGTTGACGTGACATGATTATCGGATGAAGTTACTGAAATGATTATCTTGAATGAGTTAACAAGATTAATGATTTGATCTTCACGATCAACAACCGAACAATGAGATGAATTGGTGATTAATGAGTTAACTCGACCGTCCCGGTCAAAATGACAATGATGATTGAGGATTGTTAATCGATGAATTATGAATGAATGATTAATGCGAAATTATACCACGGCATTAGAAATCTTACGATTCTTGGTCCGATTGGCTCGGCATTTGCACAGGTCACACGTGACGCGAAAGTCCAATGATACTAGTCCGATGACGATGATTTCAAATGAGACATGACTTGGAGGGTAGTATTCAAAACCACGCTCCGATACCAACTCTGTAACACCCCAAACTAGGCGGATATTACGGTCTGTGGACCCCGACTAGGACCCACCAGGTGAATGAAAATGAATGGATTACATGGTAAATGTAGTACCGAACCACATTACACAATTAATTACTCCGATGAGGAGTTTCATACAACATACCTGTGATGATATCAATACAAGTATATTTTATATGGAGATAAAATATACAACACCGAGTGAAATGAATATTCAAACGGAATGTCTGCGTGGGAATAAATGAAGAAAACATAAGTGATCAATAGATCGGGCCCCTACTAGTATCACTCAGGACTCTCGCCGTCACCGTGCTCTCCCGTGCCTTAGCCTTGCCATGACACAAAAACAAGATCCCCAACGAAGTCGGCCATACGTAACAACAATCCTCAAGGGTTGAAAATACACAATCATGATATATCTGAAATTATGAATTATCCTGTCGAAACATACGCAATCAAACATGCTATATGAATCGACTATCAGTACGGCTCAAAGGAATGGCGCCACACTACGTCCGGGATGGAAATGTGTCCGTGCACAAGCCACCAACGAGTATCGATCGAATACACGCATGGTCTTGTACCTAATCAGTCTCACGAAGCCATCAACTCGTGTGCACAGTCCAATGTGAGGCCACCAACCAACACACGACTATAATGTGCCCGACATGAAAATCCTACACATACCAACCGGCACGCCAGTATGACCCGGAATGCCACATTATGACAAAAGTGACAACGATAATGAATAATGACTCACCAAGATTAAATGATGGTGAAATGACTGACAGCTCAATGAAATGATTGGAACCGTCGTTCCTCGTGAATGAAGTAATTAAGTGACAATTACAAGTTTTGAAACGGTTAGTACCTTATGAATGAATTATGATTATGAATGAACAACAACAAAAGGAATGAATATCCTTTTAACCGAGTAAGAATTAACTTACACAATACCGATGACAATGTCCTTCCACGAACAACGTCCTAAATGAAAAGTCGGTCGCTCGAACAACCTTGAACGACAACAATTACCAACAACCGATCAATACACGAATCAAATACGATCATAACCGACCCAAACGTCGATACAACAATATCCGAACTCGTAGATGTACTCTAACGAAAACGTTGAGATACCCGTTGGTTAAAACCAAACCCAAATTATCGAACCAACTCCAAAATGATTGATTCAAACCAAAGACAACATTATCAATGACATCAATAATCTCATAGAAGTCCACAATTCAAGTTAATAATAACGACAATCGGAAATCCCCAAAATAACCGAAGTCAACCCCAATGGTTCTTGAAATAATTTCGAAAATAACCATTAAATCCGTAAGAATATACTTATCCAAGGTAGATAATCCATATCTAACATATTCCAATGATAATCCAAGCTTACACGAAGAAATCGGAAGGAAAAACCCAAAATCCGAAATTCTAGATCCAAGAGATTAATACCTTTGATTCGATGATGAAGATGATGAAATGATGATTAACCCGAAAGATGAGCTTGAAGATGATGATTGATGAATACACCTCGAAGAATCCTCTTCGAATCGCTCGAAATCGCCCAGAATTACCGAAGGAATGAAATGAGATGAATAAATGACGAACTCTGACTAAACTGTCCAATTTATAGTCACCCGTGTTAGCGTGCGCTAGCCCTTGTGCGTAGCGTGCGCTAACGAGTAATTTGGGTAGTCCAGTACCCACTGTCCGAACACGGTAGCGCGCGCTACATACCTTCTTGTAGCGTGCGCTACGGCCATATTACTAGTGTGCGCTAAGACCCAATATTAGCGTGCGCTAACGAAATATTGATGCCCAGCACTGGAGTCCAGAAAACTGTCTGACCTCTGATCTGACCCCGATAGCGTGCGCTACAACCATTGTTTAGCGTGCGCTAATATATCGGTTGCATACGCTAACAACAATACATAGCGTGCGCTATGAATTAATTCAAAGGTACCCAAAGAGCCACCGGACTCAACTCGATCCGCCCTAGCGCGCTACTCCACACATATAGCGTGCGCTACTACAACCCGTTAGCGCGCGCTACTTACCACTCGTAGCGTGCGCTACAAATAATCTCACCTGCAGTCCAGTACCTTCTGGACTGCAGCCTGGACAACCTTAGCGTGCGCTAAAGCTGAGTGGTAGCGTGTGCTACCTATACCCAATTAGCGTACGCTAAAAGGAGTATGTAGCGTGCGCTACTCCTCACGCACAGCTCGCAACGAAAATGACAATGATGATAAACGCGGCACGAAACTCCAATCAGATTAGTGATGAATGACGATTGATACACGATACAATTACTCTGAATGATGAATACCATGACTGAATATGAGTGACAAATGATCAATAATGAGTGAAATTACTGAGTGATAATGACTGAATGATAAATACTGAATGATAATTACTGAATTACAACCGAGTATTACAGCGTCAGCAGATCGCCGGCGCGCGATGGCATCCAGATCGGTCGTCCAGGCCTTCGGCAGGGAGGCGGTAGCCCGAGCAACGTAAGAAGGGATATCGCTGACCTCGCGAGGATCTTTGCTCGTCAGGAAGTCCAAAACCATTGGTGAGCAGTTCGGGTCGGAGTGGCGGATCATGTACAAAGAGCAAAAGAGTTAGTATGTTTCCTACACAAGTGACACAACTCAGCAAAGCGACCGGGCTCACGTTTCGACCTTCTCTGGGTCGCGGCCGAAGAAGGTCCTGCCACGCGGAGTCTCGGCCTCAGCGGTCGCCGTGGACTGAAGGAAAGCCGAAGATGGCGTGGACCCATCCACCAGAGGAACCGCAGAAAGCAGAGGCACGGAGATCGGCGGCTCGTCAGCAGTGGCAGGAGCCGAGGGCTCCACAGTTCTCCGTTTCTTGTGGATGAGCCGAAGTTGCTTCTCCTCCTGAGGCTCCTGCTCTTCGACGACAGACTCCTGGAGAGGTCTTGCCTCCGGGTTCGGTCGCAGAGGAGCGGTAGGAGCTTGGCTCACCTTTTTCCCTTGACGAAGGCAGTTCATGACCCCCAGATTAGACATGGCAATCACAGCAGGGGGCTCTGGGAAACAAGGGAAGCGAATTTCTGCAAAAGAAAACAGTCGACAAAGTTAGTAATTTTCCTCAATCAAGACAATCGACATGTCAAAGAAGATCGCGAGAGTTCGTACCTGGAACCTTTAGATGGCGAGGGAAGCGAAACAACCGAGAAGCCAACCAAGAGGCTTTGTTGTTGATTCGGCGTGCGTCTATATGATAGTTGGGAAGACTCCGTATCTTCTCCCAGACAATCGCGAAATCAAAAGCGAGGTCGCCTGCCGCCGGAACAATGACACCTGCAAAAAGAAGGCCAAAATCAGACCGGTTCAGAATATATCCAAACAAAGGGAGAGTATAAATCCTTACTTGGACTCCTCTCCCAAAAGCCAGTGGGAATATCCAACTCGTCGATTGGGTTGTCGCTCGCTGCCGACTTCCACGCGTCGCCGACCCAGAACCACTTCGACGGATCGCCCCTTACTTTATTCGGGACCCCAAGAATCACCCGGCCTGAGCGACCCTGGATGTGATAGCCGCCGACAGAGCCTTTTTGAACCGTCAATTTGAAGAGGTGGTTCATCTCCAATGGCGCAGGAAGATGATACAGCCGATGGTCACCAAACAAAGTAAGGCTGCAGACGATCTGTAGACAGGCGTTCGGTGTCAATTGAAGCGGCGCCACGTTCCAGGTGGTCAGCAGGTAGAAGAAGAGTAAACAGCAACGGGAATCGCGGTCCAGCCTCCATTATCGCCTCGTTGACGGCGACCATGCCCTCAAGAGGTTGATTGGCTCGCTCGTTCTCGGCGGGCATGTGGAGGCAAACATCAGAAGGAACATGGAACCACGCCCTCCAACGGTCCAGATCCTTCCTGGTCGCCGAGCTCCCAATCTGGCTAAGGGTCCATAGAGATCGGCGAGTAGCCCGGAACAACGTCCGCTTTACAGGTTCATAAGGATGGGCAATCGAGTATTTGGTAAAGTTAAATTTGGGGAGTGGGCCGGCCAATCTCTCCATGAGTTCGGCAAAATCTGTGAAGGCTTTGCCGAATGCGCTGTTCCGCTCCCAGTGCGCCTTCGCATCCGTCTCCTCCTGTTTCAGTGAACAAATCCTCTCGGCCTCCGCCGCCTTGGCCGCGTCGGCTTCATTAAAGAGTTCTTCGACCTCCGCGGGCTCAATCCCGGCATGGATGGCCTCAACGGCAGTGTCCACATGCAGCTCCGCAGAAAGTTCATCCCGGGCGGTCAAAGGCCCGACGGCGGAAGTACTACCCGCCTCATACGCATCTGGTCTTCCTCCGGACATATTCAAAGAGAAAGGAGGGAGAAGAAGTTTTTTGTTCCTACCTAGAGAGTCTGAGTCGAACGACGATCGTCACACAAAGCTTCGAGGGAAATCGTCTATGTCTTGTTCTCATATGGAAATGCATAAGGTTTTTTACCTTGTAACCCCAGTCCTTTTTATAGGCAAGAGCGGGGGCTTCTGGGCAAATAAGCGAAGTCCCGAGGATCGAAGTGCAACCGTCAGATAAGACTGCATTTAATGCTGCCCTTGAATCCTGCGTGCGCATCGTTTCGAGGGCACGCCAGAGGACAGCCTGGAAAAATCGTCGGACTCCCCCAACAGAAATGCGACACGTGCCCCAGGACGTTTCAAGACCGCTATCATTCCCCGCTCATTTCAGCGATCAAATAGGTCGTCCAAATTCAAAATCAGTCCGTTCGAGAGACGATCGTCTGTTCCATAAAATGCTGAGTCGCTCGTTTAAATCAAGCGATCGCCAATAGAACCACCTCACCCCACGTCTTCAACATCGGAGCGAGCTGGGGGGCAATTGTTGTGCGGCGATTTATATGCCTCGACGGCGATCGGCATAAGGGCCGAGCGACCGAAGCCAGCATTAGATAATCCAAGGCAGACTTGCCAAGTGAAGAGTCCAGACCGAGATCAGGTACCGAGCGATCGACGTCCAGGGCGATCGCCTCTTGGCACCTAGCCATCGACTCTGGTGCCCAACCAAAGACGACCGTTCTATGCCACGTGTAAGGCCATCATCCGTCATATCTATGAAGACCAGATCTCACGGTGGTGACCCACATGCAAATCCGAGAATAGCGCCGCAGAATAAGGATCTTTGACTCCAACCCATCAACAACTGTCAAACGACAAGGACTGCCTCACCTAACGACAGACCCGCCGAAAGGTCCTAGGTGGGACCTCCCAAGACAGCGACACAGGACGCGTGTTGTCTTCTCATTGGATCGCACATTCGGCTGCCAGCAGCTGCTGCGGACTTTAAGGAGACCAACCCATGTGCTAAAGACGATCGCCCGCTTATTATAATATAGTAAAGGCGATCACCCAGCTACCTTGACTCCTATAAATAGAAAACCTCCAGCAACTGGAAAAAGGTTCACAAACTGTAGTTTCCATACGAGAGTTCAGAAACTGTTGAATCCTACAGCTAAAAACACAGCACTCCATCATTGTTACAAGAACTCACAGAGCATCAACTCTGGTTCTTCCGGCAATCATCAGTACTCAAGAGCTAGATAAGTAGGGTCTTTACACTCATTGTAATTGTACTCTAACATTAATATTTGTACTCCCAAGTATTTGTATTAATAATATCTCGCGAGAGCATTCAAGCCCGGGACTAACACCCCTGGCAAATCTTGTGTTAGTTACTTTCCCTCAGACGTGCTCTCGCATTTTGTTTGTTACTCATCCATTCCAGCAAACCCTTCCGAATAAAATTTTGGGTAACATCACCTAGTATGATCATCTGTAAACTTAATGAAATATTGATATCCATCATGTGATGCTTATAAAGCACCACATACGTCAGTATGGATTAATCCTAGTTTATCAGTGGCTCTTTCAAATGTTCTTGTGAAGGGGGACTTAGTCATTTTGCCATTAAGGCAAGATTCACAAGTAGGAAAGAGATCCGATCCCAATGGACCCATAAGTCCATCCTTTTCTATTTTGTAAAACTTGGTCTGACCAACATGACCAAGTCTAAGATACTATTTCAAAACTTGATTAGTTTCATCCCTACCACGTTTCCTAGTCATAGTATTCACAACGACTTTGTTACTGAGATTTAGATGATACAATCCATTTAACAATGTAGCGGTGCCCACTAGTTTATTTCTAAAATAAATTTTGCAGGAACCATCACCAATGAAAAATGAAAAGCCTTTCCGATCCATGACCGGAATGGATACAATGTTTTTATGCCCCTTGGGCAAAACAAGTACATATTCTAAAGTCACAACAAAACTGGATTCTAAACCCAAAAGAAGTGATCCTATGTCAGTTGCCTTGACACTATGCCCGCTTCCGACAGTGATCATCACTTCCCTAGCTCCCAACTTCCTACTTTGTTCCAGATCTTGATTCACGATACAAATGTGAGAAGTAGCACAAGAATATAGTATCCAATAAGTAGAAAATTCAGTAGCAGAACAATTTGTTTCCAAAACTAAAAGTTCTGTACCTGAAGCGCCATGAAGAATTGGATAGTCTCTAGCCCATCGGGGCCTTTTGGAAGCATCGGGGCCTTGCCCTTACCCTTAAAGTCCTTGATTTGTGGTCCTGTCCGCTTCTTGGTCTTTTGGAAGCATCGGGGGCCTTGCCCGCATTTGAGACAAGCATCCTTCTTTTTGCCTTTTGGAACCATCGGGGCCTTGCCCTTACCCTTAAAGTCCTTGACTTGTGGTCCTGTCCGCTTCTTGGTCTTTTTCTTCTTATTTTTGGACCACCGAGATCCAGAAGAAACCACAAGGGCAGACTCCTTTATCTGCGGAATCTTCATCTGAGACTGAGCGGTCACCAGCTTGTTCATCAACCCTGCTAAGTTGCACACAATCTCATTGCAGTTGAAATTCATAACAAACTGTGAGAAGGAATCAGGGAGAGACTGTTGGATAAGGTCGGTCTGAAGAGAAGTATCCATCTTAAAATCAAGAGCCTCCAATCTCTCAATCATAGATATCATTTTGAGGACGTGGTCCCCAACCTTCTCACCTTCCTTCATCCTAGCACCAAATAGTTGCTCAGATATCTCATATCTAGTGGTTCGACTGTGCTCACAATAAAGTTCGGTTAAGTGAGATAAAATATGCCTAGCAGAAGTCATTATCTCATGAGCTCTCTGAAGCTTATTAGACATAGAAGCCATCAAATAAGCACGGACTTTTACGTCATCCTCAACCCACTTTTCATGGTTTTCAATCTCTTCCTGATTGGCTCTTGTCCGCACCGAAGGCGCCGGAATGTCCGTCTCCAAGACGTACCCCAATGCCTCTATACTAAGGACTATCATCAGATTGCGTAGCCAATCCACAAAGTTAGGTCTGATTAGGGTGTTCTTTTCGAGTAGAATTGTGAGTGGGTTCATTGTCATATTGAGAGTTATGTTCGTCTGCATTAAGTACGACAGATTTATTAGTGACTCGTTCAATTATGATCTGCGTATAGAATTAAGGTCTTTTATATTCTTATTACCCAACTCCCACTATTTTTATCGGAATAACACACTCCCATGTGAAATCCGGAAGTATCGTTCGCTCTACTTCATAGTGGTGATCAAGTTCTTTATAAATCTTAATAGAGGGCAACCAAACAGGATTCTAGTCTATTAATTTTCATAAAGTGGTGTCCAACACCAACCCATCTGATGGATGATTATATCTTCTTTTTTCCCTTGTTCACTCCCCTCGACCTATACGGTTTCTATAGTTTGTGAGCAAGTTAAGTTTATACCATCGACGCAAATCAGTTTCACAATTGAATCTTATCCGGCAACCGAACAGGTTTCTAGGGATACAATTTGCTCCAACCGAAGGCATGCAATGCGCTCTCGGTAATTTATCCATCCTCCCCGAATGACTACCCCGATTACTCGGAAGCATAGCACATCCAATTTGGATTTCAATTTTCCGAAAGCTCGATGGAGAGAATGAAAACCTTGAAACTTTATAAACTTAATAATTTGACATGCGAGAATTTTCGCGATTAATGTTACACTTTGCACATTAATTCATTTAAGCGCGTTTGTGGATTCATACAATATGAGTAAACATTCACAACCTAGTTGCTACAAACATGTAGTTCATGGACCGTTCCTAGAATCAAAAACTCCGTAATCTAATTAGAAGTCATCGGTCTCGAATCTTCATCTTCTCGAACGGATCTTCCTATGGTCTTTGTCATTACATATAAATTTTACATTGAAAAATTGTATCCTAGATACAAATATTTCTAGTAAAATAAATAGGCTCAAAACGGTCTTTACAACCCAATCGAATAAAACCGAACGATTCAAAACTAAGTCCATGAACCACATCACCATTCAAAAATAATGCATCAAACACATTAAATAAATGGCATTCATAATTAATCTAAATATTGATCCAATCAATATAAATTAATCCATCCAAACGAATTAATCCAATTAATTCAAGCAACCGTTAATTTCAACTTGTTCCGGATGAGAAAATATTTCATTAAACTAATTACCCTAAGAATAAAATTACCATAATTAAATCTTAGTCAAATTAAATCCAATTTAATTTGTGGGAAATTAATTATCGAACGAAATATTAAAAACAGAGTCGAAAAACACGGCCGAGCCAAGCCCGGCACCGCCAAAGAAGCTACCCAAAGAAGTCGCCGAGGTGGCCACTGATCGCTAAGATCGCTCGAAGTGGCCGGAACGCTTCCGAGCATGGCCGGCACAGGGCCAAACCACGGTCCACAGGGCCAGACCGCATGGCAGTGCCCGGACAGCTCCAAGCTGCCGGGTCCGTTTATGTTTTCGGCTCATTTTTCTGCCCCGATTCCAAAAATAATATTTTCTAATCTTTATATTACACATTTAAATCAGTTTTAAAAAGAAAAATAAATTTATATTGTAACATAAAATCATGAAAAATTAATTTTTTAGATGAACAATAGAATATCAACGATTAATACGATTATATTCCAAATCATTCACCATCCAATCAAGCATTCCAAATGCTAAATATCGTATATACAATCGCAAGACCTACACTCCGATACCACTATTGGGATTCGGTGCCTAAAACGAAGGCCCAGCAGAAGCGGTAAAACGAAAATTAATTCGATCCGAATCCCTAAGAGGATCGATCAAGTTAAGTATATACGAATATAAAATGAAAACAAGGAAGATTAGAAATCATACCCTCTTAGTCCGTTGACTAAATGGTGTACTCCTTGAAGACGATTCCCCAAGCTTTAGATGCTCTTCCCACGAATCTGATTCTTCAAGTTCTTGAATGATCCAACGCCGAAAGCACCGCGTCTCTACTTGCCACGCGCCGGATAAACGATTGGAATGACAATGCCTTGCTATCTTCCAAGGATACGACTAGAGCAAGGTTGTAGAAGCTTTCTAAATTAATACTACAACACTCTAAGTGTTTATTCTTAATCTCTCAATTAATCTCTCTATTTTTCTCCAAGAAAAAACTCTTAAGATGAAAGTGAAGAAGATGAAGACTTAGTAAAACAATTTTCCTTTCTCTCTCTATGATAACTCACGATGCAAGTGTCTTGGGAGGAAGTGGGAGTCTTCACATCTTATTCTAATCCTTTTCATCTCAAGACAAAAATACACCTACACTAAAATGATATCACATGATATCTTGTCCCTTTGGTCATAAGTCTTCCATTATAAAATGGAGACAAAGACTAAGGGAGGAGTAGGTGAGGGAGGGGGGCGGCTATCTAGAAAGAAACGAACGAGTTCGGTTCGTTCCAGACTCCCGTGAGTCCAAACAGATAAACTCCAATTCCGTTCCTATATATTTATATTAATTAATTAATCCAATTAATTAATCATATCAAATCCATAATAATATAATTAATTTCTCTAAGAAATAATTATATTCATGAATTAAATTAATCACCCAGTAATTTATTTAATTCACTAGGCCGTAAATTAATTTATCCAATAAATCAATTTAGACATCCAACCTCCCAATAAATTAGATATCCAATATCTAATATTAATAAAGAGAGAATAAGCTCGATTCATTTCGTCGTCAATTCTATTGCGCGACTCGGTAGGTCCATCTCAGTTAGCAATGGGAGGAACCAAAGAGTAGTAGCACCACCTAGCCAGCCTGGCGGCCTACACTGTACCCCAACTGAGAACGAATGATAGGGATCATTCAAAAACCATTATGTCGTGAATACCAGTATACGTATAAACCCTTCTTTCAAATGTCCCGATCAAGTTATAGGGTCACGGTCAGTCAAACCCTATCTGTACTTGACTCTATGCATGTGTTAATGCAAATCGAGATAATAGAGCTCTCGTGTATCCAATACAACTAGCTCCAATGCTTTGGCCAAAGACTTATGATCTCATATGCCAATAACCGCATAAGACATATAACCCGTTCACTAACAGGAGAAATAATTCTATCTTGGTATTCAGTAGAACCTGCTACTTGCCCGTTAAGACGCACGTCGAGGTTGACCCCCACCTTTTGGTTTTCTGGGTCGAACTACTCTAATGAAAATCTTAATGTCACAAGCACATCCCTAATAAATCCTCAAGACGAAGGTTCACGAATACCTATCACAACCTTTCGATCCCGTCATTGACTGTCCCGGAGTGAAATCCATGTGACGAATCGAGGGTGAGTCGGTTCGAGTATACTAGTCCAATCAGCATACCTACAACGTGTTCTCCCACTAACCATTAGTGTTCGACAGACACTCTCTAAGTCAAAGAACACGTCATACAAGTCTTCGCATAAACTTAACGCCCAGTCAAGTTTCATCGACTTGCGAATGATTAAGTATTTGAGCCATAACCTTTCAAGTGCCGATTCCCTTATCCAATAAGGAGTGGAATGTTTTGCTCTCAAATACACGGACTAGTTTCTATATATATATATTTACGAGTCAGGAATACAGTGACAACCAGTAAATATAGAACATACAATTGCCTTTTGATTATTAATTACATAATAACAAGTACAATGCCCCCACTCATATATCCCCTGAGTGGCATTCGAGTGCATACTCCTAACACCACTAATTCCGATCGCTAACCTTTATGATCACCATGTTTCAGATGACGTTGGATTACGTCAAGGCACAGTAGTTATCATGTTGGACTCTATGATAATTTCAGGTTCAAGGGTTCAATGACATACTGTCATATTGAGATTCCCTTATGAAATTTCCATGCAGTGATCTCAATGTGAGTCTGTGCAGTATTGCGTTCTCCAACTAATACCCATAAGTTTGATTCCTGTTCGGATAAACATTCCTGTTTTGATAATTGCCAACATACAGCAAAGAAGTCTCAAAGAAATCAGAATGTCGTCAAGTACGGAAGCTGTTAGGACTCTCCATACAGCCCATCCATACAACAAAGAGATTTTCCATAGTCCATCCTACACAGCCTACCTCATACAACAAGTAGATATAATGTGTTGGATACAACTTTCAGGCTGGAGGTATTTTACTTAGGAAAAGTAAAACATATCCAACAGGACTGAATAGAAAAAGCTTTAAACCCTTGTGAGATAAACATTATTTATTCATAAAGTATTCACGGTTAAAGCAATATTTATTGCTGATAGGACATCATTTAATGCAGCCGGAGAGAGACAAGTCTGAATGCTCTGAAAAGCATTTAATGCAAAGAGAGAAAGGATGTCTAAAGCATTAAATGCAGTCTGCTTTAATTCAAACATTCAGCAGCCGCCAATCAGAGATAGATGTCAACATCTCACCAACCAGCAATGGCTATATTTATAACGGATACTTTTCTAAGGTTATAACTAGCCCCAAACAAGAGGACTTCATACACAAGCAATATTCATTCTCGCGTAAACTCTGACAGTTTACTCTAACAATCTAGCTATTCAAGAGCAGTATATTTCGTGAGCATACAGCAGTATTCAAGCAAAGAAATATACCAAGTCCTCAACGCAAACAATACAGCATACAACGAAGTTCATAAGAGATCTAGGTGCTGTTTGGAATTGTTCTACCCTTACCGTTGAGATTATCATTTGCCCTGTGTGGACTAAAGATCTTGCGTATTCCGGCCTGTATGGGAAGAATAACATTGTATATGAAGCTTCAATCTGTGAGAAAAGAAAGTCAGAAATAGCTTGAAGCCAATATGTGTGAACGGCGAAAGCTACAACCCTTGTATCAATCTGTGTGAACGATACAGAGACAGGTTTAGTTAAAGTCACGTAGTTGTGTAAGCAGTGATTTTAATAAACTCTTCTCCTGTGTGGAGAACCAGTGGACGTAGAGAACCACTTTAAACTGTGTTTTATTTACTTTTATTATTTACTGTTTTGATTCAACTATGTTTTTTAGTATACATTATAAAACCCTGTACGCATCAGGCAAACAGGAGAACACCCAGTTGCTGTATTCACAACAACTCACTAAACAGATTTCTGCTATGCAACTAACTTCGAAAATCATACAACTTATTGTAGTTCTATTTTTCAAACTGTTTATTATATACTTAGTGGCCAACAAGTGGTATAAGAGCAATTGATTCTAAAAAAATTAGTCGATTTTTAAATGAATTAGATCCACAAATCATTAGCTTTTGAAAAACGTATCATATTTTCATCATCTTCCCTATTTCCTAAATAGATACCTCTATGATAAACAAATTTCCTATATTTTCCATTAATGAGTTTGATGACTGGAGGATTAGGATGGAGGCTCATATTGCAGCCATGCACGAGGAAATGATATTCGTCATCCAGGAAGGTCTAATAAAGATAATGAAGGTTAATCCTGACGCAAGGATAGAAGGACAACCTCATGCTGAAATGCTCGAGAAGGGGCGCGAGCATTGGACGACTGACGATCGCAAGCATGCGAACCTCGACAATGTAGCTAAGAATGCGCTGTTTGTCACCCTCTACAAAGGCACATTCTCAAAGGTAAAGAGCTGTAAGATAGCTAATGAAATCTGGGAGAAACTCAAGCTGATTTGCGAGGGTACTGAGCTCTCGAAAGAAAATAAAATTTCCTAACTTACTCAGCAGTTCGAATCTTTTGAAATGAAATCTTCCAAACCGCTTGAGTAGCTTGATCTCAGATTCACTGGCATTGTCGGCGAACTTGAAGCATTAGGTAAAGTGTATACCCAAAAGGAGAATCACTTCCTGTCCGATGGGACATTAAGACTACAGCTATGCATGTATCTTGTAATCTTAATGACATTTCTACTTTTGACCTCTTCTCTGCTCTCAAAGCTTTTGAGTATGAGATTGACATGAGAGAAAAGACCGAAGAGTCACCTGCCAAGACTACTGCACTACCTGCTGTATCTGACAGGAGACACATCTCTACACCCAGCACATCCAAATCCGCACACAAGACTATAGATAACGATAATGATATCCTGACACAAGATGAAATGGCCCTGCTAATGCACAAGTTCAAAAAGTTCATCAAATAGTCTGGAAAACCCCCTACAGGCCCAAGCCTTTTCACAAGGTAAGTTCTGAATCTCCTTCCTCTAGTGATTCTAACTTATGCTATAACTGTAGGAAACTTAGACATTATGCAAATAAATGTCCAAATTCGAAAGTACAAAAGTTGCCAGAAGCTGATCAACAAGAAAAGGATGAAAGAAGGCGTGTTTGGAAAAACAAGCTCAATGCCCTGATTAGTGAATCATAAGCCTCACCCGCGTCCAACAAGACCGAGGAGTACCTTCAGGCAATCATTGACAGTGACTCCTCCGACGATGAAATCGAGGATAAAGCATATATGTGCTTTATGGCCAAAGAAATACTGAACGATGAGGACAACGATGATGAAGTAAGCTCAACTTCAACTCTTCCTATAAATGCACCGCGTAGCTTTGAAAACATGATGAATGAATTCAAAAACATTCAAAATGCCCATGAGACTTTAAAACGAGAAAACATACAGCTCGAAATTTCAAACTTAGAACTGAAAGATGAAAATGACTTGATGAAAAATAACTATGAAAATATGTCTATTGATTGCGAAAATAGCAAAGTCAACTTTGAAAAACTCATGGAATGCAATCATCAACTTGCCAACTATTTAAATGAGGCTAAGTCTAATAATGAGAGCAAGACAAGTGATTTTGCTTTACTCGAAGCCAAAGTCAAAACTCTTGAGAAGCGAGAAGGAGAATTAGAGACTATCCTGAAATCGTTCGAGATATCCTCTAAACGGATGGAATAAGTTCTAAGCACTGGGCAACATGCCCATGATAAAAGTGGCTTAGGATATAACTCATTATCCAATAAGGGAAAAAATAGTACGGTATTCGTAAGGGGTGTGGAACCTATTCCTGTACCTGAAGAGACTCCAAGTCCCACAAAGGTTACAACCGCCCCTCATCGTACAACGAAGGCTGCGATTCTGCTACCAAGTTCATATCACAAACAGCGGAAATCTCAGCCTTCCAGACCTATAAGGCGTGATCAACAGCATGCTCCCCGAGCATATCAAAAGCGCCAGCATCCATTCAGACAGAAGGCTATATCTAAATATCAAAGGCAAGCACTGCAATACTACCAACAGTTCTGTGGGCCCAGATAATGGATACAAGAGCCCCTCTATCCATCTAGAAAGTAGGTCGCCACACAGTATTAACAACAGCTCTGGGAATCCAACTGGAGACCCAGAAGACAAGCTATAAGGCCTAAGAAAATGGCTCCACCTCCAAGACGGCAATCGTACTGGAATAATAAACATAGATTTTACATGCACGAAAATCAATGTTACAGCAACTACATGCCTGCCCCACGTAGACATCACAAAACTAGACCAGAAGTAACCTACAACAAACTAATTGCTGTCAGACACTTTGGGTACCTAAAGGCACTAACATATATGGACCCAACAATCAAAGGGTACCTAAATCTACTTAAATTCTGCACTTACAAGATATCAAAGAGAAGGACATCTGGTACTTTGACAGCGGATGTTCTCGGCACATGATAGGAGATATCAGCAAGCTGTCAGATTATGTAGAAGGTCGCGGTCCAAAGGTGCGTTTTGGTGACAAGTCCAAAAGAAAGAACAAGAGGGAAGGGAACCCTGCTTGTAGGAAAGTTCAAAGTCACCGACTATGTTGAAGGCTTACAATACAACCTACTTTGTATTAGCCAGTTCTGTGACAAATATTTCCCGTTCAAATTCTATGTAGACCATTGTAGGGTGAAGGATATTAAGACCAAAGAAATCATCTCACAGGAAGCAGGTCAGGTAATATGTATGTTGCTGACTAGAAGCCTATGAGCTCTACTGTTCCGTGTTTTGTTGCCAAAGGCACTGCGGATCAAAGCTGGCTATGCCACAAGAGGATGTCTCACATCAACTTAAACACGATCAACAAACTCGCTAGACAGGAATGGTTAGCAGTTTGCCCGGTGTTTCATTCCATAAAAACAGCATCTGCGGACCCTGTCAGAAAGGCAAACAAGTCAAAACACCCTGAAAAGAAAATCATACCTGTCCACCCACAGGGTTCTGGACATGCTGTTAGGAGTATGCCCTCGAATGCCACTCATAGGTTATTGAGGGAGGGCATTGTACTTGTAATTATATAAAGCATTATCATAAGGCAAATGAATGTTTCTTTATTTACTCGTAGTTACTGGCATTCCTAACTCCTAAATATACATATAGAAACTAGTCCGTGTATTTGAGAGAAAAACGTTCCACTCCTTATTGGATAAGGGGGTCGGCACTGGAAAGGTTATAGCTCAAACACTTAATCATTCACAAGTCGATGAAACTTGACTGGGCGTTAAGTTTATGTGAAGACTTGTATGAAGTGTTCTTTTACATGGAGAGTGCCTATCGAACGCTAATGGTTAGTAGGAGCACATGTTATAGGTATGCTAATTGGATTAGTATACTCGAACCGACTCACCCTCGATCACACGGATTTCACTATGGGACAGTCAATGACGGAATCGAAAGGTTGTGATAGGTATTCGTGAACCTTCGACTTAAGGATTTAGTAAGGATGTGTTTGTGACATCAAGATTTTCATTAGAGTAGTTCGACCCTGTTGTTGGGTACGGGATCGGATATTGCGCCGTGTTGCGAAAGCGTAAATAAAAATTGCGAAAAATAAATGACGCACGGATTTATAGAGGTTCGGCTATAAACGAGCCTGCATCCTCTCTTTATCTTTTTCAATAGGTTAAAGATAGCAACCTCTACGCCTCTCTTCTATCGGTCGAGGTATAACCATTTACAATCACGTCTTCTATTGGTCCGTGATAAACCACTCGTACTTGTCTTTGCGTCGGTCCAAGTTAAACCGTTTTCCTTTTCTATCGGACAAGGAATCAACCGCTCTAGCTTTCTATGGGTACTAGATAAACCTCACTTAGATATCGATTGTGATTCTAATAATTCCGGATCCTTGATCCTAATAACACCGAATCCAATCGTATCTTTTCTTTTACCACTCGTGTATGTTTTCGTGAATTCTCAATCAAACACTTACAATCAAGCTCAATATCAACAACAAGAATGTGTGTAATAAAATCACAAGAATAGACTATTTGCTCAAGGTTATTGTATATGATCAATACCATAAGCATGGTATTTATAGGCTCCATCATCAAACCAGCCGTTAGCTGCCAGACTGCTCATTACGTATGCTATCATCTCCTTATTACGTACGCACGCCTCTTTACGTACGTTAACCACAATAGGTTACGTACGTAAGCCTCTTCACAAAACAGTCCAGGGAGTTTCGTCATTTTGGGTTACATACGTTATCATTACGTCACTGCTGATGTCATATATCCGTTGCATGCTTTTCTGACTTTGACTCCTCCAACGTTCACTTGTTTGAACTGTGTTACGTACGTTATCTCTCATCCATTACGTACGTAAGCTTCATCATATTATGTACGTTAACATTGTCTTGTTATGTACGTTAGCTTTGATTTTCTCCAGCATTTTGCACTTTGTTTTCCTTCGATGCTTGCTTCGCCTATTCGTTGTTTTGTTTTGTTTAGCAACTTTAATCATCAAAACATTATTAAATTATGTATGGAACAAAATGTTCCAACAATCTCCCCCTTTTTGATGATTACAAAACAACAATACGCCAATGGGATTTACCTGCAAAAATACAAATATATGTATATCTTTACAGACCAAAGTTTTCGACTTTGTCCGTTTCGTTAGAATCTTTTCCCATTTCTTTTTCGACTCCTTCTTTTCTTTTCTCCTTTTCTTTTATCATTTTCAAATTTTTCATTGTCTTTTTCGACGTCTCCTCATTTTTCTTTTCTCATGTTCAACTCCTTTATTTTTCTAATTCTTTTTATATGCTATCGATTTTCTTCGATTTTTCTCCCCCGTTCACGGTTAATCACATTTCAACTTATTTCTCCATTCTCCTATCTCTCCCCCTTTTTGTATTCATTAAAAAGTGCAATAAAATACCAATAAAAAATTCAATAAACAATGAAATATGCAAAAATAAATACAAGGGTATTAACTCCCCCTGAAAATATTATCCGTTTAAAAAAAATTACTCCCCCTGAGTAAAATACCAAAAATCAATGTTTGGGGATCCAACCTATAGTTGGTTTTTGTTTAGAAACGTAGACGATATTTGAAACGATTGTTCCTTTAGGAACCCAAATTTTCTTAATTTTTATCGTCCGTCTCGGGCTTTTGCAACTTGAAATATGATGCCCGATTTTTAAACACTTTTCACAATGAGGTATCTTGAAATTTACGGATTCGTTTTTCAAACGAGTTTTGAATCCTAACCCCTCTTTATTCAAAGTAAATTTTTGAACACCAAGCATTTGTTCAAATTTCTCGTTTCCACACAAGAATTTCTTTGTCAAAGATTTAAGCTTAGTTTGGATTTTAGCGAGATCATTCTTCAAAATATTTTCATTTTCAATACACTTTGAATGATCGATTTCAACAAATTTTCCCTTTTGGATAATTTTGGAATTTTCAATTTCCAGTGATTTAATTTTAGACTTAAGGGATTTGATTTCCGATAATGCAATTTAAAAATCCGTATGAAGTAATTCAAATGCATCAAAAAGTTCATCACGGGAGTACTAACCTGGCTTTCGACGTCGCTGTCATCGAACGAGCTTCGGGCCATGAGAGCGAGATTATTTTGGTCGACAAAATCATCGTCTTCGTCTTCATCGCTCCAAGTTGCCACGAGAACCTCCTTTTTCGGTTTGGCTCGGCAATGCTTAGCGAAGTGGCCTGGTTTTCCACATAGTCGACAAGAATTATCGAACTTCTTAGATTTGCTCGAGATATCCTTCTTCCTCCGGTTTAATAAAGTTTGGAATTTATTAATATTCTCGGCATAATATGCCGCTTCTTCGTCGCTTTCCTCCACCGGGGTTTCTGCTTTCTTTCTCGATATCTTAGCCTTCATGGCTAATGATCGTTCTTTCGGCTTCGGCTTGACACTTCGTGATTTTAACACGATCTCATAATTGATTAGCGAACCAACATAGGCACTAAAATCGAGTGTGTTTAGATCTTTAGATTCCATAATCGCGGTCACGGTGCCGTCCCATTCGCTAGGTAGTGATCGTAAAATTTTCTTGACTTTTTCACTACTAGATAATGGTTTACCAAACGAAGCAAGTCCATTTGTGATGACCGAGAATCGGTCGAGCATATTGGTGATGGACTCGTCACCTTTCATCATGAATAACTCGTAGTCATAGAGAAGCATATTGATTTTCGTCTCCTTGACTTGAGTCGTCCCTTCGTGTGTGATTTCTAGAATTTTCTATATTTCTTTCGCACTCTCACACGATGAGATTCGATTGACCTCTTCCGGATTTAAGGCACAAAATAAGAGTTGAGTAGCCTTACAATTTAGATGGTCATTTTTCCAATCGGCATCGTCGTATTCTTCGAAAGATTTGAGCGTACTGTCGGATTTGATAGGAACTTTTGGGCCGAGACAAATAATCTTCCAAATCTCTATATCGTAGGCACGAAAAAGATTGACATCTTTTTCTTCCATGTCAAATAATTTGAGCCATCGAAGAATGGTGGTCGGTTGAGAGCAAGGCCTTCGACTGGAGAGAATGGAAACGCCATTGGATCATCTTTCGGATGCTAACCCATGTATTGGAGTACTGCTCCGATACCAATTGTTGGGTACGAGATCAGATATTGCGCCGTGTTGCGGAAGCGTAAATAAAAATTGCGGAAAATAAATGACGCACGGATTTATAGAGGTTCGGCTATAAACGAGCCTACATCCTCTATTTATCTTTTTCAATAGGTTAAAGATATAGCAACTTCTACGCCTCTCTTCTATCGTTCGAGGTATAACCGTTTACAATCACGTCTTCTATTGGTCTGTGATAAACCACTCGTACTTGTCTTTGCGTCGGTCCAAGTTAAACCGTTTTCCTTTTCTATCGGACAAGGAATCAACCGCTCTAGTTTTCTATGGGTACTAGATAAACCTCACTTAGATATCGATTGTGATTCTAATAATGCCGGATCCTTGATCCTAATAACACCGAATCCAATCGTATCTTTTCTTTTACCACTCGTGTATGTTTTCGTGAATTCTCACTCAAACACTTACAATCAAGCTCAATATCAACAACAAGAATGTGTGTAATAATATCATAAGAATAGACTATTTTCTCAAGGTTGTTGTATATGATCAATACCATAAGCATGGTATTTATAGGCTCCATCATCAAACTAGCCGTTAGCTTCCAGACTGCTCATTACGTACGCTATCATCTCCTTATTACGTACGCATGCCTCTTTACGTACGTTAACCACAATAGGTTACGTACGTAAGCCTCTTCACAAAACAGTCCAGGGAGTTTCGTCATTTTGGGTTACGTACGTTATCATTATGTCACTGCTGATGTCATATATCCGTTGCATGCTTTTCTGACTTTGACTCCTCCAACGTTCACTTGTTTGAACTGTGTTACGTACGTTATCTCTCATCCATTACGTACGTAAGCTTCATCATATTATGTACGTTAACATTGTCTTGTTACGTACGTTAGCTTTGATTTTCTCCAGCATTTTGCACTTTGTTTTCCTTCGATGCTTGCTTCGCCTATTCATTGTTTTGTTTTGTTTAGCAACTTTAATCATCAAAACATTATTAAATTATGTATGGAACAAAATGTTCCAACAATCTCCCCCTTTTTGATGATTACAAAACAACAATACGCCAATGGGATTTACCTGCAAAAATACAAATATATGTATATCTTTACAGACCAAAGTTTTCGACTTTGTCCGTTTCGTTAGAATCTTTTCCCATTTCTTTTTCGACTCCTTCTTTTCTTTTCTCCTTTTCTTTTCTCATTTTCAAATTTTTCATTGTCTTTTTCGACGTCTCCTCATTTTTCTTTTCTCATGTTCAACTCCTTTGTTTTTCTAATTCTTTTTATATGCTATCGATTTTCTTCGATTTTTCTCCCCCTTTCACGGTTAATCACATTTCAACTTATTTCTCCATTCTCCTATCTCTCCCCCTTTTTGTATTCATCAAAAAGTGCAATAAAATACCAATAAAAAATTCAATAAACAATGAAATATGCAAAAATAAATACAAGGGTATTAACTCCCCCTGAAAATATTATCCGTTTAAAAAAAATTACTCCCCTTGAGTAAAATACCAAAAATCAATGTTTGGGGATCCAACCTATAGTTGGTTTTTGTTTAGAAACGTAGACGATATTTGAAACGATTGTTCCTTTAGGAACCCAAATTTTCTTAATTTTTATCGTCCGTCTCGGGATTTTGCAACTTGAAATATGATGCCCGATTTTTAAACACTTTTCGCAATGAGGTATCTTGAAATTTACGGATTCGTTTTTCAAACGAGTTTTGAATCCTAACCCCTCTTTATTCAAAGTAAATTTTTGAACACCAATCGTTTCCACACGAGAATTTCTTTGTCAAAGATTTAAGCTCAGTTTGGATTTTAGCGAGATCATTCTTCAAAATATTTTCATTTTCAATACACTTTGAATGATCGATTTCAACAAATTTTCCCTTTTCGATAATTTTGGAATTTTCAATTTCCAGTGATTTAATTTTAGACTTAAGGGATTTGATTTCCGATAATGCAATTTAAAAATCCGTATGAAGTAATTCAAATGCATCAAAAAGTTCATCACGGGAGGATGTACTAACCTGGCTTTCGACGTCGCTGTCATCGAACGAGCTTCGGGCCATGAGAGCGAGATTATTTTGGTCGACAAAATCGTCGTCTTCGTCTTCATCGCTCCAAGTTGCCACGAGAACCTCCTTTTTCGGTTTGGCTCGGCAATGCTTAGCGAAGTGGCCTGGTTTTCCACATAATCGACAAGAATTATCGAACTTCTTAGATTCGCTCGAGATATCCTTCTTCCTCCGGTTTAATAAAGTTTGGAATTTATTAATATTCTCGGCATAATATGCCGCTTCTTCGTCGCTTTCCTCCACCGGGGTTTCTGCTTTCTTTCTCGATATCTTAGCCTTCATGGCTAATGATCGTTCTTTCGGCTTCGGCTTGACACTTCGTGATTTTAACACGATCTCATAATTGATTAGCGAACCAACAAAGGCACTAAAATCGAGTGTGTTTAGATCTTTAGATTCCATAATCGCGGTCACGGTGCCGTCCCATTCGCTAGGTAGTGATTGTAAAATTTTCTTGACTTTTTCACTACTAGATAATGGTTTACCAAACGAAGCAAGTCCATTTGTGATGACCGAGAATCGGTCGAGCATATTGGTGATGGACTCGTCACCTTTCATCATGAATAACTCGTAGTCATAGAGAAGCATATTGATTTTCGTCTCCTTGACTTGAGTCGTCCCTTCGTGTGTGATTTCTAGAATTTTCTATATTTCTTTCGCACTCTCACACGATGAGATTCGATTGACCTCTTCCGGATTTAAGGCACAAATAAGAGTTGAGTAGCCTTACAATTTAGATGGTCATTTTTCCAATCGGCATCGTCGTATTCTTCGAAAGATTTGAGCGTACCGTCGGATTTGATAGGAACTTTTGGGCCGAGACAAATAATCTTCCAAATCTCTATATCGTAGGCACGAAAAAGATTGACATCTTTTTCTTCCATGTCAAATAATTTGAGCCATCGAAGAATGGTGGTCGGTTGAGAGCAAGGCCTTCGACTGGAGAGAATGGAAACGCCATTGGATCGTCTTTCGGATGCTAACCCATGTATTGGAGTACTGCTCCGATACCAATTGTTGGGTACGAGATCAGATATTGCGCCGTGTTGCGGAAGCGTAAATAAAAATTGCGGAAAATAAATGACGCACGGATTTATAGAGGTTCGGCTATAAACGAGCCTACATCCTCTATTTATCTTTTTCAATAGGTTAAAGATATAGCAACCTCTACGCCTATCTTCTATCGTTCGAGGTATAACCGTTTACAATCACGTCTTCTATTGGTCTGTGATAAACCACTCGTACTTGTCTTTGCGTCGGTCCAAGTTAAACCGTTTTCCTTTTCTATCGGACAAGGAATCAACCGCTCTAGTTTTCTATGGGTACTAGATAAACCTCACTTAGATATCGATTGTGATTCTAATAATGCCGGATCCTTGATCCTAATAACACCGAATCCAATCGTATCTTTTCTTTTACCACTCGTGTATGTTTTCGTGAATTCTCACTCAAACACTTACAATCAAGCTCAATATCAACAACAAGAATGTGTGTAATAATATCATAAGAGTAGACTATTTTCTCAAGGTTGTTGTATATGATCAATACCATAAGCATGGTATTTATAGGCTCCATCATCAAACTAGCCGTTAGCTGCCAGAGTGCTCATTACGTATGCTATCATCTACTTATTACGTACGCACGCCTCTTTACGTACGTTAACCACAATAGGTTACGTACGTAAGCCTCTTCACAAAACAGTCCAGGGAGTTTCGTCATTTTGGGTTACGTACGTTATCATTATGTCAATGCTGACGTCATATATCCGTTGCATGCTTTTCTGACTTTGACTCCTCCAACGTTCACTTGTTTGAACTGTGTTACGTACGTTATCTCTCATCCATTACGTACGTAAGCTTCATCATATTATGTACGTTAACATTGTCTTGTTACGTACGTTAGCTTTGATTTTCTCCAGCATTTTGCACTTTGTTTTCCTTCGATGCTTGCTTCGCCTATTCGTTGTTTTGTTTTGTTTAGCAACTTTAATCATCAAAACATTATGAAATTATGTATGGAATAAAATGTTCCAACACCTGTAAACCGGGAGGCGGGGGTCAACCTCGACGTGCATCTTGACGGGCAAGTAGTAGGTCCTACTGAATACCAAGATAGAATTCTTTCCCCCATTAGTGAGCGGGTTAGATGTCCTATGCGGTTATTGGCAGATGAATTCATAAGTCTTTGGCCAAAGAATTGGAGCTAGTTGTATTAGATACACGAGAGCTCGATGATCTCGATTTGCATTTACGCATGCATAACGTCAAGTACAAATAGGGTTGACTGACCGTGACCCTATAACTTGATCGGGACATTTGACAGAATGGTTTATACGTATACTGGTATTCATGACATAATGGTTCTTGAATGATCCCATCATTCGTTCTCAGTTGGGGTACAGTGTAGGCCGCCAGGCCGGTTAGGTGGTGCTACTACTCTTTGGATCCTCCCATTGCTGACTGTGACGGACCTACAGAGTCGCGCAATAGGATGGACGACGAAATGAATCGAGCTTACTCTCTCATTATGAATATTAGATATTGGATATCTAAATTTGGGACATTGAATTTCTAAATTGATTTATTGAATAAATTGATTTACGGCCTAATGAATTAAATTAATTACTGGGTGATTTTTCTTTATTATTTCTCTGTTTTTAACTCATGTGTATTAATTTCTCTCTTTTTTATTTTTTCTTTATTATTTCTCCCTTTTTAATTCCTGTGTATTAATTTCTCTCTTTTTATTTTTTCTTTATCATTTTTCTCTTCGCCGAGAATACTTACACGTGACAAAAAGCAATATGTTTAATTCATGAATATAATTATTTCTTGGAGAAATTAATTATGTTATTTTGTATTTGATATGTTTAATTAATTGGATTAATTAAATGATATAAATACATCAGAACGGAATCAGAGTTTATCTGTTTAAACTCACGGGAGTTCGAAACGAACCGAACTCGTCCGATTTCTACATGGGCCGCCCCAACATTTCCACCCACCTTCCATTTGGACTCTTGTTACATTCTTTAATGGATTATGATTGTCTTGGTGGGGTTGATTCTCATAGGCATGAGCTGTGACATGTGAGAGGGGTTGAATAAAGGGAGATGAAGACACAATCTCTAAAACTACACTTCATCATATCATACGTGAGTTGGTAATAGGAGAGAGAGAAAAGAGTTTCTCAAAGTGTTCTTCATCATCTTCACTTCTTCTTCATAATTTTCTTGGAGGAAAAATTGTGAGAATAATTGAGAGATCATAGATTATATACCTGGAGTGTTATAATCTTGATAAACAAGCTCCTATAATCTTGTTATAGCCGTATCTTTAGAGGATAATGAGGTTTAGTCGTTCCGATCGTTTCTACAGCGCGTGACAAGTAGAGACGTTGTCTTTTCGACGTTGGATCATCCAAGAGCTTGGAGCAGATTGAATACGTAGAGATCAAGCAAAGCTTGGAGAATAGCTCAAGAGAAGGAATCCATTTAATAAACAGACTATAAGGGTGAGTTTTTATATCTCTTGTGATTTTGTTTCTATATTCGTATATACGTAGCTCGATCGGTCCTCGTAGGGATTCAGATCGAATTAATTTTCATTTTACCGCTTCCGCTGGGCCATCGATTTAGGCACCGAATCCCAACAGTGGTATCGGAGCGTAGGTCTTGAGATCATTTATACGATATTGACATTTGGAATGCTTGATTAGATGGCGTATGATTTGGAATCATAATCGTATTAATCGTTGATCTTCTATTGTTCATCCAAAAAATTATTTTTTCATGATTTTATGTTACAATGTAAATCTATTTTTCTTTTGAAAAACCGATTTAAAGTGTAATATAAAGATTAGAAAAATGTTATTTTTGGAATCGAGGCGAAAAACGAGCCGAAAACATAATCAAACCCAGCATCCTGGGGCTGGCCGGCCGCCGCCTTGCGGTTCGAGACAGCTGATCGCGATCTGGACCCATGATCGGCCAGGCTCGGCAGTCTGTGCTGGCAATGCTCGGCAGCCCATGCCGGTCATGCCGGCCGCTGCCTGGCAATGGTCTCGGTCCCTCGCCGGCCTCGCCGGCACTGGCAAGGTTCTACCGTGTTTTTCGACTCCATTTTTTATATTTCGTTCGATAATTAATTTCCCACAAATTAAATTGGATTTAATTTGACTAGGATTTAATTATGGTAATTTTATTCTCAGGGGAATTAATTTAATGAAATATTTTCTCGTCCGGAATAAGTTGAAATTGACGGTTGTTTGAATTAATTGGATTAATTCATTTTGGATGAATCGGTTGGATCGGTTCGTATTGTTGATTGGATCAATGTATCTCTACGCTTTCCATTTATATAGTATTTATTGGATGAATGCTTTTGAATGGGGATGTGGTTCGTGGACTTAGTTTTTTGAATTGTTCATTTTATTCGATTGGGTTGTAAATGCCATTTTGAGCTTATTTATTTTACTAGAAATATTTGTATATATGATGCAATTTTCAATGTAAAATTTATAAGTAATGACGAAGACCGGAGGAAGATCCGTTTCGAGAAGACGAAGATTCAAGACGAAGACTTGTAATTAGATTACAGAGTTTTTGTTTCTAGGAACGGTTCCTGAACCACATGTTGGTAGCAACTAGGTTGTGAATGGTTGTTTCATATTGTATGAATGCCACAAACGCGCTTAAATGAATTAATGTGCAAAGTGTAACATTAATCGCGGAAATTCTCCCACGACAAATAATTAAGTTTATAAGGTTTCAAGGTTTTCCTCCCCTCCATCGAGCTTTCGGGAAATTGAAATCCAAACCGGATGTGCTATGATTCCGAGTTATCGGGGTAGTTGTTCGGGGAGGATGGATAAATTACCGGGAGCGCATTGGATGCCTTCGGTTGGAGCAAATTTTATCCCTAGAAACTTGATAGGTTGCCGGATAAGATTCAATTGTGAAACTGATTTGCGTCGATGGTATAAACTTAACTTGTTCACGAACTATAGAAACCGTATAGGTTGAGGGGAGTGAATAAGGGGAAAAAGAAGATCGAATCATCCATTAGATGGGTTGGTGTTGGACACCACTTTATGAAAATTAATAGACCAGAAACCTGTTCGGTTGCCCTCTATTAAGATTTATAAAGAACTCGATCGCCACTATGAAGTAGAGCGAACGATACTTCCGGATTTCACATGGGAGTGTGTTATTCCGATTAAAATAGTGGGAGCTGGGTAACAAGAATAGAAAAGACCTTAATTCTATACTCATATCATAATTGAACGAGTCAGTAATTAATCTATCATACTTAATGCAGACATAACTCTCAATATGACAATGAACCCACTCGCAATTCTACTCGAAAAGAACACCTTGATCGGATCTAACTTTGTGGATTGGCTCCGCAATCTGATGATAGTTCTCAGTATAGAGGCACTGGGATACGTCTTGGAGACGGACATTCCGGCGCCTCCAGTGCGGACAAGATCCAATCAAGAAGAGATTGAAAACCACAAAAAGTGGGTTAAGGATGACGTGAAAGTCCATGCTTATATGATGGCTTCCATGTCTAATGAGCTTCAGAGAGCTCATGAGAAAATGACTTCTGCTAGGCACATTCTATCTCACTTAATCGAACTTTATGGTGAGCACAGCAGAACTGCTAGATATGAGATATCCTAGCAACTGTTCGGTACAAGGATGAAGGTAGGTGAGAAGGTTTGGGAACACGTCCTCAAAATGATATCCATGATCGAGAGATTGGAGGCTCTTGATTTTAAAATGGATACTTCTCTCCAAACCGATCTTATCCTACAGTCTCTCCCTGATTCCTTCTCACAGTTTGTTATGAACTTCAACTGCAATGAGATTGCATGTAATTTAGCTGGATTAATGAACAAACTTGTGACCGCTCAGTCTCAGATGAAGAATCCGCGGATGAAGGAATATACCCTTGTGATTTCTTCTGGATCCCGGAGGTCCAAGAACAAGAAGAAAAAGACCAAGAAGCGGACGGGACCACAAGTCGAGGACCTTAAGGGTAAGGCCAAGGCCCCGATGGTTCCGAAGGGCAAGAAGAAGAAGGACGCTTGTCTCAAGTGCGGTGAGCTAGGCCACTCGGCTAGAGACTGTCCAATTCTTCATGGCGCTTCAGGTACAAAACTTTTAGTTTTGGAAACAAATTGTTCGGCTACTGTATTTTCTACTTCGTGGATACTGGATTCTGGTGCTAGTTCTCATATTTGTACCGTGAATCAGGATCTGAAACAAAGTAGGAATCTTGGAGCTGGATGTTGTTACCCAAAATATTATCCGGAGATGATATTGCTAGAATGGCCGAGTAACAAATAAATGCGAGAGCACGTCCGTGGGGAAAGTAAATGACACAAGATTTGCCGGGGTTGTTAGTCCCGGGCTTGAATGCTCTCACGAGATATTATTAATACAAATACTTGAGAGTACAAATATTAATGTTAGAGTACAATTACAATGAGTGTAAAGACCCTAGTTATCTTAGCTATTGAGCGTGAAGATTGCTGGAAGAACCAGATATGATGCTCTGTGAGTTCTTGTAACAACGATGGGGTGCTGTGACGACTGTGAGAAATCGACGGTCTCTCACAGTGTGTATTAGCTGGAAGTCTGAGCTCTTGGGCTTGTGAGTCCCTTCGAATCTGTACTGTAGGGAGTTCTTGCCTCTGCCGACCGTCTTCTGGTTGAGAGGTGCTGAGAGAGAAATCTTGAGATAGATTCAAGAGAGGAAGCCGAGAGTCTGAAAGTGTGTACGTATGTGTGTATTTTCCGATAGGAACGTCTGAACCCTTCTTCATTTGTTGGAGGTTCTTTATTTATAAGACTGGGAGTTGCTGGGCGATCACCTCTGCTGTATTATAATAAGCGGGCGATCGTCTTTAGCACATGGGTTGGTCTCCTTAAAGTCCGCAGAAGTTGCTGGCTACCAGAAATGCGAACCAATGAGAGGCCAACACGCGTCTATGTCGCCGTCCTGGGAGGCCCTACTTAAGACCTTTCGGCGGGTCTTTCGGTAGGTGAGGCCGTCCTCGTCACTGACAGCTGCCTATGGGCTGGAGTCAACGATCCATGTTCTGCGGTGCCTTTCGCGGATCTGCACATGGGTGCTTGCTTTGTGATCCGGTCTTCGCAGACTTTGACAGATGAAGGCCTTGTTCATGGCATAGGACGGTCGTCCTAGGCCGGGCGCCAGAGCCGATCGCTAGGTGGCAAAAGGCGATCGCCTTGGGAGTCGATCGCTAGATACTCGAAGGTGGACTGTTATCTTCGTTTTAACAAGTTCCCCATCGCTCATTTAGTCGTGAACTCGATCGCTCGGCCTTGTTACCGATCACCATCGAGGCGTATAAATCGCCGCACAACAATTGCCCCCAGCTCACTCCGATGTTGGAAACGTGGGGTGAGGTGGTTCTACTGGCGATCGCTTAACTTTGTCAAGTGACTCAGCATTTTTCGGAACAGGCGATCGTGTTTGAGCAGTTTGACTTTGAATTTGGACGACCTGGTCGGTCGCTGAACTGAACGGGAAATGACAGCGGTCGTGGAAAAGTCTCTGGGGCACGCATTGGGTTCCTGTTGGTGGAGACCGATGGTTATTTATGACTCCTCGTCTGGCGTGTCCTTGAAACGACACGTACGCGGGTTTCAAGGGAGGCTTTAATTGCGACGGTTGCACTTCGGCCCCCGAAATTCTCCTTATTTGCACGGAAGCCCCTGCCTTATCCTATAAAAAGGAGCTGGGCTGCAGTGTTAAGAACCTTATGCGATTTCACCGGAGAAGAAGATAGTCGAAATTTTTTTGAAGCTTTTGCCTGCCGATCATCGATCGACTCAAACGTTCGGTAAGAAACACCGCCTATGCCGCCAGGACTTCGACCGTCCGGGAGGATCCTACGCAGAATTCCATTGGGAGACGGCCGCTGAGGCTATCCGCGCCGGTATTGATCCTGTAGAAGTCGAGGCCCTATTCAATGAAGCCGCCACCGCCAGGGAGGCGGCGGTTGAGCAAAACGTTCGCTGATGGAGAAGGATTCGGTGGTGAGGGCATATTGGGAACAGCATAATGCCTTTGGCCAAGCCTATTTGGCCTTCGCAGAAATAATGGAGAGGTTGGCCGGTCCGTGCCCCAAGTTCGATTATCGGGAGTATTCGATCGCCCATCCCTATCAGTCGGCAAAGCGGTCGCTGTTTCGGGCCGCGCAGCGCTCTCAGTAGTCCCTCGGCCAGATCAGGAGCTCGGCGACCAGGAGGGACCTGGCCGTCTGGAGGGCGAGGTACCATATCCCTTCAGATGTGGATCTTTTCGTGCGGGCCGAGAACGAGCATGCTGACCAACCCCCGGAGGGTATGGTCGCCGTGAATGAGGCGATAATGGAGGTCGGGCTGTGGTTCCCTTTGTCGTTTGCCGTCTCCCATTTGTTGGCCGTCTGGAACGTGGCGCCGGTTCAGCTAACGCCGAACTCCTGGCTCCAGATCGTCTGTGCCCTCACCTTGTTCGGCGGTCACCGACTGTACCGCCATCCCTCGCCATCGGAGATGAACCAATTATTCAAGCTGACGGTTCAGAAGGGGTCTGTCGGTGGCTATCATATCCAAGGCCGTTCTGGTTTGGTGATCCTTGGGGTTCCGAACAAGGTGCGGGGCGATCCAGCGAAATAGTTCTGGGTCGGCGGTGCATGGAAGGCATCAGCGAGCGACAATCCCACGGGCGAGCTGGATATTCCCATTAGCTTTCGGGAGAGGAATCCGGGTAAGGGTTCTAACTCTCCCTTTGTTCGGATATGTTCTGCACTGATCTAATTTGGTCTTCCTTTTACAGGTTTCCATATTCCGGCAGCTCACGAGCTACCTTTTGATTTTCTGGTCGTATGGGAACGGATACGCAGTCTTCCGGACGACGACTAGAGTCTTATCGAACGATGACCCGTAATTCAACCGGCGAAACCCCATTCGCCCTCGCCTTCGGAACAGAAGCGGTGATCCCCTCGGAGATCGCCGTCCTCAGCCATCGAACCGAATAAGAGATGACGACCGACAATGATGTGGCCCGACGGATCCACCTCGACATGCTCAAAGAACGACGACTGACCTCAGAAATGAAGAACACTATCCAAAAGGAGATCCGAGAAGTTCTTCAATTCGAAGGTCAAGGAAAGACATTTTCAAGTGGGCGATCTCGTCCTCAAAAAGATCCAGACCCACATAGGTGTCTTTGGTCCGAACTGGGAAGGCCCCTTCAGGATATCTATGTGGCTAACTAAGGGAGCCTACGAACTTGAACACCCTGACGGTACTCCGGACCAATATCCCTGGAACGCCGTGCATCTGAAGAAATACTACCAGTGAAAACTTTGTATTCAGTTTCAACTGCCCAATGTACAAGGAATATAATGAAATTTTTTCCTATCCTATCTATTCTGGCGATCGCCCCACCAGGCATATGGCATACCGTCGAGGATCGTCGTTCAAACATGACGATCCGAGGTAGAAATAATGCAGCCATGGTCCTGGAGGTCGATGGAACCGACAGCTTCGCCCATGCAAGGTTCCTTTGGGCTGAGATCGCCCGCCCTTTGTTTAAATACGAGGCCAGCGTAGCCGAAGGACCCTCCAAAACTAATCAGTGGACACGATCGCCCGCCCTCAAAGGTTCATCATCTAACATGGTGAACCCGGACAATGCAACGTGCCACTACCCCCATCTCAACGTACACCGTCGAGGGTCGCCATATTCATGGCGGGCCGAGGTGGAAGCAGAGCTAACAATCCACGGACGTGGAGTCGAATAAACCGACGACGCCCTGTGCAAGGACTCCTCCAGACCAAGACCGCCCACCTTTCGTTTAAATACAAGGCGGGTGCAGCCTAACGGAGGACCCTCACAATAAAGTGAGTCGCGGGATAGGCAATGTCCCTCGCACACAAAGACACGGTTGTGGAGGTTGGTCCATCGAACTCCGCGACTGTGCACGATTCTTTAGAGTCGGCAAAACTGAAGATAGCTCATCAAACATACTATTTTTGTTCCCTTACTTACAATAAGTAAACAAAAACAAGGGGCAAAAGAGGTGGAGCTAATCGTAAAGGCGATCAGAAGGAAGGAACCGTACCCGATCGGCTTCGTTCAAACACACGCAAGACGATCAGTTTTGTTCGACAATATTTACAAGTAAGAATTTCCAAACATGTCAATACATTCAAACACTCAGACAATCGGTCGGGTGAACAAGACATCGGAAATAATCATACACATACTTGAAAAAATTCGCATGCAAACATTTAAAGGCGATCGTACATGTAAAGACACAGATACAAAAAAGGAGTATTTTATTCATGAATAAGAGTTCGTACAAAACAAAGCCCGAAGGCAATGCAAAGAGAGAGCAAAGAGTTACCAGTAAAGAAAGGCTAAAAAATCTCTCAAGGTCCCTCCGGCTGGTCTTCGCCCCCAGGAGGCGGATCGGCATGTGCTCCCCCATCGGCCTCAGGATGAATGAGTTTGTCCGGAAAAGGATACCAACTCAAGTCAATCCCCAAGTCGACGAGGTCAAGGATCGGCAGGGAAAACTCCGGATGCAAAGGGTGCTCGAGTGCATAGGCCTTGAAGCTCTCCATCAAGGGACCGATCTCGATCCCTACCTTTTTGGCGGCTCGGACTGCGTCGGCGTAGGCCACATAATAGGCGAACTCGCCGATGAGTTCCACATTGAGGTAGGGATCGGTCTCGATCGCCTTTAGCTGCCCTCTCAGATCAGTGGTCGTCTTCTCAGCTTCTGCTAGTTCGACCACCTTAGCGGCCATTTCCCCATTAGCCTTCTCCAACTCTCCCTTTGCCGCCTCCAGCTCGCGGTTGAGCCGATCCACCGTCGCCTTCAGCCCGGCCGCCGCCTCCTGCGAGGCCACGTGCATCCGGTGAGCCTCCTTCTCCTGGTCGCAGAACCGATCGGCCACTTCCTTGGAGCGGCTCAGCTCCTGCTACATCCGATCGGTTTTCTTGGAGATGACCGTCACGCAGGAAAGAGTGAATAAAAAGTCGTACCTGGGACCTTCAAGTGGCGAGGGTAGCGAAACAGTCGAGCTCCCAACCGGTGACGTTCGAGGCTGACTGAGTGAATGTCTATGTAGGAATCCGGTAATGCGCGAATCCGCTCCCAGACGATCAAGAAATTGAAGGGGAGATCGCCGATCGCTGGAACAGTGAACCCTGCAAAAAGAGAGACAAATTAGATCAGTTCAAGGAGTATCCAAATATAGGGAGAGTTAAAACCCTTACTCGGATTGCTCTCCCGAAAATTGGTGGGGATATCCAATTCTTTCTCCGGATTATCGCCCGATGCCGACCTCCATGCACCGCCGACCCAACACCACTTTGCCAGGTCGCCCTGAGCCTTGTTCGGCACCCCAAGGACCACCCTACCCAGGCGACCTTGGATATGGTAGCCGCCGATCGATCCCTTCTGCACAGTCAGCTTAAAAAGATCGCTTTAATAGTGTGTTTGAGGATTTTGTTCACGACTTCTACCTGCCCGTTCGTCTAAGGGTAGTAGGGGGCTGAGAACAATCTCTTGATTCCCCACTTCTCGCAGAATTGCATGACTTCTAAGCCGTCGAACTACTTTCCGTTGTCGGAGATGATGGACTGGGGTAGACCGAATCGACATATGATGTTTTTCCAGATGAACTTGATTACTTGCTCTTGGCTGATCTTGTTTAGCGGTTCGGCCTCAGCCCATTTGGTGAAATAGTCGACCCCTACGATGGCAAACTTACACTTCTGCGCCTTCTAAGAAGGGACCTATAAGGTCCATGCCCCATTGGGCGAAAGGCCAAGGGCTGTACATTGAAGTGAGTTGCTCGGGGGAGAGTTTTATGTTTGGGCCCATTACTTGACACCTATGACACGATCTGGCATAGGCGATCGCATCCTTCTGAAGTGACGACCAGTAAAAACCTTGCCTGGTTGTTTTATGGATGAGAGCTCATCCGCCAGCATGGTTTCCACAGATCCCGTCATGGATTTCGGCTAAAACGAGCCGACCTTCCTCCGGTGTGATACACTTGAGGAGGGGAAGGCTGAAAGCTCTCTTGTAAAGCCGGTCGTCCAATAGGGTGTATCTGGTCGCACGGAGCTGGAGTTAGCGAGCTTTGATACGGTCGTCAGGGACCGTTCCATCTTTTAAGTATTTGATGAACGGAGTCATCCAGTTCTCCTTGACAACGGCGACTGTGGTAACTAGGTTTCTGTCGATCGCCGGCCTTGCTGATTTTGTAATTTGGATATTAGAGAAATTGGCTGCCCCATCTGATGACGCTAGTTTGGATAGGGCATCGGCCTGGGAGTTGTGCTCTCTCGGGACTTGTTCGATTAGTACTTCCTCAAATTTCATGCACATTTCGGCGACCAGCTCTTGGTATTTGACCATCTGTTCGCCGCGCGCCTCATATTCTCCCTTGACTTGGTTCACGACCAAGAGGGAGTCCATGAAGATATGGAGGTGACGAACATAGAGGGCGAGGGCTAGATCGAGCCCGCCTACCAAGGCTTCGTATTCGGCTTCATTCTTGGTCGCACGAAAACCGAAATGCACAGCATTTGTGAAACTTTGCCCATCGGGACTGATGAGGACAATCCCTGCCCCTGCTCGCAAGTTGGTTGCCGAGCCATCCACATATAGCTTCCAGGCAGGTCGGCCGATCTGGGTTGGACTGTGAGGGAATGTTAATTCCACCACGAAGTCTGCCAGAGCTTGGCCTTTGATCGCCGTGCGAGGAGCGTATGTGATACCGTATTGGGCGATCTCCAGCGACCACTTGAGGAGTCGCCCATTGGTGTCTGGCCGGTGTAGAACTTGCCTTAGAGGTAGAGTTCTCAGAACTTCCACTTGATGTTCGAAGAAGTAGGCCCTTAGCTTGCGAACACTCATGGCAAGGGCGTATGTGATCTTCTCCAGGGGTGTATAACGTGTCTCTGCATCGTGGAGCGCTTGACTAACGTAGTAGATCGGCAAGTGGACTTATCCCTCCGCTCGCACCAAAACGGCACTCAGTGCGACCTCTGAGACCGCTAGGTAAAGGAATAATTTCTCACCGGGGATCGGCTTTGCCAGGATCTAGGGGTTAGATAGATATTCCTTGATTTTGGCGAACGCTACTTGACTCTCCTTCGTCCATGCGAACTTCTTGTTCTTTATGGTCGCGAAGAAAGGTTTACTTTATCGCCGAGCCGAGATATGAAATGGTTGAGGGCAGCTAAACAACCTGTGAGGCGTTGCACTTGCTTGACATTCCGTGGCTCCTGCATGTCGAGGATCGCCTGAATCTTGGTGGGGTTCGCCTCGATCCCCCTTTGGCTCACGATATGCCCCAGGAATTTTCCGGAGCTCACCCCGAAGTTGCATTTCTTGGGGTTCAGTTTCATGTTGAACTTCTCGAGGATGGCGAACGTCTCAGCGAGGTCTTTGAGGTGGTCTTCCTTCTTGAGGCTTTTGACCACGATGTCGTCAATGTAGACCTCTATGGTCTTGCCGATCTGATTGGCGAACATCCCGTTGACTAATCGCTGGTAGGTTGCCCCTGCGTTCTTCAAGCCGAACGGCATTCAGACCCAAAAGTATATGTCTTTTTCTGTGTGGAAGGATGTGTGTTTTATGTCTTTCTCCGCCATTGGGATTTGATGGTATCCGGCGAAGGCATCCATGAACGACATCATTTCGCAACCTGCTGTACTATCGACCAAGTGATCAATATGAGGTATCGGAAAGTGATCTTTTGGACATGCCGCATTGAGGTCGGTGAAGTCGATGCACAACCTCTAGGAGCCAGTTGGCTTTTTGACGAGCACCGCGTTGGCGACCCACTGTGGATCGTCTGTAGCTACTCCGATTAGTTTGTTGTTGAGTAGCTTTTTGACCTCTTTGTCGAGCGCCGCATACTTCTCAGGACCGAATTTCCTACGTTTCTGGTGAATAGGCTTCCTTGCCGGGTCGATTTTTAGATAGTGGCAGGCGTGTTCAGGACTTATGCCAATCATATCTTGATGCGACTAGGCAAAGACTCCGATGTTCTTACGTAGTAAATTGATCAGTCCCTCTTTCAATTTGCAATCGATGCTTGCGCCGATCTGTACTTCTCGCTCCGGGCGAACTGGATCTATCGTTACATTTTCCAACTCTTCAACGGGGACGGTCGCCTCTCGTTTGGAATGATTTTCGGACTCGATTCTTGGATCGATGTCGATACTTGGCTCGAAACTAATCCTTGGCTCGATGTCGTCCGTTAATCGATGTGAGATGACGTCCTCTGAATCGAGTTGGTACGATGTGCTTGGCTCATCGATCTCTATGGGTTGATCATCGATCGTTTCAATGTTACACATAGGATGGGAAGTATTGAAAGAAGTTACGACATATGAGTAGTTCAAACATTTCTTTGCCATTAGCTGATCTCCTTTTACAATACCGACCGTCCCATCGGCTGTGGAGAATTTGATACAGTAAAAGAAATATGAGGCGACCGCCTCAAAGGTTTCAAGAAACGGACGACCTAGGAACCCATTATAGATGCTGGGCCTATCTATGATTACAAAATTTTGGTTCCTAGTAATCCTAACCTTGGGATCGTAAAAGCATATTAGCTCGACAGAGAGCTTGATCCTTCCGTAGGCTTGGACTGTGCTGTCGCCGAACCCTTGAAGCACGGTGTCGAACGGCTTGATGAACTTGGTTAGATTGCTGAGCTGGTCAAGAGCGGACTTGAATATGATGTTTCAGAAGCTCCTGTTGTCAACCAGCACGCGGTCGACCATCTCCCCAAGGATACAAGCAGAGATCACTAATGCATCCTCTTTGGGGAATTATACTCCCTCACTGTCCTTGTTGGAGAAGGTGATGAGTGCATCTTTAGAGATGGTCGGCTCTGGAGGTACCACGACATGGACCCCGACGAACGCCCTTAGTTCGGCCTTTCGCTTCCTGTTTGACATGGTGGAAACTGGGGAAAGGCCCCCGAGGTTTCCACCTCCTGCTTGAATCATATTAATCCGACCGCCAGGGTTGATTGGAGGGATCGATTCATCAGAATACTCTGGCTCATGCTCGATCCTGGCAACCGGATTGGGGGGGGTCCTTTCGTTTTGTCGGCGCTCGCGCCCTCCGGTCCTCTCTGTCCTAGGTTCTGGCTTGGTGACCAAGTTGTCCAATTTGCCTTCCTCAAACAGTCGCCAGAGTTGTATGAGGAGGTCGCGGCATTGACTGGTGTTGTGGCCGGGACTCTTGTGGTAGGCACAGAATTTGCTGCGGTCTAGATGACCGTGGTCCCTTATCGGCTTTGGTTTGGAAAGCCATTCGCTCCCCTTGATCGCGTTGAAGATGTGGGCCGGAGATAAGTTGAGGTTGTGGAGAAGGTGGACCTCCACATCCTCGAAGGCTTTGAACTCACGAGGCGGCTTTGCGACCGCCTTTCTGGGCTTGGCGACCGCCTTCTTCTGGACATGGGATGTCGTCTTCCCTTCTCCGGAGGGTCCCTCACCTAAGCGGAGGGAGAGCATCCTCTGCCTGGCCAGAAAATCGGCGGCTCTGACGCGGAAGCCCGAGTAGGTCGGGGGGATGTCCTTAGTGAGGTGCCTGAACATGGGTGAGTGGCCGCAGAATCCCCCCAGGACTGAGTAGAGGGCGAGCTCGTCGCTGATGGGTTCACCAGTGAGGACTATCTCGTCTACCCGATCGATGTAATCTTCATCGGATTCGTCCTTCCCCTGCCTGATTTTCATCATGCGGTGGGGGCCTTCCGGGCGAGCGACTTTGGCGGCGAAGTACGACGTGAAGTCGTTCGTCAGCTTCTCAAAGCAGTTGATTGAGCGAGGTGGCAGTGAGATGTACCACCTGTGGGCGAGGTCGCCCAGAGTTAATGGGAACATTCGACACTTCATCGCATCTGATGCTCCGCATCCGGTCATGTAGATCCGGAATTTGCTCAAATGGGTCTCCGGATATGATCTCCCCTCATACAGAGGTATTTGTGGGGGAGCGATCTTCGGTTGTACTGGGGCGAGCTCGATCTGGACCGCGAGTGGTTCACTTGGTCCAGCGATTGATCTCCTGGCGCCTGCCCCAGTTTCCAGGAGCGCCTTCATCTCGTCGAGTTGGCGCTGCATGGCGGCCATTGCCGTCGCCTGACTGCTCGCTGATTGGCTCCCGGAGCGCGAGTTCCTTGGCCCCATGGTGGACGATGAGTTCCTTCCCAGCGGGCTCATTTCTTGGGCGAGCGGGGGCTCGCTGACCGGCCTGTCTTCTGGGAGTCGGATATGCCGAGATCCTGGTAAAGGATTCGGATACCGATGTTTCCTGGCTGGGGCCTGAGTGCCCGGGTCGCCATGAGGGATCGCTTCCCAGGCGGCTGAAGACGGAGTCATCCCGCCTGACGAGAGCCTTCTCCTGCGGCTCGGGGCTTTCTGTCGATTTCTCAACATAGATCCCCTTGAGTTTCCGCTTGCCTGCTCGGCGGATGGCTGACGGAGTGATGGTGGGAGAGTCGCATGCCCTCCGTCGCTCCCTGAGGATGGCTATAGCCTCCTCAATCTGTTCCGTGGTCTGGAACTGATCGAGTGAGAGGCTACGATCGTCCCTTGGGGGCGGGAGTGAGAGCCTTGCGTCGCCGTGGTCACCTTCCGCCGTGGGCTGGGATTCGGTCCGGGCTCGAATGAGGTTCTCGGAAGATCGCAGGGTGGCTCTCTTGGAGGTCGTTGCAGATGTCATTTTTCTGAAGGCTTTTCTTTTGAAGAACAGTGAGTGTTTTTTCAAGTATATGTCTAGAGAACAGTGAGTGTTATTCGAGACGGTAGGAATAAAAATGAAGGTTTATAGGTGCCGCCCCTCCTTCTAGCGCCAATTGTTGTTACTCAAAATATTATCCGGAGATAGTATTACTGGAATGATCGAGTAACAAACAAATGCGAGAACACTTCTGCGGGAAAATAAATAACACAAGATTTGTCGGTGTTGTTAATCCCGGGCTTGAATGCTCTCGCGAGATGTTATTAATAAGTATACTGTAGAGTACAAATATTAATGTTAGAATCTATTACAATGAGTGTATAGACTTCTAGTTATCTAAGTTGTAGAGCGTGTAGATTGCCGGAAGAACGAGATAGGAAGATCTGTGAGTTCTTGCTTGGGATGTATTATGAGTGTGTATGAATATCACTATGAATGTATAAGTAATTGCCAGATGAGTCTCTGATTCTTTCTCTGTATGTTTTTGCACTTGTATTCACAATGAATTCTTCTTCATTTTTCGCTGCCGTGATATGAGCTTCCTATTTATAGGAGACAAGGTTGTTGGGACCTCTCCGGCGATCGCGGGCGACCGCCGTTTTCTATATTATAATAAGATGTCCGATCGTCCCGTCACGTGGGGTTGTTCCCTTAAAGTCTGGGGCTGCTGCTGGTGGCTAGCTGTGCGAGCCAATGGGAAGCCTGCACGCATCCTGAGTCGCTGTCCGGGGAGGACCCACTTTGTACCTTTCGGCGGCCCTGTCGGTAGGTGAGGTAGGTGACAAACAGGGGTCAAAGGTCTCATCTGTCGGCGCCTTTTGCGGATCTGCATGTGGGTCACCATCTAAGATTCGGTCTTTAACGACTTTGACGGATGTTGGATTCATACGTGGCGCGAGACGATCGTTTCTGGTTGGACATCATAGACGATCGCCAAATAACAAATGACGATCGCCGGATACCAAAAGATGATCGCCGTGGGTGCCGACTGCTGGGTGTTTGCCCAGAGTAAGTCTTCTATGGTTGGCTCTCTGATCGTTAGGCCGATCGCCATTGAGGCGTATTAATTGCCGCACAACATGTCCGATTTTGATGAATTGTTCATAGTAATCTCGTTGTATTGGTCATGATCTTCGGATTTTTAAATCGTTTATCGGTTTTTACCACCCAGAACTTGATTTCTGATTTCCTTGAAGAACCCTCGGATTCTTGTTGTTTTTCGGGTTGATTCGGATTCCGTTTAGCATTATTAATTCGTGGTGATATTATTTTCGTAGTTTTCGTGGAGTTGATGAGTTATTGGTTGTTCTTGGAAGTTCGAGGGCTAACCGAATGTATCCGTTCGTTGTTCCATTTCTCGTGGTATCGAGGCATGTATCTTTCCCATACGTTTCATATTTCGTAGCTGTGATTGTTGGTGAATGATCTTATGCACATTTCGAATGTTTAATGAACTTTAAAAAAAGATCGGTATGTTCTCGATAAATGTTGCCATTCAAAAGATAACTCGTATGCTTCGCGATTAAATGTGTTTTCAGAATACGTGTATCCACTACTTATGTTGGAAGATGTTATAATTTCACATAGTGAATATAGTAGGTCGTAATCATATGTCGAGGATTGGGTATTGATATGTGTGTTTGTTCGGCGAATACGTGATGGGTGATATTGGTTGTTACTCCTTTGAAAGGAGGTCGTGATGTTTAGTGTTGTTTGGCTTTATGTTTGCTTATTGTTATGTGATCATTGAAAGTGATGTGACTCCGGGTAAGATTGTTGAATCTCCGGGATCCATACTTGCTAGTATGTGTCGGGCGTGACCGTAGGGTTATCTAATCGGGTATGTCTTGCGGGGACTCCGAGGTTCGGGGCATGCTAGCCCGATGCCGGGATAACTTGTGGGTTTATCCAATCCGGGTATGTCTTGCGGGGACTCCGAGGTTCGTGGCTTGTTAGCGCGATGGCGGGATAACTTATGGTTGTGGTTTGGTTATGTGATGTACGTGTCATGGGTTGTCCAATCGGTTATGTCTCATGGAGGCTCCGAGGTTCGTAGCTTGTTAGTGCGATGCCGATATAACTATGAACGTATGTATGGTTATGGTTACGTGACTGTTATCATGGTGACATGTGATTTGGTATGGATTCCCATTGGGTTATTCACTCGGGTATGTTCTGCGGGAGCATCTGAGGTTCATGGCTTGATAGCATGAGACGCGAATAATCCTTGGGAATATGTTGTTATGGGTGATTTGGGTCTTGGACCCCATGTTTCGTGATTTGGATCTTGGGCCCCGTGTTTTGTGATCTGGGTTGTGGACCCATGTTTTGTTATCGGAATTGTATTTTGGGAAAACCGATTTTTGGGCCGTGTCCCCAAGTGTTTTCGAAAGACTTTAGAATTCTTAAATTCTAAATGTTTTCAAAACTCCCGAAATCTTTAAATGTTTTGTTAGATGTATATTAGGTTCATTCCCACCTTTCATGATTTGAACAGTTTTGATCAAGTGATTTATCCCGGGAAGTAATTCACGATTATTATGTTCTTGGAGTATGTTGTGTATGGCTTGTATTCGTGTTTTATACTTGCACTAGCAAAATAGTGGAGTTTTGCTAACCTCCCCGAGTATTCGGGGGGTGGATGTCTGTATTGCGTCCAAGTACTTGCAGGTTGCTGGGGAGCAAATCACAGGATCGGTACGAAGGATGATGGAAGACGACGATACTAATCACATGAAGACCAATCGTAGAGTATTTTGATAGAGTCTTGTTGGTTATCTCTCTGCTGTGTTATTTTCCCGACATATGGGAGCGTTAACGTATTCCAGCCCCTGTGTGGATATGAGTTTCGGGAAAGAGTCTTGTATGTAATGATGAGTGTGTTGTGATAAAAGACCAAATCGGTCTAATGGTTCATTATGTATCCATGTCGGCATGTAATGTGATGTATTGTTTTTGTATTTAGCCTGGTAGATCCTCACGAAGAGGGTCTGCGGCGCTGTAATATTCCCGAGTGGTTTGGGGGTGTTACAGAATATGGTATCAGAGCTTAGAATGAGGAAACCTGGGCTGTCGGGTTGAGTTGTGTGTTGTCGGGTATTGTCTTGTCCTGTTAGATTTTGTCTGACAGAGTCGTGTCGCGACGCGTAGTCTGAGATGTCTGTCGTGATTAGTATCAAGGTGCAGCCATCATCTTCGTACGATCTGTGGATGAAAGTCTCCCTACTTTTTTGTGTCTCGTGTTATACGAGCTTGTGTGATTTTATGTTATATGTGGAGTTTAAATGTGAATCATGAATACGTACTCCATGTTTGTTTGATTTTTTTAAATGTGCCGATATATATATATATATATATATATATATATATATATATATATATATGTATCCTTGTATAAATCATTTTTACAGGAGTAATGTTTTGGTGTAGTTACGCAATGAAAGTTTATCAATGTGGTATTTCAAACATTAAATGTTTTGGAGAGTCACGTAAATTTTCATTTTCAAACATCCTTCAAGGAGGGAAAAGGTTTGATTTCCGTATGATAACCTCGTGACCGAAAATTTTGAGAATTTAAACTACAAATATTTTATTTTCATCTTGCTTTGCAAATTTTCAAAATTTAATTCTTAAATACTCAAACGAGGTCTATCAAAAGTTTACTTGAGACGTGACTTTCGCTTTCAACTTTTCGGTTTCATGAATTTCGGTTAAAAGGTATATAGTGAGGATGTTATTATTTTGGTTATAATGCTCAGAGTTGTGATTAAGGTAATGGTGTGAATGGTGAGTCGTTCGGTGTGCCCTCGTCGAGATAGTTCTCTCGACCGAGAAGTGGAGACTCAGTTTGGAATGTTAATTAACCTTTGATGGTTATTTGTGCAATGTCATAATGACGTGAACTGTTGGCGTTTGGATTTTGTATGCTGTTGTTTACTTGTAACCTTCAACTTTTGGTATTATTTGGTATATGTTCATGAATGTGTTGCGGGATTAGGACAGTTAGCGAACGTCAAGTGTGGAGCTAGCTAGCGCTATCGTGGCATGGCTAGCGCACGCTACGTCTCTTTCGGAGCACACACTAATCAGTCTGGGAAGAAGCTCGGGAATTGCATTTTTTCCATAGGTCTAACTTTTGCGATTGTTAAGCTGACCATTTGTGACCGTATTCTATGTGTGTTGTCCAGTGATAGTAATTGTTGTGTGTGATTAGGTGTATTTTGAACTGTGTTCTTATCCGATGCGTGTGTATATTTCAAAATAACTTTCCGGTATTTTTACCAAATCGTGTGTATTTTTAAAATGACCTTTTGGGTATCTCATAAATTTGGGTTATTTCGTTAACCCTTTTTCCTAACTCTTTTCTCGGTACGTTTAAGGGGTGGCTTAACGTACATTTTGAAACTATTGAGTTTTGGCGTCTTCGCCTTGTAATTTCAAATGGTATTTTATGACGGTATTTGGTATTTGGAAAATGACTTTTGTGAGTATTTGGAAAGTATTACCATCATCGGTCTATTTGGTATTTTTGAAGGTTTTTTTTAAAATGATTTTCAGCCTGGTGGGTTCCGGCGCGGGACCTGTACCGAAGATGGTTTTGACATAATGAATGATTTTGATTTCATTGCATTTATAATTCTTATAGCAATGATATTTTAAACGTGTATTGTCGGGATAATGGTTTGTATATTGTGCTCCAGTTTGAATTAAATCATAATGTGTAAGATTTACTTGTGGTTGATTGAAGACGGAGATGTGGGATATCGTTGGTATATGTTATGATATTTCGTTGCGATAGGTTGTTGCTTGTTAGTATGCCGAGGGGCAGAGGTCGTGGTCATAACCGTCGTGCCTATGACGATGGGGATCAGATGCGGAATCGAGAGAATGTTATTGGTATTGGTGTTGCTACTATACTGCAACAAGTAGCAACACAGATGACTCATTTGACCCAGGCGGTTCAACGCAACACTGACGCGACTCAGAACGTCGCTGTAAATCAATGGCTTCAGGAAGTAATTTGTATGAATCCCCCTCGATTCGCCGGTGTTGCGGATGCGTTGGGCTGGGATGGTTGGCTTTTCCAGTTGGGAAAGATATTCGAGGTTGTCGATTGTACTGAAGAGCGAAAGGTACCTATCGTGCAGTACCTTCTGGACAAAGATGCCGCTAATTGGTGGGAAGCTGTTAAACCTCGTGATCATGATGTCACGTGGGCGGAGTTCCAGGCATTTATGGAAGATGAGTTCTGCCCGAAACCGATTAGAGAGCAGAGGATTCGTGAATTTTATTTGGCAGGACCGCAAGATATATTGGTGTCACAGGCCATCATCGACTATAGAAAACAACTCAGTTATGTGTGAGATCGGGTGAGAACCGAGGAAGAGAGGATCCTTCACTTTGACAGACGGATGAAGCCGGAGATTCGCTTGTATATGTCGGGATTCACTTGCACTTCATTGAGGGACTATCAAGATCGAGCCTTAGCCCGTGAACTAGCTTCGTTATTGTCGGAGCGTGTGCCCGAGTCGAAGAAGCAGAGAAAGTCCGATGACCTTGTAGGCAGTACAGGAGGTGGTGTTTCTAGTTTGCCACGTTGTAGCCTTTCTGCTGTGAAGCTCCACCGCTCGATGCATGGGACTGAGAGTTCCAAGTCGTCTGCTTTGACTCCTGGTAAATCCAGGAGATGTTTTAACTGCAATGTGTCGGGACATGTTCGTGCACATTGTCCTTCTCCACCAGTAACGTGTTACAGGTGCGGACTCGAGGGACACCGGATTCAGTTTTGCGAGTTGGTTACCGAGCCTTCCGAGGCACGGACTTGAGCACTAATATCAGGATCGACTCCGAGGAGTCCCTGAGGGGCGTGGTCTATCAGTTGTATGTTATGTTATTTCCTTACTTTATTGTTTCAAATTTCGGAGATGAACTTCTTTTATTCGAAGTGGATCAGATTTTGAATTTCTGTATTTTCATCTCTATCGACTCATTTGTGCTTGTGGATATTTTCTGAACCCGTTCTATTCTTCACTTTTTGTTGTTCGAACGAGTTGTGGTATTGTTTCGGAATGATCTGTTTGTCGTCGTGACTTTTCCGAATTCGGTTCCGTTCCTGTGAATCTTATGTAGATGAGTATCTTGTCTTTTTTACCAGAACTCATATTATCATTTGATTTTTGTTGTTCGTTATGATTCGAATATGATTATTCGATGGTTGTCTCAATCATTGTGGTTCGATCGTTTGTTGTCCGGTTTTTGTTGATCTCATTTCGTGAGTGTTGAGCGTTCAAACTCCTTCGTAATTTCCTTAAGTTCGGGAAATTAGTTTCGTTTTCGATCTTCCAACCTTTGGGCTGTGGAATTTCGTAACTGTTCAGCGATTGACTCGTATGTTGATTGATGTAGTGTTCTGGTTAGTCAACCATATTGATTTTCGTTCGTTGTGTTTTGTTATTGTTATGGTGTAGCAATTTGGATTGTAGCAGCTGCGTGTTGCATGTGAGTCGTTGCAGGTTGTCGGCAACGGATATCGTGTGTTATCTGAGTTTGTTTTGCATGGTTCGTCCAATGTTTCAAGTTTCGAGGACGAAACTTCTTTTAAGAGGGATAGAATGTAATACCCGAGATCTTTATTCCGGTTTCGTTGAAGTTTCTTCGCTCGAACGGACTGTTGTCATCCGCGTCTTTGGGATCGCATGCTTGTACTGTGGCACGTTGAGTTTCATAACCTGTTCGTTACTGTTTTGGATCATAGCCGGTGCGTTCGCGTGATCGAGACGTCGTCGAATATCGAGCCGGGCAGTCGAAGGGCTGGCTGGTTCGAGTTACGGCCGTAAGGCCTGGCCGATTACGGCCATAAGACGTCCGCACACCCTGGCCTGGGAGGACTCGGTTACGGCCGTAAGGTTCATCAGGTTACGACCGTAAGGCCTTGTTACGGCCGCTAAGCACTGGTCGGTTACGGCCGTAGTGACTCGGCAGATTTCGGTCAGTTGCCCTGTGAGCTCGATTACGGCCGTAAGGCTATGCTGATTACAGCCGTAAGGTACGATCGTTGCGTACGCAAGGCTTCGGCCATTACGTACGCTATAGGCAGTTAACCAAGTTACGGTCGTAAGGCACTGCCGGTTATGGCCGTAACACTGTCGGCCATATATAGGCCTGGCGACAGGCCATACCTCACTTCACCCCATTTTCTCATTCTTGTGGCGGATGGAGAGCGGAAGGTGCGGAAACTCGAGGTTTTGGTCGATTTGACTCGATTTCTAGGTGTTTGGAAGATCCTTTTCGATTATATCATCACCGAATCCTTGTTCTTCGTGGGATCGAGGTAATTCTTCCGTAGAACCCTAGTTGTGTAATTTTTGGGGGATTTCTTCGTGATTCGTTGATTTGTCCGATTTTGATGAATTGTTCATAGTAATATCATTGTATTGGTCATGATCTTCGGATTTTGTAAATTGTTTATCAGTTTTTACCACCCAGAACTTGATTTTCGATTTCTTCGAAGAACCCTCGGATTCTTGTTGTTTTTCGGGTTGATTCAGATTCCGTTTAGCGTTGTTAATTCGTGGTGATATTATTTTCGTAGTTTTCGTGGAGTTGATGAGTTATTGGTTGTTCTTGGGAGTTCGAGGGCTAACCGATCGTATCCATTCGTTGTTCCGTTGCTCGTGGTATCGAGGCAAGTATCTTGCCCATACGTTTCATGTTTCGTACATGTGATTGTTGGTGAATGATCTTATGCACATTTCGATTGTTTAATGAACTTTAAAAAAAGATCGGTATGTTCTCGATAAATGTTGCCATTCAAAAGATAACTCGTATGCTTCGTGATTAAATGTGTTTTCAGAATATGTGTGTCCATTACTTATGTTGGAAGATGTTATAATTTCACTTAGTGAATATAGTAGGTCGTAATCATATGCCGAGGATTGGGTATTGATATGTGTGCTTGTTCGGTGAATACGTGACGGGTGATATTGGTTGTTACTCCTTTGAAAGCAGGTCGTGATGTTTAGTGTTGTTTGGCTTGATGTTTGCTTATTGTTATGTGATCATTGAAAGTGATGTGCCTCCGGGTAAGATTGTTGAATCTCCGGGATCCATACTTGCTAGTATGTGTCGGGCGTGACCGTAGGGTTATCTAATCGGGTATGTCTTGCGGGGACTCCGAGGTTCGGGGCTTGCTAGCCTGATGCCGAGATAACTTGTGGGGTTATCCAATCCGGGTATGTCTTGCAGGGACTCCGAGGTTCGTGGCTTGTTAGTGCGATGCCGGGATAACTTCTGGTTGTGGTTTGGTTGTGTGAGGTACGTGTCATGGGTTGTCCAATTGGTTATGTCTCGTGGAGGCTCCGAGGTTCGTAGATTATTATTCCGATGCCGGGATAACTATGAACGTATGTATGGTTATGGTTACGTAACTGTTTTCACGGTGACATGTGATTTGGTATGGATTCTCATTGGGTTATTCACTTGGGTATGTTCTGCGGGAGCATCTGAGGTTCGTGGCTTGATAGCATGGGAAGCGAATAATCCTTGGGAGTATGTTGTTATTGGTCATTTGGGTCTTGGACACCATGTTTCGTGATTTGGATCTTGAGCCCCGTGTTTTGTGATATGGGTTGTGGACCCATGTTTTGTTATCGGAATTGTATTTTGGGAAAAACAATTTTTGGGCCGTGTCCCCAAGTATTTTCGAAAGACTTGAGAATTCTTAAATTCCAAATGTTTTCAAAACTCCCGAAATCTTTAAATGTTTTGTAAGATGTATATTGGTTTTATTCCCACCTTTCATGATTTGAACAGTTTTGACCAAGTGATTTATCTCGGGAAGTATATTCACGATTATTATGTTCTTGTAGTATGTTGTGTATGGCTTGTATTCGTGTTTTATACTTGCACTAGCAAAATAGTGGAGTTTTGCTAACCCCCCCGAGTATTCGGGGGGTGGATGTCTGTATTGCGTCCAGGTACTTGAAGGTTGCTGGGGAGCAAATCACAGGATCGGTACGAAGGATGATGGAAGATGACGATACTAATCACATGAAGACCAATCGTAGAGTATTTTGATAGAGTCTTGTTGGTTATCTCTCCACTGTTTTATTTTCCCGACATATGGTAGCGTTAATGTATTCCAGCCCCTGTGTAATATAAGTTTCGGGAAAGAGTCTTGTATGTAATGATGAGTGTGTTGTGATAAAAGACCAAATCGGTCTAATGGTTCATTATGTTTCCATGTCGGCATGTAATGTGATGTATTGTTTTTGTATTTAGCTTGGTAGATCCTCACAGAGAGGGTCTGCGGCGCTGTAATATTCCGAGTGGTTTGGGGGTGTTACAGTAATGTGTTACAAGTGCGGACTCGATGGACACTGGATTCAGTTTTGCGAGTTGGTCACCGAGCCTTCCGAGGCACGGACTCGAGCACCGATATCAGGATCGACTCTAAGAAGTCCCTGATAGGTGTAGTCTACCAGTTGTTTGTTATGTTATTTCATTGTTTCGTTGTTTCGAATTTTGGGGACAAACTTCTTTTATTAGAAGTAGATCGGATTTTTGAGCTTCTGTATTTTCAATGCTATTGACCCGTTTGTGTTCGTTGATACTTTTGAACTTGTTTTGTTCTTCGCTTCTGTCATTCGAGCGAGTTTTGATATTGTTCCGGACTGATCCATTTATCATTATGGTTTTTCCGAATTCGGTTCCATTCCCTTGAATCTTATGCAAATGAACATCCTGTAGTTTTTACAAGATCATTCAATGTCTTGAGTGAGTTGTGAACTTCGGCGTTGTTGTTCAATCGTTGTTGTTTTGATCGTTGTTGTTTGACCGTTATTGTCCGATTGATATCTTTTGATCTTGTATCATGATTATTGAGCTTTTGAACTTTTTCGTAATTTTCCAGTGTTCCAACTGATGGTATTGGTATCGGATCTTCCAAATCTTTGGGACTATATGTATTTCATACTTGTTCAGCATTAGACTTGTGTTTTGGTCGTTGTGCTATTCAAATTTCTACCGTAATGATGTTGTTCGTTGCATTTCATTATCGCTCTGGCGTAGCGAATTGAACTGTAGCAATTCTGTAGTTCATGAGGTTTGTTGTGAGCTGTCAGCAACAGATATCAGGTGTTATCTAGAGTTGCCCTGCCTTGACTGTTCCATGTTTTAAGTTTCGGGACGAAACTTATTTTAGGGGGGTAGAATGTAATACCCGAGGTTTGCGTTATGGCTTCGTCGAATATTTCTTCGGTTGAGTGGATTGTTGTTGTCCATGTCTTTGGAATCGTGTATCATGTTTGGTTGTGCCATGCCTGGACACGTGTTTGGTTGTGTTTCGGATCGTTGTTGTGTTGTGGTGCGATTTTACCACATGTGCAGCACGTGTAGCGCATGATACGTTTCCTCATAGCGCACGCTATTTTTGTATTGATAGTGCACGCCATCTTCCTGTTAGCGCACGCTAACTGGAAATCCGGAGGCAGTCCTGGAGCCATTGGACTGGGAGTGGGGTCTCGATAGCACACGCTAACGCTTGTGGTTAGCGCACACTAACATCTGTCTTAGCGCACGCCATTTGTCCTTTTTAGCGCATGCTACCTGGAAGGTGCAGAACTGTCCAGAAGCTATTGGATTGGGCCGGCAGGTCTCGTTATCGCACGTTAATAGCTATAGTTAGTGCACGCTAATTGTATGTGTTTCATTAGCGCGCGCTACTCCTCAGTATTCGCGCATGCTAATCTGTCCGGTATAAAAACTAGATAACAGTCGTATTTCTTCATTTCATCTTCTTTTCCTTTCGTCTCTGCGGGTGTGAGTCAAGAGTTCCTAGGGTTGATGATCTTGGTCGATTTTTGCTCCATCCAAGGTGTTTTGGAGAGTTCGAGGTGATTATAACATCACCTAATCCACTGTTCTTTATCAGATCGAGGTAATCCATTGATTTTCATTGAGTTGACCATTTTGTAGATTTAGTTCTTGATCTCGTTTCCAGTCCGATTTTGATGAATCTATTGGGGTTAAACTGTAATACCCGGTTGTAATTCAGTCATTTTTATTCAGTAATTATCAATCAGTAATTGTCACTCAGTAATTTTCATTCCTTAATAATCACTCATCATTCATACTCATTCAATTGTGTTCACCGTTCGGCGTAATAATTGTGTTACTCGTGCTTTTGCCCCCGTACTTCTCGAATTCTGTGATTTTTGTACTCGGTGCATCATTATAGGTTGGACTGCTTGTCGAGCAGGGCCACACGAGAAGGCCGCACGAGCATCTGATCGTGCGCGGCGCTCGTGCATTGCGGCTGGACTGGGCAGGAGACCCATCGGCCGAGTCAGTGCCGCACGAGCAGGCCGCACGAGCATCTGGTCGTGCGCGGCGCTTGTGTGTTGCGACTGGATTGGGCAGGAGGCCCAGTGGTCGAGTCAGTGCTGCACGAGCAGGCCACACGAGCAACTGCTCGGGCGTGGTGCTCGTGTGTTGCGGCTGTACTGGGCAGGAGGCCCAGCTTTCGAGTCAGGGCCGCACGAGCAGGCCACACCAGTTACTGCTCGTGTCCGGCGCTCGTGCGCTAGGAGAGTAGCCGGAAGAAGCCTCACGCACGACCGGACGCACGGACACTTGGTCGTGCGGGTTGGTCGTGCGTCCCTGTGACCTATATAAGTTGACCGACGGGTTTTTTCTCATTTTCACCGTTTCTTCATCCTACTTCCGAGAGAGAGGGTTTGTGAGAGAGATTTTTCACCATCAATCACTTGAGTACTCGGTTTTCATCATCTTCATTCGGTTGTGAAGCTTGGATAGTCGATCTAACGCGATTTCATCGGATCAAAGTGTTTGGATCTTCAAAGGTAATATTCATCAAACCTCTTGGATTTCAATTTTGTGTTGAGATATGATGTTTTGGACGTTATAATCGTGTTGTATGTAGTGATATACTTGTGATTATGAATTGTTAAGGATATTCATTGGATTATTGAAGGATTATTCAAGAACACTTTGAATATTGAGTTGGATTTGGGGGTTTTCGATTAATTGTTGTTGAAATCACGAATTTGGATATTCATATTAGATTATTGATCGTATTGAAGATGTTTTGTTGGTTTGAAACACTTTTTGGGGATTTGATATTGATATTATTGAGGTTTGGTTGTAAACAATCGAAGATTGGCCACAACGTGTTCGATATAATGCCCCAATGAACTTGGTTTAGTCGTATCGACGTTTTGAGTTAGTTATACTCGTGTTTGATTCGTGTGTTGAACCGGATTGTTGGTAATTGTGTTATTCAAGGTTGTTCGAGCGACCGACATCTCATTTAGGATGTTGTTCGTGGAAGGACATTCTTCATCGGCGTTGTGTAAGTTAATTCTTACTCGGTTAAAAGGATATTCATTCCTTTCGTTGTTGTTCATTCATAATTATAGTTCATTCATAATGTATTAACCGTATTGAGACTTGTAATTGTCAATTAATCACTTCAGTCACGAGGAACGACGGTTCCAATCATTTCATTGAGCTATCATTCATTTCACTATCATTTCATCTCGGTGAGTCATTATTGATTTCGATGTCACTTTTGTTATCTCATGGCATTCCGGGTCACACTGGCGTGCCGGTTGGTATGTGTAGGATTTTCATGTCGGGCACATATTAAGTCGTGTGTTGGTTGTTGGCCTCACATTGGACTGTGCACACGAGACGATTACTTCGTGAGACTGATTAGGTACAAGACCACACGTGTATTCGATCGATACTCGTTGGTGGCTTGTGCACGGACACATTTCCATCCCGGGCGTAGTGTGGTACCATCCTTTGAGCCGTACCGTTAGTTGATTCATACAGCATGTTTGATTGCGTATGTTTTCAACAGGAATGTGTTATAATCTGACCGATTCACTTTTGATCGCATGTGTTCGACGGTTTGAGATTTTGATCGAACTAGTGGTTTATACAGCATATATGATTGTGATTATTCAACTCTTGAGGATTGTTGTTCTGTGTAACTGACCCCGTTGGGGGATTTTGTTTTCAGGTCATGGCAAGGCTAAGGCACCTGAAGAGAACGTTGATGGCGAGGAGTCCCAGTGATACTAGTAGGGGGCCTCAATCACTCGTGTTTTCCTTATTTTATTTCCACTGCATATTTCCGTTTGAATACTCATTTTATTCAGTGTCGTATGTTTTATCTTCATATAAAATATACAGGTATTCTGTATTATTTTGGGTATTTTGTATAAAACTCCTCATCGGAGTAGTTAATGATGTAATGTAGTTCGTTACTACATTTACCCTGTGTATTTCATTCATTTTCACTCGCCTGGTGGGTCCCAGTCGGGGGTCCACGGCACTGTAATATCCGCCTAGTTTGGGGTGTTACATAAACGTTTTTGTTAATCATATTCCATGGATTGTATATCCATAATTCCGACTTGTTCAACTCGATTGATGATTTGAGTGTTCTTGAGGAACCGTGAATATTTAATGTTCGAGTAAATGTTCGTATGAGTTTTTCTTCGTTGGTTTGAGACGATTTCCATTGGTTTGGGTCTTGTTCCTCCTTGTGATCGTGTTTTTGTTGTTTATGTGGAAGTTGTAGGTTTCGAGGCACTTCGGCCGAGCCGTGTTCGTCGAGGTATTTGCGTGCCGATTTCGAGGCAAGTATCTTGCCCATACACTTCGTGTTTCGTAGACGTAATAGTTGGTAACTGATTATATGTGTAATTTGAATGTTTTTAATGAACTCCTAAAAAGGATCAGTATATTCTCGATAAAGATTATATTATTTCTGTATTTACCCTGGTATATCCTCACGGAGAGGGTCTGCGGCGCTGTAATATGCTCGAGTGGTTTGGGAGTGTTACAAAGGGGATGTGCCATAATGATCTGGGTCATATTCTAGAAGGGCCCTTTGAGTTTCAGCCAGTTGTTGGAGCGTTATTAAATTTTGATGGAGTAAGGTCCTTCTCTCTATTGGAGGCAGTCGTGGGGGGCCATCATTGTTATTCTGGGGTTGGGTTGTCGAGGTTTCTGCTCATCTCCGGTGGCCATAAGTATTCGTGGTCGCTGGGGGAGGAAGTCCCCAATTGTGCAGGTCATGCCTGCACTGTGGTGAGGTGGCGGAGGAAATTCCCCTGTATTATTGGCAATATCGACCGCATTTTTGCAGTGGCCACCGTACTTTGTCGATTCGTCTGTCGAGGCGGGTTCTGGTCACCAGGGGTGATGCTGGTCTCTTGCCCGTCTCGGGAAATTTCAGTCATGAGGTGTGGTTGTCCGGAAGAGGTTCTTCGATGTTTCCCGACAACGGAACCAAACTGATGCTGCCAAAAACACATCGGATCAGCCCTTATTCAAACGTTTCGGATAATTCCGGCGAGCGAACTTCCTGATTGGACCGACACACAAGAAAATATGTGAACTGAGCCGGGGCTTCACCGGCGGAGGCCCTCCGGCGTGAGAGTAAGTATGGTGAATATAAGGTCGGAATAAGATTAATTGACTATAGTGAGAGTCAAGATTTCTGTGTACCAGTGTATTTGTAGGGATACTTGTTTATATAGATATGAATTTTGCAACTCCAAATTGCAGAGAAAGTCATCGAGTCTGTGTTGGTATTGGACTTCATATATATGGGAAGTAGAATCCTGATAAGGATTGTGTATGTAGTTTCCTTGTGGAAAAGAGTCCTTGTTAAGTAAGGATATCTTTATTTGTCTCTATCTTGGATTTCACCAGGTTCTGTATCGTGCTACAAGGATAGGACCTTCATATATTTACGTGTAGATTTACTGATCTCGGCTTATTCTGTCATTGAGCCGAGTCGGCACGGCAAGTTGGTTGCCTGAACCTAGGCCTTGGACTTTTCGGTTCCAGGGATAAAAATACACTGAACCACATAGTGTTTTTGCGGTTCGGTTTTACTAGTTTTTTTTGTCCGAACTGACTTGGAACCGAACCGCGTAGGAACCGAACCGAAACCGATTTTGAGTGGTTCGGACGGAATATATTATACTATTTTATTTTATTAAGAATATTTTTTATTATATTAATTATGTTTAATAAGAATATATTATATTATATTTTATTCAGACTAGTCGGTTTCCCGGTTTGGTGCGGTTCGGACGGTTCCTTGAGGTTTAGACGGTTCCTCTTTAAAATGGACAGGAACCGTGAACCGAACCGACTACTAATAGTAAGAACCGAACCGACAAAATGAAAAAAATTATTGCTAAGAACCGAACCGAACCATCGGTCCCGATGCTGTTCGGATCGGTTCCGCGGTTCTCGGTTTCAAAAGTTCCAGCCCTACCTGAACCAAGTCTTAGCTTGAATCTGAGCTAAGGCAAACTGAGTATGGGCCTGGCTTTCAGGTCGGTCTAGATGTCATTCCCTAAGCCGAGTTGAGAGGTTTATCCCTGCGCTTTGTAGGGTCTTGATTTATGAGTCTTGATGGGCTTTATACTCAAACTCTCGAGATCCATGTAATCAATTCGATTTATGTCGTTCACTACCGTTTTTAATCTTCTTTTTTACATTACTGTTAACCATTATGCCTTGCATGTAAGTGACTACTGCCATTCACATCTCATATGTAAATCTGGATTGAATAGAAAACAATAATGTTGAACAATTGGTGAATATGTTAATAAATTATAATTTTATTATTTAAAAAAAGAATAAAATTAGTATTTTTTTTGAAACATTGCACTGATGCACTCCGGTACCAATACCAAAACTATTTTTGGAACATAACACACCATTAATTTGCAAGAATTTAATATTATATCAACTTTTCAATTTCAAATGCAGACAATCACTACAAGAAATACACCCAAAAGCGAGGAAATTCTTTGTGACAACTTAATATTCGTTATATAAAGCAATTATAAGCGAAGGAGTATCAAGTCTCACAAATGGTTTCATCAGTGACAAATGATTCGTCACATAAAGTAAGCATTCGTGAGGTAATATCAAGTATCGCAAATGACTCTATCAGTGACTACCAATTCGTCACATAAAGTCAGTATTAGCGACAAAACGTATTATGTCAGAAATGACTTCATCAGTGACAACCAATTAGTCGCATAAAGTCAACATTAGCGAGGGATATATTATGTCACTAATGACTTCATTGTGACAACCGATTTGTCACATAAGGTTAATATTTAGTGAGGAACATAATATGTTACAAATGACATCATCAGTGGCGACGGATTTTGTCGCACAAAGTCAATATTAGTGAGGAACATACAAATAATTGTCACATAAAATGAGCATCTCCGAGAAATTTAGGAATGTTGCATTTTATATATTAAGAGATAATCAGAATATTGATAAATAGAGATGTTAAAAGGGTTGGTGGTCCTCGGGTTGGCCCGTTTAAATCGAAAAAAGAGGGTTGAGTCCTAATTATTTGGTCTGTCTAAATCCGAGCTTTTGGCCCAAATGTTTAGCCCAAAGCCCGTTAGCTAGGGCTAACAGGTTACCCAAATTAGCTCGCTAGCCCGTTAACTATTAATACAACTAAATTATAATATTTTATATTTATTTATTACCATTCATAATAAAATAAAATTTAATTTACTAACTAATGTTGGGTATATATTGATCAAGCATTAGTTTGTTTCTAAACTTAAGTAGTATATTAAATTTTATAATTTTGTTGTTACTATAAAAATATGTAAATAGATTTTAGTTTTATTTTTTAAAATATTTAAAAAAATGTTTAGCCCAAAGCCCGTCAGCTAGGGCTAGCAGGTTCCGAATTAGCTCGCTAGCCCGTTAACCATTAATACAAATAAAATTTAAATATTTTATATTTATTTATTACCCCTCATAACAAAATAAAATATATTTGACTCATTTATGTTGGGTATATATTGATCAAGCATTAGTTTGTTTCTAAACTTAAGTAGTATATTAAATTTTATAATTTTGTTGTTACTGTAAAAATATATAAATAGATTTTAGTTTTATTTTTTAAAATATTTAATTTTTGATTTGATTATTATAATATTAGTTTTAGAATATTATAAATTTGCACGAGATAAAAACCATGCATATTGTTTATTTCTTGCTGTAAGAGGAACACACACACATATACACACATATACACACACACATACACATACACACACATACACATACACACACACACACACACACATATATATATATATATATATATATATATATTGTTTTCTTAAAAAATGATACTATCAGAAGGCATTAAGGTCAAGTATTGAAAAAAATGGACATAAGATCCCTTAAAAAAAACAGTTATATAATCCAACTAAAGAGTAACTTTGGAAAGGAAAAACTGTTTGAAGATGAATGCAATGCAATAATATTCCCCATCATAATAATTTGAATCACCATGTGTCTCACTAATCACTATCGTGTCCAGGAACAGTGTCATCATCAGACATCAAATAATTATCACTGATATCATCATCAATAGTATTCTCGTCTGCAAGAGCTTCATCATCGTCACCATTAATAACATCATGATCATCAATAAATTCATCATATGATGTTCTTCTTTCTGTATTAGCATTATCCAACACAATAGTTTCAGGTTCGATATCATGTCTTCGTAATGATGTATTCGACTCATCATCTTCTTCATGTATGTACCTCCCACCGAGCATCATTGTAAACATTGTCACCATCGGAGTCATTATAGCAGTATGCTGAATCTTCTGGAAAACTTTCCAGGGATGTCCCAGTTTTGGATCATCAAGATAAAATACCTTTTGTGCGTGACTGTCCAACAAGTAAGGATCATGCGTGTACCATTTTCTATTGACGTTCACTGATGTCAGATGATAATCAAACTTTAGCTTCCTCGAACCAGAATTGTACCATTCACATTTGAAAAGATATGTGCCATATCCTCTCTGAAAAAATAAGTGTACAAAAGTAATCAAGCTTCCATAAAAAGTACAAGGTGCTTCACCATGGGATCCACACGTCATAATTCCACTATCTTGTGTCGTGAGGTATTGATCACTCTGTTTGGTCGACCATCGAACCCCATTTGCAATACATCCAGTGTACTCCACTGTATAAGAACTTTGACCATTTGCTAATGAATAAATCTCCTTAGAAAGTAACCGTTGATCAAATAACATGGTAGCACGAATCTTAAACCATTTTGGAAATTCCTTCCTATGTTTTTCATCTATGTTTTCAGTACTTTCTTGATTTAAGAGTTCAATGTGTTCCCTATAATAGACAAATGAAACTCAAGGTTTGGTATATACGCAAATAAATGAAGGTAAATATATATATATATATATATATATATATATTCTGCACCCAAAAGAATATAAAAAGAACATACCTTTTGAATTCTTCAATTTCATCACAATTATTCAATATAAACCAGTTTGTTACTTCCAACTATTCATTTGATAATTGAACCATCACTCATTTCCTAGTTGGACGTATCTTTTGAGAAACACACAGTAAGTTTTGCATTAGGCTCTGCCCTGTGGTCATTCTATTCGGGTCGATTAAAACTTGTCTCAACATATTGTAGATACAATGAACAAATGTTAATGATTCATATGCAATGTAAGCCTCTGCAATAGAACCTTCAGGATGCGCTTTATTACGTACATATTTTTTGTACGTCCCTAATAACCTCCAATTTACACAACTAACTAGTAAGAAATTATAACATTAGAGAGATACATTAATTTAAATTAAATCATTAAAGTACCTCTCTATTAGATACATCCAACGATATCCAAGGGGCCACCAAGTATAGCTTCGCGTGGTAAGTGCACAGCTAATTGAATCATGACATCAAAGAATGCTGGAGGAAAAATGTTCTCCAATCTGTATAATATCCACACAATTTCATCCTCCCACTTCTCTAAATCTGCAACTTTTAGTGTCTTGGAACATATGATATAGCTCAACAAGTGGATGGCATATTTGCTTCTTCAAATTTTTTCGTATTCCGACTGGAATAATTCTTTGAAATAACACATGACAATCATGGCTTTTCAAACCCGGAAACTTCTTCTTGTCTATATCCACACATCGTGATACATTGGCTGAAAAACCATCTGGAAACTTAACTGAATTGAAGAATTTACTCATAAGTTTACGTTGTGGAGATGTCAATACATATTCCGCGTGAGGAAATCGACAACTATTTCCATCCTGATCTACCCACAAATGATCATATCGATTATTGAGGTGTTGGAAGATGTTGGAATTCATAGTTGGGGACTATGATATTCGTTGTGGAGTTTAACTGATTCGGGATTGAATCAGGATCGTCTTTGGTGTTGTTTTCTATTGATTTTGTGTTATTAAATGAATTGTATTTCATTCAAGGTTGTTCGAGTTCTTATAACTGTTGGAGGATGTCGTTCGTCATTTTGTGGGAGGACGTTGATCGTGGAAGGACTTTCTCGCCTTCGGTTTGAGGCAAGTTTTATACTTGTACTAGTCAATAAGATTAATGTTATCATGTATGTGTATGAATGTGCGTATCATTTCGAGACTTGGTCTAACCACTTTAAACTGTATTATTTACTTTCTGTCTTTACCTGTTTTCATTCTACTGTAATTTATTAGTATACATTGTAAAACCTTGTATTCATCAAGCAAACAGGAGAACACCTAGTTGTTGTATTTACAACAACTCACTCATACAGACTTCCGCTACGCAATTAACTTTGAAAATCATACAGCTTATTGTTGTTTTACTTTCTAAGCTGTTTATTATATACTTTATGACCAACAAGTGGTATCAGAGAGGTTGATTCTAAAAAGAATCAGTCGATTTTTAACTGAATCAGATCCCATAATCACTAGCTTTTTTGAAAAATTCATTTTATACTTTGATCATTTCATATATAAAATGGACTCATCTATGGTAAACAAGGCCCAATGTTATCATTGTTCGTAAATGGCCGGTTCAACGCATTGCGATACTTGTTGGTAATATTGTTGTCGATAGCTGTTTCGCGGTATCGATGTATCAATTGTTGTTGTTGATATTGATGTCGATTTTAGACTTAGTTGTGATCATTGTTATTGATATTGGTGCTTCATTATTGATGTTGTATTGGCCGATTGAAGGCATTGACATATTCGATTATCATATTCGTTTTCGGTAACTGATTAAAGGTGCCGAGACATCCGTGGTATTGTTGTTATCGATTGACCATTCTAAGGCAATCGAGGTATTGAATTGGGATTATCGAGGATAGTTTCCATCCGTTGTGTCGTTGTTATCGATTGGCCATTCTAAGGCAATCGAGGTATTGAATTGGGATTATCGAGGATAGTTCCCATCTGTTGTGTCGTTGTTATCGATTGGCCATTCTAAGGCAATCGAGGTATTTAATTGGGATTATCGAGGATTTATCTGTTTGGATTCACAGGAGTCCGAAACGAACCAAACTCGTCCGATTTCCTCATCATGGCCGCCCCCCCTTCCATCTAACTTCCACTTGTCTTTTGTTTCCATTGTTTAATGGATGATGAGGACTTGTGGGGTGACATCTCATGTGGCATGAGTTGTTACATGTGAGGTGAAATGTCTTGGTGGTTGGGAATGTATAAAGAAAGGAAGGAAGACAAATTACAACCTCACCTTTTGATTCTTGGAGATTGATACGTGAGATTGGTGAGAGAGAGAGAAAAGAGTTCCTTTTCATAGTCTTCTTGTTCTTCATGTGTTCTTGATAATTAAAAAATCAAGAAATCAAAGAGAGAAAATTTGATAAACATACTTAGAGTATATTAATCAAATTCAATAGCTTCATCACTTAGCTCTAGCCGTATTCTTGGAGAATAGCAAGGTAATCGTCATCCTGTTCATTTCTCCGGCGCGTGGCAAGTAGAGGCGCTGTAATTTCAACGTTGGATCATTCAAGTGCTTGGAGTGCTTTGGATCATAGGGAAATTCGTTTAAAGCTTGGGGAATATCTCAAGAGAAGGAATCCATTTAATCAACGGACTACAAGGGTGAGTTTCTATATCTATTGTGTTTTCGTTTATTTATTCGTATATACATAGCTCGATCTATCCTCATAGGATTCGGATCGAATTAATTTTTGTTTTACCGCTTCCGCTGGGCCTTCGTTTTAGGCACCGAATCCCAACAGCTGATCCTCCACCTTGTGCATGAAATCAGACATCCCAAGAGGCATTCTTGAGCTTGAAGGTATTAGAGAGGGTTCCTTCCTGTTGATCAGTGTGTCCATTTTTGCATTGAGGGACACCAGTTCAGGTTTTACATCAGTTGCTAGGAGCTCAGCAACAGTCTCTTTTACTATGCTTCTAATCAGCTCAGTGATATTTGGAGGTAGCTGATACACAGGTGGCTCTGCATGAACAAAGTTCTCTCCTGAATCCTCTTGTGCAGTTGGTCTCTGAGCAATGGATTTCTCGGAGGAGACATGCCTGTCTGTTGGGGCCTGATCAGATGTGGTCTTCTGAGGAGTTCCTGATTTATCATCTGATAAGTCCTCATCTGTAGGGGACTTTCTCTTCTTCTCTGCAGAGCACTTTTTCTCCGTAGATGGATATTTGTTTTTGGAGGGGGTTTTCTCAGGATGTTCCCCTTGATTATCTGCTCCATAACCTTCAAGACCAGGAGCATGATCAGGTGACTGTCGATCATGACCCTCTTCATCATCTTTTCTTTTCCCTTCTTCATTCTTTTCTTCATCTTTTTCCTCATCATCTTCTTTCTCCTCTTTCTCTTCAATCTTTTCAACTTCTTCTTTTTTAATTTTTTCTTCTTCTTTCCGTTCTTCCTTTTCCTCAACTCCATCTTCCTTTTCTTTTTCTATTATTTTTTCAATACTTTCATCCTTTTCAACTTCAACAATTGTGGTTTCCTTTTATTTTTCTACTCCTTCTTCCTTTTCTACTTTGTCTTCCTCGCCAAGGTTTTCACTTTGTGATACAACCCTCATAACATGAAGGGCGAAGTGGTCCATGTTTTGTTTGAAGTGAGACATGAGTCGGTTCTCCTAGAGCAACAACTTTACATCTGTCTCTAGACAGAAAAACATGATAAGTTGCTCAGTATCCTGGGGTGCTCCCAGGTACTCCTCTCAACAAACTCTCTTAATTGAGTGAAGGTGAGTGTTTTTAATTCCTTCCACTCGTCAAAAATATTGACAAATGAAAATTTAAGAAATTGTTGTTTTACCATTCTAAATTGTTCTGAGGTGAGGTTCAGGGGATTGTTTTCCCTAATATTGAGATGATATCCAGCTTCTAGTATATCAATGGATTCCTCAGCCTCTTTTTCCTCAGTAACACTTGGGAGTGTTAAAAGGGGAACTATCTCTGCCACTAGCTCTGAGGAGTGAGCAGGTTGATCCTCAGGTGCAACTGGTGCAGGTGATATGACCATCTGCATCTGATCAGGTTGAGCTGCAATTAGTGCAGGTGATGTGGCACTCTGTGATTCTTCTTTTTCTTTTGAAGAGTATTCTACCAGACCTCTCTATCTCTTGGAGGGCTGATCAGGTGAGGAGTGTATGTAGACGACTTTAGGTGATTTCCTTCTGAACATCTTGGACAGAGGAGTGTTGTATGCGTCAGAGTCATCTGCAAGTGGGATCTCAGGTGCAGTTGACTTTGACAAAATCTCAGCTGCAGGGGGAGCTGACGTCATCTCCGCTGAAATAACTTCAGATGGGTGTTGGTCAGTTACATCTGACTGCTCTGCTTCAGAGTTTGAGGGTCCTCTGTACTCATATGTTCCGGAGGTCATTTCCTTGATTTTCTATGCTGCCTTTTGTTTCTTATTCCTTATATTCTTTAGGTTTCATGGTTCTTATTCCTTATATTCTTTAGGTTTCATGGTCCAAGTGACCAAGTCTCTTTCTGAGGTGAAAGGGGTATGCCCTTCCCTTGGCCTTTCCAGGGAACTCCAAGATCCAGCTTATTTGAATTCCATATGCCAGCTTCTGCCTGGATTTCTTCTCATCCTCATCCCAGCTAACTTTATTAATTTCCCTGACTAACTGCCTGTAAATGTAGTTAGGCCAATTGATCTTCTTCTGCTGTATCAGTGCTCCCATCACCACATATTTGGTAGATGATAGTTGATCATAGCTGCCTGCCATGCCCATGATGATTTTGTTATTTATGTCCAGGACATACCTATATTCTTTCTTAAGGTCAATTTTCCTCGCCGTAAGTTTGACCTCAGTTGACTCCTATGGTAACTTGATCTCATACCACGTCTCGGTCAGATTCTGCTTCAGTGCTTCGATGGCGATGCCCCAGTTCTCTATGTTGAAAGAGTCGGCAATGGTTTGTGGTGTGATATTTATTTCTTCTCCGAAAATTGAGCTCGTGATACAGTGCTATGTGACTCGTGCTTCCTTCAAGAAGCCGATGACAACTTCCTTGAAGAGCTGCTTAGGGAAAATGTCCAGAAAGTGGTAGATGCCATTCTTTTTCATCATTCAGATTACATACGCCATCTCATCCGTGTTGTTGATTGACAGTAATACTTCGAAGTCGACAACAATACTGAAGATGACTTGCTCCTTCACCAACTTTAGGTTCACACCTTCCAAGTAAGAGTCCATTTCTGCAAAAAATAAGATCTTCGATTGAGTGTATTAAAAATTCTAGGGTTTTTCTGCTTTTTGAAAAATCTAGGGTTCTTGAGCTTGAAAACGGTAAGGTTTTTCTGAAATGATTTCCATCGTCTTATATACCCAATTGAAAAGACCTTTTGAATTTTAATAATTAAATAATCAAGTGGCGGTCCGATTATTGATAAATAAAGAGTGACGGTTGAAATTCATTGGACGTGGTGGAGGTAGTGTGATCATGTATTTTGTTCACGTATAAATAAATAATATAATAATTATAAGTCGGTCAAGGAATGAGAAACTTAGTTGGTTGACCGTTTGACTTCTGATGCAGCTGTGATTTCAATATTTTCTCTACTCTGATCAGGGGACTTTCCTATCTGTGCTCTAATCAGCTAGCATTCCTTCATCTTCTGCATCAGGTGAGGTATGTCGCCTGTGCTTGATATCAGCTAACTTTCTCGTATGTCCTTCGAATCCTCGTCTGGTCTGATCAGGTGACTTCCTTGTCTGATCTGATCTGGTGGCTTTCCTCGTCTCTTGTTTGCTTCAGGTCAGATGACTTTTCTTCGTCTGTTTTTCAACTAAGCACTATATTCCCAATCTAGTAATCTAAGATTCCTGCTAAGTTCTAGAAATCTTTGTTCTGGTAAAGGCTTAGTGAATATGTCAGTAATTTGATACTCTGTGCTGACTCTTTCCACTCTTACTCTAAGCACATGGTCTCTGATAAAGTGATGTTTGACATCTATGTGCTTCGTTCTTGAGTGCAAAACTGGATTGTTTGTTATTGCAATTGCACTATTGTTGTCATACCATATTGGAACTTCATTTTCTACGATGTTGTAGTCCCTTAGCTGTTGTCTGATCCAGAGAATTTGAGCACAACAGCTACCTGCATCTAAGTATTCTAACCCAGTTGTGGATATTGAGTTAGATACTTGCTTCTTGCTGAACCACGATATGAGTCTAGTTCCAAGGAACTGACATGTTCTACTGATGCTTTTCTTATCAATCTTGCATCCTGCAAAGTCTGCATCTGAATATCCTGAGAGTTCAAAGTTGTCATCCTTGGGATACCATAATCCAACATTTATTGTGGATTTAAGATATCTGATTTTTCTCTTAACTTCTTCCTGGTGAGACTGCTTCGGCTTGGATTGGAATCTGGCACACACTCCTACTGCATATGAAATATCTGGTCTGCTTGAAGTGAGGAATAAAAGTGATCCAATTAGTCCTCTGTAGTCTGTTGGATCCACTTAATACCCCCTGATCTGCATCAAGGTGTAGGGATGTGCTCATGGGAACTCTTAGTGATTTGGCTGAGTCCATGCCAAATATTTTGATTAAGTCCATTGTATACTTTGCTTGGTTGATGAAGATTCCATTGTCAACTTGTTTGATTTGCAAACCAAGAAAGAAATTTAGCTTTCCCATCATACTCATCTCAAATTCTCCTTGCATGAGACTTGAGAATTTTTCACATAGCTCAGGGTTGGTTGAGCCAAATATGATATCATCCATATATATTTGAACAAGTAATATGTGGTCTTCATGTTCCACTCTGAAGAGTGTCTTGTCCACCTTTCCTTTGCTGAATCCATTCTTGGTGCTTGCTTGAGTCCATATAGAGCTTTCAAAAGCTTGTATACTTTGTCTCATTTGACAGATCCGGTGGGTTGCTCCATATAGACTTCTTCTTCTAGTACTCCATTGAGAAATGCACTTTTTACGTCTATTTGATAGACTTCAAAATCCTTGAATGCTGCATATGCAAGAAATAGTCTGATAGCTTCTAATCTTGCTATAGGTGCATATATTTCATCAAAATCTATTCCTTCACATTGAGCATATCCTTTTGCAACGAGTCTGGCTTTATTCCAAACAACAGCTCCGTCTTCATCACATTTGTTTCTATACACCCACTTGTTGCCTATGACTTTCTTGTGATTTAGTCTGTCTGTTAGTTCCCAGACATTGTTCCACTCCATTTGATTGAGCTCTTCTTGCATTGCAATTATCCATGAGTAGTCAGCCAGGGCCTGTTAATTTGTTCCGAGTTCCATATGAGACATGAAACATGAGAATATAGCTATTCCTGCTGGTTCTGTAGATTTCCTGGTTTTGACTCCCTCAGTTAGATTTCCAATGATTTGTTATATGGGGTGATCTCTGAGCCATCTGGGGATATCTTCTTCAGGATTTGTTCCCCCTGTTGAGTTGTTTTGATGAACTTCATCTCTCTCTGCTTCAGCTTGGTTCTGGCCTTCTTGAACTACATCTCGTTCAGCTGCGCTCTTGTCATCTGCAGATGGGGATCATGTCTGCTCTGCAGGTGTGTCTTTATCATCAGCAGATAGAACATATACGGTTGGAGATCCGGTCTGATCTGCAGTTGGGTCTTCAGACTGATTTGCATTTGGGTTTTCTGGCTGATCTGCAGTTGGGTCTTCTAGATGATCTGCAGTTGGGTCTTCATGTGAGTCCATCATTCCCGTGTCATGGATGATAACTTCTTTTAGGGTGGCGGATTTGAGCTTTTTCCCAATTGATTCCACCTGTTTCCTGTACTCAACAGTAGACTCATCAAACACAACATGGGGTGTTTTTTCCACAACTAATGTTCTTTTGTTAAAAACTCTGTATGCCTTGCCTATTTGTGAGTATCCCATAAAGAGACCATCATCAGTTTTAGCATCAAAGGCATTCAGTTGGGTTTTACCATTATTGTGGATGAAACACTTACAACCAGATATATGAATGTTTGCAACAGTTGGTGTTCTGCCATTCCAAACCTCATAGGGAGTTTTGCCATATCTCTATACTATCATACTCATGTTCTGAGTATGGCATGTTGTGTTGACAGCTTCAGCTCGGAACCTCTTTGGTCGGTCATCTTCTGCAATCATTGACCTACAACCTCCTTCAAGGTTCTGTTTCTTCTTTCAGCACCACCATTTTGTTGTGGTGTTCGCGGCAGAGACTTCATGCTGGATTCCATTTTGATCACAATATTCAGTGATCGCCTTGTTGAGAAATTCTCTACCTCTGCCTGATCTGATCTTTATGATGGAGTGGGATTTCTCATTCTGAATCTTTCTCATCAGCTCAGGAATCTTTTTTAGTGTTTCACTCTTTTTATAGAGGAAAACGACCCATGTATATCTCGAGTAGTCATCCACTACTGCTAGGGCATGCTTCCGTCCACTCAATGTCCTTGGCTTCATGGGGCCAAAGAGATCCATATGAAGTAGATCTAAGACTCTGGTGGTGAGAGTGGTAGGATGTACTGGTTTGAATGATGCTCTGGTTTGCTTTCCCTTCTGACATGCATCACAGAGGGCTTCTTTCTTGAATACTTCTTCTGGAAGTCCTCTGACCAGCTTTTGAGAACTGATTTTATTGATGGCTTTGAAGTTCAGGTGACATAATCTCTTGTGCTATAGCCATCCATTCTCATCAATTGTTTTTGATAGGAAACAAGTGTTTGGAGTGCCTGTATTCCAATTTATCATGTAAACATCTCTTCTTCTGAATCCTTGTAGCTTCACTACTCCAGATGGGATATCAATCACCATGCATTTCCCAATAGTGAGACTACCAGGTTTTTTTCATCACAGAATTGACTTATGCTCAAAAGGTTGTATTTCAGCCCTTTGACATAATGTACTTTAGATATGGTTATGTTTCCTCTGTGCATCTCTCTAAATCCTTTTGTTTGACCTCTAGAGCTATCTCCAAAGGTTACATCTGGACCTCTTTCTTTGGTGTAGTTTGAGAGGACCTTCTTATTCCCTGTCATGTGCCTAGAGCATCCACAGTCTACAAACCATTCTTCACCTCCTCCTGTTGAACTTGAAGTGATATTTAGGTACCCAAAATTTGTGTGGGTCCTTTGGGGTTAGTAGGCTTCCTGGAGAATTGGTTTCTCCTTGAGTTATAAAAATTATGTTGATTACCCCTATAAGGTGTGTGCTGCCTAGGTCTATATCCCTTGTTAGGATGGTATACTGGATATGCCTCATAAAATCTCTGGTGTGGGCCATTTCTAAATCTTGGATAAGGCCATTTGTAAAATCTTTGAGGTCTCCACACCTGTTGATTTTGAAAGTTTTGATAACCTTGAGGTTTCCATTTACCTCTCCCATTTTAAAATCTATTTTTGGGGAGTCTTTGGTAATAATTTTGATAATGTTTTGACTGTTGCTTCTGCCTTGGCCATTGCCTAATCTCTTGTCTAAGTGGCTGCCTTGTAAACCTTGGACGCTGCCTAAACTTTTGACTGGGTTGTTGCCTATTTTGAAATACGGGTTTGTTTATAGGCTTAGCAGTCGGGACATAAGTTTCTCCCTTGATAAAAGTGGTTTTTGAACTAGAGGAAGTATTGGGGTCATCTCCAAGGCCTGATTTTGAATAAAGTGGCCTCTAGTTCATACACAAACCATCAAGAGTTATAGATGCTTTCAAAGATGTTATCTCTTTAGCTTGTGTACTATTTATCTGTTTGAACTTAGATAGCTCAGTTTTGATATGAGCAAGTGCAGCTGACTTTTCACTGTTTAAAACAGTCAACTTATGAACTTCAGCTGTATATTTTCAGCTGAGTTTTTCAAAATATTTTCAGATTGTTTTTCAAACTCAGCTATAGTGTTTTTAAATTTTGCTGACTCTTGGCTGAGTTTGTTCAAAATCATTTTTCAACTGGACTTTCTCATTCTTTAGCTGTGCATTCTCAGCTGTAACATATGTGAGCTAATTTTAAGGCTTCAAAATATTTTATTAACTGATTTACAGATTCATGAAGATTCATATCTTCAGACATGTCAGAGTTGAAACCTTCTACAGTTTGAGGTTTGGAAGTAACCTCTTCATCAGCTAGATTGGCCATCAGGCAGTTGTAGTCATCGTCATCATCAGAGAAGAATCCACCACTTGATTTTACTCTTTCTTCAATCTGGTCTTCCCCAATGAGCGCTTTTCTCTCGTCTTCTTTCTTGCCCATGTCCTTCTTATCTTCATTTCTCTTGAGATCAGGGCCGTCAAATTGGATGTGCCCTGTCTTGTGGCAATTGTAGCATTCCACATTCAAATTTCCAGCTTTTTGATTCCTCCTTGGATTGTCTTTGTAATTTTTCTTGTACTTGGAGTAGTTTTTCCTAAAGTTGTTGAATCTTTGCATGATGAATGCCATTTCTTCCTCAAAATCTAGACGATTTGGAGGTTTAACTTCAGACAGGTTCTTGGTAGGGGACTCTACTGCAAATGCTACACCTTTCTCTGCTGGTTTAGTTGATGATGAGCAGGGCAACTCAAACTCATATGCCTTCAGGTCAGAGAACAACTCCTGGATCTTTATTTTGTTAAAATATTTTGATTCCCTCATAGCTACGGCTTTCATGCTCCATTCGGGGTTCAGAGACCTTAGAACTTTCAGGGTTATCTCCCTGTTGCCATATGTTTTTCCAAGAGAACTGAATTCATTTATTATCTCTGTGAATCTCCCATCCACTTGGTCAATGGTTTCTCCATTCTTCATTTTGAAGTTGTCAAACTTTTGGGTGGCACTTGATAACTTATTTTACTTGATCATCTCGGTTCCCTCACACATTATAGCTCATGTGTCCCAGATTTCTTTGGCATTCGTGCAATTTTTAATCTTGACCATGGTTACCTTGTCAAGAGTCTGATATAGCACATCTATGGCCCGATTGTCAAGATTGTCCAGCTTTCTTTCTTCATGTGACATCTCGGTTCTCTTTTTGAGGATCTTCTCTAGCTTCCCAACTGCAGCTTCTTCTGGTCTGTTGTCTTTCTCAAATATGAACGGTCCATCCTCAATAACACACCACATGTCATCATGAATGGATGACACATGAGCCTGCATTCTTATTTTCCAAAGGTCATATTCATCCATAGAGAATACATGTAAGCTAGAGTGCATGTGTTGCATGTGTTCCATTATAATATGATAGATTAAAATATATACTCAAGTATGTGGATCTGGTTGTGTAAACTTGAACCAACCTCTCTGATACCACTTGTAGGTCACAAGTCGTCAGGAATAAGTCTAGGGGGGGTGAATAGACTTATTAAACTCTTTTCCTTAATCAGGTGAGTTTCTTCAGCTGTGTAATATGCAGCTAACAAACCTTAGATGCAGATGAATAGTGCAGAAGCACAGCTGGTAACACTGCATGTGAGTTATAGCAACTGCATGTGACTTATGTCAACTGTAAAGTCTAGACAATGCGGAAGGCAGTTGACTGATAAATGGAACAGTAAATATGAATGCAGCAGATAAGTATGATGAATTCAGTAAAACACACAAGAACTTATAGTGGTTTCAGAGGTGGAGTAATCCCTACTAATCCACTTTTCTCCAAACCAGTTGGAGATGAATTCACTATAACTTTCAACCAGTGATAAATGTTACAATGATTCAAACCAGTTACAACAGCTTCCAACCAGTGGAAACCCGTGGCCGTTGCAACTCCATTGACTGCCTAGCACCTCTTGATCGAAAACCCATGGATGCCTCAACAACTCTCGAGCTGTCTATCACCTTCCAATCAAGAACACGTGGATGCCTTATCAGTCGCCAAACTTATGAAACCTCATTCATAGAAGTACCCCATACTCAGCTTTAAAGACAAGAGTGTTGTCTTCCCCGAGTTCAAGAACTTCTTAGAATATGATCATTGAAACTTTGATCTTCACGATGCTATAGTTCTATTGATTGATTAAATTGCTTGTAACTATTGTTTGCATCGTATGTTGCTCAATTATGATCTTCAGATATTTATAGTACGATTCTTTGAGCTTCCTTCATAGCCGTTCCATCTCCTGTAACAAATCCATCCATTGGAGAGTGGACTTCTTTGTTAATCTTATCGTTCCATTGCACGGATTGATTCCCTTTCGATTCCGACCATTTGAAAGAATTCTTTTGGTCGTGCCGCTTTTCTTGATTTGTATATTCATAAGTCTTCAGTATGCGGATCTCAAGGATTATTTTATTCCTAACTTTCCGGGAATCTTTTCGGTTTGTCTTCTTATGTCTGCATGTGTATTTCCGTTATTGTTGACTTTAACGCTTGCTGATGTGGACTGAGTTTCTTAAACTTGGCTGATATCTTGTCTGAAAAACTTCTCTTATATATCTTGGTCAGACCAGCAAGATGTGCGGTCAACCTTCTCTGATGTAAAACTTCTCTAATATAACTTTGAAGTTCTCTGATATGATGAGGTGAAGTCCTATGATCTGGTGATTAACTCCTCTCTGATCTGATGGTGTTCTCTGATCTGATGAATGTTCTCCGAGCTGATGGTCAAACTTCAGCTGACATTTGTGTTGACCAGACCTCGTCTGGTATTTAGTTGTCTGCGGTCAAACTTCTCTGTTAATTTCTGTTGACTAAAACTCGGATGATAACTAACTTATATGATATTTAGACAGTTCTATACTTGCCGATTTTTAACTGATTAAATTCAGATCAATCTTAGCCTATTAATGGCTCATGAAAGATACTCATTTGGTTCTTCTTTACAATGCCAAGTATTTAGAGTATACATTTGAATAAATCACAAGTACAGGGATGACATCATCAAAATCTAACAAGTATTCGTAACATGATTTATATATCAAGTTTACAACATATCAAGACTACACGGCATCACTAAAAATTATAGTTTTGGCCGTGAGCTTTGTGAGGAGGGAGAGAGAGAATTTTCTTGCTTTTATACAATTGTGTTCTAAGTGTATTTTTGATAGAAAAATAATATTTATAGAATACTTAGAGTATTTATAAATATAAATCTAATCTAATTCTATCAACTTCTAGTCGTATTCTTCGAGAGTAAGTTGATAGAAATATATTCCGGTCATCTTTCAACGCGTGATACATAGGGGCGCGGTATTTTGGGTATTCGAGATTTGCTAAAGCTTGACTCGTCTTTCATTCAACATTTAATCAAAGGACTTCAAGGTATAATTCCTAATTCTATGCTTGATCGATCCTCTTAGGGATTCAGTTTTATTTGGTTTGATACGTTTATTTTTCTGCTATGTACTTTATTTTTATTACCAAATCCCAACATACTTCACGACAGTTGAAACCGTATGAGATCAATTACCCCACACGTGACTTGGAGTTAGCAGTCATTGTTTTTGCACTGAAAATATGGCGACACTATTTATGCGGGGCTCATTGTCAGATCTTCACAGATCATAAGAGTCTTAAGTAAATTTTCAGTTAGAAAGAGCTAAACATGCGAGAGAGGAGATGGCTGGAATTGGTTAAACACTATGACTTGGAAATTCTTTATCACCCAAGTAAAGCGAATGCAGTAACTGACGCATCGAGTCACAAACCCACGTCTATCTGACTGTTGGAGATCCTCACAACCCAGCCAAGGATTCAGGAGGATTTGATTTGTGAAGAAATTGAGGTATGGTTATAAAGAGTTTAAGGACAACCATGTGTGATGGAACTAATCATCCTTGAATGATGAAATCAAATCTAAGCAATTAGATGACCCTATGATGATTCGGTTATGTGATGAAGTGAGAAAAGGAAAGGCCCCAGGCTTTATAATCCATGAAGATGGAGTCCTGAAGTTCTGAGATCAACTTTATGTACCGAATGATGATGTTATTAAGCAAACGATCATGAAAGAATCCCACAATACTCCTTATCAATTCATCCAGGTACTAGTAAGATGTATAATGATTTGAAACAAACTTTTTGGTGGAGTAACATGAAGAAAGAAGTAAAGAAATATGTGTCAAAGTGCTTAACTTGTCAACATGTTAAAATCGAGCATCAACGACCTGTCGGAATGTTGAAGCCACTTCCAATTCCTAAATGAAAGTGGGAGGATGTCTCGATGGACTTTATCACCAACATGCCGAAGACCAGGAATCGAATGAATATGATCTGGGTGATAGTTACTTGTTTAACCAAGTTGACTCACTTTCTAGGTATCAAGGATACATGGGGACCAGAGAGATTAGCTCGGGATTTATTGCAAAAATAGCCCGATTGCATAGCACACATACAGTACTTCAAAACTGGTCTTTAACAGCGCCATTTTAACAGCGGTTTTCGAACATTAACCGGTGGCATACCCTGTAAATTTTGTGTAAAACATTAACAATGGTTTTTAGAAAAAAGTTGTTAAAATAGCATTTTAACATCGATTATCAGAAATTGTTGTTAAATCAAAACCTTAACAGCGGTTATCATGATAACCGATGTTAAGTCTTTCTTGAAAAAAAAACTAAAAGTTCACAGCGGTTTTTTGAAGAAACCGTTGTTAATGTTTTGACAGTTAACAGCGGTTTTTTGAAGTAACCCCTGTTAATTGGGAAAAGAAATTCAACATTGGTTTTTAAGAAGCAATCGTTGTTAAATGCACAAGGCTAATAGCGGTTGTCTATAACAACCGCTGTTAATATAACATAAAAAAAGGAGTTTTTACTCGTCACAGTTTTATTTCTCCCGGTCTTCCTCTCTGTACTGCGTTTTCATGCTATTAAAACCCTCCAAACTTTCCCATCATCGCGCACCTTCACCGTCGCCGTTGTGTCAGCCATGCGTCGCGCCACCGTCTTGTTCATTGGCTATTTTTACCGTTCTTCCTCTCTGTACTGTGATTTTACTCTACCAAAAGCCTCTGACTTTCTGTAACACCCCCGATCCACTCAGGAATATTACAGCGCCGCAGACCCTCTTCATAACGATCTACCAGGCTAGATACCAAAACAACACATCATAATAATGCTAACATGGCTGAATAACAAATCCATAGACCAATTTGGTCTTTCATCCATAACATATAATTTAAACTTCATATACATCTCCATCTCGAGTCGTACCCATGCAAGGGTCAAAATACATTAATACTCCCATACAATGAAAAATACTACAGCGGAAAGGAAAATACAATTCGACCAACAGTACCAAGTACTAGTCTTCATGTGATTAGTATCATTTGTCTTCCATCATCCTTCGTACCGATCCTGTGATTTGCTCCCTAAGAACCTGCATGTACCTGAATGCAATAACAGGCATCCACCCCCGATTACGCGGGGGTTAGCAAACTGGAATTTTGCTAGTGCAAGTATAAAGTGCAATTACGAGCCATACACATCATATTCGAAGAATATAATAATCTTGATTAATCAACGAATCAAACACGGCAAAAGACTTCCTGAGATATTTTCGCTTAAGAAACAATTCCAAACTCTTGAGTTTTATAAATCTCTAAAATAAAGTTTGAAAGATACTTTGATACCTCGAGTAGTTCTACTAAAACCACAATTGTGCCATATGATATAATATTATTGCCATTCTAATTAAAGTACATCTGATATGTATGTATTATAACCCAAACATTTTGGAAAGTCAAAACCTTGTGATATTTCGGACACATCACTAAGTTACAAAAATGCTCATGATTAAATGTGGACCCAACCATGCGTGTACGTCGGACCCTTTCGGAGTGGTTAACCCCAATGTTCGTGGTCCCAACCATGCGCGGATCCCTCCGACGCCCCGTAGGGCCCTCCCGGAGTGAACGTATACACTCTCACTCAAAAGAATGCAAGACTTCCAATGTAAGGACCTATAAAACACAATCAAAGTACTTGCTAGAATGGCCTCACAATCAGACACAATCGAGATTGATAATATAATCCACAACCCATGAAAGGCTTTAATAAAATAAGTAAACAACTTGTAATGCATTTATATGATCTCAGGAGTTTAAACAGAAAACATTTAGGATCTAGAAATCCTCATCTTTTCAAAAATTGCTTAGGGTCACAACCCAAAGATTTATTTTCCCAAAATACTAATCCGACAATAAATTACGGGTTCCACGATCCTAACATTCATATTAATCATAAGCCCAATAGTTACTCTCGTGACATGCTAGAAAGCATGAACTTCGGAGCTTCTACGTGCATACCCGAGTGAATAAACCAATGGTAAATTTCGACCCATACTAGCAAGGACAGATCCCGGAGGTTTTAACAAACCTTTCGGTTATAGTATCACTTAACTAACAAATCACATACCACGAGAAGACATACTTTCTGAACAACACCGAAAAAGCACAACCTCCTTACCAAGAAGGTCAGCAAAATGATACACGCAACATTGCGCATTCACCAAACAAATACATATTCCAACACACAACCCTTAACAAGGCAAGAGAGTTTTTATAACCATATAACATGAAGAAAATATATTTCAATTCGCAACCACAATACAACGTATCCGTAAAACTCATTTATTCACAAAGTAATCAAGCGTTTTGAAAGGAAATCATTAATAAGAATATATCAATTCTTTTTGAAGGTTTATTATGAGTACTCAAATAGCACATATAGTCGATTACCAATTATATATCTACAAAACACGAAATGTGCGGACAAGATATTTGCCTCGAAAACCTGAGCGAATGAAATTATGAACGGATGCAACCGAGCAACCACGGAACTTCCAAAATTAACAAATATGCGACAACTCCAAAATATTACGAGAATAACTACACAACGAACTAACAGTACTCCTCGAAACCCGACTCTAACTCGCTGCGGAACAAACAACAACGAGGGTTCAACGGTTTTCTCAAGGAAGTCAAACTCATTCTTCGGGTGAAACAAAATCGATAAATAGAATTATAATCCGTATATTACAACCAAAACAACAAGGATTACATAACCGATTCATCATAATCGGACCAGAATCGAGATCAAGAGTAAAACCCCAAAAATAGTTGAAAAAGGATTTTCAAAGAATTGCCTCAATCCGGATGAAGTATCAACAAATGATGATGTTAAACATGATTAAGATCTCAATATACGATGTTAATCTGCTCAAGGATCGAAACACTTGTCAAATCGCTCAAATCCAAGAGAGAGAAGTGAAATAGGGCTAAAAAAACACGTCTGTCCCATTTATACCTGCAGAGACGCACGACCACACACAAGACCAAATGCATGTGCGTTTGGTCGTGCACTGGGCCACTGCCCAGCTTCTGCTATCATGCACAAGCACCTACTCGTGTGGCTTTCTCGTGCGTCCCTGTTGTGTGTGGTAGTTCACTGCCTGGGCACTGGAGTGCCGTACGAGCTAGGCACGAGCACCTGCTGGTGTGGTTTGCTCGTGTGCTACAAACAAGGGCTACAATTGGGCCCCATATGGTCCGAAAAGAACCCAGAACGTAACCAATTTGAAAAGAAGGGATAACACGAGCCGACAACACCTTTAATGAGGCAAAACGACAATAGAATACAACATCGTTTCACACACACGTGTACATGATCTGTGTTGGCCACTAAGTATACAAATAACAACTTAGAATATACAAGCACAATAAGTGAATAAACAATTTTTATCTCATGTGAGTTTAAAGCTTTATTATATACAGTCCTGTTGGATGTGTTTTACTTTTCCCAAGTAAAACACCTTCAGCCTGTATGATGTATCCAATATATTACGTCTCTTGATACATGGGAATGGCTCTGTAGGATGGACTGTTGGAAGATCATTTTGCTCTATTTGGGTCTCTATGACGAGTTCTAACAGCTTCCATACTTGGCAGTATTCTGTCTTCTCTGTTACTACTTTGCTGTATGTTGGCACATATCAAAACAGGAATGTTTATCCCAACAATTTCTCCCTTTTTGATAATGCCAAAACTTTTCTCTAGATGTCTTCATCTGGATACAGAGAGGCAGTCTTCGAATCTTTTGTCCGAATGGTCTGATCTTCAATATTTATTCTAGAAAGTGAACTACTCGCAGGCAAGTTCTAAATTGAAGAATCCTACATGACTGTGTATTACAACTTGAACTTATGATTGATGCGTAGGTACAATCTTACAGTGTTATGTAGGTTGAATACAACTTAACCTATGAACTATTCGCATACAAGTTCTTACAAATTTAAGACATGACAAGTTTTATACTTGTTCGAATATTGTAACAGCTTCGTAAATAAATAGTAAAACAGTAAGCTTAGATTACGAGATGTAATCTTTCAAGAGAAATGAATTTTATTGATAATAATAAGGAAAAATTACAATGCTTGAAAGAAACAAAAATACATACTACGAGGATAAGCCTACAGAAGAAAAACAGAATATAGCGAAAATGTAGATAGGCTAACTCCTGTACTGAGAATATCTCCAAGGTCTTTTGTTAGGATCAGTTTCGGTTCCTCTCCACCAATTGACTAGCGAGTCACTGCCTCGATCCTGATAGATACTTCTTCCTTCTAGAGATTGATCATAGGCAAGTATCTAGTCTTCAGGGTGGGTGATCTGATCACCTTGTTGATGCCTTGACTTCACCAGCATTTGCAATGGGGGATTTCCTTCCGGTAACACCTTCGAGAACTCATTCGCGGCATCTTGCAGAATTTTGAACTTGTTGAACAGGGTAGATTCCCAGATGAGCGTACAAAAGTATCTCATCAGTTGGTTTTTCTTCCAGTTCTTCAGATCATCGGCTGAAGGCTGTCGGTCTGTGGGTAGCAGAAACTCGGCGGGCTTTCGTACATTGTTCTTCCAGGGGATATTAGGATCTTGGAACTCCAGTTGAGAACCAAATACCATGTATCCTCTTGTAGGCGCGGCCAGACGGCCTAGTGCAGCAGCGACACTTTATTCCAAGGTAGCATCAATCTCACTTTCTCTTTTCCTCCACCATTGTCGGCCTGCCTCTCAGGCTTCTTCCCACCTTTTTGGCATCATCAAGATCTGTGACCTTGGAATTAATCTCCTATAGGATCTTCATAGTTGCATCCTATTTGTTCTCCAGATTACTGATTTTGTCAACTAGAGTACCGAGCACCACTGACATATCATCTATCATCTGATCATGGCCTGTCAGTCAGGATCCGGTCTCTTGAAAGTTAGCCTCGACAATTCAGAGATTTTCTTGTTCTTGCTGAAGGATTCTCTCCTGGTACACCTTGAGTTGATTTAGGGCTTGCGACAATACATTTGGCATTAGGCGAAATGCGTCCTCGACGTTGGTGATTGCAGTTTTTAGATCGGAGAGCTCTTTCGGGGTATTTTCTCGCATCCATTCGAGTTCTTTCCCGAGTCATAAAGTGCCTTCACAGCATCCTATATGAACACTGTCTGTCTGCCGATTGCATGGAGTTGCTCAATGCGGGTTCGGTGCATGGGGAGATAGGCTGCGCGATCTTGGAATCCTCAGGCTCATTGAGTTGACGAAGAACCACATTATGATGAGGGCATCGTGGTCTGTCATCAGGTAAGAAACCATCATCGGAATCTGATTTTGAGTGAGCAGAGGTGGGAGATGCAGAAGCATCTTGAGCCGGCTCTTCGGCAGCGGGTGCTTTGGGAGCAGGAGTTTCAAAAGCAGGTGCTTCAGAAGAATGTGCAGCTTGATCAGTCTCGGGGATAGGAGGGACTGATTCCTCCTGTTCAGCTTGTTTGTCTGTAGTCGAACGTACAAGAGGGACTGATCAGCTTTCGCCTAATCCGGAAGAGGGACTGATTCCTCTTAGCGAATGGCACATGCAGCATATTCTTCTTGTGGGACAGGTTCATATTCCTGTTCAGATGCTTCTTGGTCTTCAGCAGTGACAAGAGAGACTGATTCCTCCTTATGTCGATCGTTGGCAGCCTCCTGTTGCGGGGGAGGGGATAGATTACGGTCAGAAGTTCCCTGACCCTATTGACTTTGGTGGTTGGCCATTTCTCATTCCCTTGCCTCTTCACGGCTTATTCGCAGACCTACATGTAGGGCATCATCATCCGCATTCGAGTCAGTGTCGAAGCAATGGCTCGGTGAGGGAGCTTTATCATCGGACTGTGATTTCCTTTTCAGTCACTCCTTTTCTTTTGCCTTTTAATAGTCTGAAATGAGCTCGTGGCAAAAGTGATCCTCCTGGCGAATCAAGTGCTCGACATCCAGGGTGTCCGAGACCTCCATAATAAATAATTCTTCTTCCTTCCATTAAGCCCAGTTGTACAGGGCGTCGTGTGGTGAGACCCTGTATGACTTCCATACTTTGAAGCACTCAAACACTTGCTCTATTTGGACCTGAAGAAGAGTATTATTTATAATTTCTGATGGAGAGTGACTCCGTACAGTAGTTGGGTATACTGTTCGGATGGGATCCTCAACAGGTATGGGAGCCTGTTTCGGAGATGGATCACTAATAGGGGATGGTACCTGTGGGGAGAGGGATACTGTACAGGTGTGGGTATCCTGTCAGGAGATGCGGCTTTCGGCTCTGAGGGGGTAGCCGATTCGCCAGAACCCTCCAGCTTGGCAAATAGTTGTTCTTCCGTCATAGCCGCCATAGGCTTGGAATCTGTTGTCTGTGCAGCAACTGTTTCTTCCATGGGGGTTGCGCCCTGTGAGATAGGATCAGCGACAGGAATATGTGTGGCCTCTACAGTAACCGTTGTAGTTGCTGTAGACTCGGTCTTGGAAGACTTCTTGGCCTTCTTCTTTTTCTTATCGACAGCGTGAGGAGGTCCACTCCTTTTCCTTGTCTTTTCCACACTCGCGATCCTTTCAGTGACATCCATTGGGTCACTTGAGATAGGCAAGAATTTTGGGTTCGGCCTTTTGGCAATCAAAGGCGATTTCTTGAACACAGTGGAAGTCATCCCTCCAATGACCTTTCCAGGACCAATCTTCTTGGCCTGTGCAGACTGTTTGACTCCGCAACTGGTAAGGATGAAGTTGAGGATGAGGCCGAATGATTTCTTAGCGGACTTAGGTTTGGCAGCCTCCTCCTATATCCTTTTCAACATAATCTGGCACCAATTGACCTTTTCTCCTCACATGATGGCCACCATCATCCGGAAGTGAAGGTTTGTGCACATTTCAAATGCTCGTGTCCCGTTTTCAACAACCCGGCAGCAGAAGTCATGCAGATAGACATAGGGAAGGCAGAAGTTCTTTTTTTTTTTGGCAAGATGGATGAAAACTCTGGGCATCCTTATCTCAGGTAAACAACCTCCAGTAGGCCATCAACAACTCCTCCAACCGGAAAGTCTCCCGTTCTTCCATTCTCAGGCCATCAGACGGTAGCCTGTAAAGATTTTCCAGCAACTCTGTGTTCACAGAGACCTGAATCCCTTGAACATTAGAAGATATTTCAGATACACCAGCTCCTTTTTTTAGACGTGTAAACAATAGATGCGTCCAAGTAGAACTCTTCAACAATCTGTTCATCATACACGACATAATGACGACTTGCAAGGCGGTACAGCCCTTGCTGTTTCACACGAGAAACGACCACTTCCATTCCGTCAACATCTTCTACTTTGAGATTAATTCTTTCCATGATAACTGATCTGGCGAAGATACACCCATCGATGATTGTCTCTTTATCCTTCAAGGAAAGAGAGGAAGTCTAGGAAGTCGACATTTTGCAGAGAAAGGTTTGAGGAAAACTGAAAATTATCGCAGAGAGATGCAGAAAGTACAGAGAATAATGTAGGCTATTTTTGCTTGAGACTCGTTCAAAATGCAGAAAGCGTAAAGAGTATACGGGAGCAAGATACAGTCCTTTTATAGTGTGCAGGGTCGATTAGGGTTTCATACACTGAACGATCAGATTTAAGGGATGGGAACCGTATTTGCAAAATGAACGTACAGGATGGATTCAGAGTAACTGGTACGTCTTATCCATTTTTTTTAAAAATAATAACCGGTCCTACTTCTGACAGGTCGTCTCCCCTTATTGTACGAAATGACGGTTTGAAATTATTAAAATCACGTTATTTGAGGTATTGAAGTCCAGATGTCTTTAAGGCATTAAAGAATAAACGTTTGAAATGTAAACAGGGCATGTGGACTTAAAAACGTTTTCTGTACGAGCATAATAGTAATATAACATTAATTGATATCTTATAGTGTATATGATGTATCTGCAAAAATACAGCATTCCCCCTTAAAAGGTTTATACAGGATTCAATTCTTACAGCAATTTTTGGATTAATACTGTATTCATGGGTCGTACTATATTCCCCCTTAATTAATGCACACATCAGCTGTAGGAAGGTTTCATGTCTTCTTTGTCCTACAGTGCTGTCCGACTGATTCTGAGTGTACAGTTAATTAAAGTGGATACTGTATTCTTGGGTCTTACAGCATTCCCCCTCAATTGATGAGTAAAAGCGTAAAAACATACAGGGAGTCAGCTGTAGCATTCCCAGTTCTTGACGAAGCATACATAATCTGTTAGTGATGAGAGCTTTTGCAAAGATGTTGGCCAACTGAATGTCTGTATGAATCTTTTCGAGTCGAACATCCTAGATAATGAAGGTTAATTTTGCCGCAAGGATAGAAGGACAACCTCATGATGAAATGCTCGAGAAGGATCACGAGCAATGGACAACTGACAATTACAAGCATGCGAACCTCGACAATGTAGCTAAGAATGCGCTGTTTGTCACTCTCGATAAAGGCAAATTCTCAAAGGTAAAGAGGTGTAACACAACTAAGGAAATCTTGGAGAAAAGCAAGCTAATTTGCGAGGGTACTGAGCTCTCAAAAGAAAAAAACAATTCTAAACCTACTCAATTCGAATCTTTTGAGATGAAAACTTTTGAAACGCTTGAGGAGCTTGACCTCAGATTCACTGGCATTGTCGGTGAACTTGAAGCATTGGGTAAAGTGTATACCCAAAAGGAGAAAAACTTAAAAATCTTTAGTTCACTCCCTGCCCGATGGGACATTAAGACTATAGCAATGCATGTATCCTGTAATCTAAACGATATTTCCACTTTTGATATATTCTCTGACCTCAAAGATTTTGAGGATGATATTGACAGGAGAGGGAAGGCAGAGAGTTACCTGCAAGACTACAGCACTGGCTTCTGTATCTGACAGGAGACACAGCTCTGCACACCGCACATCTAAATCCACACAGAAGACTACAGACAGCAATGATGACATTTGTCACAAGATGAAATGGCCCTGCTAATGCACAAGTTCAAAAAATTCATCAAACAGTCTGGAAAGACTCCTTACAGGCCCAAGCCTTTTCACAAGGTAAGTTCTGAATCTCCTTCCTCTGGTAATTCTAACTTATGCTATAACTATAGGAAACCTGGACATTATGCAAATAAGTGCCTGCACCCGCAAGTATAAAAAGACAAGCTCAAGGCCCTAATTGGTGAATCAGAAGCCTCGCCAGCATCGAACAAGACCGAGGAGTGCCTTCAAGCAATCACTGACAGTGACTCCTCCGATGATGAATCGAGGATAAATCATACATGTGCTTTATGGATAAAGAAATACAAGACGATGATGACACCACTGATGAAGTAAGCTCAACTTCAACTATTCCTATAAATGCATCGCATACCTTTGAAAATATGATGAATTAATTTCAAAAAATAAAAAAAGCCCATCAGAATCTAAAACGAGAAAACTTACAGCTCAAAATTTCGAACATAGAGATGAAAGGATAAAATGACTTGCTTAAAAACAGTTACGAAAATATGTCGCTTGATTGCGAAAAGAGTAAGATCACATTTGAAAAACTCATGGAAATCAATCATCAACATGCTAAAGCTCTTAATGAGACTAAGTCCCATATTGAAAGCAAGACAAATGATCATGCTTTACTCGAAGCAAAAGTTAAAACTCTCGAAAAACAAGAAGGAGAATTAGAGACCATCCTAAAATCATTCGAGAAATCTTCTAGACGGATGGAAGAAGTTTTAAGCACTGGGCAACATGCCCATGATAAACATGACTTAGGATATGTCTCATTCTCCAATAAGGGAAAGTCTACTACAGTATTCGTCAGGGGAGTGGAACCCATTCCTGTACCTGAAGAGACTTCAAGTCACGTAATAGTTACAGCTGTCCCTCCTCGTAAGCGAAGGCTGCGATTCCGCCTCCAAGTTTATATCACAAACAGTAGAAACCTCAGCCTCTCAGACCTGTAAGGCGTGACCAACAGCATGCTCCCCGAGCATATCATAAGCGCCAACAGACATTCAGAAAGAATGTTGTATCTAAATAGGAAAGGCAAGCACTGCAGTACTTCCAACAGTACAGTGGGACTAGATATTGGATACATGAGCCCCATTATCCATGTAGAAAGTAGGTCACCGCATAGTATCAACAACAGCTCTGGGAATCCAACTGGAGACCCAGAAGACAAGTTGTAAGTCCAAAGAAAATGGCTCCACCTCCAAGACAGAAATCGTATTGGAGTAATAACCCTAGACCTTACATGTATATTAATCAAGGTTACAGCGACTACATGCCTGCCTCACATAGACATCACAAAACTGGACCAAAAGTAACCTACAACAAACTAATTTCTGTCAGGTAAATTTGGGTACTAAAAGGCGCTAACAAACATGGACCCAACAATAAAATGGAAGCTAAATCTACTTAAATTCTTTGCCTATAGGATATCAAAGAGAAGGACATCTGGTACTTTGACAGTGGATGTTCTCGGCACATGACAAGTACTCTCAGCAAGCTGTCAGATTATGTAGAAGGTCGCGGTCCAAAGGTGCGTTTTGGTGACAAGTCCAAAAGGAGAACAAGGGGGAAGGAAACTTGCTTGTAGGAAAGTTCAAAGTCACCGACGTAGCCTATGTTGAAGGCTTACAGTACAACCTACTTAGTATTATCCAGTTATGTGGCAAATAGTTCTCAGTAAATTCTATGTAGACCACTCTAGGGTGAAGGACATCAAGACCAAAGAAATTGTCCTCACATGAAGCAAATCATGTAATATGTATATTATTGATTGGAAGCCTACGAGCTCCACTATTCCGTGTTTTCTTGCCAAAGGCACTGCAGATCAAAGCTAGCTATGGCATAAGAGGATGTCTCACATCAACTTCAAGATGAACAGCAAACTCGCTAGACGGGGAATGGCTAGAGGTTTGACCGATGTGTCATTCCATAAAGACAGCGTCTGTGGACCCTGTCAAAAAGGCAAACAATTCAAAACCACCATGAAAAGCAAATCATACCTATCCACCTACAGGGTTCTGGACATGCTACACATGGACCTCTACGGTCCTGTAGACCCTATAAGTTTGGGAGGTAAGAAATACTGTCTCGTTATTATTGATGATTTTTCTAGTTATGCTTGGATAATTTTTCTAAGCAAGAATAAAGAAACCACAACGAAGTTTCCAGATAACCTAAGAAATCTTCAGAATGAGAAAGGATTGAGTATCGTGTCCATTCGTTCCGACAGATGTACTGAATTCACAAATCACTTTATAGAGCATTACTGTTCGGATAATGGAATACAGCCCGAATACTCAGCAGCCCGGACTCCTCAGTAAAATGGTGTCACCGAGCAAAAGAATAGGACACTTAAGGAAGCAACAAGAACCATGATTTCCGCAAGAAAGTTGCCGCATCGGTTCTGGGGCGAAGCAACAAATACAACATGTTATACACAAAACCGCTATATCATCAACATGTGTCACAACAAAACAGCCTGTGAGGTATGGAACAACAAAACTCCATTAGTTGCATATTTTCACATCTTTCGATGCAGGTGTTATGTTCTTAATAATGGGAAAGACCAAATCAAGACCTTCGATGAAAAGTCGGATAAAGGGATATTTGTAGGATATTCCTCTGTCAGCAAAGCCTTCAGTATCTTTAACGAAACGAAGCTGACCATAGAGGAATCTGTGCACGTAGTGTTCGATGAACCTTATTATGATTCTACTGGAGTAGAAGACTTAACGAAGGATATCCGAACACTCTCCATTAATGACCCTCAAACTCCAATAGAGCCTGTCATAGACTTAGAAATTAATCCCGCGGCTGTAAGATCAAAAATAGTCGAAGATGATGCTGTTCAAGCTGAAGTTGAGACTACAACACCACAAGATATAGTACAGGATGCTGAATTAGAACCTGACAGGACATGGTTGAGAGATCACCCACAAGATTTGATTATAGGTGATATTTATAGTGGTGTATCTACTCGAAGAAGAATACAGAGTACACAAGGAAATGTACTGTGTGCATAAGAAGAAACCAATTCCGAGAAATCTCCATTTCCTGTATGGAAATATCAAGCTGAACTTATGAGACTAGCTATGTGCACCCTAGCTGTATTCTTAGCTCAATCCGAACTTGTTTCGACCAATGAAGCTTTGAATAACTCTGACTAGATTACTTCTATGGAAGAAGAGCTTAATGGTTTCGAAAGAAATAATGTATGGTATCTAGTACCCAGGCCAGAACATTAAGCTATAATTGAAACAAAATGGGTATTTAGAAACAAGAAGGATGAGAATCAACTTGTTATCAGGAACAAATCCCGTCTAGTCCCACAAGGATACAGACAGGAAGAAGGCATAGATTACGATGAAACATTTGCCCCTATAGCCAGACTAGAAGCCATCAGGATATTCCTAGCTTTTGCCGCCCATAAGAGCCTCATAGTATATCAAATGGACGAAGAGCGCATTCGTGAAGGGAGATCTTGCCGAAGAAGTCTATGTTGAACAACCACCAGGATTTGTCAACACTGAAGGCAGAGACCTAGTATACAGACTACCGAAAGCTCTGTATGGATTTAAGCAAGAACCTAGATTTTGGTATGAAACTCTGTCCCTGTACCTTACAAATAATGTATTCGAGTAAGGTGTTGTGGACAAGACTCTATTTAAGATACAGGAAGGTGATGACCATCTAATGGTACAAATATATGTCGATGATATTATATTTGGTTCTACTAACCTTGCTTTATATCAAAGGTTCTATCATCTCATGCAAAGTAAATTTGAAATGAGTATGATAGGAGAAATTAGTTATTCTATAGGATTTCAGGTTAAGCAACTACCTACAGGAATCTTTATCAACTAGGAGAACTACAGCAAGGAGCTACTCAACAAGTTTCGGATGAACAAATCTAAATCCTTGTCAACTCCCATGAGCACTTCCATGCAAACTAGTGCTGACGAAGCTAGAAAGCCAGTTGATCAATCACTCTACATGAAGCTTATAAGCTCACTCCTGGACCTAATTGCTAGCAGGCCTGATATCTAGTTTGCTGTAGGAGTGTGTGATCGGTATCAAATCCCACCTAAGGAATCACACTTCACAACATCCAAATGAATCCTTAAGTATGTGAAAGGAACAATTGATGTAGGTTGTGGTATCCTAAGGAAGTAGGATTAGATTTGGTTGGCTACAGCGACTCGGATCTCGGAGGTTGTAAGTTGGATAGGAAGAGTACAAGCGGTACTTGTCACTTTCTTGGACCTAGAATTGTATTTTGGTTTAGTAAGAAGCAATTGGCTAGCTCGCTTTCTATAGCTGAGTCGGAATACTATGCCGCTTGAAGTTGCTGTATGCAAATTCTCTGGATGCAACAACAATACAAGATTATGGAATCGGTGCCAGACAGACGCCAATCATGTGCGATAGCACGAGTGCGATTGCAATAATGCACAACCCTGTATTGCACTTGCGAACTAAGTATATTGATATGCAGCATCATTTCATCAGGAATCATGTTGAGAATAAAGATGTTCGGATCGAGAATATTCATACAGACATTGAGTTGGCCGACATCTTTACAAAACCTCTCAGCACAACCAGATTCTGTATGCTTTGACAAGAATTGGGAATGCTACAGCCTGACTCCCTCTAAGTTTTTGCGCTTTTACTCATCAATTGAGGGGAAATACTGTAAGACCCAAGAATACAGTATCCACCGTTAATTAACTGTACACTCAAAATCAGTCAGACAGCACTGTAGGACAAAGAAGGCATGAAACCTTCTTACAGCTGACATGTGCATTAATTAACGGGAATACAGTATGACCCACGAATACAATATTAATCCAAAAATTGGTGTAAGAATTGAATCATATATGTACCTTTTAAGGGGGAACGCTGTATTGTTCGCGGATACAGCACACACATTGTAGGATGTCAATTAATATTATATTACTATTCTATTCATATAGAAAACATTTTAAGTCCATGTGCCTTATTTATATTTCAAACGTATTATCCTTTAATGGTTTCAAAGACACCTGGACTTTATTTCCTCAAATACCGTGATATTAATAATTTTAAACTGCCGTTTCATGCAATAAGGGAATAGAACTGTCAGAAATGGGACCGGTCATCTTCAAAAACATATGGATTAGACGTACAAGTTACTCTGAATCCATCCTATACGTTCCTAAAAAGGACGGTTCTCATCCCTTAAATCTGACTGTTCACTGTATAAACCTAATCTTCCCTGCACCCTATAAAAGGACTGTATTTTGCTCCCTTAGACTCTTTACGCTTTCACTAAATTAAATGAGTCTTCGAAAATAGTCTACATACTCTCTATAATTTTTATGCATTTCTCTGTGAATTTCCCAGTTACTTCGAACTTTTCTTCTGCAAAATGTCGAATTCACAAACATCTTTCCTTTCCATGAAGAAGAAGGAATCAATCATTGATTGGCGTATCTTCGCCAGATACGTGGTTATGGAGAGAATTAACCTTGAAGTAGAAGACTTTATCTAGATGGAATGGTCGTTTCCGGGGTGAAATAGCAAGGGCTGTACTGCCTTGCTAGCCACCATGCTGAGTTGTATGATGAACAAATAGTGGAAAAGTTCTACTTGGATGTCTCATTCAAGTACTCATCTCAGAGGGGAGGATGTGAGATTTCTGATATCTCTGCGACTGTTTAAGGGATTGAGATATCTGTGAACAAAGATCTGTTGGAAAAGTTGTACAGGCTACCGTCCGGTGTCCTGAAAATGGAAGAGTCGGAGACCTTTGGGTCGGAAAGTTTACTGACAGCCTACTGGATGTTGTTCAATGGTGATGAGAGGGCTAAGGATGTCCACCCCTCTTGCCACAAGAAAAGCTTCACACTGTCGTACGTCTATCTGCATGATTTCTGTTGCCGAGTGGTTGAGAACCGGACAGGGGCCCTCGAAATGTGCACCAACCTCCGCTTCAGAATGATGGTGGCCATCATGTCTGGAGAGAAGGTGAACTGTTGTCAAATTATGCTGACAAGGATTCAGGAAGAGGCTGCCAAACCTGAAACTGCCAATAAATCCTTCGGCCTCATCCTGAATTACATCCTCACTCACTGTGGAGTGAAACAGTCTGCCGATGCCAAGAAGATTGGCCCCAGAAAATTTATTGGTGGGATGAAAGCCGTTTAACAAGTCTCCCTTGGTTGCTAAGATGCCGCACCCTCGAAGCCGTCCAATTTCAAGTGACCTAAGGGACGTTACTGTACTGATATCGAGCGAGGAGAAGAAGAGGAAAAAGTCTTCTAAGGCTGAGCCTACAGTGACTTCGGCGGTCACTGTAGAGGCCCCATCTGTTCCTGCAGCTGAACCAACCCCACAGGGCGCAACCCCTTTGGAAGAAGCAGTTGCTGCTGAAACAGCAAATCTTGAGCCTGTGGCGGCTATGACGGATGTCGGCTGCCCTTTTGGACCCAAAAGCCGTTACTCCTAACAGGGCACCCACTCTTGTACTGTAATACCCAGGAATTTAAATAAAAATATTGGGAATTTAAATTAGAATACTAGCTTATTAATTTTTATTTATATATAATTTATAATCTTTCTTCATTTACATTTTAATTGACTGATTAAATTTGGACCATGACGACTGATGAGGGGTCAGTGTAGAATTATAGTGAGGTGGTAAACGATAAATTTGCATTGGAATATAGGTTAATGCTTAGGCTACAATTGATTGAAGTTGTATTGGGACCATTTAGAAAAGAGACCCAATTTGATAGAGCAATTTTGACCCATAGAGTTGATAAGACAGATACTTATCCTCTTTCTTGGAAACCTACTCATTTTTTGTCAACTCACTCTTTTCCCCTTACCTACCCCCCCACGGACAAAACAACACAACCATCCCTCTTCTTCTTCGATGGACGACGGTATTTCTTCATTGCGGCGGCCGATTCACTACTCCTTCTCCTCATTCACGGAGATGAATACCTATGGAGGTATGTGGTACCGACCGGGGCGATATCCGTCGAGATGTACGGACGGTAGTTTTGGTACGATTCTCTCGACAGTTTTCTTTATTTTCTTCCCTTCACTTGTTGTTTCGTGGTAATGGGTGGACGATGGCCAGGAGACCTTGAAGGGGATTCTGGCCGGAGTTGTTATGGGGGTCAGGTGGAATCAGAAATGGACTGGGTTGTCGATCCCATGTTTGTGTTTCCGGCAGATCGACTTCCAAAAATGGTGTTTGACTTGAATGGATGGGGTTCGAGGCATATTTGGGGGATGACTTTGGAACTGTTGGACTTGTCTTCCGGTGGCAAGGTTGATTCCCAGATTGACGGTCGAGCTTAGTTTGTGGTGACCTCTAGTCCATGTTCTAGTTATCGTCATTTGGGTTTATTTGATGGTATTTGGACGAGATGTGGGCTCGGCGGTCCGTGATCGTCTTGTTGGTTCGAGTAAGGAGATGCCTGAGTTATGTATATGTGTGTATATCTGTATGTTTGTGTTTATATATGTTTATATATGCACATTTATTATGTGTGTGTATACGTTGTGATGTGTGTGTGTGTGCGCGTGCATGTGCAAGTAAATGTGGTGGTGTATGTAGTTGTGTTGGGACCGTGGACGGGGATACATATGCATAGATGGAGGTTTCAATATTTTTTCAATGAGCGAGTTGGAGTGATTGAGCATACGGAGTGAGTTCGAGCTCGAAATTTGTGTTCGGGGTAATCGTTCAATAATTTGGATTCTGATTCCCATCACCAGTTTAACTGAGATATGGATCCGAGTTGAGTATCGCTGTTTGTTTGATCCGATCGGTAAATTAAGGGGCACAATTGAGGTATTACTTCATCCGATTAATTACCTTGTATTTGTAAGATAATAAACTGGACCCTTATATTAAATTATCTATTATGTGATTGTAATAAAGGTTGGGATTTAATGGATCGACCAGGTTGACCGAGCTAGGCTTATTTCGAGTAAAACCATCTTCGGTGGAGGCAAGTATCTTCCTTAGACTTTTCATATTTCCTTGAATATAAATATGCTTGTCACTATATATGTTATCATGTTTACGTGATTGTGTTAATTGATGACTATGTGGCTCCATTGTGTAGAATTTGTGTTTGATTGAAATAGATGGTATAAATGTATTGTTCAATAAATATATGTTCGTTTTAATCTGTAATTGTGAACTTGTGATTATTTCTTGAATCTACGATTCATGTTTATTGTGAAACCGAGTAAATGAAATTATGATGATTTATGGAATTGATGAATGGTATTTTTGGATAGTTGAAGTCGTTGGATTGATCATTAATGTGCTATTCCTTGGCGAGGAATACGTATCGAATAACGTGGCCATTTCTAGCAAGTGCCTTGACTATATATTGTGATTAACGACTGAGACATACGGATTTGTAAAATATATGTGTGTATGTGTGTTGTTGTTGTTCTTCCACCTGTGGATGGTTCGACGGACCTTTGGGGGCTGATACTAATGGGTACGGCCGCAAAAGTGGTTTCCCGCCTGGGGACGGCCCGACAGGACCTCTGGGGGTCGATACTAATGGGTATGGCCGCGGGTTACCAAGTGTGGATTTTCGTGATGATGGGATGTGATGATATGGTTTCCTTGATGGTGATGTTTTGATGATTTTTGATATATCCCAAATATCATAGTATTTTATTCTCGACGTTGAGACGTATTATATATATGTCATTGGTACTCGGCTAGAATGGCACTGGAATAAATAGTTGTGTATATATTGTATTGTTCATCCTTTGGTTAAAACTGCCCGAGACCTTAAAAGTATCTTTCAAACTTTATTTCAAGGATTGATAATAATTCAAAGAGTTTTGAACTGTTTCTGATTTAAGCGAATATATCTCTGGGTATTTCCTTGATGGTTTAAATTGAGTTGTATTTTGAAGTAATAAATATTGATCGTTTTTAAATAGTAAACTCTTTTGCAATTTTGGACAAATGAGTTGATTTACACAACTCGATAAATTATTTTGAGGATTAAAAATAATATTTATTTATGTCTTGAACGACAAACTGATGCGTCAATATTTTATATAAAATCTCTTGTGAGTATTTAAAATGGAAAGACTAATAATTTTATATTTTGATAAAGTGAGAATTTTTCCAACTTAAAAAAAGTTTTTTTTTAAAAAATAATCAAAAGGTGCATGATACGAATATATATATATATATATATATATATATATATAGGGGTGGGTTCAGGTGGAATGTAATTTAAGTTAAGAAATAAGAATGAATTTCATCTATAGATCTTGATAAATGGATGGCCTAGATTTATTGTCACAATAATTTGATGCATATAATGCAATATTTTAATGCATCAATATTTGATGCATATAATGTATATTTTAATGCAATGCAATTTTGATGCATGAAATGCATATATTTCATGCATAATTAGTACAAAACTCATACATATTCTCAATTCGCAGGATAAGAACCATTCTCATTTGATCCTAAATCTATGCATATATTAGAGCGATTTTTTTTGAAAATTTTTGAGAGATAAAATATTTTCGATTGTTTACAAAGGGTGAGGGTCCTAGAATTTTGATCAAACGAGTTGAATACTGAGATTTTCGAAATATAAGATGGAAATTGGTAAATTCTTTTTTGCATTGGGTATAGTAAAATTTATTTCAATTTTAATTGGTGTGTATGAATATTTTAAGTGGGATAGATGCCCCAAGCGAAGATACGTGATGGGAATAGTGTTATCTCAGAAGGGTGATTATTTCTGTATGATGAAGGGCAAGTCAGCTTGATGGTTGTCACAGACAATATGATCTCTCTTGAGTATCTTCTGATATATTAGGGAGTAAGTATTCATGATTCGATCAGCGTGCTGAGTAGGCAAGACTGATAAACAGTTATTGCAATCGTGAGGTGAGTGTAGGACAAACATGTTCATGAAAGTGATTTCGAACTTCATACTTCGTACCTCGAGTTTTCTAATAATATTTTTCACGAGGTTTGTGAAACTAATTCCCCTGATTTAAAATTGCAAAATGTGTTTGATGGTGAACGTATATTTCGTGAAATAAATAAATTTAACCATTATATTTTGAAATGATAATTATAAGAGTGGGCAATTGAACTCACATTTTGAATTTTACATTTATTCCAAACGCGTTCATATACTACTGGGGAGTATTATCTTTACAACATATTTAATAAAATCGTGAAGGCACTTTGAAAATTATCGATTTTTTGAATCGAAGTATCCATCTATTTTGAAGAGCTGACCATTCAAAACTAGGGTTTTGTAGAATTTGTAATACTTTTTTTTTATTTCAAAACAAAATATGTAAAGTGCATATATTTATTGCGGTTTTTATAACATCATATAATGTTGAAATTTCAATTTCGTGGGAGTTGGAGTGGGAATTGTAGTGTGAACACACTGTGATTTTGGAAAGTGAAAAGAGACTAGCAGTGTCATGATATTGTGAGATCGTGACCCACAATACCAAAACCGCGTGTTGATGATCTTGTGACACATGGGATTACAATTTGTCGTTTTTAGATGTATTGGAACCGATATATGTTACAACTGCAGAGTTTCCACTTTCTAGTTTGTTAGTTTTTACCGATCAATTCTTGAGGTTTTGGAGAACAACTTTTACAGTGAGATGGTTGAGACATTGCAAGTTCCGGTGACGAAACTTATTTTAAGTGGGATAGCATGTAATACCCATAAATTATATATAATTTATAATATTTCTTCATTTACATTTTAATTGACTGATTAACTTCGAATCATGACGACTGATGAGGGGTCAGTGTAGAATTATAGTGAGGTAGTAAATGATAAATTTGCATTGGAATATAGGTTAATGCTTGGGCTACAATTGATTGAAGTTGTATTGGGCCCATTTAAAATAGAGACCCAATTTGATAGAGCAATTTTGACCCATGGAGCTGATAAGGCAGATACTTATCCTCTTTCTTGGCAACCTACTCATTTTTTGTCAACTCACTCTTTTCCCCTTACCTACCCCCCACGGACAAAACAACACAACCACTCCTCTTCTTCTTCGATGGACGACAGTATTTCTTCATTGCGGCAGCCGATTCACAACTCCTTCTCCTCATTCACGGACATGAATACCGATGGAGGTATGTGGTACCGACTGGGGTGATATCCGTCGTGTTGAGTATTGGTCCGAATCGGGTGGAAATATGATTACAATAATTATAACAAATATAACTATTACACGAATCTACTCGGGATAGGGATTAGGGATTACACAACTTCTAATTTTACGAATTAAACAAAAACTGAAAAATAAACTAAAACAGTGGAAAAATAGGAAGATCAAACCACACGGCCGAAGCCGAAGAAAACACTGTCGGAGGAAAAAATTCCGGCCGGCTCCTCCGTCTCGTAGCCACGTCCTGGACTCACAAGACCCGCGGCCAGCACCTCGAACCGAACCCACCACCGGAATCCGGAAGCAACCTCCGGCGAATCCAAGCACAAAGCAAGATCCGACTGGTCCAAAAACCCCAAACCCAAAAACCGTAGCACAAAGCCTCAGAAAACCCCAGAAATATCAGATCCCCTTTCTCACAAAGCTCACCAAGAAAACCCCTCAAATATTTCACTCAGAAAAAACCGAAGGATTCAAAGGGAGAAAAATCTTGCTCTCTTTTATTTCCGTTGTTCTTTCATCTCCACCGAAAGCAGGATTTATAGGAGAATCGGAACAACCAAACAAAGAGAAGAAATGGGCGGATTTACTTTCCATCGGGAGAGCAGTCAAAGCCGAGAGAGAAGGAAAGAAAATCGGGGGGTGAGAGAAGGGGAGAGAGTGAGCAGACGGCGGGGAGGGTGAGAAAGGGAAATGGGGGGGGTAGGTTTAGGTTTAGGGTTTTTATATGTAGGGTTAAATTAAACCAATGGCCAGGATTAAAGATGCCAGATGAATGGCCAAGATTAATCCAGCCTTAAGTGCCTAAAAAGGATTAGGCCGGTCCGATTTTAAGTGGGCTGCAGGAGATAGATTATTTTGGGCCCTCATTATTTTATTCATTTGGGCCACATAATCCAACAAATCTCCACCTGGGCCAAATGAGTCATCGGGGTACATAATGGAGACGGAGGTCATCATCGCCGGACATCACCTGCACACACAAAACACAAAGTAAGTACAGGTAATCACAAAGAAAGCAATCACTAAGAAAGCAAGACTATCACAAAGATGAAATAATTCACTAAGAATGTAAAGCCTTCACAAAGAAGGCAAAGACTAAGAGTTAGTCTTGAGTTCCCAAGTTCAGCAGATCAGTGCAGGACACAAACTTCTCCAAAGGTAAGCATTTGGTGCCCATATCTGCAGGATTGAATTCTGAAGGAATTTTTCCAAGATCAAGTTCACCTTTTTCAACAATGTCACGAATGAAATGAAATTTGACATCAATATGTTTAGTGCGATCATGAAAGACAGGATTTTTACAAAGCTGAATTCCAGATTGACTATCTGAAAATACCACGACTTTTTCTTTCAGAAAACCAATTTCGGACAGAAGACCCTTTAGCCATATGGCTTCTTTAAATGCCTCAGTTGTAGCAACATATTCAGATTCAGTTGTGGATAAAGCAACAACATTCTGTAACTGAGATTTCCAACTAATGCAGGAGCCACAAAGGGTAAACACATAAGAGGTCGTGGATTTTCGATTGTCACGATCATTAGCAAAGTTAGAATCCACATATCCAACAAGTTTAACATCATCACCAGATTTAGAAAACTTAATTCCAACATCCACAGAGGATTTCAAATAACGGAGAAGCCACTTCAAGGCTTCCCAATGAGGCATACCAGGATTAGGCATGTATCTACTCAAGCAACTAACAGCATAGGCTATATCAGGTCTCGTACTAACCATGAGATACATGACTGATCCTATAGCATTAGCGTAGGGAATTTTTTCCATTGATTTTTCTTCTTCACTAGATTTTGGAGATTGATCTTTACTTAACAGAAAATGGGCAGCAAGAGGCACAGAAGCAGGTTTAGCAGCAGACATAGAAAATTTTTCAAGTATTTTCTCTATATAGGAAGACTGATTTAGAAACAAAGAAAAGTTTTTCCTATCTCTAACAATATTCATGCCTAAAATTTTCTGGGCGTCTCCAAGGTATTTCATGTCAAATTGATCACTAAGACAAGACCTAACATGATCAATTAATTTTATGCACGGACTCACAAGTAACATGTCATCCACATAGATAAGTAAGAAGATAGGAATAGTGGAGTCTACTTTAAAATAGAGACAAGGGTCGTATGAGCTACGTTTGAATTTTAAAGAAAGCATGTAAGAGTCAAACTTCTTGTTCCATTGCCTTGGAGACTGTTTTAGGCCATAAAGGGCCTTTTTAAGAAGGCAAACGTGATCAGGTTTCTTAGAGTCGACAAAACCTTCTGGCTGCCTCATATAAATTTTCTCATTTAATTCACCATGAAGAAAAGCTGTTTTAACATCCATTTGTTTTAATTCCCAATTAAAGTGAGCAACTAAAGCAAGCATGATACGCACAGTGGTGAATTTCACAACAGGAGCAAATATCTCAGTGTAATCAATTCCTTCCTTTTGAGTGAAACCTTTTGCAACCAACCTAGCTTTAAATCTGATATTTTCTACTTCATTTTTAACCTTATATAACCACTTACAGTCCACAAGAGAACAATGTTCAGGTTTTGGGACAAGAGTCCAGGTTTGGTTAACATGCAGGGAATTCATTTCATCATTCATAGCATTTAACCAATCAGAAGCATTTTCAGATTTTAAAGCATCTTTGTAGCTTTTAGGTTCGTTATTATCTAAGGATTCAAACACATTGCAAGCATGGGACATCATATGAAAATCATCAAAGTGATGAGGCCTCCTAACATTCTCTCTTCTAGGCCTATCTCTCGTCAACTGATAGTTGGTTAGTTCAGTACTTTCATCAACATTCTCAATAATTTCATCACTAGAATTTCCAGAATGATTTTCATTTTCAGCATGCAAAGTTTCATCATTTTCAAGCTCCACCTCACTTAAGGTAGGGTAGTTAGAAACAAATTCTGAATTAGGCATGTGCACGGGTGCGGGTGCGGGTGCAGGATGATCAAGACAAGGAAATTCATCTTCATTAAATATTACATCCCTACTAATCAGCACCTTAAACCCTGGCTCGCCCTTAAGCCATAACCTAAAACCCATAACTCCCTCCGGGTAGCCTAAGAACACACATCTTATCGATTTAGGTTCTAATTTATCTTGCTTTTGATGAACATATGCAGCACACCCAAATACACGAAGATTAGAGAAATCAATGTTACTACCAGTCCACACAGATTCTGGATAGTTTCCATTCAAAGGGACAGATGGAGATCTGTTTATAATATAGGCAGCTGTAGATAAAGCCTCACCCCAAAAACGTTTTGACAATCCGGAGCTGACGAGCATGGACCTTACCCTATCAAGGAGGGTTCGGTTCATGCGCTCAGCAATTCTGTTTTGTTGAGGGGTGTAGGGTGCTGTCCTATGCCTTTGAACACCACTTTCCGTACACAAAGTATCAAACAAATTATTGCAAAATTCCAGGCCGTTGTCAGTTCTCAAAATTTTAATTTTCTTACCGGTCTGATTTTCAATTAAAATTTTCCACGTTTTGAACGTGTCAAACACATCAGATTTGTTCTTAAGGAGAAACACAAAGACTTTCCTGGAATAATCATCAATCACAGATAAAAAATATCGGTTTCCGCCGTGTGTCGGAACACTGGCAGGCCCCCACACATCAGCATGCAGACATTCAAACACATTTGAACTCTTAGGGGGATTCGGGGAAGGTGAATGAGGAAAGTTAGCACGATGTTGCTTACCATACACACAGATATCACAGAATGGTAAGTCAGATATTTTATCATTCCCAAAACAACCATTTTTGTGCAATATTTCAAGACCTTTACCACTAATGTGACCCAACCGTTTATGCCATATTTCAGTTTTATCTCCAAGTACTGCATTAACGGAAAAGTTACTTACAGTGGAACAAATGTATAAATTCATTTTACGAATGGCGACAAAAAAGGTTTTGGGACCTCTCGTAACTTTCATAGTACCCTTACCCCATGTACCTTCAAAACCATCATCTTCAAGACATGCACATGAAATTAAATTATGAGCTAAGTGAGGAACATGCCTAACATTTTCCAAGGTTATCGAATTTCCAGATTCGAATTTAAGGCACACAGTTCCTATCCCAGCAACATTTCGTTTTACATGATCCGGCATAGACACATATCGATTTTTCAAATCACGATAGCTAGAAAAAAGTTGTTTATGCGGAGTCATGTGAAATGTGCATCCAGAATCAACCAGCCAATCATTTTCACCAAGGTCAGCTAACACAGAGTTCACAGAAGAATGCATAGCATCAGAAATCATAAACACATCACCTAGATTTTCACCATGACTAAGTTAGCTTTGATCGATTCTTTGGTTTTTCTTAGGTTTAGTGCAGTCTTGAATATAGTGACCATACTCACCACAATTGTAACACTTACGATTATTAGGTCTAGGTTTAAACCGAAATTTTTCATTGCCCTTTTTCTTGTTGGCTTGGTTATTTTGACTGTTGGAAGACTTTTTATTTTGAAAGCGTTTTTGTGGTCTTCCTTTGACAAAATTAACCTCGCCAAGATTTCTAAGGGCAGCACCTTTATTGTTTTTCAAATCTAGCTCTTTGCTCTTTAAGCCGTTTACAACAATATCTAAGGTTACCTGATCTCTACCATATTTAATGGCAGACTTCACATCACTATAAGAATCTGGAATAGCATTCAAAAGAACAATCGGAGTGTAATCATCGATGTTTTTATCTCCAGTTAACTTTATATCTTGAACCAGTTTTGTAAACACGTCTAAATTGGCATCAATGTCTTTATTAAGATCAAGCTTATAGCGGAAAAATTTTTCAAGAAGGAATAATTTATTTGGCAATGAAGTTTCAGTATACATATCTTCCAATTTTTCCCATAACTCTTTAGCCGAACCGTGTTTACCTAGTTTTCTTATCACAGAGTCAGAAAGGTTCAAAATAATCGCAGAATAAGCAAACTCATCAAGTTCAGCTTTTTTATCCGCCGTCACATTAGAGGCAAACGAATTATCAATGGCTTTGAAACATTTTTGTTGAATAAGTATGCTTTTCATTTTCTGTTGCCAAATGGCAAAATCACCTTTTCCATCAAATGGTGCCACGTAGAAGGCAAGAGATTGAACCCATTTTAATTTTCAAAAAGAACAAAGTTTTTGAAAAAAAAATTTGTGGAAAAACACAACAGGAGAAGACGGTTTATTTAATCAAACCTCACAAACACAAAGTAATCAATCACAGATGATTAAATTTAAACGAACTGAAAGATCCAATACCAGGCCCCTACAAGATCCGAGGACACTTAAGCGGTCCAGGCAGGAGGGTTTAAATGCCCGATTATGAAAAAATTCCAGATTCAACACGATGTAGTAATAAACACACAGAATATTACTATCAATGCAGCAGAAGCAAAAAGTAATGAGGCCGAGACGGATGACCCGAAACACGTACAAGCAGGTAAGCAGACAGCCCAGGGAAAAAACGAAGAACAGCGAGCAAGCAGTATCCGAACAGATGAAATCACAAAGAAAAACAAATCACCAAGAAACGAACGGGAATACGAGCAAGTAAAAACAGGAAGTGAAGAGAGGGTTAGCCGATATACCTGAGTGATCCGGGTTGACCCGATTCGGACAGATCCAAACCAAAGCTCCGATACCAATGTTGAGTATTGGTCCGAATCGGGTGGAAATATGATTACAATAATTATAACAAATATAACTATTACACGAATCTACTCGGGATAGGGATTAGGGATTACACAACTTCTAATTTTACGAATTAAACAAAAACTGAAAAATAAACTAAAACAGTGGAAAAATAGGAAGATCAAACCACACGGCCGAAGCCGAAGAAAACACTGTCGGAGGAAAAAATTCCGGCCGGCTCAGTCCTCCGTCCCCGTAGCCACGTCCTGGACTCACAAGACCCGCGGCCAGCACCTCGAACCGAACCCACCACCGGAATCCGGAAGCAACCTCCGGCGAATCCAAGCACAAAGCAAGATCCGACTGGTCCAAAAACCCCAAACCCAAAAACCGTAGCACAAAGCCTCAGAAAACCCCAGAAATATCAGATCCCCTTTCTCACAAAGCTCACCAAGAAAACCCCTCAAATATTTCACTCAGAAAAAACCGAAGGATTCAAAGGGAGAAAAATCTTGCTCTCTTTTATTTCCGTTGTTCTTTCATCTCCACCGAAAACGGGATTTATAGGAGAATCGGAACAACCAAACAAAGAGAAGAAATCGGGCGGATTTACTTTCCATCGGGGAGAGCAGGTCAAAGCCGAGAGAGAAGGAAAGAAAATCGGGGGGTGAGAGAAGGGGAGAGAGTGAGCAGACGGCGGGGAGGGTGAGAAAGGGAAATGGGGGGGGTAGGTTTAGGTTTAGGGTTTTTATATGTAGGGTTAAATTAAACCAATGGCCAGGATTAAAGATGCCAGATGAATGGCCAAGATTAATCCAGCCTTAAGTGGGCTGCTTCCAAAAGGATTCCGGGCCGGGTCCGATTTTAAGTGGGCTGCAGGAGATAGATTATTTTGGGCCCTCATTATTTTATTCATTTGGGCCACATAATCCAACACGTCGATATGGACGGATGGTAGTTTTGGTACGATTCTCCCCACAGTCTTCTTTTTTTTTCTTCCCTTCACTTGTTGTTTCGTGGTAATGGGTGGACGATGGCCAGGAGACCTTGAAGGGGATTCTGGACGGAGTTGTTATGGGGGTCAGGTGGCATCAGAAATGGACTTGGTTGTCGATTCCATGTTTGTGTTTCCGGCAGATCGACTTCCAGAAATGGTGTTCGACTTGAATGGCTGGGGTTCGAGGCCTATTTGGGGGATGGCTTTGGAACTGTGGGACTTGTCTTCCGGTGGCAAGGTCGATTCCCAGATCGACAGTCTAGCTCGATTTGTGGTGACCTCTAGTCCATGTTCGAGTTATCGACATTCGGGTTTATTTGATGGTATTTGAATGAGATGTGGGCTCGACTGTCCGCGATCGGCTTGTTGGTTCGAGTAAGGAGATGCTGAGTTATGTATACATGTGTATATATGTATGTTTGTGTTTGTATATGTGTATATATTCACATATATCATGTGTGTGTATATAAGTTGTGATGTGTGTGCAGATTGTATGTGTGTGTGGGTCCGCACGCCCGCGTGCACACACACGTAGCGAGTAAATGTGATGTTGTATATAGTTGTGTTGGGACCGTGGACGGGGAAAGACACATACATATAGGTTTCGATATTTAGTCAACGAGCGAGTTGGTGTGATTGAGCATACGGAGTGAGTTCGAGCTCGGAATTTGTGTTCAGGGTAATCGTTCAAGAATTTGGATTGTGATTCCCATCACAAGTTAAATTGAGATATGGATCCGGTTGAGTATCGTTGATCGTTTGATCCGATCGGAAAGTTAAGGGGCACAATTGAGGTACTAGATCATCCGATTAATTACTTTCTATTTATAAGATAATAAACTGGACCCTTATATTAAATTATCTATTATGTAATTGTAATAAAGGTTGGGATTTTAATGGAATGATCGGGTTGACCGAGCTAGGCTTATTTCGAGTAAAACAATCTTCGGTGAAGGCAAGTATCTTCCTTATACTTTTCATATTTCCTCGAATACAAATATGCTTGTCACTATATGTGTTATCATGTTTACGTGATTGTGTTAATTGGTGATTATGTGGCTTGATTGTGTATAATTTGTGTTTGCTTGAAGTAGATGGTATAAATGTATTGTTCAATAAATATGTGTTCGTTTTAATTCATAATTGTGAACTTATGATTAATTCTCGGATCGACGATTCATGTTTATTGTGAAACTGAGTAAATGAAATTATGATGGCTTATGGAATATATGAATGGTATCATTGGATAGTTGAAGTGGTTGGGTTGATCATAATGTACTACTCCTTGGCGAGGAATATGTATCAAATAACGTGGTCATTTCTAACAAGTGCCTCGACTATATATATTGTGATTAACGATTGAGAGATGCGGTTTTGTAAAATATACATGTGTGTGTTGTTGTTCTTCCACCTGGGGATGGTTCGACGGGACCTCTGGGGGCTGATACTAATGAGTACGGCCGCAGAAGTGGTTTCCCACTTGGGGACGGTCCGACGGGACTTCTGTGGGTCGATACTAATGGGTACAGCCGCAGGTTACCAAGTGTGGATTTTCGTGATGATGAGATGTGATGATATGGTTTCCTTGATGGTGATGTTTTGGTGATATATGGTATATCCATAATGTCACAGTATTTTGTTCTTGACGTTGAGACGTATTATATATAGGTCATTGGTACTCGGCTAGAATGGCACTAGAATAAATTATTGTGTACATATTGTGTTGTTCATCCTTTGGAACTGCCCGAGACCTTAAAAGTATCTTTCAAACTTTATTTCAAGGATTTATTAGAATTCAAGAGTTTTGAACTGTTTCTGATTTAAGCGAATATATCTCGGGATATTTCCAAGATTAGTTAAATGTTTGGTTTGACTGCCGTTGTGAAGTGACTTGTCTGTTTATATTCGGAATATGGCTTGTATAGCTAGGATACTTGTACTAGAAAATTTCAATTGCTAACCCCTTAAATGGGGGAAATGCGTGTTATACATTTAAGGTATTCTTGATTCGAAGGAGCAGTCATAGGGTCGACGTGGAAGATGATGAAAAACCATGATGCCAATGACAAGAGAGTCGGTATAGTGTCAGTATTGTCATGTTATATTTTTATTCTGCTGTCATGTTCAACCCTTGCATGGGTATGTTGACATGTTGTAGTACTGTGTATCGAGGATACACCCGTATTGACAGAAACTGTCATTGTTTATTGTTTATTGATTTTTGTGTAGATTGACCCTATTGGTCAATTATGGTTTGAGTTGTTCTGTGTTTGCCTGGTGGATCCTTGCGAGAAGGGTCTACGGCGTGAAACAACCCAAATATGGTCTGGGGGTGCTACATGTACGAGGTCCCTCTCCCCACAGGGTACCATCCCCTATTCAGGATCCCTCTCCACAACAGGCTCCCACACCTGTTGAGAATCCCATCTGGACGGTAGACCCAACTACTGTACGGAGTCCCTCCCCAACTGACATCATAAATTATACTCTCCTCCAGGTTCAACTCGAGGAAGCTTACGAATACTTAAAATCTGTAAGTCCTACAGGGTTGCCCCATACGGAACCTTGTACCACTGGGTTGACTAGAAGGATGAGGAATTATTTGCTATGAAGGTCACGGACACCCAGAACATCAAAGTCCTGATTCTCTGGGAGGATCACTTTTGCCAGGAGCTAATCTCTGACTATTAAACGGCAAAGAAGAAGGCTAAACTCAAAAGGGAAATCACAGTCCAATGACAAAGCTCCATCGACCAGCCACCACTCCGACCCTGACTCGGACGACTAAGATGATGCCCTACGGGTTGGTCTAAGGATCAGTTGTGAAGAGTCCAGAGAAGGAGATGTTGGGATTCGGTGCCTAAATCTAAGGCCCAGCGGAAGTAGTAAAACGAAAATTAATTCGATCCGAATCCCTACGAGGATCGATCGAGCTACGTATATACGAATATATAAATGAAAAACAAGAGTTATAAGAAACTCACCCTTGAAGTCCGTTGATTAAATGGTAACCTTCTCTTGAGCTATTCCCCAAGCTTTGATTGATCTCTACAAATCCAATCCGCTCCAATCTCTTGAACGATCCAATACCGAAAGCATCGCGTCTCTACTTGTCACGCACCGGAGAAACGACCGGAATGACAACACACGATTAACCTCTAAGGTTACGGCTAGAATCAAGTGATGAAGCTTTGTATGTTAAGATTATTACACTCTAAGTGTTTTAATCTTAGTCTCTCAATATTTTCTCTCAATTTTCTCCAAGAAAAATGAAGAAGTGAATGAAGAAGATGAACATGAGTGTTAAACTCAAAGTCTATCTCTCTCTCTCTCTGTCTCTCTACTCACGTTGGAAAGCCTCCAAAATGAAGACATGTGAGGGTTTGTCTTCTTCTCATTCTTTATACACTTTATAACCACCAAAACAACTCATCTCACATGAGAGATCTTCCCCACAAGTCATTATCATCCATTATAAAATGGAAACCAAAGACCAAAGGGAAGGTTGGTGGAAGGGGGGCAGCTATCAAGAAGAAATCGGACAAGTTCGGTTCGTTTCGGACTCCCGCGAGTCCAAATAGATAAACTCCGATTCCGTTCCAATGTATTTATATCAATTAGTTAATCCAATTAATTAATCATATCAAACACATAATAACATAATTAATTTCTCCAAGAAATAATTATATTCATGAATTAAATTAATTACCCAATGAAATATTTAATTCATTAGGCCGTAAATCGATTTGTCCAATAAATCGATTTAGACATCCAATGTCCCAAATTAGATATCCAATATCTAATATTCATAATGAGAGAATTAGCTTGATTCATTCCGTCGTCAATCCTATTGCGCGACTCGGTAGGTACGTCTCAGTCAGCAATGGGAGGAACCAAATAGTAGTAGCACCACCTAGCCAGCCTGGCGGCCTACACCATACCCCAACTGAGAACGTATGATGGGATCATTCAAGAACCATTCTGTCGTGAATACCAGTATACGTATAAACCCTTCTTTCAAATGTCCCGATCAAGTTATAGGGTCACGGTCAGTCAAACCCCATCTGTACTTGACGCTATGCATGCGTTAATGCAAATCGAGATCATCGAGCCGTCGTGTATCTAATACAACTAGCTCCAATGCTTTGGCCAAAGACTTATGATCTCATCTGCCAATAACCGCATAGGACATATAACCCGCTCACTAATGGGAGAAAGAATTCTATCTTGGTATTCAGTAGGACCTGCTACTTGCCCGTCAAGATGCACGTCAAGGTTGGCCCCCACCTTTCGGTTTACAGGGTCGAACTACTCTAATGAAAATCTTGACGTCACAAGCACATCCCTACTAAATCCTCAAGTCGAAGGTTCACGAATACCTATCACAACCTTTCGATTCCGTCCTTGACTGTCCCGGAGTGAAATCCGTGTGACGAATCGAGGGTGAGTCGGTTCGAGTATACTAATCCAATTTGCATACCTATAACGTGTGATCCCACTAACCATTAGCATTTGAAAGGCACTCTCCATGTCAAAGAACACGTTATACAGGTCTTCACATAAACTTATCGCCCAGTCAAGTTTCATCGACTTGCAAACGATTAAGTATTTGAGCTATAAACCTTTCCAGTACCAACCCCCTTATCCAATAAGGAGTGGAACGCTTTGCTCTCAAATACACAGACTAGTTTCTATATGTATATTTACGAGTTAGGAATGCCAGTAACTACCAGTAAATAAAGAAAAATCCATTGCCTTATATAAATGATTTACATAATTACAAGTACAATGCCCTCACTCATCATCCTCTGAGTGGCATTCGAGGGCATACTCCCAACAATCTCCCACTTGCACTCAATGCCACACACTATGGTATCTAATACCCATGTTCTCCAGATTACGCTCTAAGCTAATCTGAGAATGTGGCTTGGTCAGTGGAGAGCGACGTAGTCGGCTGACTCTACTCTATGCAGCACAATGTATCTCTATGCGAACAAATTCTCTTACGAGATGATACTCTCTCTCAATATGTTTGGTACTATTATGAAAGCTCGGCTCATAGTCCTGTGCTACCGCTCTGGAAATGCAGCACAAGGTGTCACATGAAGTTTACCCAGTAACTTCTAAATTTTTCCTTTGGAGGCCTCCGAGGCCGCTGTATACTCAGCCTAACAGGTGGAATTAGTAGTCGCGCTATACTTGGCACTATGCCATGATACTGCTCCTCCATTAAGAGTAAATGTAGCCAGAAGTAGACATAGAATCATCTTTCTGTCCTTGGAAGTCCAATACAGTGAATCCCATCACATTCAGTTCTCCACCACCATATATAAGAATCAGATCTCTTAGTACTTCTAAAGTACTTGAGATCATTCTTTACGGCGGTCTAATATTCCCTGACTGGGTTAGCCCGAAACCTACTTACCACGCTTCCAGCATGCGCAATGTCAAGTCTTGTACACAATAAAGCATACATAAGGCTACCCACGACCGAAGCATATGGTATATTACTCATTTCCTTTCGTTGTTCCTCACTTTGAGGACACATCTTCAAGGAGAGTTTTATTCCATGTCGCATCGGAAGGAACCCTCTTTTAGATCTAATCTATATATAGAGGGCTTGGGAAAAAATTATCATTCTCTTCGATATATCCCAGTAGAGTCGAATCCCAAGAATATAGGTTTCTTCGCCCAATTCTTTCATAGAGAAATTACTCGAAAGCCAATCTTTCACAGAACTGAGCATTCCCACATCATTTCCTATTAGTAGAATGTCATCTACATATAGTACTTAGAATGTGATCTTGCTCCCACTAACCCTCCTGTATACATAAGATTCCTCTTCATTTTGCATGAAGTCAAACTCTTTGACCGTCTCGTCAAAATGAAGGTCCCAACTACATGAAGACTGCTACAGTCCATTTCATGGAGTCTGCATCCACCATTTCTAGGTCATTGGTCGCAGGTCGGTCTCTTGTTTTATCACTTGGAACCTCGAGGAAACCCAGTTCCTCCAAGTGCATAAAACTATACCTCTTAGGTAATTTAGACACCCTACTAGACCTACGAGGTGGTTGTACTTGTGTTTCAGAAGGTTCGGTTCCAGTTTCTTGCACAGGTGTCTCCCAAGGAGTTTCATTGTATTCTTCTAAAGAAATACTTCTACCTGCTCCGCCTTCCTGAATGAACTCATCTTCCAGGAAGTGTGCTTGTAAAGCAACAACGATCTTTCGATCTTTGGGCATGTAGATTAGATATACCATCGTCCCAGACGGGAATCCAATGAAACGTCCCTTCACGGACCTAGCTTCCAACTTCTCCACCTTAGTCTTCTTGACATAGGCGGGACATCCACAAATCCTAATGTGATTAAGACCTGGTTTCCTGCCCTCCCACATCTCATGTGGAGTTTTAGGAACGGATTTGGAAGGACATCTGTTCAAGATATATCCAGCAGTCAGGAGTGTATACCCCCACAGGTAAATCGGTAAGTCAGAATAGCCTAGCAAGGAAAGGACCATGTCCAACAAGGTCTGGTTCCTTCTTTCTGACACACCATTTAACTGAGGAGTGCCTGGAGGTGTTTAGTTGTGACACTATTCCATGTTTCTTAAGGAACTCGTCAAACTCCATACTCATATACTCGCCATCTCGGTTTGACCGAATTGCTTTTGATATAATTACCAGTTTGTTTCTCGACTAGGGCCTTGAATTCCTGGAATTTCTCAAAGGCCTCGGATTTATGTTTCATTAAGTATACATAACCATACCTAGTATGATCATCTGTAAACGTAATGAAATATTGATATCCGTCACATGCTGCTTTCAAAGCACCACATACGTCGGTATGGATTAATCACAGTTTATCAGCGGCTCTTTGAAAAGTCCCTGTGAAGGGGGACTTAGTCATTTTGCCTTTAAGGCAAGATTCACAAGTAGGAAAAAGGATCCGATCCTAATGGACCCATAAGTCCATATTTTTCCATCTTGTAAACCTTGGTCTGACCAACATGACCAAGTCTAAGATGCTATTTCAAAACTTGATTGGTTTCATCCCTACCACGTTTTCTAGTCATAATATTCACAACTACTTTGTTGTTGAGATTTAGATGATACAATCCATTCAACAATGTAGCAGTACCCACTAGTTTATTTCTAAAATAAATTTTGCAGGAACCATCACCAATGAAAAATGAAAAGCCTTTTTGGTCCATGACCGGAATGGATATAATGTTTTTGTGCCCCTTGGGCAAAACAAGTACATCTTCTAAAGTAAAAACAAAGCCCGATTCTAAACCCATAAGAAGTGATCCTATGTCAGTCGCCTCTACACTATGCCCGCTTCCGACTGTGATCATAACTTCTCTAGCGCCAAACTTCCTACTTAGTTCCAGATCCTGATTCACGGTACAAATATGAGAACTAGGACCAGAATCCAGTATCCAGGAAGTAGAAAATACAGTAGCAGAACAATTTGTTTCCAAAACTAAAAGTTTTGTACCTGAAGTGCCATGAAGAATCGGACAGTCTCTAGCCCAGTGGCCCAGCTCACCACACTTGAGACAAGCATCATTCTTCTTCTTGTTCTTCGGAACCATCGGGGCCTTGCCATTTCCCTTAAGGTTCTTAACTTGTGGTCCTGTTTGCTTCTTGGTCTTTTTCTTCTTATTCTTAGACCTCCGAGGTCCAGAAGAAATCACAAGAGCAGACTCCTTCACCCGTGGAGTCTTTATCTGAGACTGAGCGGTCACAAGTTTGTTCATTAGCCCAGCTAAATTACATGCAATCTCATTGCAGTTGAAGTTCATAACAAATTGTGAGAAGGATTCAGGGAGAGACTGTAGGATAAGGTCGGTTTGAAGAGAAGTATCCATTTTGAAATCAAGAGCCTCCAATCTCTCGATCATGTATATCATTTTGAGGACGTGTTCCCCAACTTTCTCACCTTCCTTCATCCTTGCACCAAACAGTTGCTTGGATATCTCATATCTACCAGTTCTGCTATGCTCACCATAAACCTCGGTTAAGTTAGACAGGATCTGCCTAGCAGAAGTCATTTTCTCATGAGCTTTCTGAAGCTCATTAGACATGGAAGCCATCATATAAGCACGGACTTTCACGTTATCCTTAACCCACTTTTCATGGTTTTCAATCTCGTCCTGATTGGCTCGGGTCCGCACAGGAGGCGCCGGAATATCCGTCTCCAAGACGTATCCCAGTGCCTCTATACTGACGACAATCGTCAGATTGCGGAGCCAATCCACAAAGTTAGGTCCCATTAAGGTGTTCTTTTCGAGTAGAATTGCGAGTGGATTCATTGTCATATTGAGATTTGAGTCTGCATTAAATACGATAGATTAATTAGTGACTCATTCAATTATGTTCTGAGTATAGAATTAAGGTCTTTTATTCTTGTTACCCAGCTCCCACTATTTTTATCGGAATAACACACTCCCATGTGAAATCCGGAAGTATCGTCACTCTACTTCATAGTGGTGATCGAGTTCTTTATAAATCTTAATAGAGGGCAACCAAACAGGTTTCTAGTCTATTAATTTTCATAAAGTGGTGTCCAACACCAACCCATCTAAAGGATGATACGATCTTCTTTTTCCCCTTGTTCACTCCCCTCAATCTATACGATTTCTATGGTTCGTGAACAAGTTAAGTTTATACCATCGACGCAAATCAGTTTCACAATTGAATCTTATCCGGCAACCTATCTGGTTTCTAGGGATAAAATTTGCTCCAACCGAAGGCATCCAATGCACTCCCGGTAATTTATCCGTCCTTCCCGAATGACTACCCTGATAACTCGGAAGCATAGCACATCCGGTTTAGGTTTCAATTTCCCGAAAGCTCGATGGAGGGAAGGAAAACCTTGAAACCTTATAAACGTAATAATTTGTTGTGGGAGAATTATCGCGATTAACGTTACACTTTGCACATTAATCATTTAAGCGCGTTTGTGGCATTCATACAATATGAAACAACCATTCACAACCGAATCCCTACGAGGATCGATCGAGCTACGTATATACGAATATATAAACCAAAAACAAGAGTTATAAGAAACTCACCCTTCAAGTCTGTTGATTAAATGGTAACCTTCTCTTGAGCTATTCCCCAAGCTTTAATTGATCTCTACAAATCCAATCCGCTCCAATCTCTTGAACGATCCAACGCCGAAAGCACCGCGTCTCTACTTGTCACGCGCCGGAGAAACGATCGGAATGACAACACATGATTAACCTCTAAGGTTATGGCTAGAAGTGATGAAGCTTTGTATGTTAAGATTATTACACTCTAAGTGTTTTAATCTTACTCTCTCATTATTTTCTCTCAATTTTCTCCAAGAAAAATGAAGAAGTGAATGAAGAAGATGAAGATGAGTGTTAAACTCAAAGTCTATCTCGCTCTCTCTTTACTCACGTTGGAAAGCCTCCAAAATGAAGACATGTGAGAGTTAATCTTTTTCTCATTCTTTATACACTTTATAACCACCAAAACAACTCATGTCACATGAGAGGTCTTCCCCACAAGTTAGTATCATCCATTATAAAATGGAAACCAAAGACCAAAGGGAAGGTTGGTGGAAGTGGGGCGGCTATCAAGAAGAAATCGGACAAGTTCGGTTCATTTCGGACTCCCGCGAGTCCAAATAGATAAACTCTGATTCCGTTCCAATGTATTTATATCAATTAATTAATCCAATTAATTAATCATATCAAACACATAATAACATAATTAATTTCTCCAAGAAATAATTATATTCATGAATTAAATTAATCACCCAGTGAAATATTTAATTCATTAGGACATAAATCGATTTATCCAATAAATCGATTTAGACATCCAATGTCCCAAATTAGATATCCAATATCTAATATTCTTAATGAGATAATTAGCTTGATTCATTCCGTCGTCAATCCTATTGCGCGACTCGGTAGGTCCGTCTCAGTCAGCAATGGGAGGAACCAAAGAGTAGTAGCACCACCTAGCCAGCCTGGCGGCCTACACCGTACCCCAACTGAGAACGAATGATGGGATCATTCAAGAACCATTCTGTCGTGAATACCAGTATACGTATAAACCCTTCTTTCAAATGTCCCGATCAAGTTATAGGGTCACGGTCAGTCAAACCCCATCTGTACTTGATGATATGCATGCGTTAATGCAAATCGAGATCATCGAGCCATCGTGTATCTAATACAACTAGCTCCAATGCTTTGGCCAAAGACTTATGATCTCATCTGCCAATAACCACATAGGACATATAACCCGCTCACTAACGGGAGAAAGAATTCTATCTTGGTATTCAGTAGGACCTGCTACTTGCCCGTCAAGATGCACGTCAAGGTTGACCCCCGCCTTCCGGTTTACAGGGTCGAACTACTCTAATGAAAATCTTGACGTCACAAGCACATCCCTACTAAATCCTCAAGTCGAAGGTTCACGAATACCTATCACAACCTTTCGATTCCGTCCTTGACTGTCCCGGAGTGAAATCCGTGTGATGAATCAAGGGTGAGTCGGTTCGAGTATACTAATCCAATTTACATACCTATAACGTGTGCTTCCACTAACCATTAGCATTTGAAAGGCACTCTCCATGTCAGAGAACACGTCATACAAGTCTTCACATAAACTTAACGCCCAGTCAAGTTTCATCGACTTGCGAACGATTAAGTATTTGAGCTATAAACCTTTCCAGTGCCGACCCCCTTATCTAATAAGGAGTGGAACGTTTTGCTCTCAAATACACAGACTAGTTTCTATATGTATATTTACGAGTTAGGAATGCCAGTAACTACCAGTAAATAAAGAAACATCCATTGCCTTATATAAATGATTTACATAATTACAAATACAATTCCCTCACTCATCATACTCTGAGTGGCATTCGAGGGCATACTCCCAACAGGAGAGATGTCCAAACCCCAAAACCAACAGGATCGGAGGACATCTGACAAACAACAGTCCCCTACCCGTCACAAGAAGCTGCTCAAGAACAACAACAGGAGGAATCAGTCCCTCCTGTCATCTCCGATGAGCAACATGCTCCCGAACAAGACGCCCTGCCTATTTCCCAATATGAAGACTCCACCCGCGTCATCCACCAAGAGGATTCAGTCACTCTTCCAGATCATGCGAAAGCTGAGAGCATTAGGAGGATTCAGTCCCTCCTGTACTTTCGACTTCCGACGAGCAACCCGAATAGTAGGAATCAGTCCCTTATGTCTCTGAGACTGAACCTACAACACTACCTTCTGAAGCTCGTGCTTCTGAAGGTCCTGCTCCAGATGCCCCTGCATCTCCCATCTCTGTTAGCTAAAAATTATATTCTGATGATGGTTTCCTACCAGAAGACAGACCACGGAAACCCCGTCATCACGTGGTCCTTCGTAAACTTGGAGAACCTGAGGATTCAAAAATTATGCACCCTGGCTCCCCGCACACCGAAGCCCGCATCGAGCAACTCCATATCATCGGTCGACAGACAATATTCTTGTAGGACGCCGTAAAGGCCCTGTATGATGTCTGAAAAGAATTCAACTGGATACGTGAGACTGCACAGGTTGAGCTCCCCAAACTGAAATCTGCGATCAATGATGTTGAAGAAGCATTCCGCCTGATGCTTACAGCATTATGGCAAGCTCTCAACCAACCCAAGCAGCATCAGAAGAGAATCCTAAGGCAAGAACAGGAAAAGCTCAGAGTTGTTGAGGCCAAAATGGTTGCTGCCCTCCACAATACCAGCACCAAACTAACTGAGCACGACAACAAGATAGACGATATGTCTTTGGTTCTCGGTACACTGGTCGCAAGCTTCAATGATCTGAAGCCCCAATAATCTCAATCCATGAAGATCCTTAGGGACATTCAAGGCAAAGTGACAGAATTTGATGATGCTAGATATGAGGAAGAGTCCACAGAGGCTGCCCAGATATGGAGAATGGAGAGAGAGAGAGAGAGAGAGAGAGAGAGAGAGAGAGAGAAAGATAGAATGTTGGTACTACCATTAGACGACTGGCCTCACGCGGGTCTAGTCAAGCTACAAACGGATACAGGGTGACCGACTTTCGACTTGAGTTCCAGTATCCCAACATCCCATGGATAAACAATGTGTGTAAGGCCGCCGAGATTTTTCTGCCCACTGACTGATAGACTTCAATCGATGAACTGAAGAATTGGAAGAAGAATGAAATAATGAGATACTTCTATATGATCATCAGGGAGTCTGCCATGTTCAATAGATTCAAGACCCTGGAGGATGCCGCCAATGAATTCTCGAGGCTATTGGCAGAAGGAAGGCTCCCCTACAGCTGATGTTGAAATCCAGGCACTATAAAGGTGAACGGCTCACCCATCCGGAAGACTGGATCCTTGTTTACGATCAATACCCTGAAGAAAGAAGTATTTATAGGGATCGAGGCAAGGACTCCTTAGTCAACTGGTGGAAAGGAACTATTAATGATCCGGAGGCCTTGAAAGCACTCTCACTATAGGAGCTAGCCTATTAGCCTTTACGCTGTGTTTGTTTCTCCTGTAGGCCAACCAATGCAGTATGCATTTATTTGTATCTTTATCTTTCAAGACTTGTAATTTTCCCATACTATCAATAAACTTGATTTCTTGAAATATTACAGCTCGTAATCTACATTTTTGCTATATTTGAACAAGTGCAAACTTGTTAAATCTCAAAGTTGTAAGAACTTGTCCGCGAACAGTTCATAGATTAAGTTGTATTCAACCTAGACTACACTCTGTAAGATTGTGCCTATGCGACAATCATAAGTTCAGTTGTAATACACTTAGTCATGTAGGATTATTCATTTTAGAACTAGTCTGCAAGCAGTTCATATTTATTGACTAAGTATTGAAGATCATATCAATCATACAGAAGACTTGAAGACAACATCTCTGTATCTAGAAAAAGGCATCCAGAGAAAGTTTTGGCATTATCAAAAAGGGAAAATTGTTGGGATAAACTTCCTATTTTGATAATTGCCAACATATAGCAAAGAAGTCTCAAAAAAGGTATGTTGTTAAGTATGGAAGCTGTTAGGATTCTCCATACAGCATGTTCATACAGCAAAGAGATCTTCTACAAAGTCCATCCTACAGATCCTCCTTCGTACAGCAAAGAGAAATAGTGTATTGGATAGAACAGTCAGACTGTATATGTTTTACTTGGGAAAAGTAAAACACATCCAACAAGACTGAATACAAAAAGCTTTAAACCGTTGTGAGATATACATTTTTTATTCATAAAGTATTCACAGTTAAAGGAGCATTTATTGCTGATAGGGCAACATTTAATGCGGTCGGAGAGAGACAAGTCTGGACGCTCTGAAGAGCATTTAATGCAAAGACATAAAGGATGTTTGAAGCATTAAATGCAATCTGCTTTAATTCAAACATTCAGCAGCCGCCAATCAGAGTGTCAACATCTGACCAACCAGCCAACTGCTACATTTATAACGAATTTATTTCCAAGTTTATAAATAGCCCAATCAAGAGGACTTTAAATACACAAGCGTTATTCATTCTTGTGTAAACTCTGACAGTTTACTCTGACAATCTAGCTATACAAGAGCAGTATGTTTCGTGTACATACAACAATATTCAAGCAAAGAAATATACCAAGTCCTCAACGCAAACAATACAGCATACAACGAATGTTCATCAAAAATCTAGCTGCTGTTTGGAACCGTTCTACCCATACTGTTGAGATTATCATTAGCCCTGTGTGTACTAAAGATCCTTGCGTATTCCGACTTGTGTGGGAAGAATAGCATTGTAGACGAATCTTGAATATGTGTGAGAAGAAGTGAGTCAAGAAAGAGTTTGAAGCCAATCTGTGTGAACGGCAAAAGCTACAGTCCCTATATCAATCCATGTGAACGATACAGAGACATGTTTAGTTAAAGTCATGTAGTTTGTGCATAGTGATTTTAGTAAACTCTTTACTTCTGTGTGGAGGACCTGTGGACGTAGATGGGTTTTCCTCGAACCACTTTACAATGTATGTTATTTACTTTCAGTCTTTACTGTATGCATTCTATTGTGATTTATTAGTATACATTGTAAAACCTTGTATGAATCAAGTAAAGAGGAGAACACCCAGTTGCTGTATTTACAACAACTCACTAAACAGACTTCCGCTACGCAACTAACTTCGAAAATTATACAACTTATTGTGATTTTACCCTTTAGGTCGTTTATTGTGTACTCTGTGGCCAACAATGCGTGATTTATGTTTGTTAAACTGGTAGTTTTGAATTTAAGATAAGCATATGTTTGAGAGTCTATTGCTTTTGACTAATTATTGTTACTTGCTACAAACGTTTTCCCATTGGTAATTATATACGCTGCGTGTGTGTTTGAAAGTGGTTTCCTGAAATTTCATAGACTTGAGCATGTTTGTGGAAAATCAATTTTCTAAAATATTTTGATGGTGTGGTTAAACGACGGTTCAGTGTGAATTTTGAAAATTGATTGAATTTTGGCGCTTCGGCCTTGTGTTTGCAAATGGAACCTGACGATGGTATTTGAAAGTTGTGTTTTGGGGTATTTTAGATACTTTTGCAAGACGTTATAGTCAGCAATCTTTTGACATGTTTGAAAGAATTTTAGAAATGATTTTAGCCGATAGGTTTTATTTTCAAATAACTCAAGTATATGATTTAAAAATCTTTCACACCATAAAACCTTTGTATTCTAAAACAAAAATCTAATTTTATTTTCAAAATGAAAGATAAAAATTTTCTGAATAGAGCCAGTTAGCGCACAATAATTTCATCATTTACGTACGTCAACGAACCTAGTCAGAACACTAGATTATTATAGCTCGTTAACGCACGTTAATCGTGAACCTAACGCGCGTTAAGTTATAGTGTGTTCGTGATGTGGATTTATCGCTTGGGCGATAGGCTAGAGTCGGTACTAACACGATTGCGTGTGGGTCAAGTCGTTGTGACATATTTGTAATATTACCATTTTTGTCGGGAAATTTGGTTGAGTACCCAAATATCATGTTGTATGGTTTGGTTTTGCTTTGTATCTTGTAGGATGTTACTCTGATGCGATTGTCGATTTGTGGAAATGTTTAGTGCGAGTATGTGTGGTTTGTCCATCTGGGGAAGATTCAACGGGACCTTTGGGGTTATATGCTAAGAGCGCTGGGTTGCAGATGTGGTTTCCCACCCGGGGACGGTTCGCTGGAACCTATGGGGGTCGACGGTAAGGGGCATGGATGCGGGATACCTTGTGTGTTGTTATTTCTGATGATGTTGCGTGGCAACATGTTATCTTGATGATATTGTTTTTGGGTAAATTTTATATTCCGGAATATTGTTTTGCCAAGGATTTAAAAATGAGACGTTCATGATATATGGTTTATAGTTTTGCTAGAACTACCCAAGGTATCTAAAGTATTTTCAAACTGTATTTCGGAAAATTATACGAACTCAAAAATTTCAAAAATGTTATTATTTAAACGAATACCTCATGGAATTTTAAAAGAATGCTACCAATGATGGGCTATCATGATGTGATGTTTGTTATAGCCGTAAGTATTCTGTTGTTACGGTCGTGTTTGTATCGCTAAGACCATGAGTTCCATCTATTGCAGTCGAAGTTTTTGTATTTTTTTTAAGTATCCTGAACGAATATTTTTGTCGTGTTACTATTTGTTGCATTACGTTGATTTGGGGCGCTGAGTTGGTATTTTTTGCATGTTGTTTTCTGATGTTATGTTTCATTGTACTGAGCGGTTGTTTGTTCAGTATGCCGAGAGATCGAGGCCGAGGCCATGGTCGTGATTGTAACCATGATCATGGTGAGGTGACTCATTCATTATGGATTGCTGATCAGCCTAGTACAAATATTCGTGAAGACCAGTCGCGTGATCAGAGGCAAACAGCTAGAGGTAATGTTGATATTGGCGCCGCCACCATTCTTCAATAGGTGGCAACCCAATTGACGCATATGAATTAGGGTGTGCACCGGAATGAGCTTCTGCATTGGTATGACAGAGTACGTAAATGGCTATGAGATGTGATGGGAATGCATCCACCTCATTTTGTAGGTTCCTCTAATTCCTTAGGATGGCAGAACTGTCTCTACCAGTTGGGAAGAACGTTTGATGCTGTAGCTTATCCTGATGAGAGAAAGGTACCTATTGCTCAGTACCTTCTCGACAAGGAAGCTGCATACTAGTGGGAGGCCTAGCGCATAGAGACCGTACAACTACTTAGGCCGAGTTCAAGATTGCCATGGAGGCAGAGTATTCTCAATTGCCTATTCGAGAGAGCGGGATTGTCGAGTTTTTCTTGGCTACACCACGAGATGTGTCGATATCCCAGACTTAGTTTATAATCAACATTTATATCATGTTTGTGAGCAACTGAGAAGTGAAGCGGACAAGATTTGTTAATTTGATATGCGTATTAAACCCCGTATATGCCAGAGCATGGCTTCTATTATGTGTAAAACTCTCGAAGAGTATCAAAATCGAGCTTTAGCCATCGAAATGGCCATTTCTGTGATAGAAACTAGTTCAGAGAATAAGAAACAAAAGACCTCGGGAAATGTTTCAAGGGATCAGAGGAGTAAATTCCATGAACCGGTTGTTTCGTGTAATTCCTCCGGTAGAACTTCCCGTTCGTTTGATCAGCCCAAGAAACTTACTCTTGTAGTGAGTAAGGTGAGCGGTGTGACGATGTGTTTCAACTGTATTCATGTGGGCCATACACAGAAGAATTATCATTCGCTGCAGGTTAACTGTTTCAAGTTAGGGCAAGTAGGACACCAAGCGTTGCATTGCGAGACCTTCACTGAGATGTTTGGGAACTGGGGTTCCGCTCCTACTCTTAAAGGCTCAGTGGTACCCGGTGAAGATAGTTTGTCCGTTATATTGTGGATTGTAACTCGTGTGGAGATTTGATATTTATTGCTCGTACACTTTTATTTCGTTATATAGCACCTTGATGTTCCCTGTTTTAAGTTTCAAGGAAGAAACTTATTTTTAGTGGGATAGAATGTAATACCCAAGATTTTCATTTCCGGTTGTCTTGAATAGTTTGTCATTTCAAGTGGATTATGTGGCGTTTGTGCTTAGGTGATCAAGTGTTGTGCTTTGTCACGTGTTTGTTTTCAATTCGGTTCATCGGTGTTGTATGTTAGCGTTTCATCGCATGTTATATGATCGTTGTTTCGTCGTGAGATTCGTTGTTGTGTCGAGTTCTTGGAGAAGTCCTGCTGACTGTGCAGTAGGCATAGTGCACGCTATGCGGTGTTATAGCACATGCTAATATGTAGTGTCAGTCCACGCTATTGTGGCAGGTAGCGCACGCTGATTGGGGAGGCCGATACAGTCCAGAAGCTACTGGACTGGAATCAGGACTCGTTAGCGCACGCTAGAGAGTTTGGCTAGCACGCGCTAATGTCTCTTCTGAACAGAACCAGTTTGGTTTCTGGGCCGTTAGCGCACACTAATTAGTGTGACTAGTGCGCGCTAAACTATCCAGTATATATACTGGACAACAATTCTTTTTCCGCATTTTATTTCATTTCTCTCATACTTCTCGCGGTGGATGGGCGGTTTTGACTATGGTTTGGATTCATGACTGATTGGCTCCATTCAAAGGTGTTTTGGAGGGTCTTAAGTGATTATAACATTATCTAATCCGTTGTTCTTCTCGGATCGAGGTATTTTCTTGAATTCCCTAGAGTTGACTTTTTTGGGGGTTTTGTTTTTGAATTCGATTTCAATCCAATTTTGATGAATTGATTGGTGTTAGACAATGTTGTTAATAGTATTCTATGGATTGTATATCCATATCTTCGATCATTCAACCCGGTTGATGATTTTTGTGTTCTTGATGAAACATTGAACATTTAATATTCAATTAAATGTTTCAATGAGTTTCCTTCAGTTGTTGAGTGTGTTTTCCATCGTTATTGGTCATTATTCTTATAGTGATGATGTTGTCATTGTTTCTTGCAGAGGTTGTAGGTTTTGAGGATTTTTGGTTGAGCCATGTTCTTTGGAGGATTCTCGTATCTAATATTGAGGCAAGTATCTTTCTTATACGATTTGTATCTTGTGAATAGAAATTACATGTTGGGTTTGTGATGATTAGTTTACTTTCATAAACATGGTTCATGTGAATTAGTTATGAATTGCTTGTCATGAATGTTTGATGGTATTGTGGTAATCTTGAATGTTCAACGTTGTGGAATTTTGTTGGTTATTATAAAAGTGTTGGGTTGATTGTACACTTAGATATGTATCATGTTGTGTATTGATCGTGAGATATGATGACTGTGCGTTGTTAGATATAAAAGAGTGTGAAGCACCAGTATCAAAAAGAACACACACCGGCTGAGATTGGATCTCGAGTATACCTGCAATCATGCTGGCCTCGGGATCGTCAGCTTTCTTCATTTCGTAGATCCTGGGTTTTGCGGTTCCTGCACCATGTGTACCACTTTGATTCCCACGACCCGTTCCCCTGTTTGCCGCGGTAGTCTGATAAGAAGCGGACGGAGGCACACGGTCCTGGACAACAGACTAATTTGGAGTATGAGACGCGACTGGTTCACGTCCGGGCCCATTTCTGCAAAAACGAGCACGATGCCCATTCTTCCCACAAGTAGGGCATGCGACGGCCAGCTTCGGGCAATTGGAGCTGACGTGCCCTTGGTCTACACAGTTATAGCACACAATAGATGAGGGGACCGCTCGAGAGTGCGATTCGGCTGGCTTCGACGCCATGGGTGGTCGATCAGAAGGGTTTAGAAATGACTGGGGCTTCCTGAATGTCCCCCTGTTACTCTCAGTCTGGTTCTGGTTCCGAGATCTTTTGTTGTTGGGCTGTGGTTGCTTCTTAGAAATCTCCTTCGCGGTGAGCTCATATTCTAGAGCTTTCTCGATGAACTACGGCAGGGTCGTACAGTGGTGATTCAGTAGCTGCATTCTCATTCGGGGTTTAAGCCTCTTGAGAAAATACTTGATTTTATCAGCCTCCGTTCGGACAATCGACGCGGCAAAAGGAAGAAGTGCCTGAAATTTCTCAGCGACCGATAGTACATCATCATCCTTCCGGGTTTAGAAAAATTCCGACAGTTTGGCCTCACGGAGTGGCCCTGGATAGTAACGGTCTAGCATGAGGTTTTTAAATTCCTTCCAAGTGTAAGCACCATCAACTGTCCTAACTGAAAGCCACCAAGTGTGAGCGCCCTTGCTGAGATAGTAAGCTGCTACGGAGATGCGATTCTCTTCAGGGCAGTCCACCATCTCGAATAGTTTCTCAAAATGCTCGATCCAATGCACAATGCCAGCAGGCTTAGAGGAGCCTTAAAAGGTCGGAGGTCACTGGCGAGAGATGTCGCTGATGATCCGACTCACGGGTCCGCTAATCACAGGAGGTGGAGGATGAGGCCCCTGTTGCTGGCCAGTAGTGGCCCTCTGCATGGCTTCCATTAATTGACCCATCTGGGTCCTCTGAGTCATCATGCCCTGCATCACAATGTAATGATCGACACGCGCATCCTCACGCCCACTGTGGTGCGATTGGTCCCTAGAAGGCGAACCACTGTCTGCGGAACTATGATCCACATTCGCGCGTCTGTTGGCTCGAGGTATCGGGATTCGGCCCCTTCAGCGGCCTCGTCCCCCTCTGCCACGACCTCTCAGATTCTTTTCCATACTAAAAGAATCAATCATAATGATAATCATAAGTACAGTTCAAGATACTATTCAAAATTCATGCTAAGTTAATAGCAACAAGGAATCACATATTCAAGGAAACGGTTCATAGTTAACTATCGACACCACGAATGTCACACAAAATATTACATCGACGTCAAGTCGAACAATTTCAATCATATAATCCATCCAGCATTTACCTCGAATTATTAATCAGATAATTCCTGCCACAGATCCTCGAAATAACAAGATCAACAAAGAGATCCATTCTGATAACAATATCATGCTAGTAATTAAATCATGGCTCGAAGAGTACATACCGTATTTGGATCGTAGGGTCAGGCGCTTGCACAGGTCACACATGACACGAAGGTCTTTGGATACTAGTTCATTATACAACGACTCTTAAAGAGAAACAAAACAATACTCTCTGATACCATCTTCTGTAACACCCCAAAAGGCAGCCATTACAGTGTCGTGGACCCCACACTGGGACCCACCAGGCGATATCCAAAACAGGTTAAATAAGCATTATCTTTGTGATACCGAACCTCAATAATTAGTCACTACTCCGACTAGAAGTTTATTTAATAGTATGCCCAACGGCCTTATGATACACAGGATCCGAAAACATAAGTATAAACCATATGGAGATGGAAAATACTTAAACATTAATCCAACCAGACGAAAATTTAAATAAGGCAAAATTAAAGTAATATTACACGGTTTAAAACATAACCGGACAACAATAGACTTGGGGCCCACGAACTAGTATCCCTCGAACCCTTCGCCATCAACATGCTCTTCCCGTGCCTTGCCTTTGCCTCGACCTAAAATACAACACAAGTATTTCGCCCATAACACAGGGTTAGATATACATGATAATTAATTCTTCCAACATTATACAATTCACATATATAGATCTCAAGGAAACATCCCGACTATTAATCATACCCCTCAGGCGTATGAACAATTAGTCACAAACCGTCGAACACATCCAATCATACATGGACTATGAACGATTAACAATATGGCTCAAGATGGACATCATAGTACGCCCGATCCGGAAATGTGTCCGTGTACATGTCTGTAACACCCCAATTTACAACTGGGACATTACACGCCGTAGAACCCTCGTGAGGTCTACCAGGCTAACACATGACATATAAACCACAATGTAAACCCGAATGATGCACTCAAAAGTAATTAAGGCCGTGGCCTCGGCCAAAACATTTTAACGGTGTACATGAGCAGAAGTTAAATACCAATACATTGCCCACGCAGGGGACTTAAACCAAGTTTCAAATACAAACAGTCTAACTTCATTACTCGACAATGTAATGACGAAACATAAAAATGCAAACTCGAGCCACATCATCAAGCCAGCCCATCCTTTGCGTGCATGTCCCGTGCCTGCTCCTCAGCCCTCCCGGTACATGAAATGCATAAGACGCATTTCCCCCATTTAAGGGGTTAACATTCGAATAGCTAGTACAAGTACACAATTACACTACATTATATACAAATACACAATCATCTCGATCAGAAATCATTTGCCATAAATATTCCGGAATACTACATTGGCAATCAAATCAGTTCCAACCATCACGATATCACAAAATCACAACTGGTATCCCGTGGCCGTACCCCTTAGTATCGACCCCCAGACATCCCGTCGAACACTCCGGGTGGGATACCACTTACGCGGCCGTACCCCTTAGTATCGACCCCCAGACATCCCGTCGGACACTCCGGGTGGAAGTTCAATCACACACGCACCCAAGTTCCCTTCCGCGGCCGTACCCCTTAGTATCGACCCCCAGACATCCCGTCGGACACTCCGGGTGGAAGGAACACAACTCACACACCCAAACATCACAATTCATCATTCATTTCGAAAATCACAATATACATAACGAAATGTAATACATGTACTTGCCTTGAATACGACGAAACAAAGGAAACAACGAAGGAATAGGTTTTGGTCCGAACAATCCTCCCAAATCCGCCCCTAACACAATAACGGTATACAACAAGTCTCAATAATGCGGAAAGGTAAGAATTAATCCTAATTCTACCCGTTGGGGCAATTCATCGGACACCAAGAGTGCATAAGGAAATGAAATCGGTCAACGGTGTAATAACGGGATTTCATCCCAACCAATAACAAGAAAACCAAGGGTCACGAGTATACTATCAAAATCTAACAACAACATCGGTTAATTCGGATTAAAATACAAGATCACCACCAAACCCTCCCCAAAATCATACTAGGGTCAAAGGAGTTCTTACCTATTGAAGATTCAAGCACTATAATCCGAAGAACACGTGTTAGATCCACAATCCGAACTACACGATCGAAAGGAGATGAAGAAAATCACACAATCAAGTGGTAGATGGAGAAAATCCCCCTCTCAAACCTCTCTCTCTCTCGTACGGTGGAAGGAAGGAAGGAAATGAGGGACTCACGCTGAATAAAAACGCAGGTATAGCACTGACCGCATTGTGTGCCACGGCTCAGCTGAAGTGTGCCGCGGCACAGAGCCAAAAATTGCGCCCAGTGATCGGTAGGCCGCTCGATATGCCGCGGCCCAGTCGAAGTGTGCCGCGGCAGTGACTCGGCATTGTGCCGCGGCCATTCCGGCATGTGCCGCGGCACACGGTACAGTAGGTTCGGCCGAATAAGTGCAACACGAGTGTGTCGCGACCCGGACGAGTGTGCCGCGGCCCTGCCGGCATTTGCCGCGGCACACGGTACAGTCTGCTCGGCCATGAACTGGGCAATGTGTGTGCCGCGGCCCACACACCCCTTGGGTCCCAAAATGATGAAAAATGAATCGGGAAGAGAATAAAAGCAATAGGAATCGATATTTTGGCAACAATAACACGAAATGGAAGTACGGAAACCCCAAACGATCCGAAGTATGCCACCACAGTCGAACAAGGAACAAATTCCCTAAACTTATAGGAAATTACAAAAACGGCCTAAACATCCGAAAATCACGATACAACGTCGGATTAACAATCCGAAGCTCACAACATGCTCTACTCCACCATACGAACTCATGGAAATAGGAAAAGTGATAAAATCGGGCGAGTTTAACGAGAATCGAATACACAAGCGATATAATATAACTCAAGGTGAAATTACGCAAAAACATCATCGAGACTCATCCCAACGGAGAAACTCCAAGAATAAAATAGATTCAGAATTCTAAAACAGTGCCAAGCGAGTTGTCCGAAACGAATATATACCGAAAATTGTAAATTACTAAAAGTAGAAAACACGGATATTACAATGTCCACCCCATATATGGAATCCATAATATACGTGTGACAATGTACCTAATTAGCCTCACGAACTACGTATCATGTGCACAGTCCAATATGGAAATATCCACGTATGACTATATAAGTGCCCGAATAAAAATCCTACACAATATCCAATCGGCACGCAGATATGATTCCGAAAATGTCATGATACAACATGACAACGAATTTCAACGAAATACATATCCGACTAAGGATCAAGAAAACTCACCAAAGTGATAATAAGGACTATCAAGATCAACGATTCAAAGTGACAGACTTGGGAATGCAAATCCCATGATGAACGATGGAACAACGTCAAAGACAATATCAAATTTATATAACATTTCACAAACATTTCATACACATGAAATGTATAAACATCACAAGAATCTAATCATCATTATAACCAAGCAAGATAACTTGCCTTGATACGGAGACGAGAAAATCCTCCCTTGTCGAATCGAATGAATGGTACTTCGACTAATATTGTTTACTCGAACAATCAGCCTTAAACGAAATACATTTTACTCAATAACATATCCGTATATTTAACGCTATAAAATTAGTGATACGACACCCTACAATTCTTTTAACTCATTTTTTCCTTAAAATCGGTTCGCAAGACAATTACCGAATGTTCGCATGATTCTTTATAACCAAGGATTTATCAAGAACAGTTTAAACAACCACTTATGTTGTCCATAACATCTTATGTAGATTAATCTTTTTAAAAAACATTACAATGTTAAAAAGGTAAAAATTTGCACCACTATGTTCATCATCTCATCTAAATTGAATAGTAAGCTTATAAGAAGGTTATCTTTGTTATGAGATTACACCATATTTATGAAGATTATCAAATCATCCTTACAAAACTGAAAGATCCATTAATATCATTATGAATTCACTATCTTAAGAACACTACTTGATGATCAAACACATTCTTAGGTTATTAACACATCCGGTTAATAAGAAGTTATTGTTGTTCTCACAACTACACTTATCTTTTCTCAAGGTCCTGCTGGGCTGAAACATAATGAGGTTATAACTCCTAAGAATTTGTACAAGAGAACATCATGATACTTCTAACATTGCCAAGTTCTTCCCAAGGTAAGTGAATATCAAACATGATGTTTATACACTTTATGGTAACAATTCCATTGATTAAGTCTAACTATGATGAAGCGAACTGATTTATCAAGGTCTTACTGAGATGAATTTGTCCAACAAGGTGAGCATGATGATTATAAATATGGTTAGTATCATTATAACATTAAGAACTTATCTATTTCAAACCCTCATTTATCATATTCATCAAGAAGTGTGAAGAAGTTTAATTAAAACCATGTTTCACTTGATTAATCTAACTCTAGGTGAAGTATACTTCATTACTAACATCAACATATGAAAACAATACAGAGAAGAAAGTACACCTACCTCCATAAACGAAGAACAGCCTTCAACACCACAAGAAACTCACTTCAAGCTCAAGAACGCCTTCTAACTACGAATCAATTAGTTCCAAACCAAGTTACAAGACTCGAAACTAAGTTGGAGAAGGTAACTATAGGTCTTAGGAGGTAGGAGGGGGAATAAATGAAGAGAAAATCGGGTTGAGGCTGAAGAGAAATGAAAAACAAGTTGGGTCTATAAATAGATTGCACAGCCTTAACGTACGCTATTTAACAATTTTAGCGTACGTTAACGCTACTACGTACGCTAATCTCTAAGAGTTACGTACGTAATCGGCTTACAGTGGCTACAGACTTGAATCCACAGGCCATTAGCGCACGCTAATTTAAAGGGTGTTACACACGCTAATAAAAGTTGACTCTGGCCGACACGACAGCCCAGACATCATACACATGCACGCCAACGGATAACAAGTTCACATGCGGAAGTCAACTGATGTTAGATTTCTTCTTAACGTACACAACAGACAACGCATTACGTACGTTAAATTACGAGTTTAGCGTACGTTAGTTAAGCTACGTAGCGTACGCTACACCAACAGAAAAATTTCAAAAATGCAACTCTCCAATTAACATCGAATCATCAAGTATGAAATGAAATAACAACGATATGAAGCTCAAATATATAATACCTCAACATAATACTAAATGCAACGATCCATGATAATCAAATTATCCGAATATACAACGACAGATAAAAATGAAAAATTACAGTCGGATATTACATTGGTCTTTTGTCACCATTTTAATAATGGAAAATCAAGATTTGAGGGGACAAGATATCAAAGTGATATCTCATGTTGGTGATTTGAGTTGAATAAAAAGTGGAAGACTGTCTCATTTGCCAATCTTCCTTAGACTTACGGTTTTTGATCAAGGGAGAGAGAAAATATTTTCTTCAAGTCTTCTTCTTGTTCATCACATTATTCTTGAGTTCTCTTGCAGAAAATTCGAGATATATTGAGGGATATATATTATACACTTAGAGTGTTATAATCAAAGGCTTTCATCATCCTAGCTCTAGCCGTATCTTTGTAGGATAGCAAGGTGATCGTCATCTCGTTCGTTTCTCCGGCGCGTGGCAAGTAGAGGCGTTGTATTTTCGACGTTGGATCATTCAAGTGCTTGGAGTGCTTTGGATCGTAGGGAATTCGTTTAAAGCTTCGGGAATAGCTCAAGAGAAGGAATCCATTTAATCAACGGACTACAAGGGTGAGTTTCTAATATCTCTTGTGATTTCGTTTATATATTCGTATATACGTAGCTCGATCAATCCTCGTAGGGACTCGGATCGAATTAATTTTTATTTTACCGCTTCCGCTGGGCCTTCGATTTAGGCACCGAATCCCAACAGTGGTATCGGAGCATAGGTCTTGCGATCGTATATACGATATTGGCATTTGGAATGCTTGATTAGATGGTGAATGATTTGGAATCATTTATAGTCATAATCGTGGTGTATGTTTTTCGTTCGTTTTAGTTGTATTTTTCGTAAGTTTATGTCTAAATATAAATCTTTAATTTCTGGGAAATATGATTTATATTAAATATATGAATGTTGGAAAATATAGATATTGGATATCCGGTCGAAAAACTAGCCCCGAATTGCCGTTGGACGGTCCGGAAGTGGTCCAGAAAAAGGGGGCCGCGGCCCAGGGCTGTTGCAGCCCACTTATTGGTTACTGGACTGGGGGCCGCGGCCCAGGGCTGCTAGCCAGCCCTACTTGCTGCCCGATGGGTTTTCGGGCGCGGTCTAGCCCCTTTCGGACCAGTTTTGGGCTTCTTTTCTTTGTGTATTCCTAAAATTGATTTCCCACATTTTAAATTGGATTTAATATGATTAAAATGATTTATGGTATTTCATTTTATAAGGGAAAATTGATTTATTGGAATACTTGTGATCGACCGAATTATTTTGTACGTTTTTATATTACCGATTGTGTGAATCGATTGGACCGATTCGTATTGTTGATTGGATCAATGTATCTCTACGCTTTCCATTATATAGTATTTATTGGATGAATGCTTTTGAACGGGGATGTGGTTCATGGAATTAGTTTTGAATCGTTCGTTTTATTCGATTGGGTTGTAAAAGCTGTTTTGAGCCTATTTATTTTACTAGAAATATTTGTATCTAGGATGCAATTTTCAATATAAAATTTATAAGTAATGACGAAGACCGGAGGACGATCCATTTGAGAAGACGAAGATTCAAGACGTGAGACATGTAATTAGATTACATTGTTTTTGTTCTTGGAACAGTCCATAAATCACATGTTTGTAGCAACTAGGTTGTGAATGATAGTTTCATATTGTATGAATGCCACAAACGCGCTTAAATGAATTAATGTGCAAAGTGTAACATTAATCGCGACAATTCTCCCACAAAAAATTATTAAGTTTATAAGGTTTCAAGGTTTTCCTTCCATCCATCGAGCTTTCGGGAAATTGAAATCCAAACCAAATATGTTATGCTTCCGAGTTATCGGGGTAGTCGTTTGGGGAGGATGGATAAATTACCGGGTGCGCATTGGATGCCTTCGGTTGGAGTAAATTTTATCCCTAGAAACCTAATAGGTTGCCGGATAGGTTCAATTGTGAAACTGATTTGCGTCGATGGTGTAAACTTAACTTGTTCACGAACCATAGAAACCATATAGGTTGAGGGGAGTGAACAAGGGGAAAAAGAAGATCGAATCATCCATTAGATGGGTTGTTGTTAGACACCACTTTATGAAAATTAATAGAGTAGAAACCTGATCGGTTGCCCTCTATTAGGATTTATAAAGAACTCGATCACCACTATGAAGTAGAGAGATGATACTTCCGGATTTCACATGGGAGTGTGTTATTCCGATAAAAATAGTGGGAGCTAGTAACAAGAATAGAAACGACCTTAATTCTCTACTCAGATCATAATAAAACGAGTCACTAATTAATCTGTCATACTTAATGCAGGCATAACTCTCAATATGACAATGAATCCACTCGCAATTCTACTCGAAAAGAACACCTTGAATGTACCTAACTTTGTGGACTGGCTCCGCAACCTGATGATAGTCCTCAGTATAGAGGCACTGGGATACGTCTTGGAGACGGACATTCCGGCGCCTCTAGTGCGGACAAGAGCCAACCAGAAAGAGATTGAAAACCACAAAAAGTGGGTTAAGGATGACGTGAAAGTCCGTGCTTATATGATGGCTTCCATGTCTAATGAGCTTCAGAGAGCTCGTGAGAAAATGACTTATGCTAGGCAAATTCTATCTCACTTAACCGAGCTTTATGGTGAGCATTGTCGAACAGCTAGATATGAGATATCCAAGCAATTGTTCGGTGCTAGGATGAAGGAAGATGAGAAGGTTGGGGACCACGTCCTCGAAATGATATCCATGATCGAGAGATTGGAGGCTCTTGATTTTAAGATGGATGCTTCTCTTCAAACCGACCTTATCCTACAGTCTCTCCCTGATTCCTTCTCACAGTTTGTCATGAACTTCAACTGCAATGAGATTGCATGTAACTTAGCTGGGCTAATGAACAAACTCGTGACCGCTCAATCTCAGATGAAGACTCCGCGGATGAAGGAGTCTGCCCTTGTGATTTCTTCTGGACCTTGGAGGTCTAAAAATAAAAAGAAAAAGACCAAGAAGCAGACTGGACCACAAGTCAAGGACCTTAAAGGTAATGGCAAGGCCCCGATGGTTCTGAAGAGCAAGAAGAAGGACGCTTGTCTCAAGTGCGGTGAGCTGGGCCACTGGGCAAGAGACTGTCCGATTCTTCACGGTGCTTCAGGTACAAAACTTTTAGTTTTGGAAACAAATTGTTCTGCTACTGTATTTTCTACTTCTTGGATACTGGATTCTGGTGCTAGTTCTCATATTTATATGTGAATCAGCATCTGGAACAAAGTAGGAAACTTGGAGCTGGGGAAGTGATGGTTACTGTCGGAAGAGGACATAGTGTTGAAGCAACTGACATATGATCACTTCTTTTGGGTTTAGAATTGTAATATCCGCAATTTCGATTTTCGGTAAATTTCTTTTTTGGCAGGAGTCCGTTTTAACGGCTCGTTTGTGAACGTTTCATCATTCTGAGAATATTTAATTCTGCACTTTTTGACGTCCGAGTTCGTTTCGGTGTCGTTTTGTTGAATTCCGTATTCTTAGGCGACTTTCCCGCGCTTGAGTTCGATTCTTGCGAATCTCATTCGGAACTGTTGTTTTGGGTTTCTCGCAAGTTCATTTAACGCTGTTATACGTGTTGTGAGCTTCGGTTTGGTTATTCGTTGTCGTATCGTGATTCTCGGACATTTGGGACCGTTTTGTAATTTTCCAAAGTTTTGGGTACTTGTTTTCGTACTCCCTTTTACCTACCTCCGGGGCGTCGGGATCATTTGTTTGTTTTAAACTTGAGCTCATGTTTTTATTATTGTACTACTTGTCTTGTTCGACCGTAGTGATTCATGTTCGTCGCGTTCCGCGATCCTTTTCGGATATGACATCTGGCAGCTGTTCTGTACTGCCAGATGATTAGTGCACGCTATTCTTCATCAGTAGCGTACACTATCGATGCATCTCTTACGTACGTAACACAGCATTCGTTACGTACGTTACCTTTTTCAGGTTTTCGGACAGTTGAGTCTGGATGACTCTTACGTACGTAATGCCTTGTTCCTTACGTACGTAACATCACTAACGTACGTTACGGCTTATGGATTACGTATGTTATCTTCGCGCAGGTATATATATTTGAGGGTTGACCGATTTCGGGTCATTTCCTTCCTTCCTTCTCCCTTGCGGCGTTTTTGGCGATTTGGGGTGGATTTGGACGAGCTTTCATCGGTATTTTATGGTAGTAATCATCTCGGTAGGTCTTCTTTGTGTTCATCATCATCTAGCCTTCGTTCTTCTCCGAATCAAGGTAAGGTTTTAGAACCTCATTTGAGATATTTTGGCTTTCTCTCGATTCCATGATTTCAATCCGAGGCTTGGACTGGGATAAATCATAATGTCTATGATTTTAAAGATATCTAATGGAAACGGAGATGTGAATTACCTTGGTCTATTGTATGAAATGGTGGATGTCGAGGATACTCTATCGTGCCGACATTGAACTGTTGGGATTTAGTGCCTAAAATGAAGGCCCAGCGAAAGCGGTAAAACAAAAATTAATTCGATCCGAATCCCTATGAGGATCGATCGAGCTACGTATATACGAATATATAAACGAAAACACAAGAGATATAGAAACTCACCCTTGTAGTCCGTTGATTAAATGGATTTCTTCTCTTGAGCTATTCCCCAAGCTTTAGATGTATATTCCTACGAACAAAGCACTCCAAGCACTTGAAGGATCCAACATCGAAATACGGCGCCTCTACTTGCCATGCGCCGGAGAAACGAACGGGATGACAATCACCTTGATATCCTCCAAGAATACGGCTAGAGCTAAGTGATGAAGCTATTGAATTTGATTAATATACTCTAAGTATGTTTATCAAATTTTCTCTCTTTGATTTCTTGATTTTTTTTCTCCAAGAATTATAAAAGAACACATGAAGAAGAAGAAGACTTAGAGAAAAACCTTTTTCTCTCTCTCTCTATATATATTTCTTCCTCACGTTGAAATGAATTGGGTGATAAGAGATACAAGTCTTCCCTACTTATTCTAATCTCACCTACATGATGGACAACTCATGCCACATGAGTGATCCCCATAAATCTTTTCATCCATTATAAAATGGACACAAAAGAACAAAAGGTGAAGGCATTACCAAAAAAAGTACTTTAGCCGACGACCCGAAAAAATACGGCCGACGACTATAAAGTGTCGTCGGCTAAACTTCGCACTTTAGCCGACGACTCAAAATACCGTCGGCTAAAGGGTTTTAGCCGACGACTTGGTGAAGGTCGTCGGCTAAAGCTCGAAATAGTCGTCGGCTATATTAAATAGATTTAGCCGATGACCGTCATAACGTTTAGCCGACCGAAAAGAAAAAAAAAATAATATACTTTAGCCGACGACCTAGATCTAGGTCGTCGGCTAAACTCCTTCCGAAAAAAAAATAATAATGTAATGGTTTAGCCGACGACCTAGATCTAGGTCGTCGGCTAAACACTTTTTAAAAAAAAAAAAAATAATTTACTTTAGCCGACGACCTAAATCTAGGTAGGTGGAAAGAGGGGGCGGCTAAGATGAAAATCGGACGAGTTGGATTCTTTTCGGACTCCCGAGAGTCCAAACAGATAAACTCCGATTCAGTTCCGATGTATTTGTGTCGATTAATTAATCCAATAAATTAATCACATTAAATACATAATAACATAATTAATTTCTCCAAGAAATAATTCTATTTATGAATTAAATTAATCACCCAGTAATTTATTTAATTCATTATGCCTTAAATCAATTTATCCAATAAATCGATTTAGACATCTAATGTCCCAAATTAGATATCCAATATCTAATATTCATAATGAGAGAACAAGCTTGATTCATTCCGTCGTCAATCCTATTGCGCGACTCGGTAGGTCCGTCTCAGTCAGCAATGGGAGAAACCATAGAGTAGTAGCACCACCTAGCCAGCCTGGCGGCCTACACTATACCCCAACTGAGAACGAATGATTGGGATCATTCAAGAACCATTTTGTAGTGAATACCAGTATACGTATAAAGCCTTCTTTCAAATGTCCCGATCTAGTTATAGGGTCACGGTAAGTCAAACCCTATCTCTACTTGACGTTATACATGCGTTAATGCAAATCGAGATTATTAAGCTCTCGTGTATCCAATACAACTAGCTCCAATGCTTTGGCCAAAGACTTATGATCTCATCTGCCAATAACCGCATAGGACATATAACCCGCTCACTAATGGGAGAAAGAATTCTATCTTGGTATTCAGTAAGACCTGCTACTTGCCCGTCAAGATGTAGGTCGAGGTTGACCCCCACCTCCCAATTTATAAGGTCGAACTACTCTAATGAAAATCTTGACGTCACAATCACATCACTACTCACTACCAAAAATAACACTTTAGCCGACGACTAGCCGGAGAACGGCCGACGGCCGGCCGAAGTTGTCAGCTAAAGTCAGCAAGTTTAGCCGACGGCTAACTTGTTGTCGGCTAAAGTAGTTTAGCCGACGACTTTACTATTTGTCGTCGGCTAAAGTCAAGTTAGTCATCGGCTAAAGTTTTGTAGTTTAGCCAACGACTTGTATACTTTAGCTGACGACATGCCACCGGCTAAAGTCAAGTTTAGCCGACGACTAGTATACTTTAGCCGACGACATGTCGTCGGCTAAAGTCTTACATGTATTTTTTGTGCAGAATATATCACCATCTAACACTTGAAGAGACCATTTACAACACAATCGGAAATTACAGAACAAGAAAACGAAAAACAGTAATTTTCTCTCGTTTGATCATTCAAGAAATCATATTGAAGGTATGTTTATTGAATTTTAATATCAATTAGTTCGTTTTCTCGAATATCTCTTGGTGTGTGTGTGTGTGTGTGTGTGTATATATATATATATATGGATTTGACATCTTGAATTCGAGCTATATATGATGATTTTAGTCGTAATTTTTGTATGTTCTTGATAAATACGATGTGTAATATTGTCGTTATTTTTGTTATAGGATGGATAAAAGTTGGATTGGTCTGCAAAAATGGGATCCAAGGGTCATAGATGGAATGCGAGGGTTTATTCGATTTGTGAAGGAGCATGATAGTGATAGTATGATTCATTACTGTCCTTGTAATAAATGTAAATGCCGCAGCGATATGTACCGTTTTACACTTGATGTCATGTGGGAGCACTTGAAAAAAAATGGATTTTGGGATAAATATACATGTTGGATTTACCATGGTGAAAGATCGAATTCAATTATTCCCTATGATCACGGACAGTACAGTGGTAGCACATCCAATGACCCCACAAGAAGGTTGATTGACGACGTGTTTGGTTATTACGACAGGGACGTATCGGCTGAAGGTCAAGAATACCATATAGCTGATTAACTAGTCATCCGAACGCCTACATTTATACCCGTTAACACAATTTCTCTTGATAGATATAATAAGCTAATCCAGCTCCAATAGACTCTTCTTTATCCTTGGTGTCACATGACTGTTCTTGATAGTGTCATAGAGACTATGAGAGTCAAGGTGGAGAACAAAACCTCGATTAAAGCTGTGGATGATTATTTGGAACTTAGAGCGAAAATGCTCCCAGAAAGTCATCATCTTCCCAGTAATCACAGTAAAATGAGACGTATCCTAAAAGGTCTTGGGCTATCGTACATCAAGATCCACGTATGCATATATGATTGTGCTTTATTTTGGGGAAAGCCTAATGAAGACCTAAAGAGATATCCGATATGTGACACAGAGAGGTATAAGTTCACTCCTTCTGGTAAAGAGAAAGCTATGACGGTTCTTTGGTATTTCCCTCTGAAGGATAGATTGGAGAGACTTTTCATGTCTCCTCACACAGCCAAGGCGATGAGATGGCACGCTGAGCCTCGGGTGACTGATGATGATATTATGATAGACCCTTCTGATGGAGAGGCTTTGAAGCATATAGATAGGGAGTTTCCAGGATTTGCATCAGATGTCCGAAATGTAAGACTCGGACTTGCATCTGATGGATTCAACCCTTTTGGCAACATGAGCCTTTCGTATAGTATATGGCCGATGGTATTGGTTCCTTACAACCTTCCTCCATGGATGTGCATGAAGAGGGAGTATAATTTGTTGACTCTCTTAGTACCAGGAAAGTGTATTGATGTTTATTTGAGACCTTTGATAGAGGAGCTGAAGTTGTTCTGGGAGCAAGGTCATCCGACGTACGACAGTTACTCACATGAGATGTTCTACTTACGTGCTATGTGTATCGGTACCATCAGTGATTTTCCTACGTACGGGATGCTGTCCGGATCTGTTATTAGTGGATAATAAGGATGTCCAGTGTGCTTGAATGCTGACTGCACAAGGTATCATTGTCGAAAGGTTATCAGAATGCGTCACCGTATATGGCTTGAGAGGACGCATGTCTGGCATACGGATGTTGCAGCATTTGATGGGAGTGAAGAGGTTGGTGATCCACCACGGGAGTGGACTGGTGAGGAAATTTTGGCTGTGCTGAATGAGTATGATTTTGGGCAGTTGAGCAACCATCCTGATATAGTAACGGCAACTCCTGAAAGACCTGACAGGTATAAGTATTGGTCCCACAAAACTATTTTCTGGGATCTACCTTATTGGAGTAAGTTGTCGATTAGGAACTACCTAGATGTTATGTACATAGAAAAAAATGTTTGTGAAAGTGTTGTCGGTACAGTGTTATGTTGGGAAGGGAAGACTAAAGATGGCCCTAAGGCACGCATTGGTTTAAAATAAATGAACATTAGAAAACATTTATGGTTGAAGGAAGGGAAGGGGAAACACAAAATGCCGAAAGCTGCTTACACCGTCACCCCTGAGCAAAAGGCTGAGATTTTTTCGTGGATGAAGGCTGCAAGGTATCCCACAGGATATGCTGGAAATATAGGGAGGTGTGTTAACTTCAAGGAGAACAAGTTAACTGGACTGAAGAGCCATGATTGTCATATCCTCTTACAACGTTTGATTCCTGTGTTTATTCGACCATACTTGTCCAAACAGGTGGTCGAGCCATGTGTATCGTTATCCAGGTTCTTTCAAAAGTTATGCACTAGGGAAGTAAGGAAGTCAGATCTCCGTCTCATGCAAAAGGAGATCATTTATATCTTATGCAAATTTGAGAGGATCTTCCCACCGAATTTTTTTGATCTCATGCCTCACCTCACGATCCATCTCCCTCGCCAAGTTTTACTAACAGGCCCGGTCCACTACACGTGGATGTTTCCAATAGATAGGCAACTTGGTGAGTACAAGGACTCTGTGACTAATAAGTCTGCACCAGAAGGATGTATATCCGAAGCATATCTTGCATGGGAGTGTGTAACATATACCATGTTCTATTTAGGCGCGGTGGATCCCATACCCGAGCCTATGTCAACAATTCCAGTACAATTTAATCTCTCCATCATCACCAGCGAAGTTGAAGTTCAAGGAAGATTACCTGACAGTCATTTACAACCTTACGAGCTATGAATTGCACATTGGTGGATATTACTTAACTGTCCACAAGTTCAATGTTGGAAAGACATTCACCTTTCATGTGATGCTTTAAATCGAGACATTAGATTCCACAATGAAACATTTGCTGATTATTTCGGACAATGGGTAAGTGTTTAATTACTGTTTACATAATTTGCTTACATAATTTAGTTAATTACGACATTCACCTTAATTAATATCCAGATGACGCACATATAAAGTTATGGCCACCTATTGTGAGAAAATCCCTCACACTATGCCGCAAGTGCACGGTGTCAACAAGTAATAAAGTGATAAGTAAGATATCGTTCCCTCGAGGACTGATTTCACTAGTACCAAAATATAGTCAACTCGTAATTTTATTTGAAGAACAATTTTATAGAATTTATTTCTAAACTAATTGCAGAAAAATAAATAGAAAATAAAAATAGTAATAATAAAAATAATAATAATAATAAGGGTGTAGGATTATGATTTTCACCTCAAACAATCAGGAATGATTTTTATTTAATTCAATTCATTTTTATTCAATTAATTGTAAGCCAGGAATTCCTAAATTATTCTAAAGCCTTTCCCAAGGTCGATAGAAAATACTAAGAATTATTAACTCGATATATCCCTATTCGAATTAGATAATTACTAGCTAAAACGGTTCATGAATTCCCACAATAAACAGGCTTCACAATTCCCATGAGTATATCCATATCTCACGAAAATTATGATTTTTCTCACAAGAACTATGCCTAAATTTCATCTCCCGAATCTATAAAGACATTCGAATCAATTCAACCATTGGCCAGACAATTGAAAGCATTGAGAACAGTGAGAAGAATCCAATTCAATACGAATAACGAGTGAATTGAAATAAAAATAAATAATTCAAACCGTCATGTAATCGGCTACAATCACAATCCTACTCAAATAGATCTAGAAAATAAGATGCGGAAAAATTAATGAAAACCGTAAGGGATCCGTGATCTTGTCGTCGCCCACAAATCTCCTATTCTTGTGTTCTTCGATCCCTCCTACGATGTCTCTCCTCCTCCTTTCTTTTCAGACCTTAAACCCCTATTTATAACTATCATTAGCCTCCAAAACTCATATGGGGATTGGGTCGAAAAAGGGCTTCAAAATCGGCCCAGAAACGCGGCAAATTCCTCAAAACCGCCCCGTGGGCCGTGGCTCACTTAATTTGTGCCGCGGCTCTAACGTTCAGCGCAGGATGTCTGGGCGTCTTTGTTTCTTCCTGGGCCGCGGCTCAGCATCCTTGTGCCGCGGCTCATAGTACAACGTGCTTGGTGCTTGTTAGTCACCTTCGTGTGCCGCGGCCCGCTTTCCTTGTGCCGCGGCACATGACCAGAAATCGCCATTTTGGCCCGTTTTTCGCCATTTGAGCTTTCAGACTCCAATTTTCTACAAAACATGTAAAGATAGTGCATTAAAAGCTCATTTATACAGATTTAGGCTCAAAATGGATATAAAATAATGATAAATAAGCGCATAAAAATACGCCTAACAAATACCCCCAAACTTGAGCATTTGCTTGTCCTCAAGCAAAAAGAATCCATTTCAAATAAAAAGACATCGTGAATGATCGTGCAAATCCATAGCGCTCAACTTAATCAATACTATCCTGAAAATTTCAAAGAATAATACGAGTATCGTATTAGTGAGTCACATCAAGGACACCGATTCCACAAAGTAACCATTTTTAGTGCTAATCAATCGTTTATGAGGAAAATCAAGCTCAAAGATTAACAAGCGTGAATTTAACCGACCGCCAATATGAATGATTAGATTAAACAAGCTAACTTGCCCAGTCCCACAGTCTAATGGCAAAAATTTAAGAGTTTCATCGTCAAAATTACTCCTCGGACAGCATTCCCTTATGTATGATCATAATAAAGATTCGAGTTAACCACTAGGTTCGGATCTCGGGATGTTTCATCGGGATAATCTTATGGTGGATTTCCATTCTCATGTATTGGGGAACTGTTTGACGTAAAAGACACTCATGGGGCACATGGATGCTTCTAGTTACTAAGTCCCCCTCTACAGTAGAGAAAAAACTCGAATAGCAATTCCCGCATGTCAAGGTTGCCGTTTTACGCGAGAGTAAACAACGGGTCACGTGAATACCCCTGGTTACTAGGCTTCCCATCATCGGTAATGCGATATTTCTAAATCATTAGTCTATTCAGGGTTGTCGTTTTACGCGAGAGTAAGCAATGGGTCACGTGAATTCCCCCGATTACTAGACTTCCCATCATAGAACATGTATAATTTCTCGACTATTTGGGGAAAACTGTCCGACTCTAAACTCACTTTAAGTGCCAACAAGACTCATGTTACTGGACGACTAGCTATGCGAAAAGTGTAACCAAATGTATAGACAGCGATTTGAAAGCACGTATGTCTCCTTTCTTATACGCTAAGATTTCTACAAAAACGAAAAATATAGACCTAAATGAATGCTCAGAGGAACCATATATCGATGACTGCAAACTCTACCAAAAGTCAACTGTTTCTTCAAAAAGAAATCAGTATCGTAACATCAGTTTTACACACGGAAGCGCGAAAAATTCACGAAAAATAAAGCAATGATGAAATCGCAATTTATAACCAAGAAAAATTAAGAAAATAACGCATGCTTCAATTTATTCCACTACACATAAAATCATCAACAATAAAACTCATGTGAAGATAAAAGAGATAAGGAAAAACGAATCTTATTCCAATTGTCTTCTTGAACGCCAGCACATGTCTGAGTGGAATCGTCTGTCAATCCATACTTCAAATAATGTCCAACATCACCAGGGACACCCAAACTTAGTCTCTAGTCATGAAATAACTATAGACATTAAGTCAAGAAAGACTAGAATATGAATGATAGTAACTCATTGGGGTTATATAAAAAGAATATTAGAGAAATAAGGGCCAACAAGAATACACGAATCCAAACGAAATAACAAAACAAAGAAAAAAAAAACAAATTATTAACGAAAAAACAAATAAAAACAACTAACTAGAAAGCAAGTAAAAATGATGGGTTGCCTCCCATCAAGCGCTCTATTTTACGTCTTGAGCACGGCGTGGCAAATAAAAAATTAACGTGGCTTCTTTCTAGGGATATTGTCAAATACCCCCTTCTTGCAATCTATAAGCCTCTTATTCCACAAGGAAGGATTTGGTTCATGCCTGGTTGCCAAAAATAATGAGTAAGAATAATTATGCAGACAACCAAAAAATAATAGAAGAATATAATGATTATAAGGTATGTAAAAATAAGCAGAGTTCGAATGGAACAACCTCATTAGAACTCAAAGAATCAGCCTCAACAAAATCAAAAGTAATGGGGCCAATCTCTCCCAATATGGATTTAGGAAAAATTATGTGTGGCACCGTTAATAAAATTTTAGGTACAAAAGTGTTCACCTTATTATTCGAAGTTTGATGACAAATTAATGAAATTTCTTTGGAAACATCATCAATGGTAACTTCTTCTACAAGCTCATCACACTTTATGTAATTATCAGGTGCTGGGAGATCGACCCTAAAACTCAGCATGTCTTTCTTCTCAACCTCCCCCTCTACTTCACTACTAAAGCGATGAGCTGGAAAATAACCATAGTGAATCTCAAGACCACGACTTGCACATTCTCGCTCAAGAGGGGTACTATCAGGATTTTTGAGAGTGTCTACACAATGTTCAAACATGGCCTTTTGTTTCGGGGAGGGGGGCTGACTGGCCCTATTAGGCAAAGTATTAAGATCATCGAAATTTATGAAATGCCAAGGGTCACTATAATCAAAGGAAAACATAATGAAAAAAAATAAAATATAGAGACTAAAGAAAAAAACTTCAAATTAAAATTAGAGTCGCTTGGTAATGATATTAGCGAAAAATCAGTCCCCGGCAACGGCGCCAAAAACTTGTTGTGAGAAAATCCCTCACACTATGCCGCAAGTGCACGATGTCAACAAGGAATAAAGTGATAAGTAAGATATCGTTCCCTCGAGGACTGATTTCACTAAGTACCAAAATATAGTCAACTCGTAATTTTATTTGAAGAACAATTTTATAGAATTTATTTCTAAACTAATTGCAGAAAAATAAATAGAAAATAAAAATAGTAATAATAAAAATAATAATAATAAGGGTGTAGGATTATGATTTTCACCTCAAACAATCAGGAATGATTTTTATTTAATTCAATTCACTTTTATTCAATTGATTATAAGCCAGGAATTCATAAATTATTCTAAAGCCTTTCCCAAGGTCGATAGAAAATACTAAGAATTATTAACTCGATATATCTCTATTCGAATTAGATAATTACTAGCTAAAACTGTTCATGAATTCCCACAATAAACAGGCTTCACAATTCCCATGAGTATATCCCTATCTCACGAAAATCATGATTTTTCTCACAAGAACTATGCCTAAATTTCATCTCCCGAATCCATAAAGACATTCAAATCAATTCAACCATTGGCCAGACAATTGAAAGCATTGAGAACAGTGAGAAGAATCCAATTCAATACAAATAACGAGTGAATTGAAATAAAAATAAATAATTCAAATCGCCATGTAATCGGCTACAATCACAATCCTACTCAAACAGATCTAGAAAATAAGATGCGGAAAAATTAAGGAAAACCGTAAGGGATCCGTGATCTTGTCGTCGCCCACAAATCTCCTATTCTTGTGTTCTTCGATCCCTCCTACGATGTCTCTCCTCCTTTCTTTTCAGACCTTAAACCCCTATTTATAACTATCATTAGCCTCCAAAATGCGTCTGGGGATTGGGTCAAAAAAGGGCTTCAAAATCAGCCCAGAAACGCGGCAAATTCATCAAAACCGCCCCGTGGGCCGCGGCTCACTTAATCTGTGCCGCGGCCCCAACGTTCAGCGCAGGATGCTTGCGCGTCTTTTTTTCTTCCTGGGCCGCGGCTCAGCATCCTTGTGCCGCGGCTCACAGTACAGCGTGCTCGGTGCTTGTTAGTCACCTTCGTGTGCCGCGGCCCGCTTTCCTTGTGCCGCGGCACATGATCAGAAATCGCCGTTTTGGCCCGTTTTTCGCCATTTGAGCTTCCGGACTCCAATTTTCTACAAAACATATAAAGATAGTGCATTAAAAGCTCATTTATGCAGATTTAGGCTCAAAATGGATATAGAATAATGATAAATAAGCGCATAAAAATACGCCTAACACCACCCGATGTGGTCACGTGAGTTGATGCTTCTTTCGATGAAGCCTTTTACATCTAGATTTTTTTCAATGGCAAAGGTAAATGGTGTGACATTTGTATGTATCGACAGAGATCAAAGAAGGAGGTGTCAAAATTCTGGGGTTATGATTGACGGTGGATATTACAGTGTTCTTCTCGAAGTAGTGGAACTAATTTATGGAGAAGGCTTGACAGTTTACTTGTTCAAGTGTAGGTGGTTTGATACAAATCCTCAAATCGAAAGGGAGGATAATTATGGACTATTATCTGTTGATACTTCTACAAGTTGGTATGAAGGTGATCCTTTTGTTTTCGCAACATCTGCTAAACCAGTTTACTATCTCAATGACTTGGTAAAAAAAGGAGCATGGAAGATTGTAAATCATGTGGCTACGAGAAATATATATAGTGCGGCTACACTTGGACAAGCAGTCGATAAGGATGATAATGAGGCATACCAAGAGCCTGATATAACTAATATTCCACCATCCTCCACAATACTACTGAATAATGTTGTAGAAGGTCTAGTGGTTCGGCTACATGGTGAAGATCGTGGGTTCATAGATGTAGGTACAAATGAATTACGTGCAGACTCTGATGAAGATGATGAGGATGATTTCAGACATATGCTGCCAGTTATCTACTCCGACACAGAGACAGACTCAAGTAGTGATTCTGACTACGAACCTTAGAAGGACATATCATTTGTAAAAGTTCCTTAAATATTTATTGTTGTGTACCGCTCGAACGAATCGGGAAAGTGATATTATTATATACTTGATTTTTTTTATTTTGTTATATATTCATTCTCCCATATATAAAAAACAAGTATAAATTTATAAAATATTATTATATAAAAACTGTAAAAATTAATATACAGATATATAATCATGTCTAAATATTTATAAGATATATTTATAATTAAATTAATATATATATATATATAAAATATTATTATATAAAAACATGTCTAAATATATAAAATATTATTATACAAAAAGGGTCTTTTTTTAATCGAAATGGTTTTTTTTTCGGTATTTAGTTTAGCCGATGGCGATCGTCGGCTAAAGTGAACTGACGACCGTGTCGATCGACACGGTCAAGTCGTTGTGGTCTACATTCACAAAAAGTTTCTGGACGGATAACTCGACCGGCTAAAGTTCCCTTATAAAAAAAAAGCGCGCCTTTCTTCCTCATTTCTTCCTTTCTTCCCCAAACCTCCGCCGCCGCCCCCCATTTTTTTTCCTTTCTTCCCCAGAATCTCCGCCGCCCCTCCGCCGCTTCGTCGTCCGCCGCTCTTCCCATCGTCTGTCCGCATCCGCCTCGTCTCGTCCGTTCGCCTCATCCCGTACGTCCGACTATCCGTCTGGAACCCTCGTTCGACCGTCCGCCGCCAGCTCGTCATCCACCGCCAGCTCGTCGTCCGCCGCCAGCTCGTCATCCGCCGCCTTTCTTAGGTAAGTTTTTTTTATTTCTGTTTTTTTTTTCATTTTTTTCAGTTTTGATTTCTAATTTTTTTTCATTTTCTCGGATGTTTTTATTAGCTGGTTTTGGTTATCGGGGCTGGTACTGCTTATCTTGTTAACGTCTGGGATAAATGATTCAAGTTGTTACTACAACCGATTGTCATTTTTTTCTTCGATTATCCATGTATTCAATTATATTAAATGAGTGATGCGTTCTTTATTCCCTGAGGTTCTTAGTTTTGGAATGATTAGTTATCACTGTTTTTAGTTCAGTGGAAGTTGCATTTGTTCGATGGAGCATTAGTTATCGATTAGTTATCGCTGTTTTTTAATGCTTCTTGATGATGACAACCGATTGATTTTTTCAAGAGGCAAGGTCTTGTTATAATTTCGTTACCAGTGAATTTTCAAAAATAATTGCTCATTAGTACTTATTAATTCAAAATGATCTTTAGGGTTTATGATGTTTTATGATGTAAAAATAATTTATTTATGTTTTCGAATTTGTACAGGTTAAATGGATAAAATTAAGAGACTAGCGTGTGGTAAGAAAAAATCGAAGACTCCGGAGTCGGGAGATAGTTCTGCAGTGCGGATCCTGTCGGTAAATATTTGGATCATAGTAACACTCGCATATATCAGCGACATTGTCGGCCGAGTCTACTCTGTGCAGCACAATATATCCCTTGCGAACAAATTCTCTTACGAGGTGATACTTCCTCTCAATATGTTTGGTGCTGTTGTGAAAGCTCGGCTCCTTGGCCTGTGCTACAGCTCCGTCGTTGTTGCAGTACAGCGGAACAGGAAGCTCAGCACATGGTATCACTTGAAGTTCTCCCAGAAACTTCTTAATCCAGAACCCTTCCTTGGAAGGCTCCAGGGCTGCTTGATACTCAGCCTGACAGGTGGAATCAGCAGTCGCGCTTTGCTTGGCATTACGCCAAGATACTGCTCCTCCATTAAGAGTAAATATGTAGCCAGAAGTAGACATCGAATCGTACTTCAGTCCTTGGAAGTCCGGATCAGTGAATCCCACCACATCTAATTCTCCACAGCCATACATCAGAATCATATCTCTAGTCCTTCTTAAGTACTTGAGAACGTTCTTTACGGCAGTCCAATGTTCCCTACCTAGGTTTGCCTGAAACCTACTCACCACGCTTACAGCATGCACAATATCAGGTCTTGTGCACAACATAGCATACATAAGGCTACCCACGGCCGAAGCATATGGTATATTACTCATTTCCTTTCGTCGTTCCTCACTTTGAGGACACATCTTCAAGGAGAGTTTTATTCCATATCGCATCGGTAGGAACCCTATTTTAGAATTATCCATCTTAAATCGCTTTAAGATTTTATCTATATAGAGAGCTTGGGAAAGACCTATTGTTCTCTTCGCTCTATCCCGGTAGAGCCGAATTCCAAGAATATAGGTTGCTTCTACCAAGTTTTTCATGGAGAAATTACTCGAAAGTCGAATTCCCACATCATTTCCTATTAGTAGAATGTCATCCACATATAGTACTAAGAATGCGATCTTGCTCCCACTAACCCTCTTGTATACACAAGGTTCCTCTTCATTTTGCACGAAGTCAAACTCTTTGACCGCCTCGTCAAAATGAAGGTTCCAACTACGTGACGATTGCTTCAGTCCATAAATGGAATGCTGAAGCTTGCACACTTTCTGAATATCGACTTCGGACACAAAGCCTTTAGGCTGCTCCATATAGATTTCCTCTTCGAGGAATCCATTAAGGAAATCCATCTTTACGTCCATTTGCCATATCTCATAATCGTGGTAGGCAGCTATAGCAAGCATCATGCGAATTGACTTGATCATGGTTACGGGCAAGAAGGTATCATGGTAGTCGATCCCTTCTTTCTGGGTATAACCCTTTGCCACAAGCCTGGCCTTATAGGCGTCAACCTTGCCATCTCCATCAGTCTTTCTCTTGTAGATCCACTTGTTCCCAATAGGCATTATGCCCTTGGGGCGGTCTACCAGAGTCCAAACCTGATTGACATGCATCAAGTCTATCTCAGCTTCCATAGCTTCACGCCATTTTGTGGAGTCTACATCCACCATCGCTTGGTCATAGGTCATTGGGTCGGTCTCTTGGCTATCACTTGGAACCTTATGGAGACCCAGCTCCTCCAAGTGCACAAGCCCATACCTCTCAGGTAAATGAGATACTCTACTAGACTTACGAGGTAGTTTTACTTGTGTTTCAGAAGGTTCGGTTCCAGTTTCTTGCACAGATGTCTCCCGAGGAGTTTCATTATATTCTTCTAAAGAAATACTTCTACCTGCCCCGCCTTTCTGAATGAACTCATCTTCCAGGAAGTGTGCTTGTAAAGCAACAACGATATTTCGATCTTCGGTCATGTAGAATAGATATCTCATCGTCCCATATGGGAATCCAATGAAACGTCCCCTCACGAACCTAGCTTCCAACTTCTCCACCTTAGTCTTCTTGACATAGGCGGGACATCCCCAAATCTTAATATGATTAAGACTTGGTTTCCTGCCCTCCCACATCTCATGTGGAGTTTTAGGAACGTATTTGGAAGGACATATGTTCAAGATGTAAGCGGCAGTCAGGAGTGCATACCCCCACAGGTAAATCAATAAGTCGGTATAGCCCAGCATGGAATGGACCATGTTCAACAAGGTCCGGTTCCTTCTTTCTGACACACCATTTAACTGAGGAGTACCTGAAGGTGTTAGTTGTGAAACTATTCCATGTTCCTAAAGGAACTCGTCAAACTCCGAACTCATATACTCGCCACCTCGGTCCGACCGAAGTGCTTTGATATGATTACCAGTTTATTTCTTGACTAAGGCCTTGAATTCCTGGAATTTCTCAAAGGCCTCGGATTTATGTTTCATTAAGTATACATAACCATACCTAGTATGATCATCTGTAAACATAATGAAATATTGATATCCATCACGTGCTACTTCTAAAGCACCACATACGTCGGTATGGATTAATCCCAGTTTATTAGCGGCTCTTTCAAAAGTCCCTGTGAAGGGGGACTTAGTCATTTTACCTTTAAGGCAAGATTCACAAGTAGGAAAGGGATCCGATCCCAATGGACCCATAAGTCCATCTTTTTCCATCTTGTAAACCTTGGTCATACCAACATGACCAAGTCTAAGATGCCATTTCAAAACTTGATTGGTTTCATCCCTACCACGTTTTCTAGTCATAGTATTCACAACTACTTTATTGCTGAGATTTAGATGATACAATCCATTTAACAATGTATCAGTACCCACTAGTTTATTTCTGAAATAAATTTTGCAGGAACCATCCCCAATGAAAAATGAAAAGCCTTTTCGGTCCATGACCGGAATGGATACAATGTTTTTGTGCCCCTTGGGCAAAACAAGTACATCTTCTAAAGTCAAAACAAAGCCGGATTCTAAACCCAAAAGAAGTGATCCTATGTCGGTTTCCTCGACACTATGCCCGCTTCCGACTGTGATCATAACTTCTCCAGCTCCAAGCTTCCTACTTTGTCCAGATCCTGATTCATGGTACAAATATGAGAACTAGCACCAGAATCCAGTATCCAGGAAGTAGAAAATACAGTAGCAGAACAATTTGTTTCCAAAACTAAAAGTTTTGTACCTGAAGTGCCATGAAGAATCGGACAGTCTCTAGCCCAGTGGCCTAGCTCACCGCACTTGAGACAAGCATCGTTCTTCTTCTTGTCCTTCGGAACCATCAGGGCACACGTACTAGTTTCTATATGTATATTTACGAGTTAAGAATGCCAGTAACTACCAGTAAATAAAGAAACATCCATTTGCCTTATGATAATAATTTACATAATTACAAGTACAATGCCCTCATTCAACATCCTCTGAGTGGCATTCGAGGGCATACTCCTAACATGAAGAAGATAGTCCACAAGCCTAGTAAGGGTAGTAAGATGCGATTTGGAACTTGGAACATTGGCTCTTTGACGGGAAGATCACGGAAGTGGTGGAAGTTATGAAAAGGATAGGGATTCACATTATGTGCCTACAAGAGACTAAGTGGGTTGGGGAAAAAGCAAAGGTCTTGGCTCCGTGGGGTTATAAACTATGGTACGGGAAAAAAGAGAGGAAAAAATCGAATGGGTATCGTCATGGAAATGGACTTCATAGACGACATGGTAGAGATTTCTAGAAAGAGTTATAGGATTATGAGTATTAAGCTTGTGGTGGGGGATGAAATTCTAACTATCATGAGTGCTTATGCACCTCAAGTAGGATTGAGTGAGTTGGTGAGACAAGAATTTTAGCAGCACTTAGAGGAGGTTGTCGAATGTGTCCTTATTGGCGAGAAGTAGATCATTGGTGGGGACCTCAATGGTCATGTAGGAATTGGACGAGACGGGTTTGAGAGTGTTCATGATGGTTTTAGTTTTGGGGATCGAAATGAAGCGGGATGTAGTATATTGATTTTTGCCCAAATATATGACTTGGGTATCATGAAGACGTGGTTTGAGAAAAGAGAATCTCACTTAGTGACATATACAAGTGGAGGATATGCAAGTTAAATTGACTTTTTTTTAGTGATAAACGAGTGGAGAAAGAGGTACACGGATTGAAAGGTGATATCCGAAGAGAGTACCGCGACTCAATATAGATTGGTTGTGCTTGTTTTCAAGATAAGAGGTATTATAAAAAGAGAAGTCCACAAGTGGACCCTCGAGTTAGATGGTGGAAGCTTCAAGGGGAGAGTCGGCAAAATTTTGTGAACAAGGTTGTCGCTAGATGTAATGATTTCAAGTGTGCGGAGATGGATATTGATTCAACTTGGGCTATGTTGGAATATAACATTAAGGAAGCGACAAAAGAAGTTTTTGGGGAATCTAAAGGATACAAGCCATTAGGTAAGGACACATCGTGGTTGAATGATGAGGTAAAGCATGCGATAAAAACTGAACGTGAATGCTACAAGGTATTAAGAAATGCCCGAGTGAGGAGAACTTTGATAAATATAAGGAGGCTAAAAGAGAAGCCAAGAAAGCCATTCGTGATGTTAGAATAAAGATTAATCAAGAATTGTATACGAAACTAGATACTGAGGAAGGGGAAAGGGATATTTATAAAATTGCTCGTATTAGAGATAGGAGGACACGATATATTGGGAGAGTCAAATGTGTGAAGGATGTGGATCATAAGGTTTTAGTCTGAGATCAAGAGATAAAGAGAAAGATGGAGGGCATACTTTGATAACTTATTTAATGGACAACGTGAGGAAGATATTGGGGATGTAAGTATGCTTCAAATTTGGTTAATTGGGATTTTATGCGATGAATTCAAAAGGTGAAGTAAGAATGGCATTAAAGAAAATGGGTTCAAAAAAAGTAGAAGGGATAGATGGTATACCTATTCAAGGATGGAGGTATTCGAGAGAGAGGGGATCGAATGGTTGACTATACTTTTCAAAAAAAAAAATTAGAAATACAACAAGAAGCCACTGGCATGGAGGAAAAGCACTTTAGTCCCTTTATATAAGAACAAAGGCAATGTCCAAGAGTGCTCTAATTATCAGGGGATTAAGTTGATGAGTCATACCATGAAATTATGGGAACGAGTGATTGAGCAACGTCTTAGAAAGCGTGTGGAGATATCAGAAAACCAACTTGGACTTATGCTCGGGAGATCGAATGTGGAAGCAATCTTCCTGATGAGACAAATGATGGAACACTATTGTGATAAGAAAAAAGACTTGCATATGGTTTCTATTAATTTAGAGAAGTCTTATGGTAAGGTACCAAGGGAGGTACTTTGGTGGGCATTAGCCAAAAAGAGCGTATCTTAGAAGTATATTGACATCATTAGAGACATGTATGACGGAGCTAGTACAACTGTACGTACTATCGTGAGAAGGACTAAGGAATTCCCTATTATGATTGGAATGCATCAAGGCTCGACTCTTAGAAGACCTAAACAGACATGGATAAGATTGATTGAGAATGATATGAGGTTTCTTGGGATTAGAGAAGTTATGCATTGGCTAGGACGATGTGGAGGGAGAGAATTCGGGTGGTTGATTATATTTGAGGATTTTTTTATTTTTTATTTTTTAATTTTATTATTTATTTATTTATTATTCCATAATGATTATTACTATTTTTTTAATTTTTATCATTTATTTATTTTTGCATAATTATTATTACCTTTTTTTTTACGTACTAAACTTTTCACCTTTCACTTTTGCCTTTTCATATGACTGTTCCATTGGAGACGACTTGATATTTTCAGAGATTGATTCGTGTTAGCCGATCCCAAAGCATTTTGGGACTAAGACTCTGATGTTGTTGTTGTTGTTATTATTGTACATACACACATAGATTTATTATTTTATAAAAAAATTTCATGGAAGATAAAGGAAATTAGAATCCCTCACTCTTATTTCCAATTTAGAAGACGTCCTTATCTTTTGGTTTTCTATACAAAATTAGATTCCCATATATTTTGTTTTTTCTATAAAATTGGGCAAATTTTGCCCTATACTTCAGGAACACCTAGCAAGATATCCACTTGTCATATTTAGATTGCAGTATAAGTATCACATGTATATGTAGATAACAAGGTGAGCACTTTGATAGGTGCTCTTGTGGTGTGAGATACAAATCCGACAAAATTCTACACACATACACAAAAAAGAAATGGTCTTTTCTTGAAAAAAATAAATTTTTTCAACTTCCTCGCTTAGTTCTGAAATTACGCAAATACAACGAGCATTACAGAATTTTCTAGATATGTTATGCACGGGTATTGCATCGATAAGTGTCTGGTACACCACTCGACATATCCGTATTTTCGTCTAATTTGAAGAGATTGCATTGATGAATGCACAATATTTTATTGATTGAAGATATAAAATACATAAAATAAACTTTTTGTTAAAATATTTTCCAATTATACTCTTATTTATTATTTGAGAATAAATTTTTGACCCCATTTAATCACATAAGAGCATGAGATATGCCACAATTCTTCCTCACTAATAATATGGGACAAAAATATATTAAAATTGCTCTCTCAAGTGGAATATATTACATATCCTTTTTAAGAGGTACGTTTCAAATATAGAAATAAGGGTTCTTCTATAATTTCTTAATTTTTTCGACAAAAAACTATAGTTACTAAAACGCATTAATAGAAAATTAGAACCATGAATGACGGTTCTTCGTGCAAGTGTGAGATCGTTGATAGTGATGCTCCATGACAATGTGATGGACCTTTTTTTGCTTAAGCCCCATTGTAATTTAAAATTTCGCATTCAATTTTACATTGGTTTCCAATTTATTCAGCTACATTTTATTCTCTGATTTATGTATTGTATGAATGAAAAGCACAACCGTACCACGTGCCGGGCTAATTTTTATAAGTCTCCGTGCATAATAAATACCCCCGGTAGAATAAACATCAAAGACTTCGGTACAATTTACTTCAGTTATGTATATTAGTGAAGTAAAAAACAGAAAATAACTTCGCTTTTCAATTTGCTGAAGTAAAACACCCACGTAGACTTCAATAAATGGTATCATACTAAAAAGCAGAAACTAGTTGAGAATTTTATGATATAAAGACTTCACTAATTTGATAATTAATAAAGTTAATAGTGTGAAATTTTATTTTTTATCAGAATATTTTTACAAAAGCGAAGTGTATGTAGTTTGACCGAGAATTAATATTTTCAACTTCAGATTTTTTTCATTTAGCTCCTAAAAACACAAGTAAAATATTACCATTATTAATTTATGTTATGTATTATCTTTTAATATCACAACAAGTAAAGTTCCTGTTATCAAGAGTTTATAATTTATGGAAATACTTCCTCCGTTCTCTTATTATTGCAATGTGCTGACTATTAAATTGTTCACATATTCTCTTTTGACCATCTTTTGTGATTCATACATATGAAAAAATATATTCATGTGAGATCTTGTTAGATTCATCTCGAAATATATTTTTAAAATATTAATTTTTTATAATTTTTAAAAATGAAGAATTAAAGATATTAATAGTCAAAATTATTTATTGGCAAGCGTTAAATTCCAGATATTGCAATTATAGTAGAACAGAGGTAGTATACTGTTATTAATTTATGTTATGTATTAGATTTTAAACTTCAGATTTTCATCATTAAACAAGTAAAGTTCCATCTCTCTCTCTCTGTCATTCGCCTACCCCGCCCCCCAGTCCGCCTCGCTGCCTCCTACGGTCTGGCGCACCTCTGGCAGCCTCCTCCTGTCCGACTAACCGCCACGACGCCTGCCATGACGCCTCCCCCGGTCCGCCTAACCACCATCCGCCTATTTCATAACCGCCACGACGCATGCCACGCGGCGCCCCCCATTTCGCTGCCCTCTCATTTGCTAACCCTAGTCGCCTCGACCAGCGCCGCCTGCTCGTCGCCGTCCCTCTCATCCAAAAGATTATTAATTTATTTCTCTAATTTTATAATTTTGATTATTTATTTCAATATCCAAGATTCTTGAGATTTATTTTTGTCGAGTGGCATAAGTAAAAATAGTTGTTTCAGTGTTTTCTAGTTTTTTGATTTCCATGCCCTGTTTTTTGAAGGGGCATAATTAGAAGGGAAGCTTCAAAGGTTGTACCTTCGGCCGTCCGATACCCAGTTGACCTCAGACACCATGTAATTTCCTCCGTCAAAGCCAACAATATACATTGTTGGAAGCTCTTCAACAGGTTGTTTTCGTCATCCCTCCTTAACTCACCCAAGTTTAGCTCCCAAGAGTTATTTCTGTGAGGCATGGGGGTCGAGGATGAGATAAAAGTGGATGAGCACGAAAAGGTTGAGTTTTTCATTTTCTTTAGTTGCTGCTTTTTAGTCCGTTTAAATTTTACTAAGGTTTGTAATAATTGTAAGCTCTAAAAGTAGCAAGTTTGGAGAATTGAATGTGAGTTCAAATTTCTACTTCTCCAAAATCATAATTGTAAAGTTAAAAACCATCACAAAAGATAATTTTGGCCTGGCCAAATTAATTTCATCATATTCTTCTGCATATGATGGAATAGCAAGTATCATTGTCTATTACACAGGTTATTCGCTTTGCAATTGAAGAACGCAGCGACAAGCAGGCTTTAGTGCTAACTCCAGTGCTAGCCAAAGGTGAAGTTGAAATCTCGAATGTTGAAGTTCACGTTCCTGATGTCGTTATTGGTGAACATGATGATGTGGAAACGGCTAATCGGTCGGGGAATTATTAGAGGGTATGGTAATGGCGCACATTTAGAGATGCAATGTACTTTGTTATCCTGGCAATATTTGTGTAGATCATCTGGGGTTTGATAAAGATCCTTTGGTGTCTTGCAATCAAATAGACCTGCTCCTTCATGTTTTTAATGATTAAGCTCCTTCCTGTTTTTAATGATTATTGGGGGGGGAGGGGGGGTTATATATATGTCATATGTAACTTGGTGGTGTCTGCTTTATTATAGGGATATGCTTGAGAATCTGGTAAAGACTTATTGTATGCATCTAAATGGTGAAGCAATTAAGCCCAACACAATCTTCTGCTTGCGTGAATTGATGCTTGAGCTGAACGAATTCAAAAATGCTTTGCTAAAAACTTGGAAAAGTTCTTCCATTGGTCATTTTTTTCATCTATCTTAGATTATGCATGCAGGCGGCCCTTTGATTTTAAAAATGTGTGTAGTTTTGAAAATGGGTGCAGTGCTCCTTCAGAGGATGATCAAGACTTTTCTGATGACAATGATCTATGGCAGGTGCAATTTTGTTTCCATTTCCCAATTTTTTTTATCTGTTATTTTTTTTTCCTTCTTCATAACCAACTACAGTATGACATTGAATGTGTAATGTTGCCTTTGATTCTAAAATAAATCATTTTATTTTTTTCCCCCAAAAAAATAAAACTAAAAATAAGTGGCTCGATTAAGTAATAGTTCCTCTTTTCACTGTTGAGGAGCTGTCATGGTTTTATAACTCTAAGGTCTAGGTCTTAATATGAAGTAGTTCTCTCTGGATCTCAATACATGAAATATTTTGTGTAATCACATGAACTTGAATATCGTCAATGATGCATTTTGTAAATAGAAAGAATTTTTAGGGTTTCACAACGTTATTATTACATTGAATTCTATGATGCATGACTGACCACCAAAAAGGAATAGATTATGGCTCTGCAACAAAAGGTTGGAATGTTAATATTTTTACACTTTCTGGAACTCTGATATAATTAATACTTATTTATGGAACATCTTTTGTTTGACTTGGCAGTATTGCAGCATGTCTAAATTATAGTAGAACTTTTGTTGTCATTGGGGCTTTATTTGTTCTGATCATATTTGTTTTTGTGTGTACTTTTGTGTGTGTGTGTGTGTGCGTGTGTGTGTGTGTATGTGTGTGTGTGTGAGAGAGAGAGAGAGAGAGAGGGAAATATGTATAACTAAGTAGTAATGCATTAATCATTGACATAGGATGGAAGCATTGATAATGGTTTATATGAAGACCCAATTTGTAAACCTTGTGAGCATCCCAGCCGGCTGATTCATGTGATGACGAGGGAAGGCAAAGATGAAACAATTTGCATTGAAGAGGTGGATGCCATCATTTCTGACTTTGGTGAGGCGTGCAATCGACACTTGATACGTTTCACTTTTAGTCTCTTAAATGACAAAGGGACATGTTTACAGTTTCACTGTCTTGCTTATCCTGGCGGCAAGATTTCTATTAGCACCCTGGAGATTGTAGATTCTTGGAAATTTAAGGATGTTGTTGCACGTGAAGGGATTGATACAAACTTGTTAGATGATAAGGGGATCAGTCATATTTTGGATCTCGACCTCAAGGATCGTCCCTTGAGGACTCCCCGCGCTGTAACGATTTTCTCCGAGTCAATGTTTGCAACTCAAATTTCTCTCATTTTCGTTTTATTTGCTTATAATATAAGGTAGGGGCTCTGAATACATATTGCAATTTCCGATTGAATTAAATGCATGAATTGACAATTTGACATCTCTTGGGCATGGTGCTAAAAATCTTTGCTCGTCGCTGTTGTCTCTCATTTGATTAGACTTTATATTCCATGTGACTGTAATGTAGTCTTTGCTTGGCACTGATGCTATTCTCTCTCTCATTAGATTGTTCTGGAATGCAGACTCGTCCAACTGTATTAAACATTTTCAAGATGGTAAATTTAGCTGGCAAAGATGGCATTACATTTTTCCCCTGGTGTATTTGTGCAGGTCTAGTGAATCCCTTAAATTAATTGTTTTCATGGAGAACTGAAAAATAAAAAACATAAATATTTAATTGTTTTCAACTTTAAATTGTCTCGTACTTGCTGTCAATTATGCATTACAGGGATTGCTTGTCTATGGCAGACAAGGTCGTGAAATATTTAGAAGGAATTTGGATCTAAGTATCTGTAGAGAGGTGGGCCCAATTTTTCTTTCTGTGGGAATTCTAGACTAGTTCTGGCCGTTTTGGAATCATTTTCTTTCTGTAAGTGACCGTATGTGTTAGGCGTATTTTTATGCGCTTATTTATCATTATTTTATATCCATCTTGAGCCTAAATCAGCATAAATGAGCTTTTAATGCACTATTCTTATATGTTTTGCAGGAAATCGGAGTCCGGGAGCCGAAACGATGAAAAGCGGGCGACAACGGTAAATTTTGGCCTGGGGCCGCGGCACAAACCAAGTGAGCCGCGGCACACGAAGACAACCAGCGAGCCCCGAGTGGACTGTACCATGAGCCGCGGCACAAGTATGCTGAGCCGCGGCCCAGGAAGAAAATATGCGCCCAGGCATGGGGCGCTGAACATGGTGAGCCGCGGCACAGATTAAGTGAGCCACGGCCCACTGGGCGGTTTTGCTGAATATTCCGCGTTCCTGGGCCGTTTTTGGAGCCTATTCGCAACCTAATTCCCGGACGCATTTTGGAGGCTGAGGACTGCTATAAATAAGCATTGAAGGTCAGAAAAGAAAGGGGGATTATCATCAATCGATCGGAGGAAGAGCGGAGACACCAAAGGAACTAGTGGAAGAGATTTGTGGGTGACGACAAGACCACGGATCCCTACGGTTTTTCTTAATTTTTCCGCATCTTAGTTTCTAGATCTATTCGAGTAGGATTTTGATTGTAGCCGATTACATGACGGTTTGAATTATTTGTTTTTAATTTCAATTTACTCGTTATTCGTATTGAGTTGAATTTTTCTCATTGTTCTTAATGCTTTTTAATTGTCTGGCCAACAGTTGAATTGTTTTGAATGTCTTTATGGATTCGGGAGATGAAATTTAGGCATAGTTCTTGTGAGAATAATCATGATTTTCGTGAGATAGGGATATACTCATGGGAATTGTGAAGCCTATTTATTGTGGGAATTCTTGAACTGTTTTAGCTATTAATTATCTAATTCGAATAGGGATATATCGAGTTAATAATTCGTAGTATTTTCTATCGACCTTGGGAAAGGCTTTAGAATAATTTAGGAATTCATGGCTTACAATCGATTGAATAAAAGTGAATTGAATTGAATAAAAATCATTCCTGATTGTTTGAGGTGAAAATCATAATCCTACACCCTTATTAGTATTATTATCTTTATTATTACTATTATTATTTTCTATTTATTTTTCTGCAATTAGTTTAGATACTAATTCTATATATTTATTCTTCAAATAAAATTGTGAGTTGACTATATTTTGGTACTTAGTGAAATCAGTCCTCGAGGGAACGATATCTTACTCATCATTTTATTACTTGTTGACACCGTGCACTTGCGGCATAGTGTGAGGGATTTCCTCACAACAAGTTTTTGGCGCCGTTGCCGGGGACTGATTTTGTCGCTAATATCAATACCAAGCGACTCTAATTTTAATTTGAAGTTTTTTTTAGTCTTTATATCTTTATTTTTTTTTCATTATGTATTCTTTTGATTATCGTGACCCTTGGCATTTCATAAATTTCGATAATATTAATAATTTGCCTAATAGGGTCAGTCAGCCCCCTCCCCCGAAACTGTAATATCCGCAATTTTCGATTTTCGGTAAATTTCTTTTTTCGGTCGGAGTCCGTTTTGACGACTCGCTCATGACCGTTTCGTCATTCTGAGAATGATTAATTCTACACTTTTTGACATCCGAGTTCGTTTAGGTGTCGTTTTGTTGAGTTCCGTGGTTTTTAGCGACTTTTCCGCGCTTGAGTTCGATTCTTGTGAATCTCGTTCAAAACTGCTGTTTCGAGTTTCCCGTAAGTCCGTTTAACTTTGTTAAACGTGTTGTGAACTTCGGTTTGGTTATTCGATCACGTATCGTGATTTCCGGGCATTTTGGGCCATTTTGTAATTTCTTGAAAGTTACGGGTATCCGTATCTGTAATTGTTGACTCGACCCATTTCTTGGTCGCGTATGATTAATTATGGTATTATGTTTTCATTTCGGGTCGTTGATGTTGTCCGCGAACTTTTTGTCGTGTTCGCCTGCGTGCGTTTCGGAAATCGGGTCGCCGAGCCCGAGTTGCGGCTAGGATCGCCGGACGGTGGCGGACTGCCGGACGATTGCGGGCACCGCCGGACGGTGTGGCAGGAACCGGCGTAGCGCACGCTACGGCCGGAAGGCTGCGCGCGCTAACCGGCAGGTGTAGCGCACGCTGCCGGGTGGCCTAGCGTACGCTATCGGGCCTGGGCAGAGGGATTCTGAGGTTCTGGACTCGGTCAGGATCGGCAGGTAGCGCACGCTGCTGTCGGTCATAGCGCACGCTAACCGGCAGGGGTAGCGCACGCTGCCGGCCGACTAGCGTACGTTACCTGGGTAAGTTTGTTAGTCCAGTGGCTACTGGACAGGTCGGCTAGCGCGTGCAGGCTTCCGGCCATAGCGCACGCTAGCGGGAGTCGGGTGGACGAGTCATGGTCGGCAGAATTTGGTCGGTGGTTCCGGGTCATGCGGGCCATGGCCGAGAGTGCTCGGCCGGTACTGGCCGATAGCGCACGCTAGTCCGGGAAGGCTAGCGCACGCTAGTTCCGGCCCAGTATATATATGACAGACCAGCCACATTTCCCTTCATTTTTCATTTCCTTCCTTCTCCGTCCGCGAATGGCGATTCATGGGTGACGAAGCCATGTTGTTTAACAACAAATCCATGAAGTTCTTGAGTTCATAACATCAATCAATCGTCCGTTATCATCCTTTGATCCAGCGAATCAAGGTAATCTTCCTTAGAACCCTAATTTTCGTGAATTTGGGGATTTTTGCATTTTCGTCCGATTCGTTCCGTGTTGTTGATTAATTCATGATGGGTATGATTAATCTTGGTAGTATTCTTGTGTTTAACATCATTTAATCCATTGTTCTTCGTCGAATCGAAGTATATTTCTTGATTTCCTTCGAATTGACTTTTTGGGGGATTTGTCCCCGATCTCGTTTTTCATCCGTTTTCGATGGATCGATTATGGTTAAATGATGTTGTTAAATATATTCTATGGATTGTATATCCATATTTCAACTTGGAATTCCGTTTTCGGGTTTTGATGGAACGAATCGTGTTCTTGGCCGTTTTGGGGGAAATCCGTGAACTTTCGTCATTCGTTCTTTGAATTCAAAGGCTTTGAGTCGTGTTATGGAATTCATTTCATTGTTATTATTTGTCCTTCGTAGTTTGTGAACGTGAGTTGGCGTTCGGTGGAGTCGGCGGGTTCGTAGTCGGTTCGGGCCAACCTACTTCGGTCGATTCTCCGCGTTGTTCTTATTCGAGGCAAGTACCTTGCCCATACTTTTCTCGTTTTATGGATATGATGATCGGTGGTCGTCTTGATGCGTTTGTTTGGTTATTTGAAATGAAGTTTCAAAAGATTTCGGTTTGGCCTCGTTAAAGGCTCTCTTTCAAAACGCGTGTGTGTTTTGTGAACGTTGTGTCTTGGGAATTTATTATGATTTGATTATTTTGAACGTTGAAGGCTTTGATGATGATACTCCTATTGTTTAAAGTTATGGAATCGTGTATTCCGTATTTAATCCTGTTATTGTGTTTTGAAGAGTTTGATAATGGTGTCGAGTTAATGGCCATCTCTAGTGAGTATTCTTAATGAACTTACATTCTTAGCATATTAGTATTGCATGAGTAACGTGTGTGTGTGTATGCTCACTACGGGTTAGATCCGACGGGGTCTCGGTAGGGGTCCACGGAGGTGTGGATCGACGAGCTTTGCTTTTAACCACTACGGGTTAGATCCGACGGGGTCTCGGTAGGGGTCCACGGAGGTGTGGATCGACGGTTAATTGTGGTGAATTTTACAAATGTGATTTGATATTGGCATTTCCGGAAATGAGTGCTTTTGAACGGTTTTCATGATTGCATGCATTGACTAAGTGTGTAAGAGGTAAGTTGTTCGTTTGGCCTACTTGGCTAGGATGGCTCTAGAGTATTTTGTTGTTCGTTTTAAATCCTTTATTTGTGGATTTTGATGTTGGAAGACGAACCTTGTTGTCGTTCTCGTGTACTGTAAGTTGCTGAGATTTGGGGCTAAAATCCCAATAGTTTTGTAAAAGTCATTTTACGGATTTGGGGCTAAAATCCCAACGGTTTGGTTAATATCATTTTTCAGAAAGTAAACCTTTGGGGCGGTGACCCCTTTTTGCCTTTTGGATTTTGAAAAGTAGGATTTGATAATCCTAAATTGTTTTCTATTAAAACTCTCGATGGCATTCTAAACCGTTTTATAAATTACTTCCATTGATTTATGATGTTTCGATTTTGAAATGTTTTCTCAAACCCTTGCCTCGGGAAGTACTTTTCGTTCGTTTGGATCTTTGAGGATCCTCGGTTATTATTATTCGTGGAATGTGAATTGTATGGCTCGTATTTGCACTTTGTTCTTGCACTAGCAAAACAGTGGAGTTTGCTAACCCCGAGTATTCGGGGTGGATGTCTGTTTTGCATTCGGGTTTTGGAGCAAAACACGGGTCGACGAAGGATGATGAAAGATGATCGATACTAATCACATGAGGAACCGTACATCGTGTGTTGGTTCGGTTGTACTTTATTTTCCATTGCTATATTGTTCCCGCCAGACGTGTGGTTGTATTTTGTCCCCTGCGTGGGCATGAGTTGTATTTGAGTTGTATGTATTTGTGGAAAGACCAAATCGGTCTACTGAGTCATTTTAGCCTTGAAGGCATTGTCGTGATGTTAAATGTTGTTACCAGCCTGGTAGATCCTCGAGGAGAGGGTCTACGGCGTGTAATATCCCTGAGTGGATTGGGGGTGTTACATAAATGGTATCAGAGCTTAGGTTGAGGAAAACCTAGGCGGTCGGGTCAAGTCGTGTTGTTTGAGTCTTGTTTCGTCGGATTTTATCTGACTGAGTCGTGTCGCGATGCGTCGTTTGAGTTTGTTGGTCGTGATTAGTATCGTGGGGCGATCATCATCTTCGTGCGACCTGTGGAAGTAAGTCTCCCTTCTTTGTGTTGTGCCTCGTGTGACACGAGCTATTTTTATGATTATTTGTTAAGTGGTGGAATCCTTATGTGAATTTTGATTTCACGATATGTATTTAGTCGACTCTCGTATTTGATTTATACGAGGAGTGTCGTCGCTTGTGATGTCTTTTTATTGTTGTTTTTGTCCGTTGTTGATGATTTTCGAATCGATTTGCACGTTTTACAAGTTCTATTGTGGAAGCTTTGTGCTTATACGCGTTCGACTTGTTCACTAGCCAGTGCGGGAGGGTATTTTATCAGTGGTTTTGTTCTGAATGTGGTATTTTATCGTTTATTTCCGTTTAAAGACATGTATTGTCTTGATTTTAAACGTTTTGATGCGTGTACTAGGAGTTGTTTTAGTGAACTTCGATATGTGTGAGTTTTGGGCATTCTGGCCTATTGGATTTTTGAAAACCTTGAGTACCTTAGAAAAATAAATTTCGAGACATACTTTTCAAATGAGTTATTTTCTTGTGGTACATCCAAGGCGCCACAATATATTTCAAAAATTTTCTACCTCGAGGACCAAAATGCTTTGAGATATTTTCAATGTTTTAGAAACACTTTTATTTAGACCCGAGGGTCGAATATTTTGAAAGTTTTCATTAAGAGAAAGTATCTTCATTCTTATCAAATGCGAAATGGTTCTCCAATGTCTCGATAACGATGTTTCACGTTTGTACTTTTTTTTGAAAGATGATACTCAAGATCAATCGGTGTTCTTCTAAATTATTTTCAAAATGAGGTTTTCGTTTTTAAAACCTATCCATTCCCGTTTGAGGGTTGGGTATGAATGTGTGATGTTCGCGTTGTCATTTTGATACTTTCTCCCGAGTATGACCGAATTGGCGGTGTGAGCGTTGAGTCGCTTTCCACACATTTGTTGTGTTAGCCCCCTGTGAGAGGCGGGATGTTGGTGTTGAATATTATCGCCTCGTAGTGATTCCGGCGTTGTCGCGCATGTGCGAGCTGTTAGAGCTTGGTTTGGTATGACCGTGTGCATCGGTGATGGTTCCGTTATGCGTCGGTTGTTTAATGTCTTGTTACCTTGCTCCCGTTTTGTGAATTTCGTGGACGAGGTCGTAGGTAATGCCCGTACTATTTTGACTTCTGTATTTTCTCTTTCTCCAGTCTATCGATTCGCTCATGTTCGTTGGCACTTTATGAACTTGTTCTATATTTCGATTTCATCGTCCGAACGAGCTGTGATCTTGTTGTGGGTCGATCTGGTTATCGATGTTACTTTTTCGGGTTCAGTTCGATTCTTGTGAACCCTGTTTGGGAGTGACATCATCTGGTTCTACTAGTTCTTTTATTTGAAGTGGATCGTATTTGGAACTCTTGTGTTTCCGACTCTGTCGACTCATTATGTTCGTTGACATTTCTGAGCTTGTCCTGCCCCTGTTTTTGTTTATCGAACGAGTGTGGTATTGTTTCGGAATAACTCGTTTGTCGTTGTGACTTTTTAATTGCTATTCCCTTTCCTGTAGATCTTATGTGAATGCACATCCTGTTGTTTTCACCGGATCATATATTGTCTCGAGTCGAGATGTAAACCTTGGAGTTGTTGTTTGCAATTTTATTGTTCTTCGTGATTCGAACATGATTCTTCAATTTTTGTTGTCTCGATCGTTGTGGTTTGATCGTTTGATTGTTCGGTTTTTATTGACCTCGTTCCGTGATTGGTGAACATTCAGGCTCCTTCGTAATTCCCTTCAGTTCGGGAAATTAGTTTCGTTTTCGATCTTCCAGCCCTTAGGCGGTGGGATTCCGTGTTTGTTCAGCGGTTGACTCGCGTTTTGATTGATGTACCATTGGGTTGGTCAATCATATTAGTTTTCGTTCGTTGTGTTTTGTGATTGTCGGATAATTGACTTGGCTATATTATCCGTTTGATGACGCTTGTCACTTGTTGGTTTTACTATATCCCTAACGGCGACGTTGTGTTGGTCGCCGTGGAGCGTGTTTTCACGCCGTATATTACTTTGCGTTGTTTGTGACATTTCGCCGTTGGGCGTTAGTTACGCATTCTTGTGTGTCTCGTTGAGTTTTCCTGGCGGAATATTTCTTCTCCCTACTTGTTTTAAGTTTCGGGACGAAACTTCTTTTAAGGAGGGTAGAATGTAATATCCGCAATTTTCGATTTTCGGTAAATTTCTTTTTCGGTCGAGTCCGTTTTGACGACTCGCTCATGACCGCTTTCGTCCATTCCGAGAATGATTAATTCTACACTTTTGACATCCGAGTTCGTTTCGTGTCGCTTTGTAGAGTTCCGTGCTTTTAGCGACTTTTCCGCGCTTGAGTTCGATTCTTGCGAATCTCGCTCAAACCGCCGCTTTGAGTTTCCCGTAAGTCCGTTTAACTTTGTTAGACGTGTTGTGAACTTCGGTTTGGTTATTCGATCACGTATCGTGATTTCCGGCGTTTGGGTCATTTTGTAATTTCTTGAAAGTTACGTATCCGTATCTGTAATTGTTGACTCGACCCATTTCTTGGTCGCGTATGATTAATTATGGTATTATGTTTTCATTTCGGTCGTTGATGTTGTCCGCGAACTTTTCGCCGTGTTCGTTCTGCGTGCGGAAATCGGTCGCCGAGCCTCGACGGCTATGGATCGCCGACGGTGGCGGATGGCCGGACGATTGCAGGCACCGGCCGGACGGTCTGGCAGAACCGGCGTAAGCGCACGTTACGGCCGGAAGGCGCGCGCGCTAACCGGCAGTGTAGCGCCGCCAGTGGCTAGCGTGACGCTATCGGCCCGGGCAGAGGGATTACGAGGTTACGGACTCGGCCAGATCGGCAGGTAGCGCACTTGCCGGTCATAGCGCACGCTAACCGGCAGGGTAGCGCATCTTTGCCGCCGACTAGCGTACGTTATCTGGGTAAGTTTGTTAGTCCGGTGGCTACCGGGCCGCTAAGCGCGCGCAAAGCTTGGGCCGTAGCGCACGCTAAGCGGAGTCGTGGACGAGTCATGGTCGGCAGAATTTGGTCGGTGGTTCCGGGTCATGAGGGCCATGGCCGAGAGTGCTCGGCCGATCGGCCGATAGCGCACGCTAGTCCGGGAAGGCTAGCGCACGCTAGTTCCGGCCCGATATATATGATGATCACCACATTTCCCTTCATTTTTCATTTCCTTCTTTCTCCGTCCGCGAATGGCGATTCATGGGTGACGAAGCCATGTTGTTTAACAACAAATCCATGAAGTTCTTGAGTTCATAACATCAATCAATCGTCCGTTATCATCCTTTGATCCAGCGAATCAAGGTAATCTTCCTTAGAACCCTAATTTTCGTGAATTTGGGGATTTTTGCATTTTCGTCCGATTCGTTCCGTGTTGTTGATTAATTCATGATGGGTATGATTAATCTTGGTAGTATTCTTGTGTTTAACATCATTTAATCCATTGTTCTTCGTCGAATCGAAGTATATTTCTTGATTTCCTTCGAATTGACTTTTTGGGGGATTTGTCCCCGATCTCGTTTTTCATCCGTTTTCGATGGATCGATTATGGTTAAATGATGTTGTTAAACATATTCTATGGATTGTATATCCATATTTCAACTTGGAATTCCGTTTTCGGGTTTTGACGGAACGAATCGTGTTCTTGGCCGTTTTGGGGGAAATCCGTGAACTTTCGTCATTCGTTCTTTGAATTCAACGGCTTTGAGTCATGTTATGGAATTCATTTCATTGTTATTATTTGTCCTTCGTAGTTTGTGAACGTGAGTTGGCGTTCGGTGGAGTCGGCGGGTTCGTAGTCGGTTCGGGCCAACCTACTTCGGTCGATTCTCCGCGTTGTTCTTATTCGAGGCAAGTACCTTGCCCATACTTTTCTCGTTTTATGGATATGATGATCGGTGGTCGTCTTGATGCGTTTGGTTGGTTATTTGAAATGAAGTTTCAAAAGATTTCGGTTTGGCCTCGTTAAAGGCTCTCTTTCAAAACGCGTGTGTGTTTTGTGAACGTTGTGTCTTGGGAATTTATTATGATTTGATTATTTTGAACGTTGAAGGATTTGATGATGATACTCCTATTGTTTAAAGTTATGGAATCGTGTATTCCGTATTTAATCCTGTTATTGTGTTTTGAAGAGTTTGATAATGGTGTCGAGTTAATGGCCATCTCTAGTGAGTATTCTTAATGAACTTACATTCTTAGCATATTAGAATTGCATGAGTAACGTGTGTGTGTGTGTATGCTCACTATGGGTTAGATCCGACGGGGTCTCGGTAGAGGTCCACGGAGGTGTGGATCGACGAGCTTTGCTTTTAACCACTACGGGTTAGATCCGACGGGGTCTCGGTAGGGGTCCACGGAGGTGTGGATCGACGGTTAATTGTGGTGAATTTTACAAATGTGATTTGATATTGGCATTTCCGGAAATGAGTGCTTTTGAACGGTTTTCATGATTGCATGCATTGACTAAGTGTGTAAGAGGTAAGTTGTTCGTTTGGCCTACTTGGCTAGGATGGCTCTAGAGTATTTTGTTGTTCGTTTTAAATCCTTTATTTGTGGATTTTGATGTTGGAAGACGAACCTTGTTGTCGTTCTCGTGTACTGTGAGTTGCTGAGATTTGGGGCTAAAATCCCAATAGTTTTGTAAAAGTCGTTTTACGGATTTGGGGCTAAAATCCCAACGGTTTGGTTAATATCATTTTTCAGAAAGTAAACCTTTGGGGCGGTGACCCCTTTTTGCCTTTTGGATTTAGAAAAGTAGGATTTGATAATCCTAAATTGTTTTCTATTAAAACTCTCGATGGCATTCTAAACCGTTTTATAAATTACTTCCATTGATTTATGATGTTTCGATTTTGAAATGTTTTCTCAAACCCTTGCCTCGGGAAGTACTTTTCGTTCGTTTGGATCTGTGAGGATCCTCGGTTATTGTTATTCGTGGAATGTGAATTGTATGGCTCGTATTTGCACTTTGTTCTTGCACTAGCAAAACAGTGGAGTTTTGCTAACCCCCGAGTATTCGGGGGGTGATGTCTGTTTTTGCATTCAGGTTTTGGAGCAAAACACAGGGTCGGCACGAAGGATGATGAAAGATGATCGATACTAATCACATGAGGAACCGTACATCGTGTGTTGGTTCAGTTGTACTTTATTTTCCGCTGCTATATTGTTCCGTTGTACGGGTGTGGTTGTATTTTGTCCCTGCGTGGGCATGAGTTGTATTTGAGTTGTATGTATTTGTGGAAAGACCAAATCGGTCTCTCGAGTCATTTTAGCCTTGAAGGCATTGTCGAGATGTTAAATGTTGTTACCACTGGTAGATCCTCGAGGAGAGGGTCTACGGCGTGTAATATCCCCGAGTGGATTGGGGTGTTACATAAATGGTATCGAGCTTAGGTTGAGGAAAACCTAGGCGGGTCAAGTCGTGTTGTTTGAGTCTTGTTTCGTCGGATTTTATCCGATCGAGTCGTGTCGCGACGCGTCGCTTGAGTTTGTTGGTCGTGATTAGTATTGTGGGGCGATCATCAACTTCGTGCGACCTGTGGAAGTAAGTCTCCCTTCTTTGTGTTGTGCCTCGTGTGACACGAGCTATTTTTATGATTATTTGTTAAGTGGTGGAATCCTTATGTGAATTTTGATTTCACGATATGTATTTAGTCGACTCTCGTATTTGATTTATACGAGGAGTGTCGTCGCTTGTGATGTCTTTTTATTGTTGTTTTTGTCCGTTGTTGATGATTTTCGAATCGATTTGCACGTTTTACAAGTTCTATTGTGGAAGCTTTGTGCTTATACGCGTTCGACTTGTTCACTAGCCAGTGCGGGAGGGTATTTTATCAGTGGTTTTGTTCTGAATGTGGTATTTTATCGTTTATTTCCGTTTAAAGACATGTATTGTCTTGATTTTAAACGTTTTGATGCGTGTACTAGGAGTTGTTTTAGTGAACTTCGATATGTGTGAGTTTTGGGCATTACGCCTATCGATTTTTGAAAACCTTGAGTACCTTAGAAAAATAAATTTCGAGACATACTTTTCAAATGAGTTATTTTCTTGTGGTACATCCAAGGCGCCACAATATATTTCAAAAAAATTCTACCTCGAGGACCAAAATGCTTTGAGATATTTTCAATGTTTTAGAAACACTTTTATTTAGACCCGAGGGTCGAATATTTTGAAAGTTTTCATTAAGAGAAAGTATCTTCATTCTTATCAAATGCGAAATGGTTCTCCAATGTATCGATAACGATGTTTCACGTTTGTACTTTTTTTTGAAAGATGATACTCAAGATCAATCGGTGTTCTTCTAAATTATTTTCAAAATGAGGTTTTCGTTTTTAAAACCTATCCATTCCCGTTTGAGGGTTGGGTATGTATGTGTGATGTTCGCGTTGTCATTTTGATACTTTCTCCCGAGTATGACCGAATTGGCGGTGTGAGCGTTGAGTCGCTTTCCACACATTTGTTGTGTTAGCCCCTGTGAGAGGCGGGATGTTGGTGTTGAATATTATCGCCTCGTAGTGATTCCGGCGTTGTCGCGCATGTGCGAGCTGTTAGAGCTTGGTTTGGTATGACCGTGTGCATCGGTGATGGTTCCGTTATGCGTCGGTTGTTTAATGTCTTGTTACCTTGCTCCCGTTTTGTGAATTTCGTGGACGAGGTCGTAGGTAATGCCCGTACTATTTTGACTTCTGTATTTTCTCTTTCTCCAGTCTATCGATTCGCTCATGTTCGTTGGCACTTTATGAACTTGTTCTATATTTCGATTTCATCGTCCGAACGAGCTGTGATCTTGTTGTGGGTCGATCTGGTTATCGATGTTACTTTTTCGGGTTCAGTTCGATTCTTGTGAACCTTGTTTGGGAGTGACATCATCTGGTTCTACTAGTTCTTTTATTCGAAGTGGATCGGATTTGGAACTCTTGTGTTTCCGACTCTGTCGACTCATTATGTTCGTTGACATTTCTGAGCTTGTCCTGCCCCTGTTTTTGTTTATCGAACGAGTGTGGTATTGTTTCGGAATAACTCGTTTGTCGTTGTGACTTTTTAATTGCTATTCCCTTTCATGTAGATCTTATGTGAATGCACATCCTGTTGTTTTCACCGGATCATATATTGTCTCGAGTCGAGATGTAAACCTTGGAGTTGTTGTTTGAAATTTTATTGTTCTTCGTGATTCGAACATGATTCTTAAATTTTTGTTGTCTCGATCGTTGTGGTTTGATCGTTTGATTGTTCGGTTTTTATTGACCTCGTTCCGTGATTGGTGAACATTCAGGCTCCTTCGTAATTCCCTTCAGTTCGGGAAATTAGTTTCGTTTTCGATCTTCCAGCCCTTAGGCGGTGGGATTCCGTGTTTGTTCAGCGGTTGACTCGCGTTTTGATTGATGTACCGTTGGGTTGGTCAATCATATTGGTTTTCGTTCGTTGTGTTTTGTGATTTTCGGATAATTGACTTGGCTATATTATCCGTTTGATGACGCTTGTCACTTGTTGGTTTTACTATATCCCTAACGGCGATGTTGTGTTGGTCGCCGTGGAGCGTGTTTTCACGCCGTATATTACTTTGCGTTGTTTGTGACATTTCGCCGTTGGGCGTTAGTTACGCATTCTTGTGTGTCTCGTTGAGTTTTCCTGGCGGAATATTTCTTCTCCCTACTTGTTTTAAGTTTCGGGACGAAACTTCTTTTAAGGAGGGTAGAATGTAATATCCGCAATTTTCGATTTTCGGTAAATTTCTTTTTTCGGTCGGAGTCCGTTTTGACGACTCGCTCATGACCGTTTCGTCATTCTGAGAATGATTAATTCTACACTTTTTGACATCCGAGTTCGTTTCGGTGTCGTTTTGTTGAGTTCCGTGCTTTTTAGCGACTTTTCCGCGCTTGAGTTCGATTCTTGCGAATCTCGCTCAAAGCTTTGTTTCGAGTTTCCCGTAAGTCTGTTTAACTTTGTTAGACGTGTTGTGAACTTCGGTTTGGTTATTCGATCACGATCGTGATTTCCGGCGTTTTGGGTCATTTTGTAATTTCTTGAAAGTTACGTATCCGTATTCGTAATTGTTGACTCGACCCATTTCTTGGTCGCGTATGATTAATTATGGTATTATGTTTTCATTTCGGTCGTTGATGTTGTCCGCGAACTTTTCGTCATGTTCGCTCCGTGCGTTTGAAATCGGGTCGCCGAGCCGACGGCTATGGATCGCCGACGGTATGGATGGCCGACGATTGCGGGCACCGGCCGGACGGTGCGGCAGAACCGCGAGCGCACGCCACGGCCGGAAGGCTGCGCGCTAACCGGGCAGTGTAGCGCACGCGCCGGTGGCTCAGCAGACGCTATCGGCCCGGGCAGAGGGATTCGAGGTTCGACTCTGGCCAGATCGGCAGAGTAGCGCACGCCATTGCCGGTCATAGCGCACGCTAACCGGCAGAGGTAGCGCATGCCGCCGGCCGACTAGCGACGTTATGCGGGTAAGTTTGTTAGTCCGTGGCTCTCGGACAGCCGGCTAGCGCGCGCGCAGGCTTCCGGCCGTAGCGCACGCTAGCGGGAGTCGGGTGGACGAGTCATGGTCGGCAGAATTTGGTCGGTGGTTCCGGGTCATGAGGGCCATGGCCGAGAGTGCTCGACCGGTACTGGCCGATAGCGCACGCTAGTCCGGGAAGGCTAGCGCACGCTAGTTCCGGCCCAGTATATATATGACAGACCAGCCACATTTCCCTTCATTTTTCATTTCCTTCCTTCTCCGTCCGCGAATGGCGATTCATGGGTGACGAAGCCATGTTGTTTAACAACAAATCCATGAAGTTCTTGAGTTCATAACATCAATCAATCGTCCGTTATCATCCTTTGATCCAGCGAATCAAGGTAATCTTCCTTAGAACCCTAATTTTCGTGAATTTGGGGATTTTTGCATTTTCGTCCGATTCGTTCCGTGTTGTTGATTAATTCATGATGGGTATGATTAATCTTGGTAGTATTCTTGTGTTTAACATCATTTAATCCATTGTTCTTCGTCGAATCGAAGTATATTTCTTGATTTCCTTCGAATTGACTTTTTGGGGGATTTGTCCCCGATCTCGTTTTGCATCCGTTTTCGATGGATCGATTATGGTTAAATGATGTTGTTAAACATATTCTATGGATTGTATATCCATATTTCAACTTGGAATTCCGTTTTCGGGTTTTGACGGAACGAATCGTGTTCTTGGCCGTTTTGGGGGAAATCCGTGAACTTTCGTCATTCGTTCTTTGAATTCAACGGCTTTGAGTCGTGTTATGGAATTCATTTCATTGTTATTATTTGTCCTTCGTAGTTTGTAAACGTGAGTTGGCGTTCGGTGGAGTCGGCGGGTTCGTAGTCGGTTCGGGCCAACCTACTTCGGTCGATTCTCCGCGTTGTTCTTATTCGAGGCAAGTACCTTGCCCATACTTTTCTCGTTTTATGGATATGATGATCGGTGGTCGTATTGATGCGTTTGTTTGGTTATTTGAAATGAAGTTTCAAAAGATTTCGGTTTGGCCTCGTTAAAGGCTCTCTTTCAAAACGCGTGTGTGTTTTGTGAACGTTGTGTCTTGGGAATTTATTATGATTTGATTATTTTGAACGTTGAAGGATTTGATGATGATACTCCTATTGTTTAAAGTTATGGAATCGTGTATTCCGTATTTAATCCTGTTATTGTGTTTTGAAGAGTTTGATAATGGTGTCGAGTTAATGGCCATCTCTAGTGAGTATTCTTAATGAACTTACATTCTTAGCATATTAGTATTGCATGAGTAACGTGTGTGTGTGTATGCTCACTACGGGTTAGATCCGACGGGGTCTCGGTAGGGGTCCACGGAGGTGTGGATCGACGAGCTTTGCTTTTAACCACTACGGGTTAGATCCGACGGGGTCTCGGTAGGGGTCCACGGAGGTGTGGATCGACGGTTAATTGTGGTGAATTTTACAAATGTGATTTGATATTGGCATTTAGGAAATGAGTGCTTTTGAACGGTTTTCATGATTGCATGCATTGACTAAGTGTGTAAGAGGTAAGTTGTTCGTTTGGCCTACTTGGCTAGGATGGCTCTAGAGTATTTTGTTGTTTGTTTTAAATCCTTTATTTGTGGATTTTGATGTTGGAAGACGAACCTTGTTGTTGTTCTCGTGTACTGTGAGTTGCTGAGATTTGGGGCTAAAATCCCAATAGTTTTGTAAAAGTCGTTTTACGGATTTGGGGCTAAAATCCCAACGGTTTGGTTAATATCATTTTTCAGAAAGTAAACCTTTGGGGCGGTGACCCCTTTTTGCCTTTTGGATTTTGAAAAGTAGGATTTGATAATCCTAAATTGTTTTCTATTAAAACTCTCGATGGCATTCTAAACCGTTTTATAAATTACTTCCATTGATTTATGATGTTTCGATTTTGAAATGTTTTCTCAAACCCTTGCCTCGGGAAGTACTTTTCATTCGTTTGGATCTTTGAGGATCCTCGGTTATTGTTATTCGTGGAATGTGAATTGTATGGCTCGTATTTGCACTTTGTTCTTGCACTAGCAAAACAGTGGAGTTTTGCTAACCCCCGAGTATTCGGGGGGTGGATGTCTGTTTTTGCATTCAGGTTTTGGAGCATAACACAGGGTCGGCACGAAGGATGATGAAAGATGATCGATACTAATCACATGAGGAACCGTACATCGTGTGTTGGTTCAGTTGTACTTTATTTTCATTTATATTGTTCCGTTATGCGGTGTGGTTGTATTTTGTCCCCTGCGTGGGCATGAGTTGTATTTGAGTTGTATGTATTTGTGGAAAGACCAAATCGGTCTACTGAGTCATTTTAGCCTTGAAGGCATTGTCGAGATGTTAAATGTTGTTACCAGCCTGGTAGATCCTCGAGGAGAGGGTCTACGGCGTGTAATATCCCTGAGTGGATTGGGGGTGTTACAAAAACAAAAGATCATGCTTGAACAATGTGTAGACGCTCTTAAAAATCCTGATAGTACCTCTCTTGAGCGAGAAGGTGCACGTCGTGGTCTTGAGATTCACTATGGTTATTTTCCAGCTCATATATTTAGTAGTGAAGTTGAGGGAGAGGTTGAAAAGAAAGACATGCTGAGTTTTAGGGTCGATCCCCCAGCACCTGATAATTACATGAAGTGTGATGAGGTTGTAGAAGAAGTTACCATTGATGATGTTTCCAAAAAAATTCCATTAATTTGTCATCAAACTTCGAATAATAAGGTGAACACTTTTGTGCCTAAAATTTTATTAACGGTGCCAGGCATAATTTTTCCTAAATCCATATTGGGAGAGATTGACCCCATTACTTGTGATTTTTTTGAGGCTTATTCTTTGAGTTCTAATGAGGTTATTCATGATATGTCTTTATTATTTACCCATTCGAACTCTACTTATTTTTTCATACCTTATAATTATTATATTCTTCCATTATTTTTTGGTTGTCCGGATAATTATTCTTACTCATTATTTTTGGCAACCAGGCATGAACCAAAGCCTCCCTTATGGAATAAGAGGCTTATAGATTGCAAGAAGGGGGCATTTGGCAATCTCCCTAGAAAGAAGCCACGTTAAATTTGTTTTGCCACGTCGTGCTCAAGACGTAAAATAGAGCGCTTGATGGGAGGCAACCCATCATTTTTACTTGCTTTCTAGTTAGTTTGGTTTTATTTGATTTTTAGTTAATAATTTTTTCCTTTGTTTTGTTATTTCGTTTGGATTCGTGTATTCTTGTGGCCCTGATTTCTCTAATATTTTTTTTAAAACCCCAATGAGTTATTATTCTTCATATTCTAGTCTTTCTTGACTTAATGTCTATTGTTATTTCTTGACTAGAGACTAAGTTTGGGGGTCCCTGGTGATGTGGAGCGTTATTTGAAGTATGGATTGACGGACGATTCCACTCAGACATGTGCTGGCTTTTAAGAATACATTTGGAATAAGATTCACTTTTCCTTATCTCTTTTATTTTCACATGAGTTTTATTGTTGATGATTTCAGGTGTAGTGGAATAAATTGAAGCATGCGGCATTCTCTTAAATTTTCTTGGTTATAAATTGCGATTTCATCATTGCTTTATTTTTCGTGAATTTTTCGTGCTTCCATGTGTAAAACTGATGTTACGATACTGATTTATCTCTGAAGAAACGGTTGAGTTTTAGTCGAGTTGCAGTCAGCGATATCTGTTTCCGTAGAGTATTCAATTAGGTCCGAAATTTTATCGTTTTTGTAGAAATCTTAGCAGACAAGAAAGGAGACATACGTTTTTCAAATCGCCGCCTATACGTTTGGTTATACTTTTCGATTAGCTAGTCGTCCAGTAACGTGAGTCGTGTTGGCACTTAAATTGAGTTTAGAGTCGGACAGTCTTTCCCAAAAAGTCGAATATTATATGTTCTATGATGGGAAGTCTAGTAACCGGGGGTATTCGCGTGACCCGTTGTTTACTCTCGCGTAAAACGACAACCCTGAATAAATTAATATTTTAGAAATATCGCATTACCGATGATGGGAAGCCTAGTAATCGGGGGTATTCACGTAACCCGTTGTTTACTCTCGCGTAAAACAGCAACCTTGACATGCGGGAATTGCTATTCGAGTTTTTTCTCCACTGTAGAGGAGGACTTAGTAACTAGAAGCATCCATGTGCCCCATGAGTGTCTTTTACGTCAAACGGTTCCCCGATACATGAGAATGGAAATCCACCCTAGAATCATCCCGATGAAATATCCCGAGAGCCGAAACCTAGTGGTTAACTTGAATCATATTAGTGATCATACATAAGGGAATGCTGTCCGAGGTTTATTTTTGACGATGAAACTGTTGAATTTATGCCATTAGACTGTGGGACTAGGCGAGTTGGCTTGTTTACTCTAACCCTTCGTATTTGCGGTCGGTTAAATTCACGCTTGTTAATCTTTGAGCTTGATTTTCTTCATGAACGGTTGGTTAGGACTGAAAATGATTACTTCTTGGAATCAGTGTCCGTGTGACTCACTATTACGACACTCGTATTATTCTTTGAGATTTTAAGGGTAGTATTGATTAAGTTGAGCACTATGGATTTGCACGATCATTCACGATACTTTTTATTTGAAATTAATTTTTGCTTGAGGACAAGGAAAGGCTCAAGTTTGGGGTATTTGTTAGGCGTATTTTTATGCGCTTATTTATCATTATTTTATATCCATCTTGAGCCTAAATCAGCATAAATGAGCTTTTAATGCACTATTCTTATATGTTTTGCAGGAAATCGGAGTTCGGAAGCCGAAACGATGGAAAGCGGGCGAAAACGGTAAATTTTGGCCTCGGGCCGCGGCACAAACCAAGTGAGCCGTGGCACACGAAGACAACCAGCGAGCCCCGAGTGGACTGTACCGTGAGCCGCGGCACAAGTATGCTGAGCCGCGGCCCATGAAGAAAATATGCGCCCAGGCATGGGGCGCTGAACATGGTGAGCCGCGGCACAGATTAAGTGAGCCGCGGCCCACCGGGCGGTTTTGCTGAATATTCCGCGTTCCTGCGCCGTTTTTGGAGCCTATTCCCAACCTAATTCCGGGACGCATTTTGGAGGCTGAGGACGGCTATAAATAAGCATTGAAGGTCAGAAAAGAAAGGGGGATTATCATCCATCGATCAGAGGAAGAGCGGAGACACCAAAGGAACTAGTGGAAGAGATTTGTGGGCGACGACAAGACCACGGATCCCTATGGTTTTTCTTAATTTTTCCGCATCTTAGTTTCTAGATCTATTCGAGTAGGATTGTAATTGTAGCCGATTACATGACGGTTTGAATTATTTATTTTTTATTTCAATTTGCTCGTTATTCATATTGAGTTGGATTTTTCTCATTGTTCTTAATGCTTTTTAATTGTCTGGCCAACAGTTGAATTGTTTTGAATGTCTTTATGGATTCGGGAGATGAAATTTAGGCATAGTTCTTGTGAGAATAATCATGATTTTCGTGAGATAGGGATATACTCATGGGAATTGTGAAGCCTATTTATTGTGGGAATTCTTGAACTGTTTTAGCTATTAATTATCTAACTTGAATAGGGATATATCGAGTTAATAATTTGTTGTATTTTCTATCGACCTTGGGAAAGGCTTTAGAATAATTTAGGAATTCCTGGCTTACAATCGATTGAATAAAAGTGAATTGAATTGAATAAAAATCATTCCTGATTGTTTGAGGTGAAAATCATAATCCTACACCCTAATTAGTATTATTATCTTTATTATTACTATTATTATTTTCTATTTATTTTTCTGCAATTAGTTTAGATATAAATTCTATATATTTGTTCTTCAAATAAAATTGTGAGTTGACTATATTTTGGTATTTGGTAAAATCGGTCTTCGAGGGAACGATATCTTACTCATCATTTTATTACTTGTTGACACCGTGCACTTGCGGCATAGTGTGAGGGATTTCCTCACAACAGTAGGTGCGGTTTCTTGAAATTGTGATTGACATTAAATCTTTCGACAGGCAGAGATTATACCTTCAGTCGAGCATCTCCTGGCAGGCGTGGAAATACAGGTTTATTCAAGAATTTGTATCTGTCTTCTTCAACTGGTATGATCGCCTGATGAAAAGCAATGATGTGCTGAAGAGAGACTTGGTCGTTTCGAAGTATATGATCTTTTTTAATCCTTTTTGTTCTATTTGTGGTGTTCATGATGAAATAGATAGAATCTTATTACACATTCTTTGTCTTTGTTATGATATGTATCTGGTTTTGAATTAGTTGGAACGCATGTTATTTTTTTTTAGATGGGATGATATGAAATTGTTGGTTCTTATATTATTGAGCTCGTGGTTGATGGTTAGTTATAGGTGATTGTAGATTTTGGCAATGAATTTTAAATTGAAATGTGAAATACTAATATATATTACTGCAGAAAATACTAATATATATCATACGATAACTGAAGTAAAAAGTTCTTTTTTTACTACGCCAATTATAAAATAACCGAAGTTAAAGGCATTCTTTTACTTCACTTACCTCCACATTTGGATCATAATTAGAAAAAAAAAACGAGATAGACTTCGGTTATTAGGATATTAGACTTTGCACAAAAAGCGAAGTTTAAAGTATACCTTTTACTACACGAACATAGACTTCGGTAATTATAACGTTTCAACTTCAGATATTATCCGAAGTCTTTGACATTTATTCTTACGGTGACGAGATTAAGGGGTTGTTTGATTATGGATTAATGAGCTGAATAACATGTACGGATTATTCGGTTAGCCATATGTGGTCATCCGTTTCTAGCTTATACGACCAGTCAATTGGTTTCTGGTACAGCATCATCGCACTCATTCCCTGCATTGTAAGTGATTTAACTTTTTGTTGGGTACTTTTCATGTTATCTTCGTCGTGTTGTATCATATATTTAGCTTTATTTTTCTCGTTTTTAGTATTTTATTTGATATTTGTGTTTTTGCGATTTTTTTATTTTTGTGACTTTTATCGTACTTCTATGTATTTTTAGGACAAATTTGGAATCAGATCGAAAATTCGGACCAAGAGCGAAAATGGACCAAAAAGTGACCCGAATGACCCGTCACACAAGACCCCTCTCCATGCCCCTTGCCAAAGTTAGCCTCAGTGAAAAGACTGTTGCTACTCATGGCTAAAAGCTCGTCACGCCCGTTGCCCTACATCACGCCCGTTGCAAAGGCTCATTGCCCCTTGAAGAATGACCATATATTGTGCACCCGTTGCTCCTAGGGTATCGATCATTGTGCGCCCGTTGCCCCTTGGGGATCGGCTATTGTGCACCCGTTGCCCTTTGGAGATCGACCATTGTGCACATTATCCCCAAAAATGACTACGCCCGTCCCGCGCCCGTTGTGCACGTTAGCGTGCCTCTTGCCGTGCCCATCGCGCAAGGCATTGGATGTTCCCAGGCACATTCTATCTGTGCCCAATCGTTGCTTTCTTAATGTGATACCCCGTGGTAAATAAACCGGATGACTTTATATTTTGTGAACCGTCGAATAAATATGGTTATTATATCGGACTTGAAAGTTATACGACCCGCACTGTTTAGAGTGATGAACCTAAATTTTCCTAATTTTGACCTGTTACTAATATATTTTACATATTATATTTTGTACGTCGCCGCTTTATTGACAAATTATCGAGACAAAACTAGAAATAATAATAATAACAATAACAACAAAATAATTATAATATAAGTACACGTATATATAACCGAACTATCATGATAAAATATAGTGTGCATATATATATATATATATATATATATGTGTGTGTGTGTGTGTGTGTGTGTGCGCGCGCATAAAATTAACAGTATATATACACACATAATTAACAATATACATATATATACCTAATTAAACAATCTACATACATATACTGGATATACATACGCACACACACCAATACATACAAACACACACACGTATCCTGAAGGCTGCGAATAGCCTAGAAGAAAAAAAAGAGAAAAAAAAGAGGGAGAAGACGAGATATAGAGAGGAGAAAGGAGAGGAAGAAGAAGGGGAAGAGAAGATGCAAAATCCCTTTTATCCTTGCTAAGTTTCTTATGTGGGGCGTATTATTAGGGGTGAGCAGAAAAACCGACAAAACCCGATAATACCGAAAATACCGAAAAAACCGAGACCGAAAAACCGAACCAATAAGATATTGGTATGGTACGGTTCTTAAAATTTTGAAAACCGAATTATGCGGTTCGGTTTCGGTTTTAGATATGGATCCCGACTTTAAAACCGAACCGAACCGATAAAACAGATGACTATTCTGCAGACTTTGTTTTTTCTTCGCTGCGGTTGTTAATCATTGACCACTTGTCTTGAGGAAATTCAAGACTTTGTTTAACTGATATCGACTTTTGAATCCTTAGTTATTATCACGTTATCAAGTAGATTTTATTTTTATTCAAGCTTCAAGTAGACTAATTATGTATAAATCCTTCTATTTGAACTTACAATTGTCTGATTTAGTCAAGTAGTTGAATTCAGCCTGGCCAGTTCAACTTAAGTGGCCCATTTAATTAGCCCATTGACACCGAACCGCTACCGAACCGACACCGAAACCGATCACACTGAGCCGATTTAAAACCGAATCATTTCGGTACTCAAATGCTAGATACCGATAAGATACGGTTCGATATCGGTTTTAGCTAGAAACCGTACCAAACCGAATCGAGCTCACCCCTACGTATTATTATATGTGTTTGTCGCGCGTGTGTGTGTAATTGTGTGCGTATTTTGTGTGCTGGGTTTGTATGGTTGTATGTGTGTGCTCGGGTGTATGTGTGTGTTGTGTGCGGGTGTTCGATTGTATGTGTGGGTGCTGTATGTATATGTGTGTGTTGTGTTGTGTGGGGGAGTGTTCCTGTGTGTGTGTAGCCATGAGTATATGAGTGTCACAATGAGTATGTGTGTGTTAGTTTGTATGTACAGCCATGTGAGAGTGTGTGTAATCTATATATGTTTGTGTGAGTGGCCGTGTATGTGTGTGGGGAAAACAGGAGAATTTTTGTGGGTGCCAGGTAGGCGTCGACGGAGGGTTAGCTTAAGAATTGAGGCATTTTTATGTGTAAAATTAATGTTAGTCGATAACAAAGAAGCTCCTTGTGATGTTCCAATGGGAGGGGGAGGTTAAACCAAGGATTAGGTGGTCGTAGAAAGTTTTGGGGTCGAAAACATAGATTTTGAAAGTTAAGGGCTATTTCATTTGGGAATTAGAAATAAATTTGGACTTGATTGAAGTTATCTAAATCTCAATTTGACCCTAAAACTGTATTTTTTGGTACTTTACATTCAACTAAATGAAGTTTTCAATTATTCCAGTTTGACCCCTAATGTTTTGACCCAAATACTTTCATGTTTTCTTAGAAAAGCTTATAACCTTCCCGTTTTCGATCCAAAATAGGTCAAACGACCTCCAAACGGCTCCTAATTCGAAACACAACTCTTTTACTCCAACAACGCGCGAGGTGTATCCACAATTATATTCTCACCCTTAAACCGGCTAAACTTGAGAGTTGAGTTCTAATATTTACATAATTCGTAATGCAATAATTATATAATATTATTCATTCTAGGTTCAAGATCTGGTGAATCACCCATTCCACTTTCTCTCCAATCGAACTTTTCCATTGACTGGAATACCAGACAAGTACTTTGATTATGTTTTATGTATTATCTTGCATTTGAATTTATGAAATGACGTTTTACTATGGAATTGTGATGATATCAAGATTATAAGTGAAATGTTGTGAAATTATGGTTTGTGGTCGAGTAAAGCAATGGAATGTCCCGAGGAGGGCTCTGGGGTACGATGGGGTACCAACCTCGTAGCACGCAATGGGTTACACAACCGGGGATTGTCTGGCGAGGCCTCTGGGATACGGGGATACGGAGGGGTGCGAACCTCGTATTAGTATAGCTCATGTGGTTATTGAAATGTGATATATGTATTATTCCAGAATAATGACATGATAATCTGATACCATGCATTATTTTGTTTTATATGCATGCGATACATATTCATGTTATCAATGTACTTGCACTGACTATTTGCTGACCCCTTCGGGGGTGAATATATTATTTATGTATTCAGGTACAGAAAACCAGACATGCAAGAGCTGGGAGGGCACAAAGACGAAGGGTGTAATATCCGCATTTTCTTTTCCCGATATTTTTATTTTTGGTGTATTTTTCATCTTTGGCAACTTGCTTGTAAACTTATTGATAGTTCGAGAATATTTAATACTGGACTTATGTCATCCGAGTTTGTTTCGGACTAGTTTTACTCAATTCCGTGTTTAATGTCATTTTTGTCGCTATTTTGTTCAATTCTCGTAATCGTTGTTCAGAACCACCGTTTCGGGGTTGCCGCAGATCCATCCCATGTTATTATGCATGTTGTGAGCTTTCGTTTGGCATTTCGATCATGTATCGTGCATTTCGGATGTTTTGGGCCGTTTTGTAATTTCCCAAAGTTTTGGGGTAATTACGTTTGTTGTTTTTTTCCGAACCTTCAGTAGTCGGGAATATGTTTTCCTTCAACACTTAGGTTCGTCGCCTCGAATCCTTTGCGTTTGTACCCTCGTGTTTTGTTCATCATTGCATTTCGATTTTTTGATTCTTTCCTTGCCTGCTGGTAGCGGCCTGTCAGCCTCAGGTATGGACATTACGTACGTTAACCCTGTGCTGTTACGTATGTAATGGTGTGTAGAAAATTAGGCAGTGGGTTCTGCCAGCCCCTTATGTACGCTACGAGTTTGGTTGCGTGCATTAGCGTGGATCATTTTGTACGTAAGAGCTTTCTCATAAGGTACGTAATGGCCTATGTATTTACGGACAGGATGTCCTGCCCATGCTTTACGTACGTAGGACGGGAGGGCTTACGTACGTTAACCAGCTAACGTACGTTAGCTGCCTGTGGCTAACGTACGTAACGCGACCTGGGTTTATAAACTCAAGAGTTGACCGATTTCGGTCATTTTCACTTCTCCTCCTTTCCCCTCCGACCTATAGGCGATTTCTTAGCATTTCCGGGCGATTTAAAGCCTTGTAACTCTGAGCCATCATCTTCCTCGAGTTTTTGGAGTGTATTATCAACATCTATTCGTGTTCTTCGTCTTTAATCTGAGGTAATCTCCTAGAACCCTATTTTTGGGAAACTTGGGGTTTTTGAGTTTTGTCCGATTCGTTCCGTATTGTTGATTAATTCATGATATATATATATGATTAATCTTGTTGGTATCCTTGTTTCCCCTACGAGTTCATGGTAAGTTTCGTGATATTTGTGAAATCGAGAGGGTTCGATTGCGATCCGCCCTCGTTTTTGTTTTTGTACGAACTTACATGAATCGTAGGTGGATTTTTGGGTGTATTCCATTTCCGTACTCGTTTAGAGATGGTTGTGATTGTATTCTTCGAATCATTAGGTTCGGTTTCATCGGTTCCTAGCGGTCGTGCTTGATTTCCTTTCCGTTCGTGTCGTCGTCAATGGTTATGTATTTGTGTGTGCTTTGCTCACCTCAGGAGGGTCCGACGGGGCCTCTAGGGAATCCAATGGTATAGCCCTGGATTCACGAGTTTGATATGCTAGCCAGCTCGGGAGGGTCCTTAGAGGCCTCGAGTGGGATCATTGGTATAATCCCGGTCCTAGCCGATGCCTGTGCATGATTTGTTTTATGATATGGCCATCTCGGGAGGTTCCTAAGAGTCCTCGAGTGGGACCAGTGGTATAGCCCCGGTCCTAGGCAAATTGATTATGGACTGTTTGTTTCCGGAAAAGACATGTCTGGTTTTTGGTTTTGAAATTGAATTGGTGCATGTACTATGAAAGGTGTAAGCGAATGGTTTGCCTTGATTACTTGTACTAGCGTAATTGCTAACCCCTTTGGGGACCCATTTTGGGTAAATTCTTTTATGAATTTCAGGTTATGTTCAGCCGGACGAGCAAGCGCTGGGACAGTACGAGGATGCTGGCCAGGGTCGTTGAGATGTGCATTTGAGTCCCTTTATATCTGTTGTCCCACTACTACAAAAGGGCTTTTAACAGCGGTTAAAATGGCCAATTAACGGCGATTCTGGAACCGCCGTTATATGTACCGCTGTTAATTTTAATAGCGGTTTTCCGAACTGCCGTTGATTTTGACAAATAACGGCGGTTCATCTGTTAAACATGCTACGACGGTTCCTTGTAACCGCTGTTAAATATGCCATTTAACAGCAGTTATAGGTAACCGCTTTTAAACCTAATACTTGACAGCAGTTCTAGAACGGCCGTTAATTTTACAGATAACAGCGGTTTTGGTGGAACCACTATTGCAGTTTCAAAAATTTAACTGCGGTTTGGCTGAACCGCTGTGATTTGTGTCCAAATTTTCCCCATATTTTCACATTATTTTGCACAGTCCAGTACCTGAACTCGGATCAAACTGTAATAATCAATAAACCACCAATTCATCGAATCCAAAAATACTGAAAAGAACTAACCAACACCAAATTCATTGAACCACCCATTCATTGAAAAAGATGATACAAAAAACACCAATTCATCCAAATAATTCATACAAATATCAAATGTACAATTCATACAAATAATTCACACACAAAAACACCAAAAATCATGTCGCGAGACGATTTCGAACTTCCAAGAAATAATGTCCCCAATCAACTCGAATTTTATTAATAACATCTTGAGACAGTGCTCCAACATCATCAAACATCTGCACATATAAATGTATAATAAACAAACTTCAAATGTAAACGAGTAAACAGTTTTATCACCACTTCAAGTTAAAAATATACTACCTCCATCCAACCATCCAAAATACGCGCTCGGACGATAGTCGACATCCAGTGCCTAACATAATAACCACACTCCCAACCTCCATTTTGTTTATTACACTAAAACAAAATAAGACACAATTATATGAGTCGCTTTTAGTAAATAAAATCAACACACAACATACACAGTAAAACACACACACGGACACAAACACATAAAGCACACAAGCACACAAACACACACAATGCACACAAAAAACAAACACACACATACACACACTGCACACACACACACTGCACACGCACAACAGAAAAAAAAACAACACAAATACACAATACATACACAAACATAAACACACACAACACACACAGTACACACACACACACACACACTGTACACAACCACACACATACACACAGTACACACACACACATTGCCCACAAACAAATATACACACACACACACAGCACACACACAGTACACAGCACACAAATAAAAAAACACACAGACACAACACACACACACACACAATGGACACACAGCACACACACATACACACACACTGCACACACACACACTGGACACACAGTGCACACACACACAATAGAAAAAAAAACCCAACACAAACACACAATACACACACAATACACACAGTACACACAGCACACACACACACACACACTGCACACAAACATACACAAACACACGGTACACACACATTGCACACAAACAAACATACACACACACACAGAGAGAGAGGAACCACACACACTGTACACACAGCACACACACACACACACACACACACACACACACACACACACTGCACAAACAGGAAACACATACACACACACACACACTGCGCACACACAACAGAAAAAAAAAACACAAACACACAATACACACACAAACATAAACACACACAAACAGAGATTTGAACAGCACGACCATTAATGTCATCGCGTCAACCAATTGATCCGCTTCTATTCCAACTTGTAATGGTGCAAACATAGTTGCAACACCTCAGAAGACATATTTTGCAATCATGTTCCTGCCTATACAAGTGCGTTTTTTGGTGTCGCAACACGACCTAAAACAAAACATGCATACGACATGGCGTAGAAAATGACGACTTAGGTTGAAAAAATCAAAGCACTAAACTGACCAAAGCCACTGCAATCATACTGTGCAACCAATATAGAAGAGAACCCCACATATGAGTTGGTATCAATCAATCATTAGAAACTTATATGATGAGCCAAGTTCAACAAAACACTTGAACACGATTTTTTCAATCACCATAAAATATAAAGCTCAACTTAATCTTTGGCTTGATTCTGTAGAACAAAATAAAATGTGGATTAAAATGTCGAGCATTTCTAGCTCTGTCAATTGAGGTGTTCAGGATTCCACTCAGCTCGACTCATTTTACATTCTCTCAATAGAAGATAAAACTGAAACATACATCTCAACCGCCATAATAGCACAGTGATATCCCAAAGGGAGAAGACTTACAAGAAAAAATAATTCTTAAAAAAGAACTTACAATCCTCTCGACAATCTCCCGCGCAACATCGGATGACGTACCCTCCCGTCTTTTTGTATGACCAAGCTTCCACCTTTGATGACGCGTAGGTGGAGACAGGGGATCAATAACAATATCTTCTTCAGATTTAGATACTTCTCAATGCTCCTTCATCTTCCTCTCCATCTCCCATATATCCACCAAGTCGTACCCTCCTCGAGCAATATAATGTGGAATGCTCATTTTTGCTAATTCTTGTTTCTTACTTCTTTGTTCCTGTTACAAGTATCAAATAACCCATAAACAATTTTATAAATATTTTCAAATTCAAAACCTTTTTTTTCATATTTTATGTTCTTAATTAGAAATAGGTTCTTAATTAAAAATTGTTTTATTTGATTCTTGTAAAATTATTCAGATTATTGTACAATTCTTTTATTATATATATATATATATAATAAATATTTTTAAATTTAAAATATTTTTTATTTCAGATTTTATGTTATTAATTAGAAATTATTTTATTTGATTGTGCGTTCATTATTTTCAGCATTGAACTTTAAAAAAAAAACTTAAAACATTTTTTATTTCAGATTTTATGTTATTAATTAGAAATTATTTTATTTGATTGTGCGTTCATTATTTTCAGCATTGAACTTTAAAAAAAAACTTAAAACATTTTTTTATTTCAGATTTTATGTTATTAATTAGAAATTATTTTATTTGATTGTGCGTTTATTATTTTCAGCATTGAACTTTAAAATCGACTGTGCCTTCATCATCAACTATCTAACTTGACTCTAGATAACAATGTTTTCCCATATGCCTTCATCATGATCATCTCGAATGGCATGTATGTCGTCTGCTATATTTTCTTCAACGATAGTGGGCATCCGTGTTGATAAAGGAATAAACTCACAAATGTCAAAACTTGACTCTTCAGTTTCATTAATATCCACACTTCTACCCGGAATGACCACTAACAATATTTCATTGCATGGATCCTTGACATAAAACACCAGTTTAGCTTGATATGCCATGATAAAAGGCTCGTCAATGTAAGCTATCTTATGAAGATCTACCAATGTAAATCCCAGTTCATCGATTACCACACCCGTGTTATTATCTGTAATATCCGCATTTTTCCTTTCTCTTGATATTCTCATTTTGGTGTATTTTCATTTTTAGCAACATGCTTGTAACCGTATTGACATTTCGAGAATATTTAATATTAGACTTTTTGTCGTTCGAGCTTGTTTCGGACTCGTTTTACTCGATTTGGTGTTTTATGTTGTTTCTTCAATTATACACAACTATACGGACCGGTGAGGTCGTACGACTGACATAAACAAAAAAATACAACTCTTTACAAAGAATGTCTATGCAAGGGTAAAGATACCAAATAGGGAAGACGGAATACGACTCTGACGATACAACACAACTCGACTAAACTCCCAACTCTCGATTAGTATCGTAGCCTGCCACTTCCTGTGCCGATCCTGTGACTGCTCCCCGAACCCGCGAGCACCTGGACACAAAACAGACAGACATCCATCCCTCGATTACTCGGGGGTTAGCAAAATTTCACTATTTTGCTAGTGTAAGTATAATACGATATGATATTCAACAAGTAAATAGCAACCACGAATTTGATACGGAAATCAACTATCAAAATGTTCCAGAGAAGTTTTAAAAATTTCGAACTCAAGCAAGGAAATATTTAAAAAAAACTCGTCATCTCGGGGATTTTTAAAATAGAAATTCTTCTGGACCTCGAGCCCCAATTAACAAAACCTTTTCGAAACCGTTAGGGCCTCGGCCCGATTTTTGTTTCAAAACACACTAGTTAAGATATCATCATGGGTCCGTGACCCAACTTTAAAACACTAGCCAATCAATCACTGTTACACGATCACTGTTCGTACACATCATGTACCGAACTCCAGAGGCCTCGCCGGACCCTACCCGAGCCACACACATTGTTTGTACACATCATGTAACGAACTCCAGAGGCCTCGACGGACCCTACTCGGACCACATACGTTGTTCGTACACATCATGTACCGAATTCCAGAGGCCTCGTCAGACCCTACCTGGACCACACGATCACTGTTCGTACACATCATGTACCAAACTCCAGGGGCCTTGTCATACCCTACCTGGATCACACATATTGACACGACACAACTCATATTGATCAACTCAACACATCACCACGAGCAACACACATTATTATCAATATGTCAAACCACTCAACAATACACTATAATGCATATTCAAGTATGTAATCAACCGACACAAATATTATAATCATCACTGTCACCCAACCATGGCCAATCACGCACAACACGAACCATAAGATTAACACAACCAACATAATTCCAAGATGTTATCCAAGTGAGGATATCATCACTACCATCAATCATTCACAATTATAAAATCATACGAAGTATATTCACGAAGATAAACCAAATCATCATAAATCTAATACGATATCTCTATTCACAAGACACAAATCGTATAGAAAGATACTTGCCTCGATAACCAATACTGAAAACTCCTACGAACACGGCTCAACCGGGAAATCTCGAACACCTACAATCCTCCGGCAAAAACAATGAAGATACGATTACAATGAGAATCAAGACCAAAAACAATATAAATCCCACCAAACTATCGAAGGAAAACTCATTGGGACATTTAATCGAACACTCAATGTTCGATAACTCCCAAGAACACTCGAATCGCCAATCGAGTTAAACAAACTCGAAATATGGATATACAACCCATAGAACACGATTAATAGAACTCAATAACATCAATCGATTCATCAAAATCGGACGAACAACGAAGATCAACAAGGAAATCACGAAAGTCAACCCTAGGAGATTTCAAGAATTTACCTCGATCCGACGAAGAACAAGGATTAGATGATGATATGATCGACAAAGGCCTTCCAAAACGCCTTGGAATTGAGTAAAATCGACCAAGAACTCAAGTTCCCATCTTGCCCGATCGTCAGCCGCACAAAGAAGAGAAGAAAGGGTGAAAATGAAGTCAGCCCGCAACCCCGGCCTATATATATATATATATATATATATATGTGTGTGTGTGTGTGTGTGTGCGTGTAAGGCACGCGCGCATAAAATTAACGAGATATAGTGGGTTATGGTCGCGCCGTAATGCGCTCAAGCATTTTGGGCAGTAGCCCAGAAGTGTTGGTTACGGCCGTAAGGGGGTTCGGCTTATGGCCGCAAGGTAAGTTACGTACGTAAGGCCCTGCCGGTTACGTACGTAATTAAACAGTATGTGTGTGCGTGCGCGCGCGCATAAAATTAACAGTATATATACACACATAATTAACAATATACATATATATACCTAATTAAACAATCTACATACATATACTGGATATACATACACGCACACACACCAATACACACAAACACACACACGTATCCTGAAGGCTGCGAATAGCCTAGAAGAAAAGAAAGAAAAAAAAGAGGGAGAAGACGAGATATAGAGAGTAGAAAGGAGAGGAAGAAGAAGGGGAAGAGAAGATGCAAAATCCCTTTTATCCTTGCTAAGTTTCTTATGTGGGGCGTATTATTATATGTGTTTGTCGCGCGTGTCTGTGTGTGTGTATGTGTAATTGTGTGCATGTTGTGTGTGCTGGGTTTGTATGGTTGTATGTGTGTGCTCGGGTGTATGTGTGTGTTGTGTGCGGGTGTTCGATTGTATGTGTGGGTGCTGTATGTATATGAGTGTGTTGTGTTGTGTGGGGGAGTGTTCTTGTGTGTGTGTGTAGCCATGAGTATATGAGTGTGTCACAATGAGTATGTGTGTGTTAGTTTGTATGTACAGCCATGTGAGAGTGTGTGTAAGCTATATATGTTTGTGTGAGTGGCCGTGTATGTGTGTGGGGAAAACAGGAGAATTTTTGTGGGTGCCGGGTAGGCGTCGACGGAGGGTTAGCTTAAGAATTGAGGCATTTTTATGTGTAAAATTAATGTTAGTCGATAACAAAGAAGCTGCTTGTGATGTTCCAATGGGAGGGGGAGGTTAAACCAAGGATTAGGTGGTCGTAGAAAGTTTTGGGGTGGAAAACATAGATTTTGAAAGTTAAGGGCAATTTCATTTGGGAATTAAAAATAAATTTGGACTTGATTGAAGTTATCTAAATCTCAATTTGACCCTAAAACTATATTTTTTGGTACTTTACATTCAACTAAATGAAGTTTTCAATTATTCCAGTTTGACCCCTAATGTTTTGACCCAAATACTTTCATGTTTTCTTAGAAAAGCTTATAACCTTCCCGTTTTCGATCCAAAATAGGTCAAACGACCTCCAAACGGCTCCTAATTCGAAACACAACTTTCTTTTACTCCAACAACGCGCGAGGTGTATCCACAATTATATTCTCACCCTTAAACCGGCTAAACTTGAGAGTTGAGTTCTAATATTTATATAATTCTTAATGCAATAATTATATAATATTATTCATTCTAGGTCCAAGATCTGGTGAATCACCCATTCCACTTTCTCTCCAATCGAACTTTTCTATTGACTGGAATACCAGACAAGTACATTGATTATGTTTTATTTATTATCTTGCATTTGAATTTATGAAATGACGTTTTACTATGGAATTGCGATGATATCAAGATTATAAGTGAAATGTTGTGAAATTATGGTTTGTGGTCGGGTAAAGCAATGGAATGTCCCGAGGAGGGCTCTGGGGTACGATGGGGTACGAACCTCGTAGCACGCAATGGGGTATACAATCGGGGATTGTCTGGCGAGGCCTCTGGGATACGGGGATACGGAGGGGTGCGAACCTTGTATTAATATAGCTCATGTGGTTATTGAAATGTGATATATGTATTATTCCAGAATAATGACATGATAATATGATACCATGCATTATTTTGTTTTATATGCATGCGATACATATTCATGTTATCAATGTACTTGCACTGACTATTTGCTGACCCCTTCGGGGGTGAATATATTATTTATGTATTCAGGTACAGAAAACCAGACATGCAAGAGCTGGGAGGGCACGAAGACGAAGGGTGTAATATCCGAATTTTCTTTTCCCGATATTTTCATTTTTGGTGTATTTTTCATCTTTGGCAACTTGCTTGTAACTTTATTGATAGTTCGAGAATATTTAATACTGGACTTATGTCATCCGAGTTTGTTTCGGACTAGTTTTACTCAATTCCGTGTTTAATGTCATTTTCGTCGCTATTTCGTTCGATTCTCGTAATCGTTGTTTAGAACCACCATTTCGGGGTTGCCGCAGATCCATCCCATGTTATTATGCATGTTGTGAGCTTTCGTTTGGCATTTCGATCATGTATCGTGCATTTCGGATGTTTTGGGCCATTTTGTAATTTCCCAAAGTTTTGGGGTAAGTACGTTTGTTGTTGTTTTCCGAACCTTCAGTAGTCGGGAATATGTTTTCCTTCAACACTTAGATTCATCGCCTCGAATCCTTTGCGTTTGTACCCACGTGTTTTGTTCATCGTTGCATTTCGATTTTTTGATTCTTTCCTTGCCTGTTGGTAGCGGCCTGTCAGCCTCAGGTATGGACATTACGTACATTAACCCTGTGCTGTTACGTATGTAATGGTGTGTAGGAAATTAGGCAGTGGGTTCTGCCAACCCCTTACGTACGCTACGAGTTTGGTTGCGTGCGTTAGCGTGGATCATTTTGTACGTAAGAGCTTTCTCATAAGGTACGTAATGGCCTATGTATTTTCGGACAGGATGTCCTGCCCATGCTTTATGTACGTAGGACGGGAGGGCTTACGTACGTTAACCAGCTAACGTATGTTAGCTACCTGTGGCTAACGTACGTAACGCGGCCTGGGTTTATAAACCCAGGAGTTGACCGATTTTGGTCATTTTCACTTCTCCTCCTTTCCCCTCCGACCTCTAGGCGATTTCTTAGCATTTCCGGGCGATTTAAAGCCTTGTAACTCCGATCCATCATCTTCCTCGAGTTTTTGGAGTGTATTATCAACATCTATTCGTGTTCTTCGTCTTTAATCCGAGGTAATCTCCTAGAACCCTATTTTTGGGAAACTTGGGGATTTTGAGTTTTGTCCGATTCGTTCCGTATTGTTGATTAATTCATGATATATATGATTAATCTTGTTGGTATCCTTGTTTCCCCTATGAGTACATGGTAAGTTTCGTGATATTTGTGAAATCGAGAGGGTTCGATTGCGATCCGCCCTCGTTTTTGTTTTTGTACAAACTTACATGAATCGTAGGTGGGTATTCGGGTGTATTCCATTTCCGTATTCGTTTAGAGATGGTTGTGATTGTATTTTTCGAATCATTAGGTTCGGTTTCATCGATTCCTAGCGCTCGTGCTTGATTTCCTTTCCGTTCATGTCGTCGTCAATTATTCAAGGCAAGTATTTTTGGAAACCTTTATGCTTAATATGAAATGGTGATGTATTTGTGTGTGCTTTGCTCACCTCGGGAGGGTCCGACGGGGCCTCTAGGGAATCCAATGGTATATCCCTGGATTCACGAGTTTGATATGCTAGCCAGCTCGGGAGGGTCCTTAAAGGCCTCGACTGGGATCAGTGGTATAATCCCGGTCCTAGGCGATGCCTGTGCGTGATTTGTTTTATGATATGGCCATCTCGGAAGGTTCCTAAGAGTCCTCAGTGGGACCAGTGGTATAGCCCCGGTCCTAGGCAAATTGATTATTGACTGTTTGTTTCCGGAAAAGACATGTCTGGTGTTGGTTTTGAAATTGAATTGGTGCATGTACTATGAAATGTGTAAGCGAATGGTTTGCCTTGATTACTTGTACTAGCGTAATTGCTAACCCCTTTGGGGACCCATTTTGGGTAAATTCTTTTATGAATTTCAGGTTATGTTCATAGGACGAGCAAGCGGCTGAGACGGTCTGAGGATCTTGGCGAGTCGTTGAGATGTGCATTTGAGTCCCTTTATATCTGTTGTCCCACTACTACAAAAGGGCTTTTAACAGCGGTTAAAATGGCCAATTAACGGCGATTCTGGAACCGCTGTTATATATATCGCTGTTAATTTTAACAGCGGTTTTCCGAACTGCCGTTGATTTTGACAAATAACGGCGGTTCATAATAACCGCTGTTAAACATGCTACGACGGTTCCTTGTAACCGCTGTTAAATATGCCATTTAACAGCAGTTATAGGTAACCGCTTTTAAACCTAATACTTGACAGAAGTTCTAGAACCGCCGTTAATTTTACAGATAACAACGGTTTTGGTGGAACCGCTGTTGTAGTTTCAAAAATTTAACTGCGGTTTGGCTGAACCGCTGTGATTTGTGTCCAAATTTTCCCCATATTTTTACATTATTTTGCACAGTCCAGTACCTGAACTCCGATCAAACTGTAATAATCAATAAACCACCAATTCATCGAATCCAAAAATACCGAAAAGAACTAACCAACACCAAATTCATTGAACCACCCATTCATTGAAAAAGATGATACAAAAAACACCAATTCATCCAAATAATTCATACAAATATCAAATGTACAATTCATACAAATAATTCACACACAAAAACACCAAAAATCATGTCGCGAGACAATTTCGAACTTCCAAGAAATAATGTCCCCAATCAACTCGAATTTTATTAATAACATCTTGAGACAGTGCTCCAACATCATCAAACATCTGCACATATAAATGTATAATAAACAAACTTTAAATGTAAACGAGTAAACAGCTTTATCACCACTTCAAGTTAAAAATATACTACCTCCATCCAACCATCCAAAATACGCGCTCGGACGGTAGTCGACATCTAGTGCATAACATAATAACCACACTCCCAACCTCCATTTTGTTATTACACTAAAACAAAATAAGACACAATTATATGAGTCGCTTTTAGTAAATAAAATCAACACACAACATACACAGTAAAACACACACACGGACACAAACACATAAAGCACACAAGCACACAAACACACACACTGCACACAAAAAAACACACACACACACATACACACACTGCACACACACACACTACACACACACTGCGCACACACAACAGAAAAAAAAACAACACAAACACACAATACATACACAAACATAAACACACACAACACACAGTACACACAGCACACACACACACACACACACTGTACACAAACACACACATACACACAGTACACACACACACATTGCACACAAACAAACATACACACACACACACACACACAGTACACAACACACAAATAAAAAAACACACACACAACACACACACACACACACCCAGTAGACACACAGCACACACACACACACTGCACACACGCACACTGGACACACAGTGCGCACACACACAACAGAAAAAAAAAACCAACACAAACACACAATACACACACAACACACACAGTACACACATCACACACACACATACATACACACACACACACTGCACACAAACATACACAAACACACAGTACACACACATTGCACACAAACAAACATACACACACACACACACACTGAGAGAGGAACCACACACACTGTACACACAGCACACACACACACACACACTGCAAAAACAAGAAACACATACACACACACACACACTGCACACACACTGCGCACACACAACAGAAAAAAAAACAGAAACACACAATACACACACAAACATAAACACACACAAACAGAGATTTGAACAGCACGACCATTAATGTCATCGCGTCAATCGATTGATCCGCTACTATTCCAACTTGTAATGGTGCAAACATAGTTGCAACACCTCAGAAGACATATTTTGCAATCATGTTCCTGCCTATACAGGTGCGTGTTTTGGTGTCGCAACACGACCTAAAACAAAACATGCATACGACATGACGTAGAAAATGACGACTTAGGTTGAAAAAAATCAAAGCACTAAACTGACCAAAACCACTGTAATCATACTGTGCAACCAATATAAAAGAGAACCCCACATATGAGTGTAATATCCGCAATTTCGAATTTCGGTAATTTTCTTTTTTTGGTGTATTTCTCGATCGTAGTGACCCTCGTGTACCTTTCAGTGTGTCCTTCCTGTCAACTGTTGAACTGTATTCTCGTTATTGTTGTGCGGAACCGCCGTTTCGGGGTTGCCGCGGATCCATTTCGTGTTATTGGTTCCCACATATTGATTCCTATCGTTTTATTCTCTTTCCGGATCATTTTCATCATTTTGGGGCCCAAAAGGGGGTGTGGGCCGCGGCACAAGATGTGTGTGCCGCGGCACACAAATTTCTTCAGTTGTTGGTCGAGCGAACTGTACCGTGTGCCGCGGCACACCAATCCGGTGCCGCGGCACAGTGCCGCGGCACACCAATCCGGTGCCGCGGCACAGTGCCGAGTCAGTGCCGCGGCACACCCGTCCGGTGCCGCGGCACACCCGTCCGGTGCCGCGGCACACCCGTGTGACATCTGCGATCAAAACCCGCCTGTACCGGGTGCCGCGGCACACGCAGACCGTGCCGCGGCACACTGCCGAACCCTGGGAGTAATTTTTGGCCTGTGCCGCGGCACACCTCAGCTGTGCCGCGGCACACAATGCGGTCAACCCCCTATAATTGCGTTGTTTTGAGCGTAATCTGCTCATTTCCTCCTCCTTCTTCATGCGACGCGAGAGAGTGAGAGAGAGGGGGAGAGTTCCTCATTATTATCGATTGGGGAGTTGATTTTCATCATTCTTCTTCGGTTGTGAAGCCCGGACAATCAATCCCATGCGTGTTCTACGGATCTTAGTACTTGAATCTCCAAAGGTAATATCTCTAGAACCCTATTTTCGACTAAATTGGGGGTTTTGGGTTTTTCTTCCGATTCGTTCCGTTTTGTTGGTGGATTCATGATGTATACGATTAATATTGTTAGTATCTTTAGTTTTCCTGCGGATTCATGGATATTTTGTGTATTTTTACGGAATCGAGAGGGTTTGGTTGTGGTCCGCCCTCGTTGTTATTTTTGGTACGAATAAACATGAATCATAGGCGGGTTTTCCGGGTGTATTCCATTTCCATAATCGTTTAGAAGTGGTTGTGATTGTGCTATTCGAATCGTTAGGTTCATTTTCGTCGGTTCCTCGCGGTCGTGCTTGATTCTTCCGTTCCGTTTGTTGTCGTCTCCCTTTTCGTTAGCATCGGGCGTTCCGAAGCTTCCCGGTTGAGCCGTATCCGTTCGTGGTTCCGTGCTCGTGGTATCGAGGCAAGTACCTTGCCCATACTTTTCTTATTTTGTGGATATGATGATCGGTGATCGTCTTAGCGTGTTTGTTTGGTTGTTTGAAACGAAGTTTCAAAAGATTTCGGTTTGGCCTCGTTAAAAGCTTTCTTTCAAATGCATGTGTGTTTTGTGAACGGCGTGTTTTGGGAATTGATTATGATTTGATTATTTTGAACGTTGAAGGATTTGATGATGATACTCCTATTGTTTAAAGTTATGGAATCGTGTATTCCGTATTTAATCTTGTTATTGTGTTTTGAAGAGTTTGATAATGGTGTCGAGTTAGTGGCCATCTCTAGTGAGTATTCTTAATGAACTTACATTCTTAGCATATTAGTATTGCATGAGTAACGTGTGTGTGAGTATGCTCACTATGGGTTAGATCCGACGGGGTCTCGGTAGGGGTCCACGGAGGTGTGGATCGACGAGCTTTGCTTTTAACCACTACGGGTTAGATCCGACGGGGTCTCGGTAGGGGTCCACGGAGGTGTGGATCGACGGTTAATTGTGGTGAATTTTACAAATGTGATTTGATATTGGCATTTCCGGAAATGAGCGCTTCTGAACGGTTTTCATGATTGCATGCATTGACTAAGTGTGTAAGAGGTAAGTTGTTCGTTTGGCCTACTTGGCTAGGATGGCACTAGAGTATTTTGTTGTTTGTTTTAAATCCTTTATTTGTGGATTTTGATGTTGGGAGACGAGCTTTGTGGTCGTTCTTGTGTACTGTGAGTTGATGAGATTTGGGGCTAAAATCCCAATGGTTTTGTAAAAGTCGTTTTATGGATTTGGGGCTAAAATCCCAACGGGTTGGTAAATGTCATTTTTCGGAAAGTAAAGATTTGGGGCTGCGACCCCTTTTGTCTTGTGGATTTTGAAAAGTAGGATTTGATAATCCTAAATGGTTTTCTATTAAAACTCTCGATGGCATTCTAAACCGTCTTATAAATTATTTCCATTGATTTATGGTATTTCGATTTTTAAAGGTTTTTCTCAAACCCTTGCCTCGAGAAGTACTTTTCGTTTCGTTTGAATCTTTGAGGATTCCTGGTTATTGTTATTCGTGGAATGTGAATTGTATGGCTCGTATTTGCACTTTGTATTTGCACTAGCAAAACAGTGGAGTTTTGCTAACCCCCGAGTATTCGGGGGGTGGATGTCTGTTTTTGCATTCAGGTTTTGGAGCATAACACAGGGTCGGCACGAAGGATGATGAAAGATGATCGATACTAATCACATGAGGAACCGTACATCGTGTGTTGGTTCAGTTGTACTTTATTTTCCGCTGCTATATTGTCCCCGTTGTACGGGAGTTTATTGTACTTTGACCCCTGCGTGGGTATATGTTGTAATTGAGTTGTATATTTTCATTGAAAGACCAAATAGGTCTACTGAGTCATTTAGCCTTGAAGGCATTGTCGAGATGTTAAATGTTGTTACCAGCCTGGTAGATCTTCGAGGAGAGGGTCTACGGCGTGTAATATCCCTGAGTGGATTGGGGGTGTTACAATGAGTTGGTATCAATCAATCATTAGAAACTTATATGATGAGCCAAGTTCAACAAAACACTTGAACACGATTTTTTCAATCACCATAAAATATAAAGCTCAACTTAATCTTTGGCTTGATTCTGTAGAACAAAATAAAATGTGGATTAAAATGTCGAGCATTTCTAGCTCTGTCAATTGAGATGTTCAGGATTCCACTCAGCTCGACTCATTTTACATTCTCTCAATAGAAGATAAAACTGAAACATACATCTCAACCGCCATAATAGCACAGTGATATCCCAAAGGGAGAAGACTTACAAGAAAAAATAATTCTTAAAAAAGAACTTACAATCCTCTCGACAATCTCCCGCGCAACATCGGATGACGTACCCTCCCGTCTTTTTGTATGACCAAGCTTCCACCTTTGATGACGCGTAGGTGGAGACGGGGGATCAATAACAATATCTTCTTCAGATTTAGATACTTCTCAATGCTCCTTCATCTTCCTCTCCATCTCCCATATATCCACCAAGTCGTACCCTCCTCGAGCAATATAATGTGGAATGCTCATTTTTGCTAATTCTTGTTTCTTACTTCTTTGTTCCTGTTACAAGTATCAAATAATCCATAAACAATTTTATAAATATTTTCAAATTCAAAACATTTTTTTCATATTTTATGTTCTTAATTAGAAATAGGTTCTTAATTAAAAATTATTTTATTTGATTCTTGTAAAATTATTCAGATTATTGTACAATCCTTTTATTATATATATATATATATATATAATAAATATTTTCAAATTTAAAACATTTTTTATTTCAGATTTTATGTTATTAACTAGAAATTATTTTATTTGATTGTGCGTTCATTATTTTCAGCATTGAACTTTAAAAAAAACTTAAAACATTTTTTTATTTTAGATTTTATGTTATTAATTAGAAATTATTTTATTTGATTGTGCGTTCATTATTTTCAGCATTGAACTTTAAAAAAAACTTAAAACATTTTTTTTATTTTAGATTTTATGTTATTAATTAGAAATTATTTTATTTGATTGTGCGTTTATTATTTTCAGCATTGAACTTTAAAATCGACTGTGCCTTCATCATCAACTATCTAACTTGACTCTAGATAACAACGTTTTCCCATATGCCTTCATCATGATCATCTCGAATGACATGTATGTCGTCTGCTACATTTTCTTCAACGATAGTGGGCATCCGTGTTGATAAAGGAATAAACTCACAAATGTCAAAACTTGACTCTTCAGTTTCATTAATATCCACACTTCTACCCGGAATGACCACTAACAATATTTCATTGCATGGATCCTTGACATAAAACACCTGTTTAGCTTGATATGCCATGATAAAAGGCTCGTCAATGTAAGCTATCTTATGAAGATCTACCAATGTAAAGCCCAGTTCATCGATTACCACACCCTTGTTATTATCTGCAATATCCGCATTTTTCCTTTCTCTTGATATTCTCATTTTGGTGTATTTTCATTTTTAGCAACATGCTTGTAACCGTATTGACATTTCGAGAATATTTAATATTAGACTTTTTGTCGTTCGAGCTTGTTTCGGACTCGTTTTACTCGATTCGGTGTTTTATGTTGTTTCGTCAATTATACACAACTATACGGACCGGTGAGGTCGTACGACTGACGTAAACAAAAAAATACAACTCTTTACAAAGAATGTCTATGCAAGGGTAAAGATACCAAATAGTGGAAGACGGATTACGACTCTGACGATACAACACAACTCGACTAAACTCCCAACTCTCGATTAGTATCGTAGCCTGCCACTTCCTGTGCCGATCCTGTGACTGCTCCCCGAACCCGCGAGCACCTGGACACAAAACAGACAGACATCCACCTCTCGATTACTTGGGGGTTAGCAAAATTTCACTATTTTGCTAGTGTAAGTATAATACGATATGAAATTCAACAAGTAAATAGCAACCACGAATTTGATACGGAAATCAACTATCAAAATGTTCCCGAGAAGTTTTAAAAATTTCGAACTCAAGCAAGGAAATATTTAAAAAAAAACTCGTCATCTCGGGGATTTTTAAAATAGAAATTCTTCTGGACCTCGAGCCCCAATTAACAAAACCTTTTCGAAACCGTTAGGGCCTCGGCCCGATTTTTGTTTCAAAACACACTAGTTAAGATATCATCATGGGTCTGTGACCCAACTTTAGAACACTAGCCAATCAATCACTGTTACACGATCACTGTTTGTACACATCATGTACCGAACTCCAGAGGCCTCGCCGGACCCTACCCGGGCCACACGCATTGTTTGTACACATCATGTACCGAACTCCAGAGGCCTCGACGGACCCTACCCGGACCACATACGTTGTTCGTACACATCATGTACCGAACTCCAGAGGCCTCGTCAGACCCTACCTGGACCACACGATCACTATTCGTACACATCATGTACCAAACTCCATGGGCCTCGGCAGACCCTACCTGGATCACACATATTGACACGACACAACTCATATTGATCAACTCAACACATCACCACGAGCAACACACATTATTATCAATATGTCAAACCATTCAACAATACACTGTAATGCATATTCAAGTATGTAATCAACCGACACAAATATTATAATCATCACTGTCACCCAACCATGGCCAATCACGCACGACACGAACCATAAGATTAACACAACCAACATAATTCCAAGACGTTATCCAAGTGAGGATATCATCACTACCATCAATCATTCACAATTATAAAATCATACGAAGTATATTCACGAAGATAAACCAAATCATCATCAATCTAATACGATATCTCTATTCACAAGACACAAATCGTATAGAAAGATACTTGCCTTGATAACCAATACCGAACACTCCGACGAACACGGCTCAACCGGGAAAGCTCGAACACCTACAATCCTCCAGCAAAAACAACGAAGATACGATTACAATGAGAATCAAGACAAAAAACAACATAAATCACCCCAAACTATCGAAGGAAAACTCATTGGGACATTTAATCGAACCCTCAATGTTCGATAACTCCCAAGAACACTCGAATCGCCAATCGAGTTAAACAAACTCGAAATATGGATATACGACCCATAGAACACGATTAATAGAACTCAATAACATAAATCGATTCATCAAAATCGGACGAACAATGAAGATCAACAAGGAAATCCCGAAAGTCAACCCTAGGAGATTTCAAGAATTTACCTCGATCCGACGAAGAACAAGGATTAGATGATGATATAATCGACAAAGGCCTTCCAAAACGCCTTGGAATTGAGTAAAAGCGACCAAGAACTCAAGTTCCTATCTTGCCCGATCGTCAGCCGCACAAAGAAGAGAAGAAAGGGTGAAAATGAAGTCAGCCCGCAACCCCGGCCTATATATGGCCGATCACGTTACGTACGTAACCAGCAGGGCCTTACGCACGTAACTTGCCTTGCAGCCGTAAGTCGAACCCCCTTACGGCCGTAACCAACACTTCTGGGCTACTGCCCAAAATGCTTGAGCGCATTACGGCCGCAACCCGGACAGACATTATGGCCGCAATACTCATCACCTTACGGCCGTAACTCGACCACGCCTTACGTACGTACCAGGCACCATCTTACGGCCGTACTCGGCAGTCTCTTACGGCTATAACCGAGCACTCAGTGCTACTGCCTGAAACATGCTGGTGCATTACGGCCGTAACCGGCCCATGCCTTACGGCCGTAACACAGCATTACGGCTGTAACCGGCCACGCCTTACGGTCGTAACTCAGCCCAGCCAGCCATCCGACAGCCCGGCTAGATGCTCATCGACGTCTCGATCACACCAACGCACCGACTATGATTCAAAACAATAACGAGCAATATACGCAACATAACATACCACAAGCACGCATTTAATCAAAGAAACACATGCGACACAAGCGATGAACATTACAACAGAACACATCATACCGTTTATAATAGGAAAATGAATTCCAGATAATCATAACGCCCCGAAATAACTGACACCAACCGACAACCGGAATAAAAATCTCGGGTATTACATACTACCCCTCTAAAAATAATTTTCGTCCCAAAACTTAAAACAAGGTCATCCTAGTGATACAAAACAAAACACAACGACACATATAAAAATACCAAATCCATGACCCCATGGTCTACTGTCACGTGTCTCCGTAGGTTCAACAACCCACATGGAATTTATTTAAAACAAAATATCAACCATCAAGCTCCAAATATAAAAACATCACATAATACACCTCCACACGAGAAACAATCCGCGTAACGAGCACAAAATACCATCACTGGACATCATTGGGCCCTCCAGAAGTAAGAATGGAATTCCGGTTCCCTACCGTCTTGGCAACAATCCCGCAGTACTGAACTCGATGGCCCTCGCATCCATAATTATAACAAGTCACCGGCGGTTTCTAAAAACTAAAAACTAAAAAGATGTTAGACATTACATAGATGTTATGCATGTTAGACAATTATAACAAGTCACCGTAAGATCGTGTGAAGAACATAAATACTATATTTGGAAAAACTAAAAAGAAGCTGCTACGACAAACATTTGGAAGAAGAGGTCAGTATTTTTTGATCTTCCTTACTGGAGACATCTGGATGTTAGACATTACATAGATGTTATGCATGTCGAAAAAATTGTATGCGATAGTGTGATCGGCACACTTCTCAATGTTAAACACAAAATAAAGGATGGTGTCCAGGCTCGTCAAGACTTAGAGGAAATGAGTATACGTCCTCAGTTGCATCCGCAAGTAGTCGGTAAACGAACTTATCTTCCCCCGGCATGTTATACTTTATCCAAAAGAGAGAAAATCAGCTTTTGTAATTGTTTACAAGGCATTAAAGTGCCACAAGGTTATTCGTGGAATATTAAGAGTCTTGTATCGATGCAAAATCTTACATTGGTCGGCTTAAAGTCTCATGACTGTCATGTCTTGATGCAACAACTTCTAGTTATGGCCATACGTGACGTCTTGCCTAAAAAAGTGAGAAATGACATAACTCGCTTGTTTTTTTTCTTCAATTCTATATGTAGCAAAGTGATTGATCCTTTGGTTTTGGATGAGTGGAAAAACGAGGCTGTTGTTATCTTGTGCCAATTGGAGATGTATTTTCCTCCTTTTTTTGATATTATGGTTCACTTACTTGTCCATGTAGTTAGAGAGATTGAAGAGTGTGGCCCCGTTTATTTGCGATGGATGTTTCCGATTGAGCGATACATGAAGATTTTTAAAGGGTATAGTAAAAACCCATTTCGTCCAGAAGCATCTATTGTTGAGAGGTATATTGCAGAAGAAGCAATCGAGTTTTGCACAGATTACATGTCACAAACACCATCTGTAGGGCTTCCGAAGTCTCGACATGATGGGAAACTTAATGGAAAAGGTACACGGGGTGTTAAAATATTAACCAAGAATCGTGATGACGTGCTTCAAGCACATTTATACGTTTTGAATAACACTGATGAGGTTCTTCCGTACTTGTTTGCTCACAAGAATATTTTGAAGACAAAGAATCCCCGAATGAGCGAGAATAGATGTTGATTGAACATAATAAGACTTTTTTGAGGTGATTTAAGGTACAAATCTACGAAAGTGATAGCGCATCTGAAATGTTAAAATGGCTAGCTTACGGGACGAAGTCCGATGTCGTAACTTGGAATGGATATGATATCAATAAGTACTCATTCTATACCAAGTCACAAGATGATAAAAGTTCGGTTTAAAATAGTGGAGTTACTCTTCAAGCCGAGTCCATGCACTTTTCAAGCTCGAAAGATAAAAATCCAGTTATGGCATCGACAAGTTACTATGGAGTTATTGAAGATATATGGGAACTTGATTATGTTAAGTTTAGAGTGCCTATTTTTATGTGTAAGTGGGTTGATAGTGTAACAACCCCGAGATATTCAAGGTATATTACAGTGTCGTTGACCCTTATATGGGACCCACCAGGCTAGACACGAAAAACCACAGTAAAATCACACATCATCCAGATGAAAATCAAATAACACGCCCGGTACAACCGGCGGGATAATCCACATCAACAACCATAAACAACTCCAATGAATACGAATCACAATTCGAAGAGAAAAGCCTAAGTACTCACGAGTACAATCTATAAGTTTAAAAGGTAGACAACAACCATATGGAATGGAATAACGGAAATAAAAGGACTCAAATGCACATGTCAATGGCTCTGGCCAGCATCCTCGTACTGTCCAAGCGCTCGCTCGATCGGATGATCATAACCTGAAATCCATAACAAGAATTTACCCACAACGGGTCCCCAGAGGGGTTAGCAATTATGCTAGTACAAGTAATCAAGGCAAACCATTCGCTTACACATTTCATAGTACAATGCACCAAATTTATTCAAAAACCAAAACCAGACATGTATTTTCCGGAAACAAACAGTCAAATAATTTGCCTAGGACCGGGACAAAACCACAAATCCCACCCGAGGCCTCTAAGGACCCTCCCGAGCTAGCCTCTTCATAAAACAGATCACGCATAGGCATCGCCTAGGACCGGGACGAAGCCACGAATCCCACCCGAGGCCTCTAAGGACCCTCCCGAGCTGGCTAGCGAAACAAACTCGTGAATCCAGGGCTAAACCATTAGATTCCCTCCGTGATCCCGTCGGACCCTCCCGAGGTGAGCAAAGCACACACAATATACATTACCATTTCATGTTAAGCATAAAGGTTTCCAAAAATACTTGCCTTGAATAATTGACGACACAACGAACGGAAGGAAAAACACCGACGAACGCTAGGAACCGACAATCACGAACCTAACGATTCGAAGAACACAATCACAACCAATCCTAAATGAATACGGAATTGGAATACACTCGAAACCCCACCTACGATTCATGTATAGAAACAACAACAAGAGCAGACCACAACCAAACCCTCTCGATTACAAAAATACCACGAAATATACCATGAATCCGTAGGAAAACCAATAATACCAACAAGATTAATCATATTCATCATGAATTAATCTATCATACGGAACGAATCGGACGAAAACGTGAAAACCCCCAATTTACCCAAAAAAAGGTTCTAGGAGTTTACCTCGAATTAATGACGAAGAACACGATTAGATGTTGATAATACACTCTAAAAACTCGAAGAAGATGATGGCTCAGAGTTACAAAGCTTCAAATCACCGGAAGTGCAAAGAAAATTGCCTAGGAGTCGTATGGGGAGGAGGAGAAGTGAAAATGGCCGAAATCGGTCAACTCCTGGGTTTATAAACCTAGGCCGATTTACATACGTTAGCCACAGGTAGCTAACGTATGTTAGCTTGTTAACGTACGTAAGCTATCCCATGCTTACATACGTAACGAAAATTGCATAATTACGTGTACTAATTTACACACACCGTTACGTACGTAACAGCAACATGCATTACGTACGTAATGCTCCTTCCTGGGGAGTACAAGCGGCAACCACTGGCAAGGAAGGAACCGAAAAAAACTGAAATGCATCGGTGAACGACTCATAATGGTACGAACGTAAAGGATTCGAGGTGACGAACTTAAGTATTGAAGGAAACATATTCCCGACTACCCAAAGGTTCGGAAAAACAACAACAAACGTAATTATCCCAAAACTTTGGGAAATTACAAAACAGCCCAAAACATCCGAAATGTACGATACATGGTCGAAACACCAAACAAAAGCCCACAACACGCATAATAACATGAGATAGATCCTCGGCAATCCCGAAATGGCGGTTCCGAACGATGATTTACGAGAATACACGAAATAGCGACGAAACAACATAAAACATCGAATTGAGTAAAACGAGTCTGAAACAAGCTCGAACGAAAAAAAGTATAATATTATATATTCTCGAAATGTCAATACGGTTACAAGCGAATTGCTAAAAACGAAAATACACCAAAATGAGAATATCAAGAGAAAGAAAAAATGCAGATATTACATTCTACCCCTCTAAAAACAAGTTTCGTCCCAAAACATAAGAAGCAAACAACTCAGGATACCTAGCACACATGCTATCTTCGGTTTTCCAAGTTGCCTCCTCGACACCATATCACGACCACTGCACTTTGACCAAGGGAATGGTCTTATGCCTCAGTCGCTTCTCACGGTGCTCCAAAATCTTCAAGGGACGCTCCTCGAAAGTAATATCCTCGGCAATATCGATCTCACCATAATCGATGATATGACTGGGATCCAGAACATATTTCCTCAGCTGGGAAACATGGAAAATGCTATGAACGTGACTCAAGGCCGGAGGTAGTGCCAAACAGTATGCCAACTCACCGACTCGCTCGAGAATCTCAAAGGGTCCAATAAATCTCGGACTCAACTTCCCCGTCTTCCCGAAGCGAAAAACTCCTCTCGTCAGCGACACCTTTAGCAAAATGTGGTCTCCCACCTCGAATTCCAAAGGTCGACCACGGACGTCGGCATACGACTTCTGTCGACTCTGAGCGGTCAACGTCCGTTCTCGAATCAAATCCACCTTTCGCCTCGTCTCTAAAACAATATCCGGTTCGGTCCCGATCAAATCGGATGCTTCGTTCCAACAAATCGGCGATCGACATCGCCGCCCATAAAGCGCCTCATACGGTGCCATCCGAATTGTCACGTGCCAACTATTGTTGTACATGAATTCGATAAATGGCAAATGCTCCTCCCAGTCACTACTCCAGTCGAGACCACAAGCACGCAACATATCCTCGAACGTCTGTATAGTGCGTTCCGACTGCCCATCTGACTGAGGATGAAAAGAGGTACTCAAATGCAAACGAGTACCCAACGCCTCATGCACCGCCTGCCAAAAGTGCGATACAAAACGGCCATCCCGATCCGAAATAATAGACTTCGGAGTACCGTGAAGCCTCATAATTTATGCAATAAACACACGAGCCAACTTCTCCGGGCCCCAAGTATCCTTGATGCCCAGAAAATGTGCTGACTTGGTCAGGCGATCAACAATCACCCAAACCATATTCATGCCCGATATCAATCTCGGCAAACTCGTAATGAAGTCCATCGATATGTCTTCCCATTTCTATTCCGGAACGGGAAGTGACTGCAATAACCCGGCTAGTCGCTGATGCTCGATTTTGACCTGCTGACAAGTCAAACATCTCGCCACGAACTGTGCGACCTCCCCCTTCATATCATTCCACCAAAAGTTCCTCCTCAGGTCCTTGTACATCTTACTCGAACCAGGATGAACGGAGTAAGGCGTAGCATGGGCCTCATAAAATACCTGCCTCAGTGCAGTCGTTCGAGTACGCCTGCACGACTCTGGAATCTCAATACTCCATCTTCATGAATCACAAATCCAGGAGACTTTTCCTTAAGAACATTCTCTCGGATTTGAATAATCATCGGATCCCCCATCTGCTTCAGTTTAATTTCATCGATCAAAGACGACGAAATCTCTAAAGCACAGAGTTGCTCTACGGCTCCACGCAACGAAATCTCAACACTCAACTCAGTCAAATCCCGCTGAAGTTCGGCTTGAGATGTAAGGATCTCAAGTGTCTGCAATGCAACCGGTTTCCGACTTAAGGCGTCGGCCACGACGTTCTCCTTGCCCGGGTGATAAAGGATTTCGAGATCATAATCCTTAATCAACTCTAACCACCTTCTCTGCCTCATATTCAACTCCCGATGAGTAAATATGTATTTCATACTTTTATGATCGGTACAAATCTGACATGCAGAGCGGAAAAGATAGTAACGCCAAATCTTGAGCGGAAAAACAACTGCCGCTAACTCCAAATCGTGAGTAGGGTAGTTAAGCTCATATGGCCTCAACTACCTCGACGCAAACGCAATAGTCTTGTTGTGTTGCATCAACACACACCCAAGACCCTGACCCGAAGCATCGCTAAAAACGACAAAACCATCGTTGCCACAAGACAACGCCAAAATCTGGGCTGAAGTCAAACGCCTCTTCAGATCCTCAAAACTCGACTGCCTCTCGTCATTCCAGACGAACTTCTCGGACTTCTGGAGCAACTGTGTAAGTGGCCGAGCTAGTTTCGGGAAACCCTCGACGAACCTACGGTAGTAGCCAGCTAAACCCAAGAAACTACGGACCTCCTTCACATTCTTAGGCGGTGCCCAATCCAACACTGCCTCAACCTTCTGCGGGTCCACACGAACTCCCTTGGCTGAAATTACGTGACACAGAAACATCACTTCCTTCAGCCAAAACTCTCATTTCGAGAACTTTGCATAGAGTTGCTCGGTCCTCAAAATGTCTAACACTACTCGCAAATGATACGCGTGTTCCTCCTCATTCATAGAATAGATAAGGATATCGTCAATGAAAATGATGACACACTTATCCAAAAACTCAATAAAGACCTTGTTCATCAACTGCATGAACACTACCGACGTATTAGTTAACCCGAAAGGCATAACTACAAACTCATAGTGTCCGTATCTCGTCCAAAAAGCTGTTCTCGGAACTTCGGACTCCTTCACCTGAAGCTGATAGTATCCCGATCTCAAGTCGATCTTCGAGAATACCGAAGCCCCCTGCAACTGATCGAACAAGTCATCAATCCTCGGTAGAGGATAGTTGTTCTTGATGGTCACCTTATTTAGCTCGCGGTAGTGCGCCTTCGATATCGGAGCCGCACCCGGATCTAACTCAATAGCAAACTCTACCGCACAATCCGGTGGCAATCCCGGTAGCTCATCAGGAAAGACCTCAGGAAACTCACTAACAACTGGAATCCATGAAAGCTCGACTCCACCACTCTCCGCCTTCAAGGCATAGCACCAATAACCAATACACCCCTTTCGTAGGAGTCTCATCGCCTTCAAGGCGTTAATAACAAACTTCTGGTTTCTCTTTCGCCCCGCGAAAGAGTGCTCAGTGCCGTCCGCGGCTAGCATGGTGATGATCCTTGTGCGGTAGTGCATGATTGCACTATGCCGCTCGAGCCAATCATCCCCGAGAATCAAATCCTCACCCTAAATACCCACAACAATAAGATTATAGAGCCAAGCCCTCTCACAAATAAACACAGAACAGTCCCGGACCTCTCGATCACCAACGATTCTATCACCGCTAGGAAGTTTAACGATGAAAGGCTCACAAGGCGATAAACAGTCAAGACTCAAACGGCGCACACACTCCATAGAAATAAATGAATGCGTAGCACCCGAATCAAAAAAGCACACTGACAGGATGGGAATTGATGTGAACGGTACCTGTCGCCACAGTAGCCGCTGGATCATCGGCCCTCCTCATCTCATAGATACGCGGGTGGGCGGAGCCGACATTGGAAGCTCCCCCTCTAGCGGGCTGACCCCGACCTCTCCCTCGGCTAGCTCTCGGTGGAGACTGCGGAGCAAACGAGCCCTGGTTCACACTCGGCTCCCTAGGTGCTGGAAAAAAAGCCTGAGCACCAAGAAGGTGTCTTGCCCGCTCATAAAAGGAAGCCTTGTGGCCCGACTGACCACAAGTATGACAAGTCATAGGCGGACGAGGACACTCCTAGTTACGATGGCCCGGCTCGCCACAGTTAAAGTATTTGAGTTCACGAACGGAGGTTCTGGCAGCACCTCGAGGACCCCCATAAAAATGAGCTGAACCGCCCGTAGAGACACTCGCAGACTGAGATTTCTAGTGACCTCCACCCTTGTTACCCGCGAAATTTCTGGCGGATTTCTGTTTCTTACTCTCCCGAACCGCCGCACTGGCTGTCATCGACATATCATAGGCAAGAGCTCGACTCTGATAATCCTTCAAAGTAGTACAGACGAGCCCAGACATGTAGTCCCGAATTGATAGTTTCATTCGTCTAGAAAAGTGAAAAATTTTGTCGCTCTCCTCAACAACTTGGGTCTTCACGTAGCCCAACTTCCTCCGGTTGAGCATCATAGAAGGCATGGACTTGAGCCTGTCTAACCGGCCACGGGAAATACTCAGTCTCCATCAGGTCCTTGAATTCTGCCCATGAAGCAACATGATCCTTAGGCCCAACGGCCTCCCACCAATCAGCAGTGTCCCGAGTGAGAAAATACTGGGCAATAGGGACCTTGCGGTCCTCGGGACAGTTGGTGGCAACGAAGACTTTGGATATCTCCTTGATCCACCCTTCCCAGCCAATCGGGTTTGAGGCTCCCGTAAACTGAGGAGGATGCATCTTGATGACATCCTGAAGCCAACGATCTGTTCCGCCCCGATTAGCATGGGCCGAATTCGGGTTCTGAACCACCTGGGCTATCGCCGCCATTTCGTTCACCATTTGTTGCATAACGGCCGCAACACCAATATTGGCGCGGTCCTAGAAGAAGCATGACTATGTTGGTCACCAGTACTGCCGGCTCCCGAAGAATGTGACATGGCCACCCCAACGGCTGCCCCACATCCCCAGCCGCGTCCACGGCCACGACCACAACCACGGCCTCTTCCAGCATCCATACTGGTGTTAAGAGATAGCAAAAACAACTCGATGATAAGCAAGAGACGAAAAACATCCACAATTCAAGAAACGGAATTACGTTACGAGAAAACAAAAAATCGAGTAAGGAAAACTTACGAGCACTGGAAGTACCGAGATGCTGGAAGCGGTGTGACAATGTGCAGAACAAAACACAAGTAGACCCAAATAACCGACAAGCCTAGGTATCCATAAACCTGGCGCGCTCCGATACCATTTTCTGTAACACCCCCGAGATATTCAATATATATTACAGTGTCGTGGACCCCTATATGGGAGCCACCAGGCTAGACACGAAAAACCACAGTAAAATCACACATCATCCAGATGAAAATCAAATAACACGCCCGATACAACCGGCGGGATAATCTACATCAACAACCATAAATAACTCCAATGAATACGAATCACAATTCGAAGAGAAAAGCCTAAGTACTCGCGAGTACAATCTATACGTTTAAAAAGTAGACAACAACCATATGGAATGGAATAATGGAAATAAAAGGACTCAAATGCACATGTAAACGACCCTGGCCAGCATCCTCGTACTGTCCCAGTGCTCGCTCGACCGGATGATCATAACCTGAAATCCATAACAAGAATTTCCCCACAACGGGTACCCAGAGGGGTTAGCAATTATGCTAGTACAAGTAATCAAGGCAAACTATTCGCTTACACATTTCATAGTACACACCAAATTCATTCAAAAGACAAAACCAGACATGTCTTTTCCGAAAACAAACAGTCAAATAATTTGCCTAGGACCGGGACGAAGCCACAAATCCCACCCGAGGCCTCTAAGGACCCTCATGAGCTGGCCACTTCATAAAACAGATCACGCACAGGCATCGCCTAGGACCGGGACGAAGCCATAAATCCCACCCAAGGCCTCTAAGGACCCTCCCGAGCTGGCTAGCGAAACAAACTCGTGAATCCAGGGCTAAACCATTGGATTCCCTCCGTGATCCTGTCCGACCCTCTCGAGGTGAGCAAAGCACACACAATATACATTACCATTTCATGTTAAGCATAAAGGTTTCCAAAAATACTTGCCTTGAATAATTTACGACACAACGAACGGAAGGAAAAACACCAACGAACACTAAGAACCGACAATCACGAACCTAACTATTCGAAGAACACAATCACAACTAATCCTAAACGAATACGGAATTGGAATACACCCGAAAACCCGCTTACGATTCATGTATATTCGTATAAAAACAACAACGAGGGCGGACCACAACCAAACCCTCTCGATTACAAAAATACCACGAAGTATACCATGAATCCGTAGGAAAACCAATAATACCAACAAGATTAATCATATTCATCTTGAATTAATCTATCATACGGAACGAATCGGACGAAAACGTGAAAACCCTTAATTTACCCAAAAACAAGGTTCTAGGAGTTTACCTCGAATTAATGATGAAGAACACGATTAGATGTTGATATTACACTCCAAAAACTCGAAGAAGATGATGGCTCGGACTTACAAAGCTTCAAATCGCCGGAAGTGCAAAGAAAATCGCCTAGGAGTCGGATGGGGAGGAGGAGAAGTGAAAATGGCCGAAATCGGTCAACTCCTGGATTTATAAACTCAGGCCGAGTTACGTACGTCAACCACAGGTAGCTAACGTATGTTAGCTTGTTAACGTACGTAAGCTATCCCATGCTTACGTACGTAACGAAAATTGCAGAATTGCTTGTACTATTTTACACACACCGTTACGTACGTAACAGCAACATGCATTACGTACGTAATGCTCCTTCCTGGGGAGTACAGGCCGCAACCACTGGCAAGGAAAAATGATCCGTATCATTGTATTATTTGCCCCGATCGGGCAAACGCTTGGTCGTTTTGTGATGTTTAGCCTGATAGATCCTTGTGTGAAGTATCTACGGCGTGTAATATTCCCATACGGTTTTGGGGGTGTTACATTGTAATTGCAGGTTTCAGCCTTGTGGATTCCTGAAATGGATCAACGGTACTGTAGCAGTCCTGGCCCCGGACGGGGTGTGGTATCAAAGTGTAAGTACATAGATACCTAGGCTGTCGGTTATCGGATCTTATCGTGTCGTGTCGTATTTGTTGTTCAATATTGCTATGCTGCCATCATCTTATGCGCCCTACGCCGTAAGTCTCTCTGATTCCTAGTTTCTTTTGAACTTAGTTGCATCCTATCCTGAATTAAAGATTTACCTTTGAACTATCCCCTATATTTGGATGGTGCTGATCAGTTCCTTTTCCCTTCTCTGTCATGTCTAGTGTTATGTTATGAGTAAAGGATGGAATGAAATTGGATAATACAGATTTGAACAATGTTGGGGATTTGGGAGTTTTGGATTAGGGATAGTCTATGAATTTTGTTAAGTAACAATAATTTTGTATGTTTCTATTGTGGTAGGGGAGTTTGAGAAAAAAAAATTGATTATCGATGGTCCTTTGGAACAATGGATATTAGTACAAATCGATATTAGTATAAAATTATGATGTCGGGATATGAGTAACCAGGCTAATATGAAATTTTTATGCATTTGGCTGGATTTACAATGTCTGAACCAGAAGTGCAGTCAGCTATGCATCTCATTGATTTATAGTTTTGATAGTGATAACTATAAAATGTGACATGTAGTCTGGGAAGGTCGTTCTCAGCTCAATGGCTATATATATATATATATATATATATATATTTTATAAGTCATTATGAAAAATATATATTTGGTGATTTCAAAGAAAATGTGTGAATTCAGTATTATAAAATAAAAAAAATATTTATCAATTTTGACAAAACAATCATTTTCGTTCTTGAACATATGGTATTTTGAGAAAAAAAAAATCATTATTATATTTTGATTGAGAAATTTTAAATATCTATAAAATCAAGTATTTCTATTTCTAGAAGGTACGTACGATCCAGATATTTTAGTACAAGATATCAAAATTTTGACGTTTTCGAGGAAGAATGGTGGGTGTTCTGGGATGAGAGAATTTTTTTTTTGATATATTTTTATTAAATGGTGATTTGGAACTTTCGATAAAAAAAGAGAGGTGATGTTTTTAATCTTTTAAGTAAAGGAAACATATTGTAGTAATTTCATTCAGAACGACACTCTTGAATCTTGAATGGATTAATAAAGAGTTGATTATTATGCAAGGAATATATTTTTGTATTATAGAAGAAAGGTTGATATTGAAATGTTTATTGATGGCGTATATTTTGACAATAGAAGCTTATGATGTTGTGTTTTATGTAGCAGGTAAAACTCAATATTCTGTAGTTTTGAATAAAGGTGAGAGTTTTAAATTTTAAAAAGGTAATGTGTTGATTTTAACCAATAAATAGAATTTGTTTGCAAAATAATATATTGATGAAAAAAAACTAAAGCCAGAGAATCAGAAAGTCTTTTTACGAGTTAAAAACGTATTTTAGTGAGTTCGAGTAAGGACCATGCACATCGAAGCTTAGTAAAGGATTGACTGATCTTGGTTGAGGAAGGGATTATGTAGTGGACAGCGTTTGTGATAGATGGTGTTGATAGGATATAGATGTAGAAAGTAATAATAGTACATATGGATGAATATTGCTACAACAATTCATTCCAATTATCTACAATATGGAACTAAGATTTCGTTGATTTCAAGCTTAGAAGTTATAATTTTACGGATATTATATAAGATGATTGGAGATACAAACACGTGGGAAGATGGTACGATTTGTATTTTGGTTAAGCCAGACGAGTTGATGTAAATTAGTTGTTGAAAGGTTGATATCGCACTCTAGAATATTAGGAAGTGTCATAAAGAATATGTGGTATTTAAGACATGTAGATTGTTTTTATTGACGGTATTACTTTCTCAAATAGTATTTTAATTTGAAAAATTAATTCACGATAATGATTTTGCGAGGTATTTAAATAACGATTTAACTTACTTTTGGAAATGTTCTCTAAAAATAAACAAACAAATAAATAAATAAACTCGCTGACAAGAAAATATGTTGTAATGAAAAGATTCATGTTGTAATGAAAAGTTTCTTTTATAAATTTTGTTTGAAAAAAATGTAATTCAAGGCATAACTATCAATGTTTCATCATAGCATGGATCAGATACTTCAGTGTAATAATGATAATTAATAAACAAACTGAGATGTTTTGAAAATATTGACCTCAGTAACATGCGGCGGGTCAAAATGGTAATATCGGGTCAAGATGAGATACAATACTACTGGTCGGGTGATCTTAATTGAATTAGTAATGTCCTGGGATGACAGAGTTGTTAGATAATTGCCTGAAATATTTTATACAAAAATGGTTGCGTGTGATATCAATCGGGATATTTTGTTATATATTTTAAAACAGCTAGACTCATGTTGCGAACTTATTTTCATAAATTAACGTGTGCAATATCCTTTTCCTAGAAGTATTTTAAAAGCGTTTGTGAATCGAATTGTATATTTCACTAATAATATTTCTTCAAAGTTATTTCGAGCGTATTATATCAGCATAAACTAGTAGAGTATTTAAGTTGTATTATTTTGAAAGTTAACCTATTATTTATATAATATTATTTTGGTCCACACCAAGTTATCATTATAAGGAATGAACAAATTCATGATAACAGAAAGAGATGATGGAGCTATTGCAGTAAATCGAGATGTGGATGTAGTGATTGTGAATGGTTAACTACAGGGTAAGATCTATCAAGAAGACGAGGTTAGGGTGAATTTTGACATGGGTTAATGTCGTGTACGGCGATTGTAAATCGGTTAATATTAAAGTTGACTGTTTTGTCTATGCTACAGTATGAGTATGAGTATATCGATTTTGGTTAAACTAATTTATCTAGGAATATGAAGTTCGAATCAATCATTTCATATTACTCTAATGAGTTAACGATATTGGGATGACAAAAAGAATTAGTTGAGAATGAGCCACGGAGTAAGATTTTGATGAACGACCGGGTCGATTCTGGAACGACAAGTGAAGTTAAGGCTTAGTGATACGGAGTCGAAGAGGCTGTCTGGGAAATGGAGGGCAGTAGGGGGACACACTACCATGAGCTTTTCACAGCCAAAGTTTCTGGATGAAACTTCTTTTTAGGGGGGAAGGGTGTGATACCCCGTGGTAAATAAACCGAATGACTTTATATTTTGTGAACCGTCGAATAAATTTGGTTATTATGTCGGACTTTAGAGTTATACCACCCCGCACTTGTTAGAGTGTTGAACCTAAATTTCCGTAATTTCGGCGTGTTACTATATATTTTATATATATAATATTTTGTACATCCCCGCTTTAGTGACAAATTATCGGGACGGAAAATTGAAATAATAATAATAATAACAATAACAATAATAATTATAATGATAAGTACACGTATATACGACTGAACTATCATGATAAAATATAATGTAATATATGTATATGCACACATATAATTAATTTAATTATATATATATATATATATATATAATTAAACAAATCTCCCCTATATACTAATGCAGAATATGCTGATCCTAAGTGACAGCTTCTCATGCTTCAGCTGTCACATGTCTTCTGCTGGTGCTTCGTGTGCTTATGTGTCAGTCTCTCATGCTTCATCAGGCACATAATCAATTATCGACCCAATTATCACTGCATTAATTACATTATAATTATACATCAAAGAACTCATACCTAGCTTATTAATTTTTACAAATCAAGGAATATGAATTATGAATAAATCGAAATTGATTATATTTACAGATATATTTCACGCTTTCATTAATCGAAAATTTAAATCCCAAACAAAGAGAAATTTAATATAGTAGTGTGCACTATATATATTAAAAACTTAAATTTAAAATCTCGCGCAAATATTATGTATTTCCACTAATTAATATGTTTATATTAGTTAGTCATTATAATTAGGTATATCAATAGAAAAATATCAACTGAAATGAAAGATACTTGGGAGTATTGCAAAGGAAGTGTGGAATATATAATTAAAAAGTACTCGAAGTTCTAATGAATTAAATAAATCAAAACAATTTTATTAAAAATATTATTGAAAGTGTAGAAATAATAATTTTAATTATTTCTTATAAATAAATCAAAGAAACTATAGAATAAGTCAATTACTGTATCTTAGTTTTAAATCTTGTTTAATTAATACAAAATAATAAAATAAATGAGAAAACTCATATTTACTAAATTATATAATTATTGATTTTATAAATCTTCAAATCGATATTTGTAAATACATAAGAAATTAAATTTAATAATAATATACTAATCCGTAGATTTATCTTCGTATAAATAGAATTAAAGAAAATAAATTTATCGTTCAAATATAAGAATTAAATTATCTCCTTCTTGGATATTTAATAGAAATCGTTAAATATTTATTGAACTATTTTGGCAAGAAAAGGAGCAAAAAATGACGTGTAGCCAAATCTATTTTTAAAAATTTCTCATAAGACCAGAGTGTACTTTTTCTTCCTAAAATATGTAAGCAATTTTTTTTGATAACAATATATTTATTAATCGAATGATCTCTAAATAAAAGAGGGTTATAGAGAATAAAATTAGACTATAAATCTTTTTAAAAATATATCTCGATAAGTATTTTAATTATTTTTAATTTTTAGTCACTCAAAAAATCGAAAATTCGTGTGAAAAAAGAAGGGAATTATTTTCCTACTGCAAGAATAATTGATTTTCTAAGAGATTTTAGTTTTGTTTATTTTATTTTCTAATATGCTTTGGATGATGCATATTTGTAATATTTTTGTACAATTGCTTCATAACATTTATTATATTATACTACGCATTTAGGAGTAAAGTATTTATTAAACAAATAATATTAAACTCATCAGATAGTAGATTGCCATTTAAATTCCAAAGAATAAAATTTCCATTAATTATGTTTTTCCATAATTATGCACTCTCTCATGTTGTCGTGCATCTGCCAAGACTCGTATTCAATCGTGGTCAGTTTTATGTAGCCGTATCAAAATTAAGAGCACAAAAGACTTCAATTTTTTTTATTGCGACAAGAGTGGTGTAATCATAAATAGAACAACTAATGTAATTTTCAAAGAAGTGCTATAAAATTTATGGTGAATGGTTCTCTAATATGCATTTCTATGTGATTTTTTTTTATACTCTCATATTTTATACGGGTGGTATATACTAGTATAAGTACATATAACGGATATACATGACGAGCACACACACCAGCACACACATATACTGAAGGCTGGGAACAGCCTAGAAGAAAAGAAAGAAAAAAAAGGAAAGAAAAAAGAGGGAGAAGACGAGAGATAGACAGGATAAAGGAGAGGAAGAAGAAGAAAGGGAAGAGAAGAGGCAAAATTCCCTGTATTCTTGGTAAGTCTTCTTCTATGGGATGTATTAATGTATGTGTGTATCGTGTGTGTGTGTGTATGTTTAATTGTGTGCGTTTGTGTGTGCTGGGTTTGTATGGTTGTGTGTGTGCTGGGGTGTATGTGTATGTTGTGTGCGGGTGTTCGAATTAATGTGTGTGTGTGTGCTGGGGTGTATGTGTATGTTTGTATGGGTGTGTGTGTGTGTTGTGTCGTTTGTGGGTGTGTTCTTGGGTGTGTGTTGGCCGTGAGTATATGAGTGTGTGTAGTCTGTATATGTGTGTGTGAGTGACCGTGTATGTGTGTGGGGAAAAGAGGAGAATTTTTGTGGGCGCCCGGTAGGCGTCGACGGAGTGCCGACTTAAGAATCGAGGCCTTTTAATGTGTAAAATTAATGTTAGTCGATAACAAAGAAGCTCCTGGTGAGGTTCCGATGGGAGGGAAAGGCTAAACCGAGGATTAGGTGGTCGTAGAAAGTTTTGGGGTGAAAATCATAAATTTTGAAAGTTTAGGGCTATGTCACTTGGAAATTAGAAAAAGATTTGGACTTGATTGAACTAAATCTTACCCTAAAACTATATTTTTTTGTACTTCACCATTTGACCCTAAATCAAGTATTCAACTATTCCTGATTGACCCCCTAAACCTTTAAAAAGGTTTTAAAATTATATTTTGACCCAAATACTTTCATGTTTTTTTAGAAAAGCTTATAACCTTCCGTTTTCGATCCAAAATAGGTTAAACGACCTCCAAACGGCTCCTAATTTGAAACACAAGTTTCTTTTACCCCGACAACGCGCGAGGTGTATCCACAATCACATTCTCACCCTTAAATCGGCTAAACTTGAGAGTTGAGTTCTAATATTTACATAATTCGTAACGCAATAATTATATAATATTATTCATTCTAGGTCGAAGATCTGGTGAATCACCCATTTCACTTTCTTGCCAATCGAACTTTTTCATTGACTGGACTACCAGGCAAGTACTTTGATTATGTTTTATATATTATCTTGCATTTGAATTTATACACTAGTAGAAAAATACCATTTCACATCGGACTTTTAACATCGGTTATGTTGGAACCGATGTAGAAAGTGACGCGACCATTTTCTAAATCGGTCTAAAATAACCGATCTAGAAAGTCCATTTTCTAGATCGGCTCTAAAATTACCGATCTAGAAAGTGTCATGATCATTTTCTAGAGCGGTTGTTTTAGAACCGATATAAAACCCACTCAAAAAATTGTATTTAAATTTAATATAAATGTAAGTTTATCAAACAACTCACCTTAGCCTAGTGGTTGGGACTTCACTCTCCAACTACAAGGTCAAGGGTTCAAACCCTCATGACAACAAATTGAACATTCATATTTCAAGACTAGGTTGGGCCCGGTCTCGGATCAGGTCTCGGGTCGGGCCCTTTGTGGTCGGGTCGGGTCCGGGTTGTAGTCGGGTCGGACCCGAGCTGGGTTAGAGTCATTTTTTTGGAAAAAATAAGACTTTCTAGATCGTTCAAATAGACTTTGTAGATCGGTTAAATAACCGATGTACAAAGTAGACTTTCTAGATCGGTTCTGAAAATCAATGTAGAAAGTCCAGACTTTCTACATCGTCTGGATCTATAACGGTTATTTACCGATTTAGAATGTTTCTTTTACCTGATTTAGAAAGTATTTTTTCTACTAGTGATAAAATGACGTTTTACTATGGAATTGCGACGGTATCAAGATTATATGTGAAATGTGATGAAATTGTGGTTTGTGGTCGAGTAAAGCCATGGAATACCCTGACGAGGACTCTGGGTATGATGAGGTGCGATCCTCGTATCACTCGACGAGTTATACAACTAGGGACGGTCTGACGAGGCCTCTGGGATACGGAGGGGTGAGAACCTCGTATCATTATAGCCCATGTGGTTATTGAATGTGATATATGTATTATTCCAGAAAAATGACATGATAATCTGATACCTTGCATTCTTTCATTTTATATGCATAATGCGATACATATTCATGTTATCAATGTACTTGCACCGGCTGTTTGCTGACTTCTTCGGTGGTGGATACATTATTTATGTATTCAGGTAAAGAAAACCATGACGAGCAAGGGAAATGAGGGCACGAAGACAAAGGGCACCAGCGATATGGCCTCCTGATAATTCAGTCTTTTATCAGTCGTCTTTACCTCAGTTGTTGTGTACTCGCTAGTACGGTTTGATATTGCTGTATATTTATGATGCTCGTGTGTGGGCCTGAGTTTGAATTTGAGTCTAGTAGCCTGTATGATAAACATACTGCTGGAGTTACTTTGTTATTACGAAATCCCTCCAAACCAATTCATGCTGTGAGTATGTTCGACCTCGCAGGTCATGGTATTATTGTTGTGTTTATTCGACCTTGCCGGTCGTTATTAGTCATTGTAATTGCAGGTTTTAGTCTTGTGGATCCCCGAAATGGATCCACAACACTGTAGCATTCCTGGCCTAGGATGGGTTGTTACACTTAAGCCCGTTGTGCTGGAAATAAAATGCAGCAGGAGCGAAGTTGGGAAAAATTTTATTGGGATAAACAATCATGTACCGTGTTTTGATAAATTGCCAACATACAGCAAGTGCTATCCCGAAGACAATTATACAGCAAGATGTCAAGTGCCTCAATCATACAGCAAAAGAATAAAGTGCCATCATACAGCAAGAAGCTCATCAGTCGATGACACCAAGTATGGAAGTTGTCCTGAAACATTCATACAACATCCTTTCATACAGCAGCGCTAAGATAGCCTACAGCGTGAAACCTACAACTACAGCAGTATAAACGCAACATGTTGGATACAGCAAACAGGCTGTAAGTGTTGAGATCTTCAACACTTATCCAACAGGACTGAAGACCGTTGGAATGGAATCTACTTTATACGCTAAAGTCAAGCCACCGTTTGAAAAGAAGTATTTAAATACTGACTGGATAAAGTATTTAAATACCAGCCGACAAAGATCCTCAGACTAGGAGCAAAATCTGGATCTTATATTTTGCAAGTCAAACAACACGGAGTAGACTCTTTGATGAACGGATCTATTCCCAATAGATCTATTCCAAAGGCTATATATACCCTGAAGTTTGAAGATCATATCAACAACGACATACACGAATATTAATAAGATCAAGATCTGAAAACTGAGCAAACTGAGATATACTGAGATACACTCGTGAACATCACAAGAATAGTATATCAAGAGCAATCATATTTCTTCAAGCATACTGCCAATCCTGAGAGAAGAAATATAGAAGTGCTCAACCTTTAACAACACATCATCAGCTCAAAGCTCAAGAAGTCAAGTTGTTGTTCAACCCGTGATCTTACATTTGAAGAAAACCATCATCCCTATGTGGACTGAAGAAAGTCTTGCTTTTCATGAACTGTGTGTGACGGATCTGCATTGAATATGAAGCTTCAAAACTGTGTGTGAAGAAGCAAGTCAAGTGATAGCTTTGACTAACCTGTGTGAACTGTTGAAAGCGACAGTCTTTGTATCAATCTGTGTGAACGATACAAGGAGAGGTTTGATTATAGACACGTAGTTGTGTACGTATTGTTTATAATAAACATTTTTACTCCTGTGTGGAGGACCAGTAGACATAGAGGGGTTTAACTTGAACCATATTAAATATCGTGCCATTTACCTTCTACACTTATCATTTTCATCGCTGTGATTATTTTATAAGTATATATTGCATACCCTGTACGCACCAAGCTAACATGAAAAAATCTAGTTGCTGTATTTACAGCAACTTACTTTAACAAGACTTCCGCTACGCATTCTAATTTGTAAATCATACAGCTTGTTGCTTAAACACTTTCCAAGCTGTATTCTATATACTTAGTGGCCAACAAGTTTGATTAAAGTGTTTTACTCATCAACGAGCACAAAACCTATTTAGGCATGCTAATTAATTAACTACTAAGATTAATAAGCAATTTAAATATTATTTATTATTTATTAAATAAATATGTTGGTAAATTCAATATTCTAATCTAGATCAAAGAACATAGTATATTACCTTTTGAAGCGTAGTGGTTGCTTGCTCATTGATCTTCTTGTATTTGTACCTTTAGATCTTCTAGAGTATGATCTGCCTTAATCCGGACGTTGTGTGGGCAACGAGCTATCGAATATTGCTTGGACAAAAGTGGATCGGCCGAAATATTGTTTCTCACAACTCTCAATTTTCTTTTCTTCAAGTAATCCTGATGTGTAGCAAGAATTAAAGTGTGATCTTAATTGTGGAATCAAAGACACAAGTCAAGATCCACAATTAGACACTAAAAAGAAAAATCGAAGTTTCTTGTGTATGAAGAAGTAATTTTCGGCCGAACCGATAATGTCCTTATTTAGAGGCTTTTGGACTACTCTAGGGATCTTAATGAGGATTAAGGTTAGGACTCCTAGTGCAACCCAACTTTCTATATTAATCCCTTTCCTAATATGGTTGAGTTCACTAATATCAATTCATTCACTAAAGAATCAATATTGCACTTCCAACCCAATTCCCAATATACAAAATCGGGCTTCTTATTTAAATATATTATTTCCTGTGTTTAAGATATCGAATGTCTATTAATTAATTTTAAGCTACTGACAGCTTTAATTAATTAATATATTATCCAAGAGTAGTACCACTTGAACCTTATTATTATATCAAAATTAAATCCACCTCCGGGGTTTAATATAATAATCATTATCGATCTCCTCAAGGGGACCATCAACCCGTACGAGTCGGGACACGATTTCTAGTTATAATAATAATTGCCATATAAATAATATTATTGCCCAAGATATGATGCTTATTGAGTCAATCACTTTGACTCTCACCCATGATAAATCAAATCAAAAATATTATAAATACACAATTAAATATTATATACTTAGAATTAAGAAATAATTATCTGAGATTTACATTCTTCTTACATTCAGTACAGAAGACACTATCTCACATCGATCCAGTTCAACGTATGCAAATACGCTAATGCATGCTAATAGTCAAGACTAACTCATCTCAAGCATACACTACAACCTTTCACATAATATGTCTAATAATTATATAGGTTGTGAACTATTATATTATTTTCTAAGGCAGCGATAATGTGATCTTCCGTGTGACACCAACACACCACATTATCTACAATATAAAATAATTAGACATTTCATTTGCATAACTATAACGTGAATAAATATGCAAAATATGTGATTAAATGTAGTAAATATTCTCATATGTAGTTACAGGGAAATAAGGTAATACAAGCATAAAGTATGCTTTGCAGTATACAACCCTAACAATCTCCCACTTATAGTCAAAGCATGCTTTTATGTATACTACTCTATTACATAGTCTATCATTTCTCCAACTTATACTCAAAGCAATGCTGCCATACATCGTAATCCCATTCCTTCCACATGCCTTTAAAAAACTTCTGAGAGTAGGCCTTTTGTGAAAGGATCAGCAAGATTATCTTCCGATGCAACCCTGGCTACAACTACTTCTCCTTCCTTTATGAAGTGTCATATGATGTGGAACTTGCGGTTGATATGTTTACTTGCCTTGTGGGCTCGTGGTTCCCTTGAATTTGCGACTGCACCGGTATTATCACAATAAAGTGTAATATCCTTTGGCAAATCGGGAATCACATCTAAGTCATGTAGGAAGTACTTGAGCCATACCGCCTCCTTGGCTATCTAAGAGGCTGCCACGTACTCGGCTTCCATGGTAGAGTCTGACATGCATTTATGCTTCACACTCCTCCAACTAATGGATCCACCTCCCAGGCTAAACACATAACCTGAAGTAGACTTGGACTTTTCTTTGTCTGATGAAAAATCCGAGTCAGTATAATCCACTGGACAGAGGTCGTCTGATTGATATACTATCGTATACGCCATAGTCTTTCATAGGTACTTGAGTATGTGCTTGACAGTAATCCAGTGTCCTGGTCCCGGGTTCGACTGATATTTAGCAGCCATTCCTACAGCATCATAGATATCTGGTCTAGTGCAAAGCATAACATACATGAGGCTTCCCATAGCTGACGCATAAAGGTTCAACTTCATGTCATCTATCTACTTTTGTTTCTTGGGACACATATCCTTAGATAGTTGAATTCCATGTCTGTAAGGTAGAAAATCTTTCTTCGAATTCTTCATGCTAAACCGCTTTAGCACTGTATTGATATAGGATACCTGAGATAAGCACAACATACTTTTCTTCCGATCACAAAAGATCCTGATTCCAAGGATGTGTCCTGCTTCTCCCAAATCCTTCATATCGAACTGCTCAGATAGCCATACCCGTACACCCGACAACTCGTTCATGTTGTTTCCAATTAGAAGGATATCATCTACATATAGTACAAGAAACACCAACACGTTTCCATCGTATTACTTATATACACAACTCGCACTCGAACATTGGATGAATCCATATGACTGGACTACCTCGTCAAATTGAGTGTTCCAAGATATAGATGCTTGCTTAAGTCGATAAATGGATCTCTTAAGCTTGCACACTAAGTGGTCTTCTCCTTCAGCAATGAATCACTATGGTTGGTGCATGTAGATTTTCTTGTCTAGACTTCCATTCAAGAATGCAGTCTTGACATCCATTTGCCAAATCTCCAAATCCAAATGTGCAGCTATAGCTAAAAGAATCCAGATTGACTTAAGCATGGCTACTGGCGAAAAGCTTTTATCATAATCAATACTCTCTTTCTGAGTGTAACCTTTCGCTGCAAGCCTCACTTTGAAGGTTTTAACCTTCCCGTCACCTCCTTTCTTTCGCTTGTAGACCCACTTAATCCCAATGGCTCGTACCCCACCAGGTAGTTCTACTAGATCCCATACTTGATTGGAATCCATAGATCCCATTTCTGATTCCATTGCTATTTTCCAGGAGTCAGCATCTTTATCTTGGATTGCCTCCTTGTAAGTCCAGGGATCTGATTCATCTTTGCCTGGGATTGAGTCCGAAGACTGTCCCATGCCTATGAATTGCTTCGGTTGATCAACAACCCTCCCACTATGACAAGGCAAATCCTGAGTTGGTGTAAAAGTCTCAAAATCGATATATGGTGCAGTGTTAGTTGGCACTTGTAAGATTGGTATAGACGGAGTCTCGCCCCTCAACTCTTCCAGAATTATTTCGCTCATGGGCTTGTTAATAATCATATCATCCTCTTCTACGAATCGGGCATTGGTGCTAACAATGACCTTCTGATCCTGGGGACTATAGAACAAGCCACCCTTCGTTCCCTTAGGACATCCTACAAACAGTCCTACTTTTGTACGAGATGCCAACTTATCAGCTTCCTTATTCAGCACACGTGCTGGAGGACCCCAAATCCGAACATGTACTAGACTGGGCTTTCGCCCACTCCACAATTCTGTGGGTGCTTTTGGAACTGATTTCGAAGGCACCAGGTTTAGAATGTATGTCGCTGTTTATAAGGCGTATCCCCAAAATGAAATACTTAAATCCAAATAACTCATCAGTGATCTAACCCTTTCTAAAAGAGTTCTCTTCCTTCTCTCAGCAACACCATTTTGTTGTGGAGTTCCCAGCGCAGTGAGCTGAGATGAAATCCCCTCATTTGCCAAGTAATCCAGAAACTCTCTACTAAGGTATTTGCCACCACGATCAGATAGTAGTGACTTGATACTCTTTCCATGATGCTTATCCGTTTCTGCCTTAAAGTCTCTGAACTTGTCAAAGGCTTCAGACTTACGTCGCATTAAATAGATATATCCATATCTCGAATAATCATCTATAAGCATGATGAAGTATTCGAAATTACCCCTAGCCTGGTTATTCATTGGACCACATACATCTGTACGAACTAATTCTAACACAGTTTGAGCACGGTTTCCCTTGGTCTTAAAAACCCTTTTGGTCATCTTACCTTCTAGACAGGATTCACAAATTGGAAATGACTCAACTTGGAGGTCATCCAATGGGCTATTATCTACCAATCTTTGAATCCTCCTAAGGTTTACATGACCTAACCGCAAATGCCACAGATATGTTTGGTTTATGGTCGAAGGTTCTTTTCTCTTTTTAGGTTTAGACAAAGATTTAAGCAATTTATGTTTATATATCAGAGTTTGTGCAGTATTAATGACATACAGTCCAGCAGTAGAAATACATTGGCAAATATATTCACTGTTTTTTCTAATAATATCATCATCATCAAAAGAAACTGAATAACCATCACATTTTAATTTAGAAACCAGAATCAAACTCATTCTAAAATCTGGTACTAATAATACATTATTAAGGACTAATATTTTATCATTAATCTTCAACTGCACGACTCCCACTGTAAACGCCATAAGATTGGAATAATCGCCCCAGTTGATGGTGATCTCACCCGCACTAAGCTACTTGGTTATCTGAAAACCATGCGAGTCAAAGCAAACATGATCAGTGGAGCCTAAATCAACTATCCAAAGTAGAAGAACAAACTGCCAAACATGTTTTGACTACTAGTGTACGAGACATACCTTTCTTAGAGCAGGGCAGTCCGCTTTAAATTATCCTTCCTGACCGCATTTGTAGCACTTTTCCTTTGGCTTTTTGTTCGCCTCAGGCTGATGAGCCTTGCTTTTTACCTTGAGAGTTGCCACTTGCTTCTGGCCCACTTGTTTCTTCTTCTTCCCCCACTTGGATTTAGTAGTCGAAACACTAGTAGCTGCAAGAACTTGATACCCTTGCCTGAAGAGACCTTCCGCATCTTGAAGCTCTGTCAGCAATTCCGCCAAGGTATACTCCTTACGATTCATATTGTAGTTTAGGCGGAACTGCTCAAAGCTCCTAGGTAAGCTGCCTAGGATGATATCGACTTGCGTTTCCGCGTCGATAGTTGTCCCTAAGATATCAAGTTCCTTTAAATGAGAAATAATGTTTAGAACATGATCCCTTACCGGGGTTCCTTCAGGTATTTGGGTCGTTGTAACACCCCCAAATCCCATTGGGTCATTACAGTGCCGTGGACCCCACACCAGGAGATCCACGAGGCAAACACGACCAAAATACAACAAACTGATCAAAAGGGGAATCACAGTCCCTACTATGACATCCGACATAATATTCCGATATGGAATTTCAACGACAAAAGTGGGCCTACATGGCCAAAATAAAAATATAAAAACATCCACGAGCCTTGCTCGATTAATACAAAATGACAACAACTGACAAAGTTGGAGTACTCCAAACTTTCTGACCAACATGAACACCAAAACATCTCGGACTAGTATCGCTCGAATGCCTCATCGCCATCGTCATGCCCCTATGTCTCAACTCTTTCCTCTCAAGCACCTAAAACATGTAAACATGTTCCGCCTCCATGGGGTCAGTCATCCAGATAATGAACATCAAATGCATGTACAACATAATATGCATCCAAAGGCAGAATAAACGGTACAACAATGGTAGTACTATATGCTCACAAACCAAAGTAAGAATCGAGCATTCGTGAGATATTATGCCCGGGCATACGATCGGTACCTGCTCAACAGTTTTGTAATACCCGTAATTTCGGTTTCCGATAATTTCTTTTTTTCGGCAGAAGTCCATTTTGGCGACTCGCTCATGACCGTTTCGTCAATCTGAGAATGATTAATTCTATACTTTTTGACATCCGGGTTCATTTTGGTATCGTTTTGTTGAGTTCCGTGCTTTTTAGCGACTTTTCTGCACTTGAGTTCGATTCTTGCGAATCTCGTTCGAAACTGCTGTTTCGAGTTTCCCATAAGTCCGTTTAACTTTGTTAGACATGTTATGAACTTCGGTTTGGTTATTCGATCACGTATCGTGATTTTCGGGCGTTTTGGGCCATTTTGTAATTTACCCAAAGTTATGGGTATCCATATCTGTAACGCCCTGTTTACATTAATATTTATTTAAAAATTTTTTTTTGAAGAACATGCATACTTTTAAATGTCCAATAATCTATTTATGAATTATATTTTATACATCATAATTTGCTTTATTTGTTTTCATGAACATGTCAAATTAATTTTTGTCATTTTATCTCATTATGTAACTTATCAATTCTAGGCCCAAATTTAATCTTCAAAATTTATTAATCCTTATTATTTAACCCAACTATATTGAGGTTTAATTATTTTTATTCTTTTTAGTAACTTCCAAATTAAATTCTTTTATTTCAAGCCCAAAATCATATTTTGTCTAGAAAATTTTTTTTAACCTCAAGCAATACCCAATCTAAGGATATATATCTATTAAAATGTATGGTCATCCATGTACCATATTTTTATTTATATCTAGATTCAAATATTATAATAGTTATTTATATATATAAAAAAACAAGCCCAACTTTTCAACTTTTGTAGCATTAAATCATCAACCAAATTGACCTTTCAATTGTAACATTTACATTCATACAATTCATAACTAATTATGGAGTTATAAAAACAAAGACAAAAAGAATTAAACACATTCATTACTTAGGTTTCACACATTAAATTGCATTTATTTGGGATTGATCATATTATAACAGATAAAAATTTACTTTAATCATTTTCATGAGCATAATTATGCCATATCAAATAAATTATTTCATTTTCAAATTCGTGTCACATCTTTTACATATCATAAATTATAGGTCTGAATCAAATTTTATATATTCAATTTATTAAATAAATGAATTCTTCTTCTTATTATTGTTGTCGTTATAGTAAAATAAATAATAAATAATTTTACTATAGCGAAATCATAACATATATTATATTTGCTAGACTTTATACCCCATTTATATCCTACTTTAGGCCAAATAAATTAATTAAGTGCTTCAAGCCCAACCCATGAACTCCATTTAATATGTCCACGATAATATGGCTTTTTCTTTCTCTTCATTCACTAATGAAACGTTTCTTCCTCTACTTTGCTGTCGAAACCTTTTCTTTTCAGTTTTCCTACCAATATTAACTTCTCAATTTTAATGCTAATTATACCCTTAAATTTAATTAGCATAACTAAACACATTAAGAATGTCTTCTCCATATTCTCCTCTGCAATTTTTTTTATATATATCAGAAACACAAACAAATAAATTTTAAATGAAATCATATGATCCATCTCTCTACCAAGATTTTAACAAGGATATCGGGTCCTAGAATTTGTTGAGTCAATCACCTACAATATTTCAAGTTCATACACTGCATTATCGAGGTGGGGATTTTACGCTTGTTTTATTTAATGCATGATGTTACTTGTATATATACGTGTTTCTTGCCAAATATTTATATGCTCAAGTTTGCATATTATTTACGTTGTAGCCTCCAATGAGTAGTAGGCATAATGTGCTCAAAGTTTGCATGTTAATTACGTTGTAGCCTCCAATGAGTAGTAGGCAGTATGCACAAAGTTTGCATATTAATGGCCCTCGGGCAATCACCTGGTTCAGGCATGTCATATCTACTTGGCAACATGTATGTATTTAAATTGAATAAAGCGTTCCCTACTCACTGAGCGAGTTGAAAGATCACCCCATTACTTAAACCTTTCAGGTTGAGGAGTCTGGCGTGGCGGACAAAGGCGTGGCATGATAATAATAATATTATGCTTCTTCATTTATTTCGTTTAGTTGAAATTACAACTTTGGCTTCAATGTTATGGATGTTTTGAAATGTTGGGAATTTATTTTTATTTACTTGCGAAAGGGATGACTTTATTTCAATTTTCGCTGCAATTATTCAACTAGTTTTTTTTTAGATTTAATCGCCCTTGAAATTATTTAAAAATAATATTTTGATAAGTGGTCGCTACATAAGTGGTATCGGAGCGGGTCTACGGTTCTGTAGACTCGTTAAATTAATTTTTTTTAAAACTAAATTTCCTTTTTCGCAAGTAGTTAAAACTTTAATGGCATCTATGATTATTATCAGCCACCGTCGCCGCTCCACGTCAACTCCAAGGTACACAATTCAAGTTATGTTTATGATGTAGTCGTAACAAAATTTTACGATTATGAGATCCAACTCATTTTTTTTTTTCATGTTGCGATACATGTTTATATTTTAGAGATGATATGCTATTGAGATTCATAATAAATGTTGGACATGCATGTGCTTTCTTATAAAATTATAAACACATGTAGATATGTTAGTATAGCACTGCTAGAACGTATATTAGGAGCAGTTAACCCTTAGACGTGACGTATAGCTTTATTTCCATCCCTTATGAGGAGATTACTAAGAAGTCAATGGCTATAATATACCTTAGGATCATGGCAACTCGTGGATGTGGACGCCTAGCTAACCGAAATGCTGATAATCAAGATAATCGAAATGAGAACGTGCCAGCTCCTACCCAGGCACAAGTTGTGCAACAGTTCCGACGTTTCACACCACCATCATTCAACGGTCGAGAAGGGCCAGCATTTGTCGATGAATGGTTGATGTCGCTCGAGCGTACCCTTGAGCTTATTGGTTGCACCGATGCGCAAAAGATTCTTTGCGCCCAATATCGAATGGTGGAGGATGCTGGACGCTGGTGGATGAGCTATTGGCGTTTGAGACCGGCAGCCGAGTGTGCTGCATTAACTTGGGATCGGTTCAAAGAACTAGTGATGGAACAGTACTATCCACAGCACTACCGAGAGAAGATGGAGAGAGATTTCTGGAACCTTGAGCAAGGGAACTTATCGGTTGAAGAATATGAGAGAAAATTCAACCAAATCAGCTTCTTTGTGGAGCACATGGTGGATACTGACCGCAAGCGAGCCCTCAAGTTTCGTAGTGGGTTGCGTCCGAGTATTCGTCATATTGTGGCTGGTCATGGAGTGTTGCCCTATACCGATACCATATTCAGAGCTCAAGAGGTCGAAGCAAGTCAGAACTTGAGTCCTCATCCAACGGTTAAGTCATCTTTGGGAAAGAGAGGTTGGAATGGTGATCAATCTAAGTCGGCGGATTCAAATAAACAGAAGAAGGTAGATGAGAAATCTGGACCGGGTGCGCCGATTACTAGGCCTGCATGCCCAAAGTGTGGTAAGAATCATGGCGGAGAGTGTTTATATGGAAAGGGTGTCTGCTATAATTGTGGGAAGCCAGGACACTCAAGCCGGCATTGTTCACAATCTAAGGGCAAAGGACAAGCATTGGGAGGTCAAGCTCGAGTCTACTCGATGAGTCAAGCTGATAATAGTCCTGGCACAGTATCAGGTATGCTTATGATCTCTAATGTGCCTGCTTTCGCTTTGTTTGACACTGGTGCCACACACTCTTTTATGTCTGCAAAGTTTTATCATGCTATTGGTCATAGAAGCGTTAAAACTGTTGAGTCTCTTGAGGTTAGCTTACCGTCGGGAAATACGATACTCACCAACAGAATGATTAACGAGAGTATCGAGATAAGGGGAAAAGAATTTGACGCTAGTCTGTATTTGATTAACTCGATGGATTTTGACGTGATCCTTGGTATGGACTGGCTCGATAGACATGATGCCGATATAAGCTGCCGTGAGAAGAAGGTGACATTGAGTTGTTCCGAAGGCGAGTCGATCACCTTTTATGGTACTAAGAGTAGGACAGTACCAAGAGTAATCATAGCCATGAAGGCACTAAGAAGTCTAAGAAAGGAGAAATGTCAGGGTTACTTGGTGAGTTTGGTCGACACTCGTACTCATGAGGTGTCCCCTACAGACGTACCTATAGTACGGGAGTTTTTGGATGTGTTTCCAGAAGATTTGCCGGGAGTCCCACCCGAACGACAAGTGGAGTTTAGTATTGATTTGGTCATTGGGGCGGCCCCAACATCCAAAGCCCCATATAGAATGGCTCCGACGGAACTTCAAGCGTTGAAAGTCCAAATTCAAGAGCTGCTGGAACTCGGATTTATTCGTCCTAGTGTGTCACCATGGGGTGCACCAGTGCTGTTTATAACAAAGAAGGATGGGTCACTTCGGATGTGTATTGATTACAGGGAGCTGAATCGACTCACGGTAAAGAACAAGTACCCATTACCGAGAATTGAGGATCTATTCGATCAACTAAGGGGAGCCGGAATCTTTTCGAAGATCGATTTGAGGTCGGGGTACCATCAATTGAAGATTAGGGAGTGTGATATTCCCAAGACGGCTTTCAGGACCCGTTATGGACATTTTGAATTTGTAGTAATGCCATTTGGTCTGAGTAACGCACCTGCAGTATTTATGGATTTGATGAACAGGGTGTTCCTGTTGGGATTCGGTGCCTAAAACGAAGGCCCACCGGAAGCGGTAAAGGAAAATTAATTCGATCCGAATCCCTACGAGGATCGATCGAGCTACGTATATACGAATATCAAAAACGAAACACAAGAGATACAAGAAACATACCCTCGTAGTCCGTTGATTAAATGGATAACCTTCTCTTGAGCTATTCCCCAAGCTCTTGAACGATCCAACGCCGAAAGCACCGCGTCTCTACTTGCCACGCGCTGGAAAAACGAACGGAATGACAACACCTTGCTATCCTCCGAGGATACGGCTAGAGCTAGGTGATGAAGCTTGTTATAGATATTAATATCACTCTAAGTGTATGAATATCTATCTCTCTCAATATTTCCTCACAAAATTTCTCTAAGAAGTTGTGAAGAAGATGAATGAAGAAGATGAATAAAGAAGATGATAAAGAAGACTTCTATCTCTCTCTCCTCTTCAACCTCACGTTGGAAATGGAATCAAGTGTTGATAGAGTTTGTCAAAGACATCATCTTATATTATTTCCACCCTCATGTGTACAACCCATGTAACATGAAGTCTTGTCCCACCAAGTCATTATCATCATTTAATAAATGGAAGAAAAGACAATGGGAAAGTGGGTGGAAGCATAATGGGGCGGCTATCATGAAAAACGAATGAGTTTGGTTCGTTTCGGACTCCCGTGAGTCCAAACAGATAAACTCCGATTCTGTTCCGATGTATTTGTGTCGATTAATTAATCCAATTAATTAAACATATCAAACACAAAATAACATAATTAATTTCTCCAAGAAATAATTATATTCATGAATTAAATTAATCACCTAGTGATATATTTAATCCATTAAGCCGTAAATCAATTTATCCGATAAATCGATTTAAACATCCAATGTCCCAAATTAGATATCCAATATCTAATATTCATAATGAGAGAATTAGCTTAATTCATTCCGTCGTCAATCCTAATGCGCGACTCGGTAGGTCCGTCTCAGTCAGCAATGGGAGGAACCAAAGAGTAGTAGCACCACCTAGCCAGCCTGGTGGCCTACACTGTACCCCGACTGAGAACGAATGATTGGGATCATTCAAGAACCATTCTGTCGTGAATACCAGTATACGTATAAACCCTTCTTTCAAATATCCCGATCAAGTTATAGGGTCATGGTCAGTCAAACCCTATCTGTACTTGACGCTATGCATGCGTTAATGCAAATCGAGATCATCGAGCTGTCGTGCATCTAATACAACTAGCTCCAATGCTTTGGCCAAAGACTTATGATCTCATCTGCCAATAACCGCATAGGACATATAACCCGCTCACTAACGGGAGAAAGAATTCTATCTTGGTATTCAGTAGGACCTGCTACTTGCCCGTCAACATGCACGTCGAGGTTGACCCCCGCCTTCCGGTTTACAGGGTCGAACTACTCTAATGAAAATCTTGACGTCACAAGCACATCCCTACTAAATCCTCAAGTCGAAGGTTCACGAATACCTATCACAACCTTTCGATTCCGTCATTGACTGTCCCGGAGTGAAATCCATGTGACGAATCGAAGGTGAGTCGGTTCGAGTATACTAATCCAATTAGCATACCTATAACGTGTGCTCCCACTAACCATTAGTGTTCGACAGGCACTATCCATGTCAAAGAACACGTCATACAAGTCTTCACATAAAATTAACGCCCAGTCAAGTTTCATCGACTTGCGAACGATTAAGTATTTGAGCTATAACCTTTCCAGTGCTGACCCCCTTATCCAATAAGGAGTGGAACGTTTTGCTCTCAAATACACGGACTAGTTTCTATATGTTTATTTACGAGTTAGGAATGCCAGTAACTACCAGTAAATAAAGAAACATTCATTTGCCTTATATAAATGGTTTACATAATTACAAGTACAATGCCCTCACTCAATAACCTCTGAGTGGCATTCGAGGGCACACTCCTAACAATCTCTCACTTGCACTCAATGCCACACACTATGGTATCTAATACCCATGTTCTCCAGATGACGCTCCAAGCTAGTCTGAGAAAGTGGCTTGGTCAGTGGATCGGCGACGTTGTCGGCCGAGTCTACTCTGTGCAGCACAATGTATCCCTTGCGAAAAAATTCTCTTACGAGATGATACTTCCTCTCAATATGTTTGGTGCTGTTGTGAAACCTCGGCTCCTTGGCCTGCGCTACAGCTCCATCATTGTCGTGATGCAGTAGACAGACTCGGCACATGGTATCATTTGAAGTTCTCCCAGAAACTTCTTAATCCAGAACCCTTCCTTGGAAGCCTCCGAGGCTGCATGATACTCAGCCTGACAGGTGGAATCAGCAGTCGCGCTTTGCTTGGCACTACGCCAAGATACTGCTCCTCCATTAAGAGTAAATATGTAGCCAGAAGTGGACATCGAGTCGTCCTTCAGTCCTTGGAAGTCCGAATCAGTGAATCCCACATTTGGTAGAGGTTGATAAATTTTTGAGTGCATTAGATGCCTTCGGTTGGTGATAAATTTCACCCCTAGAAACCTGATAGGTTTCCGGGCGAGATTCAATAGTCAGACTGATAGACGTTGATGGTCAACAACTTAGATAGTCCGGATTGCCAAGAAACTTGATAGGTTGAGGGCATGAAGACTAGGGGTAAAAAAAGATCGAATCATCCGTTGGACGGGTTGCTATTGGACACCACTTTACAGAAATTAATAGGCAGGAATCCTGACAGGTTGCGTCTGTTAAAATTTGTAAAGTACTCGATCACCACTAAGAAGTCGATCTAGCCATGACTTTCGGGTTATAACATGTGTAACACCCCTAAAATTCAACCGGAAATATTACACGCCATGGACCCTACACTCAAGGATCCACCAGGCTGAACACAACCAGACGACCAAATATTTGACTGGATGGGGTAAAACAGAATAATAATACGGACCGATAAGGTCACACAACTTAAATAATCAAAATACAATCCCACAACTCGTTCCCACGCAGGGGTCCAAAATACAAAACAATACAACACGACGGAAGACTGAGAACAATACAATGATGCAACAACAACTGAACTCCATAACACTTCATTAGTATCGCGGCTCATCATCTCCCATGCCGACCCTGTGACTGCTCCCATGAACCAAGCATACCTGAAATGCATGAAACGCATTTCCCCCATTTAAGGGGTTGGCATTCGAATGGCTAGTACAAGTATCTCTATAGGAAATGTAACAAGGAATTAACAACCACGTATCAGATAAGGACAACCATTTACCAAGTACTCCCGAGAAGTTTTAGAACTCTAGAAAACAACATAAAATGTAGTCTTTAAAAGAAACAACAATCATCTCGGAAGTTTTAAAACCCCAAAAGCCATTAGGATCTCATGTCCTAAGTTTTGGAAAAACCTTTATCAAACCGTAGGGTCTCAGCTCAAAATCATATTATGACACTGAAGGGTTTTACAACACGAAAACCTTTACACAAATCGCTTGGGTCTCGGCCCAGTCATTTAGTTTTCATAAAAACTTTCTTTTCAAGCCCCTTGTTTATCACAACATACTTTCCGACTCCGTGATCCACCATCACGAGTCACCATATGTTCAACAACCCGCATGGTCTTAACCAAACACAACAGTCACAAATACCAGTCCTCGACTCTGTGATCTACCGCCACGAGTCACCGTAGGCCCCGTCGAGCCCACACAGTTGGACGTACTGTGTCTTGACCCTATGATCCTCCGTCATGTGTCATTGTAGGCCTCGTCAGACCCGCACAATTGGACCGCAGCACCACATACTAAGTTCCGATCCCATGGTTGTCTGCCATGACTCCTCGTTGGTCCCGTCGAACCCACATGAGTGAACTTAGCATTACCACACATAACATTCATGTTCACATTCCTTCAACAATGAGCACGGTCAATCACATTAATATCATATAATCAAGCATAACTCATGATCGAACCACAACACATTGCACAACCACGTGTACAACCGATCAACAGGATTACCGCAATCCTGCATATGTTACACAACATAATATCGTCATTCAATTCACCAAAGCAATTGATGCACAAACACATATCTCACGATCAATACATATAACAGGATACACATACAAGGGTAAAATCAACCAACATGTATATCCCAACGTTACACATTCAAGATTATCACAACTAACCACAACCATTCATTCCAACACGTAAGTCATATTCACAAGGTACACAACGTATAAGCAAAATACTTGCCTCAATAACCGATACCGACCACTCCGACGAACACGGCTTGATCGAGAACCCACGAACACCTACAACCTCCGCGAAAACAATGATAACACAATCAATGCAAGAATAAGGACCAATAACTTTGGAATTCACAACCAATGACCGAACGAACTCATTGAAACATTTAATCGAACATTAAATGTTTATAGTTCCTCAAGAACCCTAGAATCATCAATTGAGTTGAACGCATTGAATATATGGATATACAATCCATAGAACATGTCTAACAACACCTAATAACCTCAATCGATTCATCAAAATCAGACGGAAACGGAATCAAAACCAAAACCCCAAAAATGGACAATTCTAGGAAAACCAAGAGAATTACCTCGATTCAACGAAGAGGAAGGATTAGACGTTGATATGATCACCTAGAGCCTTCCAAAAACACATTATGATGGCGTAGAATCGACCAAGACCTCGAACCCTAGTTCACCCGATCGTCCACCGCGAGAAGAAGTGAAGAAATGGGTGAAATGAGGTGAGAAAACCCGTCTATCCCGTTTTATACTAACAGGGACACACGACCATCACACACGACAAAATGCTCATGCGTTAGGCCATTGCCCAACATCAAACATCACGCACCAGCAGAACGCACGAGCACCTGCTCGTGTGGCTTGCTTGTGCATCCCTGTTCTTGGCCAGACTACACTGACTGGTGCACTAGTTGCGCACGAGCATCACGCACGAGAACCTGCTCGTGTGGACTGCTCGTGTGCTACAATAAGGGACCAATATCGAGCCCGACACGGCTCCGAAAGCACCCAAAACATAACCAACACAAGAGGGGACGATAACAAGGGGTCACAACGCCCTCAAAGAGGCGAAAAGACATCGGAGTACCATATGGCATGTCACACATGCATATACACGACCTGTACGACCTACACAACAACATGTCGTATCCGACGAACACCATGACACGGTCCATCATACCTCCCATAATAAAGAGAAATTCCAAATAATCATCAACGGAACAAAATAATCAACACAAACGGCAAATAATTTAAGGCAAATAGAAACCAAAATCCCAGATATTACAATCTACCCCACTAAAAATAAGTTTCGTCCCGAAACTTAAAGTGAGAAACAACAAAGTGTTACATAACAAAACAAAGCATACACATAACCAAAATCAAACAACCACACAAGATACAATGCACAACAGCACCCGACTATACTGCTAGGCATCATAGGGCCCTCCTCGAGTAGTGCTGGAATTTTAGTTCCTCAACAGCTCGGTGACAGTCTCACAATGCACCGCTTGGTGCCCCACCTGACCGCACATGAAACAATTAATTGGAGGCGATCGACAATTCTTCCGTACATGGCCCACGCGATTGTAGTTGAAACAAGTCTTCATACCGCTCACTTTACTCACCACCGGAGTAAGATTCCTGGACTGATCAAACGGACGAGGAGTGCTCCCAGAAGGATGATACGAAACAACAGGCTCACGGAACTCACTTCCCTGACCCTTTGAAAAACTACCCGAAATCTTATGTTTCTCTCTCTCGGAATTCGCCTCCGACACAGAAATGGCCATCTCAATGGCTAAAGCTCGATCCTGATAATCTCTCAAAGTGGTGCACCTGAGAGGAGCCATGCTCTCACGTATACGGGGTTTTATATGCATGTTAAAGTATCGGATCTTGTCCGCTTCTCTTCTAACTTGATCACGCACATAACTCAGTTGTTGGTTATAATCGACTATCGCCAGGGATATCGACACATCCTGAGGCATATCAGAGAAAAATCCTACAATCCTGTGCTCTCGAACAGGCAGCGGACAATATTCGGCCTCCATGGCGGTCTTGAATTCAGCCCAAGTAGCTGTACGATCACTAGGTGCTATGGCCTCCCACCAGTCTGCAGCTTCCCTGTCGAGGAGGTATTGAGCAATGGGTACCCTTCTTTTATCCGGACAGGCTACTGCATCAAATGACCTTCCTAGTTGGAAGAGCCAATTCTCCCAACCTAACAGATCACAGGAACCCGCAAAACGAGGCGGATGCATCTTCATCACGTCTCGTAGCCACTTACTAGCTTCATTATCTCCACCCGGAGACTCATTCCGGTGCACTACCTGGTTCATCTGTGCTTATTGGTCTGCCACCTGCCGAAGTGGCAGTGCCAACATTAACATCATCTCTCGCAGATTGGCCCTGATCACACGACTGGTCATCCTGACCCTCTGTACTGAGCTGATTGGCACTCAACAACGAGCGAGTCGCCCCATCATGCTCCCGATTATGTCCACAGCCACGATCACGGGCTCGACTTCGACCTCTTGGCATACTGAACACACATGCGATCAATATAGAAACATAGCATCACATAACCAACATACCACGATACTTTCACAACATAGTATGTGGCAAACCATAGTAACACCACACGAATATCCAATCAAAACAATTACAAAGCCTTATTTTGAAATCATTTGCAAAACAATAAATCGGATTATTGAATTCCTTCGGAAACAACATTATCAAGACAACCACGTCATCACATATCCTCATCACAATGAACAATACACATGGTAATCACATGTTACCATCACAATTTACAACACCTAAGGTATCATGTGGTCATGCTCCCTTGGTATCGACCCCTATAGGTTTCACCGAACCATCCTGAGTGAGAAACCACCCATACACACTGAATATCACCACAGATCAACAATTACATCCAAATTTTAAAGTTTAAGTCGAGTAAGATTTTTCATCTTTCACTCTTATTTTGAAAATGAAAAACACATTTTTGTTTTAAAATACAAAAGTTTTATGGTGTGAAAGATCTTTAAATCATAGACTCGAGTCATCTGAAAATAAAACAAATACGTTAAAAATTATTTTCAAAAATTCTCCCATTCATGACAAAGAAAAATTCCCAACGGTAATATTTTGCAAAATGATCAAAATACTTCAAAACATAACATTCAAATAATATCGCAAAGTTTCATTTGCAAATATAAGGCCGACTCGCCAAAGTTCAACCAATTTCAAAATCCATACAAAACCATTGTTTAACCGTACCGTCGAAACATTTTCAACAATCGGTTTTCCACAAACATACTTAAGTTTATGAAATCCTTCAAAAATTGTTCTCAAACAGACACACAGCGGATAAAATCACAACAACTTTTAGAGCAATCGATCTCAAAATATATGCTCGTCCGGCATATAAGTTTCCGATTTAACAAACACACCTCATGAACACTACACTAAAACATATCTCGAAACCATCTATCGGAGTTTCTCATCAAACTCTATCATAAACACACTTCCAGGAACACGTCATTGTTCAAGGTTTACACATCATACCGCACCACTAGGTGTCAGAACCATCAATACATCTAGCTCAATACACATGTAGTACACCACAAGTACCGAACACAAACTTCATCTCACATAATACACATAAACGAAATCACGATACACAGATATATCACATAGGAGAGAAGACTTACACCCAAAGGGTGCACGAAGATGACGGTTGCCCACGATACTAATCTCAACCAACAGCAGATACGGCATAGTGTGCCAACACACAACTCAACTAGTCACTCGACATTTCTAACAACACAACAAAGCACGACTCAACTCGACCCGGCAGCCTAGGTTTCTGCAACGTAAGCTCTGTTACCATAAATGTAACACCCCCAAAATTCAACCGGAAATATTACACGTCATGGACCCTACACTCAAGGATCCACAAGGCTGAACACAACAAGACGACGAAATATTTGACCGGCTGGGGTCAAACAGAATAATGATACGGACCGATAAGGTCACATAACTTAAATAATCAAAATACAATCCCACAACTCATGCCCACGCAAGGGTCCAAAATACAAAACAATACAACACAGCGGAATACTGAGAACAATACAATGATGAAACAACAAATGAACTCCATAACTCTTGATTAGTATCGCGGCTCATCATCTCCCATGCCGACCCTGTGACTGCTCCCATGAACCAAGCATACCTGAAATGCATGAAACGCATTTCCCCCATTTAAGGGGTTAGCATTCGAATGGCTAGTACAAGTATCTCTATACGAAATGTAACAAGGAATTAACAACAACGTATCAGATAAGGACAACCATTTACCAAGTACTCCCGAGAAGTTTTAGAACTCTAGAAAACAACATAAAATGTAGTCTTTAAAAGAAACAACAATAATCTCGGAAGTTATAAAACCCCAAAAGTCATTAGGAACTCATGTCCTAAGTTTTGGAAAAACCTTTATCAAACCGTAGGGTCTCAGCTCAAAATCATATTATGACACTGAAGGGTTTTACAACACGAAAACCTTTACACAAATCGCTTGGGTCTCGGCCCAGTCATTTAGTTTTCATAAAAACTTTCTTTTCAACCCCCTTGTTTATCACAACATACTTTCCGACTCCGTGATCCACCGTCACGAGTCACCATATGTTCAACAACCCGTACGGTCTTAACCAAACACAACAGTCACAAATACCAGTCCTCGACTCTGTGATCTACCGCCACGAGTCACCGTAGGCCCCGTCGAGCCCACACAGTTGGACGTACTGTGTCTTGACCCTATGATCCTCCATCATGTGTCATTGTAGGCCTCGTCAGACCCGCACAATTGGACCGCAGCACCACATACTAAGTTCCGATCCCATGGTTGTCTGCCATGACTCCTCGTTGGTCCCGTCTAACCCACATGAGTGAACTTAGCATTACCACACATAACATTCATGTTCACATTCCTTCAATAATGAGCACGGTCAATCACATTAATATCATATAATCAAGCATAACTCATGATCGAACCACAACACATTGCACAACCACGTGTACAACCGATCAACAGGATTACCGCAATCCTGCATATGTTACACAACATAATATCGTCATTCAATTCACCAAAGCAATTGATGCACAAACACATATCTCACGATCAATACATATAACAGGATACACATCCAAGGGTAAAATCAACCAACATGTATATCCCAACGTTACACATTCAAGATTATCACAACTAACCACAACCATTCATTCCAACACGTAAGTCATATTAACAAGGTACACAACGTATAAGCAAAATACTTGCCTCAATAACCGATACCGACCACTCCGACGAACACGGCTTGACCGAGAACCCACGAACACCTACAACCTCCGCGAAAACAATGATAACACAATCAATGCAAGAATAAGGACCAATAACTTTGGAATTCACAACCAATGACCGAAGGAACTCATTGAAACATTTAATCGAACATTAAATGTTTATAGTTCCTCAAGAACCCTAGAATCATCAATTGAGTTGAACGAATTGAATATATGGATATACAATCCATAGAACATGTCTAACAACACCTAATAACCTCAATCGATTCATCAAAATCAGACGGAAACAGAATCAAAACCAAAACCCCAAAAATGGACAATTCTAGGAAAACCAAGAGAATTACCTCGATTCAACGAAGAGGAAGGATTAGACGTTGATATGATCACCTAGAGCCTTCCAAAAACACATTATGATGGAGTAGAATTGACCAAGACCTCGAACCCTAGTTCACCCGATCGTCCACCGCGAGAAGAAGTGAAGAAATGGGTGAAATGAGGTGAGAAAACCCGTCTATCCCATTTTATAGTAACAGGGACACACGACCATCACGCACGACAAAATACTCGTGTGTATGGTCGTGCGTTAGGCCATTGCCCAACATCAAACATCACGCACCAGCAGAACGCACGAGCACCTGCTCGTGTGGCTTGCTTGTGCATCCCTGTTCTTGGCCAGACTACACTGACTGGTGCACTAGTTGCGCACGAGCATCACGCACGAGAACCTGCTCGTGTGGACTGCTCGTGTGCTACAATAAGGGACCAATATCGAGCCCGACACGGCTCCGAAAGCACCCAAAACATAACCAACTCAAGAGGGGACGATAACAAGGGGTCACAACGCCCTCAAAGAGGCGAAAAGACAGCGGAGTATGGCATGTCACACATGCATATACACGACCTGTACGACCTACACAACAACATGTCGTATCCGACGAACACCATGACACGGTCCATCATACCTCCCATAATAAAGAGAAATTCCAAATAATCATCAACGGAACAAAATAATCGACACAAACGGCAAATAATTTAAGGCAAATAGAAACCAAAATCCCAGATATTACAATCTACCCCACTAAAAATAAGTTTCGTCCCGAAACTTAAAGTGAGAAACAACAAAGTGTTACATAACAAAACAAAGCATACACATAACCAAAATCAAACAACCACACAAGATACAATGCACAACAGCACCCGACTATACTGCTAGGCACCATAGGGCCCTCCTCGAGTAGTGTTAGAATTTTAGTTCCTCAACAGCTCAGTGACAGTCTCACAATGCACCGCTTGGTGCCCCACCTGACCGCACATGAAACAATTAATTGGAGGCGATCGACAATTCTGCCGTACATGGCCCACGCGATTGTAGTTGAAACAAGTCTTCATACCGCTCACTTTACTCACCACCGGAGTAAGATTCCTGGACTGATCAAACGGACGAGGAGTGCTCCCAGAAGGATGATACGAAACAACAGGCTCACGGAACTCACTTCCCTGACCCTTTGAAAAACTACCCGAAATCTTATGTTTCTTTCTCTCGGAATTCGCCTCCGACACAGAAATGGCCATCTCAATGGCTAAAGCTCGATCCTGATAATCTCTCAAAGTGGTGCACCTGATAGGAGCCATGCTCTCACGTATACGGGGTTTTATATGCATGTTAAAGTATCGGATCTTGTCCGCTTCTCTTCTAACTTGATCACGCACATAACTCAGTTGTTGGTTATAATCGACTATCGCCAGGGATATCGACACATCCTGAGGCATATCAGAGAAAAATCCTACAATCCTGTGCTCTCGAACAGGCAGCGGACAATATTCGGCCTCCATGGCGGTCTTGAATTCAGCCCAAGTAGCTGTACGATCACTAGGTGCTATGGCCTCCCACCAGTCTGCAGCTTCCCTGTCGAGGAGGTATTGAGCAATGGGTACCCTTCTTTTATCCGGACAGGCTACTGCATCAAATGACCTTCCTAGTTGGAAGAGCCAATTCTCCCAACCTAACAGATCACAGGAACCCGCAAAACGAGGCGGATGCATCTTCATCACGTCTCGTAGCCACTTACTAGCTTCATTATCTCCACCCGGAGACTCATTCCGGTGCACTACCTGATTCATCTGTGCTTATTCGTCTGCCACCTGCCGAAGTGGCAGTGCCAACATTAACATCATCTCTCGCAGATTGCCCCTGATCACGCGACTGGTCATCCCGACCCTCTGTACTGAGCTGATTGGCACTCAACAACGAGCGAGTCGCCCCATCATGCTCCCGATTATGTCCACAGCCATGATCACGGGCTCGACTTCGACCTCTTGGCATACTGAACAAACATTCGATCAATATAGAAACATAGCATCACATAACCAACATACCACAATACTTTCACAACATAGTATGTGGCAAACCATAGTAACACCACACGAATATCCAATCAAAACAATTACAAAACCTTGTTTTGAAATCATTTGCAAAACAATAAATCGGATTATTGAATTCCTTCGGAAACAACATTATCAAGACAACCACGTCATCACATATCCTCATCACAATGAACAATACACATGGTAATCACATGTTACCATCACAATTTACAACACCTAAGGTATCATGTGGTCATGCTCCCTTGGTATCGACCCCTAGAGGTTTCACCGAACCATCCTGAGTGAGAAACCACCCATACACACTGAATATCACCACAGATCAACAATTACATCCAAATTTTAAAGTTTAAGTCGAGTAAGATTTTTCATCTTTCACTCTTATTTTGAAAATGAAAAACACATTTTTGTTTTAAAATACAAAAGTTTTATGGTGTGAAAGATCTTTAAATCATAGACTCGAGTCATCTGAAAATAAAACAAATACATTAAAAATTATTTTCAAAAATTCTCCCATTCATGACAAAGAAAAATTCCCAACGGTAATATTTTGCAAAATGATCAAAATACTTCAAAACATAACATTCAAATAATATCGCAAAGTTTCATTTGCAAATATAAGGCCGACTCGCCAAAGTTCAACCAATTTCAAAATCCATACAAAACCATTGTTTAACCGTACCGTCGAAACATTTTCAACAATCGGTTTTCCACAAACATACTTAAGTTTATGAAATCCTTCAAAAATTGTTCTCAAACAGACACACATCGGATAAAATCACAACAACTTTTAGAGCAATCGATCTCAAAATATATGCTCGTCTGGCATATAAGTTTCCGATTTAACAAACACACCTCATGAACACTACACTAAAACATATCTCGAAACCATCTATCGGAGTTTCTCATCAAACTCTATCATAAACACACTTCCAGGAACACGTCATTGTTCAAGGTTTACACATCATACCGCACCACTAGGTGTCAGAACCATCAATACATCTAGCTCAATAAACATGTAGTACACCACAAGTACCGAACATAAACTTCATCTCACATAATACACATAAACGAAATCACGATACACAGATATATCACATAGGAGAGAAGACTTACACCCAAAGGGTGCACGAAGATGACGGTTGCCCACGATACTAATCTCAACCAACAGCAGAAACGGCATAGTGTGCCAACACATAACTCAACTTGTCACTCGACATTTCGAACAACACAACAAAATACGACTCAACTCGACCCGGCAGCCTAGGTTTCCGCAACGTAGGCTCTGTTACCATAAATGTAACACCCCCAAAATTCAACCGAAAATATTACACGTCCTGGACCCTACACTCAAGGATCCACAAGGCTGAACACAACAAGACGACGAAATATTTGACCGGCTGGGGTCAAACAGAATAATGATACGGACCGATAAGGTCACATAACTTAAATAATCAAAATACAATCCCACAACTCGTGCCCACGCAAGGGTCCAAAATACAAAACAATACAACACAGCGGAATACTGAGAACAATACAATGATGAAACAACAAATGAACTCCATAACTCTTGATTAGTATCGCGGCTCATCATCTCCCATGCCGACCCTGTGACTGCTCCCATGAACCAAGCATACCTGAAATGCATGAAACGCATTTCCCCCATTTAAGGGGTTAGCACTCGAATGGCTAGTACAAGTATCTCTATACGAAATGAAACAAGGAATTAACAACCACGTATAAGATAAGGACAACCATTTACCAAGTACTCCCTAGAAGTTTTAGAACTTTAGAAAACAACACAAACTGTAGTCTTTAAAAGAAAAAACAATCATCTCAGAAGTTTTAAAACCCCAAAAGTCATTAGGAACTCATGTCCTAAGTTTTGGAAAAACCTTTATTATGACACTGAAATGTTTTACAACACGAAAACCTTTACACAAATCACTTCGGTCTCGGCCCAGTCATTTAGTTTTCATAAAAACTTTCTTTTCAAGCACCTTGTTTATCACAAAATACTTCCCGACTCCATGATCCTCTGTCACGAGTCACTGTAGGTTCAAAAACCCGCAGGGTCTTAACTCCAATTCTCCACCGCCATACATAAGAACGATATCTCTAGTTCTTCTCAAGTACTTGAGAACGTTCTTTACAGCAGTCCAATGTTCCCTACCTGGGTTTGCCTGAAACCTACTCACCACGCTTACAGCATGCGCGATGTCAGGTCTTGTACACAACATAGCATACATAAGGCTACCCACGGCCGAAGCATATGGTATATTACTCATTTCCTTGCGTTGTTCCTCACTTTGAGGACACATCTTCAAGGTGAGTTTTATTCCATGTTGCATCGGTAGGAACCCTCTTTTAGAATCATCCACCTTAAATCGCTTTAAGATCTTATCTATATAGAGGGCTTGGGAAAGGCCTATTGTTCTCTTCGCTCTATCCCGGTAGAGCCTAATACCAAGAACATAGGTTGCTTCTCCCAAGTCTTTCATGGAGAAATTACTCGAAAGCCAAGCTTTCACAGAACTAAGCATTCCCACATCATTTACTATTAGTAGAATGTCATCTACATATAGTACTAAGAATGCGATCTTGCTCCCACTAACCCTCTTGTATACACAAGGTTCCTCTTCATTTTGCACGAAATCAAACTCTTTGATTGCCTCACAAACGAAGGTTCCAACTACGCGACGCTTGCTTCATCCATAAATAGAACGCTGAAGCTTGCACACTTTCGAATATCGACTTGCATAAAAAGCCTTTAGGTCGCTTCCATATAGATTTCCTCCTCGAGGAATCCATTAAGGAAAGCCGTCTTTACGTCTATTTGCCATATCTCATAATCGTGGTAGGCAGCTATAGCAAGCATCATGCGAATAGACTTGATCATGGCTACGGGCGAGAAGGTATCGTGGTAATCGATCCCTTCCTTCTGGGTATAACCCTTTACCACAAGCCTGGCCTTATAGGCGTCAACCTTGCCATCACCATCAGTCTTTCTCTTGTAGATCCACTTGTTCCCAATAGGCACTATGCCCTTGGGGCGGTCTACTAGAGTCCAGACCTGATTGACATGCATCGAGTCTATCTCAGCTTCCATAGATTCACGCCATTTCACGGAGTCTACATCTACCATCGCTTGGTCATAGGTTGTTGGGTCGGTCTCTTGGCTATCACTTGGAACCTCATGGAGACCCAGCTTCTCCAAGTGCACAAGCCCATACCTCTCAGGTAAATGAGACACCCTACTAGACCTACGAGGTGGTTGTACTTGTGTTTCAGAAAGTTCGGTTCCAGTTTCTTGCACAGGTGTCTCTCGAGGAGTTTCATTGTATTCTTCTAAAGAAATACTTCTACCTGCTCCGCCTTCCTGAATGAACTCATCTTCCAGGAAGTGTGCTTGTAATGCAACAATGATCCTTCGATCTTCGGGCATGTAGAATAGATATCCTATCGTCCCAGACGGGAATCCAATGAAACGTCCCTTTGCAGACCTAGCTTCCAACTTTTCCACCTTAGTCTTCTTGACATAAACGGGACATCCCCAAATCCTAATATGATTAAGACTTGGTTTCCTTCCTTCCCACATCTCATGTGGAGTTTTAGGAACGGATTTGGAAGGACATCTGTTCAAGATATACGCAGCAGTCAGGAGTGCATACCCCCATAGGTAAATCGGCAAGTCAGTATAGCCCAGCATGGAACGGACCATGTTCAACAGGGTCCGGTTCCTTCTTTCTGACACACCATTTAACTGAGGAGTACCTGGAGGTGTTAGTTGTGAAACTATTCCATGTTCCTTAAGGAACTCGTCAAACTCCGTACTCATATACTCGCCACCTCGGTCCGACCGAAGTGCTTTGATATGATTACCAGTTTGTTTCTCGACTAGGGCCTTGAATTCCTGGAATTTCTCAAAGGCCTCGGATTTATGTTTCATTAAGTATACATACCCATACCTAGTATGATCATCTGTAAACGTAATGAAATATTGATATCCGTCACGTGCTGCTTCCAAAGCACCACATAGGTCGGTATGGATTAATCCCAGTTTATCAGCGGCTCTTTGAAATGTCCCTGTGAAGGGGGACTTAGTCATTTTGCCTTTAAGGCAAGATTCACAAGTAGGAAAGGGATCTGATCCCAATGGACCCATAAGTCCATCTTTTTCCATCTTGTAAACCTTGGTCTGACCAATATGACCAAGTCTAAGATGCCATTTCAAAACTTGATTGGTTTCATCCCTACCACGTTTTCTAGTCATAGTATTCACAACTACTTTGTTGCTGGATTTAGATGATACAATCCATTCAACAATGTAGCAGTACCCACTAGTTTATTTCTAAAATAAATTTTGCAGGAACCATCACCAATGAAAAATGAAAAGCCTTTTCGGTCCATGACCGGAATGGATACAATGTTTTTGTGCCCCTTGGGCAAAACAAGTACATCTTCTAAAGTCAAAACAAAGGCAGATTCTAAACCCAAAAGAAGTGATCCTATGTCGGTCGCCTCAACACTGTGCCCACTTCCGACTGTGATCATAACTTCTCCAGCTCCAAGCTTCCTACTTTGTTCCAGATCCTGATTCACGGTACAAATATGAGAACTAGCACCAGAATCCAGTATTCAGGAAGTAGAAAATACAGTAGCAGAACAATTTGTTTCCAAAACTAAAAGTTCTGTACCTGAAGTGCCATGAAGAATCGGACAGTCTCTAGCCCAGTGGCCCAGCTCACCGCACTTGAGACAAGCATCCTTCTTCTTCTTGTTCTTTGGAACCATCGGGGCCTTGCCCTTTCCCTTAAGGTCCTTAGCTTGTGGTCCAGTCCGCTTCTTGGTCTTTTTCTTCTTATTCTTAGACTTCCGAAGTCCAGAAGAAATCACAAGTGCAGACTCCTTCATCCGCGGGGTATTCATCTGAGACTGAGCGGTCACCAGTTTGTTCATTAGCCCAGCTAAGTTACATGCAATCTCATTGCAGTTGAAGTTCATAACAAACTGTGAGAAGGAATCAGGGAGAGACTGTAGGATAAGGTCGGTTTGGAGAGATGTATCCATTTTAAAATCAAGAGCTTCCAATCTCTCGATCATGGATATCATTTTGAGGACGTGTTCCCCAACCTTCTCACCTTCCTTCATCCTTGCACCGAACAGTTGCTTGGATATCTCATATCTAGCAGTTCTGCTGTGCTCACCATAAAGCTCGGTTAAGTGAGATAGAATCTGCCTAGCAGAAGTCATTTTCTCATGAGCTCTCTGGAGCTCATTAGACATGGAAGTCATCATATACGCACGGACTTTCACGTCATCCTTAACCCACTTTTCGTGGTTTTCAATCTCTTCCTGATTCGCTCGGGTCCGCACAGGAGGCGCCGGAATGTCCGTCTCCAAGACGTATCCTAGTGCCTCTATACTGAGGACAATCATCAGATTGCGGAGCCAATCCACAAAGTTAGGTCCCATTAAGGTGTTCTTTTCGAGTATAATTGCGAGTGGATTCATTGTCATATTGAGATTTGTCTGCATTAAGTATAACAGATTAATTAGTGACTCATTCAATCATGTTCTGAGTATAGAATTTAAGGTATTTTCTATTCTTGTTACCCAGCTCCCACTATTTTTATCGGAATAACACACTCCCATGTGATATCTGGAAGTATCGTCGCTCTACTTCATAGTGGTGATCGAGTTCTTTATAAATCTTAATAGAGGGCAACCGAACAGGTTTCTAGTCTATTAATTTTCATAAAGTGGTGTCCAACACCAACCCATCTAATGGATGATTCGATCTTCTTTTTCCCCTTGTTCACTCCCTTCAACCTATACGATTTCTATGGTTCGTGAACAAGTTAAGTTTATACCATCGACGCAAATCAGTTTCACAATTGAATCTTATCCGGCAACCTATCAGGTTTCTAGGGATAAAATTTGCTCCAACCGAAGGCATCCAATGCACTCCCGGTAATTTATCCGTCCTCCCCGAACGACTACCCCGATAACTCGGAAGCATAACACATCCGGTTTGGATTTCAATTTCCCGAAAACTCGATGGAGGGAAGGAAAACCTTGAAACCTTATAAACTTAATTATTTATTGTGGGAGAATTTTTGCGATTAACGTTACACTTTGCACATTAATCATATTAGCGCGTTTGTGGCATTCATACAATATGAAACAACCATTCACAACCTAGTTGCTACCAACATGTGGTACATGGACCGTTCCTAGAAAACAAAAACTTCGTAATCTAATTACAAGTCTTCGTCTTGAATCTTCGTCTTCTCGAAATGGATCTTCCTCCGGTCTTCGTCATTACATATAAATTTTACATCGAAAATTGCATCCTAGATACAAACATTTCTAGTAAAATAAATAGGCTCAAAACGGCCTTTACAACCCAATCGAATAAAACGAACGATTCAAAACTAAGTCCACGAACCACATCCCCATTCAAAAAGCATTCATCCAATAAATACTATATAAATTGAAAGCGTAGAGATACATTGATCCAATCAACAATACGAACCGATCTAATCGATTCACACAATCAGTAATTTGATAACGTTCAAAATAATTCGGTCGACTATAAATATTCCAATTAATCAAATTTCCCTTATAAAATGAAATACCATAAATCATTTTAATCATATTAAATCCAATTTAATGTGCGGGAGATTAATTTTTAAGAATACACGGAAAAATCGAGCCGGGTGAAATCGTCGCATGACCGAAGTCACCCTCGGCCTTACCGGGCAGACAGCTCGCACGGCCGAGTCACGCTCGGAAGATGCCGCCAGACACGACCGAGTCACCCAGACACGGTCGGGTCACTGGCGATGACTTGCCAGATCGTTGACACGACCGTGTCACCCAGACACGGCCGAGTCACTCGCCGATTACCCTTTTTGTCCAAAAAGTCGTCCGACGACGATTCGGGGCTAGATTTTCGACCGGATATCCAATATCAATATTTTCCGACTTTCATATCTTCAATATAAATCATATTTCCCAGAAATTTAAGATTTATATTTAGACATAACCTTACGAAAAATACAATTATTACGAACGAAAAACATATACCACGATTATGACTAAAATGATTCCAAATCATTCACCATCTAATCAAGCATTCCAAATGCCAATATCGTATATACGATCGCAAGACCTACGCTCCGATACCACTGTTGGGATTCGGTGCCTAAAACGAAGGCCCAGCGGAAGCGGTAAAGGAAAATTAATTCGATCCGAATCCCTACGAGGATCGATCGAGCTACGTATATACGAATATCAAAAACGAAACACAAGAGATACAAGAAACATACCCTCGTAGTCCGTTGATTAAATGGATAACCTTCTCTTGAGCTATTCCCCAAGCTCTTGAACGATCCAACGCCGAAAGCACCGCGTCTCTACTTGCCACGCGCCGGAAAAACAAACGGAATGACAACACCTTGCTATCCTCCGAGGATACGGCTAGAGCTAGGTGATAAAGCTTGTTATAGATATTAATATCACTCTAAGTGTATGAATATCTATCTCTCTCAATATTTCCTCACAAAATTTCTCTAAGAAGTTGTGAAGAAGATGAATGAAGAAGATGAATAAAGAAGATGATAAAGAAGACTTCTATCTCTCTCTCCTCTTCAACCTCACGTTGGAAATGGAATCAAGTGTTGATAGAGTTTGTCAAAGACATCATCTTATATTATTTCCACCCTCATGTGTACAACCCATGTAACATGAAGTCTTGTCCCACCAAGTCATTATCATCATTTAATAAATGGAAGAAAAGACAATGGGAAAGTGGGTGGAAGCATAATGGGGCGGCTATCATGAAAAACGAATGAGTTTGGTCTGCTTTGACTCCCGTGAGTCCAAACAGATAAACTCCGATTCTGTTCCGATGTATTTGTGTCGATTAATTAATCCAATTAATTAAACATATCAAACACAAAATAACATAATTAATTTCTCCAAGAAATAATTATATTCATGAATTAAATTAATCACCCAGTGATATATTTAATCCATTAAGCCGTAAATCAATTTATCCGATAAATAGATTTAAACATCCAATGTCCCAAATTAGATATCCAATATCTAATATTCATAATGAGAGAATTAGCTTAATTCATTCCGTCGTCAATCCTAATGTGCGACTCGGTAGGTCCGTCTCAGTCAGCAATGGGAGGAACCAAAGAGTAGTAGCACCACCTAGCCAGCCTGGTGGCCTACATGCACTCGATCGAGAACGAATGATTGGGATCATTCAAGAACCATTCTGTCGTGAATACCAGTATACGTATAAACCCTTCTTTCAAATATCCCGATAAAGTTATAGGGTCACGGTCAGTCAAACCCTATCTGTACTTGACGCTATGCATGCGTTAATGCAAATCGAGATCATCGAGCTGTCGTGCATCTAATACAACTAGCTCCAATGCTTTGGCCAAAGACTTATGATATCATTTGCCAATAACCGCATAGGACATATAACCCGCTCATTAACGGGAGAAAGAATTCTATCTTGGTATTCAGTAGGACCTGCTACTTGCCCGTCAAGATGCACGTCGAGGTTGACCCCCGCCTTCCGGTTTACAGGGTCGAACTACTCTAATGAAAATCTTGACGTCACAAGCACATCCCTACTAAATCCTCAAGTCGAAGGTTCACGAATACCTATCACAACCTTTCGATTCCGTCATTGACTGTCCCGGAGTGAAATCCATGTGACGAATCGAGGGTGAGTCGGTTCGAGTATACTAATCCAATTAGCATACCTATAACGTGTGCTCCCACTAACCATTAGTGTTCGACAGGCACTCTCCATGTCAAAGAACATGTCATATAAGTCTTCACATAAAATTAACGCCCAGTCAAGTTTCATCGACTTGCGAACGATTAAGTATTTGAGCTATAACCTTTCCAGTGCCGACCCCATTATCCAATAAGGAGTGGAACGTTTTGCTCTCAAATACACAGACTAGTTTCTATATGTTTATTTACGAGTTAGGAATGCCAGTAACTACCAGTAAATAAAGAAACATTCATTTGCCTTTTATAAATGGTTTACATAATTACAAGTACAATGCCCTCACTCAATAACCTCTGAGTGGCATTCGAGGGCATACTCCTAACAGTCCCAACCTTACTTGGATAAGTTCGTGATCGTCTTCATAGATGACATCTTGGTGTATTCTAAGGATAAGGAACAACACCAAGAGCATTTGAGGATTACATTGGAGACACTTCGCAAGGAGAAGTTGTATGCCAAGTTCAAGAAATGTGAGTTTTGGTTAAACAGAGTTGGATTCCTTGGACACGTGGTGACTTCCAAAGGAATTGAGGTAGATCCCAACAAGGTTGTAGCAGTGAGTAGTTGGGGAGTACCCAAGAATGCAAGCGAAGTTCGCAGCTTTCTGGGCTTAGCTGGCTATTATAGAATATTTATCGAAGGGTTTTCTAAAATCGCCACTCCTATGACCCAATTAACAAGGAAGGGCGTGAGGTTTGAATAGAGTGAGAGGTGCGAGGAAAGTTTTCAAGAGTTGAAAAGGAGACTAACCTCGGCACTAGTATTAACGATTCCTAATCCGACGGAAGACTTTGTTATTTTTAGTGATGCTTCAAAGCAGGGTTTGGGTTGTGTTCTGATGCAATGTGGTAAAGTAGTAGCCTATGCATCGAGACAGCTTAAACCACATGAGTTGAACTATCCAACGCATGATCTGGAGTTAGCTGCTGTAGTACATGCACTGAAGATTTGGCGTCACTATCTCTATGGAGGGAAGTGCGAGATATACACAGACCATAAAAGTCTGAAGTATCTTTTCACACAGAAGGATCTTAATATGAGACAAAGGAGATGGTTAGAATTGGTGAAGGACTATGATTGTACTATTCATTACCATCCGGGTAAGGCTAATGTGGTAGCTGATGCCTTGAGTCGGAAGACTAGAGGCGAGTTAGCTTGCTTGACCGATCAGGAGAGTTTGATAAAGGAGTTCTCTCAGTTGAGGATTGAGGTAGTTGAGTCTTCACAACATTCGAAAGCAATCCTATCATCTTTGGTCTTGCAACCAAACTTGAGGGATCAGATTAAGGAGGCTCAACCACGTGATAAGTTCTTGTGTAAAATGAAAGATCGAGCACAAGATGGGAGTTTTGAGAAATTTGTGCCGCAGACGACGTTTTGGCTTACGATGGGAGGTTGTGTGTTCCTAAGGACCCATCCCTTAGGAGGCAAATCCTTGAAGAAGCTCATAATGCACCATACTCCGCTCACCCGGGAGGTACAAAGATGTACCACGACCTGAAGAAATTCTTTTGGTGGAGAGGAATGAAACGGGACATTGGTGTATTTGTGGAGAGGTGTATGATATGTCAGCAGGTGAAGGCAGAACACCAACGGCCGGGAGGTTTACTTCAACCGTTGGAAATCCCAGAATGGAAATGGGAGCATATCACAATGGATTTCGTGGTTGGTCTGCCACGAACCGTGAGGAAGAACGACGCCATCTGGGTGATAGTAGATCGTTTGACGAAGTCATCTCATTTTCTACCGGTGAGGATGACTTACAGTATGGAACAATATGCGAAGATTTACATTCGTGAGATTTTGAGGTTACATGGTGTTCCAGTGTCGATCGTCTCGGACAGAGATCCGCGATTTACGTCGAAATTTTGGAAGAGTCTTCATAGTGCATTGGGCACTAAGTTGAATTTCAGTACTGCATATCATCCGCAGACCGATGGTCAATCTGAGCGGACTATCAAAACACTCGAAGATTTGTTGAGGGCGTGTGTTCTTGATACTGGTGAGAATTGGGAAAATATTTTGCCGTTAGTAGAGTTTGCTTATAACAATAGTTACCAAGCGACTATACAAATGGCCCCGTATGAGGCTCTGTACGGAAGAAAATGTCGATCGCCTCTTTATTGGAGTGAGGTTGGAGAAGGAAAGATTTTGGGACCAGAATGGATCGAGCAGACTGTAGAGAAGATAGCCGAGATCAGAAGTAGGATTAAGACCGCCCAGGATCGACAAAAGTCTTATGCTGATAAACGAAGGAAAGATATCCAATTTGAGATTGGAGAAAAGGTGTTCTTGAAGGTAGCGCCGATGAAAGGAGTGATACGATTCGGTAAAAAGGGAAAGTTACAGCCACGTTATATCGGACCTTTTGAGATTTTGGGTCGTGTTGGTGACCTTGCTTATAGTTTGGCGTTGCCGTTAGAGTTATCAGGAGTGCACAATGTCTTTCATGTCTCCATGCTGAGAAAATACGTACATGATCCTGGTCATGTATGCAATTTCAAGGAGTTGCATGTAGCCAAGAGTCTGACTTATGAGGAGGTACCTATAGCTGCTTTGGAGCGTAAGGTACATCGGTTACGAAACAGAGAGGTTAAACTGGTGAAAGTTCAGTGGAGTCGTCATGGTCCTAATGAGGCAACTTGGGAACGTGAAGAGGAGATCCGTTCTAAGTATCCGACGTTCGCCATTGAAGGTACATACTCTAATTTTCGAGGACGAAAATTTATTTAAGGGGGGTAGGTTGTAACGCCCTGTTTACATTAATATTTATTTAAAAAAATTTTTTGAAGAACATGCATACTTTTAAATGTCCAATAATCTATTTATGAATTATATTTTATACATCATAATTTGCTTTATTTTTTTCATGAACATGTCAAATTAATTTTTGTCATTTTATCTCATTATGTAACTTATTAATTCTAGGCCCAAATTTAATCTTCAAAATTTATTAATCCTTATTATTTAACCCAACTATATTGAGGTTTAATTATTTTTATTCTTTTTAGTAACTTCCAAATTAAATTCTTTTATTTCAAGCCCAAAATCATATTTGGTCTGGAAAATTTTTTTAACCTCAAGCAATACCCAATCTAAGGATATATATCTATTAAAATGTATGGTCATCCATGTACCATATTTTTATTTGTATCTAGATTCAAATATTATAATAGTTATTTATATATAAAAAAATAACAAGCCCAACTTTTCAACTTTTGTAGCATTAAATCATCAACCAAATTGACCTTTCAATTGTAACATTTACGTTCATACAATTCATAACTAATTATGGAGTTATAAAAACAAAGACAAAAAGAATTAAACACCTTCATTACTTAGGTTTCACACATTAAATTGCATTTATTTGGGATTGATCATATTATAACAGATAAAAATTTACTTTAATCATTTTCATGAGCATAATTATGCCATATCAAATAAATTATTTCATTTTCAAATTCGTGTCACATCTTTTACATATCATAAATTATAGGTCTGAATCAAATTTTATATATTCAATTTATTAAATAAATGAATTCTTCTTCTTATTATTGTTGTCGTTATAGTAAAATAAATAATAAATAATTTTACTATAGCGAAATCATAACATATATTATATTTGCTAGACTTTATACCCCATTTATATCCTACTTTAGGCCAAATAAATTAATTAAGTGCTTCAAGCCCAACCCATGAACTCCATTTAATATGTCCACGGTAATATTGCTTTTTCTTTCTCTTCATTCACTAATGAAACGTTTCTTCCTCTACTTTACTGTCGAAACCTTTTCTTTTCAGTTTTCCTACCAATATTAACTTCTCAATTTTAATGCTAATTATACCCTTAAATTTAATTAGCATAACTAAACACATTAAGAATGTCTTCTCCATATTCTCCTCTGCAATTTTTTTTATATATATATCAGAAACACAAACAAATAAATTTTAAATGAAATCATATGAGCCATCTCTCTACCAAGATTTTAACGAGGATATCGGGTCCTAGAATTTGTTGAGTCAAGCACCTACAATATTTCAAGTTCATACACTGCATTATCGAGGTGGGGATTTTACGCTTGTTTTATTTAATGCATGATGTTACTTGTATATATACGAGTTTCTTGCCAAATATTTATATGCTCAAGTTTGCATATTATTTACGTTGTAGCCTCCAATGAGTAGTAGGCATAATGTGCTCAAAGTTTGCATGTTAATTACGTTGTAGCCTCCAATGAGTAGTAGGCAGTATGCACAAAGTTTGCATATTAATGGCCCTCGGGCAATCACCAGGTTCAGGCATGGCATATCTACTTGGCAACATGTATGTATTTAAATTGAACAAAGCGTTCCCTCCTCACTGAGCGAGTTGAAAGCTCACCCCATTACTTAAACCTTTCAGGTTGAGGAGTCTGGCGTGGCGGACAAAGGCGTGGCATGATAATAATAATATTATGCTTCTTCATTTATTTCGTTTAGTTGAAATTACAACTTTGGCTTCAATGTTATGGATGTTTTGAAATGTTGGGAATTTATTTTTATTTACTTGCGAAAGGGATGACTTTATTTCAATTTTCGCTGCAATTATTCAACTAGTTTTTTTTATATTTAATCGCCCTTGAAATTATTTAAAAATAATATTTTGAAAAGTGGTCGCTACAGTATCTGTATTTGTTGTCTCGACCCTTTTCTTGTTCGTGTATGATTAATTATTGCATTATGTTTTCATTTCGGGTCGATGATGTTGTCCGCGAGCTTTTCGTCATGTTCGTTCCGTATGTTTTCGAAAATTGAGTAGTCGGATCATGACGGTTGAGCACTGGCCGGACAGGTGCGGCCAGCACGGTCGGAAGTGCTGGGCACTGGCCGGGCAAGCATGGCAGGAACCGGCATAGCGCACGCTACGGCCAGAAGGCTGTGCGCGCTAACCGGCATGTGTAGCGCACGCTATCGGCCGGCCCAACGTACGCTATCGGGTCTGGGCAGAGGGGTTCTGAGGTTCTGGACTCGGGTAGGATCGGCAGGTAGCGCACGCTACTGTCGGGCACTGCGCACGCTACGACCGGCAGGTAGCGCGCGCTACGGCCGGAAGGCTGCGCACGCTACCTGGCCGAGTCAGTAGGACAGTGAGGTTCTGGATTGCGGCCCGGGCCGATAGCGCACGCTAGCTCGGCAGCCTAGCGCACGCTAGGCTGCACCAGTATAAATGTGGCAGAGCAGTCACATTTTCACTCGTTTTTCATTTCCCTTCTTTGCGATCCGTGGCTGGAGCTTCGGAGGAGGCGAAGCCATGTTGTTGAACAACAAATCCATGAAGTTTTTGAGTCCATATCATTGATTGATCATGCTATATCATCCTTTGATCCAGCGAATCAAGGTAATCTCTTCTTAGAACCCTAGTTTGTTGAATTTTGGGGTTTTTGCATTTTTGTCCGATTCGTTCCGTATTATTGATTAATCCATGATGGACATGATTAATCTTAATAGTATTCTTGTGTTTAACATCATTTAATCCATTGTTCTTCGTTTAATGAAAGTATATTTCTTGATCTCCTCAAGGGGACATCATCAACCCGCACGAGTCGGGAGACGATTTGTAGTTATAATAATAATTGCCATATAAATAATATTATTGCCCAAGATATGATACTTATTGAGTCAATCACTTTGACTCTCACCCATGATAAATCAAATCAATAAATATTATAAATACACAATTAAATATTATATACTTAGAATTAAGAAATAATTATCTGAGATTTACATTGTTCTTACATTCAGTACAGAAGACACTATCTCACATCGATCTAGTTCAACGTATGCAAATACGCTAATGCATGCTAATAGTCAAGACAAACTCATCTCAAGCATACACTACAACCTTTCACATAATTTTTCTAATAATTATATAGGTTGTGAACTATTATATTATTTTCTAAGGCAGCGATAATGTGATCTTCCGTGTGACACCAACACACCACATTATCTACAATATAAAATAATTAAACATTTCATTTGCATAACTATAACATGAATAAATATGCAAAACATGTGATTAAATGTAGTTAATATTCTCATAGGTAGTTACAGGGAAATAAGGTAATACAAGCATAAAGTATGCTTTGCAGTATACAACCCTAACAATCTCCCACTTATACTCAAAGCATGCTTTTATGTATACTACTCTATTACATAGTCTATCATTTCTCCCACTTATACTCAAAGCAATGCTGCCATACACCGTAATCCCATTCCTTCCACATGCCTTTAAAAAACTTCTGAGAGTAGGCCTTTTGTGAAAGGATCAACAAGATTATCTTCCTATGCAACCCTGGCTACAACTACTTCTCCTTCCTTTATGAAGTGTCGTATGATGTGTAACTTGCGGTTGATATGTTTACTTGCCTTGTGGGCTCGTGGTTCCCTTGAATTTGCGACTGCACTGGTATTATCACAATAAAGTATAATATCCTTTGGCAAATCGGGAATCACATCTAAGTCATGTAGGAAGTACTTGAGCCATACCGCCTCCTTCGCTGTCTAAGAGGCTGCCACGTACTCGGCTTCCATGGTAGAGTCTGACATGCATTTTTGCTTCACACTCCTCCAACTAATGGATCCACCTCCCAGGTTAAACACATAACCTGAAGTAGACTTGGACTTTTTTTTGTCTGATGAAAAATCCGAGTCAGTATAATCCACTGGACAGAGGTCGTCTGATTGATATACTACCGTATACGCCATAGTCTTTCATAGGTACTTGAGTATGTGCTTGACAGTAATCCAGTGTCCTGGTCCCGGGTTCGACTGATATTTAGTAGCCATGCCTACAGCATGATAGATATCTGGTCTAGTGCAAAGCATAACATACACGAGGCTTCCCACAGCTGACGCATAAAGGTTCAACTTCATGTCATCTATGTACTTTTGTTTCCTGGGACACATATCCTTAGATAGTTGAATTCCATGTTTGTAAGGTAGAAAATCTTTCTTCGAATTCTTCATGCTAAACCGCTTTAGCACTGTATTGATATAGGATACCTGAGATAAGCACAACATACTTTTCTTCCGATCACAAAAGATCCTGATTCCAAGCATGTGTCCTGCTTCTTCCAAATCCTTCATATCGAACTGCTCAGATAGCCATACCCGTACAACCGACAACTCATTCACGTTGTTTCCAATTAGAAGGATATCATCTACATACAGTACAAGAAACACCAACACGTTTCCATCGCATTACTTATATACACAACTCTCACTCAGACATTGGACAAATCCATATGACTGGACTACCTCGTCAAATTGAGTGTTCCAAGATATAGATGCTTGCTTAAGTCCATAAATGGATCTCTTAAGCTTGCACACTAAGTGGTCTTATCCTTGAGCAATGAATCCCTCTGGTTGGTGCATGTAGATTTCCTTGTCTAGACTTCCATTCAAGAATGCAGTCTTGATGTAACACCCCAGGATATCCGAGGTATATTACAGCGCCGTGAATCCCTATATGGGACCCACCAGGCTGAACAGCATCATACACAACGACTCACAGAAACGATAAAATAACACCACGTCATAAATACGCAAAACAGAACAATCCACCCGGTTCAACCGGTCAATATAACATCATCATCCAACACAACATAATAAGCAACAATACAATTCAAACGAACAAGAACCCCTTAAGTACTCGAGTACAACTATTAGTTCAAAACCACAAAAGACAAAAAGGTAAAAGACACTAAAACATCACTCGTGCACCATCATCACGCACGGCCATCATCCGTATCTTGGTCCAGTAGCTCGTCTCGATGAACGACTGAAATTCATAAAACGAATTTCCCCAAAACGGGTCCCAGAGGGGTTAGCAATTACGCTAGTACAAGTAACCAAATGAACATTTTACATCTTACACATATAGTAATGCATGCCATCAAGAAATCATAGTTTCCAAAACGCTCATTTCCGAAATGCCAATGATCAAACCACATTTGTAAAAATGCACCACAATTAACCGCGGACCCACGGCTTCGTGGATCCTGCCCGAGACCGTCGGATCTAACCCACGTGGTTAAAAGCAAGCTCGCGGTCCACGGCTTCGTGGAACCCTACCGAGACCCGTCGAGTCTAACCGTAGTGAGCATACACACACACACAATTTCTCATACAAAACTACTATGTCAAGATTGTAAGTTCATAAGGATACTTGCCTCGATTAATTAGACGATGACACGAGCGGAGCGGAAGAGTTGAACACGACCGCAAGGAACCGGCGGAAATGAACCTAACGATTTGAATAGCACAATCACAACCACTTCTAAACGATTATGGAAATGGAATACTCCGGAAACCCGCCTACGATTCATGTATATTCGTATATAAACAACAACGAGGCGGACCACAACCGAACCCTCTCGATTCCGTAAAAATCACGAAATATACCATGAATCCGTAGGGAAACTAAGAATACCAACAAGAATAATCATATTCATCATGAATCCATCAACGAAACGGAACGGATCGGAAGAAAATCCCAAAACCCCCAAATTATCCAAAAGTAGGGTTCTAAGAGATTACCTTGGATTTAGGACGAGAAACACAAGTGGATGATGTTAGTCTTACACCAAGAACTCAAGCACAAGAATCTCTGAAGTGATTGGAGGAAGAAAATCGCCTCAAATCGCTCGGGAGTCGCTCGGCCGCGGAAAGAGGAAGAAATGAGATTTTGTGATTATCTCGGTCAACTCCCTGGTTTATATAACCAGGGAGTGTTAGCGCACGCTAAGACCTCAAGGTTAGCGTGCGCTAACGGGATAGGGTTACCAACCCTCCTGTTAGCGTCCGAGTCCAGAAGCCAGGGTTTTTGCCGTTAGCGTGCGCTACCATGCATGTGTAGCGTGCGCTAATAGCCTATCGGTAGCGCGCGCTATCGACCAATAGCGTGCGCTACCTGAACATCAGCCGAGTCCAGTAGCCAACTGCCCAAACCTCACCTGACCCGTTAGCGTGCGCTACCATACCAGTGTAGCGTGCGCTAACTAGAATCTGATTGAATTCAGTAGTAAACTGCCCAGTACTGGACAGTCACACTAGCGCGCGCTACTGAACAACTTAACGTGCGCTAGTTTCCCGACATTAGCGTGCGCTAGACAAGATAGCGTGCGCTAATCCGATAGTCCAGAGGCCTGGGAGTGAAACTGCCACCCCCAGGGCTAAATCGTTAGCGTGCGCTACGAATTAAACGTAGCGTGCGCTACCAATGGATTTCTAGCGTGCGCTATACAGAAAATTTAGCGTGCGCTAGATACAGAATATAAACGACCCAAAATACCGGATTATGAACGAAACGTCAAACGGAACACCTCAAAACGCATCATAGCATAGAATGAATCCACGGCAACCCCGAAACGACGGTTCCGCACAACAATTACGAGAATCAGATCAAAAGATAACGGAAAAGTTACCTCAAGGATACACGAGAGTCACTAAAATCGAGAATTACACCGGAAATACAATTACGAGGGAAAGAAAAATGCGGATATTACATTCTACCCCTCTAAAAATAAGTTTCGTCCCGAAACTTAAGGAACAAACAACTCGGGGTACCTAGCACGCATGCTATCCTCGGTTTCCCAAGTTGCCTCCTCGACACCGTGTCTCGACCACTGCACCTTGACCAAAGGTATGGTCTTATGCCTCAATCGTTTCTCACGATGCTCCAAAATCTTCAAAGGGCGCTCTTCGAAAGTAACATCTTCGGCGACATCAATCTCACCATAATCGATGATGTGGCTAGGATCCGGGACATATTTCCTCAACTGGGAAACATGGAAAACACTATGAACATGACTCAAGGCCGGAGGTAACGCCAAACGGTATGCCAGCCCACCTACTCGCTCGAGGATCTCGAAGGGGCCGATAAATCTCGGACTCAACTTCCCTTTCTTCCCGAAACGAAAAACTTCCTTCGTCGGCGACACCTTTAGCAAGACGTGGTCTCCCACCTCGAATTCCAAAGGTCGATGACGGACGTCGGCATACGACTTCTGTCGACTCTGGGCAGTCAACATCCGTTCCCGAATTAACTCTACCTTCCGCCTCGTCTCTAAAACGACATCCGGCTCGGTCCCGACCAAATCGGACGCCTCATTCCAACAAATCGGTGATCGACATCGCCGCCCGTAAAGTGCCTCATACGGTGCCATCCGAATCGATGCGTGCCAACTGTTGTTGTACGTGAATTCGATTAATGGCAAGTGCTCCTCCCAGTCTCTACTCCAATCGAGAGCACAAGCACGCAACAAATCCTCGAACGTCTGGATAGTGCGTTCCGACTGCCCATCTGACTGGGGATGAAAAGAGGTACTCAAATGTAAACGGGTACCCAACGCCTTATGCACCGCTTTGCAGTGCGATACAAAGCGGCCGTCACGATCCGAAACAATAGACTTTGAGTACCGTGAAGTCTCACAATCTGCGCGATAAACACACGAGCTAACTTCTCTGGGCCCCAAGTGTCCTTGATGCCCAGAAAATGTGCCGACTTGGTCAGGCGATCAACAATCACCCATACCATATTCATGCCCGACCTCGATCTCGGCAAACTCGTAACGAAATCCATCGATATATCTTCCCATTTCCATTCCGAGCGGGAGTGATCGCAATAACTTGAATGGTCGATGCTCGATTTTGACTCACGACAAGTCAAACATCTCGCTACAAACTGTGCGACCTCATCCTTCATATCATTCCACCAGAAATTTCTTCTCAGGTCCTTGTACATCTTACTCGAACCAGGATGAACGGAATAAGGTGTAGCATGGGCCTCCCGTAAAATACTCTACCTCAACTCTGAGTCGTTCGGCACACAAAGCCGACTCTGGAATCTCAAAATACCATCCTCGTGAATCACAAAACCAGGAGACTTTCCTTTAAGAACGTTCTCTCGGATTTGAGTAATCATCGGATCCTCTGATTGCTTCAGTTTGATTTCATCGATCAAAGACGACGAAATCTCCAAAGCACAAAGTTGCCCGACAGCTCCCGGCAACAAGACTTCAACGTCTAACTCGATCAAAGCCCTCCGAAGCTCAGACTGAGGCGTAAGGATCTCAAGCGTTCGCAACACAACTGGTTTCCGACTCAAGGCGTCGGCCACAACGTTCGCCTTGCCCGGATGATAAAGGATTTCGAGGTCATAATCCTTAATCAACTCTAACCACCTCCTCTGCCTCATATTCAACTCTCGCTGAGTAAATATGTATTTCAGACTTTTATGATCAGTAAAAATCTGACATGTGGAGCCGAAAAGATAGTGACGCCAAATCTTGAGCGCAAAAACGACTGCCGCTAACTCCAAATCATGAGTAGGGTAGTTCAGCTCATACGGCCTCAACTGTCTCGACGCATAGGCAATGGTCTTGCCGTGCTGCATTAATACACACCCAAGACCACGACCCGAAGCATCGCTATAAACGGCAAAACCCTCGTTGCCACATGGCAACGCCAAAGCTGGGCTGAAGTCAAACGCTTCTTGATTCCTCAAAACTCGATCGCCTCTCGTCATTCCGCGAACTTCTCGGATTTACGGAGCAAGCTGCGTAAGTGGCGGGCCGATTCGAAACCCTCTACGAACCTACGGTAGTAGCCACCAAACCCAAGAAACTACGGAGCTCCTTCACATTCTTGGCGGTGCCCAATCCAATACGGCCTCAATCTTCTGCGGATCCACACGAACCCCCTCCGAAATCACGTGACCTAAAAACATCACTTCCTTGGCCCGAACTCACATTTCGAGAACTTTGCATAGAGTTGCTCGGTCCTTAAAATGTCCAACACTATCCGCAAATGATGGGCATGCTCTTCCTCATTCCTCGAATAAACAAGAATATCGTCAATAAAGACGCATTTACGCACTTATCCAAATACTCGATAAAAACTTTGTTCATCAATTGCATGAACACCGCGGCGCATTAGTTAACCCGAAAGGCATGACTACGAACTCATAATGTCCGTACCTCGTCCGAAAGGTTGTTTCGGCACATCGGACTCTCTCACCCGAGCCGATAGTATCCCGATTTCAAATCAATTTTCGAGAATACCGCACTCCTCGCAATCGATCGAACAAGTCATCAATTCTCGGCAAAGGATACTTGTTCTTGATGGTCACCTTGTTTAGTTCGCGATAGTCGATACACAAACGTAGCGAACCATCCTTCTTCCGCACAAACAGACCGGTGCGCCCCAAGGCGAGGCGCTCGGTCGAACATACCCCGACTCAAGAAGCTCACTCAATCGCTTCTTCAACTCGGACATCTCTCGAAGGTGCCATGCGATAGGCGCCTTCGAGATAGGAGCCGCACCCGGCTCTAACTCTATAGTGAACTCGACCTCTCGATCCGGTGGTAATCCCGGTAACTCGTCAGGAAAAACATCAGGAAATTCATTAACGATTGGAATCGACGAAAGCTCGACTCCACCACTCTCCGCCTTCAAGGCATAGCACCAATAACCAATACAACCCTTTCGCAGGAGTTTCATCGCCTTCAAGGCGTTAATAACGAGTTTCTGGTTCCCCCTCTTTCGCCCGGCGAAAGAGTGCTCGGTGCCATCATCGGCCAACATGGTGATGATTCTCGTGCGGTAGTTCATGATTGCACCATGCCGCTCGAGCCAATCATCACCAAGAATCAAATCCTCACCCTCGATACTCACAACAATAAGATTAGAGGGCCAAGTCCTCTCACAAATAAGCACAGAACAGTCTCGAACCTCCTGATCACCAACGATCCTATCACCGCTAGGAAGCTTAACGATGAAGGGCTCACAAGGCGTCAAACAGGCGAGATTCAAACGGCGCACACAATCCAGAGATATGAACGAATGCGTAGCACCAGAATCGAAAAGCACACTGACAGGATGAGAAAGAATATAAACGGTACCTGTCGCTACGGTAGCCGCTGGATCATCGGCTCTCCGCATCTCATAGACACGCGGGTGGGCGGAGCCGACACCGAAGCTCCCCCTTAGAGGGCTGACCCGACCTCTCCCCGACTAGCACTCGGCGGAGACGAGGAACAAACGATCCTCGATTCACACTTGGTTCACTAGGCGCTGGAACAAGCCCGGGCACCACGAATTTTCTCTCTCTCGGCCTGAAGGCCTTGTGACCCGACCGCCACACTGATTACACGTCAGCAAAGGGTTCGGACAAACACGACTGATGTGGCCCGTACGACCACAATTGAAACACTTCACATCACGATAAGGAGCACTGGTAGTTCTACGAGGACCCCCAGCGGAACGAGCTGGACCACCGCCGGCGGGGAAGTTAGCAGATTGGGATCTCTGCTGACCCCCACTCTTGTGGCCCGAAAAGTTCCCAGCGGACTTCTGCTTCTTACTCTCGCGGGCCGCCTCACTCGCCGTCACCGACATATCATAAGCAAGGGCCCTACTCTGATAATCCTTCAATGTAGTGCATACGAGCCCCGACATATAGTCCCGGATCGGCAACTTCATCCGTCTGGAGAAATGGAAAATCTTGTCACTCTCCTCGACAACTTGGGTCTTCACATAACCCAACTCTTTGTTAAAATCAGCAATGGCTTGGGCTACGGGGATATCCCGTGGTTGAGCATCATAAAAAGCATGTACCCGAGCCTGTTTGACTGGCCACGGGCAATATTCAGTCTCCATCAACTCTTGAAACTCAGCCCACGAAGCAGCATGGTCTTTGGGCCCAACGGCCTCCCACCAGTCCGTAGCGTCCCCAGTGAGAATTATTGAGCAATAGGGACTTTACGGTCCTCGGGACAGTTAGTGGCAACGAAGACCTTAGACATCTCCTTGATCCACCCTTCCCAGCCAATCGGGTCTGAAGCTCCCGAAAACTGAGGAGGATGCATCTTGATGACATCTTGGAGCCAACGGTCCGCTCCGCCCCGATTAGCATGGGCTTGATCCGGGTTCTGAACCGCCTGAGCTATTGCCGCCATTTGGTTCACCATCTGTTGCATAACGGCCGCAATACCAAGATCGGCACGCTCCTGAGAAGAAGCGTGGCTACGACGGTCGCCGGTACTGCCGGCTCCCGAAGACTGTGACGTGGCCGCCCCACCGGCTGACCCACGTCCCCGGCCGCGTCCACGACCACGACCGCGACCACGACCTCTTCCAGCATCCATACTGGAGATAAATAAGTAGCAAAAGCCATACGAGGATCAGTACAAGAAAAGAACAATTACAAGTCGAGAATCAAGGGTACGATACAAGAAATTAATGAACAAAGGAAAGAAAACTTACGGACACTGGTAGTACCGGAATCATGGCAGCGTGACGATGATGTGCAAAACCAAACACCACAAGACCCAATAAACTAACAAGCCTAGGTATCCATAAACCTAGTGCTCCGATACCATTTTCTGTAACACCCCCAGGATATCCGAGGTATATTACAGCGCCGTGAATCCCTATATGGGACCCACCAGGCTGAACAGCATCATACACAACGACTCACAGAAACGATAAAATAACACCACGTCATAAAGACGCAAAACAGAACAATCCACCCGGTTCAACCGGTCAATATAACATCATCATCCAACACAACATAATAAGCAACAATACAATTCAAACGAACAAGAACCCCTTAAGTACTCGAGTACAACTATTAGTTCAAAACCACAAAAGACAAAAAGGTAAAAGACACTAAAACATCACTCGTGCACCATCATCACGCACGGCCATCATCTCGTATCGTCCAGCGCCCTCGTCTCGATGAACCTGACCTGAAATTCATAAAACGAATTTCCCCAAAACGGGTCCCCAGAGGGGTTAGCAATTACGCTAGTACAAGTAACCAAATGAACATTTTACATCTTACACATATAGTAATGCATGCCATCAAGAAATCATAGTTTCCAAAACTCTCATTTCCGGAAATGCCAATGATCAAACCACATTTGTAAAAATGCACCACAATTAACCGCGGACCCACAGCTTCGTGGATCCCTGCCGAGACCCCGTCGGATCTAACCCACAGTGGTTAAAAGCAAGATCGCGGTCCACAGCTTCGTGGAACCCTACCGATGTAACACCCCCAGGATATCCGAGGTATATTACAGCGCCGTGAATCCCTATATGGGACCCACCAGGCTGAACAGCATCATACACAATGACTCACAGAAACGATAAAATAACACCACGTCATAAAGACGCAAAACAGAACAATCCACCCGGTTCAACCGGTCAATATGACATCATCATCCATCACAACATAATAAGCAACAATACAATTCAAACGAACAAGAACCCCTTAAGTACTCGAGTACAACTATTAGTTCAAAACCACAAAAGACAAAAAGGTAAAGATACTAAAACATCACTCGTGCACCATCATCACGCACGGCCATCATCCGTGTACTGGTCCAGCACCCGCTCGTCTCGATGAACCTGACCTGAAATTCATAAAACGAATTTCCCCAAAACGGGTCCCCAGAGGGGTTAGCAATTACGCTAGTACAAGTATTCAAGGCAAACCAATCGCTTACACATTTCATAGTACATGCACCAAAAATCATTTCGAAAACCAAAACAAGACATGTCTTTTTCCGAAAATAAACAGTCAAATAAATAGCCTTGAGAACAGGGCGGCAGCATACATTCTCACTCGAGGCCTGGCAGGGTCCGTAGAGAGTTGGCTACAATTTCAGTAAAACAAAACCTCGCTCACGCTATGCCGTGATTACAGGCGGCAAAGATACATTCTCACTCGGGGCCTTGCAAGGACCCTAACGAGTTGGCTAGCGGTACGAAACTCGTGAAATCCAGGGCGGCAGATAGATTTCCCTCCTTGACCCGTCGGGCCAACACGAGGTGAGTTACACACAATTAACATACATCACCATTTCATGTTAAGCTTAAAGGTTTCCAAAAATACTTGCCTCGATTAATGAGCGGTGGCGAACGGAACGGAGGAATCAAGCACGACCGTGAGGAAGACGATGAACCTAACGATTCGAATAACACAATCACAACCAACTCTAGACGATTACGGAAATGGAATACACGGAAACCCGCCTACGATTCATGTATATTCGAATAAAATAACAACGAGGCGGATCACAACCAAACCCTCTCGATTCCGTAAAAATCCACAAAATATCCATGAATCCGTAGGAAAACTAAAGATACTAACAATATCAATCGTATACATCATGAATCCACCAACAAAACGGAACGAATCGGAAGAAAATCCCAAAACCCCCAAATTATCCAAAAGTAGGGTTCTAAGAGATTACCTTGGATTTAGGATGAGAAACACAAGTGGATGATGTTAGTCTTACACCAAGAACTCAAGCACAAGAATCTCTGAAGTGATTGGAGGAAGAAAATCGCCTCAAATCGCTCGGGAGTCGCTCGGCCGCGGAAAGAGGAAGAAATGAGATTTTGTGATTATCTCGGTCAACTCCCTGGTTTATATAACCAGGGAGTGTTAGCGCACGCTAAGACCTCAAGGTTAGCGTGCGCTAACGGGATAGGGTTACCAACCCTCCTGTTAGCGTCCGAGTCCAGAAGCCAGGGTTTTTGCCGTTAGCGTGCGCTACCATGCATGCGTAGCGTGCCTTAACAACCTATCGGTAGCGCGCGCTATCGACCAATAGCGTGCGCTACCTGAACATCAGCCGAGTCCAGTAGCCAACTGCCCAAACCTCACCTGACCCGTTAGCGTGCGCTACCATACCAGCGTAGCGTGCGCTAACTAGAATCTGATTGAATTCAGTAGTAAACTGCCCAGTACTGGACAGTCACACTAGCGTGCGCTACTGAACAACTTAACGTGTGCTAGTCTCCCGACATTAGCGTGCGCTAGACAAGATAGCGTGCGCTAATCCGATAGTCCAGAGGCCTGGGAGTTAAACTGCCACTCCCAGGGCTAAATCGTTAGCGTGCGCTACTAATTAATCGTAGCGTGCGCTACTAATGGATTTCTAGCGTGCGCTATACAGTAAATATAGCGTGCGCTAGATATAGAATATAAACGACCCCAAAATACCGGAATATGAACGAAACGTCAAACGAAACACCTCGAAACGCATCATAGCATAGAATGAATCCACGGCAACCCCGAAGCGGCGGTTCCGCACAACAATTACGAGAATCAGATCAAAAGATAACGGAAAAGTTACACTGAAGGATACCCGAGGGTCACTAAAATCGAGAATTACACCGGAAATACAATTACAAGGGAAAGAAAAAAATGCGGATATTACATTCTACCCCTCTAAAAATAAGTTTCGTCCCGAAACTTAAGGAACAAACAACTCGGGGTACCTAGCACGCATGCTATCCTCGGTTTCCCAAGTTGCCTCCTCGACACCGTGTCTCGACCATTGCACCTTGACCAAAGGTATGGTCTTATGCCTCAATCGTTTCTCACGATGTTCCAAAATCTTCAAAGGGCGCTCTTCGAAAGTAACATCTTTGGCGACATCAATCTCACCATAATCGATGATGTGGCTAGGATCCGGGACATATCTCCTCAACTGGGAAACATGGAAAACACTATGAACATGACTCAAGGCCGGAGGTAACGCCAAACGGTATGCCAACCCACCTACTCGCTCGAGGATCTCGAAGGGGCCGATAAATCTCGGACTCAACTTCCCTTTCTTCCCGAAACGAAAAACTCCTTTCGTCGGCGACACCTTTAGCAAAACGTGGTCTCCCACCTCAAATTCCAAAGGTCGACGACGGACGTCGGCATACGACTTCTGTCGACTCTGGGCAGTCAACATCCGTTCTCGAATTAACTCTATCTTCCGCCTCGTCTCTAAAACGACATCCGGCTCGGTCCCGACCAAATCGGACGCCTCATTCCAACAAATCGGTGATCGACGCCCGTAAAGTGCCTCATACGGTGCCATCCGAATCGACGCGTGCCAACTATTGTTATACGTGAATTCGATCAGCGGCAAATGTTCCTCCCAGTCACTACTCCAATCGAGAGCACAGGCACGCAATAAATCCTCGAACGTCTGGATAGTGCGTTCCGACTGTCCATCTGTCTGGGGATGAAAAGAGGTACTCAAACGCAACCGGGTACCTAACGCCTTATGCACCCCCTGCCAGAAGTGCGATACAAAACGGCCGTCACGATCCGAAACAATAGACTTCGGAGTACCGTGAAGTCTCACGATCTGCGCAATAAACACACGAGCTAACTTCTCCGGGCCCCAAGTGTCCTTGATGCCCAGAAAATGTGCCGACTTGGTCAGGCGATCAACAACCACCCATACCATATTCATGCCCGACCTCGATCTCGGCAAACTCGTAACAATATCCATCGATATATCTTCCCATTTCCATTCCGGAATGGGAAGTGACTGCAATAACCCAGCCGGTCTCTGATGCTCGATTTTGACCTGCTGACAAGTCAAACATCTCGCTACAAACTGTGCGACCTCATCCTTCATGTCATTCCACCAGAAATTTCTCCTCAGGTCCTTGTACATCTTACTCGTACCAGGATGAACGGAATAAGGTGTAGCATGGGCCTCCCGTAAAATACTCTGCCTCAACTCTAAGTCGTTCGGCACACAAAGCCGACTCTGGAATCTCAAAACACCATCCTCGTGAATCACAAATCCAGGAGACTTCCCTTTAAGAACGTTCTCTCGGATTTGAGTAATCATCGGATCCTCTAACTGCTTCAGCTTAATTTCATCGATCAAAGACGACGAAATCTCTAAAGCACAAAGTTGTCCGACGGCTCCCGGCAACAAGACCTCAACATCTAACTCGATCAAAGCCCTCCGAAGCTCAGACTGAGATGTAAGGATCTCAAGCGTTCGCAACGCAACTGGTTTCCGACTCAAGGCGTCGGCCACAACGTTCGCCTTGCCCGGATGATAAAGGATTTCGAGGTCATAATCCTTAATCAACTCTAACCACCTCCTCTGCCTCATATTCAACTCTCGCTGAGTAAATATGTATTTCAGACTTTTATGATCGGTAAAAATCGACATGTGGAGCCGAAAAGATAGTGACGCCAAATCTTGAGCGCAAAAGCATGCCGCTAACTACAAATCATTAGTAGTGTAGTTCATCTCCTACGGACTCAACTGTCTCGTCGCATAGGCAATGGTCTTGCAGTGCTGCTTTAATACACTCCCACGACCCTGAACCGTAGAATCGCTATATACGGCAAAACACTCGTTGCCACATGGCAAAGCCAATACTGGGGCTTAAGTCAAACGCTTCTTCGTTCCTCAAAACTCGACTGCCTCTCGTCATTCCAGACGAACTTCTCGGATTTCTGGAGCAACTGCGTAAGTGGTCGAGCCAGTTTCGAGAAACCCTCGACGAACCTACGGTAGTAGCCAGCCAAACCCAAGAAACTACGGACCTCCTTCACATTTTTGGGCGGTGCCCAATCCAGTACTGCCTGAATTTTCTGCGGATCCACACGAACCCCTTCGGCTGAAATCACGTGACCCAAAAACATCACTTCCTTCAGCCAGAACTCACATTTCGAGAACTTCGCATAGAGTTGCTCGGTCCTCAAAATGTCTAACACTATCCGCAAATGATGGGCATGCTCTTCCTCATTCCTCGAATAAATAAGAATATCGTCAATAAAGACGACGACGCCCTTATCCAAATACTTGATAAAAACTTTGTTCATCAATTGCATGAACACCGCCGGTGCATTAGTTAACCCGAAAGGCATGACTACGAACTCATAATGTCCGTACCTCGTCCGAAAAGCTGTTTTCGGCACGTCGGACTCTCTCACCCGAAGCTGATAGTACCCCGATTTCAAATCAATCTTCGAGAATACCGCAACTCCCTGCAACTGGTCAAACAAGTCATCGATTCTCGGCAAAGGATACTTGTTCTTGATGGTCACCTTGTTTAGTTCGCGATAGTCGATACACAAACGTAGTGAACCATCCTTCTTCCGCACAAACAGGACCGGTGCGCCCCAAGGCGAGGCACTCGGTCGAACATACCCCGACTCAAGAAGCACACTCAACTGCTTCTTCAACTCGGACATCTCTGAAGGTGCCATGCGATAGGGCGCCTTCGAAATAGGGGCCGCACCCGGCTCTAACTCTATAGTGAACTCGACCTCTCGATCCGGTGGCAATCCCGGTAACTCGTCAGGAAAAACATCAGGAAATTCATTAACGATTGGAATCGACGAAAGCTCGACTCCACCACTCTCCGCCTTCAAGGCATAGCACCAATAACCAATACATCCCTTTCGCATGAGACTCATCGCCTTCAAGGCATTAATGACGAATTTCTGGTTTCCCTCTTTCGCCCGCGAAAGAGTGCTCTTGCCGTCCTCGGCTAACATAGTGATGATTCTCGTGCGGTAGTTCATGATCGCACCATGCCGCTCGAGCCAGTCATCACCAAGAATCAAATCCTCACCCTCGATACTCACAACAATAAGATTAGAGGGCCAAGTCCTCTCACAAATAAGCACAGAACAGTCTCGAACCTCCTGATCACCAACGATCCTATCACCGCTAGGAAGCTTAACGATGAAGGGCTCACAAGGTGTCAAACGGTCGAGACTCAAACGGCTCACACAATCCAGAGATATGAATGAATGCGTAGCACCGGAATCGAAAAGCACACTGACAGGATGAGAAAGAATATAAACGGTACCTGTCGCCACGGTAGCCGCTGGATCATCGGCTCTCCGCATCTCATAGACACGCGGGTGGGCGGAGCCAACACCGGAAGCTCCCCTCTTGAGGTTGACCCCGACCTCTCCCGACTAGCACTCGGCGGATATTGAGGAGCAAACGACCCGATTCACACTTGGCTCCAACGGGCTGGTTGAGAAGAACGGGTGCCGCGAAGCCGTTTGACCCGCTCACAAAAAGGGGCCTTGTGGCCTAGCTGTCCACAAGTATGACAGGTAAGCTTCGGACGAGAACATTGCCGGCTCCTATGGCCTTGCACACCACAGTTAAAACATGTGGGTTCATGAGCGGAGGTTCGGAGGCACCCAAAGCTCCCAGAGAAACGAGCCGAACCGCCCGTTGAAAAATTTGCGGCTTGAGATTTCGCCGGCCTCCACTCTTGGGACCAGAAAAATTTCCAACCGACTTCGCTTCTTACTCTCGCGGGCCGCCTCACTCGCCGTCACAGACATATCATAAGCAAGGGCCCTACTCGATAATCCTTCAATGTAGTACATACGAGCCCCGACATATAGTCCCGAATCGGCAACTTCATCCGCTGGAGAAATGGAAAATCTTGTCACTCTCCTCGACAACTTGGGTCTTCACATAACCCAACTCTTTGTTAAAATCGAAATAGCTTGAGCTACGGGGATATCCCGTGGTTGAGCGTCATAAAAGCATGTACCCGAGCCTCGGCGGCCACGGGCAATATTGATCTCCATCGACTCTTGAAACTCGGCCACGTAGCAAAGATGGTCCTTGGGCCCAACGGCCTCCCACCGGTCGTGGCGTCCCGGTGAGGAAATATTGAGCAATAGGGACTTTACGGTCCTCGGGACAGTTAGTGGCAACGAAGACCTTAGACATCTCCTTGATCCACCCTTCCCAGCCAATCGGGTCTGAAGCTCCCGAAAACTGAGGAGGATGCATCTTGATGACATCTTGGAGCCAACGATCCGCTCCGCCCCGATTAGCGTGGGCCTGATCCGGGTTCTGAACCGCCTGAGCTATCGCCGCCATTTGGTTCACCATTTGTTGCATTACGGCCGCGATACCAAGATCGGCACGCTCCTGAGAAGAAGCATGGCTATGACGGTCGCCGGTACTGCCGGCTCCCGAAGACTGTGACGTGGCCGCTCCACCGGCTGCCCCACGTCCCCGGCCGCGTCCACGACCACGACCGCGACCACGACCTCTTCCAGCATCCATACTGGAGTTAAATAAGTAGCAAAAGCCATACGAGGATCAGTACGAGAGAAGAACAATTACAAGTCGAGAATCAAAGGTACGATACAAGGAAATAATGTACAAAGGAAGGAAAACTTACGGACACTGGTAGTACCGGAATCATGGCAGCGTGACGATGATGTGCAAAACAAAACACCACAAGACCCAATAAACCAACAAGCCTAGGTATCCATAAACCTAGAGCTCTGATACCATTTTCTGTAACACCCCCAGGATATCCGAGGTATATTACAGCGCCGTGAATCCCTATATGGGACCCACCAGGCTGAACAGCATCATACACAATGACTCACAGAAACGATAAAATAACACCACGTCATAAAGACGCAAAACAGAACAATCCACCCGGTTCAACCGGTCAATATGACATCATCATCCATCACAACATAATAAGCAACAATACAATTCAAACGAACAAGAACCCCTTAAGTACTCGAGTACAACTATTAGTTCAAAACCACAAAAGACAAAAAGGTAAAGATACTAAAACATCACTCGTGCACCATCATCACGCACGGCCATCATCCGTATCGGTCCAGCGCCCGCTCGTCTCGATGAACCCGACCAAATTCATAAAACGAATTTCCCCAAAACGGGTCCCCAGAGGGGTTAGCAATTACGCTAGTACAAGTATTCAAGGCAAACCAATCGCTTACACATTTCATAGTACATGCACCAAAATCATTTCGAAAACCAAAACAAGACATGTCTTTTCCGGAAAATAAACAATAAACAATTAGCCTTGAGAACAGGGCGGCAGATACATTCTCACTCGAGGCCTCGCAGGACCCTACCGAGTTGGCTACAATTTGAAAAACAAAACCACGCACACGCTATGCCGTGAGAACAGGCGGCAAAGATACATTCTCACTCAGGGCCTTGCAAGGACCCTAACGAGTTGGCTAGCGGTACGAAACTCGTGAAATCCAGGGCGGCAGCATAGATTTCCCTCCTTGACCCCGTCGGGCCAACACGAGGTGAGTTACACACAATTAACATACATCACCATTTCATGTTAAGCTTAAAGGTTTCCAAAAATACTTGCCTCGATTAATAGACGGTGACGCGAACGGAACGGAGGAATCAAGCACGACCGTGAGGAACCGACGATGAACCTAACGATTCGAATAACACAATCACAACCAACTCTAGACGATTACGGAAATGGAATACACCCGGAAACCCGCCTACGATTCATGTATATTCGAATAAAATAACAACGAGGGCGGATCACAACCAAACCCTCTCGATTCCGTAAAAATCCACAAAATATCCATGAATCCGTAGGAAAACTAAAGATACTAACAATATCAATCGTATACATCATGAATCCACCAACAAAACGGAACGAATCGGAAGAAAATCCCAAAACCCCCAAATTATCCAAAAGTAGGGTTCTAAGAGATTACCTTGGATTTAGGATGAGAAACACAAGTGGATGATGTTAGTCTTACACCAAGAACTCAAGCACAAGAATCTCTGAAGTGATTGGAGGAAGAAAATCGCCTCAAATCGCTCGGGAGTCGCCGCCGCGGAAAGAGGAAGAAATGAGATTTTGTGATTATCTCGGCCAACTCCCCGGTTTATATAACAGGGAGTGTTAGCGCACGCTAAGACCTCAAGGTTAGCGTGCGCTAACGGATAGGGTTACCAACCCTCCCGTTAGCGTCCGAGTCGAAGCTGGGGTTTTGCCGTTAGCGTGCGCTACCATGCATGCGTAGCGTGCGCTAACAACCTATCGGTAGCGCGCGCTATCGACCAATAGCGTGCGCTACCCGAACATCACCGAGTCCAGAGCTAACCGCCCAAACCTCACCGACCCGTTAGCGTGCGCTACCATACCAGCCAGAAGCGTGCGCTAACTAGAATCGATTGAATTCGTGAGTAAACCGCCCAAGATCGATAGTCACACTAGCGTGCGCTACTGAACAACTTAACGTGCACTAGTCTCCCGACATTAGCGTGCGCTAGACAAGATAGCGTGCGCTAATCCGATAGTCCAGAGGCTTGGGAGTTAAACTGCCACTCCCAGGGCTAAATCGTTAGCGTGCGCTACGAATTAATCGTAGCGTGCGCTACTAATGGATTTCTTGCGTGCGCTATACAGGAAATATAGCGTGCGCTAGATATAGAATATAAACGACCCCAAAATACCGGAATATGAACGAAACGTCAAACGAAACACCTCGAAACGCATCATTGCATAGAATGAATCCACGGCAACCCCGAAGCGGCAGTTCCGCACAACAATTACGAGAATCAGATCAAAAGATAACGGAAAAGTTACACTGAAGGATACCCGAGGGTCACTAAAATTGAGAATTACACCGGAAATACAATTACAAGGGAAAGAAAAAAAAATGCGGATATTACAACCGAGACCCCGTCGAGTCTAACCCGTAGTGAGCATACACACACACAATTTCTCATACAAAACTACTATGTCAAGATTGTAAGTTCATAAGGATACTTGCCTCGATTAATTAGACGATGACACGAACGGAACGGAAGAGTTGAACACGACCGCAAGGAACCGGCGGAAATGAACCTAAAGATTTGAATAGCACAATCACAACCACTTCTAAACGATTATGGAAATGGAATACTCCCGGAAACCCGCCTACGATTCATGTATATTCGTATATAAACAACAACGAGGGCGGACCACAACCGAACCCTCTCGATTCCGTAAAAATCACGAAATATACCATGAATCCGTAGGGAAACTAAGAATACCAACAAGAATAATCATATTCATCATGAATCCATCAACGAAACGGAACGGATCGGAAGAAAATCCCAAAACCCCCAAATTATCCAAAAGTAGGGTTCTAAGAGATTACCTTGGATTTAGGACGAGAAACACAAGTGGATGATGTTAGTCTTACACCAAGAACTCAAGCACAAGAATCTCTGAAGTGATTGGAGGAAGAAAATCGCCTCAAATCGCTCGGGAGTCGCTCGGCCGCGGAAAAAGGAAGAAATGAGATTTTGTGATTATCTCGGCCAACTCCTGGTTTATATAACAGGAGTGTTAGCGCACGCTAAGACCTCAAGGTTAGCGTGCGCTAACGGGATAGGTTACCAACCCTCCCGTTAGCGTCCGAGTCCGTGGCTGGGTTTTTGCCGTTAGCGTGCGCTACCATGCATGTGTAGCGTGCGCTAATAGCCTATCGGTAGCGCGCGCTATCGACCAATAGCGTGCGCTACCTGAACATCAGCCGAGTCCAGTAGCCAATTGCCCAAACCTCACCTGACCCGTTAGCGTGCGCTACCATACCAGTGTAGCGTGCGCTAACTAGAATCTGATTGAATTCAGTAGTAAACTTCCCAGTACTGGACAGTCACACTAGTGCGCGCTACTGAACAACTTAACGTGCGCTAGTTTCCCGACATTAGCGTGCGCAAGACAAGATAGCGTGCGCTAATCCGATAGTCCAGAGGCCTGGGAGTGAAACTGCCACCCCCAGGGCTAAATCGTTAGCGTGCGCTACGAATTAAACGTAGCGTGCGCTACCAATGGATTTCTAGCGTGCGCTATACAGAAAATTTAGCGTGCGCTAGATACAGAATATAAACGACCCAAAATACCGGATTATGGACGAAACGTCAAACGGAACACCTCAAAACGCATCATAGCATAGAATGAATCCACGGCAACCCCGAAACGATGGTTCCGCACAACAATTACGAGAATCAGATCAAAAGATAACGGAAAAGTTACACTGAAGGATACACGAGAGTCACTAAAATCGAGAATTACACCGGAAATACAATTACGAGGGAAAGAAAAATGCGGATATTACACTTGACATCCATTTGCCAAATCTCCAGATCCAAATGTGCAGCTATAGCTAAAAGAATCTAGATTGACTTAAGCATGGATACTGGCGAAAAGCTTTTATCATAATCAATACTCTCTTTCTGAGTGTAACCTTTCGCTACAAGCCTCACTTTGAAGGTTTTAACCTTCCCGTCACCTCCTTTCTTTCGCTTGTAGACCCACTTAATCCCAATGGATTGTACCCCATCAGGTAGTTCTACTAGATCCCATACTTGATTGGAGTCCGTAGATCCCATTTCTGATTCCATTGCTATTTTCTAGGAGTCAACATCTTTATCTTGGATTGCCTCCTTGTAAGTCCAGGGATCTGATTCATCTTCGCCTGGGATTGAGTCCGAAGACTGTCCCATGCCTATGAATTATTTCGGTTGATCAACAACCCTCCCACTACGACAAGGCAAATCCTGAGTTGGTGTAAAAGTCTCAAAATCGATATGTGGTGCAGTGTTAGTTGGCACTTGTAAGATTGGTATAGATGGAGTCTCGCCCCTCAACTCTTCCAGAATTATTTCACTCATGGGCTTGTTAATAATCATATAATCCTCTTCTAGGAATCGAGCATTGGTGCTAACAATGACCTTCTGATCCTGGGGACTATAGAACATGCCACCCTTCGTTCCCTTAGGACATCCTACAAACAGTCCTACTTTTATACGAGATGCCAACTTATCAACTTCCTTATTCAGCACACGTGCTGGAGGACCCCAAATCCGAACATGTACTAGACTGGGCTTTCGCCCACTCCACAATTCTGTGGGTGTTTTTGCAACTGATTTCGAAGGCACCAGGTTTAGAATGTATGTCGCTATTTCTAAGGCGTGTCCCCAAAATGAAATAGGTAAATCCAAATAACTCATCAGTGATCTAACCCTTTCTAAAAGAGTTCTCTTTCTTCTCTCAGCAACACCATTTTGTTGTGGAGTTCCCGGCGCAGTGAGCTGAGATGAAATCCCCTCATTTGCCAAGAAATCCAGAAACTCTCTACTAAGGTATTCGCCACCACGATCAGATCATAGTGACTTGATACTCTTTCCATGACGCTTATCCGTTTCTGCCTTAAAGTCTCTAAACTTGTCAAAGGCTTCAGACTTACGTCGCATTAAATAGATATATCCATATCTCGAATAATCATCTATAAGCATGATGAAGTATTCGAAATCACCCCTAGCCTGGATATTCATTGGACCACATACATCTGTACGAACTAATTCTAACATATTCTGAACGTGGTTTCCCTTGGTCTTAAAACCCTTTTGGTCATCTTACCTTCTAGACAAGATTCACAAATTGGAAATGACTCAACTTGGAGGTCATCCAATGGGCTATTATCTACCAATCTTTGAATCCTCCTAAGGTTTACATGACCTAACCGCAAATGCCACAGATATGTTTGGTTTATGGTCGAAGGTTCTATTCTCTTTTTAGGTTTAGACAAAGATTTAAGCAATTTATATTTATATATCAGAGTTTGTGCAGTATTAATGACATACAATCCAGCAGTAGAAATACATTGGCAAATATATTTACTGTTTTTTCTAATAATATCATCATCATCAAAAGAAACTGAATAACCATCACATTTTAATTTAGAAACCAGAATCAAATTCATTCTAAAATCTGGTACTAATAATACATTATTAAAGACTAATATTTTATCATTAATCTTCAACTGCACGACTCCCACTGTAAACGCCATAAGATTGGAATAATCGCCCCAGTTGATGGTGATCTCGCCCGCACTAAGCTACTTGGTTACCTGAAAACCATGCGAGTCAAAGCAAACATGATCAGTGGAGCCTAAATCAACTATCCAAAGTAGAAGAACAAACTGCCAAATATGTTTTGACTACTAGTGTACGAGACATACCTTTCTTAGAGCAGGGCAGTCCGCTTTAAATTGTCCTTCCTGACCGAATTTGTAGCACTTTTCCTTTGGCTTTTTGTTCACCTCAGGCTGATGATCCTTGCTTTTTACCTTGAGAGTTGCCACTTTCTTATGGCCCACTTGTTTCTTCTTCTTCCCCCACTTGGATTTAGTAGTCGAAACACTAGTAGCCGAAAGAACTTGATACCCTTGCCTGAAGAGACCTTCCCCATCTTGAAGCTCTGTCAGCAATTCCGCCAAGGTATACTCCCTACGATTCATATTGTAGTTTAGGCGGAACTGCTCAAAGCTCCTAGGTAAGCTGCCAAGGATGATATCGACTTGCGTTTCCGCATCGATAGTTGTCCCTAAGATATCAAGTTCCTTTAGATGAGAAATCATGTTTAGAACATGATCCCTTACCGGGGTTCCTTCAGGTATTTGGGTCGTTGTAACACCCCCAAATCCCATTGGGTCATTACAGTGCCGTGGACCCCACACCAGGAGATCCACCAGGCAAACACGACCAAAATACAACAAACTGATCAAAATGGGAATCACAGTCCCTACTATGACATCCGACATAATATTCCGATATGGAATTTCAACAACAAAAGTGGGCCTACATGGCCAAAATAAAAATATAAAAACATCCACGAGCCTTGCTCGATTAATACAAAATGACAACAACTGACAAAGCTGGAGTACTCCAAACTTTCTGACCAACATGAACACCAAAACATCTCGGACTAGTATCGCTCGAATGCCTCATCGCCATTGTCATGCCCCTGTGTCTCAACTCTTTCCTCGCAAGCACCTAAAACATGTAAACATGTTCCGCCCCCATGGGGTCAGTCATCCAGATAATGAACATCAAATGCATGTACAACATAATATGCATCCAAAGGCAGAATAAACAGTACAATAATGGTAGTACGAGATGCTCACAAACCAAAGTAAGAATCGAGCATTCGTGAGATATTATGCCCGCGGCATACGATCGGTACCTGCTCAACAGTTTTGTAATACCCGTAATTTCGATTTCTGGTAATTTCTTTTTTTCGGTGGAAGTCCACTTTAACGAATCTCTCATGACTGTTTCGTCATTCTGAGAATGATTAATTCTACACTTTTTGACATCCGAGTTTGTTTTGGTATCGTTTTGTTGAGTTCCGTGCTTTTTAGCGATTTTTCCGCACTTGAGTTTGATTCTTGCGAATCTCGTTCGAAACTGCTGTTTCGAGTTTCCCATAAGTCCGTTTAACTTTGTTAGACATGTTGTGAACTTTGGTTTGGTTATTCGATCACGTATCGTGATTTTCGGGCGTTTTGGGCCATTTTGTAATTTACCCAAAGTTATGGGTATCCGTATCTGTATTTGTTGCCTCGACCCTTTTCTTGGTCGTGTATTATTAATTATTGCATTATGTTTTCATTTCGGGTCGATGATGTTGTCCGCGAGCTTTTCGTCGTGTTCGTTCCGTACGTTTTCGGAAATCGAGTCGTTGGATCATGACGGCTGAAAGCGCCGGACAGCGGCCGGCACGGTCGGAAGTCTTGCATCGCCGGCAAGCACGGCAAGAACCGGCGTAGCGCACGCTATGGCCGGAAGATCGCGCGCTAACCGGCAGGTGTAGCGACGCTATCGGCCGGCCCAACGACGCTATGTGGTCCGGGCAGAGGGGTTACGATGTTCGACTCGGGTAGGATCGGCAGGTAGCGCACGCCATCGCTGCACCGTGCACGCTACGATCGGGTAGCGCGCGCTATGGCGTAAGGTCGCGACGCTACTGGCCGAGCCGCAGGATGCTGAGGTTCTGGATTGCGGCCCGGGCCGATAGCGCACGCTAGCTCGGCAGCCTAGCGCAAGCTAGGCTGCACCAGTATAAATGTGGCAGAGCAGTCACATTTTCACTCGTTTTTCATTTCCCTTCTTTGTGATCCGTGGCTGGAGCTTCGGAGGAGGCGAAGCCATGTTGTTGAACAATAAATCCATGAAGTTTTTGAGTCCATATCATTGATTGATCATCCTATATCATCCTTTGATCCAGCGAATCAAGGTAATATCTTCTTAGAACTTGCGTTTTTGTCCGATTCGTTCCGTATTATTGATAATCCATGATGGGTATGATTAATCTTAATAGTATTCTTGTGTTTAACATCATTTAATCCATTGTTCTTCGTCGAATCAATGTATATTTCTTGATTTCCTTCGAATCGAATTTTTGGGGAATTTGTTCTTGATATCATTTTCCATCCGTTTTTGATGGATTGATTGTTGTTAAATGATGTTGTTAAACATACCCTATGGATTGTATATCCATATTTCGATTTGGAACTCCGTTTTCGTGTTTTGACGGGACGAATCGTGTTCTTGGCCGTTTTGGGGAAAACACTTGAACTTTCGTCATTTGTTCTTTGAATTCAACGGCTTTAAGTCGTGCTATGGAATTCATTTTCATTGTTGTTATTGTCCTTCGTAGTTTACTATCGCGAGTTGGCGTTCGGTGGAGTCGGCGAGTTCGTAGTCGGTCCGTGCCAACCTACTTCGGTCGATTCCCCGTGTTGTGGTTATTCGAGGAAAGTACCTTGTCCATACAATTCTTGTTTTATAGATATGATATTTAGTGATCGTCTCCTTGTGTTTATTTGATCGTTTGAATTTCACTTTCAAAGACTCGGTTAGCCTTTTTAAAGGCCCTCTTTCAAAACGTGTGTATTTTGTGAACATTGTGTTCGTGGATGGTTACGCGAATTACTATGAATACACTTGGTGTTGTCGTTGTGCTTTGATAATATATATGTATATATTATCTCATATCGTGCGTTGTGATTTGGTCATTGCGTTGTGCATTGTGTTTGTTGTCATTGAGTGAATTACTTAGATATTTGATGTGATATGTTATTTGTGTGAATGTGCGGATATGGTTGAAGGTCTATGGTGACACATGGCACGTGATCATGTGGTCAGGATGCAACTAGTGATTGATCCAACCGTGAGAGCCTGAGATAATCTACGGTGACACATGGCTTGTGATCATGTAGTCAGGATGCAACAAGTGATTGATCCAACCGTGAGATATGGTGTGTGAATTGTTTAGCTAGCCGGCTCGGGAGGGTCCTTAGAGGCCTCGAGTGGGATTTGTGCTTCATCCCGGTCCTAGGCGATGCATATGCGTGATTTGTTTTATGATATGGCCATCTCGGGAGGGTCCTTAGAGGCCTCGAGTGGGATTCGTGGCTTCGCCACGGTCCTAGGCGATGCTTGTGTGTGATTATGTCGTGTTGATTTTATGTCCGTCGAGGACACATGACTGGGGTTTTGGCCCTGAGAATTATTGTCGGTTTTCTATCTGTGAAAACAAAACATATGGGCTGTGACCCCTGTTGATTTTGGTAAGAGAAGGATTCAATAATCCTAAATTGTTTCTACTAAAACTCCCGATGGTTTATTAAACCGTTTTATATATTGTTTCCCTTGATCTGTGATCTTTCGGTTTTGGAATGTTTTACCCAAACTCTTACCTCGGGAAATATTTTCATTATGTTTAAATCTTTGAGGATTCCTGGTTATTGTTATTCATGGAATGTGGATTGTATGACTCGTATTTTGCACTCTGTATTTGCACTAGCGAAACAGTGGAGTTTTGCTAACCCCCGAGTATTCGGGGGGGTGGATGTCCATATTGCATTCAGGTTTTGGAGCATAGCATAGGTTCGGCATGAAGGATGATGAAAGATGAACAATAATAATCACACGAGGATCCGTGGATGTCGTATTGGTCTAGTTGTATTTTCTTTTCCGCTGCAGTATCTTTTCCCCGTTGTACGGGAGTTTATTGTATTTTGACCCCTGCGTGGGTATGAGTTGGAATTGAGTTGTATGTTATTATTGAAAGACCAAATCGGTCTACTGAGTTATTTTAGCCTTAAAGACGATGTTTAGATGTTTGATTTTAGTTATCAGCCTGGTAGATCCTCTAGGAGAGGGTCTACGGCGTGTAATATCCCTGAGTGGATTGGGGGTGTTACATAAATGGTATCGGAGCTTAGGTTGCGGAAACCTAGGCTGTCGGGTCAGTGGTGTCTGTTGAGTTTTGTCTCGTCGGATTTTGTCTGACTGATGTTGGAACATTTTGTTCCATACATAAATTAAAAGTGTTTTGATGATTAATGTTGACAAACAAAACAAAACAATGATGAGACGAAGCTAGCATCGAAGGAAAACGAAGTGCAAAATTCTGGAGAAAAACAAAGCTAACGTACGTAACAAGACAATGTTAACGTACGTAATATGATGAAGCTTACGTACGTAATGAATAATAAATAACGTACGTAACTCAGTTCAAACAAGTGAACGTTGGAGGAGTTAAAGTCAGAAAAGCATACAACGGATATATGACGTCATCAGTGATGTAATGTTAACGTACGTAATGGAGTATATGCTAACGCACGTAACTCAAAATGACGAAACTCCCTGGACTGAAACTGAAAGAGGCTTACGTACGTAACCCGTGACGGTTCACGTACGTAACGATGCTTACGTACGTAATGGAATGGATATAGCGTACGTAACTAAGGTCATGACAGCTAACGGCTAGTTTGAAGATGGAGGCTATAAATACCATGTCTATGGTATTGATTCAACACAACAACACAAAGCATTCTATACCCTGATCAGAGATTGATATTCATTATATTGTTGTTGTAATATTGAGCTTACATTGAGTGATTGAGTGTTATACACAAAATCATACACGAGTGGTAAAAGAAAAGATATGATTGGATTTGGTGTTATTAGGATCAAGGATCCGGCATTGTTAGAATCGCAATCGCTTTCTTAGTGAGGCTTATCCAGTGCCGATAGAAAGCTATAGAGGTTCATTCCTTGTCCTACGAAAAGGAAAACGGTTTAACTTGGACCGACGCAAAGACAAGTACGAGCGGTTTATCACGGACCGATAGAAGACGTGATTGTAAACGGTTATACCTCGACCTATAGAAGAGAGGCGTAGAGGTTTTTATCTTGATCCTATAGAAAAAGATACCGAGAGAGGACGTAGGCTCGTTTATAGCAGAACCTCTATAAATCCTCGTGTACTTTATTTTCCGCACTTGATATTTACGCTTCCGCAAACAGCTCAAATATCCGAATCCGTACCCAACAATTGGTATCAGAGCGGTTCTCCAATACGCGGCTTAACATCCGAGGAGAACGTCCAAAATGGCGTTTCAATTCTCTCCAGTCGAAGGCCTTGCTCTCAACCGACCACCATTCTTCGATGGCTCAAATTATTTGACATGGAAGAAAAAGATGTCAATCTTTATTCGTGCCTACGATATAGACATTTGGAAGATTATTTGTCTCAGCCCAAAATTTCCTATCCAATCCGACGGTACGCTCAAGTCTTTTGAAGAATACGACGATGCCGATTGGAAAAATGATGTAATATCCTAGAATTTCACTATGATTTTTTTGCATTATTTTATCTGGGATGTACTGTACAGAGTGGGACCGACACGATATGAGTGGATAATTTTGGGAACCATGACAGTCGTGCCAGTATGTCTATCGAGGTTATTTTGATTCTAGGATATTACATGCTTGGTGTGTTTTTCAATGTCGGATATACCGTATGGGTATTTGTATGATTGTCGTACTTGCTCGACAGTTGTAATTGAGGATATCGTGCATCAGACGTACCGTATGAGAATATTTTCGGGATTTCGTATATGTGTTCAGTATTGTCGTATGTTCACATTGTTATGTCGAGATGTTGGAAAGGAATTGCTGTAAATGGCTAAGTATGGAAGCCATTACGTACGTTATGTGTTGAAGCTTACGTACGTTAAATTGGTAGAGTTACGTACGTTATGGCCGAGACATTACGTACGTAACATGGGAATCAGACGATCGAGTCGTGGTCGGCAGGTGGGACCCTGTGTCGACAACTTCGGCGGAGGATTTTGAAAGGTGAGTCAACATACGTGTTACGTACGTTATACAGGACGTGTTACGTACGTAACACGACCATTGTACTGTAGCAAGTCAACCGCTACATTACGTACGCTACGGTGATGGTATTACGTACGTAACGCGAGGTGTAAAATAGTACAGACACCTCGATGACGATTACGTATGCTATATAGGACCTATAGCGACGTTAAAGGCCTTACGACGTTAACTTTGGGACTTAACGTACGTAACGAGATGCACAGTTTATAAAATAAGAACGGGACTTTCATTTCCTCACGAAAGGAAACACATTTCCTCCTCCCCAGCTCGTCCCTCTCCACTCTCAAACCCATTTCAGACCCTCATACCCTTGTTAAGACTTTGATAAGGATGATCGGAATCTTGAAACTTGGAGTTCTTGGAGTTTTGGAAGTGTTTGATTGTGTTATTCATCTTCAAAAGGTATGTTGATGAACTCTACTCCTTGAATTCGGATTTTGATGTTAGTGTTGATGTTCTTCTTCGTATGAAGATGATTATGGTATTGTTGTTACGATTCTTGAGGATATATGAACTATATGTTGAAAGGAAGATGATGATATGTTGGTTTTTGTCTTGAAAATGTTGACTATGATTATAGAATCACGTTGTTCTTGATGATCTTGGTAGTATTGCTTCGATTCTTGATGTTAGGAGGATCGTATGTTGGAGAATATGATGATACATGCCTTGGAGTATGGATTAGATTATGGTTAGATGTTAGAACACATTGAATTACGTCGTTTTGTTGGCTTCAAATGTGATTATGGATTAATTCATGTTCTTGAAGAATTCTTGAATGATATATGTCCGTAAATTGGAAGGATTACGATTAATTTTGGTATATGATTATTCATGATGATAGCCGTAATTGTATTCCTATGAATTTGCACGAATGAGCCGTGTAAATCCGAATTTAAGATTGAAGTCGGAACCAAGAATGTTGTAGACGTTGATAGAACTATTGATTATCGAAGTTCGGCTTGTATTCGTATTGATAAGAGTTGATATGGTTTGATTTCGCATTTATCGAGATACCGTTGAGTTTGATTGGTTGATTATACCGGCTGTTGATTGTTATCGAACGTATCGTTGATTGATTATTGTATTAGGTTGCATTAGATGATCGTTGATATTAACCGTTGTGCTGCGGTGAGTCGGGGCTGCGGAGCTTGTAGATGAAGACGACGGGATTGATGGTGGCTTCGTCGTATTGGTATCCAGGCAAGTTATGCTTGCTCAGTTCATAATGTTAATAAATGATTTCGTTTTCATTTCATTTATGATTCATATAGCAATGGTATTATGGAATATATGAATTGTCGGAATGGTGGTATGTATGGTATTTTTGGACTAAGATAAATCATAATGTATATGATTTTAAGGATGTCTAGTGGAAATGGGAACGTGAATTATAATTTGGTCTATTGCATGAGAAGTTGGATATCAAGGTTACTTATCGTGTCGATATTGAACTTGGGATGGTGGTTTGGTATTAGTTATGGGCTGTACTTCATTTTGGATTGTCGGATAAACCATGTATTCGTTCAGGGCGGTTGGTCGTGGAAAGGTTAGCGTCTCCAACTTGAGGTAAATTAATATTGTTAGATTATGATAATCATCATGTTGCATTATTGCATGTGTGTATTGATATTTCATGTGGTGAGTGTGCACCATCGTTGTTACGTTTTGTAATGTGCTCTTCCTTTGAGTTGTGATCTGTTGGGCCGATGTGTTAGGGGATAAGACCTATATGGCACCTATGTTCCGGGGTATTCCTGTGTGGATACTTTCGTGACCCTTGGTTGCGACCTTGGGGTATTTTGTGATTGCATGAACTGTGTTAGGGGATAAGACCTATATGGCACCTATGTTCCGGGGTATTCCTGTGAGATGCTTCCGTGACCCTTGGCTGCCGCCTTGGGGTTTATGTGCTAGTATTATATGCATTGTTGAGCATGATGTGGACTATTGTCTGATGGAAATACGACATTGTGGTCGTGTCGGTCTTTCATGATCGAGTTACTGTTGCTCTTTTGGGAAGTCTTCTGATCCTTGATGGATATGCGTTTCTTCGAGATTTTTTGTCATGTTGTATCGTGACGTCCATCTTGAGTCTTATTGATTGGTCGTTCACATTCTATGTAGAATTGGATCTGTTCGATATTCGGGTTGTTTTTGAAATCCCGTATATATGATTTTTATATGGTTGACGATTTTATTCTCTCGTGTATCTGTCCCCGTTGATCCTTTTCTGATCTCGTTTGGAGTTACCTTAGCGATGGTCAACTTGTTTGTTATCGATCCTTTATTAATCTCGTTTGGAGTTTCCCCTATCATTGGTAGTCTCGTTCGTTATTGATCCTTATTGATTCCGTTTGGGAGCTTGCCTTACCGTTGGTATTCTCGGTTGTTGATCCCTTATTATTCCTATTGGAGTTTACCGTGTCGTCGGTGTTTTTGGTTGTCGATTTCTTATTGCTCTTGTTGGAGTTACAGTATCGTTGGTATTCCCAGATGTTGGTCCCTATTGATCTTGTTATAGTTTACTGTGTCGTCAGTATTCTCGGTTGTTGCCCCTTTATTGATCTTATTGGAGTTTATCGTACCGTTGGTATTTATGGTTGTCGAATCTTATTGATCTTGTTGGAGTTTACCGTGTCGTCGGTATTCTCGATTATTGATTCTTCATTGATCCTTACCGTGTTGTCGGTATTCTCGGTTGTCGACCTTTTATTGATCTTGTTGGGATTTGCCGTATTGCTGGTATTCTCGGTTATTGATTCTTCATTGATCTTGTTGGAGTTACCACATAATGGTATTCTCATTCGTGGTTGATCCTTTGTCGATCTTATGCTGAAATATCATGTCATTGATATTTCTGTTGTGATGCATTGATTGTTTATCATCATTGATTGTGTGAGCATTCATGCTTGTATTGATATTCGGGACTTGCCATTGTTTCGGGATAGTTAATTTGCAGATGTATCGTGTGATATCGGTTTTATCAGGATTGGGATCCGATTGTGCGACCCAGCCGGCAGAATTGAACTTGGCCAGATTATTCTATACTCGAGATATGTTTATGTTGGGAAATCTTGGTAGTGTTTCAGATACATTGATATGTAATTGTTTTTGTGATGTGATCGTTATCATTGTTGAGTATTATGGCTGACCCCATCGCGGGCTTTATCTTTTAGGTACTCGGAGTTCGAGCTAGTAGCGGTCGTGAAGGGATGAGGTTTCCGGTGATACTGGCCATGGCGTGATTGTTGGGATTATGTATTCTTTTCTGGTTTTCTAATTCCACTGCAAATGTAATTAATTGTGTTTTTATCCGCTGCGTGTGTATATTTAAAATGGCTTTCAGTATTCTTTGAACTGTGTTTTTATCCGCTGCGTGTGTGTACTTTCAAAGGGCTTTTTGACATTTTTAAATGTTTGCGAAAATGATTTTAGCCTTGTGGGTTCCAATATGGGGCCCACGGCGCTGTAATATTCCCGGTCGGTTTTGGGGGTGTTACAGAAAATGGTATCAGAGCTTGGGTTTCATAAAACCCGGGCGTGTGTGTTATGTGGCTCTACTGGTGCGATAGTAGCGTGACTTTTGAAAATGATTTTCTGACTTTTGAGTCAAACCAATTTTGGAGGTTTCAAAACTTTTGAAATATTTCAAATTGTTGTATTTGCGATGCCGGTGTGTTGTTAGTGTGTCGAGACTTTGTATGGGAGTCGTATGCTGGTATCACGGAAGATCATCGACTTCAAGGACCTGTGAGTATGTTCTTTTAGTTATTTCAGTTTTGATGATGATTATTGAGTATGGTGTCGTGATTTTGAGATATTTCGGGATTGAGATACTGATTATGACAGGTGTTGAATTTCGAGGACGAAACTTATTTAAGTGGGTGTATATGTAATATCCTAGATTTTCACTATGAATTTTTCGCATTATTTTATCTGGGATGTACTGTACAGGGTGGGACCAACACGATATGAGTGGATAATTTTGGGAACCATGACAGTCGTGCCAGTATGTCTATCGAGGTTAATTTGATTCTAGGATATTACATGCTTGGTGTGTTTTTCGATGTCGGATATACCGTATGGGTATTTGTATGATTGCCGTACTTGGTCGACAGTTGTAATTGAGGATATCGTGCATCAGACGTACCGTACGAGAATATTTTCGGGATTTCGTATATGTGTTCAGTATTGTCGTATGTTCACATTGTTGTGTCGAGATGTTGGAAAGGAATTGCTGGAAATGGCCAAGTATGGAAGCCATTACGTACGTTATGTGTTGAAGCTTACGTACGTTAAATTGGTAGAGTTACGTACGTTATCGCCGAGACATTACGTACGTAACATGGGAATCAGACGATCGAGTCATGGTCGGCAGGTGGGACCCTGTGTCGACAACTTTCGGCGGAGGATGTTGACAGGTGAGTCAACGTACGTGTTACGTACGTTATACAGGACGTGTTACGTACGTAACACGACCATCAGATCAGAGCAAGTCAACCGCTACATTACGTACGCTACGGTGATGGTATTACGTACGTAACGCGAGGTGTAAAATAGTACATATTACCCTGGATGACGATTACGTACGCTATATAGGACCTATAGCGTACGTTAAAGGCCTTATGTACGTTAACTTTGGGACTTAACGTACGTAACGAGATGCACAGTTTATAAAATAAGAACGGGACTTTCATTTCCTCACGAAAGGAAACACATTTCCTCCTCCCCAGCTCGTCCCTCTCCACTCTCAAACCCATTTCAGACCCTCATACCCTTGTTAAGACTTTGATAAGGATGATCGGAATCTTGAAACTTGGAGTTCTTGGAGTTTTGGAAGTGTTTGATTGTGTTATTCATCTTCAAAAGGTATGTTGATGAACTCTACTCCTTGAATTCGGATTTTGATGTTAGTGTTGATGTTCTTTTTCGTATGAAGATGATTATGGCATTGTTGTTACGATTCTTGAGGATATATGAACTATATGTTGAAAGGAAGATGATGATATGTTGGTTTTTGTCTTGAAAATGTTGACTATGATTATAGAATCACGTTGTTCTTGATGATCTTGGTAGTATTGCTTCGATTCTTGATGTTAGGAGGATCGTATGTTGGATAATATGATGATACATGCCTTGGAGTATGGATTAGATGATGGTTAGATGTTAGAACACATTGAATTACGTCGTTTTGTTGTCTTCAAACGTGATTATGGATTAATTCATGTTCTTGAAGAATTCTTGAATGATATATGTCCGTAAATTGGAAGGATTACGATTAATTTTGGTATATGATTATTCATGATGATAGCCGTAATTGTATTCCTATGAATTTGCACGAATGAGCCGTGTAAATCCGAATTTAAAATTGAAGTCGGAACCAAGAATGTTGTAGACGTTGATAGAATTATTGATTATCGAAGTTCGGCTTGTATTCGTATTGATAAGAGTTGATATGGTTTGATTTCGTACGATCGAGATACCGTTGAGTTTGATTGGTTGATTATACCGGTTGTTGATTGTTATCGAACGTATCGTTGATTGATTATTGTATTAGGTTGCATTAGATGATCGTTGATATTAACCGTTGTGCTGCGGTGAGTCGGGGCTGCGGAGCTTGTAGATGAAGACGACGGGATTGATGGTGGCTTCGTCGTATTGGTATCCAGGCAAGTTATGCTTGCTCAGTTCATAATGTTAATAAATGATTTCGTTTTCATTTCATTTATGATTCATATAGCAATGGTATTATGGAATATATGAATTGTCGGAATGGTGGTATGTATGGTATTTTTGGACTAAGATAAATCATAATGTATATGATTTTAAGGATGTCTAGTGGAAATGGGAACGTGAATTATAATTTGGTCTATTGCATGAGAAGTTGGATATCAAGGTTACTTATCGTGTCGATATTGAACTCGGGATGGTGGTTTGGTATTAGTTATGGGCTGTACTTCATTTTGGATTGTCGGATAAACCATGTATTCGTTCAGGGCGGTTGGTCGTGGAAAGGTTAGCGTCTCCAACTTGAGGTAAATTAATATTGTTAGATTATGATAATCATCATGTTGCATTATTGCATGTGTGTATTGATATTTCATGTGGTGAGTGTGCACCATCGTTGTTACGTTTTGTAATGTGCTCTTCCTTTGAGCTGTGATCTGGGGCGATGTGTTAGGGGATAAGACCTATATGGCACCTATGTTCCGGGGTATTCCTGTGTGGATACTTTCGTGACCCTTGGTTGCGACCTTGGGGTATTTTGTGATTGCATGAACTGTGTTAGGGGATAAGACCTATATGGCACCTATGTTCCGGGGTATTCCTGTGAGATGCTTCCGTGACCCTTGGCTGCTGCCTTGGGGTTTATGTGTTAGTATTATATGCATTGTTGAGCATGATGTGGACTATTGTCTGATGGAAATACGACATTGTGGTCGTGTCGGTCTTTCATGATCGAGTTACTGTTGCTCTTTTGGGAAGTCTTCTGATCCTTGATGGATATGCGTTTCTTCGAGATTTGTTGTCATGTTGTATCGTGACGTCCATCTTGAGTCTTATTGATTGGTCGTTCACAGTCTATGTATAATTGGATCTGTTTGATATTCGGGTTGTTTTTGAAATCCCGTATATATGATTTTTATATGGTTGACGATTTTATTCTCTCGTGTATCTGTCCCCGTTGATCCTTTTCTGATCTCGTTTGGAGTTACCTTAGCGATGGTCAACTTGTTTGTTATCGATCCTTTATTAATCTCGTTTGGAGTTTCCCCTATCATTGGTAGTCTCGTTCGTTATTGATCCTTATTGATTCCGTTTGGGAGTTTGCCTTACCGTTGGTATTCTCGGTTGTTGATCCCTTATTATTCCTATTGGAGTTTATCGTGTCATCGGTGTTTTCGGTTGTCGATTTCTTATTGCTCTTGTTGGAGTTACAGTATCGTTGGTATTCCCAGATGTTGGTCCTTATTGATCTTGTTAGAGTTTACTGTGTCGTCAGTATTCTCGGTTGTTGCCCCTTTATTGATCTTATTGGAGTTTATCGTACCGTTGGTATTTATGGTTGTCGACTCTTATTGATCTTGTTGGAGTTTACCGTGTTGTCGGTATTCTCGATTATTGATTCTTCATTGATCCTTACCGTGTCGTCGGTATTCTCGGTTGTCGACTTTTTATTGATCTTGTTGGGATTTGCCGTATTGCCGGTATTCTCGGTTATTGATTCTTCATTGATCTTGTTGGAGTTACCACATAATGGTATTCTCATTCGTGGTTGATCCTTTGTCGATCTTGTGCTGAAATATCATGTCATTGATATTTCCGTTGTGATGCATTGATTGTTTATCATCATTGATTGTGTGAGCATTCATGCTTGTATTGATATTCATGACTTGCCATTGTTTCGGGACAGTTAATTTGCAGATGTTTCGTGTGATATCGGTTTTATCAGGATTGGGATCCGATTGTGCGACCCAGCCGGCAGAATTGAACTTGGCCAGATTATTCTATACTCGAGATATGTTTATGTTGGGAAATCTTGGTAGTGTTTCAGATACAGTACAGGTGATTACATTTGAATTCGTTCATTACTTAAGGATACGAGGCGTGGGATATGGTAAGAATTGATCGTTATGGTTGTGATAGGTTGGTAAGGTTACTTCGGTAAAATACATGGGGAATATTCTTACTGTGTAGATTACATTGATATGTAATTGTTTTTGTGATGTGATCGTTATCATTGTTGAGTATTATGGCTGACCCCGTCGCGGGCTTTATCTTTTAGGTACTCGGAGTTCGAGCTAGTAGCGGTCGTGAAGGGATGAGCTTTATGATAATCGGCCATGGCGTGATTGTTGGGATTATGTATTCTTTTCTGGTTTTCTAATTCCGCTGCAAATGTAATTAATTGTGTTTTTATCCGCTGCGTGTGTATATTTAAAATGGCTTTCAGTATTCTTTGAACTATGTTTTTATTCGCTGCGTGTGTGTACTTTCAAAGGGCTTTTTGACATTTTTAAACGTTTGCGAAAATAATTTTAGCCTTGTGGGTTCCAATATGGGGCCCACGGCACTGTAATATTCCCGGTCGGTTTTGGGGGTGTTACAAATGACCATCTAAATTGTAAGGCTAATCAACTCTTATTTTGTGCGTTAAATCCGGAAGAGGTCAATCGAATCTCATCGTGTGATAGTGCGAAATAAATATGGAAAATTCTAGAAATCACACACGAAGGGACGACTCAAGTCAAGGAGACGAAAATCAATATGCCTCTCCATGACTACGAGTTATTCATGATGAAAGGTGACGAGTCCATCACCAATATGCTCGACCGATTCTCGGTCATCACAAATGGAATTGCGTCATTCGGAAAACCATTATCTAGTAGTGAAAAAGTTAAGAAAATTTTACGATCACTACCTAGCGAATGGGATGGCACCGTGACCGCGATTATGGAATCCAAAGATCTCAACACACTCGATTTTAGTGCCCTTGTTGGTTCACTAATCAATTATGAGATTGTATTAAAATCACGAAATGTCAAGCCGAAGCCGAAGAAACGATCGTTAGCCATGAAGGCTAAGATATCGAGGAAGAAAGAAGAAATCCCGGTGGAGGAAAGCGACGAAGAAGCGGCATATTATGCCAAGAATATTAATAAATTCCAAACTTTATTAAACCGGAGGAAGAAGGATATCTCGAGCGAATCTAAGAAGTTCGACAATTCTTGTCGACTATGTGGAAAACCAGGCCACTTCGCTAAGCATTGCCGAGCCAAACCGAAAAATGAGGTTTTCGTGGCAACATGGAGCGATGAAGACGAAGACGACGATTTTATCGAACAAAATAATCTCGCTCTCATGGCCCGGAGTTCGTTCGACGACAGCGACGTCGAAAGCCAGGTTAGTACATCCTCCCGTGATGAACTTTTTGATGCATTTGAATTACTTCATACGGATTTTCAAAATGCGTTATCGGAAATCAAATCCCTTAAGTCTAAAATTAAATCTTTGGAAATTGAAAATTCCAAAATTATTGAGAAGGGAAAATTTGTCAAAATCGATCATTTAAAGTGTATTGAAAATGAAAATATTTTGAAGAATGATCTCGCTAAAATCCAAACCGAGCTTAAAACTTTGACAAAAAAATTCTCGTACGGAAACGAGAAATTTGAACAAATGCTTGGTGTACAAAAATTTACTTTGAATAAAGAAGGGTTAGGATTCAAAACTCGTTTGAAAAACGAATCCGTTAATTTCAAGATACGCCATTGCGAAAAGTGTTTAAAATTCGGGCATCATATTTCAAGTTGCGAAAGCCCGATATGGACGATAAAAATTAAGAAAATTTGGGTTCCTAAAGGAACAATCGTTTCAAATATCGTCTACGTTTCTAAACAAAAACCAACTATAGGTTGGATCCCCAAATATTGATTTTTGGTATTTTATTCAGGGGGAGTAATTTTTTTTAAACGGATAATATTTTCAGGGGGAGTTAATACCCTTGTATTTATTTTTGCATATTTTATTATTTATTGAATTTTTTTATTGGTATTTTATTGCACTTTTTGATGAATACAAAAAGGGGGAGAGATAGGAGAATGGAGAAATAAGTCGAAAATGTGATTAACCGTGAAAGGGGGAGAAAAATCGAAGAAAATTGATAGCATACAAAAAGAATTAGAAAAACGAAGGAGTTGAACAAAAATAAGGAAAAGTAAAAAATGAAGTTGAAGAAAAATGAGGAGACGTCGAAAAGACGATGAAAAATTTGAAAAATTCGAAAAGTTAAAGGAAAGGAGAAAGAAGGAGTCGAAAAAGAAATGAGAGAAGAAACTAACGAAATGGACAAAGTCGAAAACTTTGGTCTGTACACATATACATATATTTGTATTTTTGCTGGTAAATCCCATTGACGAAGTGTTGTTTTGTAATCATCAAAAGGGGGAGATTGTTGGAACATTTTGTTCCATATATAAATTAAAAGTGTTTTGATGATTAATGTTGACAAACAAAACAAAACAACGAAGAGACGAAGCTAGCATCGAAGGAAAACGAAGTGCAAAATTCTGGAGAAAAACAAAGCTAACGTACGTAACAAGACAATGTTAACGTACGTAATATGATGAAGCTTACGTACATAATGAATAATAAATAACGTACGTAACTCAGTTCAAACAAGTGAACGTTGGAGGAGTTAAAGTCAGAAAAGCATACAACGGATATATGACGTCATCAGTGATGTAATGTTAACGTACGTAATGGAGTATATGCTAACGCACATAACTCAAAATGACGAAACTCCCTGGACTGAAACTGAAAGAGGCTTACGTACGTAACCCGTGACGGTTCACGTACGTAACGATGCTTACGTACGTAATGGAATGGATATAGCGTACGTAACTAAGGTCATGGCAGCTAACGGCTAGTTTGAAGATGGAGGCTATAAATACCATGTCTATGGTATTGATTCAACACAACAACACAAAGCATTCTATACCCTGATCAGAGATTGATATTCATTATATTGTTGTTGTAATATTGAGCTTACATTGAGTGATTGAGTGTTATACACAAAATCATACACGAGTGGTAAAAGAAAAGATATGATTGGATTTGGTGTTATTAGGATCAAGGATCCGGCATTGTTAGAATCGCAATCGCTTTCTTAGTGAGGCTTATCCAGTGCCGATAGAAAGCTATAGAGGTTCATTCCTTGTCCTACGAAAAGGAAAACGGTTTAACTTGGACCGACGCAAAGACAAGTACGAGCGGTTTATCACGGACCGATAGAAGACGTGATTGTAAACGGTTATACCTCGACCTATAGAAGAGAGGCGTAGAGGTTTTTATCTTGATCCTATAGAAAAAGATACCGAGAGAGGACGTAGGCTCGTTTATAGCAGAACCTCTATAAATCCTCGTGTACTTTATTTTCCGCACTTGATATTTACGCTTCCGCAAACGGCGCAAATATCCGAATCCGTACCCAAAAATTGGTATAAGAGCGGTTCTCCAATACGCGGCTTAACATCCGAGGAGAACGTCTAAAATGGCGTTTCAATTCTCTCCAGTCGAAGGCCTTGCTCTCAACCGACCACCATTCTTCGATGGCTCAAATTATTTGACATGGAAGAAAAAGATGTCAATCTTTATTCGTGCCTACGATATAGACATTTGGAAGATTATTTGTCTCAGCCCAAAATTTCCTATCAAATCCGACGGTACGCTCAAGTCTTTTGAAGAATACGACGATGCCGATTGGAAAAATGACCATCTAAATTGTAAGGCTACTAAACTCTTATTTTGTGCCTTAAGTCCGGAAGAGGTCAATCGAATCTCATCGTGTGAGAGTGCGAAAGAAATATGGAAAATTCTAGAAATCACACACGAAGGGACGACTCAAGTCAAGAAGACGAAAATCAATATGCTTCTCCATGACTACGAGTTATTCATGATGAAAGGTGACGAGTCCATCACCAATATGCTCGACCGATTCTCGGTCATCACAAATGGACTTGCGTCATTCGGAAAACCATTATCTAGTAGTGAAAAAGTTAAGAAAATTTTACGATCACTACCTAGCGAATGGGACGGCACCGTGACCACGATTATGGAATCCAAAGATCTCAACACGCTCGATTTTAGTGCCCTTGTTGGTTCACTAATCAATTATGAGATTGTATTAAAATCACGAAGTGTCAAGCCGAAGCCGAAGGAACGATCATTAGCCATGAAGGCTAAGATATCGAGGAAGAAAGAAGAAATCCCGGTGGAGGAAAGCGCCGAAGAAGCGGCATATTATGCCAAGAATATTAATAAATTGCAAACTTTATTAAACCGGAGGAAGAAGGATATCTCGAGCGAATCTAAGAAGTTCGACAATTCTTGTCGACTATGTGGAAAACCAGGACACTTCGCTAAGCATTGCCGAGCCAAACCGAAAAAGGAGGTTCTCATGGCAACATGGAGCGATGAAGACAAAGACGACGATTTTATCGAACAAAATAATCTTGCACTCATGGCCCGGAGTTCGTTCGACGACAGCGACGTCGAAAGCCAGGTTAGTACATCCTCCCGTGATGAACTTTTGATGCATTTGAATTACTTCATACGTGTTTTCAAAATGCAATATCGGAAATCAAATCCCTTAAGTCTAAAATTAAATCTTTGGAAATTGAAAATTCCAAAATTATCGAGAAGGGAAAATTTGTCGAAATCGATCATTCAAAGTGTGTTGAAAATGAAAATATTTTGAAGAATGATCTCGCTAAAATCCAAACCGAGCTTAAAACTTTGACAAAAAAATTCTCGGGCGGAAACGAGAAATTTGAACAAATGCTTGGTGTACAAAAATTTACTTTGAATAAAGAAGGGTTAGGATTCAAAACTCATTTGAAAAACGAATCCGTTAATTTCAAGATACCCCGTTGCGAAAAGTGTTTAAAAATCGGGCATCATATTTCAAGTTGCGAAAGCCCGAGACGGACGATAAAAATTAAGAAAATTTGGGTTCCTAAAGGAACAATCGTTTCAAATATCGTCTACGTTTCTAAACAAAAACCAACTATAGGTTGCATCCCCAAACATTGATTTTTGGTATTTTACTCAAGGGGAGTAATTTTTTTTTAAACGGATAATATTTCCAGGGGGAGTTAATACCCTTGTATTGATTTTTGCATATTTCATTATTTATTGAATTTTTTTTATTGATATTTTATTGCACTTTTTGATGAATACAAAAAGGGGGAGAGATAGGAGAATGGAGAAATAAGTCAAAAATGTGATTAACCGTGAAAGGGGGAGAAAAATCGAATAAAATCGATAGCATACAAAAAGAATTAGAAAAACGAAGGAGTTGAACCAAAATAAGGAAAAGTCAAAAATGAAGTTGAAGAAAAATGAGGAGACGTCGAAAAGACGATGAAAAATTCGAAAAGTTAAAGGAAAGGAGAAAGAAGGAGTCGAAAAAGAAATGGGAGAAGAAACTAACGAAACGGACAAAGTCGAAAACTTTGGTCTGTACACTTATACATATATTTGTATTTTTGCAGGTAAATCACATTGACGAAATGTTGTTTTGTAATCATCAAAAAGGGGGAGATTGTTGGAACATTTTGTTCCATACATAAATTAAAAGTGTTTTGATGATTAATGTTGACAAACAAAACAAAACAACCAAGAGACGAAGCTAGCATCGAAGGAAAACAAAGTGCAAAATTCTGGAGAAAAACAAAGCTAACGTACGTAACAAGACAATGTTAACGTACGTAATATGATGAAGCTTACGTACGTAATGAATAATAAATAACGTACGTAACTCAGTTCAAACAAGTGAACGTTGGAGGAGTCAAAGTTAGAAAAGCATACAACGGATATATGACGTCATCAGTGATGTAATGTTAACGTATGTAATGGAGTATATGCTAACGTACGTAACTCAAAATGATGAAACTCCCTGGACTGAAACTGAAAGAGGCTTACGCACGTAACCCGTGATGGTTAACATACGTAACGATGCTTACGTACGTAATGGAATGGATATAGCATACGTAACTAAGGTCCTGGCAGCTAACGGCTAGTTTGAAGATGGAGGCTATAAATACCATGTCTATGGTATTGATTCAACACAACAACACAAAGCATTCTATACCCTGATCAGAGATTGATATTCATTATATTGTTGTTGCAATATTGAGCTTACATTGAATGATTGAGTGTTATACACAAAATCATACACGAGTGGTAAAAGAAAAGATACGATTGGATTCGGTGTTATTAGGATCAAGGATCCGGCATTGTTAGAATCGCAATCGCTATCTTAGTGAGGCTTATCTAGTGCCGATAGAAAGCTAGAGAGGTTGATTCCTTGTCCTACGAAAAGGAAAACGGTTTAAGTTGAACCGACGCAAAGACAAGTACGAGCGGTTTATCATGGACCGATAGAAGACATGATTGTAAACGGTTATACCTAGACCGATAGAAGAGATGCGTAGAGGTTTTTATCTTGATCCTATAGAAAAAGATACCGAGAGAAAACGTAGGCTTGTTTATAGCCGAACCTCTATAAATCCTCGTGTCCTTTATTTTCCGCACTTGATATTTATGCTTCCGCAAACGGCGCAAATATCCGAATCCGTACCCAACAATTGGTATCAGAGCGGTTCTCCAATACGCGGCTTAACATCCGAGGAGAAGATCCAAAATGGCATTTCAATTCTCTCTAGTCGAAGGCCTTGCTCTCAACCGACCACCATTCTTCGATGGCTCAAATTATTTGACATGGAAGAAAAAGATGTCAATCTTTATTCGTGCCTACGATATAGACATTTGGAAGATTATTTGTCTCGGCCCAAAAGTTCCTATCAGATCTGACGGTACGCTCAAGTCTTTTGAAGAATACGATGATGCCGATTGGAAAAATGACCATCTAAATTGTAAGGCTACTCAACACTTATTTTGTGCCTTAAGTCCGGAAGAGGTCAATCGAATCTCATCGTGTGAGAGTGCGAAAGAAATATGGAAAATTCTAGAAATCACCCACGAAGGGACGACTCAAGTCAAGGAGACGAAAATCAATATGCTTCTCCATGACTACGAGTTATTCATGATGAAAGGTGACGAGTCCATCACCAATATGCTCGACCAATTCTCGGTCATCACAAATGGACTTGCGTCATTCTGAAAACCATTATCTAGTAGTGAAAAAGTTAAGAAAATTTTACGATCACTACCTAGCGAATGGGACGGCACCGTGACCACAATTATGGAATCCAAAGATCTCAACACGCTCGATTTTAGTGCCCTTGTTGGTTCACTAATCAATTATGAGATTGTATTAAAATCACGAAGTGTCAAGCCGAAGCCGAAGGAACGATCGTTAGCCATGAAGGCTAAGATATCGAGGAAGAAAGAAGAAATCCCGGTGGAGGAAAGCGACGAAGAAGCGGCATATTATGCCAAGAATATTAATAAATTGCAAACTTTATTAAACCGGAGGAAGAAGGATATCTCGAGCGAATCTAAGAAGTTCGACAATTCTTGTCGACTATGTGGAAAACTAGGACACTTCGCTAAGCATTGCCGAGCCAAACCGAAAAAGGAGGTTCTCGTGGCAACATGGAGCGATGAAGACGAAGACGAAGACAACGATTTTATCGAACAAAATAATCTCGCTCTCATGGCCCGGAGTTCGTTCGACGACAGCGACGTCGAAATCCCCCCGTGATGAACTTTTTGATGTATTTGAATTACTTCATACGCATTTTCAAAATGCATTATCGAAAATCAAATCCCTTAAGTCTAAAATTAAATCTTTGGAAATTGAAAATTCCAAAATTATCGAGAAGGGAAAATTTGTCGAAATCGATCATTCAAAGTGTATTGAAAATGAAAATATTTTGAAGAATGATCTCGCTAAAATCCAAACCGAGCTTAAAACTTTGACAAAAAAATTCTCGTACGGAAACGAGAAATTTGAACTAATACTTGGTGTACAAAAATTTACTTTGAATAAAGAAGGGTTAGGATTCAAAACTCGTTTGAAAAACGAATCCGTTAATATCAAGATACGCCATTGCGAAAAGTGTTTAAAATTCGGGCATCATATTTCAAGTTGCGAAAGCCCGAGACGGACGATAAAAATTAAGAAAATTTGGGTTCCTAAAGGAACAATCGTTTCAAATATCGTCTATGTTTCTAAACAAAAACCAACTATAGGTTGGATCCCCAAATATTGATTTTTGGTATTTTATTCAGGGGGAGTAATTTTTTTTAAACGGATAATATTTTCAGGGGGAGTTAATACCCTTGTATTTATTTTTGCATATTTCATTATTTATTGAATTTTTTTATTGGTATTTTATTGCACTTTTTGATGAATACAAAAAGGGGGAGAGATAGGAGAATGGAGAAATAAGTCGAAAATGTGATTAACCGTGAAAGGGGGAGAAAAATCGAAGAAAATTGATAGCATACAAAAAGAATTAGAAAAACGAAGGAGTTGAACAAAAATAAGGAAAAGTAAAAAATGAAGTTGAAGAAAAATGAGGAGTCGTCGAAAAGACGATGAAAAATTTGAAAAATTCGAAAAGTTAAAGGAAAGGAGAAAGAAGGAGTCAAAAAATAAATGGGAGAAGAAACTAACGAAACGGACAAAGTCGAAAACTTTGGTCTGTACACATATACATAGATTTGTATTTTTGCTGGTAAATCCCATTGACGAAGTGTTGTTTTGTAATCATCAAAAAGGGGGAGATAGTTGGAACATTTTGTTCCATATATAAATTAAAAGTGTTTTGATGATTAATGTTGACAAACAAAACAAAACAACGAAGAGACGAAGCTAGAATCGAAGGAAAACAAAGTGCAAAATTCTGGAGAAAAACAAAGCTAACGTACGTAACAAAACAATGTTAACATACGTAATATGATGAAGCTTACGTACGTAGTGAATAATAAATAATGTACGTAACTCAGTTCAAACAAGTGAACGTTGGAGGAGTCAAAGTTAGAAAAGCATACAACGGATATATGACGTCATCGGTGATGTAATGTTAACGTATGTAATGGAGTATATGCTAACGTACGTAACTCAAAATGACGAAACTCACTGGACTGAAACTGAAAGAGGCTTACGTACGTAACCCATGACGGTTAACGTACGTAACGATGCTTACGTATGTAATGGAATGGATATAGCGTACATAACTAAGGTCCTGGCAGCTAACGGCTAGTTTGAAGATGGAGGCTACAAATACCATGTCTATGGTATTGATTCAACACGACAACACAAAGCATTCTATACCCTGATCAGAGATTGATATTCATTATATTGTTGTTGTAATATTGAGCTTACATTGAGTGATTGAGTGTTATACACAAAATCATACACGAGTGGTAAAAGAAAAGATACGATTGGATTCGGTGTTATTAGGATCAAGGATCCGGCATTGTTAGAATCACAATCGCTATCTTAGTGAGGCTTATCTAGTGCCGATAGAAAGCTAGAGAGGTTAATTCCTTATCCTACGAAAAGGAAAACGGTTTCACCTGGACTGACGCAAAGACAAGTACGAGCGGTTTATCACGGACCGATAGAAGACATGATTGTAAACGGTTATACCTCGACCGATAGAAGAGAGGCGTAGAGGTTTTTATCTTGATCCTATAGAAAAAGATACCGAGAGAAAACGTAGGCTCGTTTATAGCTGAACCTCTATAAATCCTCATGTCCTTTATTTGAAGCACTTGATATTTACGCTTCCTCAAACGGCGCAAATATCAGAATCCATACCCAACAATTGGTATCAGAGCGGTTCTCCAATACGCGGCTTAACATCTGAGGAGAAGATCCAAAATGGCGTTTCAATTCTCTCTGTAGTCGAAGGCCTTGCTCTCAACCGACCATCATTCTTCGATGGCTCAAATTATTTGACATGGAAGAAAAAGATGTCAATCTTTATTCGTGCCTACGATATAGACATTTGGAAGATTATTTGTCTCAGCCCAAAAGTTCCTATCAAATCTGACGGTATGCTCAAGTCTTTTGAAGAATACGACGATACCGATTGGAAAAATGACCATCTAAATTGTAAGGCTACTCAACTCTTATTTTGTGCCTTAAGTCCGGAAGAGGTCAATCGAATCTCATCGTGTGAGATTGCGAAAGAAATATGGAAAATTCTAGAAATCACACACGAAGGGACGACTCAAGTCAAGGAGACGAAAATCAATATGCTTCTCCATGACTACGAGTTATTCATGATGAAAGGTGACGAGTCCATCACCAATATGCTCGACCGATTCTCGGTCATCACAAATGGACTTGCGTCATTCGGAAAACCATTATCTAGTAGTGAAAAAGTTAAGAAAATTTTACGATCACTACCTAGCGAATGGGACGGCACCGTGACCACGATTATGGAATCCAAAGATCTCAACACGCTCGATTTTAGTGCCCTTGTTGGTTCACTAATCAATTATGAGATTGTATTAAAATCACGAAGTGTCAAGCCGAAGCCGAAGGAACGATCGTTAGCCATGAGGGCTAAGATATCGAGGAAGAAAGAAGAAATCCCGGTGGAGAAAAGCGACGAAGAAGTAGCATATTATGCCAAGAATATTAATAAATTGCAAACTTTATTAAACCGGAGGAAGAATGATATCTCGAGCGAATCTAAGAAGTTCGACAATTCTTGTCGACTATGTGGAAAACCAGGACACTTCGCTAAGCATTGCCGAGCCAAACCGAAAAAAGAGGTTCTCATGGCAACATGGAGCGATGAAGACAAAGACGACGATTTTATCGAACAAAATAATCTCTCTCTCATGCCCTGGAGTTCGTTCGACGACAGCGACGTCGAAAGCCAGGTTAGTACATCCTCCCGTGATGAACTTTTGATGCATTTGAATTACTTCATACGTGTTTTCAAAATGCAATATCGGAAATCAAATCCCTTAAGTCTAAAATTAAATCTTTGGAAATTGAAAATTCCAAAATTATCGAGAAGGGAAAATTTGTCGAAATCGATCATTCAAAGTGTGTTGAAAATGAAAATATTTTGAAGAATGATCTCGCTAAAATCCAAACCGAGCTTAAAACATTGACAAAAAAATTCTCGTGCGGAAACGAGAAATTTGAACAAATGCTTGGTGTATAAAAATTTACTTTGAATAAAGAAGGGTTAGGATTCAAAACTCATTTGAAAAACGAATCCGTTAATTTCAAGATACCCCGTTGCGAAAAGTGTTTAAAAATCGGGCATCATATTTCAAGTTGCGAAAGCCCGAGACGGACGATAAAAATTAAGAAAATTTGGGTTCCTAAAGGAACAATCGTTTCAAATATCGTCTACGTTTCTAAACAAAAACCAACTATAGGTTAGATCCCCAAACATTGATTTTTGGTATTTTATTCAGGGGGAGTAATTTTTTTTTAAACGGATAATATTTTCAGGGGGAGTTAATACCCTTGTATTTATTTTTGCATATTTCATTATTTATTGAATTTTTTTATTGGTATTTTATTGCACTTTTTGATGAATACAAAAAGGCGGAGAGATAGGAGAATGGAGAAATAAGTCGAAAATGTGATTAACCGTGAAAGGGGGAGAAAAATTGAAGAAAATTGATAGCATACAAAAAGAATTAGAAAAACGAAGGAGTTGAACAAAAATAAGGAAATAAAAAATGAAGTTGAAGAAAAATGAGGAGACGTCGAAAAGACGATGAAAAATTTGAAAAATTCGAAAAGTTAAAGGAAAGGAGAAAGAAGGAGTCGAAAAATAAATGGGAGAAGAAACTAACGAAACGGACAAAGTCGAAAACTTTGGTCTGTACACATATACATAGATTTGTATTTTCGCTGGTAAATCCCACTGACGAAGTGTTGTTTTATAATCATCAAAAAGGGGGAGATTGTTGGAACATTTTGTTCCATATATAAATTAAAAGTGGTTTGATGATTAATGTTGACAAACAAAACAAAACAACGAAGAGACGAAGCTAGCATCGAAGGAAAACGAAGTGCAAAATTCTGGAGAAAAACAAAGCTAACGTACGTAACAAGACAATGTTAACATACGTAATATGATGAAGCTTACGTACGTAATGGATAATAAATAACGTACGTAACTCAGTTCAAACAAGTGAACGTTGGAGGAGTCAAAGTTAGAAAAGCATACAACGGATATATGACGTCATCGGTGATGTAATGTTAACGTATGTAATGGAGTATATGCTAACGTACGTAACTCAAAATGACGAAACTCCCTGGACTGAAACTGAAAGAGGCTTACGTACGTAACCCGTGACGGTTAACGTATGTAACGATGCTTACGTATGTAATGGAATGGATATAGCGAACGTAACTAAGGTCCTGGCAGCTAACGGCTAGTTTGAAGATGGAGGATATAAATACCATGTCTATGGTATTGATTCAACACGACAACACAAAGCATTCTATACCCTGATCAGAGATTGATATTCATTATATTGTTGTTGTAATATTGAGCTTACATTGAGTGATTGAGTGTTATACACAAAATCATACACGAGTGGTAAAAGAAAAGATAAGATTGGATTCAGTGTCATTAGGATCAAGGATCCGGCATTGTTAGAATCGCAATCGCTATCTTAGTGAGGCTTATCTAGTGCCGATAGAAAGCTAGAGAGGTTAATTCCTTGTCCTACGAAAAGGAAAACGGTTTCACTTGGACCGACGCAAAGACAAGTACGAGCGGTTTATCACGGACTGATATAACACATGATTGTAAACGGTTATACCTCGACCGATAGAAGAGAGGCGTAGAGGTTTTTATATTGATCCTATAGAAAAAGATACCGAGAGAAAACGTAGGCTCGTTTATAGCCGAACCTCTATAAATCCTCGTGTCCTTTATTTTCCGCACTTGATATTTACGCTTCCTCAAACGGCGCAAATATCCGAATCCATACCCAACAATTGGTATCAGAGCGGTTCTCCAATACGCGGCTTAACATCCGAGGAAAAGATCCAAAATGGCGTTTCAATTCTCTCTAGTCGAAGGCCTTGCTCTCAGCCGACCACCATTCTTCGATGGCTCAAATTATTTGACATGGAAGAAAAAGACGTCAATCTTTATTCGTGCCTACGATATAGACATTTGGAAGATTATTTGTCTCAGCCCAAAAGTTCCTTTCAAATCTGACGGTACGCTCAAGTCTTTTGAAGAATACGACGATGCGGATTGGAAAAATGACCATCTAAATTGTAAGGCTACTCAACTCTTATTTTGTGCCTTAAGTCCGGAAGAGGTCAATCGAATCTCATCGCGTGAGAGTGCGAAAGAAATATGGAAAATTCTAGAAATCACACACGAAGGGACGACTCAAGTCAAGGAGACGAAAATCAATATGCTTCTCCATGACTACGAGTTATTCATGATGAAAGGTGACGAGTCCATCACCAATATGCTCGACCGATTCTCGGTCATCACAAATGGACTTGCGTCATTCGGAAAACCATTATCTAGTAGTGAAAAAGTTAAGAAAATTTTACGATCACTACCTAGCGAATGGGACGGCACCGTGACCACGATTATGGAATCCAAAGATCTCAACACGCTCGATTTTAGTGCCCTTGTTGGTTCACTAATCAATTATGAGATTGTATTAAAATCACGAAGTGTCAAGCCGAAGCCGAAGGAACGATCGTTAGCCATGAAGGCTAAGATATCGAGAAAGAAAGAAGAAATCCCGGTGGAGAATAGCTACGAAGAAGCGGCATATTATGCCAAGAATATTAATAAATTGCAAACTTTATTAAACCGGAGGAAGAAGGATATCTCGAGCGAATCGAAGAAGTTCGACAATTCTTGTCGACTATGTGGAAAACCAGGACACTTCGCTAAGCATTGCCGAGCCAAACCGAAAAAAGAGGTTCTCATGGCAACATGGAGCGATGAAGACAAAGACGACGATTTTATCGAACAAAATAATCTCTCTCTCATGCCCCGGAGTTCGTTCGACGACAGCGACGTCGAAAGCTAGGTTAGTACATCCTCCTGTGATGAACTTTTTGATGCATTTGAATTACTTCATACGGATTTTCAAAATGCATTATCGGAAATCAAATCCCTTAAGTCTAAAATTAAATCTTTGGAAATTGAAAATTCCAAACTTACCGAGAAGGGAAAATTTGTCGAAATCGATCATTCAAAGTGTGTTGAAAATGAAAATATTTTGAAGAATGATCTCGCTAAAATCCAAACCGAGCTTAAAACTTTGACAAAAAAATTCTCGTGCGGAAACGAGAAATTTGAACAAATGCTTGGTGTACAAAAATTTACTTTGAATAAAGAAGGGTTAGGATTCAAAACTCATTTGAAAAACGAATCCGTTAATTTCAAGATACCCCGTTGCGAAAAGTGTTTAAAAATCGGGCATCATATTTCAAGTTGCGAAAGCCCGAGACGGACGATAAAAATTAAGAAAATTTGGGTTCCTAAAGGAACAATCGTTTCAAATATCGTCTACGTCTCTAAACAAAAACCAACTATAGGTTGGATCCCCAAACATTGATTTTTGGTATTTTACTCAAGGGGAGTAATTTTTTTTAAACGGATAATATTTTCAGGGGGAGTTAATACCCTTGTATTTATTTTTGCATATTTCATTATTTATTGAATTTTTTTTATTGGTATTTTATTGCACTTTTTGATGAATACAAAAAGGGGGAGAGATAGGAGAATGGATAAATAAGTCAAAATGTGATTAACCGTGAAAGGGGGAGAAAAATCGAATAAAATCGATAGCATACAAAAAGAATTAGAAAAACGAAGGAGTTGAACAAAAATAAGGAAAAGTCAAAAATGAAGTTGAAGAAAAATGAGGAGACATCGAAAAGACGATGAAAAATTCGAAAAGTTAAAGGAAAGGAGAAAGAAGGAGTCGAAAAAGAAATGGGAGAAGAAACTAACGAAACGGACAAAGTCGAAAACTTTGGTCTGTACACTTATACATATATTTGTATTTTTGCAGGTAAATCCCATTGACGAAGTGTTGTTTTGTAATCATCAAAAAGGGGGAGATTGTTGGAACATTTTGTTCCATACATAAATTAAAAGTGTTTTGATGATTAATGTTGACAAACAAAACAAAACAACGAAGAGACGAAGCTAGCATCGAAGGAAAACAAAGTGCAAAATTCTGGAGAAAAACAAAGCTAACGTACGTAACAAGACAATGTTAACGTACGTAATATGATGAAGCTTACGTACATAATGAATAATAAATAACGTACGTAACTCAGTTCAAACAAGTGAACGTTGGAGGAGTCAAAGTTAGAAAAGCATACAACGGATATATGACGTCATCAGTGATGTAATGTTAACGTATGTGATGGAGTATATGCTAACGTACGTAACTCAAAATGACGAAACTCCCTGGACTGAAACTGAAAGAGGCTTACGCACGTAACCCGTGATGGTTAACATATGTAACGATGCTTACGTACGTAATGGAATGGATATAGCGTACGTAACTAAGGTCCTGGCAGCTAACGGCTAGTTTGAAGATGGAGGCTATAAATACCATGTCTATGGTATTGATTCAACACAACAACACAAAGCATTCTATACCCTGATCAGAGATTGATATTCATTATATTGTTGTTGTAATATTGAGCTTACATTGAGTGATTGAGTGTTATACACAAAATCATACACGAGTGGTAAAAGAAAAGATATGATTGGATTCAGTGTTATTAGGATCAAGGATCCGGCATTCTTAGAATCGCAATCGCTATCTTAGTGAGGCCTATCTAGTGCCGATTGAAAGCTAGAGAGATTGATTCCTTGTCCTACGAAAAGGAAAACAGTTTAACTTGGACCGACGCAAAGACAAGTACGAGTGGTTTATCATAGACCGATAGAAGACGTGATTGTAAACGGTTATACCTCGACCGATATAAGAGAGGCGTAGAGGTTTTTATCTTGATCCTATAGAAAAAGATACCGAGAGAAAACGTAGGCTCGTTTATAGCCGAACCTCTATAAATCCTCATGTCCTTTATTTTCCGCACTTGATATTTATGCTTCCGCAAATGGCGCAAATATCCGAATCCGTACCCAACAATTGGTATCAGAGCGGTTCTCCAATACGCGGCTTAACATCCGAGAAGAAGATCCAAAATGGCATTTCAATTCTCTCTAGTCGAAGGCCTTGCTCTCAACCGACCACCATTCTTCGATGGCTCAAATTATTTGACATGGAAGAAAAAGATGTCAATCTTTATTCGTGCCTACGATATAGACATTTGGAAGATTATTTGTCTCGGCCCAAAAGTTCCTATCAGATCTGACGATACGCTCAAGTCTTTTGAAGAATACGATGATGCCGATTGGAAAAATGACCATCTAAATTGTAAGGCTACTCAACACTTATTTTGTGCCTTAAGTCCGGAAGAGGTCAATCGAATCTCATCGTGTGAGAGTGCGAAAGAAATATGGAAAATTCTAGAAATCACACACAAAGGGACGACTCAAGTCAAGGAGACGAAAATCAATATGCTTCTCCATGACTACGAGTTATTCATGATGAAAGGTGACGAGTCCATCACCAATATGCTCGACCAATTCTCGGTCATCACAAATGGACTTGCGTCATTCGGAAAACCATTATCTAGTAGTGAAAAAGTTAAGAAAATTTTACGATCACTACCTAGCGAATGGGACGGCACCGTGACCACAATTATGGAATCCAAAGATCTCAACACGCTCGATTTTAGTGCCCTTGTTAGTTCACTAATCAATTATGAGATTGTATTAAAATCACGAAGTGTCAAGCCGAAGCCGAAGGAACGATCGTTAGCCAAGAAGGCTAAGATATCGAGGAAGGAAGAAGAAATCCCGGTGGAGGAAAGCGACGAAGAAGCGGCATATTATGCCAAGAATATTAATAAATTGCAAACTTTATTAAACTGGAGGAAGAAGGATATCTCGAGCGAATCTAAGAAGTTCGACAATTCTTGTCGACTATGTGGAAAACTAGGACACTTCGCTAAGCATTGACGAGCCAAACCGAAAAAGGAGGTTCTTGTGGCAACATGGAGAGATGAAGACGAAGACGACGATTTTATCGAACAAAATAATCTCGCTCTCATGGCCCGGAGTTCGTTCGACGACAGCGACGTCGAAATCCCCCCGTGATGAACTTTTTGATGTATTTGAATTATTTCATACGCATTTTCAAAATGCATTATCGAAAATCAAATCCCTTAAGTCTAAAATTAAATCTTTGGAAATTGAAAATTCCAAAATTATCGAGAAGGGAAAATTTGTCGAAATCGATCATTCAAAGTGTATTGAAAATGAAAATATTTTGAAGAATGATCTCGCTAAAATCCAAACCGAGCTTAAAACTTTGACAAAAAAATTCTCGTGCGGAAACGAGAAATTTGAACAAATGCTTGGTGTACAAAAATTTACTTTGAATAAAGAAGGGTTAGGATTCAAAACTCGTTTGAAAAATGAATCCGTTCATTTCAAGATACCCCGTTGCGAAAAGTGTTTAAAAATCGGGTATCATATTTCAAGTTGCGAAAGCCCGAGACGGACGATAAAAATTAAGAAAATTTGGGTTCTTAAGGAACAATCGTTTCAAATATCGTCTACATTTCTATACAAAGACTAACTATAGGTTGGATCCCCAAACATTGATTTTTGGTATTTTACTCAAGGGGAGTAATTTTTTTTTAAACGGATAATATTTTCAGGGGGAGTTAATACCCTTGTATTTATTTTTGCATATTTCATTATTTATTGAATTTTTTTTATTGGTATTTTATTGCACTTTTTGATGAATACAAAAAGGGGGAGAGATAGGAGAATGGAGAAATAAGTCAAAAATGTGATTAACCATCAAAGGGGGAGAAAAATCGAAGAAAATCGATAGCATACAAAAAGAATTAGAAAAACGAAGGAGTTGAACAAAAATAAGGAAAAGTCAAAAATGAAGTTGAAGAAAAATGAGGAGACATCGAAAAGACGATGAAAAATTCGAAAATTCGAAAAGTTAAAGGAAAGGAGAAAGAAGGAGTCGAAAAAGAAATGGGAGAAGAAACTAACGAAACGGACAAAGTCGAAAACTTTGGTCTGTACATTTATACATATATTTGTATTTTTGCAGGTAAATCCCATTGACGAAGTGTTGTTTTGTAATCATCAAAAAGGGGGAGATTGTTGGAACATTTTGTTCCATACATAAATTAAAAGTGTTTTTGATGATTAATGTTGACAAACAAAACAAAACAACGAAGAGACGAAGCTAGCATCGAAGGAAAACGAAGTGCAAAATTCTGGAGAAAAACAAATCTAACGTACGTAACAAGATAATGTTGACGTACGTAATATGATGAAGCTTACGTATGTAATGAATAATATATAACGTACGTAACTCAGTTCAAACAAATGAACGTTGGAGGAGTCAAAGTCAGAAAAGCATACAACGAATATATGACGTCATCAATGATGTAATGTTAACGTACGTAATGGAGTATATGCTAACGTACGTAACTCAAAATGACGAAACTCCCTGGACTGAAACTAAAAGAGGCTTACGTACGTAACCCGTGACGGTTAACGTACGTAACGATGCTTACGTACGTAATGGAATGGATATAGCGTACGTAACTAAGGTCCTGGCAGCTAACGGCTAGTTTGAAGATAGAGGCTATAAATACCATGTCTATGGTATTGATTCAACACAACAACACAAAGCATTCTATACCCTGATCGGAGATTGATATTCATTATATTATTGTTGTAATATTGAGCTTACATTGAGTGATTGAGTGTTATACACAAAATCATACACGAGTGGTAAAAGAAAAGATACGATTGGATTCAGTGTTATTAGGATCAAGGATCCGACATTGTTAGAATCGCATTCGCTATCTTAGTGAGGCTTATCTAGTGCCGATAGAAAGCTATAGAGGTTGATTCCTTGTCCTACGAAAAGGAAAACAGTTTAACTTGGACCGATGCAAAGACAAGTACGAGCGGTTTATCATAGACCGATAGAAGACGTGATTGTAAACGGTTATACCTCGACCGATAGAAGAGAGGCGTAGAGGTTTTTATCTTGATCCTATATAAAAAGATACCGAGAGAGGACGTAGGCTCGTTTATAGCCGAACCTCTATAAATCCTCGTGTCCTTTATTTTCCGCACTTGATATTTACGCTTCCGCAAACGGCGCAAATATCTGAATCCGTACCCAACAACTGAGTCGTGTCGCGATGTGTCGTCTGAGTTTGTTGGTCGTGATTTGTATCGTGGGGCGATCATCATCTTCGTGCGACCTGTGGCCGTAAGTCTCCCTTCTTTGTATTGTGCCTCGTGTGACACGAGCTATTTGTTTGATTATTTGTTAAGTGATGGAACCTTCATGTAGATTCTTGGTTTCGTGATGCGTTCGTGTGATTTATATGAGGAGTGTTGTCATTATTTATGTCCTTTTGACTATGATATTTGACTGTTTGTTTCCAGTAAAAGACATGTGCTGTCTTGATTTTGAGCGAGTTGATGCGTGTATTATGATTGTATGTAAGTGAATATTGTTATATGTGAGTTTGTAGGCATTCTAGCCTAATAGATTTTTGAAAACCTTGAGTATCTTAGAAAATAAATTTCGAGACGTACCTTTAAAATGAATTATTTTCTCGCGGTACTTGCTTTCTAGTGTCGCAATATATTTCAAATTATTCCAATTGGGGATCAAAATATTTTGAGATATTTTCAATTATTTTTAGAAATGCAGTTGCTTGGACCCAAAGGTCGAATATTTCTGAAAGTTTCAATTTAAAAGGAAAGTGTCCTCATTTTATCAAACGCAAGATGGTTTTCAAAATTTCGATAATGGTGTTTGTACAACTTTTTGAAAATATGATACTCAAGATCAACTGGTGTTTCCAAAATCATTTTTTTCAAAGGTGGTTTTCGTTTTTAAAACCTATCATTTCCTGCTTATGGTCGGAGAAGGTGTGTACGATGTTAGCATTATCGTTAGGGTATTAGCCTTCCGAGTTGTGATTGAATGGGTGGTGTGAGCGTTGAGTAGTTCACCACACATTTGTTATGTTAGCCCTCTGTGAGAGGTGATGTTGATCTTTAAGGTTGTTGCTTCGTGGCGATTTGCATGCTATCGCACCTGTGCGAGTCGTTAGAACTTGGGTTTGTACGTTTGTGTGCATCTGTGGTTGTTTCATGATGTTTTGTAATTGTGCACTGGTTATCGTTTGAGTCGTTGATGTGGTCGAACAATGTCGTCGTTGCTGTGATATTCATATGTGTGTTGCCTTACGATGGTAATCATTGTATGTGTTATGTGTTATGATTTTCTGTTGTGCTAAGTGGTTACTTATTCAGTATGCCGAGGGGCCGAGGTCGTGGTCGTGGCGATCGGACGAGTGGTCGGGATCATGCTGACGGTGATGATATCGGTATCAGTGTCGCTACTATTTTACAACAGGTAGCCACACAGATGACTCAGTTGACTCAGGCAGTTCAGCGTGTTACATATGTGACCCAGCACACCAGTGCAAATCAGTGGCTTCGATAAGTGGTTCGTATGAATCCCCCTCGTTTCGCTGGTGCTGCAGATGCATTACGCTGGGATGGTTGGCTTTTCCAGTTAGAAAAGATATTCGAGGTAGTTGATTGTCCAGAAGAACGTAAGGTCCCGGTAGCTCAGTATCTTTTCGACAAGGATGCCGCTAGCTGGTGGGAGGCTGTTTAGCCTCAAGATCGTGTTGTCACATGGGCAGAGTTCCAGAGATTCATGAGAGATGAGTTTTGTCCAGAGCCGATCAGAAATCAGAAGATTAATAAATTCTTTTCGGTGAAACCGCAGGATGTACCGCTGTCTCAAGCTATTATTGATTTTAGCAAACAGCTCGGCTATGTGCAGAATCAAGTAAGGACAGAGGAGGACAAGATTTGTCATTTTAGTAGGCAGATGAAGCCGGAGATTCGTCAGTACATGGCAGGCCTCACTTGTACTTCCTTGAGAGATTATCAGAATAGGGCGTTAGCCTATGAGCTATCCAGATTATCGACCGAGAGTATGTCTGACTCGAAGAAACAGAAAACCGTTGGGAACTTTTCAGGAAATCAGGGGAGTGGGCCCTGTTGTGTCAAGATTTAACACCTTCCGACTGGCGAGCGCCTCCGAGGCCGAGCGACCGACTTACTGCCGAGCGGCCAAGGCAGACCTGCCGAGCAGCGACCAGGCGACCGAGCCTCAACCCAATGGGACCCCTAAATCGCCAATGAAGGTCCCAGGACAAGTCCCGGTGCCGAGCGATCGACCTCAGATACGATCATCACTCGGTACTCGGCGACCGACTCCTGCCGATCGACCCTTGGTGACCGACCTCTCTGGGCATCTGCCGACCGACCCTTGGTGACCGACCATTGCCGACCTTCAGTAACTGGCCGATGGCCATCCAGTCGGCCAAGGCCGAGCAACAGGACAGCACCCACGTGCAGATCCACAAAAGGCGCTGACAAACCTGTCACCTACCTCACCCACCAACAGGGCCCAGACCTGCGAAAGGAGCTGACGGACAAGACATGTGACTACAGCCTGTCACCTACCCTGACAAAGTCCGCCGAAAGTAGCAAAGTGGGACCTCCTGCGACAGTGCTTCCGGACGCGTGCCGGCTCCTCATTGGGCCACTCAGCTAGCTGCCGGCTGGATCTATGGACTTTTGGCAGGCAGCCCACGTGCCCTTTGGGACGATCGCCCCGTTACATTAAATGCCGAAAGGCGATCGCCCACTAGGGGACAGGCCACCTCAACTTCTATATAAAGAGGACAGCCTGCACTTGGACACTTCTTGAGCTTCCTTCGCATTTCACACCATACAGAAGCAAAATACTTACACTTGGCTAATCTCCAACTCTTGGCAACAGCTTTCTTTCGGTCTTACTTCTCCCGGCCTTTTCTCCTCGAGCAGATTACCGGCAGGGACGAAGAACACCGAGCTTCGCTCAAGAGCCGGATTAACAGAGTCTTTGTACACTCATTGTATTTAGATTTCTCTCATTAATACTTGTATCCACGAATATTTGTATTAATAACATCTCGCGAGAGCATTCAAGCCCGGGCCTAACAAACCCGGCAAATCTTGTATTATTTATCTTCTCTCGGAAGTGCTCCCGCAATTGTTGTTTGTTGTCCGTCTTCCAGCAGTATTAATCTTCGGATAAATATTTTGGGCAACAACAATTGGCGCTAGAAGAAGGGGGGGATCCAACCCTCGATTTTTTATACCTACCGTCCCGAAGAACACTCACTGTTCTCGGGGCAGATACTTGAAGTGACACTTACTGCACTTCAAAGAAATCCTTCAGAAATCATGTCTTCCGCCTCCGCGTCGAAGAAAGCCGCTGACCAGCCGGCCAAACCCCCTGTTCCGTCCCAGTCCGAGCCGCAGCCGATGGTGGAAGGTAGCCGCCGCGGTCAGAGACGCTCGATCCCGTCCCTGGACGGCGGCCCAAGCCTCTCGCTCGATCGGTTCCGAACCAAGGAACAGATCGAAGGGGCCCTGGCCGTCCTACAGGAGCGACGGAGTGCTCTCGACGCGCCTCGCCTACCGCCCCGCCTCTCGCCGAAGATCAAGCGGAAGCTCAAGGCACTACTGGCCGAGCAATCGCCAGGAGGCTCCCGACCGCAGGAAGAGGCGCCGCCACCGGGGCACCTCGTCTTCGATCGCTCGGCGGTGACCCGACTGCCACCGGGCAATCCGGCCCGGCCTACGAGTCGACGGAGTTTGAGTCCGTCACCAGAGCTCGGCCTACCCGACTCCCGTAAGGCGCCTAGCCGTCTGGCTCCCCTCGCCGAATTGCCGAGGCCGGGCGGCAGCCGAGCCCGAGATCGGTACACGATCGCCTCGGCCTCCTGCTCCCAAAGCCGATCGAAGCGACCAAGCCACGGCAATGGCTGCGATGCAACGTCAACTTAACGACATGAAGGCGCTCCTGAATCTGTGGCAGCGCCAAGAAGACGATCGCCGGCCAAGCGAGCCGCTCGCGATCGACATCGAGCTCGCCCCGGCAAAGACAGATCGCTCCCGCAAACACCCGTGTACGTGGGGCGATCGGACCCCATGTGCACACGAGGAAGTTCAACATCTACATGATCGGGTGTGGAGCATCCGACGCGACCGATGCCGAATGTTCCTCCGACACCGGGACGACCTCGCCCACCGGAGCTACACTTCATTCCCACATCGATACATAGGCTCCTTAAACGAGCTGTCGAACGGCTACACTGAGTACTTCGCCACCAAGGACGTCCGGCCCGAAGGTCCCCTTCGCATGATGCAAATCAAGCAGGGAGAAGAAGAGTCCGACTCGGACTACATCGACCGGGTAGACGTAATCATCCTCAATGGCGAGCCCATAAGCGATGAAACCGCCCTCTACGCGGTCCTAGGAGGTTTTCAGGGTTTTTCGCCTATGTTCAGGCATCTTACGAAGACCCAACCTACGACCTACGCAGCCTTCCGGGCAAGAGCCGCAGATTTTCTGGCCAGGCAAAGGTTTCTTCTTAGCCTGTGAGCAGCGCGATCGGCACCCGGACGACGATCTCCCGCCCGATCGCCAATATCGACCTACGAATAAGCGATCGGCAGCCGAGCGACGATCGCCGTCTTCCGGCCCGATCGCCGATCATCACGCTACATCATCCGCAGTTCGGAGGACACGATCGCCATCTGCAGTCCAGCATATAACATGACGGACTAAGGCATAAGATCGCCTCCACCGCACATCATAAAGCCATGGTCCTGGCAGTCGATGGAACCGGCTGATTCGGCCATGCAAGGCCCCTTTCGGCCGAGATCGCCCGCCCTTCGTTTAAATACGAGGCCGACGTAGTCGGAGGGCTCTCCAACTTTAATCAGTGGACACGATCGCTCGCCCTCAAAGGTTCATCATCTGACATGGTGAACCCGGACAATGCGACGTGCCACAACCCCGTCTCAACGTACACCGTCGAGGTCGGCCATCTCCATGGCTGGCCGAGGTGGAAGCAGAGCTAACAAGCCGCGGGCGTGGAGTTGATTCATCCGACGCTGCCCTGCGCAAGGACTCCTCTAGACCGAGACCGCACGCCTTTCGTTTAAAAACAAGGCGAGGCGCAGCCTAACAGAGGACCCTCATAATAAAGTGAGTCACGAGACACTCAATGTCTTCGCGCACCAAGACACGGTCATGGGGTCGGTCCATCGATCTCCGCGACTGTGCACGATTCCTCAAACAAAGCGAAACCACCAAGTTTCCATGGGGGATCGGCCAATGTTGTTTTTTGCAGGTACAAGACCGAAAGATAGCTAAGCCAATCGACCATGGTAGCCCAAGTCCGGAATCAGCTCAGCAAGGTCCCCAGCAAGAGCCACCTCGCCCCATGTCTTCAACATAGGAGCAAGCTGGGGGGCAATTGTTGTGTCAAGATTTAACACCTTCCGACTGGCGAGCGCCTCCGAGGCCGAGCGACCGACTTACTGCCGAGCGGCCAAGGCAGACCTGCCGAGCAGCGACCAGGCGACCGAGCCTCAACCCAGCGGACCAGCTAAATCGGCCAACTGAAGGTCCCAGGACAAGTCCCGGTGCCGAGCGATCGACCTCAGATACGATCATCACTCGGTACTCGGCGACCGACTCCTGCCGATCGACCCTTGGTGACCGACCTCTCTGGGCATCTGCCGACCGACCCTTGGTGACCGACCATTGCCGACCTTGAGTAACTGGCCGATGGCCATCCAGTCGGCCAAGGCCGAGCAACAGGACAGCACCCACGTGCAGATCCACAAAAGGCGCTGACAAACCTGTCACCTACCTCACCCACCAACAGGGCCCAGACCTGCGAAAGGAGCTGACGGACAAGACATGTGACTACAGCCTGTCACCTACCCTGACAAAGTCCGCCGAAAGTAGCAAAGTGGGACCTCCTGCGACAGTGCTTCCGGACGCGTGCCGGCTCCTCATTGGGCCACTCAGCTAGCTGCCGGCTGGATCTATGGACTTTTGGCAGGCAGCCCACGTGCCCTTTGGGACGATCGCCCCGTTACATTAAATGCCGAAAGGCGATCGCCCACTAGGGGACAGGCCACCTCAACTTCTATATAAAGAGGACAGACTGCACTTGGACACTTCTTGAGCTTCCTTCGCATTTCACACCATACAGAAGCAAAATACTTACACTTGGCTAATCTCCAACTCTTGGCAACAGCTTTCTTTCGGTCTTACTTCTCCCGGCCTTTTCTCCTCGAGCAGATTACCGGCAGGGACGAAGAACACCGAGCTTCGCTCAAGAGCCGGATTAACAGAGTCTTTGTACACTCATTGTATTTAGATTTCTCTCATTAATACTTGTATCCACGAATATTTGTATTAATAACATCTCGCGAGAGCATTCAAGCCCGGGCCTAACAAACCCGGCAAATCTTGTATTATTTATCTTCTCTCGGAAGTGCTCCCGCAATTGTTGTTTGTTGTCCGTCTTCCAGCAGTATTAATCTTCGGATAAATATTTTGGGCAACAACAGGCCCCTTGAGGTTGGGACTTCGTTTCGTCATCCCAAGATGGTTCCTAGATCGCGTGATCAGAGGAGTAGTGCCCCTGCAGTGAGTAATGTGAACAACTCGAAGATATGTTATAACTGTAGTCGAGCGGGCCATACTGCGAAGAATTGTCGTTCTCCATTAGTCAGCTGTTTCGAGTGTAGAGAGCTGGGTCACCGAGCCGTACATTGCGAGATGGTAGCTGAGAGATTTGGGGATCGAGGTTGCGTCTCTGCTCCGAAAGGACACGGATATGCCTAGTGTGGTTTTGAGGATTTCGGCGTAGTCCGAATTATTTATGATTGCCCTTGTAGATCGTCTGTGTTTACTTTTTGCTTTCTCGACTGTGCGTGTTTCCTTGTAATAGGTACTTTGTGTTTTGTGAATGTTCGGATAGTTGACTTGATAATATTATCTGTTTTATGATGCCTGTCACTTGTTGGTTTTATTATGTTTCTACCGTTGGCGTTGTGTTGGTCGTCGTGGAGCGTGTTTTCACGCTGTATGTCTCTTTGCGTTTCTTGCAACGTTTCGCCGTCGGGTGCGAATTTTTGGTTTTTATGTATCTCGTCGAGTTGTCCTGGCGGGGATATTGCTTCTCCCTACTTGTTTTAAGTTTCGGGACGAAACTTCTTTTAAGGAGGGTAGAATGTAATACCCATAATTTCGATTTCCGGTAATTTCTTTTTTTTCACCGGAAGTCCATTTTCACGACTCGCTCATGACCATTTCTTCATTCTGAGAATGATTAATACTACACTTTTTGACATCCGAGTTCGTTTCAGTGTCGTTTTGTTGAGTTCCGTGCTTTTTAGCGACTTTTACGCACTTGAGTTCGATTCTTTCGAATCTCGTTCGAAACTGCTGTTTCGAGTTTCCCATAACTCTGTTAAACTTTGTTAGACGTGTTGTGAACTTCGTTTTGGTTATTCGATCACGTATCGTGATTTTCGGGCATTTTGGGCTATTTTGTAATTCACCGAAAGTTATGGGTATCCGTATCTGTATTTGTTGTCTCGAACCTTTTCTTGATCGCGTATGATTAATTATTGCATTATGTTTGCATTTTGGGTCGATGATGTTGTCCGCGAGCTTTTCGTCGTGTTCGTTCTGTACGTTTTTGAAAATTGAGTCGTCGGATCATGACGGCTGAGCACTGGCCGAACAGGTGCGGCCGGCACGGTCGGAAGTGCTGGGCACCGGCCGGGCAAGCACGGCAGGAACCGGCGTAGCGCACGCTAAGACCGAAAGGCTGTGCGCGCTAACCGGCAGGTGTAGCGCACGCTATCGGCCGGCCCAACATACGCTATCGGGTCTGGGCAGAGGGGTTCTGAGGTTCTGGACTCGGGTAGGATCGGCAGGTAGCACACGCTACTATCGGGCACTACGCACGCTACGACCGGCAGGTAGCGTGCGCTACGGCCGGAAGGCTGCGCATGCTACCTGGCCGAGTCAGTAGGACAGTGAGGTTCTGGATTGCGGCCCGGGCCGATAGCGCATGCTAGCTCGGCCGCCTAGCGCACGCTAGGCTGCACCAATATAAATGTGGCAGAGCAGTCACATTTTAACTCGTTTTTCATTTCCCTTCTTTGCGATCCGCGGCTGGAGCTTCGGAGGAGGCAAAGCCATGTTGTTGAACAACAAATCCATAAAGTTTTTGAGTCCATATCATTGATTGATCATCCTATATCATCATTTGATCCAGCGAATCAAGGTAATCTCTTCTTAGAACCCTAGTTTGTTGAATTTTGGATTTTTTGCATTTTTGTCCGATTCGTTCCGTATTACTGATTAATCCATGATAGGTATGATTAATCTGTTAGGAGTATGCCCTCGAATGCCACTCAGAGGATGTTGAGTGAGGGCATTGCACTTGTAATTATGTAAATCAATTATATAAGGCAATGGATGTTTCTTTATTTACTGGTAGTTACTGGCATTCCTAACTCGTAAATATACATGTAGAAACTAGTCCGTGTATTTGAGAGCAAAACGTTCCACTCCTTATTGGATAAGGAGGTCGGCACTGGAAAGGTTTATAGCTCAAATACTTAATCGTTCGCAAGTCGATGAAACTTGACTGGGCGTTAAGTTTATGTAAAGACTTGTATGACGTGTTCTTTGACAAGGAGAGTGCCTGTCCAACACTAATGGTTAGTGGGAGCACACATTATAGGTATGCTAATTAGATTAGTATACTCGAACCGACTCACCCTAGATTCGTCACACGGATTTCACTCCGGGACAGTCAATGATGGAATCGAAAGGTTGTGATAGGTATTCGTGAACCTTCGACTTGAGGATTTAGTAGGGATGTGCTTGTGACGTCAAGATTTTCATTAGAGTAGTTCGACCCTGTAAACCGGAAGGCGGGGGTCAACCTCGACGTGCATCTTGACGGGTAAGTAGCAGGTCCTACTGAATACCAAGATAGAATTCTTTCTCCTGTTAGTGAACGGGTTATATGTCCTATTCGGTTATTGGCAGATGAGATCATAAGTCTTTGGCCAAAGCATTGGAGCTAGCTGTATTAGATACACGAGAGCTCGATGATCTCGATTTGCATTAACGCATGCATAGCGTCAAGTACAGATGGGGTTTGACTGACCGTGACCCCATAACTTGATCGGGACATTTGAAAGAAGAGTTTATACGTATACTGGTATTCACGACAGAATGGTTCTTGAATGATCCCAATCATTCGTTCTCAGTCGGGGTACAGTGTAGGCCACGAGGCTGGCTAGGTGGTGCTACTACTCTTTGGTTCCTCCCATTGCTGACTGAGACGGACCTACCGAGTCGCGCATTAGGATTGACGACGGAATGAATCGAGCTTTATCTCTCATTATGAATATTAGATATTGGATATCTAATTTGAGACATTGGATATCTAAATCGATTTATTGGATAAATTGATTTACGGCCTAATGGATTAAATATATTACTGGGTGATTAATTTAATTCATGAATATAATTATGTTATTTTGTATTTGATATGTTTAATTAATTGGATTAATTAAACAATATAAATACATTGGAACGGAATTGGAGTTTATCTGTTTGGACTCTCGGGAGTCCGAAACGAACCGAACTCGTCCGATTTCTTCTAGAGGCCGGCCCCCACCTTGATTTCCTACCTTGATCATTGTCTTGTTTTCTTGTTGGAAGACTTTTGACATATGAGATTTCATATCTCTTATTATAAGGTTAAAGGTGATTTTGTGGGTGTAATCTTATCTTGTGAATGATTATTAAGACCAAAATAAAAACTCTCCTTCTCACCTCCTAGCAACTAATTCACGGCAGCATCATTGTAGTAAGGGGGAAGAGAAACTTTGTTTTGTGTTCTTCCATCATTCATATTTTCTTATAGAAAAAATTGTTGAGAGATATATTATACACTTAGAGTGTAATAATAAAATCTTCATCACTTGATTCTAGCCGTAACCTTAGAGGTTAATCGAGTGTTGTTTTTCCGATCATTTTTCCGGCGCGTGGCAAGTAGAGACGCGGTGCTTCCGGCATTGGATCGTTCAAGAGCTTAGAGCGGATTGGATTCGTAGAGATCAATCAAAGCTTGGGGAATAGCTCAAGAGAAGGTTACCATTTAATCAACGGACTTCGAGGGTTAGTTTCTTACAACTCTTGCTATTCGTTTTTGATATTCGTATATACGTAGCTCGATCGATCCTCGTAGGGATTCGGATCGAATTAATTTTCGTTTTACCGCTTCCGCTGGGCCTTCGTTTTAGGTACCGAATCCCAACAGTGGTATCGGAGCGTAGGTCCTGCGATCGTATATACGATATTGGCATTTGGAATGCTCGATTAGATGGTGAATAATTTGGAATCATTTAGTCATAATCGTGGTATATGTTTTTACGTTCGTTGTAGTTATATTTTTCGTAAGTTTATGTCTAAATATAAATCTTAATTTCTTGGAAATATGATTTATATTGAAGATATGAATGTTGGAGAATATAGATATGGATATCCAGTCGAAAAACTAGCCCCGTAATGCCGTTGGACGGTCCGGGAGGGGTCCGGGAGCAGGGGGCCGCGGCCTGTGGTCAGCTGCCTGGCCCCGGGCATCAGATCGGGGGCCGCGTCCCTGTGCTCCAGGGGCCGCGCCTGTGGTCAGCCGGATGCCGACGGCAATCGCTGAAGCGTGACTCGGCCATGCCAGCTCGTCACGGCATGTCGCCGGCATGACTTCACCATGGCAGCCTTTTTCGCCCGGCTCGATTTTTTCGTGTATTCTTGAAAATTAATCTCCCTCATGTTAAATTGGATTTAATATGATTAAAATGATTTATGGTATTTCATTTTATAAGGGAAATTTGATTAATTGGAATATATATGGTCGACCGAATTATTTTGAACATTATCATATTACCAATTGTGTGAATCGATTGGATCGGTTCGTATTGTTGATTGGATCAATGTATCTCTACGCTTTCCATTTATATAGTATTTATTGGATGAATGCTTTTTGAATGGGGATGTGGTTCGTGGACTTAGTTTTGAATCGTTCGTTTTATTCGATTGGGTTGTAAAGGCCGTTTTGAGCCTATTTATTTTACTAGAAATATTTGTATCAAGGATGCAATTTTCAATGTAAAATTTATATGTAATGACGAAGACCGGAGGAAGATCCATTTCGAGAAGACGAAGATTCAAGACGAAGACTTGTAATTAGATTACGGAGTTTTTGTTTTCTAGGAACGGTCCATGAACCACATGTTGGTAGCAACTAGGTTGTGAATGGTTGTTTCATATTGTATGAATGCCACAAACGCGCTTAAACGATTAATGTGCAAAGTGTAACACTAATCGCGAAAATTCTCCCACGATAAATTATTAAGTTTATAAGGTTTCAAGTTTTTCCTTCCCTCCATCGAGTTTTCGGGAAATTGAAATCCAAACCTGATGTGCTATGCTTCTGAGTTATCGGGGTAGTCGTTCGGGGAGGACGGATAAATTACCGGGAGCGCATTGGATGCCTTCGGTTGAAGCAAATTTTATCCCTAGAAACCTGATAGGTTGTCGGATAAGATTCAATTGTGAAACTGATTTGCGTCGATGGTATAAACTTAACTTGTTCACGAACCATAGAAATCGTATAGGTTGAGGGGAATGAACAAGGGGAAAAATAAGATCGAATCATCCATTAGATGGGTTGGTGTTGGACATCACTTTATGAAAATTAATAGACTAGAAACCTGTTCGGTTGCCCTCTATTAAGATTTATAAAGAACTCGATCACCACTATGAAGTAGAGCGACGATACTTCCGGATTTCACATGGGAGTGTGTTATTCCGATAAAATCGTGGGAGCTGGGTAACAAGAATAGAAAAGACCTTAATTCTATACTCAGAACATAATTGAATGAGTCACTAATTAATCTGTTATACTTAATGCAGACAAATCTCAAATATGACAATGAATCCACTCGCAATTCTACACGAAAAGAACACCTTAATGGGACCTAACTTTGTGGATTGGCTCCGCAATCTGATGATTGTCTTCAGTATAGAGGCACTGGGATACGTCTTGGAGACGGACGTTCCGGCGCCTCCTGTGCGGACCCAAGCCAATCAGGAAGAGATTGAAAACCACAAAAAGTGGGTTAAGGATGACGTGAAAGTCCGTGCTTATATGATGGCTTCCATGTCTAATGAGCTTCAGAGAGCTCATGAGAAAATGACTTCTGCTAGGCAGATTCTATCTCACTTAATCGAACTTTATGGTGAGCCCAGCAGAACTGCTAGATATGAGATATCCAAGCAACTGTTCGGTGCAAGGATGAAGGAAGGTGAGAAGGTTGGGGAACACGTCCTCAAAATGATATCCATGATCGAGAGATTGAAGGCTCTTGATTTTAAAATGGATACTTCTCTCCAAACCGACCTTATCCTACAGTCTCTCCCTGATTCCTTCTCACAGTTTGTTATGAACTTCAACTGCAATGAGATTGCATGTAATTTAGTTGGGCTAATGAACAAACTTGTGACCGCTCAGTCTCAGATGAAGACTCCGCGGATGAAGGAGTCTGCTCTTGTGATTTCTTCTGGACCTCGGAGGTCTAAGAACAAGAAGAAAAAGACCAAGAAGCAAACTGGACCACAAGTTAAGGACCTTAAGGGTAAGGGCAAGGCCCCGATGGTTCTGAAGAACAAGAAGAAGAAGGATGCTTGTCTCAAGTGCGGTGAGCTGGGCCACTGGGCTAGAGACTGTCCGATTCTTAATGGCACTTTAGGTACAAAACTTTTAGTTTTGGAAACAAATTGTTCTGCTACTGTATTTTCTACTTCCTGGATACTGGATTCTGGTGCTAGTTCTCATATTTGTACTGTGAATCAGGATCTGGAACAAAGTAGGAAGCTTGGAGCTGGAGAAGTTATAATCACAGTCGGAAGCGGGCATAGTGTCGAGGCGACCGACATAGGATCACTTCTTTTGTGTTTAGAATTCGACTTTGTTTTGACTTTAGAAGATGTACTTCTTTTGCCCAAGGGGCACAAACACATTGTATCCATTCCGGTCATGGACCGAAAAGGCTTTTCATTTTTCATTGGTGATGGTTCCTGCAAAATTTATTTTAGAAATAAACTAGTGGGTACTGCTACATTGTTGAATGGATTGTATCATCTAAATCTCAGCAACAAAGTAGTTGTGAATACTATGACTAGAAAACGTGGTAGGGATGAAACCAATCAAGTTTTGAAATGGCATCTTAGACTTGGTCATGTTGGTCAGACCAAGGTATACAAGATGGAAAAAGATGGACTTATGGGTCCATTGGGATCGGATCCCTTTCCTACTTGTGAATCTTGCCTTAAAGGCAAAATAACTAAGTCCCCCTTCACAGGGACTTTTGAAAGAGCCGCTGATAAACTGGGATTAATCCATACTGACGTTTGTGGTGCTTTGGAAGCAGCACATGACGGATATCAATATTTCATTACGTTTATAGGTGATCATACTAGGTATGGTTATGTATACTTAATGAAACATAAATCCGAGACCTTTGAGAAATTCCAGGAATTCAAGGCCCTAGTCAAGAAACAAACTGGTAATCATATCAAAGCACTTCGGTCGGACCGAGGTGGCAAGTATATGAGTACGGAGTTTGACGAGTTCCTTAAGGAACATGGAATAGTTTCACATCTAACACCTCCAGGTACTCCTCAGTTAAATGGTGTGTCAGAAAGAAGGAACCGGACCCTGTTGAACATGGTCCGTTCCATGATGGGCTATACTGACTTGCCGATTTACCTGTGGGGGTATGCACTCCTGACTGCCGCGTATATCTTGAATAGATGTCCTTCCAAATCCGTTCCTAAAACTCCACATGGGATGTGGGAAGGAAGGAAACCAAGTCTTAATCATATTAGGATTTGGGTATGTCCTGCTTATGTCAAGAAGACTAAGGTGGAAAAGTTGGAAGCTAGGTCTGCGAAGGGACGTTTCATTGGATTCCCGTCTGGGACGATGGGATATCTATTCTACATGCCCGAAGATCGAAGGATCATTGTTGCTTTGCAAGCACACTTCCTGGAAGATGAGTTCATTCAGGAAGGCGGAGCAGGTAGAAGTATTTCTTTAGAAGAATACAATGAAACTCCTCGAGGGACACCTGTGCAAGAAACTGTAACCGAACTTTCTGAAACACAAGTACAACCACCTTGTAGGTCTAGTAGGGTGTCTCATTTACCTGAGAGGTATGGGCTTGTGCACTTGGAGGAGCTGGGTATCCATGAGGTTCCAAGTGATAGTCAAGAGACCGACCCAACAACCTGTGACCAAGCGATGGTGGATGTAGACTCCGCGAAATGGCGTGAAGCTATGGAAGCTGAGATAGACTCGATGCATGTCAATCAGGTCTGGACTCTAGTAGACCGCCCCAAGTGCATAGTGCCTATTGGGAACAAGTGGATCTACAAGAGAAAGACTGATGGTGATGGCAAGGTTGACGCCTATAAGGCCAGGTTTGTGGCAAAGGGTTATACCCAGAAGGAAGGGATCGATTACCATGATACCTTCTCGCCCATAGCCATGATCAAGTCTATTCGCATGATGCTTGCTATAGCTGCCTACCATGATTATGAGATATGGCAAATGGACGTAAAGACGGCTTTCCTTAATGTATTCCTAGTGGAGGAAATCTATATGGAGCAGCCTAAAGGTTTTGTGTCCGAAGTCGATATTCAGAAAGTGTGCAAGCTTCAGCGTTCCATTTATGGACTGAAGCAAGCGTCGCGTAGTTGGAACCTTCGTTTTGACGAGGCGGTCAAAGAGTTTGACTTCGTGCAAAATGAAGAGGAACATTGTGTATACAAGAGGGTTAGTGGGAGCAAGATTGCATTCTTAATACTATATGTGGATGATATTCTACTAATAGGAAATGATGTTGGAATGCTCAGTTCTGTAAAAGCTTGGCTTTCGAGTAATTTCTCCATGAAAGACTTGGGAGAAGCAACCTATATTCTTGGAATTCGACTCTACCGGGATAGAGCGAAGAGAACAATAGGCCTTTCCCAAGCCCTCTATATAGATAAGATCTTAAAGCAATTTAAGATGGATGATTCTAAAAGAGGGTTCCTACCGATGCGACATGGAATAAAACTCACCTTGAAGATGTGTCCTCAAAGTGAGGAACAACGAAAGGAAATGAGTAATATACCACATTCTTCGGCCGTGGGTAGCCTTATGTATGCTATGTTGTGTACAAGACCTGATATCGCGCATGCTGTAAGTGCGGTGAGTAGGTTTCAGGCAAACCCAGGTAGGGAACATTGGACTGCCGTAAAGAACATTCTCAAGTACTTAAGAAGGACTAGAGATATGGTTCTGATGTATGGCGGTGGAGAATTGGATGTGGTGGGATTCACTGATTCGGACTTCCAAGGACTGAAGGACGACTCGATGTCCACTTCTGGCTACATATTTACTCTTAATGGAGGAGCAGTATCTTAGCGTAGTGCCAAGCAAAGCGCGACTGCTGATTCCACCTGTTAGGCTGAGTATCAAGCAGCCTCGGAGGCTTCCAAGGAAGGGTTCTGGATTAAGAAGTTTCTGGGAGAACTTCAAGTGATACCATGTGCTGAGCTACCTGTTCCGCTGTACTGTGACAACGATGGAGCTGTAGCACAGGCCAAGGAGCCGAGGTTTCACAACAGCACCAAACATATTGAGAGGAAGTATCATCTCGTAAGAGAATTTGTTCGCAAGGGATACATTGTGCTGCACAGAGTAGACTCGGCCGACAACGTCCCCGATCCACTGACCAAGCCACTTTCTCGGACTAGCTTGGAGTGTCATCTGGAGAACATGGGTATTAGATACCATAGTGTGTGGCATTGAGTGCAAGTGGGAGATTGTTAGGAGTATGCCCTCGAATGCCACTCAGAGGATGTTGAGTGAGGGCATTGCACTTGTAATTATGTAAATCAATTATATAAGGCAATGGATGTTTCTTTATTTACTGGTAGTTACTGGCATTCCTAACTCGTAAATATACATGTAGAAACTAGTCCTTGTATTTGAGAGCAAAACGTTCCACTCCTTATTGGATAAGGGGGTCGGCACTGGAAAGGTTTATAGCTCAAATGCTTAATCGTTCGCAAGTCGATGAAACTTGACTGGGCATTAAGTTTATGTGAAGTCTTGTATGACGTGTTCTTTGACAAGGAGAGTGCCTGTCGAACACTAATGGTTAGTGGGAGCACACATTATAGGTATGCTAATTAGATTAGTGTACTCGAACCGACTCACCCTCGATTCGTCACACGGATTTCACTCCGGGACAGTCAATGATGGTATCGAAAGGTTGTGATAGGTATTCATGAACCTTCGACTTGAGGATTTAGTTGGGATGTGCTTGTGACGTCAATATTTTCATTAGAGTAGTTCGACCCTGTAAACCGGAAGGCGGGGGTCAACCTCGACGTGCATCTTGACGGGCAAGTAGCAGGTCCTACTGAATACCAAGATAGAATTCTTTCTCCTGTTAGTGAACGGGTTATATGTCCTATGCGGTTATTGGCAGATGAGATCATAAGTCTTTGGCCAAAGTATTGGAGCTAGATGTATTAGATACACGAGAGCTCGATGATCTCGACTTGCATTAACGCATGCATATCGTCAAGTACAGATGGGGTTTGACTGACCGTGACCCCATAACTTGATCGATATATTTGAAAGAAGGGTTTATACGTATACTGGTATTCACGATAGAATGGTTCTTGAATGATCCCAATCATTCTTTCTCAGTCGGGGTACAGTGTAGGCCACCAGGATGGCTAGGTGGTGCTACTACTCTTTGGTTCCTCCCATTGCTGACTGAGACGGACCTACCGAGTCGCGCATTAGGATTGACGACGGAATGAATCGAGCTTTATCTCTCATTATGAATATTAGATATTGGATATCTAATTTGAGAAATTGGATGTCTAAATCGACTTATTGGATAAATTGATTTACGGCCTAATGGATTAAATAAATTACTCGGTGATTAATTTAATTCATGAATATAATTATTTCTTGGAGAAATTAATTATATTATTTTGTATTTGATATGTTTAATTAATTAGATTAATTAAACAATATAAATACATCGGAACGGAATTGGAGTTTATCTGTTTGGACTCTCGGGAGTCCGAAACGAACCAAACTCGTCCGATTTCTTCTAGAGGGCGGCCCCCACCTTGATTTCCTACCTTGATCATTGTCTTGTTTTCTTGTTGGAAGACTTTTGACATATGAGATTTCATATCTCTTATTATAAGGTTAAAGGTGATTTTGTGGGTGTAATCTTATCTTGTGAATGATTATTAAGACCAAAATAAAAACTCTCCTTCTCACCTCCTAGCAACTAATTCATGGCAGCATCATTGTAGTAAGGGGGAAGAGAAACATTGTTTTCTGTTCTTCCATCATTCATATTTTCTTAGAGAAAAAATTGTTGAGAGATATATTATACACTTAGAGTGTAATAATAAAAGCTTCATCACTTGATTCTAGCCGTAACCTTAGAGGTTAATCGAGTGTTGTTGTTCCGATCGTTTTTCCGGCGCGTGGCAAGTAGAGACGCGGTGCTTTCGGCGTTGGATCGTTCAAGAGCTTGGAGCGGATTGGATTCATAGAGATCAATCAAAGCTTGGGGAATAGCTCAAGATAAGGTTACCATTTAATCAACGGTCTTTGAGGGTTAGTTTCTTACGACTCTTGCTATTCGTTTTTGATATTCGTATATACGTAGCTCGATCGATCCTCGTAGGGATTCGGATCGAATTAATTTTCATTTTACCGCTTCCGCTGGGCCTTCGTTTTAGGCACCGAATCCCAACATAATCATAATAGTATTCTTGTGTTTAACTACATTTAATCCATTGTTCTTCGTCGAATCAAAATATATTTCTTAATTTCCTTCGAATCGACTTTTTGGGGGATTTGTTCTTGATATCGTTTTCCATCCGTTTTTGATGGATTGATTGTTGTTAAATGATGTTGTTAAACATACCCTATGGATTGTATATCCATATTTCGATTTGGAACTCCGTTTTCTTGTTTTGACGGGACGAATCGTGTTCTTCACCGTTTTGGGGAAAACACTTGAACTTTCGTCATTTGTTCTTTGAATTCAACGGCTTTAAGTCGTGCTATGGAATTCATTTTCATTGTTGTTATTGTCCTTTGTAGTTTATTATCGCGAGTTGGCGTTCGGTGGAGTCGGCGAGTTCGTAGTCGGTCCGTGCCAACCTACTTCGGTCGATTCCCCGTGTTGTGGTTATTCGAGGCAAGTACCTTATCCATACAATTATTATTTTATGGATATGATAATTAGTGATCGTCTCCTTGTGTTTATTTGATCATTTGAATTTCACTTTCAAAACTCGGTTAGCCTTTTTAAAGGCCCTCTTTCAAAACGTGTGTGTTTTGTGAACATTGTGTTCGTGGATGGTTACGTGAATTACTATGAATACACTTGGTGTTGTCGTTGTGCTTTGATAATATATATGTATATATTATCTCATATCGTGCGTTGTGATTTGACCATTGCGTTGTGCATTGTGTTTGTTGTCATTGAGTGAATTACTTGGATATTTGATGTGATATGTTATTTGTGTGAATGTGCGGATATGGTTGAAGGTCTATGGTGACACATGGCACGTGATCATGTGGTCAGGATGCAACAAGTGATTGATCCAACCGTGAGAGCCTGAGATAATCTACGGTGACACATGGCTTGTGATCATGTGGTCAGGATGCAACAAGTGATTGATCCAACCGTGAGATATGGTGTGTGAATTGTTTAGCTAGCCGGCTCGGGAGGGTCCTTAGAGGCCTCGAGTGGGATTTTCGGCTTCGTCCCGGTCCTAGGCGATGCATGTGCATGATTTGTTTTATGATATGGCCAGCTCGGGAGGGTCCTTAGAGGCCTTGAGTGGGATTTGTGGCTTCGGCCCGGTCCTAGGCGATGCTTGTGTGTGATTATGTCGTGTTGATTTTATGTCCGTCGAGGACACGTGACTTGGGTTTTGGCCCTGTGAATTGTTGTCGGTTTTTTATTTGTGAAAACAAAACCTTTGGGTTGTGACCCCTGTTGATTTTGGTAAGAGAAGGATTCAATAATCCTAAATTATTTTCTACTAAAACTCCCGATGGTTTATTAAACCGTTTTGTAAATTGTTTCTCTTGATCTGTGATCTTTCGGTTTTGGAATGTTTTACCCAAACTCTTGCCTCGGGAAGTATTTTCGTTATGTTTAAATCTTTGAGGATTCCTGGTTATTGTTGTTCATGGAATGTGGATTGTATGACTCGTATTTTGCACTCTGTATTTGCACCAGCGAAACAATGGAGTTTTGCTAACCCCCGAGTATTCGGGGGGTGGATTCAAGTTTTGGAGCATAGCACATGGTCGGCATGAAGGATGATGAAAGATGACAATACTAATCACACGAGGATCCGTGGATGTCGTATTGGTCTAGTTGTATTTTCTTTTCCGCTGCAGTATCTTTTCCCCATTGTACGGGAGTTTATTGTATTTTGACCCCTGCATGGGTATGTGTTGGAATTGAGTTGTATGTTATTATTGAAAGACCAAATCGGTCTACTGAGTCATTTTAGCCTTAAAGGCGATGTTTAGATGTTTGATTTTAGTTATCAGCCTGGTAGATCCTCGAGGAGAGGGTCTACGGCATGTAATATCCCTTAGTAGATTGGGGGTGTTACAAGTTTAGAATACAAGTGCCCAACGGCGAGTCATCAATAAAGAACACAGAAATACATTACCCGAAGGTAAACCAAGCCAACACTGAAATTGATACGAATCATAATACCCTAAGGCTCCAACGGAAATACCAAAACATCACAATGGCCTGAAACCCACTCAGTCAAAGCTATACATCATCACAATACGGATCTCAAAGAAACAAACTAGACTGTCGAACATACCCCTCGGCGTATGAACAATCAGTCGCAATTTGTCAGACATATCCAATACAACATGGAATTTGAACGACCAAAACAATAAGGCTCAAGAGGGAAATCATAGTACGCCCGATCCGAAAATGTGTGAGTGCATATGTCTACCCCGTATACGGAATCCAGGATATACGTGGAACAATGTACCTAATTAGCCTCACGAACTACGTCTCGTGTGTTGGAATATTTATTCCACATATTAATAAATAATGTTTTGATAATTAAGTTGCTAAACAAAACAAAACAACAAAGCAGACGAAGACGCAACAAGCTGGACAAAATATAAAGCTAGCGCATGCTAGACATATAAGTTAGCACACACTAACGGGTCCCGGCTGCAGATCAGATGAGTTTGAAGTAACCTGAAGTGAAGTCACCTAATGAGGATAGCGCACGCTAAACATTATAACTAACACATGCTATCGAGCCCATGTTAACGTTGTGAAGAGATTCAAACACAGAATGACGTATGTAGTGAAGTAAGCTTAGCACACGCAAGAGATAATATTTAGCGCACGCTAAATATAAAAGTTTGAATCAAGTCAATCAATCCGTTGGGGAGAATCTGCTACAAGTCAAAAAGTATAAACGGATATATGATGCATGCAATGATGCATGATTAGCACACGCTACAAGTAAGTGTTAGCGCACGCTAACTGTGAAGGACAGAAGCCACTGGACTAAAACTGGAAGACGTTAAACGTACGTAACAGTACATAACGTACGTTAAGGCTAAATACACGTGATAGCGGATGCTAAGGAAGTCGGCCTAGCACACGCTAAGTACAACTGGCAGTAATGGCTAGTTTGTGGAAAAGGCTATAAATACCAAATGAGTTGGTATTATTCCACACAACAACATTGAGCAATTCATATACACTTGAGATATTATTGTAAACATTATAGGTGTTGTTCTTAAATTAGAGTGATTGAGTGTTATACACAAAATCATACACAAGTGAGAAAAAGAAAAGATACGATTGGATTCGGTGTTATTAGGATCAAGGATCCGGCATTGTTAGAATCACAATCGCTATCTTAGTGAGGTTTATCTAGTACCAATAGAAAAATAGAGTGGTTGATTCCTTATCCAATAGAAAAGGAAAAACGGTTTTACTCGGAACGATAAAAGATGAGCTTGTAATGGTAATCCCTCGACCGATAGAAGAGAGGTGCAGATGTTTTGATCTTTAGCCTATTGGAAAAAATACATCGAGAGTGGACGTAGGCACGTTTGGCCGAACCTCTATAAATCCTTGTGTGATCTATTTTCCGCACTATATTTATGCTTCAACACAAACAGCGCATATACCGATCATTTCCCAACAATTGGTATCGGAGCGGTACTCCTATAAGCGGCTTTACATCCGAGGAGAAAAGATCCAATGGCTCTCCAGTTTGCTCCAGTCGAAGGCCTTGCTTGTAATATCCTAGAATTTCACTATGATTTTTTCGCATTATTTTATCTGAGTTGTACTGTACAGAGTGGGACCGATACAGTATGGATAAATAATTTTGGAAATCGTGATAGTCGTTCCAGTATGTCTATCGAGGTTATTTTGATTCTAGGATATTACATGCTTGGTGTGTTTTTCGATGTTGCATATACCGTATGAGTATTTGTATGATTGTCGTACTTGGTCGACAGTTGTAATTGAGGATATCGTGTACCAGGCGTACCGTATGAGAATATTTTGGGTTGAGTATATGTGTATTTAGTGTGCCATATGTTCATATCCGGTATGTCGAGACGGACGAGAACAGTTGGATTTTGGCTAAGTACATAAGGCCATTACGTACGTTAAGTTTATGGGTTAACGTACGCTAAGTTGGTACGTTTTACGTACGTTATGCATAAGGTATTATGTACGTAAAAAGAGGAATCGGACAGTTGGGACCGGTGTCGGCAGCTCTCGGGGCGGATGTGGACAGGCGAGTCAACGGATGGAGTTACGTACGTTATACAGGTTGTATTACGTACGTAATACGAGTATAATACTGTAGTAAGTCAACGTATGTATTACATACGCAACGGATTAAGTGTTACGTACATTACGGGGCGGCTGGCCGAGTCGTGGCTGAGAGGACCTGTAGTGGCCGAGCATGGTCGGCAGTAACTCGCAGGGATGGCCGATCACGGTCGGCAGTGACTCGTTGGGGGCTAGGACTGGCCGATTACGTACGTAGGCTGTGTCCGGTTACGGCCGTAAGGGCCGATTACGTACGTAAGAAAGCTGCGTGTTACGTACGTAAGGTTGTCGGCCAAAATGGACAGAAGGGTAGGCCACGGCCGGCTACGTAAATAAGGACCCGCCAGATACGTACGTAAGGTACCGGCAGGTCTCGGCCTATATAAGGCCTGGACCGAGTCATCCTTGCCATTTTTTGTTTTTCTTCGTTCCTTCCGCGATTTTTCACCATAGATGGATGGAATTGAGTAAGTGCAACATAGAACAACATGTTTTGGAAGTTGGAATCATGGAATAACATCATCTTCCACCCGGATCGAAGGTAAGAACACTTAAACTTTTGATTTTTGGATGTTCTTGAGGTTTCTTGGTGTTTTGGCCGATTTGATTCGTTTTGATTCAGATTATTGATGGAACTTGATTGTATACTTGTAATCATTCAATACTCTTGATGTTTTGTGGAACAAATTCGAGGATTTCTTCGTTAAACGATTAAATTGGATTATGCCTTCAAAGTGTTCGATGAAATGCCTCAATGAGTAGAACTTGGGAAATTCTATATGTTCTCGTATGAATGGTGATTGAATTGATATTATTGTGATTTAGGAATGAACTTTTGAAGGAAGTTGAATCGGTACCCTTTCCTTTCGTCGATTTCTTCACACCGTGTTTTTCAAAACGAGTGATTACTTGTGTATTTCATCTTCTAAGAGGTTGCATTTAGTGATCGTTAATGTTAACCGTTGCGATGCGGTTGAGGTTGGAGAATGCATGAATCGTCTTGGTCGGGGCTGAGGAGCTTGTAGATGAAGACGACGGGATTGATAGCGGCTTCGTCGAATTGGTATCAAGGCAAGTTATGCTTGCTCAGTTCATAATGTTAATAAATGATTCCGTTTTCATTCATTTATGATTCATATAGCAATGGTATCGTGGAATATGGATTGTCGGAATGATTGTACATATATTATGATTGGACTGAGATAAATAGTAATGTATATGATTTTAAGGATGCCTAGTGGAAATGGCAACGTGAATTATAATTGGTCTATTATATGAGAAGTTAGATATCAAGGCTAGTTATCCTGCCGATGTTGAACTCGGGATGGTGGTTTGGTATTAGTTATAGACTGTACTTCATTTTGGATTGTCGGATAAACCGTGTATTTGTTCAGGGTGCTTGGTCGTAGAAAGGTTAGCGTCTCCAGCTTGAGGTAAACTAATATTGTTAGATTATGATAATAATCATGTTGTATTATTGCATGTGTGTGTTGATATTTCATGCGGTGAATGTGCACCATTGTTTGTTACGTTTCGTGATGTGCTCTTTCTTTGAGATGTAATCTGTTGGGCCGATGTGTTCGGGGATAAGACCTAAATGGCACCTATGTCCGGAGTATTCCTGAGTAGATGCTTCCGTGACCCTCGGCTGCTGCCTTGGGAGTTTATGTGATATTGTCCGGAGTATTCCTGAGTAGATGCTTCCGTGACCCTTGACTGCTGCCTTGGGAGTTTATGTGCTATTATTATATGCCTTGTTGAGCATGATGTGAACTGTTGTCTGACGGAATACGACATTGTGGTCGTGTCAGTCTTTCATGATCGAGTTATTGTTGCCCTCTTGGAAAATCTTTTAATCCCTGTTGGATATGCGTTCTTCGAGATTTATTGTCATGTTGTATCATGGCATATCTGGAGTCAGATACGTTCTGATCGTTCATGTGTAGGATTTTCGGGATGGACACGTGTAGCATATGTTGGTTTCGACCTCATATTGAACTGTGCACACGAGACGTACTTCGTGAGGCTGATTAGGTACGAGACCAGACGTGTATAGATCAATACCCATGGCTGGATTACACACGGACACATGTCTGGATCGAGCGTATCGTGACGTCCATCTTGAGTCTTATTGATTGGTCGTTCACATTCCATGTATAATTGGATCTGTTCGATATTCGGGTTGTCTTTGAAATCTCGTATATATGATTTGTATATGGTTGACAATTTTAATCTCTCGTGTATCTGTAGCCGTTGAACCTTTACTAATCTCGTTTGGAGTTACCATATCGATGGTCAACTCATTGATATCGATCCTTTATAAATCTCGTTCGGAGTTCACCCTGTCATTGGTAATCTCGTTCGTTATTGATCCTTATTGATTCCGTTTGGGAGTTGTCTCACCGTTAGTATTCTTGGTTATTAGTCCTTGATTGATGTTATTGGAGTTTAATGTGTCGTCAGTATTCTCGGTTGTTGACCCTTTATTGATCTTATTGGAGTGTATCGTACCGTTGGCATTTCTGGTTGTCGACTTTTATTGATCTTGTTGGAGTTTACCGTATCGTCGGTATTCTCTGTTATTGATACTTCATTGATCCTTACCGTGTCATCGGTATTCTCGGTTATTGATTCTTCGTTGATCCTTACCGTGTCGTCAGTATTCTTGGTTGTTGACCTTTTATTGATCTTGTTGGGATTTGCCGTATTGCCGGTATTCTTGGTTATTGATTCTTCATTGATCTTGTTGGAGTTGCCACATCATGGTATTCTCGTTCGGGGTTGATCCTTTGTAGATCTTGTGTGGAAATATCATGTCATTGATATTTCCGTTGTGATGCAGTGATTGTTTATCATTATTGATTGTGTGAGCATTTATGCTTTGTATTGATACCCGGGACTTGCCATTGTTTCGGGACAGTTGATTTGCAGATGTATCATGTGATATCAGTTTTTATCAAGATTGGGATCCGATTGTGCGACCCAGCCTGTCAGAATCGAACTTGGCCAGATTATTCTATACTCGAGATATGTTTATGTTTAGAAATCTTGGTAGTGTTTCGGATACAGTACATGTGATTACTTTTGAATTCGTTCATTACTTAAGGACGCAGGACGTGGATTATGGTAAGAACTGATTTGATATGGATTGTGATGGATCAGTAAGGTTACACTGTATTATTCTTACCTTGTAATCACATTGATATGTATTGTTTTTGTGATGTGATCGTTATCATTGTTGAGTATTATGGCTGACCACGTCGTGGGCTTTATCTTTTAGGTACTCGGAGTTCAATCTAGTAGCGTTCGTGAAGGGATGAGCTTTCCGGTGATACTGGCTATGGCGTTATTGTTGGGATTGTGTATTCTTTTCTGGTTTTTCTAATTCCGCTGCAAATGTATTTAATTATGTTTTTATCCGCTGTGGGTGTATGTTTCTAAATGGCTTTTCGGTATTCTTCTGAACTGTGTTTTTATCCGCGGTGTGTGTACTTCAAAAGGGCCTTTTGGCATTTTTAAACGGTTGGGAAAATGATTTTAGCCTTGTGGGTTTCAATGTGGGGCACACGGTGCTGTAATATTCCCATACGGTTTTGCGGGTGTTACAGAAGATGGTATCAGAGCTTGGGTTTCATAAAACCCGGGCGTGTGTGTTATGTGGCTCTACCGGTGCGGTAGTAGCGTGACTTTTGAAAATGATTTTCTGACTTTTGAATCAAACCGATTTTAGAGGTTTCAAAATTTTTGAAATATTTTCAAATTGCTGTATTTGCGATGCCAGTATGTTGTTAGTGTGTTGAGACTTTGTATGGGAGTCGTATGCTGGTATCACAGAAGATCATCGACTTCACGGACCAGTAAGTATGTTCTTTCAGTCATTTCAGTTTTGATGATGATTATTTGAGTATGGTCTCGTTATTTTGAGATATTTCGGGATTGAGATACTGATTATGACAGATGTTGAGTTTCGAGGACGAAACTTATTTAAGTGGGTATATATGTAATATCCTAGAATTTCACTATGAATTTTTCGCATTATTTTATCTGAGTTGTACTGTACAGAGTGGGACCGATATAGTATGGATAAATAATTTTGGAAACCATGACAGTCGTTCCAATATGTATATCGAGGTTATTTTGATTCTAGGATATTACATGCTTGGTGTGTTTTTCGATTTTTGGATATACCGTATGAGTATTTGTATGATTGCCGTACTTGGTCGACAGTTGTAATTGAGGATATCGTGTATCAGACGTACCATATGAGAATATTTTGGGTTGAGTATATGTGTATTTAGTGTGCCGTATGTTCGTATCCGGTATGTCGATACGGACCAGAACAGTTGGATTTTGGCTAAGTACATAAGGCCATTACGTACGTTAAGTTTATGGGTTAACGTACGCTAAGTTGGTACGTCTTACGTACGTTATGCGTATGGTATTACGTACGTAACAAGAGGAATCGGACAGTTGGGCCTGGTGTCGGCAGCTTTCGGCGCGGATGTGGACAGGTGAGTCAACAGATGGAGTTACGTACGTTATACAGGGTGTATTACGTACGTAATACGAGTATAATACTGTAGCAAGTCAACGTACGTATTACGTAAGCAACAGATTAAGTGTTACGTACGTTACGGGGCGGCTGGCAGAGTCGTGGCTGAGAGGACCTGTAGTGGCCGAGCATGGTCGGCAGTGACTCACAGGGATGGCTGATCACGGTCGGCAGTGACTCGCTGGGGGCTAGGACTGGCCGATTACGTACGTAGGTTGTGGCCGGTTATGGCCGTAAGGGCCGATTACGTACGTAAGGAAGCTGCCGGTTACGTACGTAAGGCTGTCGGCCAAAATGGACAGAAGGGTAGTCCACGGCCGACTACGTACGTAAGGACCCGCCGGTTACGTACGTAAGGTACCGGCAGGTCTCGGCCTATATAAGGCTTGGACCGAGTCATCCTTGCCATTTTTTGTTTTTCTTCGTTCTTTCCGCGATTTTTCACCATAGATGGATGGATTTGAGTAATAGCAACATAGAACAACATGTTTTAGAAGTTGGAATCATGGATTAACATCATCTTCCACCCGGATCGAAGGTAAGAACACTTAAACTTTTGATTTTTGGATGTTCTTGAGGTTTCTTGGTGTTTTGGCCGATTTGATTCGTTTTGATTCAGATTATTGATAGAACTTGATTGTATACTCGTAATCCTTCAATACTCTTGAAGTTTTGTGGAACAAATTCGAGTATTTCTTCGTTAAACGATTAAATTGGATTATGCCTCAAAGTGTTCGATGAAATGCATCAATGAGTAGAACTTGGGAAATTCTATACGTTTTCGTATGAATGGTGATTGAATTGATATTATTGTGATTTAGGAATGAACTTTTGAAGGAAGTTGAATCGGTACCCTTTCCTTTCGTCGATTTCTTCGCACCGTGTTATTCAAAACGAGTGATTACTTGTGTATTTCATCTTCTAAGAGGTTGCGTTTAGTGATCGTTGATGTTAACCGTTGCGATGCGGTTGAGGTTGGAGAATGCATGAATCGTATTGGTCGGGGCTGAGGAGCTTGTAGATGAAGACGGTGGGATTGATTGCGGCTTCGTCGAATTGGTATCAAGGCAAGTTATGCTTGCTCAGTTCATAACGTTAATAGATGATTTCGTTTTCATTCATTTACGATTCATATAGTAATGGTATTGTGGAATATAGATTGTCGGAATGATTGTACCTATATTCTGATTGGACTGAGATAAATCGTAATGTATATGATTTTAAGGATGTCTAGTGGAAATGGGAACGTGAATTATAATTGGTCTATTATATGAGAAGTTAGATATCAAGGCTAGTTATCCTGCCGATGTTGAACTCGGGATGGTGGTTTGGTATTAGTTATGGACTGTACTTCATTTTGGATTGTCGGATAAACCGTGTATTCGTTCAGGGCGGTTGGTCGTGGAAAGGTTAGCGTCTCCAGCTTGAGGGAAACTAATATTGTTAGATTATGATAATCATCATGTTGCATTATTGCATGTGTGTGTTGATATTTCATGCGGTGAATGTGCACCATTGTTTGTTACGTTTCGTGATGTGCTCTTTCTTTGAAATGTAATCTATTGGGCCGATGTGTTAGGGGTTAAGACCTAAATGGCACCTATGTACGGAGTATTCCTGAGTAGATGCTTCTGTGACCCTCGGCTGCTGCCTTGGAAGTTTATGTGATCTTGTCTGGAGTATTCCTGAGTAGATGCTTCCGTGACCCTTGGCTACTGCCTTAGGAGTTTATGTGCTATTATTATAAGCCTTGTTGAGCATTCTGTGAATTGTTTTCTGACGGAATACGACATTGTGGTCGTGTCAGTCTTTCATGATCGAGTTATTGTTGCCCGCTTGGAAAATCTTCTGATCCCTGTTGGATATGCGTTCTTCGAGATTTGTTGTCATGTTGTATCGTGGCCTATCTGGAGTCAGATACGTTCTGATCGTTCATGTGTAGGATTTTCGGGATGGACACGTGTAGCATATGTTGGTTTCGACTTCATATTGAACCGTGCACACGAGACATACTTCGTGAGGCTGATTAGGTACGAGACTAGACGTGTATTGATCAATACCCGTGGCTGGCTTGTACACGGACACATGGCCAGATCGAGCATATCGTGACGTCCATCTTGAGTCTTATTGATTGGTCGTTCATAGTCCATGTATAATTGGATCTATTCGATATTCGGGTTGTCTTTGAAATCCCGTATATATGATTTGTATATGGTTGACAATTTTATTCTTTCGTGTATCTGTCGCCGTTGAACCTTTACTAATCTCGTTCGGAGTTACCATATCAATGGTCAACTCATTGATATTGATCCTTTATAAATCTCGTTTGGAGTTCACCCTGTCATTCGTAATCTCGTTCGTTATTGATCCTTATTGATTCCGTTTGGGAGTTGTCACACCGTTAGTATTCTTGGTTATTAGTCCTTGATTGATGTTATTGGAGTTTATTGTGTCGTCAGTATTCTCGGTTGTTGACCCTTTATTGATCTTATTGGAGTTTATCGTACCGTTGGCATTTCTGGTTGTCGACTTTTATTGATCTTGTTGGAGTTTACCGTATTGTCGGTATTCTCGGTTATTGATACTTCATTGATCCTTACCGTGCCGTCGGTATTCTCGGTTATTGATTCTTCGTTGATCCTTACCGTGTCGTCGGTATTCTTGTTTGTTGACCTTTTATTGATCTTGTTGGGATTTGCCGTATTGCCGGTATTCTTGGTTATTGATTCTTCATTGATCTTGTTGGAGTTACCACGTCATGGTATTCTTGTTCGTGGTTGATCCTTTGTCGATCTTGTGTGGAAATATCAAGTCATTGATATTTCCTTTGTGATGCAGTGATTGTTTATCATTATTGATTGTGTAAGCATTCATGCTTTGTATTGATATCTGGGACTTGCCATTGTTTCGGGACAGTTGATTTGCAGATGTATCGTGTGATATCGGTTTTTATCAGGATTGGTCCGATTGTGCGACCCAGCCGGTAGAATCGAACTTGGCCAGATTATTCTATACTCGAGATATGTTTATGTTTAGAAATCTTGGTAGTGTTTCGGATACAGTACAGGTGATTACTTTTGAATTCATTCATTACTTAAGGACGCGGGACGTGGATTATGGTAAGAACTGATTTGATATGGATTGTGATGGATCAGTAAGGTTACACTGGATTATTCTTACTTGTAATTACATTGAATGTATTGTTTTTGTGATGTGATCGTTATCATTGTTGAGTATTATTGCTGACCCCGTCGTGGGCTTTATCATTTAGGTACTCGGAGTTCGAGCTAGTAGCGGTCGTGAAGGGATGAGCTTTCCGGTGATACTGGCTATGGCGTGATTGTTGGGATTGTGTATTCTTTTCTGGTTTTTCAAATTCCGCTGCAAATGTATTTAATTATGTTTTTATTCGCTGTGTGTGTATGTTTCTAAATGGCTTTTCGGTATTCTTCTGAACTGTGTTTTTATCCGCTGTGTGTGTACTTCAAAAGGGCCTTTTGACATTTTTAAACGGTTGCGAAAATAATTTTAGCCTTGTGGGTTCCAATATAGGGCCCACGACGATGTAATATTCCCGTACGGTTTTGCGGGTGTTACATTGCTCTCAACCGACCACCATTCTTTGATGGATCGAACTTCATGACTGTAACACCCCAATAAGGCGGCTATTACAGTGCCGTGGACCCCACACTGGGACCCACCAGGCGATATCCAAAATACAGATTAAATACACAATATATGTGATACCGAACCACAAAACATAGTACTTACTCTGATTTAGAGTTTACTGATGTAGCTACGGCCTTATTATACACAGGATCCAAAACATAAGTATAATCCATATAGAGATGGAATATACCTTAAATAACAATACATTTGTTCATATTTAAAATAAAGCGGAAAGATAACATTACACGGTACGAACATGACCGGACTCAAAAGACTTGGGGCCCCCGAACTAGTATCCTTAGAACCCTTCGTCATCACCCTGATCTTCCCGTGCCTTGCCCTTTCCTCGACCTAAAATACAACATAAGTATTTCGCCCAACACAGGGTCAGATATACATGATAAATGATTCTCAAGATATTATACAATTCACATATATAAGATTTCAAGGATAACAACCCGACTAACGAACATACCCCTCGGGCGTATGAACCCTTAGTCACAAAACGTCGAACACAGCCAAATATAAGAATGGACTATGAACGACTAAGATAGTACGGCTCAAGAGGGACATCACAGTATGCCCGATCCCAATATGTTTCAGTGCACATGTCCACCCCGTATACGGAATCCAGGATATACGTGGGACAATGTACCTAATTAGCCTCAACGAACTATGTCTCGTGTGCACAGCCCAACACGGAAAATATTTACGCATGACTATATATGTGCCCGGCTAAAAATCCTACACAATATCCAATCGGAACGTAGATATGACTCCGGATATGTCATGATGCAACATGACAACAAATTCAATAATTCACAAATCCGATTAAAGATCGAGGACTCACCGAAATGACAATAAGATCAACGATATCAAGGGTTCGAAAGTGACGAACTTGGGAATATAATCCCACGATGAAAATGGGATATCGTTAAGAACAACCTCAAATCACAAGACACAAGTTTATAAGTGTTTCATATACACGAAATGCATAACCATCATAAGAATCCACATATCATTATAACCAAGCAAGATAACTTGCCTCAATACGGAGGCGAGAATAGTCCTTCCTTCTCAAACGAACGAACGGCCCTCGATTCAAAATTGGTTACTCGAACAATCAACCTTGAATGAAGTATATTTTACTCAGTGATACGTTCATATGATCATCTATAACAAATTTTAACGAGACAACATCCTAATTCCCATTTGAGAAGTTCAACTTTTTAAGATATTGAAGTGTTACTCCAAGAACCTTATTCAATACCATTCTATTCTTACAACTGATTACAAGATGTTTACCAAATATTTGCTGGATTAAGAATTGATCCATAATGTGTTAAACAATAATCTCCTACCCTTTAAACTTATCAAGAATATCTCAATTGATTACAAGTAAAAATCTGCATTACACACAATCACTAGTGATAAATCTATATCATGATCATGAAGACTATCTCAAGTTTAACACCATCCTTATAATCTTCTAACTAACCTGGAGATTCAAACATCATACCTCTGAATTTACCTAGCTTAGGTTCAAGAAGGTCATTTCATTCTTCTAATGATCAACAAAGGTTTCTTAAAACATTTTATGGTAATTATTCCAACAAGTTATTTACATTACAATGAAACAAGGACTATTATTATTCCAATGGTGTTATTAGTCTAGCAAGGAGAGTGTGGTTTCACTAAACATGATCATCATCATTCAAAACACCAAGAACACATCATTACAAATCCCCTAATCATCATATTCATCATTAAGTTTGTTGGAAGCTTAACTATAAACATGTTTAGCTTGATTAATTCATCACTAGGTGGAGTATACTTAATCACTATCATTATAATTACGGGATTATAGGGTTAAATCGTATAACATACCTTCAGAATTGAAGAACAATACACAAAAACCACAGGAACACAATCTAAGCTTCAAGAATGACTCTAACTCCCAATCAACAAGCTCCAAAATCAAAATATAAAGCTCAAACACAAGTTGGAAGAAGGTAATTTTGATCTAAGGATGAAGGGGGATGATTATATGGGTAAAAAATTAGAGGTTGGACGTGCAAAATGAAAGACACAAGTTTTCTTTTTATAACAGCACAGTTCGTTACGTACGCTATCACAAGAGGATAATGTACGTTAACAGCTTTACGTACGCTACACAAAAAGTGTTATGTATGTAAGCTAAGTCCAGAGGCTACTGGACTGAAATACGAACATCATTACGTACGTTACCGCTTGAAGCTTTACGTACGTAATGTAGGTCAACTAGGTTGCCTCCAAAAGATCAGATATTCGAATCCCGTCCGGCCCCACACGCTGAAAGTTGAGATCGGATACGATTACACTGGTTACGTATGTAACAGGTGCCTCTTTACGTACATAAAGGCCTTAAAATAACATACGTTATGCCTATGGATTAGCGTACGTTAGGCTCAGGTTTAATAGCTCAAAAATGTACTTATCTATACAACGTTGAGAATTCAATCATAGTGCGAGTGATCGTTATTATTATGTCTATTTATTATATATTCCAACATCAATAAACATTACACAAATGCAACAAGACTACAACAGTATTGAATTATCCGAATAATACAACAGTAAGTAAGAATTTCCGTTGGATATTACATAATCCCCCCCTTAGAAGGGGTTTCGTCCTCGAAACTAAGGGGTAAACAATTCAGGATACCTCTCTTGAATGCTTCTCTCCGTCTGCCACGTGGCCTCCTCGACCCCGTGTCGTGACCACTGAACCTTCAGTAGGGGAATCGTCTTATTCCGCAATTGTTTGATCCTCTTCTCAAGTATCCGTACGGGGCGCTCCTCATACGAATGATCCTCCGCTAAATCGATCTCATAGAACTGAAGTACATGACTCGGATCAGCAATGTATTTCCTTAACTGGGAGACATGGAACACGTTATGAATCCGGCTCAGGGCTGGTGGTAAAGCCAGGTGATAGGCTAAATCGCCTACTCGTTCCAAAACCTCAAACAGCCCGATATACCTCGGACTCAGCTTGCCTCTCTTCCCAAAACGAAAAACTCCTCGAGTAGGGGACACCTTCATTAGTACATGGTCGCCGACCTCGAACTCAAGCGGTCGTCGGCGGTTGTCTGTGTAGGACTTCTGTCGGCTTTGAGCCGTCAACAAACGACTCCTAATCAGAGCGATCTTCTCATGGGCTGCTAACAACATATCGGGTTCCGTACCCAAGGTTTCAGATGGATCGTCCCAACACAGAGGGGATCTACAATGACGGACATACAACGCTTCATAAGGTTCCATCTGAATGGAAGTGTGCCAGCTATTATTATAAGTGAATTCCACCAAAGGTAGTTGGGCCTCCCAATCATCCTTCCAATCGAGAACGCACGCCCTCAGCATATCCTCTAAAGTTTGGATAGTCCTCTCAGTATGACCATCCGTTTGCAGGTGAAATGCTGTGCTAAAGTTCAATTGCGTACCCATCGCACGATGAACTGCTTTCCAAAAATGTGACATGAATCGCCCGTCACGATCTGATACAATACTCTTAGGGGTACCATGTAACCTTACAATTTCTTTGATAAATAGTTGGGCCAATCTCTCGGGTCCCCAAGTGTCTTTAATATCCAGAAAGTGGGCTGATTTGGTCAGACGATCCACAATTACCCAAATTGCATTCATCCCTCGACGACTCGTCGGAAAGCTGGTGATAATATCCATCGATATGTCCTCCCATTTCCACTCGGGAATCGGAAGCTGTTTCAGTATTCCTGCGGGTCGCTGGTGCTCAATCTTAACTTGTTGACAGGTTAGACACCTCAAAACGAACTCCGCTACTTCACGTTTCATACCTCCCCACCAATAATATTGTTTCAAATCCTTATACATTTTGCTAGACCTCGGGTGGATAGAGTACGGGGTAGCATGAGCTTCTCTCAAGATAGAATTCCTTAATTCATCATCTGCGGGTACACAAACTCAGTTCCTGAAGCGTATCAGTCCATCCTCGTGTATCACAAAGCCAGGAGATTTCCCTTGAGTTATTTCATCGCGAACTCGAGATAAGAATGGGTCCGTAACTTGCTTCGATCTAATTATATCCTCAAGGGACGATGAAATCTCAAGTGTACAGAGTTGTACTTGAATACGCTGTAACCAGACTTCAATTTCCGGCCTCATCAATTCTAACTGCAATTCCCTCTGAGTTGTTAGGCGGGCAAGCATCTGCTCATGTACTGTTTTACGACTCAAAGCGTCAGCAACTACATTTGCTTTTCCCGGATGATAAAGGATCTCGATATCATGGTCTTTGATGAGTTCTATCCACCTTCTCTGCCTCATGTTTAAATCCTTCTGAGTAAAAATGTACTTCAGGCTCTTGTGATCAGTAAAAATCTGACAGGTAGCTCCATACAGATAATGACGCCAGATTTTTAAAGCAAACACCACGGCTGCAAGCTCTAAATCGTGGGTGGGGTAGTTGACCTCGTAAGGTCGTAGCTGTCTTGATGCATAGGATATCACCTTGCCGTTCTGCATTAGTACACACCCAAGGCCCTGTTTAGATGCGTCACTATACACTACAAACCCTTCCGTTCCTTTCGGTAGGACTAAAATAGGTGCCGAAATCAAACGACTCTTAAGTTCATCAAAACTCCGCTGACATGCCGCTGACAATAAATACTTCTTATCCTTCCTCAGCAAATTAGTCATTGGTTGGGCAATTTTGGAAAAACCTTCCACGAACCGTCGGTAATAACCTGCTAGTCCCAAAAAACTGCGTACTTTCTTAACGTTCTTTGGTGGTAACCAATCTCGGATAGCTTCTGTCTTCTGTGGGTCTACTCGCACCCTATCAGCTGATATCACATGTCCGAGAAAGATAACTTCATTTATCCAGAACTCACATTTAGAAAACTTTCCATAAAGCTGCTCCCGTCTTAACGCCTCGAGAACCAGATGGAGATGACGCTCGTGCTCTTCATGGTCACGAGAATAGATCATAATGTCGTCAATAAAAATGACTACAAAGCGATCCAGATAATTAATAAAGACTCGATTCATCAGTTCCATGAATACTGCCGGTGCATTCGTCAGTCCAAAAGGCATCACTACGAACTCATAATGTCCATAGCGAGTACGAAAAGCGGTCTTCGAAATATCAGACTCACGAATCCTCAACTGATGGTAACCAGACCTCAAGTCGATCTTCGAAAACACAGCAGCCCCCTGAACCTGATCCAATAAATCATCAATACGCGGCAATGGATATTTGTTCTTAATGGTTACCCTGTTCAGCTCACGATAATCAATACACAGACGTAGGGATCCGTCCTTCTTCCGTACAAATAGTACTGGTGCTCCCCAAGGGGACGCGCTAGGTCTAATGTAGCCCTTCTCGGTCAAATCCTCAAGTTGGCTCTTCAGCTCCTGCATCTCAGTCGGAGCCATACGATATGGTGCTTTTGAAAGTGAGGACGTACCAGGCTCTAGCTCAATATTGAATTCTACATTACGATGTGGAGGTAAGCCTGGCAACTCATCTGGAAATACGTATGGGTAGTCTCGGACTACCGGAATATTGATCAATTCAACTGGTCGATCCGTTGTCTTAGTCATGTAACACCAATAGCCAATACATCCTTGATTAAGCAGTTTCACTGTTTTCATAGCGCTGATGATTCTCCCGGAACGGCTGGGATTGTCACCCTGGAAGGTACACTCAACACCATCGTCAGATGTGACGGTCACTGTTCGCTTGTGGACACTAATTATGGCATCATGACGGTCCATCCAATCGATACCCAAGATCACATCATCATTAGGTAAATCGACCACAATTAAATTTGACAACCACTCACGGTCGTTCATACGAATCGAGCAGTCCTGAACTTCACGATTCCCAACAATTCTTCTACCATCAGGTAGTCCAATTATATAAGGTTCACAATTGATAACATGCTCTAATTGCAAACGACTCAAACAGGAAACATATAAAAAGGAGTGTGAAGCACCGGTATAAAAAAGAACACAGACAGGCTGAGATTGGATCTCGAGAGTACCTGCAATCATGCTGGCTTCGGGATCTTCAGCCTTCTTCATCTCGTAGACGCTGGGTTTTGCAGCCCCGGCACCAGAGGTACCAGCTTGATTTCCACGCCTCATCCCTTTGTTTGCCCCGGTAGTCTGATAAGAAGCGGACGGAGGTACACGATCCTGAACTGAAGACTGTACTGGAGCATGAGGTGATGTGGGAGTACGTCCTGGTCCACTCCTGCAATAACAAGCACGATGTCCATTTTTCCCACAAATATGGCATGACACGGCTGGCCTTGGGCATTTTGAATTGATGTACCCCTGGTCTCCACAGTTATAGCACACAACAGATAGGCTGACCGCTCGAGGTTGCGATCCAGTTGGCTTCGACGCCGTAGGTTGCCGTTCAGAAGGATTTGGCACTAGTTGGGGTCTCTTGAATGTTCCCGGTTCTTTATCACTAGTTACGGTTCTGAATTTCTTGTTGTTAGACTGCGGTTGCTAATTGGAAATTTCTTTCACGGTCAATTCGTACTCCAGAGCCTTCTCAATGAACTCCGGTAGGGTCACACAATGATGGTTCAACAGCTGCATTCTCATTCGGGGTTTGAGCCTTTTGAGAAAGTATTTGATCTTATCTGCCTCCATTTGGACAATCGTCGCGGCAAAAGGAAGAAGTGCCTGGAATTTCTCGGCGCTAGATAGTACGTCATCATCTTCGGACGGGTTCGGGTTCAGCAATTCTGATAGTTTGGCCTCGCGGAGAGGTCCCGGATAGTAACGGTCTAGCATGAGATTTTTAAATTCCTCCCAAGTACATATGCCATCAGCTGGCCTCACCGAAAGCCACCAAGTGTGGGCGCCCTTGCCCAAGTAGTAAGCTGCTACGGAGACGCGATTCTCTACTGGATAGTTTACCATATCGAACAATTTCTCGAAGTGTTCGATCCAATGCACGATATCAGCCGGCTCAGAGGAACCTTCAAAAATCGGGGGTCGCTGGCGAGAGATGTCGCTGATGATCTGACCCACTGGTCCGCCATGTATAGGGGGTGGCCCCTAATGCTGGTCAGTAGCAGCTCTCTGCATAGTTTCCATTAACTGACCCATTTGGGTCATATGAGCCATCATGCCCTGCATCACAGTGTAAGGATCGACACGAGCATCCTCACGTCCAGTGTGGTGCGATTGATCCCTCGAAGGCGAATCACTGCCTGCGGAACTATGCTCTGCATTCGCTCGCCTGTTGGCTCGTGGTATCGGGATTCGGCCCCTTCCGCGGCCTCGTCCCCCTCTGCCACGGCCTCTCAAATTTCTTTCCATACTGAAACAATCAATTCGTAAAGATAACCATAAGTACAGTTCATGATACCAATCAGAATTCATGCTAAGTTAATGGCAGTAAGAAATTACATATTCAAGAAAACAGTTCGTAATGAGTTATCGTCACTACGAGGGTCACACAGAATATCATATCGACGTTTGAGTTGAATGATTTCAATCATATAATCAATCCAGAATTTTGTTTGTATCATCAATCAGATAATTCCTGCCACAAACCCTTAAAATGCCAAGATCAACAAAGAGATCCATTCAGATATCAATATCATGTCAGTAATTTAATCATGGTTCATAAAGTACGTACCGCATTTGGCTCGTAGGATCAGGCGCTCGCACGGGTCACACGTGACACGAAGGTCTCTTGATACTAGTTCAATACACAAAGACTTAAAAAAAATGACAGTTTGTCTCTGATACCATCTTCTGTAACACCCCAATAAGGCGGCTATTACAGTGCCGTGGACCCCACACTGGGACCCACCAGGCGATATCCAAAATACAGATTAAATACACAATACATGTGATACCGAACCACAAAACATAGTACTTACTCCGATTTGGAGTTTACGAAGATGGCCTACGACCTTATTATACACAGGATCCAAAACATAAGTATAATCCATATGGAGATGGAATATACCTTAAATAACAATACATTTGTTCATATTTAAAATAAAGCGGAAAGATAACATTACACGGTACGAACATGACCAGACTCAAAAGACTTGGGGCCCCCGAACTAGTATCCTTCGAACCCTTCGTCATCACCCTAATCTTCCCGTGCCTTGCCCTTTCCTCGACCTAAAATACAACACAAGTATTTCTCCCAACACAGGGTCAGATATACATGATAAATGATTCTCACGATATTATACAATTCACATATATAAGATTTCAAGGATAACAACCCGACTAACGAACATACCCCTCGGGCGTATGAACCCTTAGTCACAAAACGTCGAACACATCCAAATATAAGAATGGACTATGAACGACTAAGATAGTACGGCTCAAGAGGGACATCACAGTACGCCCGATCCGAATATTTGTCAGTGCAGATGTCCACCCCGTATACGGAATCCATGATATACGTGGGACAATGTACCTAATTAGCCTCAACGAACTACGTCTCGTGTGCACAGCCCAACACGGAAAATATTCACGCATGACTATATATGTGCCCGGCTAAAAATCCTACACAATATTCAATCGGAACGTAGATATGACATCGGATATGTCACGATGCAACATGACAACGAATTCAATAATTCAGAAATCCGGTTAAAGATCGAGGACTCACCGAAATGACAATAAGATCAACGATATCAAGGGTTCGAAAGTGACGAACTTGGGAATACAATCCCATGATGAAAACGGGACATCGTTAAGAACAACCTCAAATCACAAGACACAAGTTTATAAGTGTTTCATATACACAAAATTCATAATCATCATAAGAATCCACACATCATTATAACCAAGCAAGATAACTTGCCTCAATACGGAGGCGAAAATAGTCCTTCCTTCTCAAACGAACGAACGACCCTCGATTCAAAATCGGTTACTCGAACAATCAACCTTGAATGAAGTATATTTTACTCAATGATACGTTCATATGATCATCTATACCAAATTTTAACGAGACAACATCCTAATTACCATTTGAGCAGTTCAACTTTTTAAGATATTGAAGTGTTACTCCAAGAACCTTATTCAATACCATTCTATTCTTACAATTGATTACAAGATGTTTACCAAATGTTTGCTGGATTAAGAACTGATCCATAATGTGTTAAACAATAATCTCCTACCCTTTAAACTTATCAAGAATATCTCAATTGATTACAAGTAAAAATCTGCATTACACACAATCACTAGTGATAAATCTATATCATGATCATGAAGACTATCTCAAGTTTAACACCAAACTTATAATCTTCTAACTAACCTGGAGATTCAAATATCATACCTCTGAATTTACCTAGCTTAGGTTCAACAAGGTCATTTCATTATTCTAATGATCAACAAGGGTTTCTTAAAACATTTTATGGTAATTATTTCAACAAGTCATTTACATTACAATGAAACAAGGACTATTATTATTCCAATGGTGTTATTAGTCTAGCAAGGAGAGTGTGGTTTCACTAAACATGATCATGATCGTTCAAAACACCAAGAACACATCATTACAAATCCCCTAATCATCATATTCATCATTAAGTTTGTTGGAAGCTTAACTATAAACATGTTTAGCTTGATTAATTCATCACTAGGTGGAGTATACTTAATCACTATCATTATAATTACGGGATTATAGGGTTAATGAAGAGATAAATTCACCACTAGAAGGGGGGTTGAATAGTGGTGATGTGGAATACCGAAATTTCTTGCGAGTAAAAAGAAAATAATGCGGAAAATAAAGACTCATGAATTTATAGAGGTTCGGCAAATTGCCTACGTCCTCTCTCCGACTTTCTTTTTCTATTGGCTAAAGAAAAACCACAACCTTAACTCGTCTTCTATCGGTCCGAGTTCACAACCGTTACAATCCGCTTGTCTTCTATCGGTCCAAGCTCAACCTTTCCCTCAATATGAATAATTGTTTATCTAGTGTTCTATAGGAACTAGATAATCCTCACTATACGAATATGGGAGTATAATCCTAATAATGCCGGATCAAAGATCCTAATAACACCGGATTAGTGACTCTTGATTCGTTTCTTTTTCGCTCAAGTGTAAGTGATGCAACACTTACAACCAAATGAGAGAATACAAGGAATAATGTATAATACAATTGAAATCGCTCTTGTATCTTACTTTTCTCACAACTTGTAATACAACAAAATATGTAAATCTGAGCTCAAGAATGCTTTGATTGCTTGTATGCTAGAATGCTTGAATGCTTGAAGTTGTGTGTTTGATACCCAAGTCCTTCGGGTATTTATAGGAGTGAGACAACCTTCAAAATCTAAAAAAAAATATACTATTAGCGTGCGCTAATAGATCCTTGTAGCGTGCGTTAGCGAATTTTGACTTGAGTTCTCCGAACGGTCACAAAGACTGTTGCAACGGTAAAATTCTGTGTCTAGCGTGCGCTAGTAATGATATGGTAGCGTGCGCTATCGTCTTGGTCAACTAGTCTTCGATCTTGACTTTGACAAAATCCGATTTCCTCTCCAACGTCTCTTTTTCCAACGGCTAAATCATGATTAGCGTGCGCTAGCAAGTATGCATAGCGTGCGCTAGCATTAATTAAATCCAATATTTCGATTTTCCGGATGCGCATTGACTCTTGCTTCCAACGGTTGAATTTCAAGCGTAAATCGCATATTCCATTTAGCGTGCGCTAGCGACTTTACTTTAGCGTGCGCCATGAATTATTTCAATAACGTCGTTGCCTTGTGTAGCGTCGTAGAGATCTAGGCGAAGTGAGTCCGGTGGCTCTTTGGACTGCCGACTATTATTTCGGTAGCGTGCGCTAGATATGCAAATTAGCGTGCGCTAAGTCTTTACTTTAGCGTCACGAAGAATATGTGCGTAGCGTGCGCAACGTCCACGAATTCCTTTCACCGACTTACGGAGACTTGCGATAGCGTGCGTTATGTATGTTGTATAGCGTGCGCTATCTATAGTTTATTAGCGTACGCTATCATTCAATAGCTTGCGTGCGCTATCGATCAGCGACTTGAGTAGCCGCGGTGACTTGACTGGCCGTATGAGGGTCTCGATAGCGTGCGCCACGATGCGATACGTAGCGTGCGCTAGCCATATTGTGTCCCTTCAAAATATTATCGGGCGAGATAGATTCAATTAAATGTTTTGTATGTAACCATCATCAAAATACATTTTGTGTCAACAATCTCCCCTTTTTGATGATGTCAAAACATTTAATTAATACTGCAAAACGTTTTGAAGTGATTGAATCAAGATAAACTTGTTCGATATGTTAGTCGGTTTTCGTTTTTGGAGTTTTCTCCCCCTTTTTGTGAAACAAAAGGAACTCCCCCTGAATTGTTGCATGATTAATAAACATTAACTAAATTTTGCCATTACTCAATGGTGCAATCAACAATGATGGTAACAACGATTGTAACAATACTAGGAGATATTAAATACGTGTACATAATAAATGCCAAATTAAGAAATGCGAATTTCATTAATAATAAAATGCAGTGAATACAACTAGTTTTCCATGACAAACGAAACATATAGCTTGTTCGAACACAAGTGTCTACATCAAACATCAAAGATCATTAAGTCTAAGGATCGGAGGAGGATGAAGGAAAGGGAAACGAGGGGTGAGTGTAGCGTATGAACTCGGATAACAGTCCACGAACTTCCCGGATTTCCGAATGCACATCTATGACTTCCGAACGCAGAGCCCGAAAGTCCTCTCGTAACTCAGCGTGTGAAGTCTCGATGCCCCGCATCCGAGCCAAGAGATCACTCTCTTCTTCCTCCGTCACCACATTTCGCATCGGGTGCTTGCCTTTCGAAGTAGGTTTCCTGATGAATTCCCCAGTTTGCATTTCTCGAAGGGTGTGAGGTCCCCGACGAGTGATCATTTCTTCGGCAGAGGGCTTCCGTGACCCTTTCTCAACTTGGTCATCATCGCGAAGGTACGGAAAGAGAATCCAGCCTCTGTTGATCGTACGGACGTAATGCATTGCTTTAAGTGACGCATCCGAGATCTCATGCCCGAGGGAGAGGGGCGCCTTGTCCTTCGACAAGTCCACTTGATGGAAGCTAAAGATAGCCGACAAGATAGAGCCATAAGGCATTCCAGCCTTGCGAGAGCGAGTGGCGTAATTCTTTGACCGGAACAAATCTCCTTTCACCTTCATCCAACTAATGATGATGTCGGAGAAATCAACCTTATCGTCATTTAGAACGCGGTAAACCACGTGCTTGTCCACGCCTACAAGTTTATGCTGCGAATTGACCTTTGGCATAAGACATTTTGTGAGGGCTACCAAAAGCAAACGAATGTTGATTCCGAAGTCGTTGTTCTCAAAAAAATCATCCGTTATGTCAATAACGGCTTTCGTGCTCAGAAATTCTTTCACGTCAATTTCACCAATTTCATTATCGTCGACCAATGATTTTCCAGTGCAAGTCAAACCATCTCTGGGCAAACCAAAAATTTGAAACAGGATATCGGAAGAAACTTTCACCTTGGTTCCTCCGACAAGGCTACCTAGCACAAGGGCTGAAGAACCTTCACTCTCGGCCACGTGAAGGTTGGCATAGTATTCCGTGACGAGCTCTGGAAACACAGGGTTTTTGCATTCAACGAAGCGAGAAAGACCGAGTGAGGAGAAAAAATTGGAGATGTTATCGTTTACCCGTTCGAGACTTAGAAGATTGAAAAAGTAGCAATCCGTGATGTGTTCTTGAGGGAGTATGTCGAAGAACACTCTTGAAGCGATGGGTGAGACGAATCGATCCGAATCGGGTGGGCGTTTAGAGGACGCTTCAAATTGTTGTATTGCTTGCCCATAGCGATTCGATTCTTGCTAGACATGATCGGAGAAAGAGAAACGAAGGGAATCGAAGATTTTGAGGAAGAAGATCGCAGATTGGATTGACGCTGTCTGTGGTTTTGCAAGAGAGAGTCGTTTGCGTGCGTTAAGGGATGTGCTGTGATTTAGGGTTGTACGGCATATATATAGTCAACGAGTTTTAAGTTAGCGTACGCTAGGATTTATAAGGTTAGCGTACGTTAGGCAAAAAATAGAGGCTCACTGGACTGTTCAGTGAAAATCGAAGAAACTTTAATTAGCGTACGCAAGCAGGAAAGAGTTAGCGTACGCTATCGAAATAAAGTTTTAGCGCGCGTTAAGAATATGAAGCTAGCGCGCGCTAGCGATTGATCTGACTCACCGATTTTGATGTTTTGAGTAGAAGCTTATTTCAAAAATTGTCTATATGTCCCATGCCAAGTTGTAAACGAATGGAATTAAAAGATTCTTCGGGAAGAGGTTTCGTAAAGATGTCAGCAAGTTGATCCTTCGTCCCGACAAAAATTAAACAGATATCTTTCTTTTGAACATGATCACGTAAAAAGTGATGTCTGATATCTATATGCTTGGTTCGACTGTGCAAAACAGGATTTTTGCTCAAATTAATAGCACTAGTGTTATCACATAAAATAGGGGTATTTTCAAAATGAATGCCGTAGTCGCGTAGTTGATTTTTAATCCATAGCACTTGAGCACAGGCGCTCCCTGCAGCGACATATTCGGCCTCAGCTGTAGACAATGCTACGCTGGTTTGCTTTTTACTTCCCCAAGATATTAAGCAAGATCCAATAAAATGACATGTACCACTAGTACTCTTTTTATCAATTTTGCATCATGAAATCGGCGTCACTATAGGCAATTAAATTAAAATCCAAGCAAGAAGGATACCATAGACCTAGTCCAATAGTTCCTTTCAAATAACGAAAAATGCGTTTACAAGCAATTAAATGTGATTCCTTGGGATTAGCTTGGAATCGAGCACATAGACATGTAGCAAATATTATATCCGCCTAGATGCGATAAATATAGCAAAGATCCGATCATACCTCGATATAGTTTTTGATCTACGGATTTGCCATTTTCATCTTTCTCGAGCTTTAATGATGACGACATTGGCGTAGATATCACCTTGCTATTTTCCATATTGAATTTCTTGAGGAGGTCGTTTGAGTACTTCGTTTGATGGATAAAAATTCCATCTTCGCATTGTTTGATTTGAAGTCCGAGGAAGAACGTTAAATCTCCCATCATACTCATTTCGAATTCTCCTTTCATAAGATTAGAAAAATCTTGGCACAAGGATTCATTAGTAGCTCCAAAAACAATGTCATCAACGTAAATTTGGCAAACAAGTATATCATCATTTAGTACTTTAACGAACAAGGTATTATCGACTTTGCCTCTTTTATAGTCATTTGCTATTAAAAATTGACTTAAACGATCATACCATGCTCGGGGTGCTTGTTTCAACCCGTAGAGTGCCTTGTTGAGCTTGTAGACATGATCCGGAAAGTGATGGTCTTCAAAACCGGGAGGTTGCTTGACGTAGACTTCTTCTTGAATGAAACCATTCAAGAATGCACTTTTGACATCCATTTGAAATAGCTTTATCTTCTTATGAGCGGCAAATGCACAAAGCAAGCGAATGGCTTCGAGTCGAGCCACGGAGCAAAACTTTCTTCGTAATCAAGGCCTTCTTCTTGATTATATCCTTGAGCGACCAAACGAGATTTATTTCGAATAGGATAGCCGTCTTCGTCACTCTTGATTTTATGCACCCATTTAGTTCCGATAATTGTTTTATCTTTAGGCGCGAACTAAATTCCATACATTATTGTGCTTGAATTGCACAAGCTCCTCTTGCATTGCCATTACCCGCTTTCATCATCGAGAGCTTCCGATATATTTTGGGAACTATTTCGGATACAAAAGCACAATGAGCCATAAACTCGGTGGTCCTCCTTCGGGTTTGAACACCGTCTTCAATGTTTCCGATCACGAGATCCTTCGGATGGTCCTTGATGTGCCTCGAATCTTTCGGTAAATCAACGATTGTGTTCGTTTCGATTTCGAAATTTTCTTCACTTCGGGTGAGGGATCCGGAAAGGTACCTGCATCATCAAAATATTCTACCTTTCTCGGGGGTGAGATCATATCATTGAATTTAACGTGTATGGATTCTTCAACTTTATTCGTTCTAATATTATACACACGATATGCTTTGCTATTCGTACAATAGCCAAGAAAAATTCCGGAGTTGGATTTGGCATCAAACTTGCCCAAGTTATCCTTGCCATTGTTCAAAATAAATACATTGCAACCAAAAGGATGAAAGTAAGCAATATTAGGCTTTTTGCCCTTCCATAATTCATAAGGCGTTTTAAGATGAGTTCTACGAACGTGAACTCGGTTAATCACATAGCATGCCGTAAAAATTGCTTCGGCCCAAAAGTATCGTGGAAGAGAGTATTCATTAAGCATTGTTCTTGACATTTCTTCCAAAGATCGGTTTTTCCTTTCAACAACTCCATTTTGTTGAGGCGTTCTAGGAGCCGAAAAATTGTGATTAATACCGTATTTGTCACATAAAAGTTCAAACGGGGTGCAATCAAATTCACCTCCGTGGTCGGTACGAATAGAAATTATGGAGAGGTTTTTCTCGTTTGATACTAAGCGCCACCATTTAGAAAACTCGGAAAATGCATCATCTTTATGAGCTAAAAATCTAACCCAAGTAAATCGAGAGAAATCATCAACAATAACCAAAGTATAAAGTTTACCATTTAAACTAACATGTCTAGATGGTCCAATCAAATCCATATGCACGAGTTCAAGAACTCGACTAGTGGAGACCTCGAATTTTGGTTTAAACGATTCTCGAGTATGTTTCCCTTTAATGCATGATTCACACAAATGTTTTCTATCGAATTTGAGTTTGGGCAATCCACGAACAAGGTCGTGTCTAGATAAAATAGAGATAATGGGTAGAGAAGTATGCCCCAATTTTCGATGCCATAAATATGCATTGTCATCCAAGGTAATAAGGCATTTTTCATTGAATGAACTCTTATCATTAAGATCAACAATATAGATGTTTCCGCATCTCAAGCCAATGAATGCAATTTTATTATTTCTAAATGCCGTGCAATGCGTTTGCTCAAATAGAATTTTAAAACCTTCATCACAAAGTTGCGAAACGCTAAGGAGATTATGATGCAAACCTTCAACAAAAGTACTTTGTTGATAGAAGGAGAAGGTTCCTTACCGACTTTGCCGATTCCTTTGATTTTTCCCTTTTGATTATCTCCAAAGGTCACATGTCCTTGATCTTGATATTCGAGGTCTTCAAATAAGTCCTCGAGCCGCACATGTGCCTTGAGCATCCGCTATCAATGTACCACTTGTTTTTCCTTGGTGCGGTACCTACAAAAATAGAGTTTCTCGGTTGTTTCGGTACAAGCCCGTTTGGGTCCTCCAAAGTTAACTATGCTTATAGCATTGAACAATCGTCCCTTTCGAACCCATATTTGCTTGACTTTGATAGTTCTTAACTTTGAATGGGTATTAACATTATGAACTTGTTTGAGCGGATCTTTTGAGTTCTCGGTTTCGGTTTTCTTTATTTTGTCGAGGTTAATAAGGGATTGTTCCGTTTAAAAGTCGAAACCAAGACCGTGTTTGAGCAAGGGCGATTTTGAATAGATAGGAGCCTTTCGAATTTCTCGTTTCCGAGAGTAAATTTGTTCAAAATATATTTTAGCTCCTTTTGAGTTTTTGTTAACTCAATTTTCAAAACATTTTCTTTTCAATACATGATGTATGGTCGATTTCAATAGTTTTGCTCTTGTTTTGAAGCGAGGAGTTTTCGAGTTCTAGAGATTTTATTTTTCTCTTTAAAGATATATTTAACTTGACCATCTCGTCATACTCCGTATTTAACGATTCAAACGCACTTAACAACTCATCATCTTGATGAACTTCTTGTGAATCACAAAAATCAAAAGAATCATATTCATCGTCATTGAGTTTAGAGCTTACCTCGATATTGCTTTGGAGTCGAGGGCCATGAATGCAAGGTTTGCGTCTAGAGATCTTTCTATCTCCTCCTCGTCATCACTCCAAGAAGCGATTAGAACCTCCTTCTTTTGAATCTTTCCATTTGCGGTTTTGAAGAGGATCCTCGGCATTCTTTGGCATAATGACCGGCACGACCACATTTTCGACAATTATTGTCGAACTTCTTAACAGAGTGTAGCCACTTTTCTTTGCTCCGGTTTGCCATCTCGACCAAGAAAACTTCGCCTCTTTTGAATTAGGTTTTTGTACCTTCTAAAGTTTTTGGCATAAAGAGCGAGTTCCTCGTCGTCTTCATCTTCGGCAACATCTTCCTCAACGTCGCTATCAACATTGAATGCGACTACTCTTTCCCGAGGCTTTGGTTTTGTGCCTCTAGACTTGAGAACGATCTCATAGTTGATGAGTGACCCGATGAGGGCACTAAATTCGAGCTTATTGAGATCCTTGGATTCCATGATCGCGGTGACCGTGGCATCCCATTCTCGTGGCAACGATCGCAGAATTTTCTTAGCTTTGTCGCTGCTCGATATAGGCTTTCCAAAAGATGCAAGACCGTTTGTTATATCCGAAAATCGATCCAACATATTTGTGATCGTTTCCTCGTCTTTCATGGAAAATAATTCGTAGTCATGGAGTAACATATTAATCTTGGTCTCCTTGACTTGAGTGGTTCCCTCGTGAGTGACTTCGAGAATTTCCCAAATTTCTTTGGCACTTTCATAGGATGATATCCTATTAAGTTCTTCGGGATTGAGAGCGCAATAGAGAAGTTGAGTAGCTCGGGAGTTGACATGCGTGTTTCTCCAATCCTCATCATTGAATTCTTCGATCTTTTTCAACGATCCATCTTCTTTCTTAGAAAGTTTAGGACCGAGAGCAATAACTTTCCAGATTTCAATATCGTAGGCTTGAACGAAGATCGCCATCTTCTTTTTCCACGTCATGAAATTGGAACCGTCGAAGAAAGGAGGACGGTTGAGAGCATTTCCTTCAATTTGGCCTAGAAGTGCCATTTGCGGATCTTTTTCTCCTAGGTGGTTAAACCTTTAAAAAAGAGACCCGCTCCGATACCAACTGAAGAGATAAATTCACCACTAGAAGGGGGGTTGAATAGTGGTGATGCGGAATACCGAAATTTCTTGCGAGTAAAAAGAAAATAATGCGGAAAATAAAGACTCAAGAATTTATAGAGGTTCGGCAACTTGCCTACGTCCTCTCTCCGACTTTCTTTTCTATTGGCTAAAGAAAAACCACAACCTTAACTCGTCTTCTATCGGTCCGAGTTCACAACCGTTACAATCCGCTTGTCTTCTATCGGTCCAAGCTCAACCTTTCCCTCAATATGAATAATTGTTTATCTAGTGTTCTATAGGAACTAGATAATCCTCACTATACGAATATGGGAGTATAATCCTAATAATGCCGGATCAAAGATCCTAATAACACCGGATTAGTGACTCTTGATTCGTTTCTTTTTCGCTCAAGTGTAAGTGATGCAACACTTACAACCAAATGAGAGAATACAAGGAATAATGTATAATACAATTGAAATCGCTCTTGTATCTTACTTTTCTCACAACTTGTAATACAACAAAATATGTAAATCTGAGCTCAAGAATGCTTTGATTGCTTGTATGCTAGAATGCTTGAATGCTTGAAGTTGTGTGTTTGATACCCAAGTCCTTCGGGTATTTATAGGAGTGAGACTGACCTTCAAAATCTGAAAAAATATACTATTAGCGTGCGCTAATAGATCCTTGTAGCGTGCGTTAGCGAATTTTGACTTGAGTTCTCCGAACGGTCACAAAGACTGTTGCAACGGTAAAATTCTGTGTCTAGCGTGCGCTAGTAATGATATGGTAGCGTGCGCTATCGTCTTGGTCAACTAGTCTTCGATCTTGACTTTGACAAAATCCGATTTCCTCTCCAACGTCTCTTTTTCCAACGGCTAAATCATGATTAGCGTGCGCTAGCAAGTATGCATAGCGTGCGCTAGCATTAATTAAATCCAATATTTCCAGATTTTCCGGATCTGCATTGACTCTTGCTTCCAACGGTTGAATTTCAAACGGTAAACTGCATATTCCATTTAGCGTGCGCTAGCAGCTTTACTTTAGCGTGCGCTACTGAATTATTTCAATAACGTATGTTGCCTTGTGTAGCGTACGTAGAGATCTAGACGAAGTGAGTCCAGTGGCTACTGGACTACTGACCATTATTTCGGTAGCGTGCGCTAGATATGCAAATTAGCGTGCGCTAAGTCTTCACTTTAGCGTACGAAGAATATGTCTGTAGCGTGCGCAACGTCCAATTCTGAATTCCTTTCACTGACTTCTGGAGACTTGCGATAGCGTGCGTTATGTATGTTGTATAGCGTGCGCTATCTATAGTTTATTAGCGTACGCTATCATTCAATAGCTTGCGTGCGCTATCGATCAGGCGACTTGAGTAGGCTGCAGCTGACTTGACTGGGCTGTGTATGAGGGTCTCGATAGCGTGCGCTACGGTATGATACGTAGCGTGCGCTAGCCATATTGTGTCCCTTCAAAATATTATCGGGCCGAGATAGATTCAATTAAATGTTTTGTATGTAACCATCATCAAAATACATTTTGTGTCAACAGTTAAATCATATAACATACCTTCAGAATTAAAGAACAATACACCAAAACCGCAGGAACACAATCTAAGCTTCAAGAATGACTCCAACTCCCAATCAACAAGCTCCAAAATCAAAATGTAAAGCTGAAACACAAGTTGGAAGAAGGTAATTTTGATCTAGGGATGAAGGGGGATGATTATATGGGTGAAAAACTAGAGGTTGGACATGTAAAATGAAATACACAAGTTGTATTTTTATAACAGCACAGTTCGTTACGTACGTTATCACAAGAGGATAACGTACGCTAACAACTTTACGTACGCTACACAAAAAGTGTTACGTACGTAAGCTAAGTTCAGAGGCTGCTGGACTGAAATACGAACATCATTACGTACGTTACCGCTTGAAGCTTTACGTACGTAATGTAGGTCAACTAGGTTGCCTCCAATAGATCAGATATTCGAATTCCGTCTGGCCCCACACACCGAAAGTTGAGATCGGATAGGATTACACTGGTTACGTACATAACAGGTTCCTCTTTACGTACATAAAGGCTTTAAAATAACGTACGTTATGCCTATGGATTAGCGTACGTTAGGCTCAGGTTTAATAGCTCAAAAATGTCCTTATCTATACAACGTTAAGAATTAAATCATAGTGCGAGTGATCGTTATTATTATGTCTATTTATGATATATTCCAACATCAATAAACATTACACAAATGCAACAAGACTATAACAGTATTGAATTATCCGAATAATACAACAGTAAGTAAGAATTTCCGTCGGATATTACAATGACTTGGAAGAAAAAGATGTTGATATTCATCCGAGCATATGACATCGAGCATTGGAAGGTGATTCGTCTTAGTCCTAAAATTCCGACGAATTCCAACTGTACGCTTAAAACTTTCGAAGAATATGACGATTCCGATTGGAAAAATGATCACTACTATTGTAAGGCAACCCAAATCCTATATTGTGCCTTAAATCTAGAAGAACACAACCGGATATCATCGTGTGATAGTGCCAAAGAAATTTGGAAAATGCTTGAGGTAACACACGAAGGTACGTCTCAAGTCAAGGAGACGAAAATTAACATGCTCCTTCACGAATACGAACTATTTCAAATGAAGGACGATGAATCCATCACGATAATGCTTGACCATTTTTTGGTTATCACAAATGGATTAATATGTTTCGGAAAACCACTTTCGAGTAGTGAGAAAGTAAAGAAAATTCTCCGATCACTACCTCGAGAATGGGACGGTACGGTGATGGCAATAATGGAATCTAAAGATTTAAATACTCTTGATTTTAGTGCTCTCGTTGGTTCTCTTATCAACTACGAGATTGTCCTAAAATGTCGGAATGCTAAACCGAAACCGAAAGAAAGATCGATAGCCATGAAGGCTAAGATGACGAGAAAGAAAGAAGAAATCCCGGTGGACGAAAGCGACGAAGAATCGGCATATTATGCCAAGAATATTAATAAGTTCCAACACTTATTAAACTGGAGAAAGCAGGACATCCAAAAGGGTGAATCTAAGAAATTCGACAACACTTGTCGATTATGTGGTAAACCAGGCCAGTTCGCTAAGAATCGTCGGGTAAAACCCAAGGAGGTTCTCGTGGCAACATGGAGTGACGAAGATATCGATGAAGATTTTCTAAATCAAAATAATCATGGACCGGAGTTCATTCGACGATAGCGACGTCGAAAGTCAAGTAAGTAATTCTTACGACGAACTTTTTGAAGCATTCGAGTTATTACATACCGATTATCAAAATGCTTTAAAAGAAATCAGTCCCTTCAAACTAAAAATAAATCATTGGAAAATGAGATTTCCAAAAGTCTTGAAAAGGGAAAATATGTTGAGATCGATCATTCAAAATGCATTGAAAACGAGAATATTTTAAAGAATGATCTTGTTAAAGTTCAAACCGAGCTCAAAAATTTAATGAAGAAATTTTCTCTCGGAAACGAGAAATTTGAAAACATGCTCTTGGTTCAGAAATATACGTTAAACAAAGAGGGGTTAGGATTCAAACCATGTTTTAAAAACGAATCCGTAAATTTCAAAATACCCCGGGGTGAAAAATGTTTGAAAATCGGGCACCATATTTCAAACTACAAAAGCCCAAGACGGACGATTAAAGTTAAGAAAGTTTGGGTTCCCAAAGGAACAATTGTTTCAAATATCATCTACGTCTCGAAAGAAAAACCAACTTTCGGTTGGATCCCCAAAAATTAATTTTTGATATTTTACAAAGGGGGAGATAATACTTTCAGGGGAAGATATTCCCTATATTATTACATAATTTTTATATTCATGCATATTTTTTTCTATATTCAAATTGGTACCCTTTATATTTTTTTCACTTTTTGCTGAATACAAAAGGGGGAGAAGAACTTGAATCGGATAAAAGCGTCATGAAAGATATGACGAGAAAAATAAAAATTAAAAAGGAGAAGAAAATAATAAAAACCGAAGAAGTCGAAAAGGAGAAGAAAACATGCAAAAAGGGGGAGAAACGAAAGAGTTGAAAAATGAAAAACGAAGAAGTCGAAAAAGACAAGAAAAAGAAAGAGGATGGGTGAAAGTAACGAAACGATCAAAGTCGAAAACTTTGAAACATACACACACACACACACACACACACACATATATATATATATATATATATTATTTTGCAGGTTTTATCCAATTCAAAGAGTTGTTTTCTAATCATCAAAAAGGGGGAGATTGTTAGAATATTTATTCCACATATTAATAAATAATGTTTTGATGATTAAGTTGCTAAACAAAACAAAACAACAAAGAGGCGAAGCAAAACAATGAAGTAGACGAAGACGCAAAAAGCTGGACAAAATACAAAGCTAGTGCACGCTAGACATATAAGTTAGCACACGCTAACGGGTCCCCGATGCAGATCAGATGAGTTCGAAGTAACCTGAAGTGAAGTCACCTGATGAGGATAGCGCACGCTAAACATTATAATTAACACACGCTATCGAGCCCATGTTACCATTGTGAAGAGATTCAAATACGGAATGACGTATGCAGTGAAGTAAGCTTAGCGCACCTAATAGATAATATTTAGCGCACGCTAAATATCAAAGTTTGAATCAAGTCAATCAATCCATTGGCGAGAATCTGCTACAAGTCAAAAAGTATAAACGGATATATGACGCATGCAATGATGCATGATTAGCGCACGCTAACTGTGAAGGACAGAAGTCACTGGACTAAAACTGGAAGATGTTAAACGTACATAACAGTACATAAAGTACGTTAAGACTAAATACACGCGATAGCGTACGCTAAGGAAGTTAGCTTAGCGAACGCTAAATAACAACTGGCAGTAACGGCTAGTTTGTGGAAGAAGGCTATAAATACCAAATGAGTTGGTATCATTCCACACAACAATATTGAGTAATTCATATACACTTGAGATATCATTGTAAACATTATAGTTGTTGTTCTTGAGCTTAAATTAGAGTGATTGAGTGTTATACATAAAATCATACACGAGTGAGAAAAAGAAAAGATACGATTGGATTCGGTGTTATTAGGATCAAGGATCCGGCATTGTTAAAATCACAATCGCTATCTTAGTGAGTTTTATCTAGTACCAATAGAAAGATAGGGTGGTTGATTCCTTATCCAATAGAAAAGGAAAAACGGTTTTACTAGGACCGATAAAAGACGAGCTTGTAACGGTAATCCCTCGACCGATAGAAGAGAGGTGCAGAGGTTTTGATCTTTAGCCTATTGAAAAATATACATCGAGAGAGGACGTAGGCACGTTTGGCCGAACCTCTATAAATCCTTGTATGATCTATTTTCCGCACTATATTTACGCTTCCGCACAAACGGCGGATATACCGATAATTTCCCAACAATTGGTATCGGAGCGGTACTCCTATAAGCGTCTTTACATCCGAGGAGAAAAGATCCAATGGCTCTCCAGTTTGCTCCAGTCGAAGGCCTTGCTCTCAACCGACCACCATTATTTGATGGATCGAACTTCATGACTTGGAAGAAAAAGATGTCGATATTCATCCGAGCATATGACATAGAGCTTTGGAAGGTGATTCCTCTTGGTCCGAAAATTCCGATGAATTCCAACGGTACGCTTAAAACTTTCGAAGAATATGACGATTCCGATTGGAAAAATGATCACTACAATTGTGAGGCAACCCAACTCCTATATTGTGCCTTAAATCCGGAAGAACACAACCGGATATCATCGTGTGATAGTGCCAAAGAAATTTGGAAAATGCTTGAGGTAACACACGAAGGTACGTCTCAAGTCAAGGAAATGAAAATTAACATGCTCCTTCACGAATATGAACTATTTCAAATGAAGGACGATGAATCCATCACGATAATACTTGACCGTTTTTTGGTTATCATAAATGGATTAGCATCTTTCGGAAAACCACTTTCGAGTAGTGAGAAAGTAAAGAAAATTCTCCGATCACTACCTCAAGAATGGGACGGTACGGTGACGGCAATAATGGAATCTAAAGATTTAAATACTCTTGATTTTAGTGCTCTCGTTGGTGCTCTTTTCAGCTACGAGATTGTCCTAAAATCTCGGAATGCTAAACTGAAACCGAAAGAAAGATCGATAGCCATTAAGGCTAAGTTGACGAGAAAGAAAGAAGAAATCTCGGTGGATGAAAGCGACGAAGAATCGGTATATTATGCCAAGAATATTAATAAGTTCCAACACTTATTAAACCGGATAAAGCAGGACATCCAAAAGGGCGAATCTAAGAAATTCGACAACACTTGTCGATTATGTGGTAAACCAGGCCACTTCACTAAGAATTGTCGGGTAAAACCCAAGGAGGTTCTCGTGGCAACATGGAGTGACGAAGATATCGATGAAGATTTTCTAAATAAAAATAATCTCACGCTCATGTCCCGGAGTTCATTCGACGATAGCGACATCGAAAGTCAAGTAAGTAATATACAAGATGCATAGTAGCGCCCGCTATCGAGGGTCCTAAGCAGACAGGCAAGTCACCTGTAGTCAAGTTGGAATCCTACCTGATGGATAGCGCACGCAAAGTCTATATTATCAGCGCATGCTAAGTTGCCAAACTTAGCGCACGCTATCGCGTCCCACTTAAACAAGGCAGAGAGGACAGTAAGGTCTAGACAGAAAAAGGAAATCATTTGCGCACGCTACGGTCGAATATTTACGCACGCTATTCATAAGTATTTGCGCATGCTATATGAAATTATTTGCGCACGCTATCGGAAGAATATTTGAGGTACAGTAGTCTCTGGACTCAAATAAGGAATCATTTACGTACGTTATACAAGCTAACGTACGTTATCTGGAAAATATACAACGCACGGTACAAAACACTCGTTAGCGCACGCTAAGCTTTCGAATTCCTACCGTTAGTCAACTTATCCGTTGGAACGCAGAGGTCAAAAAGGAAATCCGGAAAATCTGGAAAGCTAATATTAAATAATACTAGCGCACGCTAAGTATAAGCACTAGCGCACGCTAAGTACAATTTTATACGTTGGAAAAGAGACGTTGGGAAGACAAACCGACACGATTCAAAGTCAAAAGTGGAGACCTGTTGACCAACGTTAACGCATGATATAAAAGACTGTCTAGCGCACGCTAGATTTGTATTGTTACTATTGGAACAGTTTACAGACCTTTCAGATAAGCCAAGTCAAGTGCCGATAATGCACGCTATGAATAATTATTAGCGCACGCTAATAATACGTTTTTCAGCCTATGAAGAAGGACTTGACACTATAAATAATCATATCATTTGGGTGTCTCAAGACACACAACTTCAAGCATTCAAGCATTTAAGCATTCAAAGCATTCTTGAGCTCAGATTACTACTGATTATTGCATTGTAAGTTGTGAGAAGAAAAGATACATGAGTGATACATATTGTAATATTTCTTATACTTTGTATTCTTTTCATTGTTTGTGAGTGTTGCATCACTCATACACAAGCGTAAGAGAAATGAATCAAGAGTCACTAATCCGGTGTTATTAGGATCTTTGGTCCGGCATTGTTAGGATTACACTCCAACATTCGTAAATGAGGATTGTCTAGTTCCAATAGAACACTAGATAAAAAAAGTTTATTTGGAGAGTGGTTGTGCTTGGACCAATAGAAGACAAGCGGTTGTAACGGTTGTTGTGCTCGGACCGATAGAAGACGATACAAGTGTGTGTGGTTGTTCTTTAGCCAATAGAAAAAGAAGTCGGAGAGAGGACGTAGGCAAGTTGCTGAACCTCTATATATCTTTGAGTCTTTTACTTTTCGCACATTTTACCTTTATTCGCGAGAAAGTTCGATATTCCGAATTACCACTATTCAACCCCCCTTCTAGTGGTGAAATTATCTCTTCAGTTGGTCTGAGCAGGTCTCTTTTTAAGGGTTTAACCACCTAAGGGAAACAGTTCCGCAAATGGCTCTTCTTGGCCAAATTGAAGGAAATGCTCTCGACCGTCCTCCTTTCTTTGACGGTTCCAATTTCATGACATGAAAAAAGAAAATGGCTATATTCGTTCAAGCCTATAATATTGAAATTTGGAAAGTCATTGCCCTTGGTCCGAAACTCACCAAGAAAGAAGATGGATCGTTGAAAAAGTTCGATGAATTAAACGACGAAGACTGGAGGAACACGCACATCAATTCACGTGCTACTCAACTTCTATATTGCGCCCTTAATCCCGAAGAACTCAATAGGATATCCTCCTACGAAAGCGCAAAGGAAATTTGGGAAATCCTCGAAGTAACTCATGAAGAAACCACCCAAGCTAAAAAGACTAAAATCAATATGCTTCTTCATGACTACAAACTCTTCTCCACGAAGGACGAGGAAACGATCACAAATATGTTGGATCGGTTCTCGGCTATAACCAATGGACTTGCATCTTTCGGAAAACCTATATCTAGTAGCGACAAAACTAAGAAAATTCTTCGCTCGTTCCATGTGAATGGGATGCCAAGGTTACCGCGATCATGGAGTCCAAAGATCTCAAACTCGATTTTAGTGCCCTCATCGGGTCACTCAACAACTATGAGATCGTTCTCAAGTCTAGAGGTACTAAACCAAAGCCTCGTGAAAAAGTAATCGCATTCAATGTTGATAGCGATGTTGAGGAAGATATTCCCGAAGATGAAGATGATGAGGAACTTGCTCTCTATGCCAAGAATTTTAGAAGGTATAAAAATCTAATTCAAAGAAGGCGAAGTTTCCTTGGCCGGGATGTCAAGGCGGAACAAAAGAATAATGGCTATGTTCCTATAAAGAAGTTCGGCAATAATTGTCGGAAATGCGGTCAAGCCGGTCACTATGTCAAGGAATGCCAAGTATCCTCTTCGAAGCCTCAAATCGAAAGATTCAAAAAGAAGGAGGTTCTAATCTCTTCTTGGAGTGATGGCCAAGAGGAGATTGAATGATCTCTCGACGCAAATCTCGCATTTATGGCACTCGACTCCAAAAGCAATATCGAGGTAAGTTCTAAACTTAATGATGATGAATATGATACATTCGATTTTTGCGATTCACAAGAAATTCATCATGATGATGAGTTATTAAGTGCATTTGAATCTTTCAACATAGAATACGACGAGATGGTTAAATTAAATATGTCTTTAAAGAGGAAAATAAAATCTTTAGAACTCAAAAAATCCTCTCTTCAAAATAAAGGCAAAACTATTGAAATCGATCACACATTATGCCTTGAGAAGGAAAATGTTTTGAAAATTGAGTTGACGAACACTCAAAAGGAGTTAAAATATATTTTGAATAAATTTACTCTCGGAAACGAGAAATTCGAAAAGCATTTATCCATTAAAAAATCTCCATTGCTAAAACATGGTCTTGGTTTCGACCCTTTTAAAAGAGAACAATCTCTTATCAATCTTGACAAAATAAAGAAAACTGAAACCGAGAACTCAAAAACTCCTCCCGAACAACGAGTTCACAATGTTAACGACCGTTCAAAATTAAGAACCATCAAAGTTAAATAAATAGGGGTTCCAAAAGGGGCAATTGTTCCAAATGCTATAAGTAATGTTAACTTTGGAGGACCCAAAAGGGCTTGGGTATCGAAACAACCGAGACACACTATTTTTGTAGGTATCGGCACCAAAGAAAAGCAAGTGGTACATTGATTGTGGGTGTTCAAGGCACATGTGCGGATCCGAGGAATTGTTTGAAGACCTCGAATATCAAGAACAAGGACATGTGACCATTGGCGACAATCAAAAGGGAAAGATTAAGGACATCGGTAAAGTCGGTAAGGAACCTTCTCCCTCTATTAACAAAGTATTATTTTTTGAAGGTTTGCATCATAATCTACTTAGCGTTTCTCAACTTTGCGATGAAGGTTTTAAAATTCTCTTTGAACAAACTCATTGCACGGCATTTAGAAATAATAAAATTGCATTCATCGGTTTGAGATGTGTAAGCATCTATATTGTTGATCTTAATGATAAAAGTTCATTTAATGAAAAGTGCCTTATTACTTTGGATGATAATGCATATTTATGGCATCGTAAATTGGGGCATACATCTCTACCTATCATTTCTATTTTATTGAGACATGATCTTGTTCGTGGATTACCCAAACTCAAATTTGATCGGAAATATTTGTGTGAATCTTGCATAAAAGGGAAATATACTCGAGAATCCTTCAAACCAAAATTCGAGGTTTCCACTAGTCGCATTCTTGAACTTGTGTGCATATGGATTTGATTGTACCATCTAGATATGTTAGTCTAAATGGTAAACTTTACTCTTTGGTTATTGTTGATGATTTTTCTCGATTTACTTGGGTTAGATTTCTAACTCATAAAGATGATGCATTTTCCGAGTTCTCTAAATGGTGCCGTTTGGTGCAAAATGAGAAAAATCTTTCTATAATTTCTATTCGTACTGATCACGGAGATGAATTTGATTGCACTCCATTTGAACTTTTATGTGACAAATATGGTATTTATCACAATTTTTCGGCTCATAGAACGCCTCAACAAAATGGGGTTGTTGAAAGGAAAAATCGATCTTTGGAGAAAATGTCCAGGACTATGCTTAACGAATACTCTCTTCCATAATATTTTTGGGCCGAAGGAATTTTTACGACATGTTATGTGATCAATCGAGATCATCTTCGTAGAACTCATCTTATAACCCCGTATGAATTATGGAAGGGCAAAAAGCCAAATATATCTTACTTTCATCCGTTTGGTTGCAATGTGTTCATTTTAAATATTGGTAAGGATAACTTGGGCAAATTTGATGCTAAATCCAACTCCAGAATATTTATTGGTTATGCTACAAATAGCAAAGCATATCGTGTTTATAACATTAGAACCAACAAAGTTGAAGAATCTATTCATGTTAAATTCAATGACATGATCTCACCCCCGAGAAAGGTAGAATGTTTTGATGATGCAGGTATTTTTCCTTATTCTCATCCCTCAAACGAAATGGAGAAAATTTCGGAAATCCAAAAGAAGACAATCGAGAGCTTACCGAAAGATTGGAGGCACATGAAAGACCACCCAAAAGATCTCATGATTGGAAATATTGAAGACGGTGTTCAAACTCGAAGGAGAACCACCGAATATATTGCTAATTGTGCTTTTGTATCCAAAATTGTTACCAAAAATATGTCCGAGGCTCTTGATGATGAAAGTTGGATGATGGCAATGCAAGAGGAGCTTGTTCAATTCAAGCACAATAACGTATGGAATTTAGTTCCCGCTCCTAAAGATAAAACAATTATCGGGACTAAATGGGTGCACAAAATCAAGTGTGACGAAGACGGCTATCCCATAAGAAATAAATCTTGTTTGATCGCACAAGGATATAGTCAAGAATAGGGTCTTGACTTTGAAGAAAGTTTTGCACCCGTAGCTCGACTCGAAGCCATCCGTTTGTTATGTGCCTTTGGAGCTCACAAAAAGATCAAATTATTTCAAATGGATGTGAAAAGTGCATTCTTAAATGACTTTATTCAAGAAGAAGTGTACGTCAAGCAACCTCCCGGATTCGAAGATCACCAATTCCCGGATCATGTCTACAAGCTCAACAAGGCGCTCTACGGTTTGAAAGAAGCACCCCGAGCATGGTATGATCGTTTAAGTCAATTCTTAATTGCTAATGATTATAAAAGAGGTAAAGTCGATAATACCTTGTTTGTAAAAATATTTGATAATGATATATTTGTTTGCCAAATTTACATTGATGACATTGTTTTTGGGGCTACTAACGAATCATTGTGCCAAGATTTTTCTAATCTTATGAAGCGAGAGTTCGAGATGAGTATGATAGGAGAATTAACATTCTTCCTCGGGCTTCAAATTAAGCAATGCTAAGATGGAATTTTTATCCATCAAACGAAGTACTCACACGATCTCCTCAAGCAATTCAAAATGGAGAGTAGCAAAGTGATTTCAACGCCAATGTCTTCATCATTGAAATTAGAAAAAGATGAAAATGGCAAACTCGTGGATCAAAAATTATATCGAGGTATGATCGGATCTTTGCTATATTTAACTGCTTCTAGGCCAAACATAATATTTGCTACGTGCTTATGTGCTCGATTCCAGTCTAATCCTAAAGAATCCCATTTAATTGCTTGTACATGTATCTTTCGTTACTTGAATGGGACCATCAGTTTAGCTCTATGGTATCATTCTTGATTGGATTTTAATTTGATTGCATACAGTGATGCCGATTTCGGCGGATGTAAAATTGATAAAAAGAGTACTAGTGGTACATGTCACTTCATTGGTTCATGTTTAATATCTTGGGGAAGTAAAAAGCAAACCAGTGTAGCGTTGTCTACAGCTGAAGCCGAATATGTTGCTGCAGGGAGTGCCCGTGCTCAGGTATTATGGATTAAAAATCAACTCCGCGACTACGGCATTTATTTTGAAAATACCCCTATTTTATGTGATAACACTAGTGCAATTAATTTGAGCAAAAATCCCGTGTTGCATAGTAGGACTAAGCATATAGATATTAGACATCACTTTTTACGTGATCATGTGCAAAAGAAAGACATTTGTTTAATTTTTGTCGGGACAAAAGATCAACTTGCTGATATATTTATGAAACCTCTTCCAGAGGAATCCTTTAATACTATTCGCTTGCAACTAGGTATGGGACATCTTGAATTTTTTTGAAAACTAGTTATCTACTCTAGAAATCAATTTCTTAGAAATGTTTCATTCGCTAGCGCGCGCTAGCCTTATCTCTTTAACACGCGCTAATCCCATATTCCTGAACGAATTTTTTTCCGATAGTGTACGCTAACCCACTAACCCTGCGTACGCTAACTAAAACCCCTCATATCCCGATATATGCTACTGGACAGTCCAGTAAGCAACCTATAAATTCATAGCGCACGCTAAATCCTTTCCCTATATAACACTGAAGAGTCCAGACAAGTCAACCATTCTTTCATAACGCAGGCAAGCTCCAGATCCCCTTTCTGAGAAAGAACCCTAGCTAAATCCGATTCATACACTTCCGGTAATCTTCATCAAATCTCTCAAATTCCTACTCAAATCATGTCGAGCAAAGGAAGAGTTGCTAAGGAAAAGCAATACAATAGCGCAAAACGTACCCGCGGTCCAGATTTTGATGCTTCTCGTTTCGTGTCTTCTACCGCATTCAAGGTATGTTCGGAAATTCTCCCACAAGAACACCTCACGGATTGTTACTATTTCAACTTCCATAGTCTGGAACGGGCGAACATCGCTATTTCCAAATTCTTTTCTTCAATTAGCATATCTCGTTTTGTTGAGTGCAAAGAACCCATTTTTCTCGAATTGGTTCGTGAATTTTATGCGAATCTATATGTTTCTGAGAGTGAAGGATCTTCGTCCTTAGTTCTGGGAAGTTTGGTTGGTGGTACAGTGGTGAAAGTCTCCTCGGAGATTTTGAATCGCTTGTTTGGGTTATCGTCGGATGGTTTTCCTTGTTCGGGGAAGTCTATTGCTGAAGAATCTGGTGTGACTGAGCTTGAAGTCAAGGAGTTCTTAAGCTCGAAAGCTGTCATCGATATCACCGATGAGGTCTTCGAGAATAATGACTTCGGAATTAAGATTCGGCTTTTATTGGTCGCGCTCACCAAATGCATCATGTCTAAGGTCAATACACAGCACAAATTGGTTGGGATCGACAAGCACGAGGTATATCGAGTGCTTAACGACGATAGGATTGATTTCGCTGCAATTGTTACGGGTTGGATGAAATTCGAAGGTGATCTCTTTCGGTCCAAAAACTACGCCTCAAGGTCCCGCAAGGCTGGAATGCCATACGGCTCCATGCTAATGGCGATTTTTCATTTTCATAAAGTGGACTTAACGAAAGACAAGGCTGTTCCTGTGTCCAGCGGCCATGAGATTTCCGACTACTCGCTCAAGGCCATGCATTATGTGAGGACCGTCAACCGGGGCTGGATTCTCTTTCCATATCTTAAGGAAGATGATCAAGTGGAGAAAGGGACTAGAATGCCGATGCCGGAAGAACGGATTACTAGACATGGGCCGAACACCATTCGAGAATTTCAAACAGGAGTCTTTGTGAGGAAGCCTAACTCTAAAGGCAAGCGACCGATGAGAGAATCATTTACCGAGGAAGAGGAGAGTGATCTCATTACCCAGATGTGTAGCATTGAATCTTCACAGCTGGATATTCGTGAAGATGTTCGTTCTCTCCATTCGGAAGTTCAAGGAGTTCGTGGGCTGATTGAAGACTTTATCCGATTAACTCATCCATCTTTCCCATTTCCATCTTTAGGATCTTGATTCTCGATGTAGAAAACTTTATTTCATATGTTTTTATGTCATATGCTTTGGTTATTTGCTTGTAATGATTGGATTATTTTCGTTAATGAAGTGCGCATTCCCTTCGATGTTTTTCATACTTATTGCTTGATATGTACTTTGATTCGTTCATGCCTTAGTTATGTGTTCTGTTTTGACCTATGTATTTAATTGTTGTATTATGTTATATACGCAACATTTCAGGGGGAGTCCTTTTTGTTAATGTCAAAAGGGGGAGAAACAATCCAAAACCGAACATCCTAACATATCGAACAAATTACTTTGATTAGACATTTTTTAAATGGTTTTGCAGGTGTATATTAAATGTTTTGACATTATCAAAAAGGGGGAGATTGTTGACTCAAAGTATTTTGATGATGATTAGATTCAAAACATTTAACAAAATCTATCTCAACGAGCTGTTTCATTGAAAAACTTCTTCCTAGCGCATGCTACAGGATGCATAGTAGCGCATGCTATCGAGGGTCCTAAGCAGACAGGCAAGTCACCTGCAGTCAAGTTGGAATCCTACCTGATGGATAGCGCACGCAAAGTTTATATTATCAGCGCACGCTAAGTTGCCAAACTTAGTGCACGCTATCGCGCCCCACTTAAGCAAGGCAGAGAGGAAGTAAGGTCTGGACAGAAAAAGGAAATCATTTTCGCACGCTACGGTCGAATATTTATGCACGCTATTAATAAGTATTTGCGCACGCTATATGAAAATATTTGCGCATGCTACCGGAAGCATATTGGAGGTCCATGTAGGTCACAAGCCGTCCAGGAATAAGTCTAGAGGGGGGGTGAATAGACTTATTGAAACTCTTTATCTCTTTTTCTCAAAGAGTAAGTTTCTTCAGCTGATAGATAAACAAATGACTTGGAGTCGTTTGTTCTTAATACGTGCGGAAGTCAGCTGATGACGAATACACAGCAACTAATGAAACACTTAACAATGAATGCAGCAGTTAAAGTATGATGCAATAAAACAGTAAAATATGCATGCAATTATAGTGGTCTCAGAGGTGGGGTAATCCTCTACTAATCCACTTTTCTCCAAACCAGTTGGAGATGAATTCACTATAATTTTCAACCAGTGATAAATATTACAGTGATTCAACCAAACTAAAACAGCTTCCAACCAGTGGAAATCCGTGCTGTTGTAACACACTTGACTGCCTTGCACCTCTTGATCCTCGATCCTTGGACGCCTTTACAGTCTCGAACTTCAACCAGTGAAGTACCCCGAACTCAGGATTTAAGACACGAGTTTCTGTCTTCTCCAACTAAGAGCTTCTTCAAGTATGAACTTTTTAGAACCGCTCTTTTCACGATGCTGTATTTTGCTTTTAGATTGCTTGAATGCTTTGACCGCTTGAAAGTATGTTAGCACCGGTTAATGCTCAACTTCAAATCTTCGGATATATATATGTGTTGATCCTTGAGCATTTCTTCATAGCCGTTGCAAATCTGTAACAAATCAGTCCGTTGGAGGGAGACTTCTTTGTTTATTCTTTTCTGAACGTTGCAAGGCTGGATTCCCATATTTTAATCTATCTTCCGACTGTTGTGAAGACTCTGCATGTGATGCGCCGAATCTTTTGAATATAAAACGATTAAAGTCTTCAAGGTGGGTCTGGATGAATTATTTAATTCATATCTTTTGCAGGAATCACTCCAATTTGTCTCTTCACGTTGCATGTGACTTTCCGTAATATTTGACTTTTCAACGCATGCTGACGTGGACTTTAGAGTACTTGGCTAATCTCGACTAGGCTGATGTGCAGTTAACTTCTCTGCAGTCTGGACCTCTCTGATGTTCACTGTTTAGGGCTTGTCTGATCAGATGACTTGTCTGAGGTATCTTGACTGCAGTCTGGTCTAACATCCCTGACGATTTTTCTTGACCAGAACTACTCTGACTTGACTCGACTGTTCCTCTCTGATGAACTAAGCTAATCTTTAGTACTTAGCCGGTTTTCAGCCTAACTTATTTTTGGCCTATAGAAGATACTCATTTGGTTCTTCTTTACATTTTGCCAATTTTTACACTTAACATTATTTGGCCTATGGAAGATACTCATTTGGTTCTTCCTTACATTTTTGCCAAGTAATAAACATTTTTATATTAACGACATCATAAAAATCTAACAAGTATTCCTAACAGTCCAGTAGTCTCTGGACTCAAATAAGGAAGCATTTACGTACGTTATACAAGCTAACGTACGTTATCTCGAAAATATGCGGCGCACGCTACAAAACACTTGTTAGCGCACGCTAAGCGTTCGAATTCCTACTGTTAGTCAACTTATCCATTGGAACGCAGATATCAAAAAGGAAATCTGGAAAATCTGGAAAGCTAATATTAAATAATACTAGCGCACGCTAAGTATAAGCACTAGCGCACGCTAAGTATAAGTACTCGCGCACGCTAAGTACAATTTTATCCGTTGGAAAAGAGACGTTGGGGAGACAAACCGACACGATTCAAAGTCAAAAGTGAAGACCTATTGACCAACGTTAACGCACGCTACAAAAGACCATCTAGTGCACGCTAGACTTGTATTGTTACAGTTGGAACAGTTTATAGACCGTTTAGATCAGCCAAGTCAAGCGCCGATAACGCACGCTATGAATAATTATTAGCGCACGCTAATAATACGTTTTTCAGCATATGAAGAAGGACTTGATACTATAAATACTCATATCATTTGGGTATCTCAACACACACAACTTCAAGCATTCAAGCATTTAAGCATTCAAAGTATTCTTGAGCTCAGATTACTACTGATTATTGCATTCTAAGTTATGAGAAGAAAAGATACAAGAGTGATACATATTGTAATATTTCTTATTATACTTTGTATTCTTTTCATTGGTTGTGAGTATTGCATCACTCATACACGAGCATAAGAGAAACGAATCAAGAGTGACAATCCGGAGTTATTAGGATCTTTGATCCGGCATTGTTAAGATTACACTCCAACATTCGTAAGTGAGGATTGTCTAGTTCCAATAGAACACTAGATATAAAATTTTTATTTTGAGAGTGGTTGTGCTTGGACCAATAGAAGACAAGCGGTTGTAACGGTTATTGTGCTCGGACCGATAGAAGACGAGACAAGTGTTTGTGGTTGTTCTTTAGCCAATAGAAAAAGAAGTCAGAGAGAGGACGTAGGCAAGTTGCCGAACCTCTATAGATCTTTGAGTCTTTTACTTTCCGCACATTTTACCTTTATTCGCGAGAAAGTTCGATTTTCCGCATCACCATTATTCAACCCCCATTCTAGTGGTGAAATTATCTCTTCAAAATCATGAACCATTAGAACGATTTGATCTTTTATCACTGTCTTACAAATCAAAATTACATAACCCTGTCCAGACTCGTACCCACGCAAGGGTAAAATACTTTAAAACACAGACAATACGACAGTGGAAAAGACAATACAATGGACACCGACTAACTGAAACAAAAACTGGCATTCGTGTGATTAGTATCATTCGTCATTCATCACCCCTCGTACCGATCCTGTGATTTTCTCCCGAAAACCTGCATGTACCTGGACACAATACAGATATCCACCCCCGATTACACGGGGGTTAGCAAAACTCCACTGTTTCGCTAGTTCAAGTATAAAGTGCAAATACAAGCCATACACAACACATTCCGAGAATACGATAATTGAAATAATCCGCAACTCAGCCAAGACAAAAAACTTCCCGAGATTTTTCATTTAAATAAAATAGTTCAAACCGTAAACGTATAAATGAAACGAGTGGTCATTTTGAAAATCAATTCAAGATCTCGGGAGTTTTGAAAAACATTAGTAGTTGAATAATTCTCAACTTATCGAAAACCACTTAGGGTCACAGCCCAGAGCTTATTTTCCAAAATACAAATCCGATAACAAAACACAGGGTCCACGACCCAACCGGCTCGTTTCAAATCATTACCATAGATAATTACACACCACACATTACACTTATGCCATTCTAGCCAAACACCAAGACTTAATATAATGTCTCACGACTCCAAGCACAAGGCATTGTGATACTCTGGACATATCACAATTAATCAGCAGTACAAACACTCTGGCAATTCTCACGCAAGACCACTCGGTCAAGTCCCTGTGCGGCCCGTCGAGCCACCCCATGTGAGAATGCCCACTCGAAAGTAACTCTCGCACAAGACCACACGGCCAAGTCCCTGTGGGCCCCATCGAGCCAATCCCCATGTGAGAGTACCCGAGAACAACCTTACGTCTCTCATTCGATCACATTTCCAAAAACACAAACCACGAGAGTCAAACACAGTATATATAGTCGAGGTACTGCTATAATGGCCAAATTATCCAACACATATTCATGACCTAGAACTATAACAATCTACAAGGAAACACAATATCTCAACAACACCGAAAAGACACAACCAATATCACACAAACTCACATATTTGTCGATAACCACGTGACTCCACGCACACATTTTAACAAAGAATTGAACTTTACATTTACCGACGACATAATCATACATAATGACATCATACGAAATTAAGGTGATCCTATACTCAACACTAGCACACATATTCAATTAAGCATATTAATTCCCGAAACACACAGGTCACCTTTAAGAAAACCATGATGGTAAATATCCCGATTCTTTTGAAAAATGGTTATAAATATTTATTTAGCAGATATCGACGATTAGCAACCATTATATCCACAAAACACGTAATGTATGGGCAAGATACTTGCCTCGATAATTGATACCGGACACTCCGACGAACATGGCTCAGTCGGGGAACCTCAAACACCTACAATTCTCCGGCGGAACAATAATAACACGATCGATCGGGAAGCTTGAAGAAAACGACGAACGGAAGAGTTCCGACTCGAGTTCTTTGCAAGGAACCTGACCCTAACATCATACCATCAATAAATTAACGAACGAATGAGGAAGGATAATCGTAGAACGCCCGAATCCCCTTTGTGACATTTTATCGAACACCTTCAAGGCGTCGATAAGAAACTCAATAAAACGACGAATCCTCGGCAATCCAACCATGGAACAACAAGGAATTCGATATAATATAGCTTAACAAACATCAACCCATCACTATTTTGAGTTAATATGGATTAAACAGACAAATCGAACGAAATCCCGAAAACTAGGTTGTAAGAAAACTTACCGTGATTTGATCGATCGGAGCAAGTTATGGAAGGATTAATCGATGATATGGACTCAGTAATTTCATGGATTTATAGTGGAACAACATGCCTTCGTGTCCTCCAAGCTCCAGCCGCGGAAAGGGAAGGAAAGGAATGGAAAAATGGGTGTAAACCCGACTGTCCTGCCATATTTATACCCGTGCAGAACATGACGCAACAAACGGCCCAATCCAGCGCCGTGTCTACCGCCGGGTTGCGGGTCAGTGCACGACCTGAAAGACACGGCGCAACACCCAACGCAAGACGCCTGTGCGTGTGTCTCGGCCGTGTCCGACACGGCGCATCACCCGGCGCAAAACTTGCGTGGATTATCGGCCGTGTCTCGGCAAACCTGCTAGTCCTGGCCGACCCAGTGCAGGACACGGCGCTCGGCAGCTCCGTTTTCACCACCGTTTCGTACAGGTCCGGCTAGCAAACCTCTAGTTGTAAAATGATTCTGACACAATCCGAAATTTACGATAGGACCACAACAATGATCCGGAAGAAGACGAATAATAATAAAACAGGACATACGATTAGCGCGACTTACGAAACAAAAAATCATACCCGACGAATATCACAACCCGGTCTATCATGCCGGACCAAGAAATCGTCCACATAACAAAATGACCGGCACAACTAGCAAAATTCAAAAATAATCCGAACCGAGAATCTCCGGTATCACATTCTACCCTACTAAAAATAAGTTTCGTCCCGAAACTTAAAACAAAAGCAAGGCGACTCTAGATAACACATGTTATCTGATACTGACAGCGCACAAGAGCTCCATGCAGTACAGAGCTATTGCGGTCCGATTCAGTACGCAAGAGTGTTTACGAAAAGCAACGAACATGAATCACAACGGTTGATAAATCCGAGCAATACAACAATCAGAACACAAGTCCGACGCTGAACAAGAATGTAATTCCAATAACCTCATATGTTTGGAAGATCAAATACGAAGACAATTTCCCAACACTTATGAAAATTACAAAGTGGCCCAGATGTTCAATAATCATGATTACGAGATCAAACAATAATGATTGGTCAACGACGAACAAATAGCAATGATCAAAAAACAATGATCAACTCTGAAGTTCACACCTTAAATCAAGACATCAATAAACTTGTAGGAACCACGAGGTGTTAATTCCGCACACAGTTCATAGGAAATCGATCTGGACTTGGAAAGACCACAACGATATACAGATCAATTTGGGGCAATATCAGCACTCGCTCGAACGACAAGGGTGAGAAACAACACAAGGTCAGAAACATCAACTATCACAATCGAGCCAATATGGTCGAACTAGACGGAAGCGAACAAAAATATGGGTATTACATCAGATCACCTTTAAAAGAGGTTTCATCCCCAAAACCTAAACATCGAGAATGAATCACTGGAATAGCAACCTTCCCGGTCATATCCTCTTGGTTCCACATCTGATCTCCATGACCAACTATACCGTCGTCACGACTGCGTCCTCTGTCCCTCAGCATACTAAGTGGATTCTCACTCGATATGATGCCACAACTTCGTAAAAATAATATCCTAAAGTGCCAACTCAGAACGACATATCATATAAGGTAATTAATAACAATTCAATAAGAAAATCCACGATGTATTCTTTTAAATGATATCATTTGACAATCCTTGGATTTGTGTACTATTCGAAATAAAAACTTTGAAAGTATTTTTGGTACCTCAGTTTGTTTCATCAAAACATGTAAACAATAGACTTTAACCGTCTCATATGACATCATTTGCAAAGCAATATTTTCTGTGCAACCGGCATTGTCAAAATCACCACGCCACTTCACACCAGCATCACGTTAATAACAAACAAGGTAACCACGCACGGTCATCAACCCATTCGTACATACTTTAATCAATACAGGAAACTTTCCCAAATCCGAGTTTGAAGTTTACATCGAGTAATATTTTTTTTTCATCTTTCACTATATATTTTTGAAACTAAAAATCGTATTGGTTTTTGAAATAAAATAATTTTATGGTGTGAAAGATTTTTGAAAATCATGCACTCGAATTATTTGAAAATACAACATGTTAAAATCATTTTCGAAAATCCTCCCAACACTACATGAAAATCAACACGGTAACATTTTACAAAATATCTACATGTACTTTAAAACAACTCTTTCAAATACCATCGAGGTTTTATTTGAGAATCCGAGGCCGGCTCGCCAATTCCAAATAATTTTCAAAGTATACACGGAGCCGCCGATAAATCGAACCGTCAAAACTTTGTGAAGTTTTCAGGAAAGTGTTTTTGAACACACACACACAACAAACATAATTTAAACATAATCAATTGTCACCTAGCACTACAAAAAGTCCTAACATATATTCCCACACAACAGTTGTCATTACTAGACAACACACACAGAATATAGTCGCAAAATGGTTGTGTACAAAAGATAGACCCAACGTTTAAAAATGCGGTTCCATAGCCTCTGACCAGGCTGATTAGCGCGCGCTACAACAAAGATAAGCGTGCACTACTCATACCACATTAGCGTGCGCTAGCCTCATACCTGGCGTGCGCTAGCTGTTCTAATCAACAACATGATTGCAAACATATACAAGGCAATAGTAGAATCGAAGGTTACAAATAAGCAATACATATGAGTCTGAATGCCATCGATTCACATAATTACATCATCTCACAAGCAACCATCAAAAGACAAATGTCATTCAAAATCGAAATTTCACCTCTCAATAAAGAAGACTATCTCAACATACATATGCCGATCGACTCAACATTCACATCACTATTTTAATCATAAAACTGGCACCACTGCCGAACAGCGAGAGCATAATCATGTTTGGAAAACTTATAATACGAGATGAAAATGAAATATCGGTAGTTTGAAGTCTCAAAAATTCCGACCTTGAGGTCATCATACGAAAATCAAAATTTTTCCTCCCTTGGAGGACATTTTAAAAATTTACGTGACTCCCCGAAAGTCTTTCGAAAACTTAAAATTCCAAGATTGTTACTCTTGCAAGAAAAACAGTTTAAACGAAGATACATTTAGCAATATCATTCTTCATTCTAGCACAAGACGGGAATCAACAAATATATGACACTTACGATGCACCTTTAAATACTACTACATAACACAGAATCACACAGACTCGTATAGCTCGTGGTACGATGCACACAATCTAAAGAGATGAAATAATGCGTAGCACCATAATTGAATATAACGGAAACAGGATGGTCAAGGATGTGAACGGTACCTATAGCCACCGTCGCGTCAGGATCTGCAGCTCGTCTCAACACATACACATGGGGCGGAGCAGACCCCGCACTAGAAGCTCCCTATCTAGAAGGCAACCCACGTCCTCGACCTCTGCCGAAACTCTGCTGAGGCTAATTAGTTGTCGGTGCCTGATTCACGCCCGGCTCTACCGCAGCTGGGGCTGACACCTGAGTAACTGGTGCCCGACTCGCATCTCTACAATACTTAGCACGATACCCCATCCGACCACAATTAAGACACTATAGTGGCGGCATGTCACACTCACTCATCACATGTCTGGGAAGACCACAGTTAAAACAGGTATGACCACGAACAGGAACAGTCGGATCAGACTTGGAACCATTTCCTCGCCCAAATGATGGGGACTGATTCCCGAAGGCTCGCGAACCAGACTGACCCTTCTGATGCCCGCCAAACTTACCTCCCGAAAATTGACCGGAAGTCTTCTGGTTCTTACCCTCTATTGCCGCCTCTATCCAGAGAAAGACATCTCGTAAGCCATCGCCTTGTTCTGATAGTCCTTCAAAGTTGTACACCCAAGTCCTGACATGTAGTGGCGAACCCTCGGCTTCATCCGCATGTCGAAGTGGCGGATCTTATCTAGCTCATCTCGGACCTGATTCCTTACATAATGTAGCTGCTGATTGCAGTCCTTGATCGCCTGCGAAATGTGAACATCCTGAAGTTTTGCTTCAAAGAAGGCTCGAATCCTTCCCTCTTTCACCTACCACGGACAATATTCGTCCTCCGTCAATTCTCGGAACTCATGCCACAAAGCTGGCCGGTCACGCGGTTTCACTGCTTGCCACCACGTTGCCACCTCCTTGGCGAGGAAGTACTGAGCGATTGGTACTTTCCTCTCCTTGGAGCAGTTAGCTGCCTCGAACACCTTCTCCATTTCGATTAACCAACTCTCCCAACCAAAAGGGTCGGAAGTACCATCGAACTGCAGAGGACGCATACGAATCACATCCTGAAGTAGCTTGTCGGTACCAGAACCATTAGCCGGAACCGGATTAGCATTATCTTGGTTGACCAGAACGGCCTGAGTCAGTAGCATCATCTGATTGGCTACATGTTGTAGAATGTTCGCCATTCCAACGTTATCATGAGCATTGCCGAAGCTAGCAGACTGATCCTGCTGGCCCTCGGCACTAGGCTGAACACTGTTCGAAAAGGAAGGCGTTGCCGAACCCGCCCCTGAGCTATCGAACATGGCCGCCCCACCGGCTGCGCCACATCCCCTACCACGTCCGCGTCCTCTACCAGCAGGCATTCTGTATAAGTAACGGGTGAGTACAATTCAAAAGCAAAACATATCACGACATTAAGAAAGGAACTACACAAGATAACGCAACGAGTCAAGTTAGGAAAAACTTACGAGCACCGGCGCACAGAGATGACGGCGTACTAGTGATACTGTTCAAAAACAACACTCAACTAAACCCAAATAACTGACAGCCTAGGTATCCATAAACTTAAGCTCCGATACCATATTCTGTAACACCCCCAGGATGTTCAGGGCATATTACAGCGCCGTAGACCCCACCCCTTGGAATCGACCTGGCTAACACACAGACTCGACATGACAATAGTGATAGACATCATCAACATACAAATGACTTCTAAATCCAAGACATAAAAAATAAGTAAACCGAACTTGACAGTATAATGCAATATTAAACCAACCTCAAATCGGGTACTCAACAATTACAATGTTCACAGGAAAGAAGTACTCGAGTACTGAAGCAATAACATGATTAATAAAATATAAAAGACATGACATCACGAACGATCATTGAACAGAATCACTCTTGCCCGTCATCCTCGTACTGCCCGCATGCTCGTTCACCTCCAAGACCTGTACCTTACATACAAAAGTATTTCCCCCATTTAAGGGGTTAGCGACCACTGCTAGTGCCAGTACAATGCATTTCAAATACCATTCTAATCAGATGAAATATGCGCCAAAAATCATTTTAGAAAACATTTATATTCTGGAATATTATGGTGCATGAGCACAAAACACATTTCTCCAACAAAACATTTCAATGGTTAACCGTTGGTACGAGACTCATGGCCCCGCAGAGACCCCATTGGACCATCCCTCGGTGGTTAACCCCAGTTCGCGATACGCACACACATGGCACTACATATTACTAGAGGCCCCGTCAGACCGTCCCTGGGTGAACATACACATACACATCTATAACATACACGGGACGCCATAATCCAAATACTAGAATTTGCAAACAAATGTAAAGTACTTGCCTTTGAGACATCTTCGGCGAAACGAGAACGAACAATGACTAGGAATGACCTGGAGGAAACATGACCATTCCTAAACGAGATATTAACACAACTCAGTCCTAAACGATAACAATAATCGAACGAAATATGCCCACAACCCCGATTAACAATCATAAACACACACGGACGACGAATACGGGCAAGGGTTTACACAAAACCTCCCCAAATCAATAATCCATGGATTAAACACGACGGAAACGGATTGGGAATCACCCAAAAACAATAATCGATAAGAAATATCACAACATAAATGAACAATTCGAGTTAAATCTCGACAAATCCCAAAAAAACCCTAAAATGGATAAAGGTAGGGTTCTAAGCCAAATACCTTGGATTCGGACGGAGGAAGATGATTACGATGATGATGATAAACTTCACTTGAAGCACAATAATCGATCTCTCAAGGAACTCTACGGACGAATCTCGAAAAATCACTTGAAATCGCCTGGCGAACTCAGCTCTCGGACTAGGAAGGGAGAAAGAAGAAATGACGCGATGCAGGTCAACTCAGGTTTATAAAACCTGCTCACTCGTTACGTACATTAACATGCTGATGTTAACATACGCTATGCTCATTACGTACGTAACACTCACGTGTTAGCGCATGTAATGGCTCGGCAGGACAATCTGCCCAATTTGCTGAGGCCGATAGAGTACGCTACATTAGACAGTTAGTGTACGCTACAAGGAGCTTACGTACGTAACACCCGCTAGGTAACGTACATAAGGACTTGGCAAAAGCTGGGCAAAGCCTACTGTCCAAAACGCTGGGGACCATAACGTACGTTATCACTAGGGTGTAACGTACATTATGCAGGTATCGATAGCGCACGCTAGAAAGCATGAATAATGTACGTTATTCATGCAGCAGTTTAACAATGTTGAATGCAGTTTGCTGCACAGGACGGTACGAAGTCGGGACGCAACACAAGGACAGAACCCAGAAGTATAAATACGAAATATCCACGATGACGAAGCTAAGTGCTGAAACAAAATACAACTCCGACTACCGGGGAATCCGAAATACGACACAGAAGATAAAATTCCCTAAACTTATAGAAAAATACAAAATAGCCCAAACGTCCGAAAATCACGATACAACATCGGATTATCAAACCGAAACTCACAACATGAATAACTCAACCATACAGACTCATGAAAACAAAGAAACAACGAGATCGAATGAGTTTTACGAGAATCGAACATACATGCGACAAAACATAACATAAGACGAAATTACATAAAAATATCTCCGAAACTCGTCCAAATGGAAAAACACCGAGAACAAAATAGATTCAAAACGTCGAAGTGGTTACAAGCGAGTCGATAAAAAAATAGTCATGCACTAAAAATGGAAAGGTACGGATATTACATTGATATATCCATTGGTGCCTTTAATGATGGATCTCGTATAAAAACACGAGATAAATGTCAAATCAAGGAAAAATACGAGCCAATATGTAAAAAGTGTAACACCTCAAAAATGACAGTAAATATTACAGTGCCATGGAACCCCAATGGGACGCACCAGGCGATACAATTCACAAATCAACTACAGTACCGAACCATAAAATATTACGCATCACTCGGACTAGGAGTTTATACAACATACAGCTATAATTGCCACAACATAGAATTCAAATACAAGTATAAACCATATGAAGATGGAGTATACCCAAATAATTCAACTGAAAAGAAATACAACAAAATGAAATAAAAATACGCAGTTAATTCATAATTGGAGAAAAGAAGACTCGGGCCCCCTATACTAGTATCCTTCAAGCCCTTCGGCGTCACAAATCTCTTCTCGTGCCTTGGCCTTCCCTCGACTTAAAATACAAACCACAAGTATTTCACCTGAAAACCACAGAGTCATATATACATGATAATAAATCTCGATATGTTATACAATTCAGATACAAGAGATCTCACGAAACAAATATAATTGTCGAACACACCCCTTGGGCATATAAACAACCAATCACAAACCGTCAGACATACCCAACGATACATGGTATATGAACAACCAACCAATATGGCTCAAAGGCGGACATCACAGTACGCCCGACCCGAAAACCTTTCCATGCATATGTCCAACCCGTATACGTAATCCTCAGGATATATGTGGGACAATGTACCTAATTAGTCTCATGAAGTAATCATCTCTTGTGCACAGTCTAGTGTGGAAACATCAACACACGACCATATATGCCCGACTAAAAATCCTACACATAACCAATCAGCGCACAGATATGATTTTAGAAATATCACGATACAACATGAAAATAAAACTCAAGAAATCATCGCATCCAATAAAGGATCCAAGGAACTCACCAAGGTGACAACAATTATCAACAGAATCAATGGTATCAACGATATAGAATTTAGGAATGCAATCCCACAGGGAAACGATCGACATAATCCACGACCAAGGTTGTAAAAATCGGTATTCAGTCCTACTCGGTTTCGTTTTTAAAAATGAGTACTCGAATAATCGGAGATTACTCAGAGAACTAATCAGGGAAAAAAATAATTTCTTATATATATAAAGAATAACTTTTATTTATTAAACAAAACATTATGAGTTTATTTCATTTTTACTTAAAACCTAATGATTTAAAGTAATAACAAATAAAAACATTAAATGATTTTCAGCATATTTAAAATTATAAATTATCTCTATATGTATATGGGTATGTATCCAATTATAAGGTTATTTGAATAATTTTAGTAGAATATATCTTTTGTCGTAGTTTTTCTATTAAGGTAAACTGATATGTAGTCATATTGATATATAACTTTATAAAAAAGACCACTTAATTTGATTGAATAAAAAATAAGTAATTTTTAATAAAAAACAACAAAATCCGAGTACTATAATAAGGCAATCGAGGTGTTCAACCATTCATGGTATCATTGTTATCGATTGACGATGTACTCCCAGACGAGCTACCTGGTTTACCTCCACCGAGGGATGTGGAATTCACGATAGAGTTGGAGCCTGGTACGTCCCCATTATCGAAGGCACTGTGTCGGATGGCCCCGACCGAAGTACAGCAACTAAAGAATCAACTGGAAGAATTGTTCGAGAAAGGTTATATCCGACCGAGTGCATCCCCGTGGGGAGCACCAGTATTATTTGTCAAGAAGAAGGACGGTTCTTTTCGTTTGTGTATTGATTATAGCGAGTTGAACAGGGTGAAGATCAAGAATAAGTATCCTCTACTTTAGGGAGTTTCAGTATTTTCCAAGATCGACTTAAGATCTAGATATCATCAGTTGCGAATTCGAGAGTCGGATATCGCGAGGACGGCATTTCGAACACGCTATGGTCATTATGAGTTCGTGGTAATGCCGTTTGGGTTAACTAATGCACCTGCGGTATTTATGGAATTAATGAATCGGGTTTTCACTAACTATTTGGACCAGTTCGTGGTTATCTTCATTGATGACATTTTGATTTATTCTCGTGACCGAGAGGAGCACGAGGTTCACCTTCATCAGGTTCTTGACGTGTTGAGAGGGGAGCAACTCTATGGAAAGTTTTCCAAATGTGAGTTATGGATGTCCGAAGTGACGTTTCTCGGACATGTAATTTCATTAGACGGTGTACGTGTTGATCCCCAGAAGACAAAGGCTATCCGAGATTGGCTACCTCCGAAGAATGTTAAGGAAATCCGAAGCTTTCTCGGATTAGCCGGTTATTATCGGTGGTTTGTGGAAGGATTGTCTAAAATCGCTCAACCAATGACGAACCTTTTGCGAAAGGATAAGAAATACACGTGGTCCGATGCGTGTCAGCAGAGTTGTGAGGAATTCAAGAGCTGGTTAATTTCAGCACCCGTCTTTTTCTTGCCACAAGGGACGGAAGGATTTGTAGTTTATAGTGACACGTCCGGACACGATCTTGAATATTATAGTTACCATGGCAAGCGAACCGCAAACAATAAAGTGGGGAAAATGTTCAAAAACAAGGCAAAGGGGTCGACTCTCGGACCAATTTTTCCGAAATGCTAATTCTTCACCCCGTGGGTCGTTTTTCACCTACGACAACAAATATGAAATATAAAATGAAGATTAGAAAACAAAAATCAAGTGTCTAACAAGCAAAATACGTAAAGTACGAGAAAACAAGGGAATGAAAAGAAAAGAGAACAAAACACTAGAAAGTACAAAAATGAACAAAAACAAGTAATGAAGGAAGAGCTAGGGTTGCCTCCCAAGAAGCACTTGTTTAACGTCACAGCTCTAAGACCTTAATCACAAATCAACCGGGATCCAAAAACAAATAATGATCATGCCACCCCTTTGTATTCTCCACGAATAAAAGCTAGCCCGTAATGTAGTAGAGACGAACATTGAAAAGGATTATCTCGATGTTCTTGCCGAAATGCAAATCAGCAACCATATAGACCATAATGGATGAGTAGACGCCACGGGGGAATGACACACCAAGGGTGTCCTCATCGAAAGTGAATAAGTCGGTCGATCAAATAGATGGGACACCGGTCCCCCGAAATATGCTAGTTGACTTTTTATTATCGAGCTCATTAGATGGTAAGATAGGCAAATCATGATCAGCCGAACTCGTATTTCAAGCACAAATGTCAACATCGAGCGAGAAAATAATAGCAATAGACACCAATTCCCCCATAATTTAGATTCCTCCTCGGTATCAATAATCGCATCGATAAATCCTTTCACATATATCGCTTAAGCTAATATCATCACCATTGATCACTGAAAATTTTGTGACCTAGTGATTCTCGAAATCTATGAAATAACATGAAAAATGATCCAAAATATCGATCAGCTATTCTGCTCACATATGGCCTTTAAGCTTATCACATCATCATTCTCCAATGAAAATGTCGTGACCCTAGAACTCTCAATGCTGGTAATAAAAAAATAAGAGTATGACTCCAAATAAGGATCACCAGACTCGTTTCCTTCCTCATATGCCATACATCCCACATCATGGTTTACTAAAAATGGCTCCTTATTCGCCTCCACGTCATTCTCAACTGCATGTAGAGCCTTACTACCCATGTCATCCCTGTCGATAAGAATCTATAATTTCCTCACTTCATGTTTCATCCTTGTGAGCCCACTCTCTTAAGAGATGGCTCATAGACTCACACATATTAATAATCCATTAGGCGGACTGGATTATATTTTGCAAGACACATCCATGTGCTCTTCGGCTTGGTGCATGAAGCTTTCGTTGGATTTTTGCAAGAAGGCGTCCCTTAAATTTGAAAATAAAACTTCACATGCAACTTGTTGAGGTAAGACGGATGTTCGGTTGGTTGATAGGAAAATTTACCACTTGATTGGTAAGGAAAAGGCGTTGACACACTTGGTTGAACTTCGCATTGATGATTATCGGCATGCGATGAGAAAGGAGCAACATTGTTGGAGTATGAGAAACCATGGGCTGGAGGATAGGTAGGACAATGAGAACTCGATTCATAGGCATATGAGGAGTGGGATGTATAGTACTCACTGGACTCCGAAGGATAAGCATTGTAATCTTGAGGCGACGACCATTGATTATGATAATAATAGTTGTACCTATATGGAGATGGTCAGCAGTAATTTCATAGCTTGGTCGAGCGGATAAGAGTAGAAGTTTGGAGCCGATGAAGGATTATTCTGCGAATAGTTGGGACTAGGCTCCACATATGGCGTAGTCCATTGATTTTGCTTATAAGGCTCCAAAGGGGTTGGGCGACTATAATGAGAAGTAGACGACTCGTTCATTAGGTTGATAATGCGGTTAAACATGACCCTATAATTTGAATCAAACGCTTGGTCCTTGCTCATAGAAGGTGCCGCATCAAAAGCAAAGTTGATATATCCATTGGTGCCTTTAATGGTAGACCTTGCACAAGAACAGAAGATAAAAGGTCAAATCAAGGGAAGTACGAGCAAATATGTACAAAGTGTGAAAGCAAGCAAATAGAAATAAATATCAAGAATGAGACTAAAAAATGAAAAAAATGAAGCGACACTATATCCGTTTATGCAAAATTTATTTACAAGCACTCGTTAAATTCTCCCAGCAACAGCGCCAAAAGTTGGTTTCCCAGAATTTAGACTCTTACTTAATCTCGCCTGTAAGAGAAAGGAGTCAACTTGTTGGACTGGTAAATCAACTTTGGTCAATCTCTCGAGGAAATATAGAAGGAGGCATCAATGGATAAAAATGCGAAGGAATGAAGACATGTGCTAAATACAAAGCTAAGTCCTAACAATAAGGTGAATGATTATCAACTAGGAAATATAAAGTACGAGATAAACAAAGTAATGAGAACAAGTAAAGCAAGCAAGTAAAAGCGAGTAATTTGCAATATAAGAGAAAGCAAGGAAAATGCAATATTTAGGGATCAGATTCCTTATTATCAATTTCCGCTACCATGTCACATTAATCAATCGCTTGGAGTGACAAATAGATAGACGATGTCCTCTCGAAGTTACACCTACTAATTACCCGTCCAGGTAGATAATAGCCTTCTGGATTATATCTAGGTTCTAAACCAAGTACTCTCCTTTCGAAATCCATACTTGGCCTCTAATCGACCAAAAATAATCAAGATGTGTCCGATAATTGATTAGAGATGCCATTCAATTAGAGTAGAACAAAATTTATCAAGCAAAATAAAGCTCGGAGTGTGAATTAGATTTGCAAAGCCCTAAACCTACAAAATCAGCCATGATAATTAAGGAGAAAAGCAATTCATGAAAACAATTAAGAAAGCACGAAAAATTAAAAACATACACTTGAAATCTTGAATAAGAAATTGACATCTAGAGACTTCAATTGAATCCAAAATGCTTCTAATTGGACGAATTAAATCTAGATTCTAGTGCTTGATTTGAAATTGAAAAAGAAAATAGAAGAATCAAAATAAGAGGAAGAACACCCCCAAATCCTACTACCCCTGAAATTCTCTATCTAAGATTTGAAAAAATAAAATGTGAAAATGTCATGTTGTGATGTTTGGATCTAGAACACACTTATATAGTGTGGGAACATAGCCCCAACGGCTTAGGATTGTATACTCCAACCTGTAACTAACTATGAGAATATTAATTATATTTAATCACATGTCTTGCATATTTATTCACGTTATGGTTATGCAAATGAAATATTCAATTATTTTACATTGTAGATAATATGATGTGTTGGTGTCACATGGTAGATCACATTATCGGTGCCTTATAAAATTATATAATACTTCACAACTTATATAATTATTAGGCATTATGTGAAAGGTTGTAGTGTGTGCTTGAGACTAGTTGGTCTTGACTATTAGCATGTATTAGCGTATTTGCATACATTGAACTGGATCGAAGTGATATAGTGTCTTTTGTACTGACTGTAAGAAGAACGTAAATCTCGGATAATTTTCTTAATTCTAAGTATATAATATTTAATTGTGTATTTCTAATATTTATTACTTTGTTTTACTATGGGTGAGAGTCAATGTGATTGACTCAATAAGCTTCGTATTTTGGGCAATAATATTATTTATATGACACTTATTATTATAACTATAAATTGTGTCCCGACTCATGCGGGTTGATGATGTCCCCTCGAGGAGCTCGATAATGATTATTATATTAAACCCTGCAGGTGGATTTAATTCCGATATAATAATAAGGTTCGAGTGGTACTCTTGGATAAGATATTAATTAATTAAAGCTGTCAGTAGCTTAAAATTAATTAATGGACATTCGATATCTTAAACACGAGAAATAATATATATCGGATGTTTTAGCCGTGCCTAATACATGAAATAAGGCTCTGCAGCCCCTTCCCCTAAGTAGTGGTACCGAGGGTAAACTCCCCCTTTGTGCGCAGAACGCCGAGGGTGTTCAGGTCTTTCCCCAGCCTCTTCTCATCAATGGACTCCTGAATGAAGGAATGTTAAATAAGGAGCCCGATTTCATAAATTGGGGTTTGGCTTGTAAGTGTAATATTGGTTCTTTAGTGGACTGAATTGATATTAGTAAACTCTACCATATAAGGAAATAAATAAATATGGAAAGTTGGGTTGCACTAGGAGTCCTAACCCTAATCCTCCTTAAGATCCTTATAGTAGTCCAAAAGCCTATAAATAGAGAAATTATGGGGTTCGGCCTAAAATTACTTCTCCATACACAAGAAATTTCGATTTTTCTTCTTAGTGTTTAATTGTGGATCTTGACTTGTGTCTTTGATTCCACAATTGAGATAACACTTTAATTCTTGCTACATATCGGAATTGCTCGAAGAAAAGAAAATCGAGAGTTGTGAGAAATAAAATTTCGGTCGATCCAATTTTATCCAAGCAAGATTCGGTAGCTCGTTGCCCACACAACGTCCGGATTAAGGCGGATCATACTCTAGAAGATCTAAAGGTAGAAACAGAAGAAGATCAAGGAGCAAGCAACCACTACGCTTCAAAAGGTAATATCCTATGATCTTTGATCTAGATTAGGATATTAAATTTACCACCATATTTATTTAATAAATAATAAATAATATTTAAATTGCTTATTAATCTTAGTAGTTAATTAATTAGCATGCCCAAATAGGTTTTGTGCTCGTGGTTGCGTAAAACGCTTTAATCAAACTTTTCCCAACTTCATCTCTGCTGCGTTTTATTTCCAACATTTGGTATCGGAGCCAGATTTTAGACATTTGCTATTTTAATTAATTTTTGGTGATTAATTGATAATAATTTAAATATTTATGTAATTTGATGTTGGAATATTTTTCTAGATATGTTCTTGCAGGGAATATGATCCAATTATCATGGTTATATGAATGGTTAATTTTATTATTTATGCAATTGTTGGTTTTGGCCGATTTTGAGGCATGCAATGGTTTTTCCAATGAGAAAATCTTCGGGTAGAACTAGGATCTTATTTTTTCGTGTAATCTTGCTGTAAATTCGATATATTTTATTTTGTGTAATATTGTAATCGAATTCGGAGAAGACGAAATCGCGAAGAAGTAGAGCAAAACCGGGACACCAGGACTACTGGACAGCCGGTCGAACATCAGCACGCGGCATCGCTGACAAGATCGGCATCCGGCCGCCGAGCAAGACGTGGCATGGCCGCCGAGGGCCGCAGTGACTGCTCGGTGGGTTCGCCGGTTCGGGTTGGGTCGTCCAGTTTTTGGTCTGGTCCGTTTCACCGCTGTTCGTTGAATTTTTTTTATGTAATTATTTTTGCATAAAAGTGAAACTTTAATTTTAGAAATCCACGGCCCAGGCGGGAAGGATTGACGAGATGCTTGATCCAGTGGGAGAAATCGAGTCGAAGATTTTCCCGGATTCAATTCAAGGAAGAAGACCATGATAATTGGATAATTTAATTATCCATGCTTTTATTTTGGTTTTTACTGTTTTGATGTATGCCATGTATGAATGTATGCGTAGCATGATATGTTTCTTGCATGTTAGGATGAGAAAATTAAAAACCTTAAGGCTAAAATAACTAAGTGATTAAATTGCTTTATTTATTTTTAAAATGAAATTAAATTGGCCTCCATAATTAATTTAAATTGTGAAGTAATTAGCATGCGACATTAGGGTCTTCCTCCATATCGGATGTGCTAATTTTAGGTTCACTAGTTTTAAATTTCTAATGATAACAAAAGGTAATTATGATAGGATCTCTCCATCTATAGGACTATTATTTAAAAAATAATATTTTAAGGTTGTTAAATTATGGTGTTCACTTAGGTGTATTAATTAATAAGCTCCCCATCGAAATCTATGTTAATTAATACATGGCCAAGAGGAACCAACTATTAATTTTGCTTGTCATAACGTAAAGTGACTAGATAGTAAAATTAAAGATTTAAAACTCTACTTGAAAAATATGTATATAAACGTCCACACGATCGTGGCTTGCATATACGGGTTTCTTCTAACTGAGGAATACCCATTGGAGCCAGATGTGGATTCGACACCCGATGAGGTGAAATAAGTCCACAGATGGAAGAAATCTGATGAGATGGCTCGCTATTACATCTTGGCTTCTTTAGAAAATGTATTGCACCATCAGCATCAGAGTATGGGCACAGCAGCGGAAATGATAAAAAATATCGGCGAGATGTTTGGTTATTAGAATCGGGCGGCTAGGCAAAATGCTATGAGGGTCTTGATGACGACTGTAATACCCGGGGGTAATTTTTTTTCTTTTTTCATTTCACTGTTGAGTTAAACGTATTCGTTTGGAATTGTACAAGTCTTGTTGTTTGGACTGGTACAATGTATATTGCATTAGGATATTTCGGGATCGAAATATTTGTGTTTGTCATCGGTATTGTTTCGTCGTTTGGATGTTGCTTGGAGAGTTTGGATTTTTGGCTAAGTATACTAGCCATAGCGTACGCTAAATGGGTAGCATTACTTACGCTATGAGATAGGTACTATGTACGTTAAACCTATATGGTTACGTACGTAATGAGTGGTGGGTTATAGGAACCTTCCTCGTGGTTAACTTTCGGCTGGTAGGGCCGGGTATCTTTCGACTAGATCTCACTATTGCAGTCAACAGATCCTTACGTACGTTAGGAGGTGAGATCTACGTACGTAACTCATGCAACTTGTTAACGTATGTAAAAGGTGGTTGTTTATGTAAGTTAAGGTCTTCACATTCTTGGTCAGCCAGTTTTAGACTAGCATTACGTACGTTAAGCTACTGATATAGCATACGTAATGGTCCTTATGTATGTTAGTCTTGGTGTATAGCGTACGTAATGAGCTTGTCAGTTTATATATTTTGGTTTCATATTTCATTTCTTCACGAACCAAAACTTCCTTTCTCTCCCTAGAACCGTCCCTCTGGACTTGTTCTTGATATTTAGCCTCTTCCAATATGTTTTTGATCATCATAACTTCATTTGGAGCTTGGAGTTGGAAGCTAGTTGGTGCTCCTTTGGTGTTTGGAGAGTTCTTCTTGCTCTTCATTGGTAAGTTCTCTTAATCTCTTGTTCTTCAAGTGATTTTCGAAGATGATGATGATGTTGTTGTTGTTTTCCTTGTATAGTTGGTGATTGTTAGACTATATCATGATTCTTGATGAGTTTCTATAACTTATGATGAAGAACATGATGATTGTGGTTTGAGGAGGAGTTGTTCTTGATGTTTTATGATGTTTGGAGGTTTTAATCATGTCTAGGAGGGATTATGCTAAGAATGTTATATGATTAACATAGTCTTGATATGATTATTGTTGTTGGTTGTGGTTTTGAGGGATTATAACCATTTTTGTAAGGAATTATGATGAATTATGTAATGAATATCATATCTTGAAATGGTTGATTTAATCTTATTGATTAATCCGAATTCATGATGGATTGGAGATTGATTATCGTGTTGATATCATGTTTGTTGTTTTGGTGATGTTCTTGAGGTGATAGTGATAATACTGATGATATTATCATTATAGGAGGATCAATTTGATGTTGTTCTTAAGTGATTTTTGTTGAATTGTTTTCACAATTGTTAAAAACATTTGATCATATCGATCATTGAGGTGTTGGAGGAAGTTAGAATTCATAGTTGAGAACTGTGGTATTCGTTTGTGGAGTTTAATCGATTCGTGATCGAATCGGGTTGTCCTTGGTGTTGTTTTCTATTGATTTTGAGTTATTGAATGAATTGTATTTCATTCAAGGTTGTTCGAGTGGTTGTGATCGTCGGAAAGCGCCGTTCGTCGTTTTGTGGGAGGACGTTGATCGTGGAAGGACTTTCTCGCCTTTGATTTGAGGCAAGTTTTATACTTGTACTAGTCAATGAGATTAATGTTATCATATATGTGTATGAATGTGTGTATCATTTCGAGACTTGATCTCTTTATGATTTTGTTGATATCAGGGGATTGTTTGATATGACACCCTTCGGCAAATTATGCCAAATGTTATTGTTGTTCGTAAATGGCCAGTTCAAGATATTGCGATACTTGTTGGTAATATTGTTGTCAATAGCCGGTTCGCGGTATCGATGTATCGATTGTTGTTGCTGATATTGATGTCGATTTAAGACATAGTTGTGATCATTGTTATTGATATTGGTGTTTTGTTATTGATGTTGTATTGGCCGATTGAAGGCATTGACGTGTTCGATTTTCCTATTCATTATCAGTAACCGATTAAAGGTGCCGAGACATCCGTGGTATTGTTGTTATCGATTGGTCGTTCTAAGGTAATCGAGGTATTGAATTGGGATTATCGAGGATAGTTCCCATCCATTGAGTCGTTGTTATCGATGAGCCATTCTAAGGTAATCGAGGTATTGAATTGAGATTATCGAGAATAGTTCTCATCCGTTGTGTCGTTGTTATCGATGATCCATTCTAAGGCAATTGAGGTATTGATTTGGGATTATCGATGATAGTTCCCATCCATTGTGCCGTTGTTATCGATTGGCCATTCTAAGGCAGTCGAGGTATTTGAATTGGGACCGCCGAGGACAGTACCCATTCGTGAGTTGTTTTTGTCGTGTTGGCCGGCTCAAGGCAGCACACTATCATTCTTGTAAACTCGGTAATTTTGTGATCGTCGAGGGTTGAGGATTCCAAGATTTTTGTGTTGTGATTTTTAATCGTGTTAATCGGTCCTAAGGGATTGTGATCCCATAATGGTTGTTTTGGATATTGTTGGTCGTGTCGGTCTTTCATCTGTGTCTCATTGTTCACTTTGGTGAGTCTTTTGATCCTTATTGGATGTGTTATCCTTTGAGTTCGTTGTCATGTTGTATCGTGACATATCTGGAATCATATCTGCGTTCCGATTGGTTATTGTGTAGGATTTTTAGCCAGGCACATATATAGTCATGCGCGGATGTATCCGTATTGGACTGTGCACACGAGACGTAGTTTGTGAGGCTAATTAGGTACATTGTCCCACGTATATCCTGGATTCCGTATATGGGGTGGACATGTACACTGACACCTTTCCGGAGCGGGCGTACTGTGATGTCCCTTTTGAGCCTTATTATTTTGGTCGTTCATATTCCATGTTGTATTGGATATGTCCAACGATTTGCAACTGGTTGTTCATACGCCGAGGGGTATGTTCGACAGTCGGGTTTGTTTCCTTGAGATCCGTATTGTGATGATGTATAGCTTCGGCTTAGTGGTTTTCAGGCCATTGTGATGTTTTGGTATTTCCGTTGGAGCCTTCGGGCGTTATGATTCATATCTATTTTAGTGTTGGCTTGGTTTATCTTCGGGTAATGTACTTCTGTGTTCTTTATTGATGATTCGCCGTTGGGCACTTGTATTCTAAACTGTTGAACAGGTACCGATTGTATGCCGCCGGCATAGTTTCTCACGAATGCTCGATTCTTACTTTGATTTGTGAGAATCTTGTACTACCATTGTTGTACTGTTTATTCTACCTTTGGATGCATATCATGTTGTACATGCATTTGATATTCATTATCTAGATGACTGACCCCGTGGGGGCGGAACATGTTTACATGTTTTAGGTGCTTGCGAGGAAAGAGTTGAGACACAGGGGCATGACGATGGCGACGAGGCATTCGAGCGATACTAGTCCGAGATGTTTTGGTATTCATGTCGGTCAGACAGTTTGGAGTACTCTAGCTTTGTCAGTTGTTGTCATTTTGTATTAATCGAGCAAGGCTCGTAGATGTTTTTGTATTTTTATTTTGGCCATATAGGCTCACTTTTGTCGTTGATATTCTATATCGAAATATTATGTCAGATGTCATAGTAGGGACTGTGATTCCCCTTTTGATCAGTTTGTTGTATTTTGGTCGTGTTCGCCTGGTGGATCTCCTGGTGTGGGGTCCACGGCACTGTAACCCAATGGGATTTGGGGGTGTTACAGAAGATGGTATCAGAGCATTGGGTTGTGAGATACCCTGATACGTGAGTTATGTGGCTCTACCGATGCAGTACTAATGGGGCTGTCAGGTTATGACAATCTGGACAGTCGGGTTTTGTGAGTCGTGATAGTTGGACGACTGTATGAGTCATTCTTTCATCGAGTCGTCGTTAGTGAAGACTAGTATCGTAAGACCTCGAAGCTTCGTATGACCTGTGTAAGGACTCGATTCTCTTTGTGTTCATACATTAATTATGTCATTGATTATACATGTTTTGTTGAAACATGTATGTAACATTTGTATTATGATTCACTCATGATTATTTGTTTTGGGATGTGTGATCTCTGTATTGGCTATGATTAGCATGATTGATGTGATTGTCTATCTGTTGAGAATGTATACTCGTGTTTGACTATTGACTTAGCATTCTGATTTGGCTGTTGAGACGTATTTGAGTTATGATCATGATCGAACGCTATTCTTTCAGTATGGAAAGAGGAATCTGAAGACGTGGCAGAGGGGGTAGAGGTTACAGAGCAGGAAGAAACTCAGAACCTCATGTTTATGCACGTGCGATGCTGAGATGGATCAGAGTTCGTCCGGTAGTGGTACCTACGCGACCGATTTTCCTTCCGGACGTCATACTCGAGAGGTCGATCAGACTGAGAGTGGACACGTCGACTCTTTATTGCTTATGAGGGGCATGATGGCCCAGATAATTCAGATGACGCAGATAGTGGAGACCATGCAGGCCTCGATGGTTCGTGGTGCACCGCAGCTGGGATTCCAGGTGCCGTTTCATGGGCAGACTGGGGGACTGAGTCAGATTGTTGGCGATATCTCTCGTCAGAGGCCGCCTATTATTGAGGGTTTGTCGGAACCAGCTGACTTTGTTTATTGGCTTGAACATTTCGACAAACTCTTCTATGTGGTTCAATGTCCGGAGGAGAGTAAGGTGGCAATTGCGGCTTACTATCTGAGTAAGGGCGCTTATTCTTGGTGGCTTTCTGTGAAACCCACCAATCGTGATTGTGTTTGGAGAGAGTTCAAGACTCTCATGTTATAGAGGTATTATCCGGCTCCACTTCGTGAAGCCAAGCTGTCAGAGATTTTGAACCCCTGTCAGAGACTCTGCACCTCTCTTCTATCGGCCGAGGGATTACCATTACAAGCTCGTCTTTTATCGTTCCGAGTAAAACCGTTTTTCCTTTTCTATTGGACAAGGAATCAACCACTCTATCTTTCTATTGGTACTAGATAAATCTCACTAAGATAGCGATTGTTATTCTAACAATGCCGGATCATTGATCCTAATAACACTAAATCCAATCGTATCTTTTCTTTTTCTCACTCGTGTATGATTTTGTGTATAACACTCAATCACTCTAATTTAAGCTCAAGAACAACAACTATAATGTTTACAATGATATCTCAAGTGTATATGAATTGCTCAATGTTGTTGTGTGTAACGATACCAACTCATTTGGTATTTATAGCCTTCTTCCACAAACTAGCCGTTACTGCCAGTTGTTATTTAGCGTGCGCTAGGCTGACTTCCTTAGCATGCGTTATTGCATGTATTTAGCCTTAACGTACGTTATGTACTATTACGTACGTTTAATGTCTTCCAGTTTTAGTCTAGTGGCTTCTCTCCTTCACAGTTAGCGTGCGCTAACACTTTCTTGTAGCTTGCGCTAATCATGCATCATTGCATGCGTCATATATCCGTTTATACTTTTTGACTTGTAGCAGATTCTCCCTAATAGATTGATTGACTTGATTCAAACTTTGATATTTAGCATGCGCTAAATATTATCTCTTGTGTGCGCTAAGCTTACTTCACTGCATACGTCATTCTGTGTTTGAATCTCTTCACAATGGTAACATGGGATCGATATCGTGTGTTAGTTATACTGTTTAGCGTGCGCTATCCTCATCAGGTGACTTCACTTCAGGTTACTTTGAACTCGTCTGATCTGCAGCCGGGACTCGTTAGCGTGTGCTAACTTATATGTCTAGCATGCGCTAGCTTTGTATTTTGTCCATCTTTTTGCGTCTTTGTCTGCTTCATTGTTTTGCTTCGCCTCTTTGTTGTTTTGTTTTCTTTAGCAACTTAATCATCAAAACGTTATTTATTAATATGTGGAATAAACATTCCAACAATCTCCCCCTTTTTGATGATTACAAAACAACTATTTGAATTGGATAAAACCGGCAAAATAAGAATATATATATATATATATATATATGTGTGTGTGTGTGTGTGTGTGTGTGTGTGTGTGTGTGTGTACGTTTCAAAGTTTTCGACTTTGATCGTTTCGTTAGTTTCACCCATCCTCTTTCTTTTTCCTGTCTTTTTCGACTTCTTTGTTTTTCATTTTTCAACTCCTTCCTTTCTCCCCCTTTTTGTATGCTTTCTTCTCCTTTTCGACTTCTTCGGTTTTTATTATTTTCTTCTCCTTTTTACTTTTTATTTTTCTCGTCATATCTTTCATGACGCTTTTATCCGATTCAACTTCTTCTCCCCCTTTTTGTATTCAGCAAAAAGTGAAAAAAAATATAAAGGGTACCAATTTGAATATAGAAAAAAATATGCATGAATATAAAAATTATGCAATAATACAGGGAATATCTCCCCCACAAAGTATTATCTCCCCCTTTGTAAAATATCAAAAATTAATTTTTGGGGATCCAACCGAAAGTTGGTTTTTCTTTCGAGACGTAGACGATATTTGAAGCAATTGTTCCTTTGGGAACCCAAATTTTCTTAACTTTAATCGTCCGTCTTGGGCTTTTGGAGTTTGAAATATGGTGCCCTATTTTCAAACATTTTTCACACCGGGGTATTTTGAAATTTACGGATTCATTTTTAAAACGTGGTTTGAATCCTAACCCCTCTTTGTTTAACGTATATTTCTGAACCGAGAGCATGTTTTCAAATTTCTCGTTTCCGAGAGAAAATTTCTTCGTTAAATTTTTGAGCTCGGTTTGAACTTTAACAAGATCATTCTTTAAAATATTCTCATTTTCAATGCATTTTGAATGATCGATCTCAACAGATTTTCCCTTTTCAAGACTTTTGAAAATCTCATTTTCCAATGATTTATTTTTAGTTTGAAGGGATTTGATTTCTTTTAAAGCATTTTGATAATCGGTATGTAATAACTCGAATGCTTCAAAAAGTTCGTCATAAGGCTAGGAACAAGTTTTTCAATGAAACAACTCATTGAGATAGATTTTATTAAATGTTTTGAATCTAATCATCATTAGAATACTTTGAGCCAATAGATTTTGCCACGTCGGCATATAATGTATTATGTTGATTTAGTGTATAGCCTGGTAGATCTTCATGGGGAGGTCTGCAGCATGTAATATTCCCAGTTTGATTCTGGGGGTGTTACATGCCATAGGTCTCCAGTGTCACTTCTCCTAGCTTTCTCAACGTAGGCTTCTTCAGCTGACATCACACAGATAGCCTTCATTTTTGGTCCTTCCACGAATGGTGTACCTACGACTTTCAATTCACGATACACTTTCACATCGTTCTGGCCAAACAACATATAATTACCTGAAGCAGTTAATTATGGTACTGACAATAGGTTCCTCTTCATCCCTGGGACATAATAGACATTGTCGAGTTGTACTTCTTCATGTCCGTACCTTTGTGGAAGTTGTGTCTTGCTAACATGGGCTATTGGCAATTGTATGTTATCAGCTGTCACAATAACTCGATCTCCATTGTACTTGGTCATACTTACAAGCTTCAACTCATCTCCGGTCATATGATTGGAACAACCAGAGTCAACGGTTCAGTCATTCTTGTAATCGACTAACTGCTCGCATACCGCATTAAGTGCGAATTTCTCTCTTGGGCCTTTCCCCCGTGTATCAGCAGCATCTACCTCCTCGGCAAGGAAGGAATTCTCGAAATACCAGTCTTCTTCTCCTGGAGCCTCGTCCTTAGATGTTGTTGCAACATTTCCTTCTGTTCTCTTGGAGCAGCAATGTCTTGCATAATGTCCTTTCTTGCCGCAATTGAAACATTCGTCACTTTGATGATCCTTTTGTTGCCACCGGTTCTGACCATTTCAATTATGCTGAGCTACTCGAGCTCCCCCTGACTGGAAACCTCTATCTTGGTTTCCTCGAACATCTCTTTCTTGATTGTTGAATCTCCCAAAACCACGTCCTCTTCCGCGTCCTTGATTGTCTCCTCTATTAGTGAAAAGGGTTGTCTCTTACACAATTCATCTCACGCAATATATCTGAAAAATTGCTCTAACAATCAAGCTAAACAAGAGCAGTATATTTCCTCAGCATACAACAGTATCTAAGTGAAGAAATATATAAAGTCCTCAATGCAAACAGCACAGCATACAACAATCGCTGGTTAAAGCAAAAAGCTGCTGTTTAAACTTGTTCTGCCATCTTTACCGTGAGATAAACCTTAGCCCTCCGTGGACTAAGTCCTTGCTATTTCTGACCTGTGTGGGAAGAATAGCATTGAAGAAGAATCTTCGATCTGTGTGAGAAGAAGTAAGTCGAAAGAGTTGAATCCAATCTATGTGAACGACCAAAGCTGTGGTCCCTGTATCCATTTGTGTGAACGATACAGAGACATGTTTAGATAAAGTCATGTAGTTGTGTACGTAATGATTTTAATAAACGTTTTACTCCTGTGTGGAAGACTAGTGGACGTAGAGGGGTTTACCTCGAACCACTTATATTTGTGTGTTATTTACATTTCGTTCTTACATTTTCACTTATAATTGTGATTTAAAGTATACATTGTGAAAACCCTATACGCATCAAGCAAACAGGAGAGTACCTAGTTGTTGTACTTACATCAACTCACAATTAGACTTCCGCTATGCAATTAACTTCGAAAAACTTACAGTTTATTGTATTCTCACTTTCTAAGTTGTTTACTGTATACTCTATGGCGAACAAGTGGTATCGAAGAGGTTGATACTAAAGAGAATCACTCGATTTTTAACTAAATTAGATCAACAAATCACTATCTTTGGAAAACTTTGTTTTATAATTTCATCATTTATCCTATGTATAAGATGGACTCCTCCATGATAAATAAGGTTCCTATATATTCTATTAACGAATTTGATGACTGCAGAATTAGAATGGAAGCCCGTCTTGCAGCCATGCATGAAGAGATGATATATGTTATCCAGGAAGGACCTATCAAGATTATGAAGGTCAACACAGCCCAAAGAATGGAAGGGCAACCCTATGGTGATATGCTCGAGAAGGAGCACAATCAGTGGGCGAGTAATGAGCGCAAGTGTGCTAACCTGGACAACCTCGCCAAGAATGCGCTATTTATCACTCTCGACAAAGGCACATTATCTAAGGTAAAGAGTTGTCAGACAACCGAGCAAATCTTGGAGAAACTCAAGCTTATTTGTGAGGGTACTGAGCTCCCAAAACGAAATCTTCATGTAGTCGTGGGCAAGACTATTGCCGCCCTCGAATACACCGGATCCAAACTGCCTGACCACGATCACAAGATTGATGATCTTACAACAGTGGTTGGGAGGCTGGTCGACAGCGTCACTGATCTAAAGACCCAACAGGCCAAATCAATGAATCTCCTTCAAGACATTCATGGCAAGGTCTCGGATCTTGATGATGCCAAAAAGGTGGAAGAGTCCAGAGAGACTACCAGGAAGTGGAGGATGTAGAGAGAAAGAGAAATGGAGGCTGCATTAGAAGAAAGCTTCCCTTACAACTTAAAATGAAGTCTAAACACCATAAGGGTGAACAATTCACCCATTCGGAAGATTTGGTCCTTGCCTACGACGTCTCCCGTGAAGGACAAAGTATATATAGGGACCAAGGCAAAGACTCCTTAGTCAACTGGTGGAGTGGAACCAAACATGATCTTGCTCGGAAGACTTAGAAGCATTCTCATTATAGGAACTAACTTCTATCGGTTATATGCTGTATTGTATCCTAATGTATGCTCGTCGATGCAGCATTTATTTTTGTATCTTTCAAGACATGTAATTTTCAATCATCAACAAAGGTTTTGGTTTCTTGAAAGATTATAGCTCGTAATCTACTCTTACTATTTTTACTGTTTTGATTACAAAGTATTGACATATTCAACAAATACAAACTTGTTAATCTACGAGCTGTAAGAACTTATCTGCAAACAGTTCATATATTAAGTTGTATTCAATCTGGGTTCCATTCTGTAAAATTGTGCCTACGCGCCAATCATAAGTTAAGTTGTAATACACATAGTCCTGTAGGATTTTCATTTTAGAACTTGCTTGCGAGCAGTTGAATTTTTTTAGACTAAGTCATGAAGATCAGATCTTTCGAATAGAAGACCTGAAGATAGCCTCTCTGTATCTAGATGAAGTTTTGGCATTATCAAAAAAGGGAAATTGTTGGGATAAACACAAACTGTTTGGATAATCACCATCGTGCAGAAGTCTTCAAGATCAGCAATTCACTAAGTATGGAAGCTGTTAGGGAACTCCATACAGCACATCCATACAGCATGAGATCTTCCTACAGAGTCCAATCCTACAGAGACTACATCTTCACACACCAGAAGTTAAAAGTGTTGGATACAGCAGTCTGGGGGTAAGAGTTTTACTTAGGAAAAGTAAAACTCATCCCACATGACTGAAGAATAGCTTTAAACCATCGTTAAATAAAATTTATTTATTCATAATGTATTCACGATTAGATCAGTATTTATTACAGATAGGTCAACATTTAATGCAGCCGAAAGAGACAGTCTGAATGCGCTGAAGAGCATTTAATGCAAAGTCAAAAAGAATGCTTGAAGCATTAAATGTGAATTGCCTTTAATTAAAACATTATGCAGCCGCCAATCAGAGACATCTAAATCTCACCAACTGGCCAACAACTACATTCATAACGGATCTATTTTTAAGGTTATAAATAGCTCCAAGCAAGAGGACAATACACACTTACACAATTCATCTCGCGCATTATATTTGACAAATTGCTCTAACAATCAAGCTAAGAAAGAGCAATATATTTCCTGAGCATACAACAGTATCTAAGTGAAGAAATATACAGAGTCCTCAATGCAAACAGCACAACATACAGCAATCGCTCGTTAAAGCATAAATATGCTATTTCAACTTGTTGTGCCATCTTTACCGTGAGATAAACCTTAGCCCTCTGTGGACTAAGTCCTTGCTATTTCCGACCTGCGTGGGAAGAATAGCATTGAAGAAGAATCTTCGATCTATGTGAGAAGAAGTAAGTTGAAAGAGTTGAATCCAATCTATGTAAATGACCAAAGTTGTGGTCCCTGTATCAATCTGTGTGAACGATACAGAGACGGGTTTAGTTAAAGTCATGCAGTTGTGTACGTAATGATTTCAATTACTCCTGTGTGGAGGACTAGTGGACGTAGATGGGTTAACCTCGAACCACTTATATTTGTGTGTTATTTAAATTTCGTTCTTACTTTTTTCACTTATAATTGTGATTTAAAGTATACATTGTGAAAACCCTATACGCATCAAGCAAATAGGAGAGTACCTAGTTGCTGTACTTACAACAACTCACTATTAGACTTACGCTATGCAATTAACTTCGAAAAACATACAACTTATTGTATTCTCATTTTCTAAGTTGTTTACTGTATACTCTATGACGAACAAGTGGTATCGAAGAGGTTGATTCTAAAAAGAATCACTCGATTTTTAACTGAATTAGATCAAAAAATCACTAGCATTTGAAAACTTTATTTTATAGTTTCATCATTTATCCTATGTATAAGATGGACTACTCCATGATAAATAAGGTTCCTATGTTTTCTATTAACGAATTTGATGACTGGAGAACTAGGATGGAAGCCCATCTTGCAGCCATGCATGAAGAGATGATATATGTCATCGAGGAAGGACCTATCAAGATTATGAAGATCAACACAGCCCAAAGAATGGAAGGGCAACCCTATGGTGAGATGCTTTAGAAGGAGCACAATCAGTGGGCGACTGATGAGCGCAAGCGTGCTAACCTGGACAACATCGCCAAGAATGCGCTATTTGTCACTCTCGACAAATTCACATTATCTAAGGTAAAGAGCTGTCACACAAACGAGAAAATCTTGGAGAAACTCAAGCTTATTTGTGAGGGTGCTGAGCTCCCTAAAGGAAATCTTTGTGTAGTCGAGGGAAAGACTATTGCTGCCCTTGAATACACCGGCTCCAAAGCCTGACCACGATCACAAGATCGATGATCTTACAATAGTGGTTGGGAGGCTGGTCGACAGCGTCACTGATCTAAAGACCCAACAGGACGAATCAATAAAGCTCCTTCAAGACATTCATGGCAAGGTCTCGGATCTTGATGATGCCAACAAGGTGGAAGAATCCACAGAGACTACCAGGAAGTGGAGGCTGGAGAGAGAAAGAGAAATGGAGGTTGCATTAGAAGAAAGCATAGCCACTGCAATCGGACGACTAGCCGAACATGGTCCAGGTCAAGGAGTAAGAGAATACAGGGTAACTGGTTCTCGACCTGAGTTCTATGATCCCAATTACCCATCGAAGAGTACAGTATGAACGCCCGCTGAGATTTTGCTCCCAACAGACCGACATCCTTTAGCAGAGGATCTAAAAGCTTGGAAGAACAATGAACTGATGAGATACTTCTGTACTCTCATCAGGGAATCTGCCATGTTAAATAGATTTAAAACTTTGGAGGATGCCGCCAATGAGTTCTCAAGGCTACTGGAAGAAGAAAAGCTTCACTTACAACATAAAATGAAGTATAAAAACCATAAGGGTGAACGAGTCACCCATTCAGAAGATTGGATCCTTGCCTACAACGTCTCCCATGAAGGACGAAGTATCTACATGAATCGAGGCAAAGACTCCTTAGTCAACTAGTGGAGTGGAACCGATCATGATCCTACTCGGAAGACTTGGAAGCATTCTCATTATAGGAACTAACTTCTGTCGGTTATATGCTGTATTGTATCCTAATGTATGCTCGTCGATGTAGCATTTATTTTGTATCTTTCAAGACATGTAATTTTCAATCATCAATAAAGTTTTTGGTTTCTTGAAAGATTACAGCTTGTAGTCTATTCTTACTATTTTTACTGTTTTGATTACTAAGTAATGACATACTCAACAAATACAAACTTGTTAATCCACGAGCTATAAGAACTTGTCCCCAAACGTTTCATAGATTAAGTTGTATTCAATATAGATTACATTCTGTAAGATTGTGCCTACGCGCCAATCATAAGTTAAGTTGTAATATACTTAGTCCTGTAGGATTTTCTTTTTAGAACTTGCTTGCAAGCAGTTGAAATTTTTTAGACTAAGTCATGAAGATCAGATCTTTCGAACAGAAGACTTGAAGATATCCTCTCTGTATCTAGATGAAGTTTTGGCATTATCAAAAAGGGGGGAATTTTTGGGATAAACACAAACTGTTCTGATAATCGCCATCGTACAAAAGTCTTCAGAGTCAGCAATTTGCTAAGTATGGAAGCTGTTAGGGAACTCCATATAGCACATCCATACAGCAGGAGATCTTCCTACAGAGTCCAATCCTACAGAGCCTACATCTTCACACACCAGAAGTTAAAAAGTGTTGGATAGAGCAGTCTGGCTGTAAGAGTTTTACTTAGGAAAAGTAAAACTTATCCCACATGACTGAAGAATAGCTTTGTAAAATAAAATTTATTTATTCATAAAGTATTCACGGTTAAAGCAGTATTTATTGCTGATAGGACAGCATTTAATGCGGCCAAAAGAGACAGTCTGAAAGCATTGGAGAGCATTTAATGCAAAGTAAAAAAGAATGTTTGAAGCATTAAATGTGAATTGCGTTTAATTCAAACATTCTGCAGCCACCAATCAGAGATGTTTAAATCTCACCAACCGGCCAACGACTATAACGGATCTATTTCCAAGGTTATAAATAGCCCCAAGCAAGAGGACAATGCACACTTACACAATTCATCTCGCGCAATACATCTGACAAATAGCTCTGACAATTAAGCTAAGAAAGAGCAGTATATTTCCTGAGCACACAACAGTACATAAGTGAAGAAATATACAAAGTCCTCAATGTAAACATCACAGCATATAGCAATCGCTCGTTAAAGCATACAACTGCTGTTTCAACTTGTTATGCCATCTTTACTGTGAGATAAACCTTAGCCCTCTGTGGACTAAGTCCTTGCTATTTCCGACCTATGTGGGAAGAATAGCATTTAAGACGAATCTTTAATCTATGTGAGAAGAAATAAGTCTAAAGAGTTGAATCTAATCTATATGAACGACCAAAGTTGTGGTCCCTTTTTCAATCTATGTAAATGATACAGAGACATGTTTAGTTAAAGTTACGTAGTTGTGTACGTAATGGTTTTAATGAACATTTTACTCCTGTGTGGAGGACCAGTGGACATAGAGGTGTTTACCTCGAACCACTTATATTTGTGTGTTATTTACATTTCGTTCTTACTTTTTTCATTTATAATTGTGGTTTAAAGTATGCATTGTGAAAACCCTATACGCATCAAGCAAAAATGAGAGTACCTAGTTGTTGTACTTACAGTAACTCATTATTAGACTTTCGCTATGCAATTAACTTCGAAAAACATACGGCTTATTGTATTCTCACTTTCCAAACTGTTTACTATATACTCTATGACGAACAAGTGGTATCTAAGAGGTTGATTCTAAAAAGAATCACTCAATTTTTAACTGAATTAGATCAATAAATCACTAGCTTTTGAAACTTTGTTTTAGAGTTTCATCATTTATCCTATGTATAAGATGGACTCCTCCATGATAAATAAGGTTCTTATGTTTTCTATTAACGAATTTGATGACTGGAGAATTAGGATGGAAGCCCATCTTGCAGCCATGCATGAAGAGATGATATATGTCATCCAGGAAAGACCTATCAAGATATGAAGGTAAACACAGCCCAAAGAATGGAAGTGCAACCCTATGGTGAGATGCTCGAGAAGGACCACAATCAGTGGACGACTAATGAGCGCAACCATGCTAACCTGGACAACATCGCCAAGAATGCGCTATTTGTCACTCTCGACAAAGGGACATTCTCTAAGGTAAAGAGCTGTCAGACAGCCGAGCAAATCTTGGAGAACCACAATTTTATTTGTGAGGGTACTGAGCTCCCAAAAGAAAAAATTCATGTAGTCGAGGGCAAGACTGTCGCTGCCCTTGAATACAATGGCTCCAAACTAACTGACCAAGATCACCAGATCGATGATCTTACAACAGTGGTTGGGAGGATGGTCCACAACGTCAATTATTTAAAGACCCAACATTACGAATCAATGAAGCTCCTTCGAGATATTCATGACAATGTCTCGGATCTTGATGATGCTAAAAAGGGGTAAGAGTCCAGATAGGCTACCAGGAAGTGGAGGCTTGATAGAGAAAGAGAAATAGAGGCTGCATTAGAAGAAAGCGTCGCCACTGCAATTGGACGACTACCGGATGTGGGCCAAGTCAAGGAGCAATAGGATACATGGTAACTGGTTCTCGATTTGAGTTCCAGGATCCCAATTACCCATGGAAGAGTACATTACGAGCGCCCGCAGAGATTTTGCTCCCAACACACCGACAGCCTTCAGCAGAGGATCTGAAAGCTTGGAAGAACAATGAACTGATGAGATACTTCTGTACTATCATCAGGGAATCTGCCATATTCAATAGATTAAAAACTTTGGAGCATTCCACCAATGAGTTCTCAAGGATACTGGCAGAAGGAAAGCTTCCCTTACAGCTTAAAATAAAGTCTAAATGCCAGAAGGGTGAACGAGTCACCCATTCGGAAGATTGGATCCTTGCCTACGACATCTCCCATGAAGGACTAAGTATATACAGGGACTCCTTAGTCAATTGGTGGAGTGTAACCGATCATGATCCTGCTCGGAGGACTTAGAAGCATTCTTATTATAGGAACTAACTTCTGCCGGTTATATGCTGTATTGTATCCTAATGTATGCTCGTCAATGCAGCATTTATTTTTGTATCTTTCAAGACATCTAATTTTCAATCATCAACAAAGTTTTTGGTTTCTTGAAAGATTACAGCTTGTGGTTTACTCTTACTGTTTTTACTGTTTTGATTACGAAGTATTGACATATTCAACAAATACAAAGTTGTTAATCCACAAGCTGGAAGAACTTGTCTCCAAACAGTTTATAGATTAAGTTGTATTCAATCTAGATTACATTTTGTAAACGCGCCAATCATAAGCTAAGTTGTAATACACTTAGTCCTGTAGGATTTTCTTTTTAGACCTTGCTTGCGAGCACTTGAAATTTTTTAGACGATGTCATGAAGATCAGATCTTTCGAACAGAAGATTTGAAGACAGCCTCTCTGTATCTAGATGAAGTTTTGGCATTATCAAAAAGGGGGAAATTATTGGGATAAACACAGACTATTTTGATAATCGCCATCGTACAGAAGTCTTCAGCGTCAGCAACTCGCTAAGTATGGAAGCTGTTAGGAAACTTCATACAGAACATCCATACAACAAGAAATCTTCTTATAGAGTCCAATCCAACAGAGCATACATCTTCATATAGCAGAAGTTGAAAAGTGTTGGACACAACAGTCTGGCTATAAGAATTTTACTTAGGAAAAGTAAAATTCATCCAACATGACTGAAGAATAGCTTTAAACTTTGAAATAAACTTTGTTTATTCATAAAGTATTCATGATTAAAGCAACATTTATTGCTGATAGGACAGCATTTAATGCGGCCGAAAGAGATAATAGTCTGAACGCGCTGAAGAGCAATTAATGCAAAAGTCAAAAAGAATGTCTGAAGCATTAAATGCGAATTGCCTTTAATTCAATCATTCTGCAGCCGCCAATCAGAGACATCTAAATCTCAGCAACCGGCCAACTGCTACATTTATAAGGGATCTATTTCCAAAGTTATAAATAATCCCAAGCAATAGGACATTACACACTTACACAACTCATCTCGCGCAATACATCTGAAAAATAGACGTGACAATCAAGCTAAGAGAGAGCAGTATATTTTCTGCGTATACAACAGTATCTAAGTGAAGAAATATAAAAAGTCCTCAACAGAAGCAGCACAACATACAACTGTTTGAACTTGTTCTAGCATCGTTACCGTTGAGATCAACCTTAGCCCTATGTGGTCTAAGTCCTTGCTATTTCTGACTTGTGTGGGAAGAATAGCATTGAAGATGAAGCTTCGATATGTGTGAGAAGAAGCAAGTCGAAAGAGATGAAGACAATCTATGTGAACTTCCAAAGCTGTGGTCCCTGTATCAATTTGTGTGAACGATACAGAGATAGGTTTAGTTAAAGTCACGTAGTTATATACGTAGTTATTTTAATAAACGTTTTACTCCTGAATGGAGGACCAGTGGACGTAGAGGTTTCTACCTCGAACCACTTATATCTGTGTGTTATTTACATTCCATTCATATTGTTTTCATTTATAACTGTGATTTAAAGTCTATATTGTGAAAACCTTGTACGCATAGTTTTGTACATACAACAACTCACTATTAGACTTCCGCTAAGCAATTAACTTCGAAAAACATACAGCTTATTGTATTCTCACTTTCTAAGCTGTTTATTGTATACTCTGTGGCCAACAAATACACATCCACATGTATAAACACACGAACACAATAATCACAACCATCATAAATTTTCAAAAATGGAAATAACCAAGGACAATAACAAAACAAGAAGACATCACTACCGAATAATTCACATAAATCATAATCTAATTAGAATAAATAATCATCTCAGCCGAAAATAACATAAAATATATGGTTAAAGTACTTGCCTCGATAACTGGCACGTGAAAGCTCCGAAGGACATGGTGTGATACCTGAGATTTTTGTTTTTAATAATCTTGAATTATTTATCATTGCATGCTGAATATTTTTCAATTGTTGATTAATTAGGATTGATATTTATGTTGCATATTGCTTGCGTCATGCCGCGATACTCGTCGAGTGCGACTTGTCCTTGTATATGTCATACAGATCATGCGCATGTGTATATGATATGGCATAATGAATTTTTTTGATATTTCCTCTTAGAAAGTGTTTTTGGCTCGTAATATCCTTTTCTTTCGAGTCAGTTGCGTTCGAGGTTCTTTTAGGACCCCATCAGTCTCGATTCTAGCCTTCGTGTGCAGTACATGAGCAGGCACATGAGCAGGTGCTCGTGCATATGCTCGTGCAACATACATTGCTCGGGCAGAGAGCACACGACCAGGTGCACTATCTGGAGCATATGGTTGTACACCACTGTAAGTTTGGACTAATGATCATGTGAATGAGCGAACACATGAACATTTGGTCGTGCATAATGGATCGTGCGTCTCTGTGGGTATAAAATGGGACAGGTGAGTTTTCACTCTATTCTTCATTTTCTTCTCTCTTCCCTCGGTTGAACAGTTTTGGCTAGGGTTTCGACTCTTGGAATGATTTTACTCCATCTAAAGGTATTTTGATAGGATCTTGACGTGTATATCAACACCTAATCTTTGTTCTTTGTCAGATTGAGTTACTTTTCTTGAATCCCTAAGTTGACTTTTTGTGGCATTTTCTTGATTTTTATTCTTAATCTGATTTTGATGATCAGTTAGTGTTATATGATGTTAGTGATTGCATTATATGGATTGTTTATCCACATCTTGAATTCTGTCAAACTGATTGGTCATTTTAGTGTTCCTGATAAACCTTGAATATTTAATGTTTGATTAAATGTCTCAATATGGTTTTCTTCGGGTGTTGGGCGCATTTTCCGTTGTTTTTGGTTGTTGCTCTCCTTGAAATTATGTTGCTGTTTTCTGGCAGAGGTTGTAGATTCGGGTGTTCTTCAGAGTGTTCGTGTGTTGGTTATCGATGCAATTATCTTGTCTACATAAATTTTATCTTGTGAATTGAGGGTGTGTATTGGATTTGTGGTGGTTTGTTCATTCTTGATGATTGCAGATTATGTTTTGCAATCAACGAGAATATGTTAGTTGTGATGTTGTTCTTGAATTTTTCTTGTCGTGGAAATATGTTAATTGTGATGATTGTATCTGTTGCTTGTACACTCGAATGTGTATTGTGTTATGTTATTGATCATTGGATTTATTGAGTTGATTATGTAGTGTTTATCATGATGTGTGAAGTCGACAGTATGTAATGTGGTGATTGATCGTCTATGGCTTCAAGATAATAATGGTGTTATCATTCATTTATGTTCTCTGGTGTTTAGGCATTGTGTTTAATCAAGTAGGGTCCGTGGAGGCCTTTGGAGTTTCTTTTTTTTTTTTCGTTTGGTTCATTATATGTTTAAGAATCGAAAATTTTGATTAATTTTTATTTTTCGCTATAAATGTATTTTCAATGTTAATTATATCCATTGTGTGCGTATTATAAAATGGTTTTCTGGTACTTTATGAACTTGAGTATAATTTTGAAAAACTGATTCCCTAAAATATTTCAATGGTACATGTAAGCGGTATCTTAACATGCATTTTGGAAATTGATCGAGTTTTTGCAATCTGGTCATGTACTTTCAAATGGGTTCTTATGACTGTATTTGGAAGATGAATTTTGGAATTTCTTTGAGTATTTTGAAACATATTACCGTCACTATTCTTTTTGCATGTTTGGATATTTTAATCATCGTATTTGACTCAAGTATACGACTTAAAAATCATTCACACTCTAGATTTTGTATGTTCTAAGGAGGAATCATGATTTTAAATTTTTAGAAGATAATGAAAGGTGAAAACTTTTAAAGTTTTAATTAGTGACAATTGTCACGGGATGGGAGTTTTGCGCAGCTAACCCGTGCGGCACTTAAACAACTAAGCTGAGTCGAGTTGCTAAGTAAGCCTGAAAGTAACGAGAAAAGGGGCAATGGCACAAAAGAATTTTATTAAGTATGAATGCTTGAGTACAAGAGAGCTTTTACAATGCTTGATTGCTTGAGGATTTCTGGATGAGTGAGCAAATGAGGCTCCTCCCCCTTTTATACCAGCCTAGGAGAGTTCTGGAGTGGAACTCTCTAGATAGAACTTTCTAGATAGAACACTCTAGATACTTGTAGTACATTTACATGGGCATTTACATGAACATTCTACAAAGTGTGTAAGAAGTACATTTCTACATGCTTCTAGAGTCATCTACGAATTTACAAGTATGTAGAGATCTCTGGGTCTTTCTTGATCTTTCTAGAACCTTCCGGAACCTTCCGACACATAGAGACTCATGTTAGGGTCATCCGGGTCGCTTTTGCCCGACCCGTCACATCCTCCCCCACCTATTTCAGCGACGTCCTCGGCGCGTTCTCTTGTTTGAACCTCTTGATGTGATCTTGAAATTGCCAGAGTTCGTCTTCTCGTTCCCATGTTGCTTCGCTATCAGGGAGGTTTTTCCATTTTACCAAGTATTCCGTGCCGGGAGGCACGCCTCTCTTCCGAGTAACTCGTTCGGTCACAATATAGTCCACCTCCTTGTCGAATGAGGTGATTACGGAAGTAGGTGCACGATTTGACTCTCCTCGGTGCGGGTCTTCCGAGTCGGCATGGTAGAGTTTCAATTGGCTCGCATGGAAGACCGGATGTATTTTAAGTTTCGGAGGGAGTTGCAACATATAAGAGACATTTCCAACACGTTTGATTATTGTAAATGGTCCTTCGTACCTCCTCACCAATCCTTTGTGTACTTTGCGCAATGCCTTGAATTGGTTGGTAGAAAGTTTGACCATGACCTGATCACCTTCTTGGAATTTAATGTCTCTTCTTTTAGGATCAGCCCACTTCTTCATCTTCCGGGCGGCCTTGTCAAGGTAGGCGCGCGTAATGTCTGATTCCTCATGCCATTCTCGGGCAATGCGGTGAGCTGCGGGACTTTTTCCTTCATGTGTCGAGGCTACAGCATTTGGGGTTAGTGGCTGAAAACCAATAATGATTTCGACAGGGGACTTACCCGTTGCCTCGCTTTTCTGCAGATTGTAAGAAAACTGGGCCACATCAAGTAATCTTGGCCAGTCCTTCTGATGGGCGCTCACATAGTGCCTTAGATATAGTTCCAGCAAAGCATTGATTCGTTCGGTCTGTCCGTCTGTTTGGGGATGGAAACTTGTCGAGAACTTGAGGTCGGTTCCCAATAGCTCGAATAGTTCTCTCCAAAATCGTCCAGTGAATCGAGGGTCTCGATCACTCACAATGCTTAAAGGAATCCCCCAAAGTTTGATGATATGTTTGAAGAATAGACGGGCAGCTTCATTAGCATTGCAATCGGGTGATGTGGCAATGAAAGTAGCATACTTACTGTATCGGTCCACCACCACCATGATACTTCCGAATCCTTCCGATTTTGGGAGAGTTGTGATGAAGTCCATTGAGACGCTCTCCCAGGGCCTTGATGCAATGGGCAGGGGCTCCAACAATCCTGCCGGCAGATTCTGTTCATTTTTGTCTTGCTGGCACACAAGACAAGTCTTCACGTATGCTTCGATTTCGTCCCTCATTTGCGGCCAATAGTATGAGGCCTGCACGAGTGCAGTGGTGCGTTCGATTCCTGGGTGACCAGCCCACTTAGTATCATGGCACTCCTTTATGATTTCCTTCCGAAGCTTTCCCCACTTAGGCACAAATATCCGATCGCCGATGGTGCGCATTTATACCATCTTCTTCCCAAAATCGCCTTGTTTTGCCTTGCCTTATTTTGTCCAAAAGATCTTTTAGTTGGGCGTCTTGTTGGACTCCTTCCTTAATCCGTTGGATGAGGTCGGACTTTGGCATACTTGAACTCATAGTGGCTGTGTCCGCTTCCCGCTAGGGCATCCGCGACTACATTAGCTTTCCCCGGCTTGTACTCGAGTCGGTAGTCGAATTCCGCCAAGAAGTCTTGCCATCGAGCTTGCTTGGGACTTAACTTCTTTTGCGTATGAAAATAACTCGTAGCAACATTATCCGTCATAATGACAAAGTGTGAGCCGAGCAGGTAGTGTCGCCATGTTCGCAGGCAGTGTATGACCGCAGTCATTTCCTTTTCTTGCACCGTATACCGTCTTTCCGTCTCGTTGAGTTTCCGGCTCTCAAAGGCAATGGGGTGTCCATCTTGCATGAGCACTCCCCCAATAGCGAAATCAGAAGCGTCAGTTTGTACCTCAAAAGCTTTCGTGTGATCCGGCAAGGCCAGTACGGGTTCTTCGGACACCGCTTGTTTGAGTTCTTCAAAAGCTTGCTGACACTTGCTGGACCAATGCCATACCTGGTTTTTCTTGAGTAGATCGGTCAGTGGGGCTGCTTTGGCCGAGTATCCTCTTATAAAGCGGCGGTAGTAGTTCACCAAGCCTAGAAATGATCGAAGTTCTGGAACCTTGGTCGGGGGTTGCCAATCCCGAATAGCTTTCACCTTTGCATTTTCCATCATGATTTTGCCTCCTTTAACCTTGTGACCGAGAAATTCGACTTCTTCTTGGGCAAATGAACATTTTTCCTTCTTAACATAGAGCTCGTTCTCGCGTAGTACTTGGAAGACTTGTTTAAGGTGTTGAATATGTTCTTCAAGAGTCGAGCTGTACACCACAATATCATCCAAGTAAACAACAACAAATTGGTCAAGGAAAGGGTGAAGTACCTTGTTCATGAGGGTGCAAAAGGTTGCAGGTGCATTCGTGATACCGAAGGGCATGACTAGGAACTCGAAAGCACCGTAGCGAGTCACACATGTGGTCTTGGCCTCATCTCCTTCAACAATTCGTACTTGATAGTACCCCGAGCGCGGGTCAAGTTTGGTGAAGTACCGCGCCCTGCCAAGTTGGTCGAAGAGATCAGCTATCAACGGTATTGGGTATTTGTTCTTGATAGTGATCCGATTGAGTGCCCTGTAGTCGATGCACATTCGAAGGGTGCCATCCTTCTTCTTCTGGAAAAGTACGGGTGCACCGTAGGGAGATTTGGAGGGACGTATGTATCCAGTTTCTAGAAGGTCCTTGATTTGCCTTCGTAATTCCGCGAGTTCGGGCGGTGCCATGCGGTAGGGAGCAGCAGCTGGGGGTTTGGCACCGGGTTCCAACTCGATACAATGATCCACCTCTCGCCTGGGTGGAAGTTTCTTAGGCAACTCTTTAGGCATCACATCCTTGTATTCTTCAAGAATATTCTTCAAGATTTGCGGGTGGTCAGTCCGCGATGAGTCGAGTTTTTCTTCGTCATTGAGCTGCCGAATTGTTACCAAGTAGTTGGGGTACTTCCGCATCCCCTTCTTAAATTGCATGGCCGAGATTAGTTTCTTCTCAACATGGGCTCGTTCAATAGGGACCATGCATGCCTTGTCCCCGTCGTAGATGGCGAGTGTGTTTGTGGACGGCATAGGGAAGGCTTGGAATCTGTCGAAGAATTCCATGCCTAGAACCATCTTGAAGTCGTCTATGGGGACGACAGAGAAGTCGAGCTTTCCGGACCATGTCCCAAGAGAGAGTGGGACGTCATGATCAATTCCGGCTATAGGCTTGGCAGGTGAGTTTATTGCCTTCATCGCACCTCCGCGATAAACTGTCTTGAGCCCTAGGCGCTTGGCTTCTTCCTCGGACATGAAGTTATGAGATGCTCCAGTGTCGAGTAACGCGCTAACGGTTTGACCGTTAATAGTGGTGCAAGCGAACATTAGCCCTTTCTTCGGAGTAACGGGCGTCGGGGCTTGTCCCTTAAGAGCGGACATGTATTGAAGAGAACCCATGCTGTGTCGGGGTTCTTCTAATGGAGTGGCCGAGGTATCATTGGCATTGATTTTTAAGTGGGCAGAAAGGGCGTTTAAAGTCTTCTTCTCCGGACAGTCACTTATCCAATGATTGCCGTTGCATATGAAGCAAGGGCTTTTGGGCTTTGATTGCTCCTTCTTTCCTGGGAATTTTTGTTGCCCGATCCTGCCACTTGGGGGTCGGTTAGTTCTCCAATTCTTGCGATTACCGCCATGTCCTTCCTTGCGATTTTCTCCCCCACCTTTGCCATGAATGGGACGTTTATCTTTACCTTGCCCAGAGTAGTCAGTGAGTGATTCAGCCTTGGTGATAGCTTCGTCAAGGGTCTGAACACCATGTCTATCCATCTCGATTTTGGACCAATTGTTAAGGCCATCGGTGAAATAGAAAAGTGCATCTCTATCGGACATTTCAACTTCAAGCATGAGAGTTGTAAATTCATTGATATAGTCACGAATCGTACCTGTCTGCTGGAGTCTTCGGAGGTGAGCTCTCGCATCTCGTTCAGCATTGCTTGGGGCAAATTGTTTTCGGAGTTCTCTTTGGAAGTCTGCCCAAGTGTCAATGGTGCAGATTCCTTTGCCCATATCGCCATACTTTCGGCGCCACCAGAGTTGTGCGGCACCACGCAGGTAATTTGGTGCGCCGCTGACCTTCTGTTCCTCATCTTTTACGCCCATAGCGTCAAAGTATCGTTCCAGGCCGAATAAGAAGTTATCGACCACAGTGGCATTCCGAGTGCCATCGTAGGTTTCGGGCTTCGGCACATCCAAGCGGCGTGCATCAAAAGCGAACGGGGCAGCGGAATTAAATGATGCGGCTCGCTTGTGTTTAGCCCATTCCGATCGGACTTCTTCCACTTCCGAGCGAATAGAGCGTAGCTCTTCTTGGACAAAGCCACGGAGGCCATGAATCTCCTTCTGGAATTCACTAAGTTGCCCACGCAGCATATCCGACTGGTCCATCATAAGTTTCTTCAGCACGCCAGCGATGTCGGCGTATTCCGTCTCCAGAGTGTCGAACTTGTCATGGGCTTGATCGAGGTTCTCCTCCAAGCTAGCCATCAAGGCTTCCAGAGTGGCAATCCGAGGTTCGAAGGCGTCGGCAGAGGGTCCCTTGGACTTGCCTCGGACCTTGTTACCTCGTTGCTCCTCACGACCGCGTTGCTGCTCTTGAGTAGCATCAATAGGGACATCCTGAGTGTTGGCCATTGTTCTCGTGTGATATGAGTCGGTTGTCACGGGATGGGAGTTTTGCGCAGCTAACCCGTGCGGCACTTAAACAACTAAGCTGAGTCGAATTGCTAAGTAAGCCTGAAAGTAACGAGAAAAGGGGCAATGGCACAAAAGGATTTTATTAAGTATGAATGCTTGAGTACAAGAGAGCTTTTACAATGCTTGATTGCTTGAGGATTTCTGGATGAGTGAGCAAATGAGGCTCCTCCCCCTTTTATACCAGCCTAGGAGAGTTCTAGAGTGGAACTCTCTAGATAGAACTTTCTAGATAGAACACTCTAGATACTTGTAGTACATTTACATGGGCATTTACATGAACATTCTACAAAGTGTGTAAGAAGTACATTTCTACATGCTGCTAGAGTCATCTACGGATTTACAAGTATGTAGAGATCTCTGGGTCTTTCTTGATCTTTCTAGAACCTTCCGGAACCTTCCGACACATAGAGACTCATGTTAGGGTCATCCGGGTCGCTTTTGCCCGACCCGTCACACAATGCTTTTATTGTGGAAGAACGTGTTGTAGTTCAGGCCAAAAATTGAATACGGAATGCAAATAAAGTCGTATAAATTGTGCTCACCCAACCTCTTAAACAGGATCAATCGAGGATCGTATTATGAATATAATGTAATATAAAAAGCGAAATCACATCCTCATAGACCCAACTTAAAAATATTAATTTAAAAATGATGAACACGAATCCAATCCGTTAAGCTCTGGAATCCAACGCCACAAATACTAACATCTCTACTTGTCACGCATCGAATTATCCTCGAAAAAATTCTTCATCACCAAGAACCACCTAGTGGTTGTGGCTACATAAGGATGTGGAGGGATCTGAATTGAAAGAAGAGAAGAGCTAGGTTTGAAAAGTCTTCCCACTTTTTCTTTCTTTAAATTATATGAATAATGGTTTTTCACCTACTTTGAAAAGTTTTGCTGCTTTATTTATATAACAATTAACACACTCTTCAACTAGTTCAAGTGAGATTTTCCACCTCTTTATTCACTTGAAGGGTATATAATATATATATACTAGTAGAGCCCAACCACGTGGACCACCTACCCACTCTAAAAGAAGGCCGGAATTGCTATACTTGTGGTTCAAAGAAGCATACTTATCGCAATTGCAAGGCGCTAAAGAACATCCAAGCCTACTACAAGCACTATAAACAGTACTTGACCCAAGAGTCAAATTACATGGAGGAAGATAATGAGAATACGGAGGTGAACCATGTTGAGATCCCAGCTCTCACCCACATATAGTATAAAGCTACTAACAAATGGCAACTGACACTCGACTCTTGTATACACGTTCATTGGTTCAAAAACCAACATTAAACACTTCAAAAAACAGAATTTGGACAAAGGCTCGATAGAGATGAAATTATGGAACAAGTGTATCTTATATCATGGGAAACTCGCAGATGTCTAGATTTATGCCCATTTTACGGATACAAAAAATATTAATCAAGGAGAAAGTTATGGCCATTTTCATGAAATATAGCAAAACTGGCAATTTTCGACGAAAATGGAGAAATGACATATTAACCTAAGATTTGTTTCACGCTACTCAAATTATAAACTTGTAAAATCTAATCATGCATGTTATACTTACAACACGCGTAGGAATCAACGTACAAGTATGTAATCAACATTACGAACTCAAAATTTAAACCTTTTTAAAACTAACCATTTCTAGATTCACATATCATCCAAATGTTGGAATTCGGGGCCTAAAACTGAAGGCGCATCGGAATAATAATATTGATCCACTTAATAAATTGAACCCCTAAACAAGATCGATCAAGCATCGTATATATGATTTAAATAATTCGGAGTATGAATTTAGGAATTATACCCAATGAAGACCTTTGATTAAATATTGATGATGAACACGAGCAAAGTTGTCGAAGCTTTTGCAAATTCCGAGCACCGAAAACACCATGCCTCTGCGAATCACCATCGAAAATATAACCAAAATTAATTTATATATTCTTGTTCTCTAAGAGCACGGCTAGAAGATGATACTAAAAACTTTCGATATTTATTTTGACCACTCTAAAGGATAAATAATATTTCTCAAGAACACACTTTGAACTTGAGGTTTAAGACTTGAAATTAATTTTCTCTCCCTGTTCCTCCAATGTTTCAGCCGATTGTGTAATGTGTAGGTGGATGATGTTTTTGTTTTGATATTTAAACTAAACACTCCTCACTACATGCCATCACACGCCACCTTCGATGTCTTTATTACATGCCATCACATGCCACCTTTAATTATACATCAAAGGTATAATTAAAGTCCCCACCCACCTCATAATATCACCATGAAGATAAAAGTAAATATACGCCATGTGAGAGTGGGGATGGTGGCGGCCAAAGTATGCAAAAATTGGTTTGTGTCGTAAAACAAACCCTCGTGTGTCTAGTCCGATAGATACACCTTGGTATCTTTCAATATTAATATAATTTATTAATCATATTATTTAATTATATTAAAATTTAATTTCTCTTAGAAATAATATGAAGAAAATTTAATTACCCAGTAATTTATTTAATTCACGAGACTGATTTAATTTATCTAATAAATTAAATTAAACATCCAATATCCAATATTTTACAAAATGATATCTCATCTCAATAAGTTTGGTGTTGTGGGAGACATAGGCTCCTTAGCCTACACAACAGCTCCGTCGTTGTCACATTATAGCGCCACGGGACGATATGCATCAGGGAACACTTGAAGTTCCTCAGTAAACTTCTTAATCCAAAATACTTCCTTAGCAGCCTCTGTGGCTGCTTGATATTCTGCTTGACATATGCAAATTGTAGTCGCGCTTAGCTTGGGACTTCTCCAAGATACTGCTCCATAATTTAGAGTAAAGATATACTCTGAAGTAAACATCTTCACATCCATGTCTCCTGAAAAATTTGAGCCTGTGTAACCCTACACATTTAGTTCTACACCGTCGTCTATAAGAACCATGTATTTAGTAATTTTAAGGTACCTAAGAATATTCTTGACAGCAGTCCAATGCTCATACCCTGGATTTGACTGCTACCGTCTTATAATGCTCACTACATAAGCAATGTCCGGTCTTGTGCAAATCATAACCCATTGCCAAAGCATAGGGTACCTTATTCATTTCCCTTCTAACTTCCTCACTTTGAGGAAACATATCTAAGGAACTTTTTATTCTATGTCGCATAGGTAGGAACCCTCTTTTAAAATTTTCCATCCTAAATCACTTTAGGAGAGACCTAACATTCTTTTCTCTCTATCCTAGTATAGATGAATTTCCAGAATATAGATAGATTCTCCCAAGTCTTTCATTGAGAACTCACATGAAAGCCAAGCTTTCACACAACTGCGCATTCCTACGTCATTCCTATAAGTAGAATGCCATCCACATATAGTATTAAGAACACAATTTTGCTCCCACTAACCTTCATGTAGATACAGGGCTCCTCTTTATTTTGGACAAAATTAAACTCTTTGATTGCCTCCTGAAGTAAGTTTCCAACTTTGCGAAGCTTGCTTCAGCCCATAAATGGTTCGCTGAAACTTACACAATTTATGAATATCGGTTATGGATATATACGCGTAGATTGTTCCATATAGATCTATTCCTCGAGGAATCTATCTAGAAACGTTGTTTTCACATCAATTTGTCATATTTCATAATCTAAGGGAGATATTATGGCAAGCATCATATGGATAGAGTTAATCATGGCTACAGGCGAGAAGGTCCCGAAGTAATCGACTCCTTCTCTATGGAATATCCCTTTGCCACAAGTCTGGCCTTATAGGTATCAACCTTGATATCTCCATCAGTCTTTATCTTGTATATCCACTTATTCTGACTAGGCACTATGCCATTAGGTCGATCTAATAAAATCAGACCTAATTAGCATGCATAGAGTCTATCTCAGCTTCCATATCTTTTCGCCACTTCATGGGGTCCACATCTACCATCGTTTGATCATACATAGATTGATCATTCTATTGGCTATTTTTTATCATCTCATGGATACCCAGTTCCTATTGATGCAGATAGCCATACCTCTCAGGTAATTGAGAAGCTCTACTAGCCTACGAGGTAATGTTCGTATTTCAGAAGGTTTGTTCCAATATCTTATACATGTGTCTCATTGGGTGTTTCTTTTTTAGTTCTTCCAAAGAAACATTTCTACCTGTGCCCCCTTCCTGAATGAACTCGTCTTCAAGGAAGTGTGCTTGTAAAGCAACGATGATCCTATGATCCTCATGCATGTAGAATTGATACCCAATGGAATCTCCTAGGTATCTTATGAAACGACCCCTCACAGACCTAACTTCCAACTTCTCTACTTTAGTCTTCTTGGCATAAGCAGGGCATCCGAAAATCCTAATGTGATTAAGACTTAGCTTTCTACTTATCAACATCTAATATGGAGTCTTAGGAATGTATTTGGAAGGACATCTATCCAAGATATGTGTAACAATAAGGAGCGTAACCCGATAGGTAAATTGGTAGATCAAACCATGTCCAACAAGGCTTGATTCCTTCTTTCAACCCACCATTTAATTGTAGGATAGCTGGAGGTCTAAATTGTGATAATATTTCTAGTTCTTTCAATAACTCATCAAACTCGGTACTCATATATTCGCTACCTCGGTCCGATAGAAGTGCCTTAACATGATGACCGGTTTAGTTTTAACCAGGGCCTTAAATTCCTTGAATTTATCAAAGGCTTTGAATTTATGTTTCATTAAGTACACAAACTCATACCTAGTATGGTCATCAGTGTATGTAATGAAAAACTGAAAGTCATCACGTGCCACTTCAAAAGGGCCACATACGTCGATATGGATCAATCCTAACTTTTCAGCAGTTCTTTCAAAAGTCCCTGTGAAGGGTAACTTAGTCAATTTGCCTTGAAGGCAAGATTCACAAGTTGGATAGAGGTTCTATAGTAATGGAGATCCATAAGCCCATATTTCACCATTTTATGAACCTTGGTCTTACCAACACGACCAAGTCTAAGATGCCATTTAAGTGCTTGGTTTGTGTCATCCCTACCAACCTTCATAGTTATAATGTTCACATTAATTTTATTCTTTAAATTTAAATGGTATGAACCATTTAATAATATAGAAATAGCAACCAATTTATTTCAAAAATAAATGCAACAAGACCCATCTTCAATAAAGAAATGAAATCTCTTGGGCAACATAAGTACATCATCAAAAGTAATAATAAAACCAGATTCTAAATCCAGCATAAGTGATACGATGTCAGTGGCCTCGACACTATGCCCGCTGCCGATTCTCAGCATTACTTTTGCAGCTCCAAGCTGTTAGGGTTGTATACATCAAAGCATACTTTATGCTTGTATTACCTAATTTACCTGTCTTTATGTAAGAGAATATTTAATTCATTTGTCACATGTTTTGCATATTTATTCACGTTATGGTTTTGCAAATGTTGTCTAATTACTTTATATTGTAGATAATATGGTGTGTCGTGTCACACAGAAGATAACATTATCAGTTCCTTATATAGAAATAATTAGTTCACAACCTATATAACATTAGACCGTTATGTGAGAGGTTGTAATATATAATCGACATTGGTCGGTCTTGACCATTAACATATATTAGCGTATTCGGTATTCGTTGAATAGGATCGCGGTGGGATAGATTCTTCTATACTGACTATAAGAAGAACGTACATCTCAGACAATTATTATTTCTTAATTATAGTGATTAATATTTAATAATTATTGCTTTGATCTATCATGGGTGAGAGCCACAATGATTGACTCAATATGCTCGATATTTTGGGCAATATTTTTATTTATATGATAATTAATATTATAGCTAGAAATCGTGTCCCGACCAGTCGGGTTGATCATGTCCCTTGAGGCACTCGAAGGGATTGTTATATTAAACCCTGCAGCTAGAATTAATTTTTCGATATAATAATAAAGCTCGAGTGGTATACTCATGTATAAGACATTAATTAATTAAAAGGTGTCAGTAGCTTAAATTAATTAATGGACATGGAATATCTTAAACACGGGAAATAATTAATTCAAAAGGGAGCCCAATTTCGTAATTTTGGATTTTGGTAGGAAATGCAATATCAACCTTTTAGTGGACTAAGTTGATATTAATAGAGTCATCATATTAGGAAGAGTCCTAATATTGGAAAGATGATCTCTATTGGAAGTCCTTACCTTATCCTCCTTAAGGTCCCTAGAGTAGCCCAAAACACATATAAATAGGACACATATGGGGGCCGATTTTTTCACTCTTATTTGGCACAAGAATTTTGATTTTCTTCTCCAATTTGTGTTTAATTGTGGATCTTGACTTGTGTCTTGGATTCCACAATTTAGCTAACAAAATATTTTTCTAAATACACAAATATTCAAGAAAAATGGAGAGAAAATTAGTAAGGTAATTTTTGGAAGAAAAGTGGCTCGGTCGACTCATATCACAGTCCAAGCAGTCCGGTAGATTGTTCCCACACGACATCTGGACATAGGCGGGATATACTCGAGAAGATGTTGAGGTATAAACACAAGAAGATCGAAGAGGAGTACGTGGAGTAGCTCGATCGATCCAAAAGGGAATTTTCTACCACTTCACTTCAAAGGTATGAATTACCAATTCTACTGCGTAAATACATATATTTAAATTGTTAATTAATTTGTTTAATTAATTAATTGACAAGCCTAAATAGATACGCAATTTTGTTGGTTAGCTTATAAAACCATGTATATTCAAATTATATTCCATCTCGCTTCCGTTGCGTTTTATATTCCAACACAACCTTCCTACTTCGATCCAGATCCTGATTTATTATATATATGTGAACTCACACTAGGATCTAGTATACAAGATGTTGAATAAATAGTTACATAACAATTCGTTCCAGAACTAGCAGATACGTTCCTGAAGGTGCATTACTGTCAAGTTTTGGACAGTACCTCCTCCATTAGCTTAGCTCATCACAGTTGATGCCTGCATCTGTTTTCTTGGCCCTGCTGGAAAAAGTAATACCCCAAGTGTTCTAATAAATACACCCTACAGCCTGTCCCTACAGCGCAACTTCATACAACACCCAAAGATGTCAAATCTAATAGTTAACTCCAGCGTACTACATGAAGAAACAATGGCTACAACAAAGATGTAGGTGTTTTACTCTGAAAAAGTAAAACACAAATCCAACAGGATATAGACTGAACTTACTGTTGTGAAATAACCTTTCTTTATTCACAAAGTATTCACGGTTTTAAAGTAGCTTAATACTGATAGGACAACATTTAATGCAACCAAAGAGACTACAGGCATAAGAGCATCTAATGCGGATCAAAGAGAATGTCTGAAGCATTAAATGTGGAAAATCTTTAATTCAAACATTTTGAAGCCACCAATCAGAGCTATATAAATTTCACCAACCCTCCACTGACTACATTTATAACGAATCTATTTCTAAGGTTATAAATAGCTCAAGCAAGAGGACATTGCTAAAAAGGGATATACACACGAACTACTGATCGATTAAGAACTTATTATCCAAGAGCAATATATTTCTGTTAGGAGTACACCCTCGAATGCCACTCAGAGGATGTTGAGTGAGGGCATTGTACTTGTTATAATGTAATTAATTATCAAAATGCAATGGTATGTTTCTTTATTTACTGGTAGTCACTGGTATTCCTGACTCGTAAATATATCTAGAGAAACCAGTCCATGTATTTGAGATAAAAACATTCCACTCCTTAGTGGATAAGGGGATCGGCACTGGAAATATTTATGGCTCAAATACTCAATCGTTCGCAAGTCGATCAAACTTGATTGGGCATCTAGTTTATGTGAAGACTTGTATGACGTGTTCTTTGACTTGGTCAGTGTCTGTCGGACACTAATGGTTAGTGGGAGCACACGTTATAGGTATGTTAATTGGATCAGTACACTCGAACCGACTCACCCTCGATTCATCACACGGATTTCACTCTGGGTCAGTCAATGACAGAATCGAAAGGTTGTGATAGGTATTCGTGAACCTTCGACTTGAGGATTAGTAGGTATGTGCTTGCGACGTTAATATTTTCATTAGAGTAGTTCGACCCAAAAAACCGGAAGGTGGGGGTCAACCTCTTCGTGCGTCTTGACGAGTAAGTAGCAGGTCCTACTGAATACCAAGATAGAATTCTTTCTCATGTTAGTGAACGGGTTATATGTCCAATGCGGAACTGGCAGATGAGATCATATGTCTTTGGCCAAAGTATTGGAGCTAGTTATATTGGATACACGAGAGCTCGATGATATCGATTTGCATTAACTCATGCATAGCGTCACGTACAGATAGGGTTAGACTGATCGTGACCCTATAACTTGATCGGGACATTTGAAAGAAGGGTTTATACGTATACTGGTATTCACCACAGAATGGTTTTTGAATGATCCCTATCATTCGTTCTCAGTTGGGGTACAATGTAGGCCGCTAGGCTGGCTATGTGGTGCTACTACTATTTGGTTCCTCCCATTGCTGACTGAGATGGACCTACCGAGTCACGCAATAGGATTGACGACGGAATGAATCGAGCTAATTCTATCTTCATAAATATTTTATATTGGATATCTAATTTGTTGGGATATTGGATGTCTAAATTTATTTATTAGATAAATTAATTTATGGCCTAATGAATTAAATAAATTACTGAGTGATTAATTTAACTCATAGATATAATTATTTCTTGGGAAAATTAATTATATTAATTTTGTATTTGATATGATTAATTAATTGAATTAATTAAGTGATATAAATACATCGGAACAGAATTCGAGTTTATTTGTTTGGACTCACGGTAGTCCGAAACGAACCGAACTCATCTGATTCCTTCTAGATGGCTGCCCCACTTACCTCCATGTGACTCTTGTATTTTGTCTCCACCATGATGAGTGGAATATCATATCTTGAGGGGACAAGACATCATATCATATCATGGTGTAGGTGGTTTTTGTCATAAGATGAAATAGAATAAGGATATAAGTGAAGACTTAACTCACTCCTCTCACACACCAAGGGATCTCACGGTTCAGAAAGAGAGAAAAATTGAGCTAGGAGTTCTTCTTCATATTCTTCATCTTCTTCACATTGATCTTGAGTTTTTTCTTGGAGAAAAATTGAGAGATAAATTGAGAGTTTGTGAGTTATACACTTAGAGTGTTATATCCACATTTGATAGCTTCATCATCCGATTCTAGCCGTAACCTTGGAGGTTAATTGGGTGATAGTCATTTCGATCGTTTCTCCAGCACGTGGCAAGTAGAGACGCGGTGATTTCGGCGTTGGATCATTAAAGGGATTGACGAATAGGATTCGTGGAAGAGCAACTAAAGATTGGGGAATCATCTTCAAGAAGTGCACCATTTAATAAACGGACTACGAGGGTCTGATTTCTAATCGTCCTTTGTTTCATTTTAATATTCGTATATACGTAGCTTGATCAATCTTCGTAGGGATTCAGATCGAATTAATTTTCGCTTTACCGCTTCCGCTGGGCCTTCGTTTTAGGCAATGAAACCAAACAATTTCTTCAAGCATACAAGGAAATCTTTATTGAAGAAATATCTAAGTCCTCAACAAAGAACAACACAACTACAGTGAAGCCTACAAAGCCTACAATTGTTGTTCATACTCGTGATACTACAAAACCTTATTGTTGAGACCATTATCCCTCTGTGGACTAAGTCAAGCTATTCCGACATATGTGGGAAGAATAGAGTTCAAGGATGAAGCTTCAATCTATGTGAGAAGAAGCAAGTCGAAGAAGCCTACAGTTAATCTATGTGAACGACTTAAGCTACAGTCGGCTGTATAAATCAGTGTGAACGATATAGCAATGGTTTTAGTTAAAATCATACAATTATGTACGCATTGATTTTAATAAAATTCTTACTCATAGGTGGAGAACCTGTGGACGTAGTATTAGAGTTGTATACTGCAAAGCATACTTTATGCTTGTATTACCTTATTTCCTTGTAACTACACATGAGATTATTAATTACATCTAATTATATACTTTGCATATTTATTCACGTTATGGTTATGCAAATTTATTGTCTATTTATTTTATGTTTTAGATAATGTGGTGTGTTGATGTCACACGGAAGATTATATTATTGGTGCCTTATAAAATAATATAATAGTTCACAACCTATATAATTACTAGATAAATTATATGAAAGGTTGTAATGTATTAGCGTATCTGCATACGTTGAACTGGATCGCAGTGAGATAGTGTCTTCTGTAATGACTGTAAAAAGAACATAAATCTAGGATAATTTTTATTTCTTAATTCAAAGTATATCATATTTATTTGTGCATTTATAATTTTTATTGCTTTAATTTACCATGGGTGAGAGTCACAGTGATCGACTCAATATGCTTCGTATCATGGGCAATAATATTATTTATATGACAATTATTATTATAACTAGAAATCGTGTCCCAACTCGTGTGGGTTAATGATGTCCCCTTGAGGAGCTCGATAATGATTATTATATTAAACCCTACAGGTGGATTTAATTCTGATATAATAATAAGGTTCGAGTGGTACTACTCTTGGATAAGAAATTAATTAATTAAATCTGTCAGTAGCTTAAATTAATTAATGGACATTCAATATCTTAAACATGCGAAATAATATATTTAAATAAGGAGACTGATTTCGTAAATTAGGATTTGGGTTGGATGTGCAATATTTATTCTTTAGTGGATTAAATTGATATTAGTGAACTCAATAATATTAGGAAGGGCTTAATATGGAAGTTTGGGTTCCACGAGTAGTCTTAACCCTAATCCTCCTTAAGATCCCTATAGTAGTTCAAAACCTATAAATAGGACTTCTAAGGGGATTTTGGCCGTGACTTTATACTCATACTTGAGAGTTTGATTTCTTCTTCTTATGTTTTATTGTAGATCTAGACTTTTGTCTTTGACTCTACAATTTAGGTAACATCAATTTTCTAAGAGTGTTTACATAATACTAGAAAATAAAAAAAAATAGAGTGACTCCCAAGAACAATATTTTGGCCGACCCAAGTTGAAGTTCAAGCAAGATTCAGTAGCTTGTTGCCCACACAACGTCTGGATTAAGGTGGGATCATACTCTAGAAGGTTTTGTGGAAGAAATCAAAGTAGCAACCACTACACTTCAAGAGGTAAATATCACGTGATCTTTTAATCTAGATTAGGATATTGATTTCACCAATAATATTATTTCATAAATGATAAATAGTATTTAAACTACTTCTTAATCTTAGTAGTTAATCAATTAGTATGCTTAAATAGATTTATGCTCATGGATGTCTAAAACGCTTTATTCAAACCTTATCAACTTCGCTTCCACTGCATTTTATTTCCAACAATTGGTATCTGAGCCAGAATGTTAGGCTTTTACTATTTTAATTAATTTTGGTGATTAATTGATAGCAGTTTAAATATTGACGTAATATGATGTTGGAATATTTTGCTAGATGTTTTCCTGCAGGGAATATGATACAATTATCATGGTTATGTGAATGGTTATTTTTTATTATTTATGCAATTGTTGGTTTGGCCTGGTTTCGAGGCATGCAATGGTTTTTCCCGTGAGAAAATCCACGGGTAGATATAGGGTCTTAATTTTCATGTAATTTTGCTGGAGTTCGATGTATTTTATTTTTTATGAAATTGTAATCGAATTTGGAGAAGACAAAATCATGAAGAAATAGAGCAGAATCGGGATTCCCAGATTTCTTTGGGCCGGACAGACGATGCGATGAGGTGGGCACTACCGAGCAAGACACGATCGCACCTTAGCGGCCATGAGCTACTTGACGAGGCCGCAGGTGTAACACCCCCAATCTGTTTAGGGACATTACACGCCGTAGATCCTTTCCGCAAGGATCTACCATGCAAGAAACCACAAAACAAACCCAAACGTGGTCAATTCGACCAAAACATAAAACCATAGATCTATTAGGTCTCTCAAAATACAATATAGAAGTACAACTGATAAACCAAAATACAACTCGATCACAATTTACACAACCTGTCCATCCTCTTAAGGATGACAAAGAACTAGAAATAAATACTCGGACCGACAGGTCACTGACGGACAACCATGATCTTGGATCCCGGTTACTACACCAATATAACCGGGATCCAAGATTCAAACATTCACATTTCAGAGATATCAAATCAACAGTTAAATCGTCTCCGTGGCCCCGAAGTTCCCACTCGGATTAGCTCATCGAAAACAACTCAAATACACCCATAAGTTATCTTGACATCGTACTCGCAAGTAACGATTCTTGGAGCCCTCTCCATACTTACCCGATTAGATAACTTCATGGTCAACTCGTAACGTCTAGCCATACTCGCAAGTAACGCGCCTCTGGAGGCCTCGACGGAACCCTACCCGGATAACATCATTCAATCCCGCCCATAAGTTATCATGACATCGCACTCGCAAGTGACGATTCTCGGAGCCCTCTCTAGACCTACCCGAATTGATAACCTTATGGTCACAACATAACATCTGGCCGTACTCGCAAGTAACGCGCCGCTGGAGGCCTCGACGGGTCCCTACCCGGATAACATCTCAATTCACTAAGACACATAACAATAACAAGGCACAATATTCACTACAACCTCAACCACGTAACACATAAGTTAACGCAACATAACTTCCACAAAGGCACAACATTCACAGCACACCATCATTCAGGAAAAAGGCTAATGAGCGAATAATACAAATACACGATTCCATAATTCCTTGGTTAACTACTCATTTCTAGTATCCACTTTAAGCACGAAATAATATGAAATGATTGTTATCATTCTTCATGAAACTCAAGTTTACGTTCGTAATTACTTTCATAAAATCACATCTTCGTTAAAAATAAGTTACGGTTAAATATTCCGTTACTAACAAGTCCACGCTAAATTCACGACACATCACATTCTCAAAGTATAAGGAATATAGACGAGATACTCGCCTCAAGTCCAAAGTACACGGAGCAACGGGAAAGCTCGATCGGAAACCCTCGAATCCTCCAACTAGGTTGAAAACACAAGAACAACATAATTACTACGAAGTCGATCGCAAGGAGGATGGAAAATATACGAAATTCCCAACAAGAATTTGTAGAAACACAAGATCGAACACTTAGGGTTCAATACTGTAACACCCCCAGAATACGTCCGGAAATGTGACACGCCGTAGGCCCTTCTCACGAGGATCTACGAGGCTAAACTCCACTAGACTACACAATGATTGACCGACCGGGGTCAATCTAAATACAACGCAGACCGACAAGGTCATTAAATAATTCAGAAACTAATAAATTTTACATCTCCATGACAAAGAATAAACTTTCACACAAAAAGGGATGACAACTCCATTTAATAAAGGAAAACATACACCCGTGCAAGGGTGAATACTCAACCAAATGGAAAATACCGACCCAGATGGAATAAAAGCAAAAGACTCTGACTCTTGTGTGATTAACATCGTCGTCTTCCATCTCCTTCCAAACTAATCCCATGACTGCTCCCGAGCTTCCAAAACCTGAGCGCATAACAGGCACCCACCCCCCGAAAACTCGGGGGTTAGCAAACTGGAATTTTGCTAGTGCAAGTACATAGTATACAAGATATACGAACAATAACAACACAAAAATCAACCATCGTGAAGCCTTAACACAAACCATACATTCCCAAAGTCAACACAATATAGCACTCGTATACACAAGGTGAAAAATAATCACATAGTCATATTCTCTATATGGAACATAACACCAATTAAACTTTAAACGAGCCCAAGGAGTCAAAAGATTTAGTTTGAAAATCCATTTTTATAAAAGGAAAAGTATTTTGATAAGATAGTTTGAAAATATTATTAATGACTCGGGCCGTCTTGGGATTTTGAAAATTGAATGGGAGTACCTTTAGAAAATAATTTCAAAAGCTCTCGGGTCCTCGACCCAAGATATGGAAAGCAATTACATGAAAACATGTCAACGTTATTCGGGGTTCTCGACCCAATTTATAGAACACTATCACAAATGAAATCATTACAACATCTCACGGGGTTCTCAAACCAATCCAAATAACATCATCACGAGATCAATCATCTCAACATTTCACGGGGTCCTCGAACCAAAACACAGAATAACACCACAATACAATCGAAGGTACAAACTCTCATTCGACATATCCTGCTCAAGACCCCCGATTAATTAACCCTCGGAGATTTCGTCAAACCTCCTTGGTTAGTTACCCTGATACCAACGCTTTAAAAACAAGTTAAAACAAACTTTTCAGAAACACGAATCGCGGTCTATATCAAGACAAACATTTAAGAGAGAGTTGAAAGATTTGAGATACGAACATCGTTCGGTAACGGGGTCTTAGCTATCACTCAAATACCCGAAACCAATAAGCCTGCCAGGCGCCTCCCTTGCGCACCTGTGTACCGGCGTTCACTCCACTATGTTGGCCGCTCCTTGAACATGTCACCGCGCCGGCGATCACTCCCGCAAGAGCTGCCCCTTGCGCGCGCATTAGATAACGTCGGCGTTCACCACCCATATGGAGCCGCACATTGCAGCATACACCAGGCCGGAGTGGACGCCCCGCCCTCAGAGGTTCCCGGATATGACGTTTCTCACAACAAGTATCCATATTAATTCAAACATCAAGCACACAGACAAACGTCACCACAATTATCAACTTGGTACATCAAGTTACACAATTTTTGTAATACCCGGTTGTAATTCAGTAAGTATCATTCAGTATTTATCATTCAGTAATTTCACTCATTAATGATCTTTTGTCACTCATATTCAATCATGGTATTCACCGTTCAGAGTAATTGTATCGTGTATCAATCGTCGTTCATCACTAATCTAATTGGAGTTCCGTGTCGTGTTTATCATCATTGTCATTTTCATTGTGGGCTGTGCGTGAGGAGTATCGCACGCTACGTACTCTTTCTAGCGCGCGCTAATTGAGTATAGGTAGCGCACGCTACCACTCAGCATTAACGAACGCTAATAAAGCTGGCCGCATCCGTAAGGTACCGACCGCAGTGAGCAGGCAGCGCACGCTACGAGTGGTAAGTAGCGCGCGCTAGTGGGTTGTGGTAGCGCACGCTAATAATTGCTGTAGCGCGCGCTAAGGACGGATCAGGTTGAGTCCAGTGGCTACTGGACTGCACTGGATTAATTCATAGCGCACGCTATGAGTTGTTTTTAGCGTACGCAATCGATATTATAGCGCACGCTAAATATCGGTTGTAGCGCACGCTACCGAGGTCAGATCAGAGGACAGACAGTTTCTGGATTCCAGTTCTGGGCATCAAATAATTTGTTAGCGCACGCTAACCATGGGTATTAACGCACGCTAATGGTATGGTTGTAGCGCATGCTACAAAAAGTACGTAGCGCACGCTACCGTGTTCGGACAGTGGGTACTGGACTACCCAAAACACCCATTAGCGCACGCTAAGAGCTGGGGCTAGCGCGCGCTAAACTGGGATTGCTATAAATAGGACAGTTCAGCCCTTACTCCGTCATTTGTCATTCCTCTTCGTTTCTTCGGCGGTTTCGGGCGATTCTGGGCGATTTGAAGAGTGTTCTTCGAGGAGTAATCATCAATCATCATATTCATGCTTATCTTTTGGATTAATCATCATTTCAACATCCTCATCACATCAAATCTAAGGTATTAATCTCTTGGATCTAGATTTTCGGATTTTTGGGTTTTTCCTTCCGATTTCTTCGTGTAAGCTTGGATTATCATTGTAATATGTTAGATATGGATTATCTACCTTGGATAAATATATTCCTACGGATTTAATGGCTATTTTTGGAATTATTTCAAGAACCCTTGGGGTTGACTTCGGTTAATTGGGGATTTTCCGATTGATGTTGTTGTAATCTTGAATTGTGGATTCCTATTGGATTATTGATATCATTGAAGTATTTTGATAGTTCGGAATACTCATTTTGGTGTTGGTTTCGATATATTCGGGATTGGATATTTTCGAGGTTGTGTGGTTGGTTACGTATTCGTTAGAATGCCCCTATGAGTTTGATTATCGTTGTATCGACCTTTGGGTTAGTCGTGTTTTGTTGCTTGATACGTGTATTGAACGGTTATTAGTAATTATTGTTATTCAAGGTTGTTCGAGCGACCGGTATCTCGATTAGGACGTTGTTCGTGGAAGGACATTGTCATCGGTATTGTGTAAGTTGATTCTTACTCGGTTAAAAGGATATTCATTCCTTTTGTTGTTGATCATTCATAATCATAACTCATTCATCATTGTATTAATCATATTGAGACTTGTAATTGTCGAATAATCACTTCATTAGCGAGGAACGGCGGTTCCAATCATTTCATTGAAACTATCAATCACTTCATTATCACTTTCATATCGGTGAGTCATTCTTGACTTTGTCAGATTATTATTATTCATTGATATTCATTATGGTCATTCTCGTTCATATGACCTTCTGGGTTCATATTGCGTGACCGGGTGCGGATGTGTGGAATTTTTAGTCGGGCACATGATGGCCATGTATTGGGAGTGATACATTGGACTGTGCACACGGTAACGATTACCTCCGTGAGACTAATTAGGTACAAGGACGGGTGTGTCCGGTCATCCGTCTTGTACACTTGCACAGAACACTACGGGCGTACTATGATACTTCTCTTCAGCATAATTCATAACTAAGGATATTTCATAACTTCAGATATATCATGATTGTGTAATTTCAACCCTTGTGGATTGTTGTTCTGTGTAACGGACCCCGTTGGGGGATTTTGTTTTCATGTCACGGCAAGGCAAAGGCACGGGAAGATCATGTTGACGGCGAGGAGTCCCAGTGATACTAGTAGGGGGCCCCAGTCATTCCGTTTATTTCAGTCATGCTTATTTCTCTACAGTTGTATTTCCGCTGCAAATTCCGTTTGAAATGTTTATTTGTTCAGGGTGGTGTATTTTATCTCCATATAAAATATACTAGTATTCGGTATTGTCCTGGTGTGTTGTACTTAAACTCCTCATCGGAGTACTTGGTAATATAATGTGGTTCGGTACTACAATTATATTATTTAATTCATCATTTTCATTTGCCTGGTGGGTTCCAGTCGGGGATTCATGGCACTGTAATATCCGCCTAGTTTGGGGTGTTACAGAGTTGGTATTGGAGAGTGGTTTTGAATACTACCCTCCAAGTCATGTCTCATTTGAAATCATCGTCATCGGACTAGTATCATTGGACTTTCGCGTCACGTGTGACCTGTGCAAATGCCGAGCCAATCAGACCAAGAACTGTAAGATTTCTAACGCCATGGTATAATTTCTGGCAAGAATCATTCATTCATAATTCATCAGTTAACAATCCTCAACCATCATTTTCATTTGACCAGGACGGTCATGTTAACTCGTTAATCACTCAATTCATTTCATTATTCAGTTGTTGATCAGGAAGATCAAATCGTTAATCATGTTAACTTGTTCAAGATAATCATGTCACGTCAGTTAATCATTCATGTGATCACTGTGTTAGAGCGCGTATGCTCATTTTCATCATCTCATGTCATAATCATAACGTCATATTCATGCGGGAAATATAATCATCATGTGACTTTCCTACTTCAGTATGGAGAGGGCAAGAAGAGGATGTGGAGGACGAGGCCGTGGAGCGGGCCGAATCCCGAGAGCTCGTGCGAATACACGTGCAAACGCGAGAAATAATGTTAATTCATCGAGAAGCGACGCTGCCACTCATTCACCTGGACGCGATCATTCACTAACGGGGAGTCGTACCTGGGACACGGCTCAGTCAGAAGGTGTCCGGGTTGACCCACTCGCTTTATGCAGGGCATGATGGCCCAAATGACCCAGATGGCACAGCTGATGGAGACGATGCATAACTCCGTCAATCAAAATCAACAGGCTCCTCCGCCGCCACCTCAGAGGCAAGAGAGGAATGTGAGCAATATCATCGGCGACATCTCTCGCCAGAGGCCACCTACTTTTGAGGGCTCGTCTGAGCCGTCGGATATTATTCATTGGCTCGAGCACTTCGAGAAGTTGTTTGCTATGGTAGAGTGTCCCGAAGGACACAAAGTTTCTGTTGCGGCTTACTACCTGGGTAAGAGCGCACATTCTTGGTGGTTGTCATTGAAGCCAACCGAAGGATCATGTACTTGGGATCAGTTCAAAACTCTCATGATGGAGAGGTATTATCCGGGCCCGCTCAGAGAGGCCAAACTATCAGAATTACTCACCCCCGACCCCTCAGCAGACGAGGATGTTCTCGCCATTGCCGAGAAATTTCAGGAACTTCTTCCGTTCGCCTCATCTATCATTCATTCCGAGGCAGATAAGATTAAGTATTTCAGCAAGAGGCTGAAACCCCGTATGAGACTACAGTTGCTTAATCATAATTGCACCACGTTAGCTGAATTCATTGAGAAAGCTCTTACCTATGAGCTTACTGCTAAGGAGATTGCTAAGCAGCAACCTTCATCTGCTAGCAAGAAGTCCAAGAACCATAATCAGTCTGACGGCAGTCAAGCCACTTTCAAGAAACCTCGTGTGGGCTCTGCTTTTTCTGAGCGACCTCCTGTGACGTCTAAACCCACGGAATCTCAGTCACGAGTGGCCAGTTCGGCCATCATCTGTTATAACTGTGGGGATCTTGGTCATGTCAGCACCAAGTGTCCGAGACAGTCTGTCACGTGTCATAACTGTGGAATTGTTGGGCATAAGGCCCGTTTTTGCCGTAGGGACATCAGGCCACTCAATCAGCATCGTTTAAAACGATAGGAGCGACTAAAGGTGGAGCCTATAGCCAGCAGACGGGAGCGTCCGGTGCCGGGAATAGCAAGCCCCGGATTTATGAGATGAAGAAGACCGATGATCCAGAGGCCCGAATGATCTCAGGTACAGTCGATATTCTATCTCAACCTGTGTGTACCCTTTTTGATACTGGTGCATCGCATTCATTCATTTCCGAGTCATGTTTGAGTAGACTACGTCTGGGTAGTGCTACTAGTTGTGAGCCTTATGTCATTGGTCTACCTGATGGTAGACGAATTATCGGAAATCGTGAGATTCAGAACTGTCCGATTCAGCTTCATGGTCGTGTATGGCCAGCGGACCTAATCGTGGTAGATTTTCGGAGAGACGACGTCATCTTGGGTATTGATTGGATGGATCGTCATGATGCCAGTATCCGTAAGCGTATGATCACTATCATTTCAGACGATGGGGTTGAATGTGTGTTTCAGGGAGGTAATCCCGGCTGTTCTGGTAAGGTCATTAATTTGATGAAAGCAGTGAGATTACTCAATCAGGGGTGTGTTGGGTATTGGTGCTTTATGACCAAAACCGAGAAATCATCAGTAATGTTGACGGATATTCCGGTAGTGAAGGAATATGCCGATGTTTTTCCAGACGAGTTACCTGGTTTGCCTCCACAGAGAGATGTGGAATTCACAATTGAGTTGGAGCCCGGTACGTCCCCGATATCGAAGGCACCGTACCAGATGGCCCCAACCGAAATGCGGGAATTGAAGAATCAACTTGAGGAGTTATTCGAGAAAGGTTATATCCGATCGAGTGCATCCCCGTGGGGAGCACCAATGTTGTTTGTCAAGAAGAAGGATGGTTCATTTCGCTTATGTATTGATTATCGGGAGTTGAACAGGGTGACGATCAAGAATAAGTATCCTTTACCCCGTATCGATGATCTTTTGGATCAACTTCAGGGAGCTTCAGTATTTTCCAAGATCGACTTAAGATCTGGATATCATCAGTTGCGGATTCGAGAGTCGGATATCGCGAGGACAACGTTTCGTACGCGCTATGGTCATTATGAGTTCGTAGTTATGCCGTTCGGACTAACTAACGCACCTGCGGTATTCATAAAGTTAATGAATCGGGTTTTCATCGACTTTTTGGATCAGTTTGTTGTTGTCTTCATCAATGACATTTTGATTTATTCTCGTGACCGAGAGTAACACGAGTTTCACCTTCATCAAGTGCTCGACGTGTTAAGACGAGAACAACTTTATGGGAAGTTTTCCAAATGTGAGTTCTGGATGTCCGAAGTGACGTTTCTCGGACACGTAATTTCATCAGACGGAGTTCGTGTCGATCCTCAGAAGACGAAGGCTATTCGAGATTGGCTACCTCCGAAGAATGTTAAGGAAATCCGAAGTTTCCTCGGATTAACGGGTTATTATCGGCGATTTGTGGAGGGATTTTCTAGAATCGCTCAACCCTTGACGAACCTTTTGCGAAAGGATAAGAAATACACGTGGTCCTACGCGTGTCAACGGAGTTTTGAGGAACTCAAGAGACGGTTAATGTCAGCACCTGTACTTTCCTTGCCGCAGAGGACGGAAGGATTTGTGGTTTATAGTGATGCGTCCGGACAGGGTCTCGGATGTGTGCTCATGCAGAATGGAAAGGTTATTGCCTATGCTTCACGGCAATTGAGACCTTACGAGGTTAATTATCCGACACACGACCTGGAGCTATCAGCCGTGGTGTTCGCTTTGAAGATTTGGCATCATTATCTTTATGGCGTTATCTGTCAGATATTCACCGATCATAAGAGTTTAAAGTATATATTTACTCAGAAGGAGTTAAATATGCGACAGAGACGGTGGTCGGAATTAATCAAAGATTATGATATTGAGATCCTTTACCACCTGGGCAAGGCGAACGTTGTGGCCGACGCCTTGAGTCGTAAGTCCGTTCAGGAGCAGATGCTTGCTCGTTTAACAGTCCAGAAGGAGCTTCAGCAGGAATTCCTTAGACCCGAGATCGAGGTCTGCCTTCAACGAGTTCAGGGACAACTTTGTATGTTGGATATCTCATCGTCACTTGAGGAGGCGATCAGAGAGAATCAGGGTTCGGACCCATCATTGTTATGCATCTGTGAGGATGTGGTTCAGGAGAAAGCCCCTGGATTTGTGGTCCACGAGGATGGACTTTTGAGGTTTAAGAATCGGTTGTGCGTACCGGCGAATGACGAGTTGAAAAACTCGATTTTAAAAGAAGCTCATGCTACCCCTTATTCTGTTCATCCGGGGTCTAGCAAGATGTACAAGGACTTGAAACAAAATTACTGGTGGAGTAATATGAAACGAGAAGTCGCAGAATTTGTTTCGAGATGCTTAACCTGTCAACAAGTTAAGAATGAACATCAGCGACCGGCGGGTATGTTGAAACCTCTTCCTATTCCCGAATGGAAGTGGGAAGACATTTCTATGGATTTCATCACGAGTTTGCCGACGAGTCGTCGTGGCATGAATACGATCTGGGTGATCGTGGACCGCTTAACCAAATCAGCTCATTTCCTTGAGATCAAGGATACGTGGGGTCCCGAGAGACTTGCCCAGCTGTTCATCAAAGAGATAGTGAGACTACACGGTACTCCTAAAAGTATCGTTTCCGATCGTGACGGACGGTTTGTGTCTCATTTTTGGAAATCAGTTCATCGTGCTATGGGAACTCAACTTAATCTCAGTACCGCCTTTCATCCTCAGTCTGACGGGCAATCAGAGAGGACTATTCAGACATTAGAGGACATGTTGAGGGCATGCGTCCTCGATTGGAAAGACGATTGGGAAGCCCAACTACCATTGATCGAGTTCACGTATAATAATAGTTGGCATGCTTCGATTAAGATGGCACCTTACGAGGCCTTGTATGGTCGTCGTTGTCGATCTCCTTTGTGTTGGGATGACCTATCAGAATCAATCGGCACCGAGCCCGATATGCTTATAGCCGCCCGTGAGAAGGTAACTTTGATCAGGAGTCGTTTGTTGACCGCTCAGAGTCGACAGAAATCATATGCACATAACCGTCGTCGACCTTTAGAGTTCGAATCAGGTGACCATGTTTTGGTCAAGGTATCCCCGAGTCGTGGTATCTTTCGTTTCGGGAGGAGGGGGAAGTTGAGTCCGAGATTCGTGGGACCGTTTGAGATTTTGGATCGAGTAGGCGAGTTAGCTTATCGACTGGCTTTACCTCCGGCGTTGAGCCGAATTCATAATGTGTTTCATGTCTCTCAGTTGTGGAAGTATGTTGCCGACCCGAGCCACATACTTCAGTTCGATGAAATCGAGATCGTCGACAATCATTCATATGAGGAGCGTCCTATGCGAGTTTTAGAGCGGCAAATCAAACAGTTGAGGAATAAGACGATTCTTTTGGTTAAGATTCAGTGGTCTAGGCATGGAGTCGAAGAGGCTACTTGGGAAATCGAGGATAGTATGCGGGAGAGTTATCCCGAGTTGTTTGACCCTTAGTTTCGGGGACGAAACTCTTTTAAGGGGGGGTGTATGTAATACCCGGTTGTAATTCAGTAATTATCATTCAGTATTTATCATTCAGTAATTTCACTCATTAATGATCTTTTGTCACTCATATTCAATAATGGTATTCACCATTCAGAGTAATTGTATCGTGTATCAATCGTCGTTCATCACTAATCTAATTGGAGTTCCGTGCCGTGTTTATCATCATTGTCATTTTCATTGTGGGCTGTGCGTGAGGAGTAGCGCACGCCACGCATTTTCTTTCTAGCGCGCTAATTGAGTACGTGTAGCGACGCTACCACTCGGCATTAACGCACGCTAATGTTAGCTGCCGCATCCCGTAAGGTACCGGATCGCAGTGAGTTAGGCAGCGCACGCTACGAGTGGTAAGTAGCGCGCTAGTGGGTTGTAGTAGCGCACGCTAATAATTGCTGTAGCGCGCGCTAAGGACGGATCAGGTTGAGTCCAGTGGCTACTGGACTGCACTGGATTAATTCATAGCGCACGCTATGAGTTGTTTTTAGCGTACGCAATCGATATTATAGCGCACGCTAAATATCGGTTGTAGCGCACGCTACCGAGGTCAGATCAGAGGACAGACGGTTTCTGGATTCCAGTTCTGGGCATCAAATAATTTGTTAGCGCACGCTAACCATGGGTATTAACGCACGCTAATGGTATGGTTGTAGCGCACGCTACAAAAGGTACGTAGCGCACGCTACCGTGTTCGAACAGTGGGTACTGGACTACCCAAAACACCCGTTAGCGCACGCTAAGAGCTGGGGCTAGCGCGCGCTAAACTGGGATTGCTATAAATAGGACAGTTCAGCCCTTACTCCGTCATTTATCATTCCTCTTCGTTTCTTCGGCGGTTTCGGGCGATTCCGGGCGATTTGGAGAGTGTTCTTCGAGGAGTAATCATCAATCATCATCTTCAAGTTTATCTTTTGGATTAATCATCATTTCAACATCCTCATCACATCAAATCTAAGGTATTAATCTATTGGATCTAGAATTTCGGATTTTTGGGTTTTTCCTTCCGATTTCTTCGTGTAAGCTTGGATTATCATTGGAATATATTAGATATGGATTATCTACCTTGGATAAATATATTTCTACGGATTTAATGGCTATTTTCGGAATTATTTCAAGAACCCTTGGGGTTGACTTCGGTTAATTGGGGATTTTCCGATTGATGTTGTTGTAATCTTGAATTGTGGATTCCTATTGGATTATTGATATCATTGAAGTGTTTTGATAGTTCTGAATACTCATTTTGGTGTTGGTTTCGATATATTCGGGATTGGATATTTTCGAAGTTGTGTGGTTGGTTACGTATTCGTTAGAATGCCCCTATGAGTTTGATTATCGTTGTATCGACCTTTGGGTTAGTCGTGTTTTGTTGCTTGATACGTGTATTGAACGGTTATTGGTAATTATTGTTATTCAAGGTTGTTCGAGCGACCGGCATCTCGATTAGGACGTTGTTCGTGGAAGGACATTGTCATCGGTATTGTGTAAGTTGATTCTTACTCGGTTAAAAGGATATTCATTCCTTTTGTTGTTGATCATTCATAATCATAACTCATTCATCATTGTATTAATCATATTGAGACTTGTAATTGTCGAATAATCACTTCATTAGCGAGAACGCGGTTCCAATCATTTCATTGAAACTATCAATCACTTCATTATCACTTTCATATCGGTGAGTCATTCTTGACTTTGTCAGATTATTATTATTCATTGATATTCATTATGGTCATTCTCGTTCATATGACCTTCTGGGTTCATATTGCGTGGCCGGGTGCGGATGTGTGGAATTTTTAGTCGGGCACATGATGGCCATGTATTGGGAGTGATACATTGGACTGTGCACACGGTAACGATTACCTCCGTGAGACTAATAAGGTACAAGGACGGGTGTGTCCGGTCATCCATCTTGTACACCTGCACAGAACACTACGGGCGTACTATGATACTCCTCTTCAGTGTAATTCATAACTAAGGATATTTCATAACTTCAGATATATCATGATTGTGTAATTTCAACCCTTGAGGATTGTTGTTCTGTGTAACTGACCCCGTTGGGGGATTTTGTTTTCAGGTCACGGCAAGGCAAAGGCACGGGAAGAGCATGTTGACGGCGAGGAGTCCCAGTGATACTAGTAGGGGGCCCCAGTCATTCCGTTGATTTCAGTCATGCTTATTTATCTACAGTTGTATTTCCGCTGCAAATTCCGTTTGAAATGTTTATTTGTTCAGGGTGGTGTATTTTATCTCCATATAAAATATACTAGTATTCGGTATTGTCCTGGTGTGTTGTACTTAAACTCCTCATCGGAGTACTTGGTAATATAATGTGGTTCGGTACTACAATTATATTATTTAATTCATCATTTTCATTTGCCTGGTGGGTTCCAGTCGGGGATTCATGGCACTGTAATATCCGCTTAGTTTGGGGTGTTACAATTTTCTCCGTCAGTCCATAACCACACAAATAAACAATAACACGCACGTTATCAATCAAACTCAATCACAATAAGCCTTCAAGCATAACCAACCAACACCGCACATATATCCCTATATTGCGACTCAACCGAATATCTCTCTCTCTCTCTCTCTCTCTCTCTCTATATATATATATATATATATATATATATATATATATATATAACCTTACTATATTATAAGAATAAATATAGTTTACCCATCAATCCAAGTCGAGTACGTCATCTAGTGTTAGTATTCATCACTCGTCATTCACCAATATAGGCGCTTATATCAATATATCTATATACATACATATATTTAACATATAAATATATATACATATATAAAACTAGATATATATATATATATATACACACACACACACACAGATATATATATACACACATTTATACATCCGTATAAATTCATACGCTTCGACACAATGATTTCACGCAGTTACAATTCGTATATCAAAGTACTTGCCTTAATAACCGCTACCGAATACTCCGAAAAACACGATTCGACCGGGAAGCTCGGACCCCGAAGAAGACAACGAACGGAAGGGTTCCGACTCGAATTCATTGCGATAAATCTGACCCTAAAATCATACCACCAATAAATTAACGAACGAATGAGGAAGAATAATCGTAGAACGCTCGAATTATCTTTGTGACATTTTATCGAACACCTTCAAGGCGTCGATAAAATACTCAATAAAACGACAAATCCGTGGCGATCTAACCGTGGAATAACAAGGAATTAGATATAATATAGCTTAACAATCATCAATCCATCACTATTCTGAGTTAAAACGGATTAAACGGACAAATCGAACAAAATCCCCAAAACTAGATTTTAAGAAAGCTTGCCTTGATTCGGTAGATCGGAGCAAGTTATGGAAGGATTAATCGATGTTATGAACTCCAAAACTTCATGAATTTAACCCCTAACAACATCCCTCCATGATCATCAAAGCTCCAGCCGCGGAAGAGGATGAAACGAGTGAGAAAAATGAAGAAAAACCCGACTGCTCTGCCATATTTATACCCTTGCCGGACACGGCGCAAAGAAACGGCCCGACGGCGCCGGGTGTCTCGGCCGTGTCTCGGCAGGCTGCTGGTCCTGGCCGACCGGCGCAAGACACGGCGGCAGGCAGCGCCGTTCTGTGGCGTTTCGCACAGGTCCGGCCAGCCAGGACTCGGTCGATCCGACGGTCCGAAAAATCCCGAAACTCAGACCTGAACGTAAACCGAAAGCACGTTTATGAAGTACTCGTAAAGACAAATCCGAACACTAAGAGAACACATGATTCCTACCACCCGAAGGCTCGAAATTCGACAACGGAAAGTAATTACCCCAAACTTTGGGAAATTACGAAAATGGCCAAAACGTCCGAAAATCACGATACATGATCGAATAACCAAACCGAAGTTCACAACACGTCTAACAAAGTTAAACGGACTTACGGGAAACTCGAAACAATAATTTCGAACGAGATTCACAATAATCGAACTCGAGTGCGGAAAAGTCGTTAAGAAACACGGAACTCAACAAAAAAATACCGAAACGAACTCGGATGACAAAAAATGCAGAATTAATCATTCTCAGAATGATGAGACGGTCCCAAGTGAGTCGTTGAAACGGACTTCCGCCGAAAAAAGAAAATTACCGGAAATCCGAAATTGCGGATATTACATTCTACCCTCCTTAAAAGAAGTTTCGTCCCGAAACTTAAATCAAGTAGGGAGAGGCAATATCCCGTCAGGAAAACTCAACGAGATACACAAGAACCGAAAAAAAAATCGTGCCCAACGGCGAATCGTTACAAGCAACGCAAAGGAATATACGGAGTGAAAACACGCCCCACGACGACTAACGCAACGCCACCGACTATGTTTCAAACAATAACGAGCAATTAACGACGCATCACATACCACATCACATGCACATATTTAATCGAAGAAACGTACGCTACAACAAGTCGCACCCGACTAAAACGGCTATGCGATAGAAACAAGTAGAGTATCACGATAGAAATCATTCTGATTCTCATCAATAAAAAAATGTCCGACGTGAAAACACAAACAATTCAAGATAACGGAAAACGAGAATACAGGACATTACATTCTATCCTATTAAAAATAAGTTTCATCCCGAAACTTAAAATAAAACATCATGGTCGAATACAAACAAAACCAAAAAGTTCACGCAACAAATATCAATTTCTACAAGAATTACAGCACGAAGTGCGATACACAACTACATCATAAATCACAAAGTTTTATGAAGTCAATTTCAAGTTCTTCAACGAGGACGATCATTATATGTATGCACTTAATGAAAACAAATTTTTGAACAAGAGGGCTAGTCACGTTACGCCCAAGACTTGTAAATACTGTCCTGTATTTCAGAAGAGGAAGTTTATACAACGACTCTAAAATTTATTTTCGAGTGATGTATAAAAGAAAATTGGAAATTGAATTGTAACTAATTTGAAGTATTTCAAAAGTGTTGAGTCCCAAATACCACAATTTTGAAAATCTTTCCTCTCCTACCAAAACGTTTATTTGAAAGAATTTTCCACCGAGATACGTGACCAATTGACATGACGACATTAAATCATGGCTTTCCACAATGTTAGAACATTTCAATGCACCACTTTAAAATATTCGTGATACTACAGCGCCGTGGGCCTCGTGCCAGAACCCACCAGGCTAAAAATCATTTAAAAAAATGTTCAAAATGCCAAAAAGGCCGATGTCGGTAATATTCTCAAATACTCACAAAAGTCATTTATAAAATATCAAATACCGTCATAAGAATACAATCAAAACGTGCAAAATCAAAATATCAAAACTCGGTTTGCAAGACACCAAAAACCATCTCAAAATATTCACGCAGCGGATAAATTTAACATTCATAAATTTATTCTAATAAAGTGCAGGAACAAATAAATATGCTCGACTTCCGAAGCATATTACATAACCATTTTTACTCGGACCGCATACGCATGCTATATCTTAAAACAATAATATCACCAACCGTAACACCCCCAATCCGCTTAGGGATATTACACGCCGTAGACCCTCTCCTCGAGGATCTACCAGGCTGATAACTAAAATCAAACATCGCCTTTAAGGCTAAAATGACTCAGTAGACCGATTTGGTCTTTCAAAAATACATACAACTCAAATACAACGCATGCCTACGCAGGGGTCAAAATACAGCCACACCCGTACAACGGGAAAAAAATATACTGCAGCGGAAAAGAAAATACAACTAGACCAATACGACAGCAACGGATCCTCGTGTGATTAGTATCGTTCATCTTTCATCATCCTTCGTGCCGACCCTGTGCTATACTCCAAAACCTGAATGCAAAAATAGACATCCACCCCCCGAATACTCGGGGGTTAGCAAAACTCCACTGTTTTGCTAGTGCAAGTACAAGTGCAAAAATACGAGCCATACAATTCAAGTTCTAAGAATAACAATAACCAGGAATCCTTAAAAATCCAAACGTGACGAAGGTACTTCCCGAGGCAAGAGTTTGGTAAAACATTCTAAAACCGAAAGGTCACAAATCAAGGGAAAACAATTTATAAAACTGTTTGAATTGCCTTCGAGAGTTTTAATAGGAAACAATTTAGGATTACCGAATCCTTCGCTTTCCAAAAATCAACAGGGTCACAACCCAAAGGTTTTGTTTTCGCAAATAAAACCAACCATAATACACAAGGTTAAAAACCCACGTCATGCGTCCTCGACGGACATAAAACACACACGCACCCGTGAAGTTTCACTCGTGAATCCAGGTCGAAGCCAATGGAATTCCCTCCGTGGCCCCGTCGAACCCTCCCGAGGTGAGCAAACACATTCACAAAACATAAGCAACCGCACTCGTGAATCCAGGTCGAAGCCAATGGAATTCCCTCCGTGATCCCATCGGACCCTCCCGAGGTGAGCGAAAAACAATCACAAAATATACACACGTAGCGGTGAAGTTTCACTCGTGAACCCAGGTCGAAGCCATTGGAATTCCCTCCGTGGTCCCGTCGGACCCTCCCGAGGTGAGCAAACACATTCACAAAACATGTACTGGCATCGACTAGGACCGGGACGAAGCCACAAATCCCACCCCGTGATCCCGTCGGACCCCCCGAGCTGGCTAGCGAAATACTCAAGCACCACACGTCGCCTAGGACCGGGACGAAGCCACGAATCCCACTCCGTGATCCCGTCGGACCCTCCCGAGCTGGCTAGCGAATCAATCATGCGCAATTAACATATCACACCAAGGATATCCAAACAATTCACCCAGAGACGTCAAACACTTAGCAAAACACCACGTCAAACTACAATGCACCGAAATGAAACAATATACATCCACACGCAACACCAAGTGCATCATCAACACCAAACATATCCACAGGAGTCACATACTCGTTCATGAAACACATCAATCACAAAACACATGCGGTTTTGAAAGAGGGCCTCTAACAAGGCTAACCAAATATTTTGAAAACTCATTTCAAACAAACAAACAAACACACCAAGACGATCACCAATCCTCATATCCACAAAACAAGAAAAGTATGGACAAGGTACTGGCCTCGAATAAGAACAACGCGAAGAATCGACCGAATTAGGTTGACACGAACCGACTACGAACCCGCCGACTGCACCGATCGCCAACTCGCATTCATAAACTACGAAGGACAATAACAACAATTAAATGAATTCCCTAACACGACTTAAAGCCGTTGAATTGAAAGAACGAATGACGAAAGTTCAAGCGTTCCCCCCAAAACGGCCAAGAACACGATTCGTTCCGTCAAAACCCGAAAATGGAATTCCAAGTTGAAATATGGATATACAATCCATAGAATATGTTTAACAACATCATTTAACCACAATCGATCCATCAAAAACGGATGAAAAACGAGATCGAGGACAAATCCCCCAAAAAGTCAACTCGAAGGAAATCAAGAAATATACTTCGATTCGACGAAGAACAATGGATTAAATGATGTTAAACACAATAATACTACCAAGATTAATCATACCCATCATGATTTAATCAACAACACGGAACGAATCGGACAAAAATGCAAAAACCCCCAAATTCACGAAATTAGGGTTCTAAGGAAGATTACCTTGATTCGCTGGATCAAAGGATGATAACGGATGATCGGTTGATGTTATGAACTCAATAACTTCATGGATTTGTTGTCAAAAAACATGGCTCCACGATCTCGAAGTCTCCAGCCGCGGAAGAGAAAGGTAGGAAATGAAAAACGAGATGAAATGTGACTGCTCTGTCACATTTATACTGGGCCGGACTAGCGCGCGCTAAGTCGCCGAGCTAGCGTGCGCTATCGGCCCAGGCCGCAATCCATGACCCATCGACTAGATCGCTCGGTCGTAACGTGGCGCAGCCTTTTCCGGCCGTAGCGCGCTACCTTCCGGCCGTAGCGTGCGCAATGCCCGACAAGAGCGTGCGCTACCGCCGCACTGACCGATTCCAACCCCGTGACTCCACCGCCTGCACCCGATAGCGTGCGTTAGGCCAGCCGGTAGCGTGCGCTACACCTGCCGGTTAGCGCGCGCAGCCTTCCGGCCATACCGGGCTCTACGCCGGTTCTTGCCGCACCCGTCCGGTCGGTGCCCGCAATCGTCCGGCCAGTCCCGCAACCGTCCGGCCAGTGCTCGAACACGAGGGCTCGACGACTCGAATTTCCGAAAACGCACGGAACGAACACGACGAAAAGTTCGCGGACAACATCAACGACCCGGAATGAAAACATAATACCATAATTAGTCATACGCGACCAAGAAACGGGTCGAGACAACAATTACAGATACGGATACCCGTAACTTTGGGTAAATTACAAAATGGCCCAAAACGCCCGAAAATCACGATACGTGATCGAATAACCAAACTGAAGTTCACAACACGTATAACAAAGTTAAACGAACTTACGGGAAACTCGAAACAGCAGTTTCGACCGAGATTCGCAAGAATCGAACTCAAGTGCGGAAAAGTCGCTAAAAAGCACGGAACTCAACAAAACGACACCGAAACGAACTCAGATGTCAAAAAGTGTAGAATTAATCATTCTCAGAATAATGAAACGGTCACGAGCGAGTCATCAAAACGGACTTCCGCTGAAAAAATGAAAAAAAAAAAAGAAATTACCGGAAATCGAAAATTGCGGATATTACACCAACAAGTTTCAAATCCTTAGTTCACATTAAGTATATTAGCACTATATAATCAACTACGTATATAAAGGGACTTACGATCGGGAGACTTACCATCATGGATCGCTTGAAGATGATGTCGGAACCACGATACTAATCACAACTCTGATGCGCGCGACTTACACCGTACATGGACTTGACCCAACGGCCTAGGTTTTTCGCAAACCTAATCTCTGATACCATAAATGTAACACCCCCAGAATACGTCCGGAAAGGTTACACGTCGTAGGCCCTTCTCACACGGATCTACCAGTCTAAACTCCACTAGACTACACAATGATTGACTGACCGGGGTCAATCTAAATACAACGCCGACCGACAAGGTCATTAAACAATTCAGAAACTAATAAATTTTACATCTCCATGACAAAGAATAAACTTTCACACAAAAACGGATGACAACTCCATTTAATAAAGGAAAACCTACACCCGTGCAAGGGTGAATACTCAACCAAATGGAAAATACCGACCCAGATGGAATAAAAGCAAAAGACTCTGACTCTTGTGTGATTAGCATCGTCGTCTTCCATCTCCTTCCAAGCAAATTCCGTGACTGCTCCCGAGCTGCCAAAACCTGAGCGCATAACAGGCACCCACCCCCCGAAAACTCGGGGGTTAGCAAACTGAAATTTTGCTAGTGCAAGTACATAATATACAAGATGTACGAACAATAACAACACAAAAATCAACCATCGTGAAGCCTTAACACAAACCATACATTCCCAAAGTCAACACAGTATAGCACTCGTATACACAAGGTGAAAAATAATCACATAGTCATATTCTCTATATGGAACATAACACCAATTAAACTTTAAACGAGCCCAAGGAGTCAAAAGATTTAGTTTGAAAATCCATTTTTACAAAAGGAAAAGTATTTTGATAAGATAGTTTGAAAATATTATTAATGACTCGGGCCGTCTTGGGATTTTGAAAATTGAATGGGAATACCTTTAGAAAATAATTTCAAAAGCTCTCGGGTCCTCGACCCAAGATATGGAAAGCAATTACACGAAAATATGTCAACATTATTCGGGGTCCTCGACCCAATTTATAGAACACTGTCACAAACGAAATCATTACAACATCTCACGGGGTTCTCAAACCAATCCAAATAACATCATCACGAGATTAATCATCTCAACATTTCACAGGGTCCTCGACCCAAAACACAGAATAACACCACAATACAATCGAAGGCACAAACTCACATTCGACATATCCTGCTCATGACCCCCGATTAATTAACCCTCAGAGATTTCGTCAAACCTCCTTGGTTAATTAACCCTAATACCAACGCTTTAAAAACAAGTTGAAACAAACTTTTGAGAAACACGAATCGCGGTCTATATCAAGACAAACATTTAAGAGAGAGTTGAAAGATTTGAATACGAATATCATTCGGTAATGGGGTCTTAGCTATCACTCAAATACCCGAAACCAATAAGCCTGCCAGGCGCCTCCCTTGTGCACCTGTGTACCGGTGTTCACTCCACTATGTTGGCCGCTCCTTGAACATGTCACCGCGCCGGAGATCACTCCCGCAAGAGCCACCCCTTGCATGCACATTAGGTAACATCGGCGTTCACCACCCATATGGAGCCGCACATTGCAGCATACACCAGGCCGGAGTGCACGCCCCGCCCTCAGAGGTTCCCGGATATGACGTTTCTCACAACAAGTATCCATATTAATTCAAACATCAAGCACACAGACAAACGTCACCAAAATTATCAACTCGGTACATCAAGTTACACAATTTTCTCCGCCAGTCTATAACCACAAAAATAAGCAATAACACGCATGTTATCAATCAAACTCAATCACAATAAGCCTTCAAGCATAACCAACCAACACCGCACATATATCCCTATATTGCGACTCAACCGAATATATATCTCTCTCCCTCTCTCTCTCTCTCTCTCTCTCTCTCTCTCTCTCTCTATATATATATATATATATATATATATAACCTTACTATATTATAAGAATAAATATAGTTTACCCATCAATCTAAGTCGAGTACGTCATCTAGTGTTAGTATTCATCACTCGTCATTCACCAATATAGGCGCTTATATCAATATATGTATATACATACATATATTTAACATATAAATATATATACATATATATATAACTAGATATATATATATATACACACACACACACATATAATATATATATATATATATACACACACACATCTATACATCCGTATAAATTCAAACACTTCGACAACAATGATTTCACGCAGTTACAATTCATATATCAAGGTACTTGCCTTAATAACCGCTACCGAATACTCCGAAGAACACGATTCGACCGGGAAGCTCGGACCCCGAAGAAGACAACGAACGGAAGGGTTCCGACTCGAATTCATTGCGAGAAATCTGACCTTAAAATCATACCATCAATAAATTAACGAACGAATGAGGAAGAATAATCGTAGAACGCTCGAATTCTCTTTGTGACATTGTATCGAACACCTTCAAGGCATCGATAAAATACTTAATAAAACGACAAATCCGTGGCAATCCAACCATGTAATAACAAGGAATTAGATATAATATAGCTTAAAAATCATCAATCCATCACTATTCTGAGTTAAAACGGATTAAACGGACAAATCGAACAAAATCCCGAAAACTAGATTTTAAGAAAACTTGCCTTGATTCGGTCGATCGGAGCAAGTTATGGAAGTATTAATCGATGTTATGAACTCAAAAACTTCATGGATTTAACCCCTAACAACATCCCTCCATGATCATCAAAGCTCCAGCCGCTGAAGAGGATGAAACGAGTGAGAAAAATGAAGAAAAACCCGACTACTCTGCCATATTTATACCCCTGCCGGACACGGCGCAGCAAACGGCCCAGACCAGCGCCGGGTGTCTCAGCCGTGTCTCGGCAGGCTGCTGGTCCTGGCCGACCCGGCGTAAGACACGGCGCTGGGCAGCGCCGTTTCCAGGGCCGTTTCGCATAGGTCCGGCCAGCCAGGACTCGGTCGATCCGACGGTCCGAAAAATCTCGAAACTCAGACCTGAACGTAAACCGAAAGCACGATTACGAAGTACTCGTAAAGACGAATCCGAACACTGAGAGAACACATGATTCCGACCACCTGAAGGCTCGAAATTCGACAACGGAAAGTAATAACCCCAAACTTTGGGAAATTACGAAAATGGACCAAAACGTCCGAAAATCACGATACGTGATCGAATAACCAAACCGAAGTTCACAACACGTCTAACAAAGTTAAACGGACTTACGGGAAACTCAAATAAGAATTTGAACGAGATTCACAAGAATCGAACTCGAGTGCGGAAAAGTCGTTAAGAAACACGGAACTCAACAAAACAATACTGAAACGAACTCGGATGACAAAAAATGCAGAATTAATCATTCTCAGAATGATGAGATGGTCCCAAGCGATTCGTCGAAACGGACTTCCGCTGAAAAAAGAAAATTACCGGAAATCCGAAATTGCGGATATTACAAATACTTCCCCAAGAACATCAAGAACATCACCCGAACCCGAACACGATAATAATACGAATCAAAACACCAGAATATAATCAATACATCCGAATAAAGATACACAACACCACGATTCACGATGAACGACTCGAATCATAAAGATTCTCAAAAATACGTAAAAAAGGGTTTCAAGACATTTACCTCGAATCAATGATGAAGAACACGGATTGATGATGTTAATCAATACTAAGAACTCACGGAATATGAAGGCTTGGAGTTACAAGACTCCAAAATTGCCTCCTTGAAGAACCCTGCGTCGCCCGTCGAACAAAATGAAGAGAAGTGGAAATGAGGGCTGCTGTCCTCTCCCAGCTGTTTTAAAACAGTGTGCTGTTACAGCCGTAACAGCAGGAGGATTACGGCCGTAACATTAGGCCTATTACGGCCGTAAGTAGTGGGGTGTTACAGACGTAACACCCTGCTGGACAGCAGCTTGGGAAGGCTGCTGTCCGAACCGCCCCGAACGACGCCGAAACCCGAAACTGCTAATAATCCGAACATATGGTTACGAAGCATTCCCGATGATGACTCTAAGTGCTAAAAAGAAACACAATTCCGACTGTCCGAAGGTTCGGAATAACGACAACGAAAATAATTATCCCAAACTTTGGGAAATTGCAAACGGCCCAAAACATCCGCAAATCACAATATGACATCAAACAACCAAACCGAAGCTCATAAGACGCATAACTAAGTTCAACAGACTTATAGGAAACACGAAACCGTAGTTTCGAACCACCATCACACGAAATGAACCAAATAGCGGAAAAGTCGCTCAAAATATGGATTCCGGTAAAACAACCCCGGAACAAACTCGGATGACCAAACACGCAGAACAAAACATTATCAAAATGTCAAAACGCTCGCAAGCGAGTTCTGAAAACCAGAAAAATACCAAAAATGAAAAATTACTGAAAGAGAAAATCACGGGTATTACATTCTACCCAACTAAAAAGAAGTTTCTTCCCGAAACTTAAAATGAAAGGAATGGTGAAGTAACAAACAACAAATCACGGCCGACAAAATCTCAGTGGTCCCGACGAATCGATCCCAATACCTATGTCGAAGCACGATTCTGGGAAACTTCTTGGAACATTTCACAATACTTAACTCTGTGGCCCTCAAGTGCACAGTTATAACAAGTAATCGGTTGTGAAGGGCAATTAGCTTGCACATGACCCACAATGTTGCAATTGAAACACCTCCCAGTCTAACAAGGAGTCAAAGAAGATGACTTGGAACTCTTGGTTCCACCGAACAAAGAAAATGAAGGTTTCACCGGAGGAGTACGCGAAACTCGACGTGAAGAAGTTCTGACTCCCACACTATCCAAAAAATCTCCAGACGTCCTCTGCCTCTTCGGCTCATGCAAAGTCCCAGTAGATAACGATGTCATCTCGTACGCTATGGCTCGATTCTGATACTCTCTCAAAGTCGCACAAGTGAAACCCGACATGTACTGTCGAATCTCTGGTTTCATCCGCATATCGAAATGATAGATTTTGTCTTCCTCGGTCCTCACCTGCCCTTTCACGTAAATGAGTTGTCGACTATAATCGATAATAGCCTGCGACACGGGTACATACTGCGGATCGGCTAGATAAAAATCTCGAATCCTCTGATCTCGGATCGGCTCCGGACAGAACTCGGCTTCTATCAACTTCTTGAACTCATCCCAAGTAACAGCGTGATGCTAAGGCTCAACGGCCGCCCACCAATTAGCAGCATCACTATCGAGAAGGAACTGAGCGATAGGAATCCTCCATTCCTCTGGATAACCGATCGCCTTAAAAATCTTTTCCACTTGGAAAAGCCAACCGTCCCAGCCCAAAGTATCACTTACGCCCGCAAAACGGGGAGGACGCATACGAACCACTTCTCTAAGCCACTGAGTCGATCCGAGATTCTCAGTCACGGTTGTGTTATGCTGAACCGCCTGGGTCAAATGAGTCATCTGGTCTACCACCTGCTGAAGTATAGTAGCAACACCAATACAAACGCCGTCACCGACAGCATGATCCTGATCATGCGACTGATTGCCACGGCCCCGACCTCTAGCCCTCGACATAATAAACTGAACAACCGTTCGTTAAAACGAGACATAACAACACATAACATCAATCACAAAAGAGGGTCCATATTAGGCACACTACGAAGCACAGAAATATTCTTGCTAATAAAAGTTACCATAGAGTGTTCACGCAATAACTCATATCTCATAATTCTCTTAGATTCGGAAATGAATATTTCCGACAATAACATTTACCAAGTCATCACACACTAGAATCAAGCACATGAGTAAACCACTCGAAACATTCAGCACATGCCCAAGGCATCAAGCGCAGCTATCACCACATACACGACAATATCATCAAATTTCGAATCATTCTCAATTGTTATCACCGTTTTTGAAAAAACCAAACTCTCCTAAAATATTCATAAAACTTCACACTAAAGTTGGCCAAGCTCATCGATTTACCAATAACCAAGAACATCCCAATTCAGTTGAACTTTTGAAATTCTCAAGTCAAATTTTTTGAGTTAAAGCACTGAATTTTCCGAAGTTTATCAAAGTTCAAACCTTTTAACAAGAGGCACGAAAAATAGTTTAATGACTACAAATTCGAATATCATCAACATGAGAAATGATATTAGTCAGCACGCATATCTCTCAAACATAATTGCCTAACGTATATCAAAAAATGGAATTTCCTCCTTAAACAACAAAAATATTTGCAATTATCGCTTCTTCGTGAAACAGATCAAGGATTTCTTATTTTGTAAATTTTGAAAAAAAATGTGAAAAATATTTTAGAAGACTTGTCGTTCCCCATAAAACGGAAGGGACTCAGTCTAGAATTTTTTTTTGAAATCATTAACATCCCGTTCCGTTTCGAAGCAAAACTTTCGAATCTTATCTAAATTTCCTAAAATCCTTTCTATCATAACCAAAATGACGGTAATATTTTACAATGTCCAAAACACTTTAAAACGCCTACTTCAGATACCGTCTAAAGGTGTCATTTGAAAATACAAGACTAACTCGTCAGAGTTTAACCGTTTTCAAAATCCATGCAAAACTGTTGATTAACCGCACCATCGAAATATTTTCAAAAATCGGTTCTTTACAAATATACTCAGGCTCACAAATACAATCAAGAAAACCATTTTCAAACCTACACGCAGCGGACACAATTACAACTATTTAAAAGCAATCGAACCTGAAACTACCTGCCTAAATCGGCAAACGAGATTATAAATCCAATCAAATATAATTCGCGAACACCATGTTCAAACATACGTCAAAACTACCCATCTAAGTTCCTCATGAACTCTACCGACAATACATTCTCTGGAACACGTCAAATCACAGTTTTCACTTCTATTGCACCAATTGATGTCCAACCATCAATACATTCAGCTCAATATACACACGATATACCACAAGTATCAAACACGTATTTCACTTTACAGCACTACACAGACAAAATTACGAACCACAATCATCGCACATACACGAATTCACGAAACACTAATACCTCGCATAAAAGAGGAGACTTACGTCCATAGGCCGCACGGAGATGATGGTTGCACCATGATACTAATCACAACGAATCAAAATTGATCCCAACGGACCACAATGATCACGCTTGTTCACAATTGCTCACCCAGGTGTCATGACAAGACACGACTCGACAAGACCGAACTAGACCCAACTGCCTAGGTTTTCGCAAACCTAAGCTCTGATACCATTTATGTAACACCCCCAATCCGTTTAGGGACATTACACACCGTAGATCCTTTCCACAAATCCAAGACCGTGTCCGAACGCGTCACTATAAACCACAAATCCTTCCGTCCCTTGTGGCAAGGAAATGACGGGTGCTGAAATTAACCGGCTCTTGAGTTCCTCACAACTCTGCTGACACGCATCAGACCACGTATATTTCTTATCCTTTCGCAAAAGGTTCGTCATTGGTTGAGCGATTTTAGAAAATCCTTCCACAAACCGCCGATAATAACCGGCTAATCCGAGAAAGCTTCGGATTTCCTTAACATTCTTCGGAGGTAGCCAATCTCGGATAGCCTTCGTCTTCTGAGGATCAACACGTACACCGTCTAATGAAATTACATGTCCGAGAAACGTCTTCTGAGGATCAACACGTACACCGTCTAATGAAATTACATGTCCGAGAAACGTCATTTCGGACATCCAGAACTCACATTTGGAAAACTTTCCATAGAGTTGCTCCCGTCTCAACACGTCGAGAACCTGATGAAGGTGAACCTCGTGCTCCTCTCGGTCACAAGAATAAATCAAAATGTCATCAATGAAGATAACCACGAACTGGTCCAAATAGTTAATGAAAACCCGATTCATTAATTCCATAAATACCGCAGGAGCATTAGTTAACCCAAACGGCATTACCACGAACTTATAATGACCATAGCGTGTTCGAAACGCCGTCCTCGCGATATTCGACTCTCGAATTTGCAACTGATGAAATCTAGATCTTATTTCGATCTTGGAAAATACTGAAGCTCCCTGAAGTTGATCTATGAGATCATCAATACGGAGTAGAGGATACTTATTCTTGATCGTCACCCTGTTCAACTCCCTATAATCAATACACAAACGAAAAGAACCGTCCTTCTTCTTGACAAATAATACTGGTGCTCCCCACGGGGACACACTCGGTCGGATATAACCTTTCTCGAACAATTCTTCCAGTTGATTCTTTAGTTCCTGCACTTCGGTCGGGGCCATCCGATACAGTGCCTTCGATAATGGGGACGTACCAAGCTCCAACTCTATCGTGAATTCCACATCCCTCGGTGGAGGTAAACCAGGTAGCTCGTCTGGGAGTACATCATCAATCGATAACAATGATACCATGAATGGTTGAACAACTTGATTGCCTTAGAATGGACAATCAACGATAATGATACAATGAATGATTGAACACCTCGATTGCCTTAGAACGGCCAATCGATGACAATGGTATAATGAATGATTGAACACCTCGATTGCCTTAGAACGGCCAATCGTTGACAATGATACAATGAATGATTGAACATCTCGATTGCCTTAGAATGGTCAATCGATGACAATGATACAATGAATGACTGGACACCTCGATTGCCTTAGAACGGTCAATCGATAACAGTGTTACCATGAATGATTGAAAAACCCTGATTGAGTAATTTTACTGCTTTCATCAAATTAATTATTCTTCCGGAACAATGGGGATTACCTCCCTAAAATACACACTCGGCTCCAACGATTGAAATGATAGTGACCATATGCTTACGAACATTGAGGATGGCATCATGACGATCCGTCAAACTAATACCCAATATTACATTGTCCTTAGGTAAATCAACCACGATTAGGTCTGCTAACCAATCACGACCATTAAGTTAAATCGGACAATTCTTAATCTCACGATTTCCGATAATTCGTCTACCATCAGGTAGACCAATGACATAAGGTTCACAACTAGTGGAACTATATAGAAGTAGTCTACTCAAACATGACTCGAAAATGAATGAATGCGATGCATCAGCATCACGCGGGTTGGGATAGAATTTCGAGTATACCTGAGATAATTCCGGCCTCCGGATCGTCGGTCCTCTTCATCTCGTGAATTCGGGGCTTGCCGTCCCCCGAACCGGATGCTCCTGTCTAAAAAGTATGAGCTCCGCCTTTTGTTGTTCCCGTCGTCTTAAACAGCACGGACTGAGTGGCCTGATTCTGAACCGCTGATTGTTTCGGGGCCTGAGATACCACCGTAGTATGCTTAGAGTCTCTTCGGCAGAAACGGACCTTATGCCCGGCAATCCCACAGTTGAAACAGGTGATAGCCTGCCTCGAACACCAAGTGCTGAAATGACCCGGCGCTCCACAGTTGAAACAGGTGATGGCCGAACTGGCCGCTCGGGACTGAGACTCTGTGGGTCTGGGCGCCACCGGAGGTCGCTCAGAGAAAGTAGAGCCCGTACGCGGCTTCTTGAAGGTTGCCTGACCGCCTTCAGACTGATTACGATTCTTTGACTTCTTGCTAGCAGATGAAGGTTGTTGCTTAGCAATCTCCTTAGCAGTAAGCTCATCAGTAAGAGCTTTCTCGATTAACTCGGTCAGAGTAGCACATTGGTGATTAAGCAATTGCATCTAGGCCATCATGCCTTGCATAAAAGCGAGTGGATCAACCCGAATACCTTCTGATTGAGCTGTGTCCCGGGTATGACTTCCTGATTGCGAATGATTATTCCCCGGGTTTTGGCCCGCACCGCGACCTCTCCCCCTGCGTCCTTTGACATCTCTCTCCATACTGGAGTAGGAAGGCCAAATGATGATTATAGGTCTCGCATGAGTACCTCGTTATGATTACGTTATGAAATGATAAAAATGAGCATACGCGCTCTAACACAGTGATTACATGAATGATTAACTGAGTTGATATGATTATCTGATGAAATTCTTGAAATGATTATCTTGAACAAGTTAACAAGTTTAATGATATGTTCCTCAAGATCAACAACTGAACAGTGAGATGAACTGAGTGATTAATGAGTTAACATGACCGTCCTGATCAAAATGAATGATGATGGGGATTGTTGACTGTTGAATGATGAATGAGTGATTCTTATTGCCATAAATTATACCATGGCATTAGAAATCTTACAGTTCTTTCGGTCTGAGGGGGTCTGAGGGGCTCGGCATTTGCACAAGTCACACGTGACGCGAAAGTCCAATGATACTAGTCTGATGAGGATGATTTCAATGAGACATGACTCGGAAGGTAGTATTCAAAACCACTCTCCGATACCAACTCTGTAACACCCCAAACTAGGCGACTATTACAGTGCCGTGGACCCCCGACTGGGACCCACCAGGCGAATGAAAATTAATGACTTAGATAATATAATCGTAGTACCGAACCACATTATACCATCCATTACTCTCATAAGGACTTTCAAGTACAACACACCTAAGATAATACAGAATACATGTATATTTTATATGAAGATAAAATATACAACACTGAATGAAAATAAATATCCAAACAGAAATCTGCAGCGGAAAATAAAATGAAGACAACATGAATGACTAAAAGGATTGGGGGCCCCTACTAGTATCACTGGGACTCCTCACCGTCAACGTTCTCTTCCCGTGGTTTTGCCTTGCCATGACCTGAAAACAATATCCCCCAACGGGGTCAGTTACACAGAACAACAATCCTCAAGAGTTGAATAAACAAAATCATGAAATATCATTAGTTATGAATTTTAGCTGAAGTGGAGCATCATAGTACGCCCGTAATGGAATGTGCACGTGCAGAAGATGAGTGTCCGGACACACCCGCCCTTGTACGTAATTATTCTCACGGAGGTACATTACCGTGTGCACAGTCCAATGTGTCGGTGAACCCAACACATGACTATCGTGTGCCCGACTAAAAATTCCACACATCCCTACCCGGCCACGCAATATGAACCCAGAAGGTCACACGATCAAAAGTGACCAAAGAACATAATGAATAACAATCCGACAAGGGTCAAGAATGACTCACCGAGATGAGATAATAATGAAATGAATGGTAGCTCATTGAAATGATTTGGAACCGTCGTTCCTCGTGAATGAAATGATTATTTGACAATTACAAGTCTCAATACGGTTAATACATTATGAATGAGTTATGATTATGAATGAACAACAATGAAAGGAATGAGTATCCTTTTAACCGGGTAAGAATTAACTTACACAACACCGGTGAAGAATGTCCTTCAACGAACAAACGTCCTAAAAGGTGTCGGTCGCTCGAACAACCTTGAATAACATAATTACCAACAATCCGTTCAACATACAAATCAAAGCCGATTATAACTAATTCAAAATGTCGATATGACTAAACCAAGTTCATTTGGGCATTATATCAACCACGTTGTGACCAATCTTCGATTGTTTACAACCAATCCTTACTTATACCCATAACAAATACCCAAGGAGTATTTCAAACCAACAAAACATCTTCAATACAATCAATGATCCAATATGTATATCCAACTCGTGATTTCAACAACAACTAATCGAAACCCCCCAAATCCAACTCAATATTCAAAGTGTTCTTGAATAATCTTTCAATAATCCAATGAATATTCATACGCACTCATAATCGTATGTATATCTCTTCATACAACATGATTATAATGTCCAAAACATCATATCTCAACACAAAATCGAAATCCAAGATGTTGAAGAATTTACCTCTTGAAGATCCAAATACTTTGATCCGATGAACACGTGTTAAATCGACTATCCAAGCTTCACAAATGAATGAAAATGGTGAAAACCGAACACTCAAGTGGTTGATGATGAAAAATCTCTCCCTCAAGCTCTCTCTCTCTCTCGGAAATAAGGTGAAGAAATGATAAAAATGAGCTCAAAGTTCCGTCCAAGTCCTCAAGTACTGCCATGGTTACGACCGTAACTCGGCCTACTTACGGCCGTAACATCCCAAGTCAACGGCCTTGCAGCCGTAACCAGCCATCTCAAATGGCCGTAATGCATGATTAGTTACGGCCGTAACTCGTTGCTGGAAGTGACAAAAATGTGGCAACTCCATCTACTCACTACAGACGTTGAATGATCCGATATACAATACTTGTATGAATGTAATTAAGTCCAATAACACGTGATAGATGATACTTCCAACACACGACTACCATTCACGATGGTTATGATAATACTCTCGTCTCGATCCTCAAACGGAGATGAATGACGATCGGTAGATGACACACTTTAACAATATGCCAACGATGAATACAAATGAATGAATCATGAATGATGAGTGATTATTAACGAGTGAAAATTACTGACTGATAATTATTGAATGATAATGAATGAATTACAACCTGGCATTACAATTTCCTAGTCATAGTATTCACAACGGCTTTGTTACTGAGGTTTAGATGATACAGTCCATTTAACAATGTAGCAGTGCCCACTAGTTTATTTCTAAAATAAATTTTATAGGAACCATCACCAATGAAAAATGAGAAACCTTCCCGATCCATGACCGGAATGGATACAATGTTTTTAGGTCCCTTGGGTAAAACAAGTACATCTTCTAAAGTCAAAACAAAACCGAATTCTAAACCCAAAAGAAGTGATCCTATGTCAGTTGCCTCGACACTATGCCTGCTTCCGACAGTAATCATCACTTTCTCAGCTCCAAGCATCCTACTTTGTTCCAGATCCTGATTAATGGTACAAATATGAGAACTAACACCAGAATCCAGTATCTAATAAGTAGAAAATACAGTAGCAGAACAATTTGTTTCCAAAACTAAAAGTTCTGAACTTGAAGCGCCATGAAGAATAGGACAGTCGCTAGCCCAGTGGCCCAGATCATCGCATTTGAGACAAGCGTCCTTCTTCTTTCTCTTTAGAACCATCGGGGCCATGCCCTTACCCTTAAAGTCCTTGACTTGTGGTCCTGTCTGCTTCTTGGTATTTTTCTTCTTATTCTTGTTCTTAGACCTTCGAGGTCCAGAAGAAATAATAAGGACAGGCTCCTTCATCCAAGAAGTCTTCATCTGAAACTGAGTGGTCACCAGTTTGTTCATCAACCCTGCTAAGTTGCATGCAATCTCATCGCAGTTGAAATTCATAACAAAATGTGAGAAGGAATCAGGGAGAGACTGTAGAATAAGGTCGGTCTGAAGAGAAGTATCCATCTTAAAATCAAGAGCCTCCATTCTCTCGATCCTAGATATCATTTTGAGGACGTGGTCCCCAACCTTCTCACCTTCCTTAATCCTTGCACCGAACAGTTGCTTGGATATCTCATATCTAGCAGTTCGACTGTGCTCACCATAAAGCTCGGTTAAGTGAGATAAAATCTGCCTAGCAGAAGTCATTTTCTCATGAGCTCTCTGAAGATCATTAGACACAGAAGCCATATGTAGCGAGTCATAGGTGGAAAAGATGATTTTAACAAAGTCTATACGATAAGATTTTGGATTCTATCGGGTGATTTTCCGACTGAATGTCAGTGGAATTGGTGACGAACCGAATTGGTATACAGGAGTATGGATGTGGTCAATGATTTGCATAATTTAATTTTATTTAATCGTATGTATTCAAAAAGAATTGTCATCAAGAAATTGACAAAAGCGAGCCGGTTTAACTTTTCAAAAAAATTGATTTTGTGGTCTTACGAAAATTTATGTTTTGAGTTTTGAAATTTTTGAAAGGACTTTCGGAAATGGATTTTATTGACAATATTGTATGATTTCAAAACTATTTTGAAAATGTGATTGGTATACGTGCAAACATAGTACATAATACGTATCATGGTGAAGTTCTGAGTGAGACTCACAAACTGGATAACACATTAATGGTACGATGAAATGAGATTCGAACTTCAGTATGGTAGTTTAGGTATCCAAGGATGACCGGTTGGTTGATCAGATAAGAGAAATGTGTCGTGTGTTGTAGGTTCAGTACAGAATATGATTTTGGAACTTTGGGTTTTGTGAAACTGGAGCATAGGTGCTATGTGGCTCTATTGGTGTGGTAGTAGCGTGATTTTGATATAGTGATTTTTGACTTTTGAGCCAACTGATTTTTCTTCGCATGTGGTATTTTGACTGATTTCTTAGTAGGTGTAGATTTAGGAACGGTGATCCCAGGATAGTTGTTTTGGATATTGATTGGTCATTCCCACTCCATGTATGATTGGGTATGTTCGACGGGTTGTGGCTGTTTGTTCATACGCCCAAGAGGTATGTTCAACCGTCGGGTGTGTTTCTTTGAGGTCCACTATATGTGATTTGTGTAATGGTCTGAGAATTTTATTCTTTCGTATATCTGTCTCTATGGTTCTGTGTTGATCATGTTGGATCTTACCATGTGAGGGTATTCTCGGTTATTGTTGATCCTTCGTTGGTAGAATTGGAGTTTATCATGTTGATGATATTCTCGATTGTGTACCTTTGGTTGATCGTATTGAAGTTTATCATGTCAATGATATTCTCGGTAATTTTTGGTTGATCATTGTTATTGATCGTATGAGCGTTCAGACTTTGTGTCGATAATTCGGGATTTGTTGCCATTGTTTTGGGCAATTGTTTCACAGATGTATCGTGTATTATTGGTTTTTATCAGGATTGGGACTTGACTGTGCGATCCGGCAGACAAACTTTGGCACAGAAGGATTATTCCATAATTGAGTTATAACGTTGTATTCTTTTGAAATTGGTGAAATTGTGACTGTAAGCGTATTGAGGATTTGAGGTGGGGTCATTCGCTAGTATCACGTGAGATAATCGACTTCATTGACTTATAAGTATACTGTTTTGGTTATTCGTTAGTGATGATGATTGATCGGTTTTGTGGTGATTCTGGATATTGTGGTTGAACTTTTGATTGTGACCGGATTGCAAGTTTCGAGGATGAAACTTATTTTAAGTGGTGTAACATGTAATATCTTGAATTTCTACTATGGTTGTTTAATGTTATTTTATCTGAGATATACTACACAGTGTGGAATCGGTACAGTAGGGGTAAAATAATTGAAGGACTAGGACATTGGTATTGGTACAATTGATATAACTGGTCGACAATTATATTTGAGGATATCGAGTATCAGGTTTATCGTAGAGAGTTTTAGTGGGACGAGTATATGTATTAAGTATGCCATGTATACGCATTCGGTATATTGAGACGACAGGCAGGAGCAATTGTAAATGGCTAAGTATAAAAGCTATTACGTACGTTAAGCGTAGGAGCTTACGTATGTAATCATGCAAGCTTAATGTACGTTACGTAGAGTACATAATGTACGTTATGGAGAGAATCAGATAGGATGAGGCTATGACCGACAAGTGGGTCCCGTGGTCGGCAAATATCGGCTGGCGTACGAAAAGGCAAGTCAACGAAGAGGTTAACACATGCAACAAATTGCTCATTACGTACGTATTACGTACGTTAAATGGGCATACTACTGTAGCAAGTCAACTATGTGTTACGTACGCTATGTCGTGAGTGTTACATACGTAAGCAAACGAACGAATTGAGACAGTAGCCTCTGGACTGTGATTACATACGCTATCGAGGTTAGATAACGTACGTAATGGTCGTTACGTACGTTAGGAAGGTCACGTAGCGTACGTAATGTCTGAATTTTTATAAATATGAGACCTCCGACATTTCATCATTTTGAGAGTTCCATCTTTGTGTTTCGTCTCCCAACTTCCCCAGACTAATTTTGGGCATCTATAAGTTGATTTTGAGCTTAAGAACACGGAATCGGAGCTTTGTTCATAGAGTTGATGATGATTCTTGGAAGGAGTTCGATTGTTCCTCATCGTAGTTCATCAATACAAGGTAATATTCATATCTCTCTGATTGTAGATCGGTTTTTGGAAGGATGTTTACTTGTTGAGAAGCATGATGATTTACCCCTCCATTTACTTTCGGATTTATGAAGTTGGTATTGATGATTAATTCGTGTGATGATGGTTAAGGTGGTATTATTGTGATTCTTGATGTTAGGTGAATTGTATGTTGAAGAATATGATGATATATGTCTTCGATATGTTGTTTGTTATAAACATGATTATGGAATCATGGTGTTCTTGGTATATATCATATAAAAAAGGAATATGTTATAGGATAGATAGTGGTTTTTATTATAAACACGGATTTTAAAATTAAAACCAATATTATGTTGATGGTAGTAGTTGATTTCATATGTTCTTGATGAAATATGAATCTTGATAATGAGGATGAATTCAGAAAGATTATGGTTAATATTAGAACATGATGAGCAATGGTAGTGAACTATTGGGATAGTTCGGATTGTCGATTATGTCGGTCGTATTATCTTACTATGAATTTATGATTATGAACAAGAAGGAATCTTGTTAATTCGTATATGAGATTAAATTCGGGATAGAGTATGTTATGTAATCCTTGTTATTGGGTTGGATCAGTTGTTGATATGATTATCGAGTTGCAGTTTGTATTGTGGATATGAGTTCATATTTGTTGAGTTGGATTATTTGGTTTGGTATATAATCGAGGTATCGTTGAACTGTTGAGTTTGATTGGTTGGCTATGTCGGTTATTGATTGTTACAAGAGTGTTGTTAATTGATCACTTCAATAGGTTGTGATAATTGATCGTCGACTAGAATAATATGTTGCGGTCAAGTTCGAGTTTATTCGGGAATTTCTTTCGCCAGGGCCGAGAAGCTTGTGGACGACAGCAAGGAATTGGTAACGGCTTCACTATCATCGTATCGGTACCGAGGCAAGTTATTAATTGCTCAGTTTATATATTTAATGAATGGTTTCAGTTTTATTCGTTTATAATTCGTATAACAATGATTATTATTGTGGACTCTGGAGATTGGGGTTGTACGTCGTTGTTTTCTAATTTTGGGAATTAAATCATAATGTATATGATTTACATTTGTTATTGTTATACTTTGGTATCAAGGGTACATTATGGTAAAGACGAGGATATGAGTTATCTATGGTCCGTGGTATTTTGAATCATCGAACATTGAGGATAATCGCCGGTGATGGTTTGGACATCGATATTGCTCTCGAAGGACTCGAGGCAGGTATCTCAATTTGATTTTAGTTTAATGTTGATGATTTTGATCATGCATATTGTCATTCATATTATTGAAAGGTCGTCCAAGTTGATTTGTCATAATGTCGTTCATATTATTGATTCATATGTTGTTCATGTTGATGAACATATTGATTTGCATGTGTGTATGCATTGTATTGTATATATTGTATTGATCCGATGGGATCGTGTGATCTATGCCAAGGGCGCTGGATCAGTTGTCCACCTCGTGTTGGTCCGACGGGATCATCTTGGGATCTATGTTGAGGTCGCTGGATCATTGGACAGGTTTTTCACCTCGTGTTGGTCCGATGGGATCATCTTCGGATCTATGCTGAGGGTGCTGGATCATTGGATTACACATGTATTGTTTTTATGCACATGTATATTGTTGGTTATCCACCTCGTGTTGATCTAATAAGATCATCTTGGGATCTATGCTGTGTGCTCTGGATCATCGGATTTCCACTGAGTATACATTGTTGTTATTGTTGTGGGCATATTGAGGTCGTCATGTGAGTATGCATTTGTAGGTATCTTGTAGGACCAGGTCCGTATGTTGTTTTGATCTGGTTTCGGATTAGACTACTGTGATTCGTTGTGGCATTTCATATCTTGGGGGTTGGTATATTTCCGTATTGCGAGTTATGATGATGTTTTGAGAATCTTGAGTATTGTTTGAGGTACCGCATAGATGTCGTGTATGAGTTCACTATTTGATGGATATTACGAGATGTGGAATATGATAAGGGTTATTTTGATGAGGATTATCATGAATTGGTAAAGCTATGCCGGTAAGATTACATTGGTAGTATTCTTACTTAGTAATTTCATTGGTATGTAATTATTGACGTGATGTGATCATTATCATTGTTGAGTATTAAGGATGACCCCGTCGTGGGATTTCTTTTTAGGTTCTTGGGATATCGAGCTTGTAGCGGTCGTGAAGAGATGAGCTTCCCGAAGGATTGTAGCTATGGCATGTGTTTGTGAATCGAGTACTTTGATTAGTTGTTGTATTCTGCTGCTAGAGTATTTATAATTGTTTGTATTTTCCGCTGCGTGAGTATTTTTAAATGGTTTTTGGCAACTTAAGTTACTTTGGAAAATCGTTTTCAAAAATATTTTGTCGGTACTTGCAAGTGATGGCTTAAAGTACACTTTTGAAACTGTTGAACTTTGGCATTTTGGCCTTGTACTTTCAAATGATATTTTACGACGGTATTGATAAATGGACTTTTCATAAAGCCGCTGCACATTTTGAAAAGATGTTACCGTCATTGCCGCTTAGGCATACTAGGAATGTTGGTAAAAATCTCTTTTAGCCTTGGGGGTTCCATCTCGGGGCCCACGACACTGTAATATTCGCAGATGGCTCTGGGGGTGTTACAGTACGAGTGTTTGTAGGATACCCTAAGGGAATGAAGGGTGGCTTGATCTACAGTCCCCAGGATCAAAAAGTCATTGTTAGCACCAATGCCTGACTCCTAGATATAATTCTGGATGAGTTTATGGGCGATACTCCGTCTATACCAATCATGCAAGCACCAACTAACACTGCACAACGTATCAATTTTGAGAATTTTACACCAACTCAGGAATTGCCTCGTCATAGTAGGAGGGTTCTTTGTTTACCGGAATGATTCATAGGCGTAGGAAAGTCTTCAGACTCAATCCCAAGCGAACATGAATCAGATCCCTAGACTTACAAGGAGGCAATCCAAGAACGATGCTGACTTCTGGAAAGTAGCAATGGAGTAAGAAATGAGATCTATAGATTTCAATCAAGTGTCGGAGCTAGTAGAACTACCTGACGGGGTACAAGCCATTGGGAGTAAGTAGGTCTACAAGTGAAAGAACGGAGGTGAGGGTAAGGTTGAACCCTCCAAAGCGAGTCTTGTAGTTAAGGGATACACTAAGAAGGGAGGCATCAATTACAATAAAACCTTTTCACCGGTATCCATGTTTAAGTCAATCCAGATTCTTTTAGCTATAGCTGCGCATTTGGTTTAACACCCCCAAAACCACCCAGGGATATTACAGCGCCGTGGGCCCCGCGCTGGAACCCACAAGGCTAAAAATCATTTTTAAAATGTTACAAACACGCCAACGAGGCAAAGACGGTGATATTTTAAAAACTCAAATATTTTCAAAATATAGTTCCCAAATACCATCATCAAATACCATTTGAAAGCACAAGGCGAAGACGCAAAAAGGGCATTTAGAAAGTATACACGAGTTAGTAAAATACTGAAAGCCATTATAAAACTTCACACGCAGCGGATAGAGACATGATAGAAATACATTTGCAGTGGAATCATAACAACCAGAAAAGAATTCTCGAATCCCAAATAACCATGCGATAGCCAGTATCACCGGGAAGCTCATCCCTTCACGACCGCTACTAGCTTGATCTCCGAGTACCTAAAAGATAAAACCCACGACGGGGTCAACCATAATACTCAACAATAATAACGATCACATCAACATAAATAATTACATATCAATGTAATTTACAGAGTAAGAACATTCCCAATGTAAACTTACCGTAGTAACCTTACCAATCCATCACAGTCCATATCAAATCAATCCTTACCATAATCCACATCTCGCATTCTCAAGTGGCGAATGGATTCAAAAATAAATCATCTGTACTGTATTCAAAATGATACCAAGATTCTCAAACATAAATATATCTCAACTATGGAGTAATCTGTCCATGACCAATCATGTTCGCTGGATAGCACAATCGGATCGCAATTCTGATAAAACCGATATCACACGATTCATTTGTAAATCAACTGTCAGGAAACAATGGCAAGTCCCGGATATCAATACAAAGTATGAATGCTCACACAATCAATAATGATAAAAAACCAATGCATCAGAATGAGAATATCAATGACATTATAACTCCACACAAGATCGGCAAAGGATCAACCACGAACGAGAATACCATTAATGTAGTAAACTTCAATGAGATAAATAAAGGATCAACAACCGAGAATACCCACGATACGGTAAACTCCAACAAGATTAATAAAGGATCAACAACCGAGAATACCAACGATACGGTAAACTCCAACAAGATCAATAAAGGATCAACAACCGAGAATACCAACGATATGGTAAACTCCAACAAGATCAGTAAGGGATTGATAACAACCTAGAATACCAACGGCACGGTAAACTCCAACAAGATTAATAAAGGGTCAATAACAAACGAGTTGACCAACGATAAGGTGAACTCCAAACTGCCAAGAGACCAGCTGATGTTGAGGACTCAGGTGAAAATTCACCACATATAGTACCTGCGGTCCCAATCTCACCTGCAGTTACTGAGCTAATCAGACGGTTGGTGGAAGAGACAGTTGCAATACTCCTCACAACTGAAGTCAAACCCGACCTGATGTCCCTTAATGTAAAAATGGACACATTACTCAAGAAGAAGGACCCTTCCCCACCACCCACTAATTCCAGAATGCCTCTTGGCATGTCTGATTTCATGGCCAAGGTGGAGCAGCAACTAGCTACCCTTATTGATGATGGCAAAAAGGGGGAAGAGAGAGGAAAGGAGGAAGAGAGAAGCAGAAGGGATATCAGGCAGGTGGAAGACATTGAAGAAGAGAATGTCAAAGAGGAAGTCAGAACTAAGAGATGACACGACCTCCCTCTCCTACAGGCTGAAACTTCTCAACACAAGAGAAATGAAGTAGCTGCATCATCAGATGAACAACCTGCAGCCAAAAGGAGAAGGACCAGACAGGTACCAAAGGTGAAATACCAATGGGTGGGAAAGGAGCTTTGGTTTGTTGAAGAATTCTTACCTACTGAGGCATATCCAATGTGGGGAGGAGCAAGAAAGCAATTTATAGATAAATATCATCTCTGGGAGTTGCTCCAGGACAAAGATTGCTCCCCACAGCAAACGTTCATCAATTTCATGTCCTAAACTTGGCCAAAACTTTGGGCAGTCTTGAAAAAACGTGCAAAGAAATTTGATGCATATCCCATGATTCCTAGTTTCAGACCTGAAAAATCCCCGACTCTTATGAACAATGAACTGGATGAAATGGCCATTCAGGAAGAAATCAAGGCACTATGTGTTGAGAACAACTTCACATCTATTGAGGAGCAAGAATTTGCCTCTATGATAATCAAAAGGAAATATGGGTTAGCCCCAGTCTCCAAGAGGCCAATTGGAGCAAACGCCTTGAGGTCTCTCCCTCCATCCAAGTTTAAGATCAGAAGAGGAAGATGAAGAGGAAGATAAATTAATTTTCTATAATTTTTACTTGTAATTTTACTTTGTAATTTACTTGTAATTTTGTAATACTTGTAATTTGCTTACCTGTATTTTGTCCATTCAACTGCACTATATTGTAACTTCAAATAAAATTTTATAATAGTCACTTGAATGACAACCTCTAGTTGTCTCAAAAAGACTGAGTTTTACTCGTGTCTTGCACTATACTTTGTGCATACCATGCACTTTACTTTGTGCATACCAGATTACATTTGAAATGCTTTCAGTTTTGCCATCATCAAAATAGAGGGAATTTGTTAAGAATACTTGTTAGATATTAATGATGTCATCCCTGTATTAATTGATTATTCAAATGTATGTTTTAAGTACTTGGCAACTTGTAAATAAGACCTAGATGAGTATCTTCTATAGGCCTTAAAATTTAGGCTAAGTCTTGATCAAGTGTTGATCAGTAGAAAATCGTCTAAGTATAGAACTGCCGGTTATCAAAGAAGTTATCAGGCAAGTTCATTTTCCAGAGAAGACTTGGTCAACACAAAACATCAGAGAGGTTTGACCAATCTAAGTTGCAGTCAAAACCTGAAGAAGACGATACATCAGACAAGTGTTGGTCAACAGGAATATCTGAGAAGATTGACCAAAACCAATCCGCAGTCAAGATATCAGACGAGATTGAGTCAACACAAACGTCAGCTGAAGTTTGACCATCAGATCAGAGAACATTCATCAGGTCAGAAGACTTCAGTTAGATCATCAGAGCAGAGAAGATTCATCAGGACATAGAACTTTATCTTAGAGAAGCTATATCAGAGAAGTCTTTCATCAGGGAAGGTTGACTGCACATCAGACAGTTTGACCAAGAGACATCAGATAAGTTCTCAGTCAACATATCAGCCAAGTAACTCAATCCACGTCAGCAAGCGTTGAAAAGTCAACAACAAAACAAAGGCACATGCAAGATGTAGGAGACAAACTGTAAAGATTCCCAGAAAGCAAGGAATTAAATAATCATCGAGATCCGCATTCTGAAGACTTTATGATTATTCAAATCAAGAAATACAGCGCTATTACAAGAAAGTTTTTTAAACGGTCGGAATTGAAAAGGGAATCAAGCCTTGTAAAGGATTGATAAGATAAACAAAGAACTCCACTCTCCAATGGGTGGATTTGTTACAGTGGTGCAACGGCTATAAAGAAAGCTCAAAGGATCGTACAATAAATATCTAAAGATATGAATTGAGCAAAGAACGATGCGAGCAATAATTACAAGCGATCTAAGCAATCAAGGCAATCAAAGCTATCAAAGCAATCTATAGCATCGTATAGAGCAAGCATTCAAGATCATATTATGAAAAGTTCTTTGTTGGATAAGACAACACTCTTGTCTCAAAAGTTGAATACGGGGTACTTCTGTAAACGAGGTTTCAGAAGTTTCGCGACTGATAAGGAATCCAAGGATTCTTGATTGGAAGGTGATAGACAACTCGAGAGTTGTTGAGGCATCCACGAATTTTCAATCAAGAGGTGCTAGGCAGTTAAAGGGAGTTGCAACGGCCATGGGATTCAACTGGTTAGAAGCTGTTGTAACTGGTTGAATCATTGTAATGTTCATCACTGGTTGAAAGTTATAGTGAATTCATCTCCAACTGGTTTGGAGAAAAATGGACTAGTAGAGGATTACCCCACCTCTGAAACCACTATAAGTGCTTGTGTGATTTACCGCTTTGAACATCATACTTAACTGCTGCATTCATATTTACTATTCCATTAGATAGTTATCTGCAGTTGACATTAGTTACCTGCTATCGTCATCAGCTGTGTCTTCCGCATTACTTGTCCGCAGATGACATAAGTCATCTGTACCTAATCACGGCTTAGTAACTCACCTGAGATTCAGGAAAAGTGTTTTAATAAGTCTGTTCACCCCCCTCGCTCTAGACTTATTCTTGATGACTTGTGACCTATAATCTTGTACCAGGCCAAATCATCAAGCTATAAATTGGAACCAAATGGGTATTTAGAAAAAAAAGGATGAAAATGGACTTGTCATTAGAAACAAATACCGAGTAGTCGCTCAAGGTTACATACATGCATAAGGCATAGATTATGATGAAACTTTTGCCCCTGTAGCCAGACTAGAAGCCATCAGGATATTCCCATCATTTATCACTCACAACAAATTTATAGTCTATCAACTGGATGTTAATAGCGGATTCCTGAACAGATACCTCGCTGAAGAAGTCTATGTTGAACAACCACCAGGGTTAACCACCAGGGTTTGTCAACACTGAAGAAGGAGACCTAGTATACAGGCTAAGGAAAGAACGGTATGGACTTAAGCAAGTTCCTAGAACCTGGTATGAAACCTTGTCCCTGTATCTAATCAGAAATAGATTTGAGAAAGGTGCAGCGGATAAGACCCTCTTTAAGGTACATGAAGATGACGACCTGTTAATGATGCAAATTTATGTTGATGGTATTATATTTGGTTCAACTAACCTTGGTTTATGTCAAAGGTTCTCTCATCTCATGCAAAGTAAATTTTAAATGAGTATGATGGGAGAACTTAGTTATTTTGTAGGATTGCAGGTCAAGCAATTGCCTACAGGTATATTCATCAACCAGGAAAAGTACATCAAGGAGCTGCTCAACAAGTTTGGGATGAACAACTCCAAATCCTCATCCATTCCCATGAGCACTTCCACGCAGATAAGTGCTGATGAAGCTGGAAACCCGGTTGATCAATCACTCTACAGGAAGCTAATAGGCACACTCCTGTACCTAACAGCTACCAGGACCGATATCTAGTTTGCTGTAGGAGTGTGTGCTCGGTATCAGGTAGCACTTGTAGACTACATTATGTATCAGGAACCAATTATATCTGTATGTAGTTTACATTATGTCCTTACTATTTTCATATCAACCTGTGATTTAAAGTATACATATTGAGAAACCCTGTACGCATCAAGTAAACAGGAGTTTACCTAGTTGCTCTATATACAGCAACTCAATATCAATCTTCCTCTACTCAACTAACTTCGAAAAAGATACAGCTTATTCAATCCCCCTTTTTAAGTAGTTTACTGTATACTCTGTGGCCAACAGTATGCTTGAGATTAGTTGGTCTTGACTATTAGCAGGCATTAGCGTATTTGCATTCGTTGAACTGGATCGAAGTGAGATAATGTCTTCTGTACTGATTGTAAGAAGAACCTAAATCTCAGATAATTATTTCTTAAGTCTAAGTATATAATATTTAATTGTGTATTTATAATATTTATTGCTTTGATTTACCATGATTAAGAGTTATCTTGGTCAATAATGTTATTTATATGATAATTATTATTACAACTAGAAACTATGTCCCGACTCGTGCTGGTTGATGATATCCCCTTGAGGAGCTCAATAATGATTATTATATTAAACCCTGCAGTAGATTTAATTCTGATATAATAATAAGGTTCGAGTGTTACTACTCTTGGATAAGAAATTAATTAATTAAAGTTGTCAGTAGCTTAATTAATCAATGGACATTTGATATCTTAAACACCGAAATAACATAATAAGGAGCCCAATTTCGTAAATTGGGATTTGGGTTGGAAGTGCTTTAGTAGATTGAATTGATATTAATGAACTCAACCATATTAGGAAGGGCTTAATATGGAAGGTTGGGTTGCACTAGGACTGTTAACCCTAATCCTCAAGATCTCTAGAGTAGTCCAAAGCCTATTAATAGGGACATAAATGGGGGGTTCGGCCATTACATTATATCCTACACAAGGGATTTCAATTTTTTCTTCTAGGTGTTTAATCGTGAATCTTGACTTGTGTCTTTGATTCCACAATTTAGATAACATTTTAATTCTTGACATAAATCGGAATTACTTGAAGAAAAATAAAATCGAGAGTCGTGAGAGGAAAATATTTTGGCCGATCCAACCCTGCAGTTCAAATAAGATTCGGTAGCTCGTTGCCACACACCATTCAGATTCAGGCGGGATCATACTCTAGAAGATTTTGAGGAAGAGATCAAGATAGCAACCACTATGCTTCAAAAGGTAAATATCCTGTGATCTTTGAATCTAGATTAGGATACTGAATTTACGAACAAGATTATTTAATAAATAATAAATAATATTAAAATTTCTTATTAATGTTAGTAGTTAATTAATTAGCATGCCTAAATAGGTTTTGTGCTCGTGGATGCGTAAAACGCTTTTATCAAATTTTCAACAAATTCGATTCCGTTGCGTTTTATTTCCAATATCTATAGGAGAAACCGAACTTTATTAGATATGGTTCGATCATTGATGAGTCAAATGGAACTTTAGTTACCATTTAAGGTCCACGCCTTAAAAACAGTAACACCCTTAATTGTGTTCTATCTAAAGCAATTTAAAAGACACCATTTGAGAAATGAACTGGTAAGACACCAAACTTGTCTTTTAAAAATATGGGGTTGTGAAGCTTTCCTAAGATGCCAAATGTCTGACAAGTTGGCACTCAGATATGAAAAATATTTATTTGTGGGATATCCTAAAGAAATCAAAGGATAAGCCCGCAGAGAACAAAGTGTTTGTTGCTCGGAATGTTGTCTTCTAGAGAGGGAATTTGTTTGCAAAAGAGATGGTGGGTGAAAGATAATTCTCAGGAAAACTCGAGAACAACAAGAAGATGTTGCTTCTATAATGGAAATTGTGCAAGATCAACATTTAGTTGTAGAGCTAGTTCAGAGTACACATGTTCCTCGCATATATGATAGGGTGCAACATGAACCTCAGAGATACGGGTATCTTGTAACAAAGGATGATGACGCATCACTAAAATATGATGATCGTGGTCCTAGCAAGAAGCTACATCAGAACTAGAGTTCGAGGAGTGCTAAAAGCCATGAAGTTCGAATGCAGTCCATATATGACAATCAAGTTTGGAACTTGAGATCCACCTGAAGGTGTAAAAGCCATCAGGTGCAAATGGGTGTTCAAAAAAAAGAAGAGGTGGACCAATATTTGCATGCCTATAAAGGTAGACTAGTTGCAAAAGGTTATAGACAAACTCATGGTACTAACTATAATGAGACCTTTTTACTAGTAGTCATGGTCGAATCTATTGGAGTTTTATTTGCTATTTTGCATAATATGATTACGAGATATGGCAAATGGATGTCAAAATAGCATTTGTTCATGAACACTTACTCAAGGATGTGTACATGGTATAACCTGAGGGTTTTGTTCATCCAAAAAATTCTAAAAAAGTTTGCAAGTTTCAAAGATCCATTAATGGATTAAAGGAGGATTTTCGCTTGAATCTTCATTTTGATGAAACAATCAAAGTGTCTGGGTTTATTAAAAATGAGGATGAACCGTGTGTGAACAAGAAGGTTAGTGGGAGTATACTTGTATTTCTAGTACTATATGTAGATGACATATTACACATAAAAAATGATCGGCCTACCTTGCATACAGTCAAGACTTGGTTGGGAAGTTGTTTCTCAAGGAAAGACTTAGGAGAAGCTGCTTAAATTCTTGCTATTAAAATCTACATAGATATATCAAAGAGAATGATGGTCTAAGTTAGAGTACTTGTAACAAGATACTGAAGAGGTTCGGTATGCAAGGCCCATAGATAAGACTCTTGTTGATATGACAATCGTTCATCGGAGTATGATGCAGAGTCCTTCAACTCCTGATGAGCGAGCCCACATAAGCAAGATTCCATATCTTCCGCTATTGGGTCAATCTTGTATGCTATGATTTGTACTCGACTTGATATATTATTTGCTCTTGGCATGACAAGTCGATACCAATCAAATCTAGGTGAGAGTCGTTGGATAACAGTCAAATCCATCTTGAAGTACTTGAGAAAAACTAAGGGTTTGTTCCTAATTTATAGAGGTGTGGGAGAAGAGTTAGTTGTAAATGGTTATGAAGATGCAAGTTTTAAGAACAAAAGAGACGATTTCAGATTGTAGACCATTTTTTGTGTTTGTATTAAATAGAGGTGCAGTGAGCTGATTTTATAACAGAAGCTGAGTACCTAACAACAATGGATGCAGTTAAGGAAGCCATATATGAATTAAGAAGTTCATTACTAAGCTAGGAGTGATGCCAACCATCAAGGGTCCTATAATCCTTTATTATGATGATAATATTGCTATAGGGCAAGCTAAAAGACTAGGTCCCATCAAAGATCCAAGTATATACTCAGGAAATATCACCTAGTCCGAGAATCTGTCAGACGAGGATATATCAAAATATGCAAAGCAGCAATAGAAGAGAATGTTGTTGATCCACATACCAAGCCTCTCTCACAAGACAAGAATGAAGAGAATGCTAGATCGATAGGCCTTGGAGTTATGTATGACTGGTCGTAGTGCAAATGGGAGATTGTTGGAGATAGTTCCCTATGACATTTGATATGCCTAGATTTGTAAATTGTCACATTTATATAAAGTTATTTGATAATATCTATTTCTCGTTATTATTATAATTTGTTAATGTTATAATAATCGAATACAATTTATTCACAAAAAATAAAATTATTCAAATGCCCTTGGTCCAATCATGTTGAGTGGAGACTCGAGTGATTAATATACTAGTATAAAGTTTATTGATAATCTTTGGATGATTATGTGTATGGTATGGATCAAACATATAGGTATTGGTTGGAGAATGCAATAGCGGACACACCTACATTGACATCCCTGCATGGGAATGTCATAAGTTAATCTAAATATAACAGTATGTCAATAAACCTTGAACCTAGGACTATCATAGAGTCCAACATGATAACTGTTATGCCTTGACCTAATCTAACATAATCTGAAACATGGTGATCATAAAGGTTAGCAATCGTGATTAGAGAGAGTCATATAGAGGGTAATGAATAATTAAGATGTAGATTTATTCATCTCTTCAGGGATATAGATATCTGTTGGGAACTCCCATAAGTAGGACTGAAGGAATTGCATGACCATGATCAAATAAAAAGTCATTTGATTCAATTGTTGTTGCCCAAAATATTTATCCGAAGATTAAATACTGCTGGAATGAACGGACAACAAACAAAATTTGCGGGAGCACTTCCGAGAGAATATGAATAAACACAAGATTTGCCAGGTTTGTTAGGCCCGGGCTTGAATGCTCTCGCGAGATGTTATTAATACAAATATTCGTGGATACAAGTATTAATATGAGAATGTAAGTACAATGAGTGTAAAAAGACTCTGTTAATCCGGCTCTTGAGCGAAGCTTGATGTTCTTCGTCCCTGCCGATCGTCTTCTTGATGAGAGAGGCCGAGAGAAGAATGTACCGAAAGATAGCTGTTGCCAAGAGTTGGAGAAAGCCAAGGTGCTGTATTGCTTGTTCAGAGAGTAAAATCTGATGGGAATCCGAGAGTGCTCTAAGTGCAAGGAGCCTGCTATATATAGGGGCTGAGGTGCCCTGATTGCTGGCGGGCGATCGCCTTCCGGCCATTATAATAATGGGGCGATCGTCTGCCAGCCAATATTATAATTGGGCGATCGTCCTTAAGTCACACGGGTTGTCGGCCTAAAGTCCAAGGTAGATGCTGGCAGCCAGCTGTGCGGTCCAATGAGGAGCCAGCACGCGTCTGGAGTCACTGTCACATGCGGTCCTTCTGACAACTTTCGGCGGGCTTGTCGGCTGGTGGACGGATGCTGACAGGCTGTGGTCAATGATCCGTGATATGCGGATCTTGTCTCGGCTCTGCACGTGGGTTCAGTCATGAGGCTCGGCCTTTGCCGACTGGATGACTATCGGCATGAGGCGGTCGTCTCTAGCTGGTCACTGAGTGTCAGCATCGGTCGGTCTCCAAGGGTCGGTCGGCAAGTGCCGGGAGATGATCGTCCGCCAGTCGGTCTCCAGGTGTTGATCGACAAGTACCGAGAGACGATCGTCTATGATGTCGATCGCTCGGCACCGGGACTTGTCCTGGGACCTTCGGTTGGCCGATTTATCTTGACTGCCGGGCTAAGACTAGGCCGCTTGGTCGCTGGTTGGCAGTTCTGCCTCGGCTGCTCGGCAATGGCCAGGTCACCCGATCTCCGAGGCGATCGCCGGTCGGAGAGTATAGTTCTCGACACAACAATTGCCCCCCAGCTTTCTCCAATGTTGAATACATGGGGCGAGGTGGTTCTTGCTGGCGATCGTGTAAGATGAGGATGGGCGATCTTGTGAGCTGACTTTAGATTCGGACTTGGGCTATCATGTCGATTGGCTAGCTATCTATCGGTTATGGTACCTGCAAAAAACAACATTGGTCGATCCCTCGTAGAAACTTGATTGTTTCGTCGCTGAGGAACCGTGCACAGTCTCGGAGTTCGATGGACCGACTCCATGACCGTGTCTTGGTGCGCGAAGACATTGAGTGTCTCGTGACTCATTTTATAGTGAGGGTCCTCTATTAGGCTGCGCCTCGCCTCGTATTTAAACGAAGGGCGTGCGGTCTCGGTCTAGAGGAGTCCTTGCGTGGGGCAGCGTCGGATGAATCAACTCCACCTCCGCGGCTTGTTAGCTCTGCTTCCACCTCGGCCCGCCATGGAGATGGCGAACCTCGACGGTGTACGTTGAGACGGGGGTAGTGGCACGTGTCGCATTGTCCGGGTCTATCATGTTAGATGGTGAATCTTGAGGGCGTGCGATCGTGTCCACTGATTAATTTTGGAGGGCCCTCAGACTACGCCGGCCTCGTATTTAAACTAAGGGCGGGCAATCTTGGCCCGAAGGGACCTTGCATGGCCGAAGCAGCCTGTTCCATCGACTACTAGGACCATGGCTTTATGATGTGCGGTGGAGGCGATCTCATGCCTTAGTCCATCATGTTGAATGGTGAACTGTCGATGGCGATCGTGTCCTCCGGTTTGGTAACGTAGCTTGATAATGGCGATCGGGCTGGAAGATTGGCGATCATCGCTCGGCTGCCGATCGCGTTACTCGTAGGTTGGTATCGGCGATCGGGCGGGAGATCGGTGATCGTCATTCGGCCACCGATCGCGCTGCTCATAGGCTGAGGAGAAACCTTTACCTGGCTAGAAAGTCGGCGGCTCTTGCTCGGAAGGTCGCGTAGGTCGTGGGTTGGCTCTTCGTAAGATGCCTGAACATAGGCGAAAGACCATGGAATCCTGCTAGGACCGTGTGGAGGGCGATCTCATCGCTTACGGGCTCGCCGTTGAGGATGATCACGTTTACTCGGTCGATGTAGTCCGAGTCGGACTCTTCTTCTTCCTGCTTGATTTGCATCATGCGAAGGGGACCTTCTGGCCGGGCGACCCTGGTGGCGAAGTACGCTGTGAAGACGTTCGCCAGTTCGTTGAAGGAGCCAATGGACCGAGGTGGCAATGAGGTGTACCACCTGTAGGCGAGGTCGTCCAGCGTCATAGGGAACATTAGGCACCTGGTTGCGTCCGATGCCCCACACCCGGTCATGTAGATGTTGAACTTGCTCAGGTGCATTTCGGGGTCTGATCTCCCCTCGTACAAAGGTGTTTGCGGGGGAGCGATCTTGTGCTGCACGGGGGCGAGCTCGATATCGACAGTGAGCGGCTCGCACGGCTCGGCGATCGTCTTCTTAGCGCCTGCCCCGGATTCCAGGATCGCCTTCATGCCTTCGAGCTGACGTTGCATCGCGGCCATCGCCGTGGCTCGGTCGCTTGCGGATCGGCTTTGGGAGCGGGAGCCGAGGCGATCGTGTACCGATCTCCGGACTCCGCTGCTGCCGACCTCGGCTATTTGGCGAGGGGGACCCAGACGGCTGGGATGCCTTCTGGGAGTCGGGTAGGCCGAGCTCCTGGTGACGGACTCAAACTCCGTCGTCTCGTAGCTGGGGCCGGACTGCCCCGGTCGCCAAGACGGGTCACGGCCCAAGCGATCGAAGACAGAGGTGCCCCGACTGGCGAGCGCCTCTCCTTGCAGATGAGAGCCTCCTGGCGATCGCTCGGCCAGTAACGCCTTGAGCTTCCGCTTGGACTTCCGGCGGACGACCGAGGGGGTGATAGCGGGAGGCGCGTCGAGAGCACTACGTCGCTCCTGTAGGACGGCCATGGCCTCTTCTATCTGTTCCTAGGTTCGGAGCTGATCGATCGAGAGGCTTGGGCCGGACCTCAGTGGCGGGGTCGAGCGTCTCTGACCGCGGAGGCTACCTTCCGCCATCGGCTGTGGCTCGGACTGGGAAGGAACGAGGCATCTGGCGGGTTGGCCGGCGACTTTCTTCGACGCAGAGGCGGAAGACATGATTTCTGAAAGATTTCTTTGAAGCGCAGTGAGTGTCACTTCAAGTATATTCCCCGAGAACAGTGAGTGTTCTTCGAGACGGTAGGAATAAAAATTGAGGGTTAGATGCCCTTCTTCTAGCGCCAATTGTTGTTGCCCAAAATATTTATCCGAAGATTAAATATTGCTGGAATGAACGGACAACAAACAAAATTTGCGGGAGCACTTCCGAGAGAATATGAATAAACACAAGATTTGCCGGGTTTGTTAGGCTCGGGATTGAATGCTCTCGCGAGATGTTATTAATACAAATATTCGTGGATACAAGTATTAATGTGAGAATCTAAGTACAATGAGTGTAAAAAGACTCTGTTAATCCGGCTCTTGAGCGAAGCTCGGTGTTCTTCGTCCCTGCCGATCGTCTTCTTGATTAGAGAGGTCGAGAGAAGAATGTACCGAAAGATAGCTGTTGCCAAGAGTTGGAGAAAGCCAAGGTGCTGTATTGCTTGTTCAGAGAGTAAAATCTGATAGGAATCCGAGAGTGCTCTAAGTGCAGGGAGCCTGCTATATATACGGGCTGAGGTGCCCTGATTGCTGGCGGGCGATCGCCTTCCGGCCATTATAATAATGGGGCGATCGTCTGCCGGCCAATATTGTAATGGGGCGATCGTCCTTAAGTCACACGGGCTGTCGGCCTAAAGTCCAAGGTAGATGCTGGCAGCCAGCTGTGCGGTCCAATGAGGAGCCAGCACGCGTCCGGAGTCACTGTCACATGCGGTCCTTCTGACAACTTTCGGCGGGCTTATCGGCTGGTGGGCGGATGCTGACAGGCTGTGGTCAACGATCCGTGATATGCGGATCTTGTCTCGGCTCTACACGTGGGTTCAGTCCTGAGGATCAGCATTTGCCGACTGGATGACTATCGGCATGAGGCGGTCGTCTCTAGCTGGTCACTGAGGGTCGGCATCGGTCGGTCTCCAAGGGTCGGTCGGCAAGTGCCGGGAGATGATCGTCCCCCAGTCGGTCGCCAGGTGTTGATCGACAAGTACCGAGAGACGATCGTCTATGATGTCGATCGCTCGGCACCGGGACTTATCCTGGGACCTTCGGTTGGCCGATTTATCTTGACTGCCGGGCTAAGACTAGGCCGCTTGGTCGTTGGTCGGCAGTTCTGCCTCGGCTGCTCAGCAATGGCTAGGTCGCCCGATCTCCGAGGCGATCGCCGGTCGGAGAGTATAGTTCTCGACACAACATCAATCAGGCTAGTTAAGATCGAGAAAGCATTTGAACATAAATAACATGACTACTTCCATGACTTAGTTCAAATATGATATCGCATGACAAAGGGACTTGACAAGTTAGATGGTTTAGCAGAATATAAGCTTATATTATTTGGGTAGTCATAATATCTTTCTAGAGACCGCTTAATATTTATTATTTAATAAAGTAATAAATAATTGTTATCACAATATAATCCTTTTGGATCAAAGACATCATTTAAAGACAAGCAAGTATAATTAATAGATATAATATTAGATATTTTATTTATTAAGGACTTAAATGATAAGCAATATATAATAAAATAAATTGGGAATAATAAATATAACATTAGATATTACACTTATTAGAATTTTAAAAAATAATTAATATAAAATATATGATACTATATATTGAATTATTTAATAAGTTGAAAGATAACTAATTAATATTAAAGTGTTGACTCTATTAGTAGTTCGGCTTGTGAAAATTATTCGTATGTGGATCACCAAGAGAGGAAGGTGATATGCGTTAGCTTTTTGTCCAGATCTTAGAATTAGGTAATTCGATGAACCCTATTTATTTAAACATTAAGGTAATGCATGAGATCCTCGATTAGGTTTTTTCCCTTATTTCCTCTGCTGTGTTTTACTCTCTTTTTTTGTTGTATTCGATACATGAAAAAACTAACCCTAATGTGGTTCGAGGGAACTTTCTCTACATCCATGGGTTCTCGAATGAGTTTTTTTTATAAAAACCAAGGTAGTACACAATCGTTGTGGTTTTAACTAAACACTTCTCAAACTGTACCTTTCATGTAGATTGATACACTTAACTTTTCAACATTAGTCGTTCACATAGATTGGCTATAGGATGACCTTTGAACTTCGCCTTCATATCACACAGATCGAAAGCTTGGTTCGTTTGAGCATATTCATCCCAAACATGTCATAAGGATCTCGCTTTGTTTGTCCACATAGGGCTATCTTCTCAACTTTGATGAGGCAGAATTATAACGAACAACGATGTATTCTCCGAATCACTTTGCTGTAGTTTGTTGTTCGTCTAACTCTTTGTTGTATGATCATTAAACTTTAAAAATATATGATTTGTTCTTTAAGTTCGTGAGAGTGTAAATCGACAAGTGCTTGAACATGTCCTCTAGTTGGGCTATTTATAAACTTGGCAAAAGATTCGTTATAAATATAGTTGCTGGCCATGTAGGTGAGATGTGGATATTTCTGATAGACGGCTTCTGAATATTTGAATTAAAGTAATCCATTGTGTCATCATTAAATGCTTCAGACATTCTTTTGGTCTTTATTAAATGTTGTGCACACTTCAACCTTCGCCCGAATTAATTACCATCTCCATCATCATTACATGCTCTTTAAAACTTGAATACTTTGTAGATATAAAATTGCTTTACTCACAACTGTTTAATGTCCAAGTTTTATATTGTTGGTTCTACACTTTGCCTTTACTAAGTAACGTGCCTACAACAAATATGGTCCTGTTGGAAGGTGCGGCATAAACCAGGTTATAGGATGGTTGTGATTTTGCTTCACTTTTATCAAAATCTAAAGAGAATTCTTCAAACAATAATTCTCTACAGACTACTCCCGGCCTTTAATATCTGCCCGACTCCTTCTCATAGTTTGTTGTCCATTTCAACTTCAATGAGATTGCTTGCAATATAATATGGTTGATGAACAAAGTGTCCACTGTTTAGTCTTAAATAAAGACAACAAGGGTGAGGAAGGTGCACTTTTTATCTCTTCTGGACCTCGATGGCCTAATAATAATAATAATAATAAGAAGAAGAAGAAGAAGAAGAAGATTAAGAAGCACTTAGGGCCCAAAGTTGTTGTCGGTATGAGAAAGGGCAAGGTCCCCATGGTTCATAATGCGGATAAGGCCAAGCAAACAAACATGTGCTTGAAATGCAGTGAGCTATTCAACTGGTGGTTTAGATTTGACCCGAGACCTCTTGGATCAAACTGAACATGGATGGCTACTTTGATAGAGATACTCAGATTGCTGGTGGTGGAGGTCTGATTAGAGATCATCACCAAGAGCTCCTACTTGCTTTCCACTCCTCTTTTAAGTCCTCCTCGAGCTTTGATGCAAAGATCCAGGTGCTTGCGATAGGAATGATTTTGGCTTCCCAGAGATCGTGACATGTTTAGATTGAGCTTGATGTTGCTGCTATGGTGACCCTGCTTTCATCTGGCCATCGGGGCTCTTGGAAGGTTCGTCACACCCTTATGCGTAACCGACACATTCTCCGAGATATTCAGTACAGAGTCACTCACATTTTCTTGGAGGGCAACAGACTGGCTAATTATCTCTCTGAGCTCGGCATGTCGTCCATCGGTATTCTGACTTATATATATGATACTGCTTCTCTGCTTTTTCTCTCTTATACGGATGAATCATATTGGTTACCCTTCTTCAGATTTAGGTAGTATTTTATCATTGTTGATTTATTGCTATGGGTCTGCACATTAGCCCAAGATTTTAGTAGTGCACCTTGCATTTCACTAGCGGGCTGCTAGCAGTTTAGTTTATAGGATCCGGATTATGGCCTATTTTTGGTCATAATTCGGATGTGCTCTTTTACCTATCGGTCCGCACATTAGCCCAGGGCTTTAGTGGTGCACTTTGTATTTATTTAATGGGTCGTAGGTACTTCGTTTTTTAGATTTAAGATCCAGATTATGGCCCATTTTTTGTCATAATTTATGACTGATTGCTTGTATTTCTCGATATTTTCTTTATCCCACATGTTGGTTGGTCCCGTCTCAACCCCCAATCCACAATGGACGTTTTAAAAAAAAACAGATACCCTGTATCCCTTGTTTCCTTGTCCTAGCCCTAGTCCTGCTAGCCTTCTAATGGCAGATACAACACTGTCATCTAGGACAGCCTCCATTTCCTTCTCTCTATCCAGGCGCCATTTTGTTGCAGCCTCTTGCGACTCTTCCCCCTTTTTGGTAGTATCAAGATCCGAGACATTGCCCTGAATGTCCCAAAGGATGTCCATTGATTCGGCCTGTTTGTTCTTGAGATCAGTAACACAGAGGCTCGCAACTACTGCAGCCATGTCATCGATATTTTGATCATGTGTAGTGAGTTTTGATCATGTGAATTCAAGGGAGGGGACGGTCTTAGCCTCAGCAACACGTAACTTTTCTTTCTCCTGTTTCAGGATTCGCTTCTGATGCTGCTTCATCTGGTTGAGGGCTTGCCATAATGCTGTGGGCATAAGGCGGAAAGCCTCTTCCACGTCCGTAATGGACCTACGCTGCCTTGGAGCTCGTCCTTAGCAGTTTCACTAATCTAGTCGAGTTCCTTCCTGATTTTGTATCCTGTGGTATAGGAAGGACTAGGTCTTCCTGTAGGCTCTCTGCAGCAGCCTGTTCCTTAGGAGGGACTAATTCCTCCAGTCGGACAGTGTGGGTCACATCAGCTTATGTCGGAGGAACTGAATCATCCTGGCTGGGGACTGATGGGGGTTGCTCGGCATATGTTCCTTGGACATTTGTAGCCTTAGACTGAGTGAATTCTTTTTTGCGAGCCTCTTCACGACTCAGCTGTAACACCCCCAATCCGCTCAGGGATATTAGACGTCGTAGAACCTTTCCTCAAGGATCTACTAGGCTAGTAACAACATGAAACATCTCGACAATGCCTTTAAGGCTAAAATGACTCAGTAGACCGATTTGGCCTTTCAATAAAAACATACAACTCGATTACAACTCATGCCCACGCAGGGGTTAAAACACAACCACACCCGTACAACGGGAAAAATATAGCAGCGGAAAATAAACTATAACTAAGCCAATGACCTCATATGGATCCTCGTGTGATTAGTATCGTTCAGCTTTCATAATCCTTCGTGCCGACCCTATGTTATGCTCCCAAACCTGAATGCAAAAACAGACATCCACCCCCCGAATACTCGGGGGTTAGCAAAACTCCACTGTTTTGCTAGTGCAAGAACAAAGTGCAAATACGAGCCATACAATTCACATTCCACGAATAACAATAACCACGAATCCTCAAAGATCCAAACGTAAAGAAAAGTACTTCCCGAGGCAAGAGTTTGGGTAAATATTTCCAAAACCGAAAGATCATGAATAAAGGGAAACAATTTATAAAACAGTTTAAAATGCCATCGAGAGTTTTAATAGAAAACAATTTAGGATTACTGAATCCTTCTCTTTCCAAAAATCAACAGGGTCACAGCCCAAAGGTTTTGTTTTTCACAAATGAAACCAACAACAATACACAAGGTTAAAACCTACGTCACGCATCCTCGACGGACATAAAATACACACGCACCCGTGAAGTTTCACTCGTGAATCCAGGGCGAAACCATTGGACTCCCTCCGTGGCCCCGTCGAACCCTCCCGAGGTGAGCAAACACATTCACAAAACATACACACGCCCTCGTGAAGTTTTTACTCGTGAACCCAGATTGAAGTCATAGATTCCCACGAGGCCTCGTCCGACCATCCCGAGGTGAGTAAAATACATTCACTAAACATACACATGTAGTGGTGAAGTTTCACTCGTGAATCCAGGGCGAAACCATTGGACTCCCTCCGTGGTCCCGTCGAACCCTCCCGAGGTGAGCAAACACATTCACAAAACATACACGCACAGGCATCGCCTAGGACCAGGACGCCACCATGAATCCCACCCGAGGCCTCGAAGGACCCTCCCGAGCTGGCTAGCGAAACAATCAAGCACAGGCATCGCCTAGGACCAGGACGCCACCATGAATCCCACCCGAGGCCTCGAAGGACCCTCCCGAGCTGGCTAGCGAAACAATCAAGCACAGGCATCGCCTAGGACCAGGACGCCACCATGAATCCCACCCGAGGCCTCGAAGGACCCTCCCGAGCTGGCTAGCGAAACAATCAAGCACAAATAATATATCACATCAAGGATATCCAAACAATTCACTCAGAGGCATCAAACACTTAGCAAAACACCACGTCAAACCACAATGCACGGAAATGAAACCATATACATACACACGCATTACCAAGCACAACATCAACTCCAAACATATCCAAAGGATTCACGTAGTCACTTACAACCCATACAATTTACAACACACACGCGTTTTGAAAGTGAGCCTTTAACGAGGCTAGCCGAATCTTTCGAAAACTCATTTCAAACAACAAACAAACATACCAAGACGATCACCAATCATCATATCCACAAAACAAGAATAGTATGGGCAAGGTACTTGCCTAGAATAAGAACAACGCAGAGAATCGACCGAAGTAGGTTGACACGAACCGACTACGAACCCACCGACTCCACTGATCGCCAACTCGCGGTCATAAACTACGAAGGACAATAACAACAATGAAATGAATTCCATAACACGACTCAAAGCCGTTGAATTCAAAGAACGAATGACGAAAGTTCAAGTGTTTTCCCCAAAATGGCCAAGAACACGATTCGTCCCCACAAAACACGAAAATGGAATTCTAAGTCGAAATATGGATATGCAATCCATAGAATATTATTAACAACATCATTTAACCACAATCTATCCAACAAAAACGGATGGAAAACGAGATCGAGAACAAATCCCCCAAAAAGTCGATTCGAAGGAAATCAAGAAATATACTTCGATTCGACGAAGAACAATGGATTAAATGATGTTAAACACAAGAATACTACCAAGATTAATCATACCCATCATGAATTAATCAACAACAAGGAACGAATCGGACAAAAATGCAAAACCCCCCAAATTTCTCAAAATGGGGTTCTAAGAAATCTCACCTTGATTCGCTGGATCGAAGGATGTTATAGGATGATTGATCAATGATATAACCTCAAGAACTTCATGGATTTGTTGTTAAACAACATGGCTTCGCCACCTCCGAATCGCCAGCCGCGGACAGAAAAGGAAAGAAGTGAAAAATGAATGAAAATGCGACTGCTCTGTCACATTTATATTGGGCCGGACTAGCGTGCGCTAGGCTGCCGAGCTAGCGTACGCTGTCGGCCCAGGCTGCAGTCCAGAGACACTGCTCGGCCAGGTAGAGCGCGCAGCCTTTCGACCGTAGCGTGCGCTACCTGCCGGTCGTAGCGTACGTAGTGTCCGGCAGTAGCGTGCGCTACCTGCCGATCCACCCGAGTCTAGTACCCCACTGCCTTACTGCCTCGGCCCGCTAGCGCGTCGGCCGGCCGCATAACGTGCGCTACTCCTGCCAGTTAGCGCACGCAGTCTTCCGGAAGTAGCGCGCGCTATGCCGGTTCCTGCCGCGTCAGCCCGGCCAGTGCCCGCAATCGTCTGGCCAGGGCCCGCCACCGTCCGGCCAGCTGTTCAGCCGCCATGACCCGACGACTCGATTTCTGAAAACGTACGGAACAAACACGATGAAAAGCTCGCGGACAACATCATCGACCCGAAATGAAAACATAATGCAATAATTAATCATACGCGACCAAGAAAAGGGTCGAGACAACAATTACAGATACGGATACCCATAACTTTGGGTAAATTACAAAAATGGCCCAAAACGCCCGAAAATCACGATACGTGATCGAATAACCAAACCAAAGTTCACAACACGTCTAACAAAGTTAAATGGACTTACGGGAAACTCGAAACAGCAGTTTCGAACGATATTCGCAAGAATCGAACTCAAGTGCGGAAAAGTCGCTAAAAAGCACGGAACTCAACAAAACGACACCGAAACGAACTCGGATGTCAAAAAGTGTAGAATTAATCATTCTCAGAACGACGAAACGGTCATGAGAGTGTCTTCAAAACGGACTTCCGCCGAAAAAAAGAAATTACCGGAAATCGAAATTACGGGTATTACATTCTACCATCCTTAGAAGAAGTTTCGTCCCGAAACTTAAAATAAGTAGGGAGAAGCAATATCCCCTGCCAGGAAAACTCGACGAGATACATAAAAACCGAAAACTCGCGCCCGACGGCGAAACGCTGCAAGAAACGCAAAGAGACATACGGTGTGAAAATACGCTCCACGGCGACTAACACAACGCCACCGATAGAGACATAATAAAATCAACAAGTGACAAGCATCATCAAACAGACAATACAATCGAGTCGATTATCCGAACAATCATAAAACACAACGAACGAAAATCAATACGATTGACCAACCCAACGGTTCATCAATCAAAACGCGAGCCAAACGCTGAACAAATACGGAATTCCACCGCCCAAGGGTTGGAAGATCGAAACGAGACTAATTTCCCGAAGGAGTCTGAACGCTCAACAATCACGAGACGAGATCAACAAAAACCGAACAACCAAACGATCGAACCACAACGGTCGAGACAACAAAAAGCGAACAATCATGTTTGAATCACGCAGAACAATAAAATTCAAACAACAACTCCAAGGTTCACAAGAATCGAACCGAACTCGGAAAAGTCACAGCGATAACCAGATCGACTCAAAATAAGATCACAGCTCGTCCGAACGATGAAACCGAAATACAGAACAAGTTCAGAAAGTATCAATGAACACGAGCGAATCGATAGACTGGAGAAAGAGAAAATACAGAAGTCAAAATAGTACGGGTATTACCTTCGACCTCGTCCACAAAATTCACAAAAACAGGAGCAAGGTAACAAGACATTAAACAACCGACACATAACGGAACGATCACTACGGTCATACCAAACCAAGCTCTAACAGCTCGCACATGCGCGACAACACAGAAATCACTACGAGGTGGCAACATTCAACACCAACATCCCGCCTCTCACAGGGGGCTAACACAACAAATGTGTGGAAAACGACTCAACGCTCACACTGCTAATTCGATCATACTCGGGAGCAAACATCATAATGACAACGTGAACATCATACATACATACCCAGCCCTCAAACAGGAATAGATAGGTTTTAAAAACGAAAACCTCATTTTGAAAATAATTTTAGAAGAACACCGGTTGATCTTGAGTATCACCTTTCAAAAAAGGTACAAACGTGAAACATCGTTATCGAGACTTTGGAGAACCATTTCGCATATGATAAAAATGAGGACACTTTCTCTTAGTGAAACTTTCAGAGTATTCGACCCTCGGGTCTAAATAAAAGTGTTTCTAAAACATTGAAAATATCTCAAAACATTTTGGTCCTCGAGGTAGAAGAATTTTTGAAACATGCTGTGGCACCTTGGATGTACCACGAGAAAATAATTCATTTTAAAAGTACGTCTCGAAATTTATTTTCTAAGATACTCAAGGTTTTCAAAGATAATTCAATGGGCTAGAATGCCCAAAAATTTCAGGTAATTACACGAAACATTATAGCGCCGTGGGTCCCGCGCCGGAACTCACCGGGCTAAAAATCATTTACAACGTCAAAAAGGCCGATGACGGTAATATTTCAAAAAAAACTTACAAAAGCCATTTACAAAATACTAAATACCATCATAAAAATTTCGCTAAAACGATCAAGGCCATAATGTCAAAAACTCGGTTAAGGAAATCGGTTTTCGAAATAAAACTCAGTCGGTAAATTACTGAAAGCCATTACAAAAGAACTCACGCAGCAGATAAGAGAAATACAGTCCAACATGCACAATCCATCAACACTACTCCTCACATGAACGAAATATGAGAGTCAAATAATCACGTATCAAGAAATCAAAATCCATAAGAGTATTCCGTCACTGAACAAATAATCATAAAAATAGCTCATGTCACACGAGGCACAACACAAAGAAGGGAGACTTACAGCCACAGGTCGCACGAAGATGATGATCGCCCCACGATACTAATCACGACCAATAAACTCAGATGATGCGTCGCGACACGACTCAGTCAGATAAAATCCGACAAAACAAGACTCAAACAACACGACTTGACCCGACAGCCTAGGTTTCCACAACCTAAGCCCTGATACCATTTATGTAACACCCCCAATCTGCTCATGGATATTACACGCCGTAGAACCTATCCTCAAGGATCTACCAGGCTAGTAACAACATGAAACATCTCGACAATGCCTTTAAGGCTAAAATGACTCAGTAGACCGATTTGGCCTTTCAATGAAAACATACAACTCGATTACAACTTATGCCCATGCAGGGGTCAAAACACAACCACACCCGTACAATGGGAAAAATATAGCAGCGGAAAATAAACTATAACTAAACCAATGACCTCATACGGATCCTCGTGTGATTAGTATCATTCAGCTTTCATCATCCTTCGTGCCGACCCTATGTTATGCTCCCAAACCTGAATGCAAAAACAGACATCCACCCCCCGAATACTCGAGGGTTAGCAAAACTCCACTGTTTTGCTAGTGCAAGAACAAAGTGCAAATACGAGCCCTACAATTCACATTCCACGAATAACAATAACCAGGAATCCTCAAAGATCCAAACGTAAAGAAAAGTACTTCCCGAGGCAAGAGTTTGGGTAAATATTTCCAAAACCGAAAGATCACGAATAAAGGGAAACAATTTATAAAACAGTTTAAAATGCCATCGAGAGTTTTAATAGAAAACAATTTAGGATTACTGAATCCTTCTCTTTCCAAAAATCAACAGGGTCATAGCCCAAAGGTTTTATTTTTCACAAATGAAACCAACAACAATACACAAGGTTAAAACCCACGTCACGCGTCCTCGACGGACATAAAATACACACACACCCGTGAAGTTTCACTCGTGAATCCAGGGCGAAACCATTGGACTCCCTCCGTGGCCCCGTCGAACCCTCCCGAGGTGAGCAAACACATTCATAAAACATACACACGCCCTCGTGAAGTTTTTACTCGTGAACCCAGAGTGAAGTCATATATTCCCCCGAGGCCCCATCGGACCCTCCCGAGGTGAGTAAAATACATTCACTAATCATACACACGCAGTGGTGAAGTTTCACTCGTGAATCCAGGGCGAAACCATTAAACTCCCTTCGTGGTCCCATCGAACCCTCCCGAGGTGAGCGAACACATTCACAAAACATACACGCACAGGCATCGCCCAGGACCAGGACGCCACCATGAATCCCACTCGAGGCCTCGAAGGACCCTCCCGAGCTGGCTAGCGAAACAATCAAGCACAGGCATCGCCTAGGACCAGGACGCCCCCATGAATCCCACCCGAGGCCTCGAAGGACCCTCCCGAGCTGGCTAGCAAAACAATCAAGCACAGGCATCGCCTAGGACCAGGACGCCACCATGAATCCCACCCGAGGCCTCGAAGGACCCTCCCGCGCTGACTAGCGAAACAATCAAGCACAAATAACATATCACACCAAGGATATCCAAACAATTCACTCAGAGACATCAAACACTTAGCAAAACACCACGTCAAACCACAATGCACCGAAATGATACCATATACATAACAAAAACGGATGGAAAATGAGATCGAGAACAAATCCCCCAAAAAGTCGATTAGAAGGAAATCAAGAAATATACTTCGATTCGATGAAGAACAATGGATTAAATGATGTTAAACACAAGAATACTACCAAGATTAATCATACCCATCATGAATTAATCAACAACACGGAACGAATCGGACAAAAATGCAAAAACCCCCAAATTTCTCAAAATAGGGTTCTAAGAAATCTCACCTTGATTCGCTGGATCGAAGGATGTTATAAAATGATTGATCAATGATATAACCTCAAGAACTTCATGGATTTGTTGTTAAACAACATGGCTTCGCCACCTTCGAATCGCCAGCCGCGGACAGAAAAGGAAAGAAGTGAAAAATGAATGAAAATATGACTGCTCTGTTACATTTATACTGGGCTGGACTAGCGTGCGCTAGGCTGCCGAGCTAGCGTACGCTATCGGCCCAGGCCGCAGTCCAGAGACACTGCTCGGCCAGGTAGCGCGCGCAGCCTTTCGGCCGTAGCGTGCGCTACCTGCCGATCCACCCGAGTCCAGTACCCCACTGCCTTACTGCCTCGGCCCGCTAGCGTGCGTCGGTCGGCCGCATAACCTGCGCTACTCCTGCCAGTTAGCGCACACAGTCTTCTGGAAGTAGTGCGCGCTATGCCGGTTCCTGCCGCGTCAGCCCAGCCAGTGCCCGCAATCGTCCGGCCAGGACCCGCCACCGTCCGGCCAGCTGTTCAGCCGCCATGACCCGACGACTCGATTTCCGAAAATGTACGGAACGAACACGACGAAAAGCTCTCGGACAACATCATCGACCCGAAATGAAAACATAATGCAATAATTAATCATACGCGACCAAGAAAAGGGTCGAGACAACAATTACAGATACGGATACCCATAACTTTGGGTAAATTACAAGAATAGCCCAAAACGCCCGAAAATCACGATACGTGATCGAATAACCAAACTGAAGTTCACAACATGTCTAACAAAGTTAAACGGACTTACGGGAAACTCGAAACAGCAGTTTCGAATGATATTCGCAAGAATCGAACTCAAGTGCGGAAAAGTCGCTAAAAAGCACGGAACTCAACAAAACGACACCGAAACGAACTCGGATGTCAAAACGTGTAGAATTAATCATTCTCAGAATGACGAAACGGTCATGAGAGAGTCGTCAAAACGGACTTCCGCCGAAAAGAAGAAATTACCCGAAATCGAAATTACGGGTATTACATCAGCCTCAGACCTGTCTAAGGAGTGGTGGCTCGGGCTTTTGGGCTTGTCAGCAGATGGAGACTTCCCTTCCAGTCTTTTCTTTTCCTTTGCACAAAATATGAAGTGATTAGTTCTTGGTAAAAGTGATCATTCAAGACTTTGACGTTTTAGGTGTCTGTCACTTCCAAAGCAAACAACTCTTCTTCCTTCAAGTCCTCCCATTTGTACAGGTTGTTATAGGGGGCGATCCTGTATGATTTCCATACTTTGAAGCGCTCATAAGATTTACCATATTGACCTGGAGGACAATGTTGTTAAATATATCAGTCGGGGAGGGACTCCAAACAGTATAGTGGGTTCGAATGTCCCGTTTGGATTCTCAACAGGTAAGGGAACCTGTGGAGAAGGGGGATCCCTGACAGGGTGGATGCCCTTTCGTGAGAGGGACTCCTTTTAGGGGTGGGTGCCTTGATGGAGTGGTGATCGTCGGCTCCAAAGGGGCAGCCGATTCTCACTAGTTCCTTCAATCTTCATAAACGTTTGGTCATCCGTCATGGCGGTAATGGGCTCAGGATATGCTGTGGGAGTAGCCAGAGTTTCTTCTAGCGGGGTTGTGCCCTGTGGGATTTGTACTGCGGCAGATGCAACAAACGGAACTGCCTCAATGACCGCTGTATCCACCGGGGTTGCTATAGGAATAGCTTCTGGCTTCTAATACTTCTTGGTCTTCAGCTTCTTCTTCTTCTCGATAGCTCTAGAAGAGCTACTGTCGGGAATAATTCTTTTCTTGCTGACAGTCTTCGTCTTGCTGTCAACATATTTAGATTTTGAGGGAAGATCAGCAACATCCCTCGGAGGAGGGAGACAGGATTGGGCATGTTGGCGAGATGTGTAACACCCCAACCCGACAAGGGTAGAAGTATCACATTATGGTGCCAAATCAGAACATACAACGCAAGCGGAAGACTTCTAAACATAATAATTACAACGATATTCTAAGAGAACAAAAGAAATGCTAACTCTATAAAATATATAATACAAACTAACTAAATCCAATCCACGTCTACTCAAGATGCAAATGGGCTTCTAATCGTCGGGGTAGTCCACTAAGCTCCTATGCACTCTCCACTCAAACCCAGCTTCCAACCTAAAACTTGCCGCGGAGAAAAGAAATGCGGCTGAGCTTAACAAGCTCAGTGAACAGATATATAAACAAATGAATAATCGAATACGCATATAACAATAAGAAAAGAAATAATAAGCTCTTGCTGAAAAGAATGTCATCTGTCAAATAAATAAGGGATTAACGGTCAACTGAACAAATCTCGTGAGTCAACTGAATCAAGAATATGACGAATCAAAGGATAATAGGATATAGTGCATTGAGCAAGCATAAGGTATAACAAAGGTATATCAAAATAAGGAGAGGTCAGTAATCTACCACGAGCCCGAACATGAGTCAAATCAAATATCATAGTAACCATGGAGTAGCTAGCTCCCGAACATGTGAAAGACGTGTATTGCACACAAGCATCAATCACCGAACATATCATATCATATCATGTCATATCCAATCAAATACAAATCGAACCTAGGATGCATCCATACGCCCCCGAACAAATCATATTGGCCATAACAAATGTAGAGTGCACATATCATATCAAAATGGGATGGTGTGGAACATCACTCAACCACACTAGAGTCATGCCATTGGTGCATCAATGACACGGCCATGTTACCTTCATGGCTAGGAAATGAACTTGGCTCGGGTATCAAACTGAAGGGTTCAAATGGCATATCATATGAAAGTTCATATCAGAGGTTCATATCAAATGTATCATATCAGAGGTTCAAGAATATCCGTACGAATATCAAAACAAACGAAACAACCGATACAATGGTAGAGAGAAGGGGGTATCAAGAATATCCGTACCTCAAACCGCAAAATGCAAAACACATCAGAAGATATATAAAGATCAGAGGTTACTCCTTCTTCAGCGAATCTACACGAATTAGGTTCATTTTATGCTTATGAGCTCATAATGTCATAATGGGTTCTTAATTACTTAACACCATTTATTAATATAATTAGAGTTTCGTTATTGGAATTAGGTTAACATATGACCAATTGTATCATAATTAATGTTCAAGTGCATTTTAGGGTTCAAGTATATTAAATGGTATTAAAATCACAAAAAAATCTTAATCTTCTAACAAAATTCTGGTTTTACTATGTTTTAGCTTTTATTTTATGAACTTTAACACCACACCAGATGTCAAAGTAAAAATTCATCAACATTACCACTGAAGCATATATGTCTTAAGAGTCTACTTGAATTTTCTCAGATTTTATTCATTAGTACTAGCACACAATAAAAATCACTCTTTACACGACTGTCTAGAAAGTAAACTGCTGAAACACCCAGAAGTTATTCATTACAAAGGCATAACAAAACACTTTGGAAAAATCCACAAAAATTCCAGAACTTAGAAAACATGTGACATATAAATCCTGTAAATTTGCAAGTCATAACTCCTTATAGTTTTCAAATGACAAATCGTGAAACCAAACTGGATTTAAATTCTTAAAACTCAGATTTTGACATATGATCCCGTAAAATTCAAAAGCATGACCAATACAACTCCAATTCCCTTCAAACCAATTGGAAAACTTAAATAAGACACTAAACCAAGTTTTTATGCAAAATTACAGAATTAAATCCTTATGGAACTCGAGCTATAATGCACACATATTCAGCTTTTCAAAACTGTCTCCTGTATAAAACTGTTTTAGACCATTCTTAACATGTTTTACTTACACAAACGCACACGAGACCTATATATATCACAAGACCTGGTTTAATTCATATATTAGCCCACATGTTTCCAGACTTTGATGACCATGCACACGACACACACATAACTCAGAAAATCAGATCAGAAACATGAGTTGATTTGATTTGGTATTTACATATCGAAACATCCAATACCGTTATGATTTTATGTGATCTTCTATATACGTATTAACATATAATTCAAATAGAACAGATCAGATTTTTGTTTAGTACGTATACGAATTAGGTTTCAAGTTTATATATTCAGATTATACGTGAAATCATGTGTCGAATAGAAAAGAGATTCAATATCGATTAGAAATACCTTATGATGAATCGGATAAAGGAGAGAACAAGAACGAAACCCTCACGAATCGAACCCTAATCACGATCCAAACAACAAGCACCAAGGATTCACGATTACACGACTTCAGCAACACTTTTTAAGGGTCACGAACAGCAGCAACCTTGATCTTGATAGAGAAAGAAAAAAAAACGTAGCAGCCGTCTATTTGTGTGTTTTGTTCGTAAGATGGAATGCGAGAAGAAGGACAAAATTCACGTTAATAAGGAAGAGGAAAGGCTGCATATAAGCAAGGTAGTAATTGGTCATAATTGTGTTTAAGGTTTTGGTTTAATGGATCGGTTATGGTAATAAGAATAGTGGCCGAAATTATGGAGTTTAATGGCAAATTTTCGGTTATGGACATTGATTTGAAACGTGTGATAGATTATCATTTATGAAGGTTTCTTTGGTGTACAATTATTCAATTTAAACATAGACTTAGGTTACTAATTTCTTAATTTAATTATACCATATAGTATATAGGTTAAGGTTTAAAAAAAATGAATTATTACAAAGTATAGGGAAATTTTGAAATTAGACGAATTTTGAGATTCGAAATTTTTGGGGCTTTACAACTCTTCCCCTCTAAAAGAAAATTTTCGTCCTCGAAAATTGAATTGAAAGCGAAAAGATACGTACCAGACTACAAAAAGAAATGTGGGTAACTTGTTCGCATCGATTCCTCGGTTTCCCAGGTAGCTTCACGCTCTGGGTGATTCTTCCAAAGAATTTTCACAAACAGATTGTTTTCTCATGACTCGATCCCGACAAACTTGGATAGCCTCAGGCTCTCCACAGAACACAAATCGTAACAAATATGATCCAATGAATGTAAAATATTTGCGTAGCAGATGACAGATCACAATGAGATACACGAAACACATATGCATACGAGGCAAGCACAGAGGTACTACTAAACGATGAAACTTCATCAATTTTTTACCGAATTCTAAATGAACAAGGGATTTGCTTAAGTCGAAGGAGCACAAATCGACTCATCAACGTATCAAGAATTTCCTAAGAAAATGTGGATGACCTATTTGTACTAACGATCATTAAGCGCGTATCGGAGTATCGAAACATATCAGAAGGCATAGTGGGAATGATAGGATAATCGTACGGATAATAATGAGCATAAGGGCTAACATATCGCGAATAGTTCTTCGTTGGATATCAAAACTTCTAATGCTTCTAAGGCACTCCTCAAGATATCCTATGATCACAATAAGTACACGTTATATGATGTAAGTATTATCACGTTGATCAGGCGTCATAATACTAGCATCATATAAATATGCCCTCATGATGGTCATACTCTATCTCGAGTTGTGAAAAAGTAACCTACCAGAATAATATCAAAATAATAACCTTCCAAAGGAAACAATTAGCAGAGTTAATTCATCATCAGAATGAAGTGGACAATTCGTGGTTAATAACCACCAGATTTCTCATAGGAATAGAAATGGGTTATGCAAAATCAAGTAGTGTCAGAGGAAACTTAATATGCCCAGCATAAGTAATAAAGTTTACAGAATGTGTCAAACACATTATGTTCATAAGGATTTTCAGAATGGTTGAAAGGTGTCCAACTGATTATCAAACGAATCGGAATGGAGGTCAGAATCAGAAAGTGAAGCTTAAATGGTGTAAGGTATCCATGTAGTTCTTGAGGCACTCTAAACTCACTTGGTCACTAATCTTATGTTGTGCAAAATAATAAGTTTCTAACCTCCAGAGAGATTGATCTTGAAAGGGCTTAACTAAACGTAAGGCACGAATCAGAGTGATACGGAAGCAAGATGACTAACCAACTTCTTATCATATAATCTACCCAATCCTCACCGGTCATACTAAAGTTCTTAAGGGGAGAACCTAAAGCAAATCCTTCCAAGGTTATTCCATTAGCTCCTAAAGTGCAAACCTAAGGGTCCAAGTTTCCACAGGTCATAACTTATGTACTACAAGTCGCAGCCTAAGCTCCGATACCATAACTGTAACACCCCAACCCGACAAGGGTAGAAGTATCACATTATGGTGCCAAATCGGAACATACAACGCAAGTGGAAGACATCTAAACATAATAATTACAAAGGTATTCTAAGAGAACAAAAGAAATGCTAACTCTATGAAATATATAATACAAACTAACTAAATCCAATCCAAGTCTACTCAAGATGCAAATGGGCTTCTAATCGTCGGGGTAGTCCACTAAGCTCCTATGCAGTCTCCACTCAAACCCAACTTCCAACCTAAAACCTGCCACGGAGAAAAGAAATGCGGCTGAGCTTAACGAGCTTAGTGAACAGATATATACACAAATGAATAATTGAATATGCATATAAGAATAAGAAAATAAATAATATGCTCTTGCTGAAAAGAATGTCATCTGTCAAATGAATAAAGGATTAACGGTCAACTGAACAAATCTCGTGAGTCAACTGAATCAAGAATATGACGAATCAAAGGATAATAGGATATAGTGCATTGAGCAAGCATAAGGTATAACAAAGGTATATCAAAATAAGGAGAGGTCAGTAATCTACCACGAGCCCGAACATGAGTCAAATCAAATATCATAGTAACCATGGAGTAGCTAGCTCCCGAACATGTGAAAGACGTGTATTGCACACAAGCATCAATCACCGAACATATCATATCATATCATGTCATATCCAATCAAATACAAATCGAACCTAGGATGCATCCATACGCCCCCGAACAAATCATATTGGCCATAACAAATGTAGAGTGCACATATCATATCAAAATGGGACGGTGTGGAACATCACTCAACCACACTAGAGTCATGCCATTGGTGCATCAATGACACGGCCATGTTACCTTCATGGCTAGGAAACGAACATGGATCGGGTATCAAACTGAAGGGTTCAAATGGCATATCATATGAAAGTTCATATCAAAGGCTCATATCAAATGTATCATATCAAAGGTTCAAGAATATCCGTACGAATATCAAAACAAACGAAACAACCGATACAATGGTAGAGAGAAGGGGGTATCAAGAATATCCGTACCTCAAACCGCAAAATGCAAAACACATCAGAAGATATATAAAAATCAGAGGTTACTCCTTCTTCAGCGAATCTACACGAATTAGGTTCATTTCATGCTTATTAGCTCATAATGTCATAACGGGTTCTTAATTACTTAACACCATTTATTAATGTGATTAGAGTTTTGTTATTGTAATTAGGTTAACATATGACCAATTGTATCATAATTAATGTTCAAGTGCATTTTAGGGTTCAAGTATATTAAATGGTATTAAAATCACAAAAAATCTTAATCTTCTAACAAAATTCTGGTTTTACTATGTTTTAGCCTTCATTTTATGAACTTTAACACCACACCAGATGTTAAATTAAAAATTCATCAAAATTACCACTGAAGAATATATGTCTTAAGAGTCTACTTGAATTTTCTCAGATTTTATTCATTAGTACAAGCACACAATAAAAATCACTCTTTACACGACTGTCCAGAAAGTAAACTGCTGAAACACCCATAAGATATTCATTACAAAGGTATATCAAAACACTTTGGAAAAATCCACAAAAATTCCAGAAGTTAGAAAACATGTGACATATAACTACTGTAAATTTGCAAGTCATAACTCCTTATAGTTTTTAAATGACAAATCGTGAAACCAAACTGGATTTAAATTCTTAAAACTCAGATTTTGACATATGATCCCGTAAAATTCAAAAGCATGACCAATACAACTCCAATTCCATTCAAACCAATTGGAAAACTTAAATAAGACATTAAACCAAGTTTTTATGCAAAAGTACAGAATTAAATCCTTATGGAACTCGAGCTATAATGCACACATATTCAGCTTTTCAAAACTGTCTCCTGCAGAAAACTGTTTTAGACCATTCTTAACATGTTTTACTTACACAAACGCACACGAGACCTATATATATCACAAGACCTGGTTTAATTCATATATTAACCCACATGTTTCCAGCCTTTGATGATCATGCACACGACACACACATAACTCAGAAAATCAGATCAGAAACATGAGTTGATTTGATTTGGTATTTACATATCGAAACATCCAATACCGTTATGATTTTATGTGATCTTCTATATACGTCTTAACATATAATTTGAATAGAACAGATCAGATTTTTGTTTAGTATGTATACGAATTAGGTTTCAAGTTTATATATTCAGATTATACGTGAAATCATGTGTCGAATAGAAAAGAGATTCAAGATCGATTAGAAATACCTTATGATGAATCGGATAAAGGAGAGAACAAGAACGAAACCCTCACGAATCGAACCCTAATCACGATCCAAACAACAAGCACCAAGGATTCACGATTACACGACTTCAGCAACACTTTTTAAGGGTCACGAACAGCATCAACCTTGATCTTGATAGAGAAAGAAAAAAAATGTAGCAGCCGTCTATGTGTGTGTTTTGTTCGTAAGATGGAATGGGAGAAGAAGGACAGAATTCACATTAATAAGGAAGAGGAGAGGCTGCATATAAGGAAGGTAGTAATTGGTCATAATTGTGTTTAAGGTTTCGGTTTAATGGATCGGTTATGGTAATAAGAATAGTGGCCGAAATTATGGAGTTTAATGGCAAATTTTCGGTTATGGATATTGATTTGAAACGTGTGATAGATTATCATTTATGAAGGTTTCTTTGGTGTACAATTATTCAATTTAAACATAGACTTAGGTTACTAATTTCTTAATTTGATTATACCATATAGTATATAGGTTAAGGTTTACGAAAAAATGAATTATTATAAAGTATAGGGAAATTTTGAAATTAGACGAAAATTTGAGATTCGAAATTTTTGGGGCTTTACAACTCTTCCCCTCTAAAAGAAAATTTTCGTCCTCGAAAATTGAATTGAAAGCGAAAAGATACGTACCAGACAACAAAAAGAAATGCGGGTAACTTGTTCGCATTGATTCCTTGGTTTCCCAGGTAGCTTCACGCTCTGGGTGATTCTTCCAAAGAATTTTCACAAACAGATTGTTTTCTCATGACTCGATCCCGACAAACTTGGATAGCCTCAGGCTCTCCACAGAACACAAATCGTAACAAATATGATCCAATGAATGCAAAACAAATGCGTAGCAGATGACAGATCACAATGAGATACACGAAACGCATATGCCTACGAGGCAAGCACAGAGGTAGTAATAAACGATGAAACTTCATCAATTTTTTACCGAATTCTGAATGAACAAGGGATTTGCCAAAGTCGAAGGAGCACAAATCGACTCATCAACGTATCAAGAATTTCCTAAGAAAAGGTGGATAACCTATTTGTACTAATGATCATTAAGCGCGTATCGGAGTATCGAAACATATCAGAAGGCATAGTGGGAATGATAGGATAATCGTACGGATAAGAATGAGCATAAGGGCTAACATATCGCGAATAGTTCTTCGTTGGATATCAAAACTTCTAATGCTTCTAAGGCACTCCTCAAGATATCCTATGATCACAATAAGTACACGTTATATGATGTGAGTATTATCACGTTGATCAGGCGTCATAATACTAGCATCATATAAAAATGCCCTCACGATGGTCATACTCTATCTCGAGTTGTGAAAAAGTAACCTACCAGAATAATATCAAAATAATAACCTTCCAAAGGAAACAATTAGCAGAGTTAATTCATCATTAGAATGAAGTGGACAATTTCCTATACTCGTGGTTAATGACCACCAGATTTCTCATAGGAATAGAAATGGGTTATGCAAAATCAAGTAGTGTCAGAGGAAACTTAATATGCCCAGCATAAGTAATAAAGTTTACAGAATGTGTCAAACACATTATGTTCATAAGGATTTTCAGAATGGTTGAAAGGTGTCCAACTGATTATCAAACGAATCGGAATGGAGGTCAGAATCAGAAAGTAAAGCTTAAATGGTGTAAGGTGGAGGCACTCTAAACTCACTTGGTCACTAATCTTATGTTGTGCAAAATAATAAGTTTCTAACCTCCAGAGAGATTGATCTTGAAAGGGCTTAACTAAACGTAAGGCACAAATCAGAGTGATGCGGAAGCAAGATGACTAACCAACTTCTTATCATATAATCTACCCAATCCTCACCGGTCATACTAAAGTTCTTAAGGGGAGAACCTAAAGCAAATCCTTCCAAGGTTATTCCATAAGCTCCTAAAGTGCAAACCTAAGGGCCCAAGTTTCCACAGGTCATAACTTATGTACTACAAGTCGCAGCCTAAGCTCCGATACCATAACTGTAACACCCCAACCCGACAAGGGTAGAAGTATCACATTATGGTGCCAAATCGGAACATACAACGCAAGTGGAAGACTTCTACACATAATAATTACAAAGGTATTCTAAGAGAACAAAAGAAATGCTAACTCTATGAAATATATAATACAAACTAACTAAATCCAATCCAAGTCTACTCAAGATGCAAATGGGCTTCTAATCGTCGGGGTAGTCCACTAAGCTCCTATGCAGTCTCCACTCAAACCCAACTTCCAACCTAAAACCTGCCACGGAGAAAAGAAATGCGGCTGAGCTTAACGAGCTTAGTGAACAGATATATACACAAATGAATAATTGAATATGCATATAAGAATAAGAAAATAAATAATATGCTCTTGCTGAAAAGAATGTCATCTGTCAAATGAATAAAGGATTAACGGTCAACTGAACAAATCTCGTGAGTCAACTGAATCAAGAATATGACGAATCAAAGGATAATAGGATATAGTGCATTGAGCAAGCATAAGGTATAACAAAGGTATATCAAAATAAGGAGAGGTCAGTAATCTACCACGAGCCCGAACATGAGTCAAATCAAATATCATAGTAACCATGGAGTAGCTATCTCCCGAACATGTGAAAGACGTGTATTGCACACAAGCATCAATCACCGAACATATCATATCATATCATGTCATATCCAATCAAATACAAATCGAACCTAGGATGCATCCATACGCCCCCGAACAAATCATATTGGCCATAACAAATGTAGAGTGCACATATCATATCAAAATGGGACGGTGTGGAACATCACTCAACCACACTAGAGTCATGCCATTGGTGCATCAATGACACGGCCATGTTACCTTCATGGCTAGGAAACAAACATGGATCGGGTGTCAAACTGAATGGTTCAAATGGCATATCATATGAAAGTTCATATCAAAGGCTCATATCAAATGTATCATATCAAAGGTTCAAGAATATCCGTACGAATATCAAAACAAACGAAACAACCGATACAATGGTAGAGAGAAGGGGGTATCAAGAATATCCGTACCTCAAACCGCAAAATGCAAAACACATCAGAAGAAATATAAAAATCAGAGGTTACTCCTTCTTCATCGAATCTACACGAATTAGGTTCATTTCATGCTTATTAGCTCATAATGTCATAACGGGTTCTTAATTACTTAACACCATTTATTAATGTGATTAGAGTTTTGTTATTGTAATTAGGTTAACATATGACCAATTGTATCATAATTAATGTTCAAGTGCATTTTAGGGTTCAAGTATATTAAATGGTATTAAAATCACAAAAAAATCTTAATCTTCTAACAAAATTCTGGTTTTACTATTTTTAGCCTTCATTTTATGAACTTTAACACCACACCAGATGTTAAATTAAAAATTCATCAAAATTACCACTGAAGAATATATGTCTTAAGAGTCTACTTGAATTTTCTCAGATTTTATTCATTAGAACAAGCACACAATAAAAATCACTCTTTACACGACTGTCCAGAAAGTAAACTGCTGAAATACCCATAAGATATTCATTACAAAGGTATATCAAAACACTTTGGAAAAATCCACAAAAATTCCAGAAGTTAGAAAACATGTGACATATAACTACTGTAAATTTGCAAGTCATAACTCCTTATAGTTTTCAAATGACAAATCGTGAAACCAAACTGGATTTAAATTCTTAAAACTCAGATTTTGACATATGATCCCGTAAAATTCAAAAGCATGACCAATACAAATCCAATTCCCTTCAAACCAATTGGAAAACTTAAATAAGACATTAAACCAAGTTTTTATGCAAAAGTACAGAATTAAATCCTTATGGAACTCGAGCTATAACGCACACATATTCAGCTTTTCAAAACTGTCTCCTGCAGAAAACTGTTTTAGACCATTCTTAACATGTTTTACTTACACAAACGCACACGAGACCTATATATATCACAAGACCTGGTTTAATTCATATATTAACCCACATGTTTCCAGCCTTTGATGATCATGCACACGACACACACATAACTCAGAAAATCAGATCAGAAACATGAGTTGATTTGATTTGGTATTTACATATCGAAACATCCAATACCGTTATGATTTTATGTGATCTTCTATATACGTCTTAACATATAATTCGAATAGAACAGATCAGATTTTTGTTTAGTATGTATACGAATTAGGTTTCAAGTTTATATATTCAGATTATACGTGAAATCATGTGTCGAATAGAAAAGAGATTCAAGATCGATTAGAAATACCTTATGATGAATCGGATAAAGGAGAGAACAAGAACGAAACCCTCACGAATCGAACCCTAATCACGATCCAAACAACAAGCACCAAGGATTCACAATTACACGACTTCAGCAACACTTTTTAAGGGTCACGAACAGCAGCAACCTTGATCTTGATAGAGAAAGAAAAAAAATGTAGCAGCCATCTATGTGTGTGTTTTGTTCGTAAGATGGAATGGGAGAAGAAGGACAGAATTCACATTAATAAGGAAGAGGAGAGGCTGCATATAAGGAAGGTAGTAATTGGTCATAATTGTGTTTAAGGTTTCGGTTTAATGGATCGGTTATGGTAATAAGAATAGTGGCCGAAATTATGGAGTTTAATGGCAAATTTTCGGTTATGGATATTGATTTGAAACGTGTGATAGATTATCATTTATGAAGGTTTCTTTGGTGTACAATTATTCAATTTAAACATAGACTTAGGTTACTAATTTCTTAATTTGATTATACCATATAGTATATAGGTTAAGGTTTACGAAAAAATGAATTATTATAAAGTATAGGGAAATTTTGAAATTAGACGAAAATTTGAGATTCGAAATTTTTGGGGCTTTACAACTCTTCCCCTCTAAAAGAAAATTTTCGTCCTCGAAAATTGAATTGAAAGCGAAAAGATACGTACCAGACTACAAAAAGAAATGCGGGTAACTTGTTCGCATTGATTCCTCGGTTTCCCAGGTAGCTTCACGCTCTGGGTGATTCTTCCAAAGAATTTTCACAAACATATTGTTTTCTCATGACTCGATCCCGACAAACTTGGATAGCCTCAGGCTCTCCACAGAACACAAATCGTAACGAATATGATCCAATGAATGCAAAACAAATGCGTAGCAGATGACAGATCACAATGAGATACACGAAACGCATATGCCTACGAGGCAAGCACAGAGGTAGTAATAAACGATGAAACTTCATCAATTTTTTACCGAATTCTGAATGAACAAGGGATTTGCCAAAGTCGAAGGAGCACAAATCGACTCATCAACGTATCAAGAATTTCCTAAGAAAAGGTGGATGACCTATTTGTACTAATGATCATTAAGCGCGTATCGGAGTATCGAAACATATCAGAAGGCATAGTGGGAATGATAGGATAATCGTACGGATAAGAATGAGCATAAGGGCTAACATATCGCGAATAGTTCTTCATTGGATATCAAAACTTCTAATGCTTCTAAGGCACTCCTCAAGATATCCTATGATCACAATAAGTACACGTTATATGATGTGAGTATTATCACGTTGATCAGGCGTCATAATACTAGCATCATATAAATATGCCCTCACGATGCTCATACTCTATCTCGAGTTGTGAAAAAGTAACCTACCAGAATAATATCAAAATAATAACCTTCCAAAGGAAACAATTAGCGAGTTAATTCATCATTAGAATGAAGTGGACAATTTCCTATACTCGTGGTTAATGACCACCAGATTTCTCATAGGAATAGAAATGGGTTATGCAAAATCAAGTAGTGTCAGAGGAAACTTAATATGCCCAGCATAAGTAATAAAGTTTACAGAATGTGTCAAACACATTATGTTCATAAGGATTTTCGAATGGTTGAAAGGTGTCCAGATTATCAAACGAATCGGAATGGAGGTCGAATCGAAAGTGAAGCTTAAATGGTGTAAGGTGGAGGCACTCTAAACTCACTTGGTCACTAATCTTATGTTGTGCAAAATAATAAGTTTCTAACCTCCAGAGAGATTGATCTTGAAAGGGCTTAACTAAACGTAAGGCACAAATCAGAGTGATGCGGAAGCAAGATGACTAACCAACTTCTTATCATATAATCTACCCAATCCTCACCGGTCATACTAAAGTTCTTAAGGGGAGAACCTAAAGCAAATCCTTCCAAGGTTATTCCATAAGCTCCAAAAGTGCAAAACAAAAGGCCCAAGTTTCCACAGTCATAACTTATGTACTACAAGTCGCACTTGCTCGATACCATAACTGTAACACCCCAACCCGACAAGGGTAGAAGTATCACATTATGGTGCCAAATCAGAACATACAACGTAAGTGGAAGGCTTCTAAACATAATAATTACAAAGGTATTCTAAGAGAACAAAAGAAATGCTAACTCTATGCAATATATAATACAAACTAACTAAATCCAATCCAAGTCTACTCAAGATGCAAATGGGCTTCTAATCGTCGGGGTAGTCCACTAAGCTCCTATGCAGTCTCCACTCAAACCCAACTTCCAACCTAAAACTTGCCACAGAGAAAAGAAATTCGGCTGAGCTTAACGAGCTTAGTGAACAAATATATAAACAAATGAATAATTGAATATGCATATAAGAATAAGAAAATAAATAATAAGCTCTTGCTGAAAAGAATGTCATCTGTCAAATGAATAAAGGATTAACGGTCAACTGAACAAATCTCGTGAGTCAACTGAATCAAGAATATGACGAATCAAAGGATAATAGGATATAGTGCATTGAGCAAGCATAAGGTATAACAAAGGTATATCAAAATAAGGAGAGGTCAGTAATCTACCACGAGCCCGAACATGAGTCAAATCAAATATCATAGTAACCATGGAGTAGCTAGCTCCCGAACATGTGAAAGACGTGTATTGCACACAAGCATCAATCACCGAAAATATCATATAATATCATGTCATATCCAATCAAATACAAATCGAACCTAGGATGCATCCATACGCCCCCGAACAAATCATATTGGCCATAACAAATGTAGAGTGCACATATCATATCAAAATGGGACGGTGTGGAACATCACTCAACCACACTAGAGTCATGCCATTGGTGCATCAATGACACGGCCATGTTACCTTCATGGCTAGGAAACGAACTTGGCTCGTGTATCAAACTGAAGGGTTCAAATGGCATATCATATGAAAGTTCATATCAAAGGTTCATATCAAATGTATCATATCAAAGGTTCAAGAATATCCGTACGAATATCAAAACAAACGAAACAACCGATCCAATGGTAGAGAGAAGGGGGTATCAAGAATATCCGTACCTCAAACCGCAAAATGCAAAACACATCAGAAGATATATAAAGATCAGAGGTTACTTCTTCTTCTGCGAATCTACACGAATTAGGTTCATTTCATGCTTATTAGCTCATAATGTCATAACGGGTTCTTAATTACTTAACACCATTTATTAATGTGATTGGAGTTTTGTTATTGTAATTAGGTTAACATATGACCAATTATATCATAATTAATGTTCAAGTGCATTTTAGGGTTCAAGTATATTAAATGGTATTAAAATCACAAAAAAATCTTAATCTTCTAACAAAATTCTGGTTTTACTATGTTTTAGCCTTCATTTTATGAACTTTAACACCACACCAGATGTTAAAGTAAAACTTCATCAAAATTACCACTAAAGCATATATGTCTTAAGAGTCTACTTAAATTTTCTCAGATTTTATTTATTAGTACAAGCACACAATAAAAATCACTCTTTACATGACTGTCCAGAAAGTAAACTGCTGAAACACCCAGAAGATATTCATTACAAAGGTATATCAAAACACTTTGGAAAAATCCACAAAAATTCCAGAAGTTAGAAAACATGTGACATATAACTACTGTAAATTTGCAAGTCATAACTCCTTATAGTTTTCAAATGACAAATCGTGAAACCAAACTGGATTTAAATTCTTAAAACTCAGATTTTGACATATGATCCCGTAAAATTCAAAAGCATGACCAATCCAACTCCAATTCCCTTCAAACCAATTGGAAAACGTAAATAAGACATTAAAACAAGTTTTGATGCAAAAGTACAGAATTAAATCCTTATGGAACTCGAGATATAACGCACACATATTCAGCTTTTCAAAACTGTCTCCTGCAGAAAACTGTTTTAGACCATTCTTAACATGTTTTACTTACACAAACGCACACGAGACCTATATATATATCACAAGACCTGGTTTAATTCATATATTAACCCACATGTTTCCAGCCTTTGATGATCATGCACACGACACACACATAACTCAGAAAATCAGATAAGAAACATGAGTTGATTTGATTTGGTATTTACATATCGAAACATCCAATACCGTTATGATTTTATGTGATCTTCTATATACGTCTTAACATATAATTTGAATAGAACAGATCAGATTTTTGTTTAGTATGTATACGAATTAGGTTTCAAGTTTATATATTCAGATTATACGTGAAATCATGTGTCGAATAGAAAAGAGATTCAAGATCGATTAGAAATACCTTATGATGAATCGGATAAAGGAGAGAACAAGAACGAAACCCTCACGAATCGAACCCTAATCACGATCCAAACAACAAGCACCAAGGATTCACAATTACACGACTTCAGCAACACTTTTTAAGGGTCACGAACAGCAGCAACCTTGATCTTGATAGAGAAAGAAAAAAAATGTAGCAGCCATCTATGTGTGTGTTTTGTTCGTAAGATGGAATGGGAGAAGAAGGACAGAATTCACATTAATAAGGAAGAGGAGAGGCTGCATATAAGGAAGGTAGTAATTGGTCATAATTGTGTTTAAGGTTTCGGTTTAATGGATCGGTTATGGTAATAAGAATAGTGGCCGAAATTATGGAGTTTAATGGCAAATTTTCGGTTATGGATATTGATTTGAAACGTGTGATAGATTATCATTTATGAAGGTTTCTTTGGTGTACAATTATTCAATTTAAACATAGACTTAGGTTACTAATTTCTTAATTTGATTATACCATATAGTATATAGGTTAAGGTTTACGAAAAAATGAATTATTATAAAGTATAGGGAAATTTTGAAATTAGACGAAAATTTGAGATTCGAAATTTTTGGGGCTTTACAACTCTTCCCCTCTAAAAGAAAATTTTCGTCCTCGAAAATTGAATTGAAAGCGAAAAGATACGTACCAGACTACAAAAAGAAATGCGGGTAACTTGTTCGCATTGATTCCTCGGTTTCCCAGGTAGCTTCACGCTCTGGGTGATTCTTCCAAAGAATTTTCACAAACATATTGTTTTCTCATGACTCGATCCCGACAAACTTGGATAGCCTCAGGCTCTCCACAGAACACAAATCGTAACGAATATGATCCAATGAATGCAAAACAAATGCGTAGCAGATGACAGATCACAATGAGATACACGAAACGCATATGCCTACGAGGCAAGCACAGAGGTAGTAATAAACGATGAAACTTCATCAATTTTTTACCGAATTCTGAATGAACAAGGGATTTGCCAAAGTCGAAGGAGCACAAATCGACTCATCAACGTATCAAGAATTTCCTAAGAAAAGGTGGATGACCTATTTGTACTAATGATCATTAAGTGCGTATCGGAGTATCGAAACATATCAGAAGGCATAGTGGGAATGATAGGATAATCGTACGGATAAGAATGAGCATAAGGGCTAACATATCGCGAATAGTTCTTCATTGGATATCAAAACTTCTAATGCTTCTAAGGCACTCCTCAAGATATCCTATGATCACAATAAGTACACGTTATATGATGTGAGTATTATCACGTTGATCAGGCGTCATAATACTAGCATCATATAAATATGCCCTCACGATGCTCATACTCTATCTCGAGTTGTGAAAAAGTAACCTACCAGAATAATATCAAAATAATAACCTTCCAAAGGAAACAATTAGCAGAGTTAATTCATCATTAGAATGAAGTGGACAATTTCCTATACTCGTGGTTAATGACCACCAGATTTCTCATAGGAATAGAAATGGGTTATGCAAAATCAAGTAGTGTCAGAGGAAACTTAATATGCCCAGCATAAGTAATAAAGTTTACAGAATGTGTCAAACACATTATGTTCATAAGGATTTTCAGAATGGTTGAAAGGTGTCCAACTGATTATCAAACGAATCGGAATGGAGGTCAGAATCAGAAAGTGAAGCTTAAATGGTGTAAGGTGGAGGCACTCTAAACTCACTTGGTCACTAATCTTATGTTGTGCAAAATAATAAGTTTCTAACCTCCAGAGAGATTGATCTTGAAAGGGCTTAACTAAACGTAAGGCACAAATCAGAGTGATGCGGAAGCAAGATGACTAACCAACTTCTTATCATATAATCTACCCAATCCTCACCGGTCATACTAAAGTTCTTAAGGGGAGAACCTAAAGCAAATCCTTCCAAGGTTATTCCATAAGCTCCTAAAGTGCAAACCTAAGGGCCCAAGTTTCCACAGGTCATAACTTATGTACTACAAGTCGCAGCCTAAGCTCCGATACCATAACTGTAACACCCCAACCCGACAAGGGTAGAAGTATCACATTATGGTGCCAAATCAGAACATACAACGTAAGTGGAAGGCTTCTAAACATAATAATTACAAAGGTATTCTAAGAGAACAAAAGAAATGCTAACTCTATGCAATATATAATACAAACTAACTAAATCCAATCCAAGTCTACTCAAGATGCAAATGGGCTTCTAATCGTCGGGGTAGTCCACTAAGCTCCTATGCAGTCTCCACTCAAACCCAACTTCCAACCTAAAACTTGCCACAGAGAAAAGAAATGCGGCTGAGCTTAACGAGCTTAGTGAACAAATATATAAACAAATGAATAATTGAATATGCATATAAGAATAAGAAAATAAATAATAAGCTCTTGCTGAAAAGAATGTCATCTGTCAAATGAATAAGGGATTAACGGTCAACTGAACAAATCTCGTGAGTCAACTGAATCAAGAATATGACGAATCAAAGGATAATAGGATATAGTGCATTGAGCAAGCATAAGGTATAACAAAGGTATATCAAAATAAGGAGAGGTCGATCTACCACGAGCCCGAACATGAGTCAAATCAAATATCATAGTAACCATGGAGTAGCTAGCTCCCGAACATGTGAAAGACGTGTATTGCACACAAGCATCAATCACCGAAAATATCATATAATATCATGTCATATCCAATCAAATACAAATCGAACCTAGGATGCATCCATACGCCCCCGAACAAATCATATTGGCCATAACAAATGTAGAGTGCACATATCATATCAAAATGGGACGGTGTGGAACATCACTCAACCACACTAGAGTCATGCCATTGGTGCATCAATGACACGGCCATGTTACCTTCATGGCTAGGAAACGAACTTGGCTCGTGTATCAAACTGAAGGGTTCAAATGGCATATCATATGAAAGTTCATATCAAAGGTTCATATCAAATGTATCATATCAAAGGTTCAAGAATATCCGTACGAATATCAAAACAAACGAAACAACCGATCCAATGGTAGAGAGAAGGGGGTATCAAGAATATCCGTACCTCAAACCGCAAAATGCAAAACACATCAGAAGATATATAAAGATCAGAGGTTACTTCTTCTTCTGCGAATCTACACGAATTAGGTTCATTTCATGCTTATTAGCTCATAATGTCATAACGGGTTCTTAATTACTTAACACCATTTATTAATGTGATTGGAGTTTTGTTATTGTAATTAGGTTAACATATGACCAATTATATCATAATTAATGTTCAAGTGCATTTTAGGGTTCAAGTATATTAAATGGTATTAAAATCACAAAAAAATCTTAATCTTCTAACAAAATTCTGGTTTTACTATGTTTTAGCCTTCTTTAACACCACACCAGATGTTAAAGTAAAACTTCATCAAAATTACCACTAAAGCATATATGTCTTAAGAGTCTACTTAAATTTTCTCAGATTTTATTCATTAGTACAAGCACACAATAAAAATCACTCTTTACATGACTGTCCAGAAAGTAAACTGCTGAAACACCCAGAAGATATTCATTACAAAGGTATATCAAAACACTTTGGAAAAATCCACAAAAATTCCAGAAGTTAGAAAACATGTGATATATAACTACTGTAAATTTGCAAGTTATAACTCCTTATAGTTTTCAAATGACAAATCGTGAAACCAACCTGGATTTAAATTCTTAAAACTCAGATTTTGACATATGATCCCGTAAAATTCAAAAGCATGACCAATCCAACTCCAATTCCCTTCAAACCAATTGGAGAACGTAAATAAGACATTAAAACAAGTTTTGATGCAAAAGTACAGAATTAAATCCTTATGGAACTCGAGCTATAACGCACACATATTCAGCTTTTCAAAACTGTCTCCTGCAGAAAACTGTTTTAGACCATTCTTAACATGTTTTACTTACACAAACGCACACGAGACCTATATATATCACAAGACCTGGTTTAATTCATATATTAACCCACATGTTTCCAGCCTTTGATGATCATGCACACGACACACACATAACTCAGAAAATCAGATAAGAAACATGAGTTGATTTGATTTGGTATTTACATATCGAAACATCCAATACCGTTATGATTTTATGTGATCTTCTATATACGTCTTAACATATAATTTGAATAGAACAGATCAGATTTTTGTTTAGTATGTATACGAATTAGGTTTCAAGTTTATGTATTCAGATTATACGTGAAATCATGTGTCGAATAGAAAAGAGATTCAAGATCGATTAGAAATACCTTATGATGAATCGGATAAAGGAGAGAACAAGAACGAAACCCTCACGAATCGAACCCTAATCACGATCCAAACAATAAGCACCAAGGATTCACGATTACACGACTTCAGCAACACTTTTTAAGGGTCACGAACAGCAGCAACCTTGATCTTGATAGAGAAAGAAAAAAAAACGTAGCAGCCGTCTATGTGTGTGTTTTGTTCGTAAGATGGAATGGGAGAAGAAGGACAGAATTCACATTAATAAGGAAGAGGAGAGGCTGCATATAAGGAAGGTAGTAATTGGTCATAATTGTGTTTAAGGTTTCGGTTTAATGGACCGGTTATGGTAATAAGAATAGTGGCCGAAATTATGGAGTTTAATGGCAAATTTTCGGTTATGGACATTGATTTGAAACGTGTGATAGATTATCATTTATGAAGGTTTCTTTCGTGTACAATTATTCAATTTAAACATAGACTTAGGTTACTAATTTCTTAATTTAACTATACCATATAGTATATAGGTTAAGGTTTAAAAAAAATGAATTATTACAAAGTATAGGGAAATTTTGAAATTAGACGAAAATTTGAGATTCGAAATTTTTGGGGCTTTACAAGATGTGAATCCTTTTTGAAAACTGATGGCTTCAAACCACCAAAGAAGTTCCCGACAAGAATATGCATGGCATTTGCTTACTGTTGTATACCACAGCTAGTCAGGATATATTTCAGCATAAGGCCAAAAGATATTTGGGCAGATTTAGCCTTCGATGCTTTCTTCTGAATCCTTTTCAAGATGACCTGGCACCAGTTCACTTTTTATCCAGTCATGATGGCCACTATCATCCTAAAACGCAGGCTTCTGCACATCTCGAATGCACCAGTTCTATTCTCCACAACCCTGCAGCAAAAATTCTGTAAATAAAGGTAGGTCAGGGTGAAGTTCTTCTTGTAACAAGAGAGATGAACTTATAAGGTTGGGAGTTCCCAGTGAATAGATCCCAATAAGCCTTCAAAAGCTTCTCAGACCCGAAAGACTCCATCTCCTCCAATGTCAACCCATCATAGCGAAGTCTATACAAACATTCAATGAGTTCCCTGTTGACGGTTTCCTTATCTTGGATGGTGTTGATGATAGAAATGACGTCAGAACAATTCTTGTTCAACACATACTGAAACTCAACATCAACAAAGAACTCTTCAACGATCTGCTCATTGTAGCTTTCCCAGATGCAGAAGGATTCATTGCTGAAGGAGAAGAGCACTTAGTGTGCAAGCTTAAGATATCCATTTATGGACTTAAGCAAGCACCTAGATCTTGGAACACTCGATTTCAAGAGGTTGTCCAGTCATATGGATTCGTCCAATGTCCGAGTGAGAGTTGTGTGTATAAGAAATGCAATGGAAATGTGTCAGTGTTTCTTGTACTGTACGTAGATGATATCCTTCTGATTGGAAATAACGTGAAAGAGTTGTCGACCGTACGGGTATGGCTATCTGAGCAGTTATATATGAAGGATTTAGGAGAAGCAGGAAACATTCTGGGGATCAGGATTTTTTGGAATTGGAAGAAAAGGATGTTGTTCTTATCTCTGGCATACTATATCGATACAGTGCTAAAGTGGTTTAGCATGGAGAATTCAAAGAAAGGTTTTCTACCTTACAACCATGGAATTCAACTATCTAAAGATATGTTTCCTAAGACACAAAAGGAAATATACGACATGAAGCTGATCCATTATGCGTCTGTTGTGGGAAGATTCATGTATACTATGCTTTGCACTAGACCAAATATCTGTCATGATGTAGGCATAAATGTTAGATGTCAGTCGAACCCAATACCAGGACACTGGATTGCTGAAGCACATACTCAGATACCTGATAAGGACTAGGGAGTACATGCAAGTATATCAATCAGACGACCTATGTCCAGTGGGTTATACTGACTCAGATTTTTCATCAGACAAAGAAATGTCCAATTCTACTTCATGTTATGTGTTTACTCTGGGAGGTAGAGCCATTAGTTGGATGAGTGTGAAGTAGAAATGTATCTCGGACTCTACCATGAAATCCGAGCACTTGGCAACCTCTGGGGTATCCAAAGAGGCAGTTTGGCTCAAGTACTTCCTGCAAGACTTAGATGTAATTCCCGATTTGCCAAAGGGTATTACGCTTTATTATGATAATGCCGATGCAGTCACAAATTCGAGGGAACCACGAGCCCATAAGGCAAGTAAACATATCAACCACAAGTACCACATCATATGACACTTTGTAAATGAAAGAGTCGTAGTTGTGGATAGGGTTGCATCGGAAGATAATCTTGCTAATCCTTTTGCGAAAAGCCTACCCTCATAAGGTTTGAAAGGCACATAGAAGGAATGGGCTTAAAGTATATGGCAGCATTGCTTTGAGTATAAGTGGGAGATATGAGAGACTATATAATAAAGTAGTATACTTAAAAGCATGCTTTGAGTATAAGTGGGAGATTGTTAAGGTTGTATACTGCAAAGCATACTTTATGCTTGTATTACCTAATTTCCCTGTAACTACCTATGAGAATATTAATTACATTTAATCACATGTTTTGCATATTTATTCACGTTATGGGAATGCAAATGTATGTTCTAATTATTTTATATCGTAGATAATGTGGTGTTTTGGTGTCACGCGAAATATCACATTATCGGTGCCTTATAAAATAATATAATAGTTCACAACCTATATAATTCTAGACAAATTATGTGAAATATTGAATGTATGTGTTGGGAAAAATACAGCCTTATTTTGATAATTGCCACCATACAGCATAAGGTCTTCAAAGTCAACATTTTGCTCTAAGTATGGAAGCTATTAGGAAACTTCATACATCCTGTCCATACAGCAAGAGATCTTCCTGCATAGTCTGTTCCAACAGCGCTTACATTATTATACCGCATAGATGAAGAGAGTTGGATACAGTAATCTTGTTGTACGAGGACTGAAGAAAAGATTTAAACAGTTTTGAAATAAACATTGTTTATTCATAAAGTATTCACGTTTAAAGTGGCATTTAATGTTGATAGGACAACATTTAATGAACACGCCGATGAGCATTTAATGCTAAGTCAAAGAGAATGTCTGAAGTATTAAATGGGGATCGCCTTTAAGTCAAATATTCTGCAGTCGCCAGTCAGAGATGACTCAATCTCACCAACCGGCCAATGACTATATTTATAATGAATCTATTTCCAAGGTTATAAATAGCCCCAAGCAAAAGGACATCAGATACGAGTAACATTATCTCGCTCAATGCATATCACAATTAGCTCTAACAATCAGAATATCAAGCTAAGAAAGAGCAGTATATTTCTTGAGCATACAACATCATGAAAGGAAATAAATATATAGTCCTCAGTTCAAAGAGCACATCGTACAGCGAACGATCATCAAAGCATACAGCTACTATTTGAACTTGATCTACCCAATCCTTACATTGTGAAAAACTTAGCCCTGTGTGGACTAAGTCCTTGCTGGTTACGATCTGTGTGGGAAGAATAGCATTGAAGATGAAGCTTCGACCTGTGTGAGAAGAAGCAAGTCGAAAGAACCAAAGATAAACTGTGTGAACGACCCAAGCTGTTTTCACTATATCAATCTGTGTGAACAATACATCGACAGGTTTAGTTAAGGCCACGTAGTTGTGTACGTAGTGATTTTAATAAACATTTTACTTCTGTGTGGAGGACCAGTGGACGTAGAGGGTTTTACCTCGAACCACCTTATCTGTGTGTATTTTACATTCTGTCCTTACTGTTTTCATATCAACCTGTGATTTAAAGTATACATATTGAAAAAACCCTGTACAGATCAAGCAAACAGAAGATTACCTATGTTGGCCACAGAGTATACAGTAAAAAACTTATAAGGTAAAAATACAATAAGCTATATGATTTTCGAGATAATTGCATAGCGGAAGTCTGATAGTGTGTTGCTGTTAATACAACAACTGGGTACACTCCTGTTTGCGTGGTGCATACAGGGATTTCACAATATATAATATAAATCACAGTTGAATGAAAACAATAATGACATAAAGTAGATAACATAGATTTAAGTGGTTCGAGGTAAACCCCTCTACGTCTACTGGTCCTCCACACAGGTGTAAAGCATTTATTAATATCGCTACGTACACAACTACATGACTTTAACTAAATCTGTCTTTGTATCATTCACATAGATTGATACAGGGAATGCAGCTTTGGCCATTCATACAGATTGGGTTCAAGCTTTTTCGACTCGCTTCTTCTCACACATATCGAAATACGCAAGGAACTTAGTCCACACAATGCTAATGTTGATCTCAATGGTAAAAGGTGGTAGAATGATTCCAAATAGCAGCTATATCTTTTACGAGCGTTCGCTATATGCTGTGCTATTTATGTTGAGGACATAGTATGTTTCTTTGCTCTAATACTACTGTATGCTCTTGAAATATATTGCTCTTTAATAGCTAGCTTGTCAGAGATATCTGTCAGATGTATGCGCGAGCTAATGTCAGTGAGCAATGTACTCTTACTTGGGGCTATTTATAACCTTGAAAATAGATCCATTATAAATGTAGCTGTTGGGTGTTTGGTGAAATGTTGACGTCTCTGATTGGCGGATCCTGAATGTTTGAATTAAAGGTAGATTGCATTTAATGCTTAAATCATTCTTTTAGACTTTGCATTAAATGCTCTTTAGTGCATTCAGACTTGTCTCTTTACAGTCACATTAAATATAGTCCTATCAGCAATAAATGCTGCTTTTAACCGTGAATACAATAAACAATGTTTATCTCACAATAGTGTAAAGCTTTTTCCCTTTCAGTCCTGTTAGATGTGTTTTACTTTTACCAAGTAAAACACTTACAGTCTGACTCCTGTATCCAACGTGCTTTAACTTTTTTTATATGATGTAAGCTCTGTAGAATTTGACTCTATTGAAGATCTCTTGCTGTCAGGTTGTACGGAGTTTCCTAACAACTACCTTACTTTGCGATATTCTGACTTCTTAAGACTTCTTTGCCATACGTTGGCGATTATCAAAACTAGAACATTTATCCTAACAATTTCCCCCCTTTTTGATAATGCCAAAACTTCCTCTAGATACAGAGAGGCTGTCTTCAAGTCTTCTGTTCGAAAGATCGGGATCTTCATAACTTAGTCTAGAAATTTGAACTCCTCGCAGGCAAGTTCTAAAATAAAAATCCTACATGATTAAGTATATTACAATTTAACTTATGATTGGCATGTAGGCACAATTGTACAGAGTGAGATCTAGATTGTATACAACTTAATCTATAAAATGTTCACAAACAAGTTCTTACGGATTGTGAATTAATAAGTTTGTACTTGTTAAACTATAATAATGCTTCGCAATCAATACAGTAAAAACATTAGTAGTATATTATGAGCTGTAATCTTCTAAGAAATCAAATTTTATTGATAACTAGGATAATTACAAGTCTCGAAAGATAAAAGATTATAAAGATACATACTGAATCGGTAGCTCATATAGTGAGAGTGCTTCCAAGGCCTCCGATCAGGATCAATTACAGTTCCTCTCCACCAATTGACTAAGGAGTCACTGCCTCGATCCCTTAGATACTTTTTCCTTCAGGGTATTCATCATAGGCAAGGATCCAGTCTTCCGGATTAGTGACCCGTTTACCCTTCTAGTGCTTGGATTTCATCATCAGCTGTAGGAGGAACTTTCCTTCTGCCAATAGCCTTGAGAACTCACTGGTAGCATCCTCCAGGGTCTTGAACCCGTTGAATATGGCAGATTCCCTAATGAGAGTACAAAAGTACCTCATCAGTTCATTTTTCTTCCAATTCTTCAGATCATTCGTTGAAGGCTGTCGATCTGTAGGCAGCAAAATCTCAGAAGGCTTACGAACATTACTGTCAGTCTGACACCTTGATGTGAATTTCCCAAAGGAGCTTCATAGATGCAGCCTGTTGGGTCTTGAGATAGTTGACGTTGTCAACTAGTCTACCAACTACTAATGACAAATCATCGATCTTGTGATCGTGATCAGTTAGCATGGAGACAGATACTCAAGGGCAGCGACCATCTTAGCCTCAGCAATGTGGAGATTCTCTTGTTCTTGCCTCATGACCCGCTCCTGATGTTGTTTGAGTTGGTTCAATGCTTGCCACAATGCCGTTGGCATCAGGCGGAATGCGTGTTCCACATCATTACTATTAGATTTTAGCTTAGAGAGCTCGTCCTGTGCAGTCTCACGCATCTAGTCAAGTTCTTTACCAACATCATATAGGACCTTGACGGCATCCTGTAGAAATATTGTTTGTCGACCGATGGCTTCTAGTTGCTCAATACAGGCTTCAGGTTCTCCAAGCTGTCGAAGAACCACGTGATGACGGGGTCTCCGTGGTCTGTCTTTAGGAAGAAAACCGTCATCAGAATTGGATGTGAAAATGATAGATATAGGAGATGCAGGGGCTTCCGGAGTAGGGGCTCGAGAAAGATGTGCAGCAGTGTCAGTCTTGGAGATGGAAGGGACTGATTCCTCCTATCTGGGTTGATTTCTGTATTCATAACTACAGGAGGGACTGAATCCTCCTACTGACTCTCAACTTCTGCCTGTTCCGAAAGAGGGAATGATTCCTCTTAGCTGATGGAACGGGCGGCGTCTTCAGTTTGGAGGACAGGCTGGGTGTCCTATATCGGAGCAACTTGCTGTTCAATGATGACAGGAGGGACTGATTCCTCCTGTTGATGTTCTCGAGCTGCTTGTTGCAGGGGCGGGGACTATTGTTGACCGAATGTCCTCTGGACCTATTGGTTTTGAAGCATGGCCATTTCCCCTTCTGTGGCCTCTTCTCGGTTGATCCGAAGACCGGCCTATGGGGCATCATTATCATCGTCCGAGTCAAGGTCGGAGTGGTGGCTGGGGGATGGAGATTTGTCACCGGACTGTGATTTCCATTTTAGTCTGGCCTTCTCTTTTGCCATGAAGTAGTTGGAGATGAGCTCGTGGCAAAAGTTATCCTCCCAACAGATAAGGGATTCGACATTTTGGGTGTCCGTGACCTCCAATGCGAATAACTCCTCGTCCTTCCAGTCGTCCCAGTGTTATAGGGTGTCGCAAAAGGCGACCCTGTAGGACTTCCAGACTTTGAAGCATTCATAAGCTTCCTCGATGTGAACCTGGAGGATAGTGTTATTAATAATATCAGTGGGGGAGGGACTCCATACAGTAGTTGGGTGTACTGTCTAGTTGGGATCCTCAATAGGTATTCGAGCCTATTGTGGAGAGGGATCCCAAAAGGGGTTAGTACCCTATGGGGAGAGGGACTCTGTACAAGGGTGGGTACCCTATCTGAAGTAACGGCTTTTGGCTCGAAAGGGGCAGCTGATTCACCGAAAACTTCCAACTTGGCAAATAGTTGGTTATCCGTCATAGCCGCCATAGGCTCAGGATCTGCTGTTTCAGCATCAACTATTTCTTCCATAGGGGTTGCGCCTTGTGGGATTGTTTCAGCGACAGGAACATAAGGGACTTCTACGGTGACCGTTGCAGTTACTATAGGCTCTGCCTTAGAAGACTTCTTGGTCTTCTTTCTCTTCTTCTCTATAGCTTGAGGCGATCTACTGTCGGGAATGCTTCTCTTCCTCTTCTTCTCATTGCTCGAGATTTTCAAAGGACATCCCTAGGGTCACTTGAAAAGGGCATGCTTCGAGGATGGGGCCTCTTAGCAAGAATTAGTGATTTGTTGAAGATGGTGGGTTTGATTCCACCAATGAACTTTCCAGTGGCAATCTTCTTAGAATCAGCAGATTGCTTCACTTCGCAATGAGTGAGAATTTGATTCAGGATGAGGCCAAATGACTTTTTCGCAGTTTCTAGCTTAGAAGCCTCTTCCTCAATTCTTTTCAAACTAATTTGGCAAAAATTCACCTTTTTCCAGACATGATGGCGACCATCATTCTGAAGCGCAGGTTGGTAAATCGTGCAGGTATACATACAGGAGGGTAAAGTTTTTCTTGTGGCATGAGGGGTGGACATTGGTACCCATGGAGTCTCCAACTCCATCTTCAGGCCATCAGACGGAAGCCTATAGATATTTTCCAAAAGTTCTTTGTTCCGAGAGATTTCTATCCCTTGTACAGTCCTGATAATATCAGAAATTTCACCTCCCTTTCTCTGAGATGAATATTTGAAAGAGGCGTCCAGGTAGAACTCCTCTACAATCTGTTCATCATATGAATCCGCATGATCGCTTCCAACACGATACAGCCCTTGTTGTTTCACTTGGGAAACAACCAGTTCCGTGCCAACATCATATTCTCCTTCTAAATTGATTCTCTCCATCAGCAAAAATCTGTCGAAGATATACCCATCGATAATGGTCTCCTTCTTCTTCATTGAGAGGAAAGATGTATGAGAAGTTGACATTTTTCAAGAGGAAATTTGTGAAGTAATAGGAAATAAAAGACAGAAGATGTAGAAAATTGCAGAAAGTATGTAGACTGTTTGCTTAAGACTCGGTTAGTAAGGTGTACCCCCATAGGTAAATTGATAAATCAGTGTAATTCAACATGGAGTGGACCATGTCCAACAAAGTCCGATTTCTCCTTTCTGAAACACCATTTAACTGTGGGGTTCCTGGCGGCGTGGATTGTGAAACTATTCCATGTTCCTTAAGGAACTCATCAAACTCTATGCTCATATATTTGCCACCTCAGTCCGACCGAAGTGCTTTGATATGACATCCAGTCTGTTTTTCAACTAAGGCCTTAAATTAATTGAATTTAGTAAAGGATTCAGATTCATGTTTCATCAAGTACACAATCACGTACCTAGTATGATCATCTGTGAACGTTATGAAATATTGATATCCATCTCGGGATGCTTCCAAAGCACCACAAACATCGGTATGTATCAACCCAAGTTTCTCAACAACCCTTTCAAATGTCCCTGTGAATGGGGAATTAGTCATCTTGCCTCTAAGGCAGGATTCACAAGTTGGATAGGGTTCTTCACCCAATGTACTTAAAAGTCCATCTTTTTCCATTTTGTGAACCTTGGCCTGACCAACATGACCAATTCTAAGGTGCCACTTAAGAGATTGATTTGTATCATGCCTGCCATGTTTCCTAGTTATGGTGCTCACTACTGATTTATTTTGTAAGTTCAGATGATATAAACCATTTAACAATGTTGCTGTGCCAACCAATTTATTTCGAAAATAAATTTTACAGCTACAATTGCCAATGAAGAAAGAAAATCCTTTCCGGTCCAAGACTGGAATGGATACAATATTTTTATGCCCCTTGGGAAAAACCAGTACTTCATCTAACGTCAAAATAAAACTAGATTCCAAACCCAGTAGGAGTGATCCAATATCTGTAATACCCGGTTGTAATTCAGTAATTATCATTCAGTATTTATCATTCAGTAATTGATACTCAGTAATTTCACTCATTAATGATCAATTGTCACTCATATTCAATCATGGTATTCATCATTCAGAGTAATTGTATCGTGTATCAATCGTCATTCGTCACTAATCTAATTGGAGTTTCGTGCCATGTTTATCATCGTTGTCATTTTCGTTGTGGGCTGTGCGTGAGGAGTAGCGCAAGCTATGCACTCTTTTTAGCGTACGCTAATTGAGTACAGGTAGCGCACGTTACCACTCAGCATTAGCGCACGCTAATGTTACCCTGGTTGCAGTCCAGAAGGTACTGGACTGCAGGTGAGTTATTTGTAGCGCACGCTACGAGTGGTAAGTAGCGCGCGCTAGCGGGTTGTAGTAGCGCACGCTAAATATGTGGAGTAGCGCGCGCTAGGGACGGATCAGGTTGAGTCCAGTGGCTCTTGGATCGCATCAGATAATTCATAGCGCACGCTATGAGTGATATTTAGCGACGCAATCGATATTATAGCGCACGCTAATCGTTGGTTGTAGCGCACGCTATCGAGATCAGATCGATGATGAAGGTTTCGGATTCCAGATCGGGCATCACATAATTCGTTAGCGCACGCTAACAATGGGTATTAACGCACGATAATGGCATGACCGTAGCGCACGCTACAAAAGGGTACGTAGCGCGCGCTACCGTGTTCAGACAGTGGGTACTGGACTACCCAAATTACCCGTTAGCGCACGTTACGCACAAGGGCTAGCGCACGCTAACCTGGAATGGCTATATATTGGACAGTTAGCCTGAGTTCGTCATTTTATCATCCTTCCTCTTTCCCTCATCGGTTTCGGGCGATTTTGGGCATTTTGGAGAGTTCTCTTCGAGCTTCTATCATCCATCATCATCTTCAAGTCTTTGAGTTGGATTATCATCACTTCATCACCTCCTTAACATCGAATCAAAGGTATTAATCTCTTGGATCTAGAATTTTGGATTTTTGGGTTTTTCCTTCCGATTTCTTCGTGTAAGCTTGGATTATCATTGGAATATGTTAGATATGGATTATCTACCTTGGATAAGTATATTCTTACGGATTTAATGGTTATTTTCGGAATTATTTCAAGAACCCTTGGGGTTGAATTCGGTTAATTGGGGATTTTCCGATTAATGTAGTTGTAATATCGAATTGTGGATTCCTAATGGATTATTGATATCATTGAAGTGTTTTGTTAGTTCGATATACTCATTTTGGTGTTGGTTTTGATATATTCGGGATTGGACATTTTCGAAGTCGTGTGGTTGGTTACGTATTCGTTGGAATGCCCCTATGAGTTTGATTATCGTTGTTTTCGACCTTTGGGTTAGTCGTGTTTAGTTGCTTGATACGTGTATTGAACGGTTGTTGGTAATTATTATTATTCAAGGTTGTTCAAGCGACCGGCATTTCATTTAGGACGTTGTTCGTGGACGGACATTCTTCATCGGTATTGAGTAAGTTAATTCTTACTCGGTTAAAAGGATATTCATTCCTTTTGTTGTTGTTCATTCATAATCGTAACTCATTCATCATTGTATTAACCGTATCAAAACTTTTCATTGTCAATTAATCACCTCAGTCATAAGGAACGACGGTTCCAATCATTTCATTGAGTTGTCATTCATTTCACCATCATTTAAATCTTGGTGAGTCATTATTCATTTTCGTTGTCACTTTTGTCATATTGTGGCATTCCGGGTCATACTGGCGTGCCGGTTGGTATGTGTAGGATTTTCATGTCGGGCACATTATAGTCGTGTGTTGGTTGGTGGCCTCACAGTGGACTGTGCACACGAGTTGATGGCTTCGTGAGACTGATTAGGTACAAGACCACACGTGTATTCGATCGATACTCGTTGGTGGCTTGTGCACGGACACATTTCCATCCCGGACGTAGTGTGGCGCCATTCCTTTGAGCCGTATCATTTGTTGATTCATATAGCATGTTTGATTGCGTATGTTTCGACAGGATATTGTATAACTGTGGATAACTCATGATTGTGTATTTTTAACTCTTGAGGATTGTTGTTCTGTGTAACTGACCCCGTTGGGGGATACTGTTTTTCAGGTCATGGCAAGGCTAAAACACGGGGAGAGCACGGTGACGGCGAGGAGTCCCAGTGATACTAGTAGGGGGCCCCAGTCTTTTCAGTCATTTATGTTTCCTTCATTTATTCCGCTGCAGACATTCCGTTTGAATATTCATTTCACTCATTGTTGTATATTTTATCTCCATATAAAATATACTTGTATTCAGTATCATCCTGGGTGTGTTGTATGAACTCCTTATCGGAGTAATTAATTGTGTAATGTGGTTCGGTACTACATTTACCCTGCGTAATTTACTCATTTTCATTAGCCTGGTGGGTCCCAGTCGGGGGTCCACGGCACTGTAATATCCGCCTAGTTTGGGGTGTTACAATATCGGTTGCCTCGACACTTTGTCCGCTTCCGACAGTGATCATCACTTCCCCAGCTTCAAGCTGCCTACTTTGTTCGAGATCCTGATTCATAGTATAAATATGAGAAGTAGCACCTGAATCCAGAGTCCATGAAGCAGAATATACAGTAGCGGAACAATTGGTTTCAAAAACAAAAAGTTTCGGACCTGACGCGCCATTGATCTTGGGACAAGTCCTGCGCCAGTGGCCCAGGTCACCGCATTCAAGACATTTGTCCGTAGGTTTTGGACCGCCTACCTTCTGAACCTTTAAGACCATGTCCTTGCCTTTCTGCACCCCTTTATTTGGTTTATACTGCTCGTAGGTCTTTTTCTTCTTGTTCTTGGACCTCCGAGGCCCATAAGAAATCACAAGAGCAGCCTCCCTCGGTTTAGTCTTCATGTTAGACTGTGTCGTCACTAGTTTATTCTTTAGTCCAACTAATGTGCATGAAATCTCATTACAATTGAAATTCAATACAAACTGCATGAAGGAGGCAGGCATAGATTGAAGGATGAGATCAATATGAAGGGAGAAATCCATATGAAAGTTGAGCACCTCAAGCCTCTCAATCATAGAGATCATCTTGAGGATGTGGTCTCCCACTTTCTCCCCTTATTTCATCCTAGCACTAAATAACTGCTTTGATATCTCATATATAGCAGTCCTACTGTGCTCTCCAGAAAGCTCGGTCAAGTGTGCGATAATTTGCCTAGCAGAAGTCATTTTCTCGTGTGCTCTCTCCAGCTCATTAGTCATTGAGCCCATCATAAAACCACGGACTAGCACATCATCCTTGACCCATTTTTCATGGACATTAATTTCTTCCTGATTACCCTTAATTCAGATTGGAGTTGGTGGAATGTCCGCCTCTAAGACGTATCCCAGAGACTCCATGCTGAGTATAATCATCAGATTCCGCAACTAGTCAACAAAGTTGGGGCCAGTTAGGAGAGTCTTTTCAAGTAGTAATACAAGTGCGTTCTTTGCCATTTTTAGAGAGATATAGTTTTGTTTCTCTGCATTGATTTAGACAAGATTTACACACTCCCATTTTATAACCCGGAAGTCATGGTTAGATCGACTTCTTAGTGGTGATCGAGTTCTTTACAAAATTTAACAGACGAAACCTATCAGGTTTCTTGCCTATTAATTTTTGTAAAGTGGTGTCCAACACCAACCCGTCCAACAGATGATTAGATCTTATTTTACCCCTAGTCTTCATGCCCTCAACCTATCAGTTTTATTGGCAATCCAGACTATCTAAGCTGTTGACCATCAACGTCTATCAATTTGACTATTGAATCTCGCCCGGCAGCCTATCAGGTTTCTAGGGGCGAAATTTATCACCAACCGAAGGCATCTAATGCACTCAAGAATTTATCAACCTCTACCAAATGTACCACCCCGATAACTCGGAAGCATAGCACACCGGCTCGGCTATCAATTTTCTACGAGTTTGATGGAGGGAAGGAAACCTCGTAACCTTTTTCAAACTTAGTATCTTTGTAAGTCGGGAGAATTTCGCGATTAATGTTACACTTTGCACATTAATTCATTTATAAGCGCGTTTGTGTTTATCAATCATTCAAAATGAAAAACAGTAAATAACAACCTAGTTACTACCAACATATAGCTCATGGACGTTTTCCTAAGTACTGGGCCAAGCGAATGACTCAATAAAGAAAATAAAAACAGTCTTCGATTCCTCGTCCTCTCGATCGGTTGTCTTCGGTCTTCGTCATAGCCTACATCATTGAAAAATGCATCCTATTATATAAATTTTCTAGTAAAAATAAATAGGCTCAAAACGGCCTTTACAACTCAATCGAATCAAACAAATCCAGTTAAAATTAAATAATTAATTTAATATATTGATCCAATTAATATATGAAATTAATCTATTCAATTCCTACAATATTAATCCAGTTAATATTTAGTGGCATTAAAAATAAATAATCAATTAATATATTAATCCAATTAACACAAAAATTAATTTATTCAATTTTAATTGTATTAATCCAATTAATATTTATAATCGTCATTTTAGTTCGTTCGATGTAACCCAGCTAAAACAATATTCTCGATTAATTTATTTTCCTTAACAAAAATAAACCAAAAAATTTATTTAAGTCAAATTAATAACAATTTAAATTGCGGGAAATAATTATAACGAAAACATAAAATCAAAATGGAGTTCCGGACAATCCGGTATCGGGCCCAGCCCGCGGCCCGATTCAAAATCGGGCCAAAAACCTGAGAGACATCATGACTCGGCACAATCGAGCCATGAGTGGCAGTCTGGTCGAGACTCTCCCGGCAGCCTGGGCAGCCAGCCCAGGTAGTGCTGCCGGCACCACTGTCGGTAGCCCCGTTTTCTCATTTTTTCTGCTCGTTTCCAAAACGTGATGTTTCTAACTTTTATGTAGGACTTATAAATCTGTAAAACATTTATAATTAACATAAAATCATATAAAATTTTTTTACAATGAACAATTAAATGTCTCAAAGTGACGTCCTTAGGGTCATTTGAAATGGGCATGCTTCGAGGATGGGGCCTCTTAGCAAGAAGTGGTGATTTGTTGAAGACGGTGGATTTGATGCCACCAATGAACTTTCCAGTGCCAATCTTCTTGGAATCAGCAGATTGCTTCAATCCGCAACGAGTGAGAATATGATTTAGGACGAGGCCAAATGACTTTTTCGCAGTTTCTGGCTTAGAAGCCTTTTCCTAAATTCTTTTCAAAATAACTTGGCACAAATTCACCTTTTCTCCAGACATGATGGCGACCATCATTCTGAAGCGCATGTTGGTAAATCGTGCAGGTAGACATATGGGAGGGTAAAGTTTTTCTTGTGGCATGAGGGGTGGACATTGGTACCCATGGAGTCTCCAACTCCTCCATCTAGAGGCCATCAGACGGAAGCCTATAGATCTTTTCCAAAAGCTCTTTGTTCAGAGAGATTTCTATCCCTTGTAGAGTTCCGATAACATCAGAAATTTCACCTCCCTTCCTTTCAGATGAATATTTTAAAGAGGCATCCAGGTAGAACTCCTCCACAATTTGTTCGTCATATGAATCCGCATGATGGCTTCCAACATGATACATCCCTTGTTGTTTCACTGTGGGAACAACCAGTTCCATGCCAATGTCATCCTCTCCTTCTAAAGTGATTCACTCCATCAGCACAGATCTGTCGAAGATACACCCACCAATAATGGTCTCCTTCTTATTCATTGAGAGGGAAGATGTCTGAGAAGTCGACACTTTTCAAGAGGAAGTTTGTGAAGTAACAAGGAATAAAAGACAGAAGATGCAGAAAATTGCAGAAAGTATGTAGACTGTTTGCTTAAGACTCGTTTAATTTGCTGAAAGCGTAAAGAGTTTATGGGGGCAAAGTATAGTCCTTTTGTAGGGTGCAGGGAAGATTGGGTTGAACAGTAAATGATCAGATTTAAGGGATGAGAACCATCGTTTAAGGAACATACAGGATGGATTTAGAGTAACTTATACGTCTAATCCATCAATTTTGAAATGATGACCGTCCCACTTCTGACAGTTCGTCTTCCCCTATTGCACGAAATGGCGGTTTGAAATTTAAAATCATGGTATTTGAGGTAATAAAGTCCAGGTGTCTTTAAAACCATTAAAGGATAAGACGTTTGAATTTAAACAGGTCACTTGTATTGGGATTCTGGAAACAGAAAACGAGTACACAGCGGAACAATAAAACTCAATATAAAGAATCCCAAACAGGATGGATCAAGTAACGTATATACGAATATAAATTGACGAAGACAAAAGGATCAAAGTCCCATAACTTTGAAGCCTTTGATAAAATCTTCGTAATTTGATGATGATCACGAAGCCAATCACGCGTTGGAATTTGACCGAAAAAATCTACAGCAATCCATTCTTGAAGAAACACGGCTAGGAATTACTATAGGAATTTATATCTCTATTTTTCTTACTATTCTCATACCTCTAAAATGAAGAATGAACCAAGAAAAAATTCTCTCTCCCTCTCCAAAAACCTCTCGGCTGAATGGTTTTGTCCCTTCAAAAATGGAGATCCTGTTATAAGATATAAAAGGGAATCACATGATCCCACCTTATCAAGATCACTTGGCATTATTAGTGGAAAAATGTAGCTGAGATCCCATATGAAAATAATGCCACATCAAGACAATAGAGAGAGAGAGAGAGAGAGAGAGAGAGAGAGAGAGAGAGAGAGAGGTGGGGCGGCCATGAAGAAGGTGGGAGGAATCGGGGCCAAGTCACTCGCCTCGTGTACCAGACGCTCGTCAAACGACTCCGTTAAATACATTTCGTTTTATCTCCAATGTATTTATATAAATTAATTAATCCAATTAATTAATTATATCAAATACAAATATATTTCTCTAAGAAATATTATTTATGAATTAAATTAATTACCCAGTAACTTAATTTCAATTCATAACACCGTAATTTGATTTATCCAATAAATCATAATTAGATATCCAATATCTAATATTAATAGAGAGATGATAAATTCATATTTATCCGTCACCGATCCGGATACGCGACTCTGTAGTTCCGTCTTAGCCGGCATTGGGAAGAACCAATGAGTGCGGGCACCACTTAGCCAGCCTAGCGGGCCGCACTGTAAACCCCGACTGAGAATGAATGAAGAGATCATTCCAGAACTATTATGTAGTGAATACCATATACGTATACACCCTTCATCGGATGTCCCGGTCAAGTCTTCGGGTCACGGTAAAGTCAAAACCCTGCTGCTGACTAGACACTATACATGTGTTAATGCAAATCAATATTGATTGATTACTAGTGTATCTGATACGACTAGATCAGGATGCTTTGGCCAAAGACTTATGATCTTATTTGCCATTAATCGTATAGGACATTCGCCTTCTCACTAATAGGAGATAGAATCCTTTCTTGGCGTACACTAAAGACTGCTACCTACCCGTATAGTCCACACTTTGAGGTTGATCCAGCGATTAAGCAAATGAGTCTAACTACTCTAATGACAAACTAAACGTCACAGGCACATCTCTGACTGAACCCTCAAGTCAAAGGTCCACGTATACTATCACAACCTTTCGATTCATCATTGACTCTCCAAGAGTGAATACCGTGTGAGTGAATCAAGTATGAGTCCTGTTCGAGTACACTGGTCCCACCAATATACTTATAACTATGCTACCAAGACATGCACATGTCTAAGCATCAGTTACACAAGTCTTACTCAAAACTTAGTGCCCAAGTAAGTTTATCGACTTGCGACCGGTTTACGTAAATAATCTTTAAACACTTCCAGTGCATTTTCTCTTATCCGATAACAAGAGTGGAATGTTCGCTCTTATTTACATGGACTTCACTTCAATGTTTGCCAAATCAAGAATGCATTTGAAATACAATAAACAGTAAATGAATCATATTGACTTTTATTGATAGTTCCGTAATTACAAGTACAATGCCCCTTCTCTCTCATCCTCTGAGTGGCATTCGAGTGCATATTCCTAACAACGTGGACCTTAAATAGTATTTGTATGAATAGAATATTATTATAATATTAATTGATATCCTACAGCGTATGTTCCGTATCCGCAAAAATACAGCGTTCCCCCTTAAAGGGTACATACAGGATTCAATTCTTGTAGCAATTTTGGGATTAATACTGTATTCATGGGTCGTATTGTATTCCCCCTTAATTAATGCACACGTCAGCTGTAGAAAGGTTTTAAGCCTTTGTTTTCCTATAATAAGACCTGAATTGTTCTGAGTGTACAGTTAATCAAAGTGGATACTGTATTCTTGGGTCTTATAGCACTCCCCCTCAATTGATGAGTAAAAATGTAAAAACTTACAGGGAGTCAGACTGTAGCATTCCCAATTCTTGGCAAAGCACCAGAATCTGGTTGTGCTAAGAGGTTTTGCAAAGATGTTGGCAAACTGAATATCTGTATGAATCTTTTCAATCCGAACTTCCTTATTCTCAACATGATTCCTGATGAAATGATGCTTTATATCAATTTGCTTAGTTCTCGAGTGCAGTACAGGGTTGTGCGTTATTGCAGTTGCACTAGTGCTATCGCACATGATTGCCGTCTCTTTGGCATTGATTCCATAATCTTGTAACTGCTATTGCATCCAGAGAATCTGCATACAGCAACTTCCAGTGGCATAACATTCCAACTTAGTTGTAGAAAGAGAGTTGTCCAATTGGTTCTTACTGAACCATGACACAAGTCTAGGTATAAGAAAGTGACAAGTACCACTTGTACTCTTCCTATCCAACTTACACCCTCCAAGATCCAAGTTGCTGTATCCTACCAAATCGAATCCTCTTTCCTTAGGATACCACAATCTGACATCGATTGTTCATTTCATGTAGTTAAGGATTCATTTGGCTGTGGTGAAGTGTGACTCCTTATGTGCTACCTGATATCGAGCACACACTCCTATAGCAAACTGGATATCGGGCCTGCTAACCGTTAGGTATAAGAGTGATCCTATAATCTTCTTTTAGAGTGATTGATCAACTGGATTTCTAGCTCTGTCAGCCCTAATTTGCATGGAAGTGCTCATGGGTTTGGACGAGGGTCCTGTCCAATGCACCTTTAAAAGGTCATTACCTTCCTGTATGTTAAAGAGGGTCTTGTCCACTGCACCTTTCTCAAAGCCATTGTTGATTAGGTACAAGGACATGGTTTCATACCAAGCTCTAGGTGCCTGCTTAAGTCCATACACAACTTTCTGTAGCCTGTTTACTAGGTCTTCACCTTCAGTGTTGACAAACCCTGGTGGTTGTTCAACATAGACATCTTCGGTGCGATCTCCATTCAGGAATGCGCTCTTAATGTCCACTTGATATACTATAAAGTTCTTATGGGCGGCAAATGCCAGGAATATCCTGATGGCTTCTAGTCTAGCTATAGGGGTAAACATTTTATTATAGTCTAAACCTTATTCCTTTCTGTAGCTTTGTGCGACTAGACGGGATTTGTTTCTGATTACAAGTCTATTCTCATCCTTCCTGTTTCTAAATAGGTTCATTGGTCGAAATAGGTTCGGATTAGACTAATCATACAACTATAGTGCACATAGCTAGTCTCCTAAGTTCGGCTTGATATTTCCATACAGGAAATGGAGATTTCTCAGAATCAGTTTTTTTTTTTGCGCACACAGTACAATTCCTTATGTAATCTGTATTCTTCTACAGGTACATACACCAGCATATATCACCTATAATCAACTCCTGGGGGTGATCTCTCTATGATATCCTGTAAGGTTCTAATTCAGCTTTCCGTACTGTATCTTGTGGTGCTGGAGGCTCGGCTTCAGCTTGTACAACATCAGCTTCAACTATTTCTGATCTTACAGCAGCGGGATTTATTTCTACGTCCACGACAGGCTCTATTGGAGAGTTTTCGGATATTTTGGGTTATGCATTCTACTCCTGTAGGATCACAATGTGGTTCATCGAATACTACATGGATAGATTCTTCTATTGTCAGCTTCCTTTTGTTAAATATCCTGAAAGCTTTGCTGACAGAGGAATATCGAATATCCCTTCATTCGAATTTTCATCGAAGGTTTTGAGTTGAGAACATAACACCTGCATCAAAAAATGTGAAAGTATGCAACCAATGGAGTTTTATCGTTCCATAACTCATAGGCTGTTTCGTTGTGATGCTTGTTGATGATACAGTGATTTTGTTTGTAGCATGCTGTATTTGTTGCTTCACCCCATAACTGCTGTGGCAGCTTGCTTGCGGCTATCATGGTCCTTGTTGCTTCCTTAAGTGTCCTGTTCTTTTGCTCGGAAATACCATTTTGTTGAGGAGTCCGAGATGCCGAGTATTTGTGATGTATCCCATTATCTTAAAAGTATCACTCTAGAAGTCGATTTGTGAATTCAGAACCTCTGTCGGAATAAATGGACACGATACTCAACCCTTTCTGATTCTGTAGTTTCCTCAGGTGCTCTGGCAACTTCCCGATGGTTTCTTTTTTCTTGCTTAGAAAAATTATCCAAGCATACCTAGAAAAATCGTCAACAATAACGAGAAAATATTTCTTACCTCCCAAACTTACAGGGTCTACAAGGCCGTAGAGGTCCATGTGTAGCAAATGTAGAACTCTGCGGGTTGACAGGTATGACTTGCTTTTCAGGGTGGTTTTGACTTGTTTGCCTTTCTGACAGGGTCCACAGGCGCTGTCTTTATGAAATGACACATCGGGCAAACCTCTGACCATTCCCTATCTAGCGAGTTTGTTGATCATCTTGAAGTTTATATTAGGCATCCTCTTGTGCCATAGTCAACCTTGATCTACAGTGCCTTTGGCAACAAAACAGGGAATTGTGGAGCTCGTAGGATTCCAGTCAACAATATACATATTACCTGATCTACTTCCTGTGAGGACGATTTCCTTGGTCTTGATGTCCTTCAGCCTATAGTGATCTATATAGAATTTGACCGAGAACTGTTTGTCACTGAACTGGCTAATACTAAGTAGATTATACTATGAGCCTTCAACATAGGCTATGTTAGTGACATTGATCTTTCCTACAAGCAGGGTTCCCTTCCATCTTTTTCTTCCTTTGGACTTGTCACCGAAGCACGTCTTTGGACCGTGACCTTTTACATAATCTGAAAGCTTACTGATATCTCCTATCAAGTGCCGAGAACATCCACTGTCAACATAACAGATGTCATTTTCTTTAATATTCTGTTAGCAAAGAATTTAGATTTAGGTCCCCTTTGATTGTTGGGTCCATGTACGTTAGTTCCTTTTGGTATCCAAATATTCCGGACAATAATTGGTTTGCTGTAGGTGACTTTTGGTCCAGTCTTGTGATATCTACCTGGGGCTGGCATGTAGTTGCTATAACCATGATTATTATGCATGTAAAATCTAGGGTTTTGATTCCAGTATGATTGCCGTCTTGAAGGGTGAACCATTTTCTTTGACATTACAGCTTGCCTTCTGGGTCTCTAGTTGGATTCCCAGAGTTGTTGTTGATACTGCATGGTGGCCTGGTTTCTAGATGAATAATGAGGCTCCTTTATCCAATATCTAGATGCATTGTACTATTGGTGGATACAACCTTCTTTCTGAATGACTGCTGGTGTTGTTGATATGCTCGGGGAGCGTACTGTTGATCACGTCTTACAGGTCTGGAAGGCTGAGGTTTCCGATGTCTATGAAATGAGCTTGGAGGCAGAATTACAGCCTTTGCTGTACGAGGAGGTCGAGCTATAACCTTTGTGGGACTTAGGGTATCTTCAGGAACAGGAATGAGTTCCACTCTCCTGACGAACACCGTACTAGATTTTCGCTTATGGGAGACGAGTCATATCCTAAGTCACGTTTATCGTTGGCATGCTGCCCAGTGCTTAGATTTTCTTCCATCCATCTAGAAGATTTTCAAATGATTTCAAGATGGTCTCTAGTTCTCCTTCTCATTTTTTCGAGAGTTTTACTTTATCATCGAGTAAAGCATATTCATTTGTATTGCACTCATTATGAGACTTTGTCTCATTTAGATCTTTGGCATGTTAATGATTGTTTTCCATGAGTTTTTCAAAGGTGACTTTGCTGTTTCCGCAATCAAGAGACATATTTTCATAGTTATTCTTAAGCATATCTTTTTCATCTTTCCGCTCTAATTTTGAAATTTCGAGCTGTATGTTTTCTCGTTTGAGTGTCTCATGGGCTTTTGAATGTTTTTAAATTCATTCATCATATTTTCAAAATTATGCGAAGTATTTATAGGAATAAAATCATTTGAACTTACTTCATCATCGTTGTCATCATTATCCTGTATTTCTTTGGTCATAAAGCACATGTATGCTTTATCCTCGATTTCGTCATCGGAGTCACTGTCAGTGACTGCCTGTAGGCACTCCTCGGTCTTGTTCGACATGGGCGAGGCTTCTAATTCACCAATCAGGGCCTTGAGCATGTTTCTCCATACTCGTATTTTGTCGTCCTTTTCTTGTTGCTCAACTTATGGCAACTTTTGCACTTTCGGATGTGGACATTTATTTTCATAATGTCCAGTTTTTTTACAGTTATAGCATAGGTTAGGATCGCCAGATGAAGGGGATTACGAGCTTACCTTGTTGAAAGGCTTGGAACTGGAGGGAGTCATTCCATACTATTTGATGAATTTCTTGAACTTGTGCATAAGCAGGGCCATTTCATCTTGCGACAACATGTCATCGTCGTTGTCTGCTGCCTTGTGTGCCGATTTAGATGTGCTGGGTGCTGAACTATGTCTCTTGTCAGATACAGCAGCCAGTGCTGTAGTCTTGGCAGGTGAGTCTTCAGATTTCTCTCTCCTGTCTATGTCATATTCAAATGCCTTTAAGTCAGATAAGAGATCAAAGGTAGAAATTTCGTTTAAGTTATTGAACACATGCATAGCTCTAGTTTTTATGTCCCATCGGGCAGGGAGTGAACGAAATATTTACAAATTATTCTCCTTTTGGGTATACACTTTACCCAATGATTCAAGTTCACCGACAATATCGGTAAATTTGAGGTCAAGTCAAGCATTTCTGTTGGTTTCATTTCGAAAGACTCAAATTGCTGAGTAAGTTTAGAAATTTTGTTTTCTTTTGAGAGCTCAGTACCCTCGAAAATAAGCTTGAATTTCTCCCAGGTTTGCTTGGATGTCTGGCAGCTCTTTACCTTGGAGAATGCGCCTTTGTCGAGAGTGACAAATTGCGCATTCTTGGAGACATTTTCCAGGTTGAGACGCTTGCGCTCATCAGTCATCCACTTGGCTCGCTTTTTCTCGATCATGTCAGCATAGGGTTTCCCTTCCGTCTTTGGGGTTGTGTTGACCTTCATGATCTTGATCGGTCCTTCTTGGGTGACATAAATCATTTTTTCGTGCATGGATGCAGGATAGGCTTCCATATTAATTCTCCAGTCATAAAATTCGTTAATGGAGAACATAGGAACCTTATTTATCATAGAGGAATCCATTTTATACATAGAATGATGAAAGTCAAGAGAAAATTTTCAAAAGCTAGTGATTTTATGATCTAATTTAGTTAAAAATCGATTGATTTTTTTTATAATCAACCACTCTGATACCATTTGTTGGCCATTGAGTATACAGTAAACAGCTTAGAAGGTAAAAATATAATAAGCTGTATGATTATCAAAGTTAATTGCATAGCGGAAGTCTGATAGTGTGTTGTTGTAAATACAACAACTAGGTACTCTCCTGTTTGCTTGGTGTGTACAGGATTTTCACAATGTATACTATAAATCACGGTTGAATGAAGATAGTAGTGACAGAAATTAGATAACACATATTTAAGTGGTTCGAGGTAAACCCCTCTACGTGCACTGGTCCTCCATGCAGGAGTAAAGAAGGCATAGACTACGATGAAACTTTTGCCCCTGTATCCAGACTATAAGCCACAAGGATATTCCTAGCATTTGCCGCTCACAATAATTTTATAGTCTATCAAATGAACATTAAGAACGCATTCCTGAACGGAGACCTCGCTGAAGAAGTCTATGTTGAACGACCACCAGGGTTTGTCAACACTGATGGCAGAGACCTAGTATACAGGCTAAGGAAAGAACTGTATGGACTTAAGCAAGCGCCTAGAGCCTAGTATGAAACCCTGTCCCTTTATCTAATCAACAATAGATTTGAGAAAGGTGGAGTGGGTAAGAGCCTGTTTAAGATACAGGAAGGTGACGACTTGTTAATGGTGCAAATTTATGTCGATGATATTATATTAGGTTCAACTAACCTTGCTTTATGTCAAAGGTTCTCTCATATCATGCAAAGTAAATTTTAAATGAGTATGATGGGAGAACTTAGTTATTTTCTAGGATTGCATGTTATGCAATTTCCTACAGGTATATTTATCAACCAGGAAAAGTACAGCTAGGAGCTGCTCAACAAGTTTGGGATGAACAACTCCAAATCCTAGTCCACCCCCATTAGCACTTCCACGAAGATAAGTGCTGACAAAGCTTCAAAGATGGTTGATTAATCACTCTTTAGGAAGCTAATAGGCTCACTCTTGTACCTAACAACTTGCAGGCCCGATACCTAGTTTGCTGTAGAAGTGTGTGCTCGGTCTCAGGTAGCACATGTATGTAGGTCACAAGTCGTCAGAAATAAGTCTAGATGGGGGTGAATAGACTTATTAAAATCTTTCCTGAAGGTTAGGTGAGTTTATCATCTATGATTAAGTATAGATGACTTATGTCGTCTGCAGACAGATAATGCGGAAGACACAGCTGATGACAATACAGATAACTAATGTTGTCTGCAGTTAACTTCTAATGGAAAAGTAAATATGAATGCAGCAGTTAAGTATGATGTTTAAAGCAGTAAATCACACAAGCACTTATAGTGGTTTCAGATGTGGGGTAATCCTCTACTATTCCACTTCTCTCCAAACCAGTTGGAGATAAATTCACTATAATTGTCAACCAGTGATAAATGTTACAATGAATTTTTCCTAGTTACAACAGCTTCCAACCAGTGGAAACCCGTGGCCGTTGCAACTCCCTTTGACTGCCTAGCACCTCCTGATTGAAAACCCATGGATGCCTCAACAACTCTCTCGCTGTCAATCACCTTCCAATCAAGAACCCGTGGATGCCTTATAAGTCGCGAAACTTCTGAAAACCTCATTCACAGAAGTACCCCGAAATCAACTTTTAAAGACAAGAGTTTTTTCTTCTCCAAATAAAGAGCTTCTTCGAATATGACTGTTTAAAGCTTTGCTCTTCACGATGCTATTGTTTGCTTTGATAGCTTTGATTGACTTGAATACTTTGATTGCTTGTGAGTGTTGTTCTCGTCATACTTTGCTCAATTCATATCTTAAGGTATTTATAGTACGATACCTTGAGCTTCCTTCATAGACATTGCATCACTGTAACAAATCCGTCCGTTAGAGAGTGGACTTATTTGTTTATCTTATCATTCTGTTGCCGGGCTTGATTCCCTTTTCATTTTGTCCGTTTGAAAGACTTCCTTTGTTAGCGCCGTTATTCTTGATTAGAATAATCATAAGTCTTCAGAATGCAAATCTCAAGGAATATTTTATTCCTAACTTTTCGGGAATCTTTTCGGCTTGTCTCATACGTCTTGCATGTGGCTTCCGTGATTGTTGACTTTAAACTCTTGCTGAAGTGGACTGAGTATCTTGAACTTGGTTGATATCTTTAGTAAAAACCTATCTGATATCTCTTGGTCAAACCTGTTGGGAATAGTGCCCTAGGACATTCGATGTGCCTAGATTTGTAATTGTCACATTTAAATAAAGTTATTTGATATCATTTATTTCTCATTTATTATCATAATGTGTGCATGTTTTAATATTATGATAATCGAATAATAGTTATTCATGAACAATAAGATTATTCAAATGTCCCTGGTACAATCGCGTTGAGTAGAGACTCAAGTGATTTATATACTAGTATAAGTTTGATTGATGATCATCGGATGATTATGCGTATGGTATGGATCAATCTTATGGGTATTAGCTAGAGAACTAATACTGGACTGACCCGCTTTGATATCACTGCATGAAAATGTCATAAGTGAATCTCAATATAACAGTATGTCAATAAATCCTTGAACCTGAGATCATCATAGAGTCCAACATGATAACTGTTATGCCTTGACGTAATCCAACGTCATCTTAAACATGGTGATCATAAAGGTTAGCGATCAGGATTAGTGGGAGTCATGTAGAGGGCAATGAATAATCAAGATGGGGATTTGTACCTCTCTTTAGTGAGAGAGATATCTGTTGGGCCCCTCGGTAAGTAGGACTGAAGGAAATGCATGGCCATGCTCAAATGAAGAGTCATTTGATTCTATCAGTCTACTTAAGATCGAGAAAGCATTTGAACATAATAAGTATGACAATCTCCATGACTTAGTTCAAATATGATATCGCGTGACAAAGGGATTTGACATGTTAAAAGGTTTAATGGACTATTAACTTATATTATTTGGGTAATCATAATGTCTTGCTAGAGGCCGCTTATGATTTATTATTTAATAAGGTATTAAATAATTGCCAACATAATATAATCCTTTGGGTCGCACATACGACAATTATAGACAAGCAGGAATAAATATCAATTGGGAATAATAATATAATATTATATATTATATTTATCAGGAGATTAAATAATAAGTAATATATAATATTGGATATTACATAAATTGTATTATTTAATCAGTTTGGGGGTAACTAAGCAAATACTAGATTCTTGACTATAGGGTTTACTTAGTATAAATATAAGATCTTGGACAAGGAGTTGTCACATGAAACCAAGACACAAAAAATCCCCCCCCCCCCCAAGAAGAAAGGAAAAATCGGTCTCTTCCTCTTACAGTGGGAGAGCGACGTCGGTCATCTGATCTTCTTCCCTTAGTTGATCTTGATCGATAGTAAAATCCTTATAGTAAGGAATTTGTGTTGTAATATTTATCAATATTATTCGTAAGGATCTAGCAATCCGGCTTGTGGAATTGTTCGTGTGTGGATCACTCAGAGAGGAAGGAGATATTCATCTGCTTCTAGTCCGGATCTAGATTTGTTCGTCGGATTAAAGTAATTCGATTAACCCTCTAATCAAACGATTAAATTACTGCATAATATCCTAAATTCGGTTTTCTTATTATTTCTTCCACTGCGTATTACTCTTGTTTTATGTATTTGATGTATGGAAAACCCAACAAAACCTACCTGATGTGCAGTCAACATTCTCTGATGTGAAACTTTTCTGATATATCTTGGTAGAAGTTCTCTGAGGTAAAGTTCTCTGCTCTGGATTTCTCTTAGATAAAGTTCTATGCTCTGAAGTTCTCTGATATGAAGTTCTCTGATCTGAAGTTCTCTGACCTGATGAATGTTCTCTGATCTGATGGTCAAACTTCAGCTGATATTTGTGTTGACCAGATCTCATCTGACAACTCGACTGCAGATAGGTTTTGGTCAAACCTCTCTGATATTCTGTGTTGACCAAAACTTTTCTGATGTAGCGGCTTATTCAGAACTTATCTGCAGCTAGGTTTTGGTCAAACCTCTCTGATGTTTTGCGTTGACCAAAACTTCTCTGATAATGAACTTGCCTGTAAATTTCTCTGATAAATGGCAGTTCCATACTTAGTTGATTTTGTACTGATCAACATGACTTAGCCTAAACTTAATGGCCTATAGAAGATACCCATTTGGTTCTTCTTTACAATTGCCAAGTACTTAAAAACATACATTTGAATAATTAACAATATAGGGATGACATCATCAAAGTCTAACAAGTAATCCTAACAATTTCCTCATATTTTGATGATGGAAAAACTAAAACATTTCAAATGTAAGACAAGTCTACACAGAATAAAGTGCAAGACACAATAAAACTCAGTCTGTTTTGAAAACTAGTGGTTGTCATTCAAGTGACTGTTATAAATTTTTAGTTGATGTTTACATTATAGTACATTTGAATGAAACAAAATACATGTAGTAAAATTACAAGTAATACAGAATTACAAGTAAATTACAGAAAATAAAATTACAAGTAAATAACAAACTATTATCTTTCTCTCCCTCTTCCTCTGATCTGCTGCCTTGCAGGAGGGAGTGACCTCAATGGTTTGGCTCCAATTGGGTTCTTCGATACTGGGGCTAGCCCATACTTCCTCTTGACTACCAATGAAGCAAACTCTTGTTGGTCAGGAGTTGTGAAGTTGTTTTCCACGTAAAGTTCTCTGATATCTTCCCGAAGAGCCAGCTCATCAAGTTCATTATTCATAAGGGTAGGAGATTCTTCAGGTCTGAAATCAGGGATCATTGGGTGGGCATTGAATCCCTTTACATGTTTCTTCAAAATTGCCCAGAGTTTTGGGAAGTTCATGTCCATGAAATTAATGAAGGTCTATTGTGGGGAGCTTTCTTTGTCTTGAAGCATCTCCCAGAGATAATATTTCTCTATAAACTGCCTCCTTGCACTCCCCCACATGTGTTCTGCCTATGCAGGCATGAACTCTTCAACATATTGAAGCGCCTTTCCTTCCCATTGATATCTTACCGTTGGATCATGTCTTTTCTCCTCCTCTTGGCTGCAGGTGGATCTGATGGTGCAACTACTTCTTTTTTCTTCAGATGAGAGGTTCCTGCCTGAATGAGAAGAGGGTCTTGACTTCTTTTTTATCATGCCTTATCTCCGCGTTCCTCCTTCCTCTTGTCTCTTCATATGCCTTTTTCTTCCCTCTTATCTTCCCCCTTTTTGCCAGCATCAATAATCATGGAAAGCTGCTCCCCCACTCTAGTCATGAAATCAGACAGGCCAAGAGGCAGTCTGGAGTTAGTGGGAGGTGGGGAAGGGTCCTTTTTGTTGATTAAGGTATCCATTTTGGCATTTAGGGACTGCAGTTCAGGCTTGACTTCAGTTGCTAGAAGCCTGACAACTGTTTCTTGAACAATTCCTCTGATCAGTTCAGTGATATTTGGGGGTAGCTGATATATAGGCGGCTCTGCACGAACAAAATTTTCTCCAGAATCCGCTTATGCAGTTGGTCTCTAAGCAATGGATTTCTCGTAAGAGACCTACCTATCAGTTGGTGCCTGATCAGATGGGGTCTCTCAGAAGTTCTTGATTTTCCATCTGATAAGTCCTCATCTACAGGGAACTTTTCCTTCTTCTCTGCAGAGGACTTCCTCTCTGCAGATGACTTCTTGTTTTCAGAGAGGGTTTTCTCAAGTTGTTCCCCCTTATTGTTTGCTTCCGCTTCCAGGGCATGATCAAGTGATTGTTAATCCTGATCCTCATCCCCATCTCTTCTTTCTTCTTCCTTATCTTCATTTTTTTCTCCTCATCTACTTCGTTATCCTCTCATTTTTCTTCATTTTCTTCCTTTTCAACTCCTTCTATTTCTTCTTTTTCGACTCCTCCTTTTTCTGTATCCTCCTTTTCAACTTCTTCAACTCCGATTCCTTTTCCTTTTTCTCCTTCTCTTTCTTCTACCTTTTCAACTTCCTCCCCAAGTGTTTTTCCTGCTGAAACACCTTCCATGATATGCAGGATGAACTGGTCCATATTTTGTTTAAAATTGGGCATGAACCAGTTCTCCTGGAGTAATAAAAGAACATCTGTCTCTCGATAGAATAGCATGAGGAGTTGCTCTGTATCCTGAGGGTGTCCCCAGGTACTCCTCTCAACAAATTCTTTTAATTGAGTGAAGGTAAGAGATTTTAAATCCTCCCACTCGTCAAATATATTGATAAAAGAGAATTTAAGGGCTTGTTGTTTTACCAACTTTAATTGATCTGTTGTCAGGTGCACATGATTATTCTCCCTGAGGTTTAGGGAGTATCCAGCTTCTGGTATTTCAATAGTCAGTTCCGCCTCTTCTTCTTCGGTCATGCTCGGAAGAGTCAGAAGTAGAATCACTTCAGCCATAAGCTCGGACTGATCTGGGTGATCTTCAGCGGGAGAAAGTGTAGGTGTGGCGATGATCTGCATCTGTGCTGAAGTTTCTTCAACTGGCTCGGTTGCAGGTGACTTTATTGTATGCACTGCTTCTTCTTCAACTCCTTCAGATGCTAGGCCTCTATGCCTCTTTGGTGACTGATCTGCTGATGAGCATATCCTCCTCTACTGCAGGTAACTTCCTTTTCAACTTGGCTAGAGGAGTGTTCTCATCGTCGGACTCATCTGCAGGTGGCTTCTCTGCTGCAGGTGACTTTTCGACAGCAGGTGACTCCTTAACTGCCGATGGGGTTGATTTGATCTCCTCTGCAGGTAACTCATGGGGGGTTGATCTGCTGCATTAGAGCTGACTTCGTCTGAGTCCGAAGGCACTCTGTAGGGAGAGGTTCCACTGGTCATCTCCCTTAAGATCTTGGCTGCCTTCCTTTCAGCTCCCAACTTCTTCAAAGTTTCTTGGTCCATATGACCAAGTCTTTTGCTTCCATGGAAAGGGTCTGCAGTTCCTTTTGCCTTTCTGAGGAACTCAAAGATATAACTGATCTGGGTTCCATAAGCCAGCTTCTGTTTAAACTTCTTCTCTTCTACAATCCATCTCACTTTGTTTACTTCGCGGATTAACTGCCAATATATATAGTCAGACCAGTTAATCATTTGGTGCTGGATAATAGCTCCCAGCACAAAAAATTTGGCAGATGATAATTGGTCATAACTGCCCGCGATGCCCATGACAATATTGTTAGTGATGTCAAGGACGTATATGTAATCTTTCTTCAGGTCGCCTCTCTTCGCTGTGAACTTAACCTTGGTGGGTTGCTCCGGTAGTTTGATCCCGTACCAGGTTTCCACAGAGCTTTGCTTTAGGGCTTCTACAGCAATGCCCCTATTCTTCATGTTGAATGCATCCGCAATGGTCTGGGGAGTGATAGTGATTTCTTCACCGAAAACTGAACTGGTGATGCAATGCTCGGTGACTTGAGATTCCTTGAAGAAGCAGATAACAGCTTTCTTGTATAGCTGCTTCGGGTTGACGTCCAAAAATTGATAGATGTCGTTCTTATTCATCATCCCGATAATATGGCGCATTTCGTCGATGTCCGCAATGTTTGTCTCCAGCAAGATTTGCTCCTTCAGCATCCTTAGGTTGACTCCTTCGAAATACTAGATAGAGTCCATTTCTACAAAGAAAATCGAGGTTCTGACGTAGTGCAGTGAATATTCAGGAATTTTTCTTTTTTTGGAAAATTAGGGTTCGTAAGCTTGAAGACGATAAAGTTTTGTGAAATGGTTTCAACCGTCTTATATAGCCATTTAAAAAGACGCTTTGATTTTAATAATAAAATAAGTAAGTGGCGATCCAATTTTTGAGAAGTTAAAATGACGGTTGAATTTGATTGGACTTCATGGAGGTAGTGTGATCATGTGTTTGTCCACGTGTAAACAAATAATATAATAATTAAGTCGGTCTAAGAATTAGAAACTTAGCTAGTTGACCGTTTGACTTTTTTTCTGATCTGCATTAGGTAAGTTTCTTCGCCTGGTCTCCACATCAGGTAGCTTTCTGCATCAGGTAGCTTTTCTGGATCAGGTAGCATTCTTGCCGTCTGGTCTGATCATCAGGTAGCTTCATTGTCTGGTTCAGATCAGATAACTTTCTCACCTGCTCTGATCATCAGGTAGCTTTCTCGTCTGTACTATATTCCCAATCTAGTAGACCAAGTTCCCTGCTTAGCTCCAGAAACCTTTCTTCTGTTAAAGGTTTTGTGAATATGTCAGCAATTTGGAACTCCGTGCTGACTCTTTCCACTTTAACTCTCTTATTTAGCACATGGTCTCTAATGAAATGATGTTTGACATCTATGTGGCTTGACTGCAATACTGGATTGTTTGTTATTGCAATTGCACGGTTGTTGTCACACCACTGGGATTTCATTTGCAGTGATGTTGTAGTCATTTAGCTATTGTTTGACCATAGAATTTGTGCACAACAGCTGCCTGCAGCTAAGTATTCAGACTCAGTTGTAGATATTGAGTTTGATACTTCCTTCTTGCTGAACCATGATATCAGTCTGGTTCCTAGGAATTGGCTTTTTCCACTGGTGCTTTTCCTGTCAATTTTGCATCCTGCAAAGTCTACATCTGAGTAGCCTGATAAATCAAAATTATCATCCTTGGGATACCATAGACCAACATTGATTGTGGACTTAAGGTATCTGATTATCCTCTTAGCCGCTTCCTGGTGAGCCTGCTTCGGTTTTGACTGAAATCTTGCACATACTCCCACTGCATATGAAATGTCAGGTCTGCTTGCAGTGAGGTATAGAAGTGATCCAATCAGTCCTCTGTGGTGGGTTGGATCCACTGAAATGCCTCCTTCATCAGCATCAATATGTATGGATGTGCTCAATGGTACTCTTGTTAGTTTGGCTGAATCCATACCAAATCTTTTGATTAAACCCCTTGTATACTTGGCTTGATTGATGATGATTCCTTTGTCCATTTGCTTAACTTGCAAACCAAGAAAGTAATTAAGCTTTCCCATCATACTCATCTCAAATTCTCCTTGCATGAGACTTGAGAATTTCTCGCATATCTCCGGGTTGGTTGAGCCAAATATGATGTCACCCATATATATTTGAACAAGCAATATGTGGTCTTCATGTTCCACTCTGAATAAGGTCTTGTCCACCTTTCCTTTGCTAAATCCATTCTTCTCTAGAAACACAGATAGTGTCTCATAGAAAGCTCTTGGTGCTTGCTTGAGTCCATATAGAGCTTTCAACAGCTTGTATACTTTGTATCCTTTGACAAATCCAGGGGTTGCTCTACATAGACTTCTTTTTCTTGGATTCCATTGAGAAAAGCACTTTTCACATCCATCTGGTAGACTTCAAAGTCCTTGAATGCTGCATATGCAAGGAATAGTCTGATAGCTTCAAGTCTTGCTACAGGTGCATAAGTTTCATCACAATCTATTCCTTCACACTGAACATATCCTTTTGCAACTACTCGGGCTTTATTCCTAACAACAGCTCCATCTTCATCACATTTGTTTGTATACACCCACTTGGTGTCTATGACTTTATTGTGATCTGGTCTGTCTGTTAGTTCCCAGACATTGTTTGTTTCTGTCTGGTTGAGCTCTTCTTGCATTGTAATTATCCATGAATAGTCCTCCAGTGCTTGAGCGGTTGTCTTGTGTTCCATTTGAGATATAAAACATGAGAACATTGCCATTCCTGCCGGTTATGTGGATTGTCTGGTTCTGTCTCCATCAGTTAGGTTTCCAATGATTTGTTGAATGGGATGATCTCTGAGCCATTTGGGGATTTTTTTCTTCAGGGTTTGTTTCCCCGGGTGAATTGCTTTGGTGAACTTCTTCTCTTTCTGCATCAACTGGGTTCTGGCCTTCTTGATCTGCAACTGGATCTGCTACGTTTTTGTCATCTGTAGGTGGGGTTCCTGTCTGCTCTGCAGGTGCATCTTTGTCAGCTGCAGTTGGATCTTCATCAGCTGCAGTTGGATCAGGTAGGTTTTGGAATCCTATCTGATCTGCAATGGAGTCTTCAGGCTGATATGCAGTTGGGTCTTCAGGCTGATCTGCAGGTGTTTCCTCCACAACTAAAGTTCTTTGGTTAAAAAATCTGTATGCCTTGCTTATTTATGAGTATCCCATAAAGAGACCATCATCAGTTTTAGCATCACAGGCATTCAGTTGGGTTTACCATTGCTGTGGATGAAACACTTATAACCAAATATATGAAAATATGCAACAGTTCGTGTTCTGCCATTCCAAACCTCATAGGGAGTTTAGCCATGTCTCCCTACTATTGTACTCCAGTTCTGAGTATGGCATGCTGTGTTCACAGCTTCATCCCAGAACCTCTTTGGCAGGTCAGTTTCAGCAATCATTGACCTGGCAGCTTCCTTCAAGGTTCTGTTCCTTCTTTCAGCAACACCATTTTGCTGTGGTGTTCTTGCGGCAGATACTTCATGATGGATTCCATTCTGATCACTGTACTCGGTGATTGACTTGTTGAGAAATTCTCTACCCCTGTCTGATCTGATCTTGAAGATGGAGAGGGATTTCTCATTCTGAATCTTCCTTAGCAGCTCAGGTAATTTTGTTAGTGTTTCACTCTTTTTATAGAGAAAAACAACCCATGTGAATATCGAGTAGTCATCCACTACTACTAAGGCATGCTTCCTTCCACTTAATGTCCTTGGCTTGATGGGGCCAAAGATATCTATATGAAGAAGATCCAAAATTCTGGTGGTGAGAGTGGTAGGCTGAACTGGTTTGAATGATGCTCTGGTCTACTTTCCTTTTTAGCATGCATCACAGAGAGCTTCATTCTTGAATACTTCATCATAGAATTGGCTTATGCTCAATAGGCTGTATTTCCAAATGGTGAAGACTACTAGATTCTTTTCATCACAGAATTGGCTTATGCTCAATAGGCTGTATTTGAGCCCTTTGACATAGTGTACATTGGATATGGTTATGTTTCCTCTGTGCAGCTCTCCAAGTCCTTTTGTCTGACCTCTAGAGCTATCTCCAAAGGTTACATCTGGACCTCTTTCTTTGATATAGTTTGAGAGCACCTTCTTATTCCCTGTCATGTGCCTTGAGCATCCAGAATCTACAAACCATTCTTATCCTCCTATTGATGAACATGAGGAGATGTGGTAGTAGTCCTTAGACCTTTTCTACAATTCGACAAGTAGAGATTTAGGTACCCAAATTTGTGTGGGTCATTTGGGGTTAGTAGGTGTTTGGAATACCTATTAGATTTGGATGATGTCATCCCTGTATTAAATTGATAAGTCAAATATATGTTTAAGTACTTGGAAAAATGTAAAGAATACCAAATGACTACCTTCTATAGGCCTTAAGTTTTTAGGCTTAGTGATCAGTTCTAAAATCGACTAAGTATAGAACAGAGAACCTTATTTCAGAAAGTTCAGATAAGAGAAGATCAGAGAAGTTCATTCCAGATCAAAAGACTTTAATCTCAGAGAACTTCAAGTCAGAGATTCAAGTCAGAGAACTTCAAATCAGAGAACTCCAGGATAGAGAACTTCACTTCAGATCGGAGAAGATCATCTCAGAGAAGTTTAGATCAGAGAAGTTTAGAGCAGAGAACTTCATCTCAGAGAAGTTCAGATCAGAGAAGTTCAGAGCAGAGAACTTCACATCAGAGAACTTTACATCAGATAAGGTTGCCTACACTTCAGGCAGCTTTGACCAAGTTGTTTCAGACAGGTTGTCAGTTTAGCCAATATACTTAGTCCACGTCAGCAAGTGTTGAAAAGTCAACAATCACGGAATGTCGCATGCGGACGTAAGAGACAAACTTGAAAGATTCCCAGAAAGCAAGGAATTAAATATTCATCAAGATCCATGCTCTGAAGACTTTATACTTATTCTAATCAAGAATAGCGGCGCTAAATCGAAAAAAGTCTTTCAAACGGTTAGATTTGGAAAGGGAATCAAGCCTTGAAACGGATTGATAAGATAAGCAAAGTAGTCCACTCTCCAATGGACAGATTTGTTACAGTAGTGAAACGGCTATTAAGGAAGCTCAAAGATCATACTATATATCTGAAGATATGAATTGTGCAAGTACGAAGCGAACATCAGTGCGAACAATACTTACAAGCGATCAAAGCATTCAAGCAATCAAAAGCACTCTATAGCTTCGTGAAAGAGCAAGCTTAAGAAATCATATCCAAAGAAGCTTTTTGTTGGAGAAAACAACACTCTTGTCTTTAAAGTTTGAGTTCGGGGTACTTCTGTGAATTAGGTTTTCGGAAGTTTCGTGACTGATAAGGCATCCACGGGTTCTTGATTGGAAGGTGATATGGTTTTCAATCAGGAGGTGCTAGGCAGCCAAAGGAGTTGCAACGGCCACGGGTTTCCACTGGTTGGAAGCTATTATTAACTAAGGAAAATTCATTGTAACATTTATCACTGGTTGACAGTTATAGTGAATTTATCTCCAAACCAGTTGGAGAGAAGTGGATTAGTAGAGGATTACCCCATCTCTGAGACCACTATAAGTGCCTGCGTGTTTTACTACATTAAACATCTTATCTACTTGCTACATACATATTAAACTGTTCCATCGATTAGTTATCTGCAGAGAGCATTTAGTTATCTGTTATCGTCATCAGCTGTCTTCCACATACTTGTCTGCAGATGACTTTAAGTCATTTGCACCTATCACCTGAGAAACTCACCTGACTTTAGGAAAAAAGTTTCAATAAGTCTATTCACCCCCCTCTAGACTTATTCCTGACGACTTGTGACCTACAAGTGGTATCGGAGCGGTTGATTCAAGTTTGATAGAACCAGATCCATATATCAGAGGATATATATTTTAATCTCTCATTTAGAATGGAACACATGCAACACATGCACTCTAGGGTACCTGTATCTTCTGTTGATGAATATGACCTTTGGAAGATAAGAATGCAGGCACACTTATCATCCATTCATTATGACATGTGGTGCATCATAGAAGGTGGTCCTTTCATCAATGAGAAGGACAACTCCTCTGAAGAAATTGCAGCTGGGAAGCCATAGAATATTCTAAGAAGAGGATGGAGATGACCCCTGAAGAAAGAAAGCTGGCCAATCTTTACAGCCAGGCCAGAGTTGTGCTGTTCCAGACTCCTGACAAATCAACCATGGTCAAGATCAAGAATTGTAAAAATGCCAAAGAAATTTGGGACACATTAGCTGTAATATGTGAGGGAACCGAGCTGATAAAGGAAAATAAGTTTTCAATTTCTACTCAAAGGTATGACAAACTTCAAAATGAAGAATGGTGAATCAATTGACCAAGTGGACATAAGATTCACTGAGATCATTAATGAGATCAACTCCCTCAGGAAGACATATGGCAACAGGGAGATGGCCCTAAAAGTTCTAGGATCCCTCAACCCCAAATGGAGCATGAAGGCTGTGGCAATGAGAGAATTCAAAGATCTCAACAAGATAAAGATTCAAGAGTTGTTCTCTGCTATAAAGGCTTATGAATTTGAGCTTCCATGTTCATCATCAACTGAGCCAGCAGAGAAGGGAATAGCATTTGCAGTTGAGTCCCCTACCAAGACCCTATCTGAATTCAAACCTCCGAATCCTCTGTATTTTGAGAAAGAGATGGCATTCATAATGCAAAGATTCAGCAACTTCCGGAAAAACTATTCCAATTATAAGAAGAACTGCAAAGACAATCTAAGGAGAAATCAAAAGGCTGGAAACGGGAAGGTTGAATGCTACAACTATCACAAGACAGGACATATATAATTTGACTGTCCTGATCTTCTTAAGAAGGATGAAATCAAGAAGTACGTGAGCAGAAAGGCGAACAAGAGGAAAGCCCTCATTATTGAAGATCAGATCGAAGAAAGAGTAGAATCAAGAGGTGGATTCTTCTCTGATGATGATGATGAATACAGATGTCTGATGGACAACCTAACTGATGAAGAGGTAACTTCTACACCTCAAAATACTGAAGGTTTCAGCTCTGACGTATCTGAAGACATGGATCTTCATAAATCTGTTAATCAGTTGCTAAAAGATTTTGAAACCTTAAAATCAGCTCACCAGACTGTCACAACTGAGAATGAACAGCTGAAATACGAGAGAGTCTAATTGAAAAATGATTTTGACAATCTCAGTCATGAGTCAGCAAAATTTAAAAATGTTATAGCTGAGCTTGAAAAATGATCTGACAATTCTTCCAAAAACTCAGCTGAAAATACTGCAGCTGAGATACATAAGCTGACTGTTTTAAATAGTGAAAAGTCGGCTGCACTTGCTCATGTTAAAGCTGAGCTAGTCAAGGGAAAATAGTTAAATAGCACACAAGCTAAAGAGATAACATCTCTAAAGGCATCTATAACCCTGGATGAACTGTGTATGAACAGCTGAAATATGAGACAGTCTAACTGCAAAAATGATTTTGACAAGCTCAGTCAAGAGTCAGCAAAATTTAAAAATGTTATAGCTGAGCTTGAAAAATGATCTAAAAATTCTTCGAAAAACTCAGCTGAAAATACTGCAGCTGAGATATATAAGCTGACTGTTTTAAATAGTGAAAATTCGGCTGCACTTGCTCATGTTAAAGCTGAGCTAGCCAAGGGAAAACAGTTAAATAGCACACAGGCTAAAGAGATAACATCTCTAAAGGCATCTATAACCCTGGATGAACTGTGTATGAACAAAAGGCCACTTTATTCTAGATTAGGCCTTGTATATGAACCCAACACTCCCTCTATTTCAAAAACTACTTTCATCAAGGGAGAGACACTTGTCCCGACTGCTGAGCCTACTTATAAACCCATATTTCAAAATAGGCAGTAGCCAAGGTATACAAGGCAGCCACCTAGACCAGAGACTAGGTAATGGCCAAGGCAAAAGCAGCATCCAAGACATGATGCCAATTATTATCAGAGGCTCCCTAAAAACAGATTTCAAAATGGGAGAGGCAAATGGAAACCTCAAGGTTATCCAAGTTTTCAAAATGAATAGGTGTGGAGACCCCAAACGATTTAATAAATGGTCTCAGCCAAGATTTAGAAATGACCCACAGCACAGATTTTATGAGGCATATCCAGTATACAATTCTAACCAGAGATATAGGCCTAGACAACACACACCTTTTAGGGGTAATCAACACAACTTCCATAATCTAAGGAGAAATCAATTCTCCAGGAAACCTACTAACCCCCGAGGACCCACACAAATTTGGGTACCTAAATCTCTGCTTGTTTAATTACAGAAAAGGTGGAAGGACTACTACCACATATCCTCAAAGTCAAACATGGGATGAGAAGAATGGTTTGTATATTCTGGATGCTCAAGGCACATGACTGGGAATAAGAAGGTGCTATCAAATTATATCAAAGAAAGAGGCCCAGATATAACCTTTGGAGATAGCTCTAGAGGTCAGACAAAAGTATTTGGAGAGCCGCACAGTGGAAATATAACAATATCCAAAGTCCATTATGTCAAAGGGCTCAAATACAACCTTTTGAGCATAAGTCAGTTCTGTGATGAGAAGAACCTAATAGTCTTCACCATTTGGAAATGCATGGTGATAGATATCCTATCAGGAGAAGTGAAGCTACAAGGATTCAGAAGGAGAGATGTCTACATGATATATTGGAATACAGGCACTCCCAACACCTATTTTCTATCTAAGACAATTGCTGAAAATAGATGGTTGTGGCACAAAAGGCTATGTCATCTGAACTTCAAAGCCATCAACAAGATTAGCTCTCAAAAGCTGGTCAGAGGACTTCCTGAAGAAGTTTTGAAGAAGGAAGCTATCTGTGATGCATATCATAAACGGAAGCAGACCAGGGCATCATTCAAACCAGCTCAGCCTACCACTCTCACCACCAGAATTCTAGAACTACTTCATATGGATCTCTTTGGCCCCATCAAGACAATGACATTGAGTGGAAGAAAGCATGCTCTAGTAGTAGTTGATGACTACTCAAGATATACATGGGTTGTTTTTCTCTATAAAAAGAGTGAAACACTAACAAAGTTACCTGAGATGCTAAGAAAGATCCAAAATGAGAAATCCCTCTCAATCATCAAGATCAGATGAAGTCTCTGTAGCCAGAACTCCACAGCAGAATGGTGTTGCTGAAAGAAGGAACAGAACCTTGAAGGAAGCTGTCAGGTCCATGATTGCTGAAGCTGACCTGTCAAAGAGGTTCTGGGTTGAAGCTATCAACACAACATGCCACACTCATAACAGGATTATGATTGTCGGAAGGCATGGAAAAACTCCCTATGAAGTTTGGAATGGCAGAACACCAACCATTGCATATTTTCATATCTTTGGTTGTAAGTGTTTCATCCAAAACAATGGTGTCATCCACAATAATGGTAAAACCGAACTGAATGCCTTTGATGCTAAAACTAATGATGGTATCTTTATTGTATATTCACAAATAAGCAAGGAATACAGAGTATTTAACAAAAGTACCTTAGTTGTGGAAGAAACACCTCATGTTGTGTTTGATGAGTCTACTGTTGAGTACAGGAAACAGGTGGAATCAATTGAGAAAAAGCTCAAATCTGCCACCTTAGAAGAAGTCATCATTCATGGCACATGAATGATGGACTCACCTGCAGATCAGCCTAAAGATCCAACTGCAGATCAGATAGGATCCCAAAACCTACCTGATCCAGATGCAGCTGATAAAGATCCATCTGCAGATCAGACAGGATTCCCACCTGCAGATGACAAGACCATAGCTGATCCAGTTGCAGACCAAGGACGTCAGAACCAAGCTGATGCAGAGAGAGAAGAAGTTCACCAAAGCAACTCTACAGGGGGGACAAACCCTGAAGAAGAAGATATCCCCAAATGGCTCAGAGATCATCCCATTCAACAAATCATTGGAAATCTAACTGATGGAGTCAGAACTAGAAAATCCACAATACCAGTAGGAATGGCAATGTTCTCATATTTCATGTCTCAAATGGATCCCAAGACAATAGAGCAAGCACTGGATTACTACTAATAGATAAATGCAATGCAAGAAGAGCTGAACCAGATGGATAGAATCAATGTCTGGGAACTAACAAACAGACCAGATCACAAGAAGGTTATAGGCATTAAATGGGTGTAGAAAAACAAGTGTGATGAAGATGGAGCTATTGTTAGGAATAAAGCCGGACTAATTGCTAAAGGATATGCACAATGTGAATGAATAGATTTTGATGAAATTTATGCACCTGTTGCAAGATTGGAAGCCATCAGAGTATTCCTTTCATATGCATCATTCAAGGATTTTGAAGTCTACCAGATGGACGTGAAAAGTGCTTTTATCAATGGAATTCTAGAAGAAGAAGTCTATGTGGAGCAACCCCCTGTATTTGTCAAAGGAGACAAAGTCTACAATCTTCTAAAAGCTCTATATGGACTCAAGCAGGCACCAAGAGCATGGCATGAGACACTATATGCGTTTCTAGAGAAAATGGTTTCAGCAAAGGCAAGGTTGACAAGACCCTATTCAGAGTAGAGCATGAAGAACACATATTATTAGTTCAAATATATGTGGATGACATCATATTTGGCTCAACCAACCCAGAGCTATGTGAGAAATTCTCAAATCTTATGCAAGGAGAATTTGAGATGAGTATGATGGGAAAGCTTAACTTCTTTCTTGGTTTGCAAGTCAAGCATATGAATAATGGGAATTTTCATCAATCAAGCCAAATACACAAGAAACTTAATCAAGATATTTGGAATGGATTCAGCCAAACCAGCAAGAATACCAATGAGCGCAAGCCTACACCTAGATGCAGATAAAGGAGGCATATCAGTGGATTCAACCCACTACAGAGGACTTATTGGATCATTTCTATACCTCATTGCAAGCAGACCTGATATATCTTATGTCTTAGGAGTATGTGCAATAACCAATAACCCAGTATTTCACTCAAGGACAAAGCACATTGATGTTAAACATCATTTCATCAGAAATCATGTGCTTAACAAGAGAGTAAGAGTAGAAAGAGTCACCACAGAATACCAAATTGCTGACATATTCACTAAACCTTTGCCAGAAGAAAGGTTTTTGGAGCTAAGCAGGGAACTCGGTCTACTAGATTGGGAATCTAGTATAGATGACAAAGCTACCTGATAATCAGATCAGACAAGCAAGGAAGCTACCTGATGCAGACTAGGAAGAGCTACCTGATCAGAGCAGACAATGAACCCAACTGATCAGACCAAACGAGAAGCCGAAGGACAGACAAAGAAGCCTAGCTGACCTGAGGCAACATATCCTATCTGATGCAGTAAGCTAACTGATGCAGATCAGACAGAGAAAAGTTAGCTGACCATAGGCGACACAAGCTACCTGATGAAGAACAGACAAGAAGTCAAACAGTCAATCAGCTAAGTTTCTAGACTGACTCAATTATTATATTATTTTCTTTATACACGTGGACAAACACACGTTCACACTACCAACACGGCGTCCAATCAAATTCAACCGTCATTCCTTAAACCGACAAAAATTGTACCACCGGTTGATTTTTTTATTACTAAAAAATCAAAGCATCCTTTCAACTTGCTATTTAAGGCGGCAAAAATCATTTCACAACCTTTACCGTCTTCAAGCTTTTAGAACCCTAATTTTTCAGAAACAAAACTCTTTGAATCAACACTACACTCAGCGAAAAACTTTATTTGCAGAAATGGAAGCCTATTTTGAAGGAGTTAACCTAAAGCTCATGAAGGACCAGATCATTTTCAGCATTGTGGTCGATTTTGAAGGATTGCTGGCGACAAACCAAATAGGCGAAATGACGACCATTATATGGTTGATGAAGAAAAATGTAATCTACCGTTTTCTCGACATCGCCCCAAGCAGTTGTACAAAGAAGCTGTTGTTTGCTTTTACAGGGAGGCCTATGTGACGGAGCACTGCATTTCGAGCATGATTCTTGGAGAGGAAGTCGATATAACTCCCCAGACAATCGCAGATGCCTTTCACCTGGAAAACTGAGGCATCGCAGTTGAGTCCCTCAAGCAAATCTCGACTGAGACATGGTTCGAGATTAAGCTGCCCAAGAAGTCTTAGAAGGTCAAACTCACGACGAAAAATAATGACCTGGAGAAGGAATATAGATATGTCCTTGACATCACTAACAAGATAGTCATGAGCATAGATAGAAGTTATGACCAACTGTCTTCAGCCAAGTACGTAGTGTTGGGTGTTCTCATCCAGTCAAAACGAATCAACTGGCCTGATTACATCAATAGGAAGTTGGTTTGGGATGTAAATAAAGTGAGCTGGGACGAAGATGAGAAAAAGTTCAGACAGAAGCTTGCTTTCGGAACTCAAACCATCTGGACTCTGGAGCATCTTGGAAAAGCCATTTGAAAGGCGGACCCCTTCCAAATCAGCAAAAGACTTGGTCATCTGGATCATGAGACCATGAAGACCATTGAAGATAAGAAGGGAGAAGCTGCAAGAATAATCAAGGAAATGTTCTTTGGACCACCTGAGTACAGAGGCCCCTCGGATACAGAATCAGACAAGTCTGAGGGAACTGCAGCTGAGATCGCTCCAAAGTCACCTATAGTCGAGAAGCCTTCTGCATATGACTCCGATGATGACAACACCCCGCTGGCCACGCGGTTCAAAAGAAAGTCCCCTAAAACAGAGAAGGTTCTCATTAAAGCTTCACCAGAGAAGAGGCAGAGAGGCCTGGTGAACTACTCCTCTAATAAAGAAGAAGAAGAGGTGTAGCATTACAGCCCACCTGCACCAACCGAAGACCCATCTGCTCAGATGCAGATAGTCATCTCCCCTGCACCTGCCCCGGCTGAAGATCAGCCCGATCAACCAGAGCTGATAACAGACAACATTCCCCTCCTCTCTCTTCTAAGCATTACAGAGGAAGAAGAATCAAAGAAGATAATTGAGATTCCTGCTGCCAATTATTCATTCAACCTGAAGACCAACAACCCCCAAGGACTCTCAGTAGCACAGCTGAAGTTGGTAAGAAAAGAAGTGTTCAAATATTCCTTCATCAACATGTACGAGGAATGGAGAGAGTTTAGGATGTACACTTTTTCCGAATTTAAAACTCTCATTGATAAGACCTCCTGGGAACGTCCTATAGTTGTAGAACAACTTATCATGCTATTATGTCACGAAACTAACGTGCAGATTCTACTTGAGGAGGATTGGTTCATGCTCCACTTCAAACCAATTCATCCTCCAAATAATGAAGGAGGGTTTGGCGTGTGAAATATTTGAAGAGGAGGCTGGTGGAAGAAAGGAGGAAGCTGAGAAAGTTGAAGTTGAATATGTGGTTGGAGAAAAAGAAGCTGCAGTTGAAAAAGTTGAAAATATTGAGAAAGAAGATGCAGTTGAACAAGGAGTTGAAAATGCTGAACAAGAAAAGGAGCCTGAAAAAGAAGAAGAAGGAGAAGTTGAAAAAGCAGAAGATGGAGTTGAGAAATAAGAAGAAAAAGAAAAAGAAAATGAAGAAGAAGAAGAAAATGAAGCAGGAAAAGAAGAAGAGAAAGAAGAAGATAGAGAAGAAGAAAAAGAAGGAGGAGAAGAGAAGGAATGAGATGAGAAGAAAGATGATGGAGCTGATGGTGCACCTGATCAGGCATCTAGCTCGCATCAGCCTGACGAAGACAAATCAGGCACTCCTTACAAAACCCCATCTGATCACATGCCAGCTGATCGAAGCGTACCTTCAGAAAAATCAACTGCAAGAAGGATAGATGACCAAGAGGACTCAGGTGAGAATGCCCCTCAGATGGCACCTGCAATTCCTATCTCACCTGAGCTGACCGAGCTGATCAGACGGATTGTCGAGGACACAGTTGCCAAGCTATTAGCAACTCATGTGTGAAGCCAGATCTCCAGTCCCTCAACCTGAATATGGATGCTCTGCTCAATAAGAAGGACCCTTCTCCAACACCTACGAATTCCAGAATGCCTCTTGGCATGTCTAATTTTATGACAAGGGTGGAGGAGCAGCTAGCAGCTATTGTTGATGCTGGCAAAAATGGGGAAGGAAAGGGTAAAGAGAACATCAGAGCTCCTGAGTTCAGACAGGGGAAAAGAGGGAAGAAGGGGAAGATAAGGGAGAAGACATAGCCAAGAATAGAGAACAAACTTTACATCTCATCCAAGCTGGAACTTCTCACCTGAAGCGAAAAGAGATGGCTGCACCATCTGAAGATCAACTTGCAGCCAGGAAGAGAAGGACCAGGCAGTAACCTAAGCAAAGATTTGAATGGGAGGGAAAATAGCTATGGTTCGTTGAAGAATTTTTACCTGCTGAGATGGGACATATTTGGGGAGGAACAAAGAAGCAGATTACAGAAAAATACTATCTCTGGGGATTGCTCCCGGTGAAAGATTGCTTCCATCAGCAGTCGTTTATAAATTTTATGTCCTCAACATGGCTAAAGCTCTGGGCTGCTCTGAAGAAACATGCCAAAAAGTTTGATGCCTATCCTATGATACCCAACTTCACACCTGAAGAATCCCCCACATTGATGAATAATGAACTGGATGAGATGGCTCTTCAGAAGAAGATCAAGAAAATGTGTGTGGAGAACAATTTCACTTCACACGAGGAACAAGAGTTTGCATCTTTGGTAGTCAGGAGGAAATATGGGTTAGCCCCAGTTTCCAAGAGGCTAATTGGTGCAAAGCCTCTAAGGTCTATCCCTCCATCAAAGCTGAAGGTTTCTAGAGGAATAGGAAGAGGGAGATTGATAGATTAGACCTGCAATTTCATTTACTTGTAAATTTAGTTTGGAATTTACTTGTAAATTTATTGTAATTTACTTGTATTTTGTATCATTCAAAGACTGCTCTGTAATGTAATACCAATAAAAATTTATACCAGTCATTTGAATGACAACCACTAGTTGTCTCAAAGGAAGATTGAATTTGATGTGTGTCATGCACCTTATTTGTGCAGACTTATTTACATTTAAATGCTTTAGTTTCGCCATCATCAAAATAGGGGGAATTTGTTAGGAATACCTATTAGATTTTGATGATGTCATCCCTGTATTAAATTGATTATTCAAATGTATGTTTAAGTACTTGGCAAAATGTAAAGAAGAAGAAAACGAATATCTTCTATAGGCCTTAAGTGTTTAGGCTTAGTGATCAGTTGTAAAATCGACTAAGTACATAACAGAGAACCTTATTTCAAAAAGTTTAGATAAGAAAATATCAGAGAAGTTCATTCTAGATCAGAAGACTTTATCTCAAAGAACTTCAAGTCAGAGATTCAAGTCACAGAACTTCAAATCAGAGAACTCCAGGACAGAGAACTTCACTTCAGATCAGAGAAGCTCCCTCAGAGAAGTTTAGGTCAGAGAAGTTCAGAGTAGAGAACTTCATATCAGAGAAGTTCAGAGCAGAGAACTTTAGAGGACTTCACGTTAGGGAACTTTACATCAGATAAGGTTGACTGCACTTCATGCAGCTTTGACCAAGTTATTTCAGACAGGTTCTCAGTTTAGCCAAGATATTCAGTCCACGTCAGCAAGCGTTGAAAAGTCAACAATCACGGAGATTCACATGCGGACATAAGAGACAAACTTCAAAGATTCCCGAAAAGCAATAAATTAAATATTCATCAAGATCCACGCTTTGAAGACTTAATACTTATTCTAATCAAGAATAGCGGCGCTAAATCAAAGAAAGTCTTTCAAACGGTCGGATTTGGAAAGAGAATCAAGCCTTGCAACGGATTGATAAGAAAAACAAAGAAGTCCACTCTCCAACGGGCGGATTTGTTACAGTAGTGAAACGGCTATTAAAGAAGCTCAAAGATCATACTATATATATCTGAAGATATGAATTGAGCAAGTACGAAGCGAACATCAGTGCGAACAAACTTACAAGCGATCAAATCATTCAAGCAATCAAATGCATTCTATAGCTTCGTGAAAGAGCAAGCTTAAGAGATCATATCCAAAGAAGCTCTTTGTTGGATAAGACAACACTCTTGTCTTTAAAGTTTGAGTTCGGGGTGCTTTTGTGAACGAGGTTTTCAGAAGTTTTGTGACTGATAAGGCATATACGGGTTTTTGATTGGAAGGTGATAGACAGCTTGAGAAGTTGTTGAGGCATCTACGGGTTTTCAATCAGGAGGTGCTAGGCAGTCAAAGGAGTTGCAACGGCCACGGGTTTCCACTGGTTGGAAGCTGTTGTAACTAGGGAAAATTCATTGTAACATTTATCACTGGTTGACATTATAGTGAATTTATCTCCAACTGGTTTGGAAAGAAGTGGATTAGTAGAGGATTACCCCACCTCTGAGACTACTATAAGTGCCTGCATGTTTTACTGCATTAAACATCATATCTACCTGCTGCTTACATATTAAACTATTCCATTGATTAGTTATCTGCAGAAAGCATTTAGTTATCTGTTATCGTCATTAGCTGTCTTCCGGATACTTATCTGCAGACGACTTTAAGTCATCTGCACCTATCAGCTGAGAAACTCACCTGACTTCAGGGAGAGAGTTTCAATAAGTCTATTCAACCACCCCTAGACTTGTTCCCGATGACTTGTGGCCTACAGTAGGATTCATGGAGAATTGGTTTCTCCTCGGATTATAAAAGTTATGTTGTCTACCCCTATAAGGTGTGTACTGTCTGAGTCTATATCCTTGGTTAGGATTGTGTACTGGATATGCCTCATAAAATCTGTGGTGTGGGCCATTTCTAAATCTTGGATGAGACCATTTATTAAATCGTTGGGGTCTCCACACCTGTTCATTTTGAAAATTTGGATAACCTTAAGGTTTCCACTTGCCTCTCCCATTTTGAAATCTGTTTTTTGGGAGTCTTTGGTAATAGTTGGCATAATGTCTTGGCTGCTGCTTTTGCCTTGGCCATTGCCTAGTCTCTTGTTTAGGTTGCTGCCTAAACTTTTGACTGGGCTGCTGTCTATTTTGAAATACGAGTTTATATGTAGGCTAGAATCTTGAACAATTGTTTCTCCCTTGATAAAAATGGTTTTTGAACTAGAGGGAGAGTTGGGGTCACATCCAAGGCCTGATCTGGAATAAAGTGGCCTCTTGTTCATACATAATTCATCCATGGTTATAGATGCCTTCAGGGATGTTATTTCCTTAGCTTGTGTATTACTTAGCTGGGTCAGTTTAGCAAACTCAGATATAACATGAGCAAGTGCAGCTAGTCTCTCACCGTTTAAAACAGTTAACCTTTTAATCTCAGTTGTAGTATTACCAGCCGGGTTTTTCAACTTGTTTTCAGCATGTTTTTCAAATTCGGATTTGATTTTTGTTAACTTTAGGTTGAGTTTTTCAAATTTATTTTTCAGCTGCCTATTCTCATCTTGCAGCTGTGTTTTCTCGGCTGTCACAGTCAAGTGTGTAGATTTTAATTTTTTAAAGTCTTTGAGGAGCTGATTGACAGACTGAGAGTTTAGATATTACCTCTTCATCAGCTCGGTTGGCCATCAGACAATTATAGTCTTCATCATCAAAGAAGAATCCACTGCTAGATTCTACTCTTTGTTAGTCTTCCCCAATGAAAGATTTTCTTTTGTCCTATTTTCTGCCCACTTCTTTATTGCCTTCATCCTTCTTAAGATCTGGACAGTCAAACTGGATGTGTAAAGTTTTGTGGCAGTTGTAGCACTCCACTTTCCAGTTGCCAGTCTTTCGGTTCCTTCTTGGATTATCCTTGTAGTTCTTCTTGTACTTGGAATAATTCTTCCTGAAATTACTGAACCTTTGCATGATGAAAGCCATCTCTTCTTCAAAATTCAAGGGGCTGGGGGACCGACTTCAGCTAGACTTTTTGCAGGTGATTCTGCTGCAAATGCTTTTCCCTTTTAAGCTGGCATTAGATGATTAACAAGACAGCTCGAACTCATATGCCCTTAGATCATAAAACAGCTCTTGGATCATTATTTTGTTGAGATCCTTGGATTCTCTCATGGCCATGGCCTTGATGCTCCATTCAAGGTTGAGAGATCTTAAAACTATTAGGGCTATCTCCCTGTTGCCATATGTCTTTCCAAGGGAGTTTATTTCATTTATGATCTCAGTAAATCTTGTGTCTACTTGGTCAATTGATTCACCATTCTTAATTTTGGAGTTGTTAAACTTTTGAGTAGCAATTGACAACTTATTTTCCTTTATCAGCTCGGTTCCTTCACACATTACAACTAATGCGTCCAAGATTTCTTTGGATTTTTTGCAATTCTTGAACTTTACCATGGTTGATTTGTCAAGAGTCTGGTACAGCACATCTCTGGCCCGGTTGTCAAGATTGGCCAGCTTCCTTTCTTCAGGGGTCATCTCTGTTCTCTTCTTTGGAATCTTCTCTGGCTTCCCAACAACAATTTCTTCTGGTGTATTATCCTTATCAAATATGAAGGGTCCTTCCAAAATGATACACCACATGTCATCATGAATGGATGACAGATGAGCCTGCATTCTTATTTTCCATAAGTTATAATCATCAACAGGAAAAACGGGAAGTCTAGAATGCATGTGCTGCATGTGTTCCATTATAATATGAGAGATTCATAACATATACTCAGGTATATGGATCTGGTTTTGTAAAAATTGAACCAACCTCTCTGATACCACTTGTAGGTCACAAGTCTTCAGGAATAAGTCTAGAGGAGGGATGAATAGACTTATTAAACTCTTTCAAGGTCAGGTGAGTTTCTCTGCTGTGATTAAGTACAGATGACTTATGTTGTCTGCAGACATATAATGTGGAAGACACAGCTAATGATGATACAGATAACTAATGTTGTCTGCAGTTAACTTCTAACGGAACAGTAAATATGAATGCAGCAGTTAAGTATGATGTTTAAAGCAGTAAATCACACAGGCACTTATAGTGGTTTCGGAGGTGGGGTAATCCTCTACTAGTCCACTTCTCTCCAAAATAGTTGGAGATAAATTCACTATAACTGTCAGCCAGGGATAAACGTTAATGAATTTTTCCTAGTTACAACAGCTTCCAACCAGTGGAAACCCGTGGCTGTTGCAACTCCCTTTGACTGCCTAGCACCTCCTGATTGAAAACCCGTGGATGCCTCAAAAACTCTCGAGCTGTCTTTCACCTTCCAATCAAGAACCCTTGGATGCCTTATAAGTCGCAAAACTTCTAAAATCATCGTTCACAGAAGTACCCTGAACTCATCCATTAAAGACAAGAGTTTTTGTCTTCTCCAACTAAAGAGCTTCTTCGAATATGATTGTTTAAAGCTTTGCTTTTCATGATGCTATTGTTTGATTTGATTGCTTTGATTGCCTTGAATACTTTGATTGCTTGTGCGTGTTGTTAGCATCGTACTTTGCTCAATTCATATCTTCAGATACTTATAGTACGATCCTTTGAGGTTCCTTCATAGTCGTTTCATCACTGTAACAAATCCATTCGTTGGAGAGTGGACTTCTTTGTTTATCTTATCATTTCATTACACGACTTGATTCCCTTTTCATTTCCAACCGTTTGAAAGACTTCCTTTGTTAGCGCAATTATTCTTGATTAGAATAATCATAAGTCTTCAGAACGCAGATCTCAAGGAATATTTTATTCCTAACTTTTTGGGAATTTTTCGGCTTGTCTCCTATATCTTTCATGTGGCTTTCCATGATTGTTGACTTTCAACTCTTGCTGACGTGGACTGAGTATCTTGAACTTGGCTGATATCTTGACTGAGAACCTATCTGATATCTCTTGGTCAATCCTGCCTGATGTGCAGTCAACCTTCTCTGATGTGAAACTTCTATGATATATCTTGGTAGAAGTTCTCTGAGATAAAGTTCTCTGCTCTAGACTTCTCTGAGATAAAGTTCTCTGCTCTGAAGTTCTCTGATATGAAGTCCTCGGATCTGAAGTTCTCGGACCAGATGAATGTTCTTTGATCAGATGGTAAAACTTCAGCTGATATTTGTGTTGACCAGATCTCATCTGACAACTCGACTGCAGATAGGTTTTGGTCAAACCTCTCTGATATTCTGTGTTGACCAAAACTTTTCTGATGTAGCGGCTTATTCAGAACTTATCTGCAGCTAGGTTTTGGTCAAACCTCCCTGATGTTCTGCGTTGACCAAAACTTCTCTGATAATGAACTTGCCTGTAAATTTCTCTGATAAATGGAAGTTCTATACTTAGTCAATTTTGTACTGATCAACATGACTTAGCCTAAACTTAAAGGCCTATAGAAGATACCTATTTAGTTCTTCTTTACAATTGCCAAGTACTTAAAAACATACATTTGAATAATTAACAATACAGGGATGACATCATCAAAATCTAACAAGTATTCCTAACAATGTAGAGTACATTCTGTATCAGGAACCACTTATAGTTGTATGTAATTTACATTCTGTCCTTACTGTTTTCATATCAACTTGTGATTTAAAGTATACATATTTAGAAACCCAGTAAGCATCAAGTAAACATGAGTTTACCTAGTTGTTGTATTTATAGCAACTAAATATTAGTCTTTCGCTATGCAAATAACTTCGCGAAAGATACAGGTTATTCAATCCCCTCTTTCAAGCTGTTTATTGTATACTATGTGGCCAACAGTATGCTTGAGATTAGTTGGTCTTGACTATTAGAATACATTAGCGCATTTGCATTTGTTGAACTAGATCGAAGTGAGATAATGTCTTTTGTACTGATTGTTAGAAGAACGTAAATCTCGGATAATAATTATTTCATAATTCTAAGTATATAATATTTAGTTGTGTATTATAATATTTATTGCTTTGATTTACCATGAGTGAGAGTCATAGTGATTGACTTAATATGCTTGGTATCTTGGGCAATAATATTTTTTATATGACAAGTATTATATAACTAGAAATTGTGTCCCGACTCATGCAGGTTAATGATATCCCCTTGAGGAGCTCAATAATAATTATTAAATTAAACCCTAGGTGGATTTAATTCTGATATAATAATAAGGTTCGAGTGGTACTACTATTGGATAAGAAATTAATTAATTAAAGCTGTCAGTAGCTTAATTAATTAATGGACACTTGATATCTGAAACACTGAAATAACATAAGAAGGAGCCCAATTTTGTAAATCGTATTTTGGGTTGGAAGTGCTTTAGTAGATTGAATTGATATTAATAAACTCAACCATATTAGGAAGGGCTTAATATGGAAGGTTGGGTTGCACTATGCGTCTTAACCCTAATCCTCAAGATCCATAGAGTAGTCCAAAGCCTATAAATAGGGACACAAAGTGGGGGTTCAGCCAATACATTATATCCTACACAAGGATTTCAATTTTTTCTTCTTGGTGTTTAATTGTGGATCTTGACTTGTGTCTTTGATTCTACAATTGAGATAACACTTTAATTCTTGCTATATATCAGAATTACTTGAAGAAAAAGAAAATCGAGAGTTGTGAGAGGAACATATTTTGGCCCATCCAACCCTGCAGTCCAAGCAAGATTCGATAGATCGTTCCCCACATAACGTCCGGATTAAGGAGGGATCATACTCTAGAAGATTTTGAGGAAGAAATCAAGATAGCAAACCACTACGCTTCAAAAGGTAAATATCCTATGATATTTGATATAGATTAGGATACTGAATTTACCAACAGTATTATCTAATAAATAATAAATAATATTTAAATTTCTTATTAATTTTAGTAGTTAATTAATTAGCATGCCTAAATAGGTTTTGTGCTCGTGGATGCGTAAAATGCTTTTATCAAATTTTCTCCAACTTCGCTTCCATTGCGTTTTGTTTCCAACATCTATAGGAGGAACCGCACTTTATTAGATATGGTTCGATCAATGATGAGCCAAATGGAACTTTAGTTACCATTTAAGGGCCACGCCTTAAAAACAGTAACACTTTTAGTTGTGTTCTATCTAAAGGAATTGAGACAACAACATTTGAGAAATGAACTGGTAAGCGACCAAACTTGTCTTTTTTAAAAATATGGGGTTGCGAAGCATTCCTAAGATGCCAAGTGTCTGACAAGTTGGCAATCAGATATGAAAAATATTTATATGTGGGATATCCTAAATAAATCAAGAGACACTACTTTGATAAGCCCGTAGAGAACAAAGTGTTTGTTGCTCGGAATGCTGTCTTCTAGAGAGGTAATTTGTCTGCAAAAGAGATGGTCGGAGAAAGATCGCACATGCGTGCAACATGTCTTCGAACGTCTGAATGGTATGTTCGGACTGTCCATCAGCCTGAGGATGGAAAGATGTACTCAAACGCAAACGTGTCCCCAATGCCTTATGTACTGCCTACCAAAAATGCGATACAAACCGACCATCTCTGTTCGAAATAATAGTCTTCGGCACACCATGAAGTCTCACGATCTGTGCAATAAAAATACGAGCCAATTTTTCTGGACCCCAAGTGTCCTTGATACCCAGAAAATGTGCCGACTTAGTTAGTCGATCCACGATCACCCACACCATGTTCATTCCAGTCTTCGTCCTCGACAAATTCGTGACAAAATCCATAGAGACGTCCTCCCACTTCCACTCTGGAAAGGGAAGGGGTTTCAACAACCCGGCTGGCCGCTGATGCTCGATTTTGACTTGCTGACAAGTCAAACACTTAGACACAAATTGTACTACCTCATTCTTCATGTCATTCCACCAGAAATTCTTCCTCAAATCCTTATACATTTTAGTCGAGCCCAAATGGACTGAGTAAGGTGACGCATGAGCCTCTCGCATAATACCCTTCCTCAATTCCAAGTCGTTCGGAACACACAGCCGACCTTGGAATCTCAACATACCATCTTCATGAATCATGAATCTCGGGGACTTCCTCTTCACCACATTCTCACAGAGTTGAATAAACATAGGATCTTCTAACTGTCTCGATTTAATGTCATCGACCAGAGGCGAAGAGATCTCAAGAGCGCGCAACTGCCCAACATTCCCTGGTAGCACAACCTCAATACTCAATCCCATCAACTCTCGTTGGAGCCCTGGCTGAGCCGTGAGTAACTCAAGCGCCTGAAGCAATACCAATTTCTGACTCGAGGCATCTGCCACAACATTTGCCTTGCCCAGATGATATAGTATTTCGAGATCGTAATCCTTAATTAACTCCATCCACCTTCTCTGTCTCATATTCAGTTCTTTTTGTGTGAAAATATACTTCAGGCTCTTGTGATCGGTGAAAATTTGACATGACGAGCCGTACAAGTAATGACACCATCTTCAACGCAAACACAAACTCCAAATCGTGGGTAGGATAATTCAGCTCGTAGAGTTTCAACTAATGGCAAGCATAGGCAATCGTCTTCCCGTGCTGCATGAGTACCCATCCAAGCCCTTGGCCTGAGGCATCGCTATAAACTAAGAAACCCTTATTACCGCTCGGTAAAGCCAAGACGGGAGCGGTAGTCAACTACTTCTTCAACTCCTCGAAACTCTTCTTCCTCTCGTCGGTCCACACAAACTTCTCTGACTTCTGCAACAACTGAGTAAGCGGTCGAGCGAGCTTAGAGAACCCCTCGAAAAACTTATGATAATACCCATCCAAACCCAGAAAACTACGGACCTCCTTCACATTATTGGGCGGCGCCCAATCCAACACTGCCTCTATCTTGTGTGGGTCCACACGAACACCCTCGGCCGAGATCACGTGGCCGAGAAACATAACCTCCTGCAACCAAAACTCACACTTTGTGAACTTCGCATAAAGGCGCTGAGTTCTCAAGATTCCCAACACGATATGCAAATGATGTGCATGCTCCTCCTCGCTCCTCGAGTAAATCATAATATCATTGATAAAGACAACTACATACTTATCCAGATATTCGATAAAGACCTTATTCATTAGCTGCATGAATACGGCTGGGGTGTTGGTTAGCCCAAAAGGCATAACCACAAACTCGTAATGGTTGTATCTCGTCCGAAAGGCCATCTTCGGAATATGGGAATCATTCACTCGGAGCTGGTAATACCTCGATTTCAAATTAATCTTCAAAAAAATGGTTGCTCCTTGCAATTGGTCAAACAAGTCGTCAATCCTTGGAAGCGGATACTTGTTCTTCATGGTCACCTTGTTCAACTCTCGATAGTCGATACATAGACGAAGCGACCCATCCTTCTTCTTCACAAACAAGACCGGTGTGCCCCAAGGTAAAGCGCTCGGTCGAATATAACCCATGTCTAGCAACTCTCCCAACTGTTTCTTCAAATCAAGCATCTCAGCAGGCGCCATGCGGTACGGCATCTTCGAAATCGGAGCTGCACCCATCTCTAAATCAACAGTGAACTCAACCTCTCGGTTTGGTGGCAAACCCGGCAGCTCCTCTGGAAAGACATCAAGATACTCGTTTACTATCGGAATAGACGAGAGCTCAACTCCCCCATGTTCCGATATCAAAGCATAACACCAGTAACCAGTGCAACCCCCTCGAAGGAGTTTCACCGCTTTCATAGCGCTAATCAGAAATATCTGATTACTCCGCTAGCGTCCACAAAATATTGCTCAGTACTGTCAGAAGCCATCATCAAAATGGTCCTCGCTCTATAATTCATGATCGTCCTATGTCGATCTAGCCAATCCTCACCAAGAATCAGATCCTCATCCTTAATGTCTACCACAATCAGATTAGAAGGCCAAACCCTCCCCGCGATACTCACTGTAAAATCTCTAATCTCACGATCCCCCACAATACTATCTCCACTAGGCACTTTAACCACAAACGGTGCACATGCAACTAGACAATCAACATGCAGATGACGTACACAATCCAAAGAGATGAAAGAATGTGTAACACCAGAATCGAATAACACGGAAACTGGATGGTCAAGGATGTGAACGGTACCTGTAGCCACTATCGCGTCAGGATCTCCAACTCGTCTCTTCTCATACACAAGGGGCGAAACAGAACCCGCACTAGACGCTCCCCCTCTAGAAGACTGCCCACGTCCTCGACCTATGCTGAAACTCTGAGGATGATTAGATGTCGGTGCCTGATTCACACTCGGTTCTCTCGTAGACGGGGCTGACACCTGAGTAATTGGTGCCCGACTCACATCTACATAATACTTAGCACGATGCCCCATATGACCGCAAGACACTGTAGTGGTGGCCTATCACACTCACTCATCATATGTCCGGGACGACCATAGTTAAAATAGGTAGGACCACAAACAGGAACAGTCAGAGCAGACTTGGAACCATTTCCTCGCCCAAACGATAGGGACTGATTCCTGAAGGCTCGCGAACCAGGCTGAGTATTCTGATTCTCGCCATACTTACCTCCCGAAAACAGACCAGAGATCTTCTGTTTCTTACCCTTTGTTGCCACCTCTGTCGCAGAGAAAGACATCTTATAGGCCATCGCCTTGTTCTAATAGTCTTTCAAAGTATTACACCAAAGATACGACATGTAGTGGCGAACCCTCGGTTTCATCCGCATGTCGAAGTGGCGGATCTTATCTTTCTCATCTCGGACCTGATTCCTCACATAATGTAGTTGCTGATTGTAGTCCTTGATTGCTTGTGAGATGGGAACATCCTGGGGTTTTGCTTCAAAAAAGGCTCGAATCCTTCCCAATTTCACCGGCCACGGACAATACTCGTCCTCATCAATTGTAGGAACACGTCCCATGTAGCCGCTCGGTCACGCAGTTTCACTGCTTGCCACCACGTTTTCGCCTCGTTGGCAAGGAAGTACTGAGTGATTGGTACTTTCCTCTCCTCGGAGCAGTTAGCCACCTCGAACACCTTCTCCATCTCGAATAACCATCTCTCCAACCATAAGGGTCGGAAGTACAATCGAACCGTGGAGGACGCATACGGATCACGTCCTGAAGCAACTTGTCGGTACCATAACCCGTAGGTGGAACCGGATTAGCATTAGCTTGATTAACCCGGACCGCCTGAGTTAGTAGCGTCATCTGATTCGCTACTTGCTTCAGAATGTTCGCTACTCCAACGTTATCATGCGCATTACCGAAGCTAGAAGATTGGTCCTCCTGACCCTCAGCACGAGGCTAGACACTATTCGACAAAGAAGGCGTTGCTGAACCAGCCCCAGAACTATCGGACATGGCCGCCCCACCACCTGTGCCACATCCGCTACCGCATCCGTGACCGCGTCCGTGTCCTCTACCAGCAGGCATTCTGAAGAAATAACTCGTGAGTATGGTTTAAACGCAAAACACATCACAATACTAAGAATAGACAACACAGGATAATGAAATGAGCCGAGTTAGGACAAACATACGAGCACCGACGTACTGAGATGATGGCGTAGTAGTGATACTGTTCAGGAATGACACTCGACTAGACCCAAATAACCGACAACCAAGGTATCCATAAAAAATTAGGCTCCGATACCATATTCTATAATACCATCAAGAAATTCAGGGCATATTACAGTGTCGTGGACCCCATCCTTTGGAATCCACCAGGCTAACACACAAACTCAAGATTACGACGGTGATAAACATCATCAATACGACAATTTCTAAATCCAAGACATACAAAGTAAGTAGACTGGACTCGGAAGTGCAATTCAACATCAAACTAAACCCCAAATCGGGTGCACAACAATCATAATGTTCCAAAAGAAAGAAGTACTCGAGTACTGAAACAAATGACATGAGTAGTAAAATTTAAAAGACATAACATCAACGAACGACCATTGAACAGAATCACCCTTTCCCATCATCCTAGTATTGTCTGCATGCTCGTTCGCCTCCAAGACCTGTACCTGAATTATAAAAGTATTTCCCACATTTAAGGGGTTAGCGATAACTGCTAGTGCAAGTACAATCCATTTAAACTACCATTCTAATCAGATGAAATATGCGCCAAAAATAATTTTAGAAAATGTTTATATTCTGGAATATTACAGTGCACATGCACAAAACACAATTCTCCAACAAAACATTTTAGAAGGTTAACCGCCTACCTTCTAAACCTTTAGAGCCTTGCTCTTCCTTTCTGCATCCCTTTCTTGGGTTTATACTGGTCATAGGTCTTTTTCTTCTTGTTCTTTGACTTTCGAGGCCCAGAAGAAATCACAAGAGCAGCCTCCCTCGATTTAGTCTTCATGTTAGACTGTGTCGTCACCAGTTTATTCATTAGCCCAGCTAATGTGCATGAAATCTCATTATAGTTGAAATTCATTACAAACTGCATGAAGGAGTCAGGCAGAGATTAAAGGATGAGATCAATATGAAGGGATAAATCGATATGAAAGTTGAGCACCTCGAACCTCTCAATCATAGAGATCATATTGAGGATATGGTCTCCCACTTTCTCCCCTTCTTTCATCCTAACACTGAATAACTGCTTCGCTAACTCATATCTAGTGGTCCTACTGTGCTCTCCATAAAGCTCGGTCAAGTGTTCGGGGATCTGCCTAGCAGAAGTCATTTTCTCCTGCGCTCTCTGCAGCTCATTAGTCATTGATCCCATCATAAATCCATGGACCAGCACGTCATCCTTGACCCATTTTTCATGGACATCAATCTCTTCCTGATCACCCCTAGTCCGGACTGGAGTCGGTGGAATGTCCGCCTCCAAGACGTATCCCAGAGACTCCATGCTGAGCACAATCATCAGATTCTGCAACCAGTCAATGAAGTTGGGGCCAATTAGGAGATTCTTTTCAAGTACTATTGCAAGTGGGTTCTTTACTATTTTAGAGAGCTATAGTTTCGTTTCTGTGCATTGATTTAGACAATATTGAATTAGTGACTTATTTTATTATGACCGAGTATAGAATTTAAGGGCTTGTATAACTCTTATCTCGGCTCTCACTAATTTTATGGAATTACACACTCCCATGTTATAACCTGGAAGTCATGGTTAGATCGACTTCTCAGTGGTGATCGATTTCTTTACAAATTTTAACAGACGCAACCTATCTGGTTTCTTGTCTATTAAGTTTTTGTAAAGTGGTGTCCAACACCAACCCATCCAACGGATGATTCGATCTTCTTTTATATCTAGTCTTCATGCCCTCAACCTATCAGGATTCTTGGCAATCCAGACTATCTAAGTTGTTGATCATCAACGTCTATCAGTCTGACTATTGAATCTCGCCCAGCAACCTGTTAGGTTTCTAGGGGAGAAATTTATCACCAACCGAAGGCATCTAATGCACTCAAGAATTTTTCAACCTCTACCAACTGTACTACCCCGATAACTAGGAAGCATAGCACACTGGCTCTGGTATCAATTTTCTACGAGTTTGATGGAGGGTAGGAAACCTCGTAACCTTTTTAAAACTTAGTCTGTTTGTTTGTCGGGAGAATTTCGCGATTAATGTTACACTTTGCACATTAATTCATTTACAAGCGCGTTTGTGTTTGTCAATCATTCAAAATGAAAAACAGTAAAAACAACCTAGTTACTACCAACATATAGCTCATGGACTTTTTTCTAAGCACTGGGCCAATCGAATGAACCAATAAAGAAAATAAAAACAGTCTTCGATTCTTCGTCTTCTCTGTCAGTTGTCTTCGGTCTTCGTCATAGCCAAATAAATAATTACATTATTGAAAAATGCATCCTATACAAATTTTCTAGTAAAAATAAATAGGCTCAAAATGGCCTTTACAACCCAATCGAATCGAACAAATCAAAAACTAAGTCCATGAGCTATATCACCATCACATAAGGCATTCCATACAACATGTAATGGCAATACAATTCAAAAATTAATTTAATATATTAATCCAATTAATATATGAAATTAATCTCTTCAATATCTACAATATTAATCCAATTAATATTAAATGGCATTAAAATTAAATAATCAATTTATATATTAATATAATCCATATAAAAAATTAATCTATTCAATTTTAATTGTATTAATCTAATTAATACTTATAATCATCATTTCAATTCATTCGAAGTAATCCGGCCAATAATAATATTCTTGTGTAATATCTTTTCCATTTAAAATAATATTCCAAATATACATTTTAATCAAATTAAACCCAATTTAAAATGTGGTAAAATATTACAACGTAATACAGTGACTAAAAGAAGTCCCGGACAAGTCGGAATGGGCCCAGCCAGCAAACCGAGCCCGAAAAAAGGGCTGGCCGAGGGTGATCCGCTGGAGCAAGTCACCTGCCTGCTACTATCCGGGTAGCAGGCCTCCTGTCCGGCCAACCTGGCAGGCACGGCCTGGCAGTAATTTTGGCAGCCCCGGGCTGTCGAGTCTGACTTCCGTTCGGCTCGTTTTTCGGCTTGTTTCTAAAATGTGATGTTTCTGACTTTTATTTAGAATTTATAAATCAAAAAAATAAAAAATTTCAGATTTATAATTCACAGAAAATCATAGAAACAATATTTACAACGAACAATTAAATATCTCCGATTATATCAATTATGATACTAAATCATAAACATCATCCAATAGCATTCAAAATGCATAAATAATCGTATATACGGTATCATTGACCTCACCCCGATACCACTGTTTGGATTCTGGATAAAATATCGAATATGCAGCGGAATAATAACACTCAATATAAAAGAATCCCAAACAGTATAGATCAAGTAACATATATACGGAAAATAAAACGAGCGAAGACAACGGATTAAAGTCCCATACATTTGAAGCCTTTGATAATATCTTCATATGTTGATGATGATCACGAACCCAAACATGAGCACGAAATCCCTTCGTTGCATATACCGAAAGCCCAATGTCTCTACTTCACACGCGGCAGAACTTGACCGGAAAAATCTACAAGACTCCGTCCTTTCAAGAACACCGCTAAGGGAAACTTCTAGGAATTTTTCTCTCTTATTTTTCTTACTTATTTCTTATCTCAAAATGAAGAACAAGATTATGAAAAATATTTTCTCCCTACTCTATTTATTTTTCTCGGCCGAATGGTGCATCAAGTGGAGTGATGAAGTAGTGTTCCATGTATAATATGTATAAGATATCTCATGATTAAGATCCCACCAATAATATCCCATGACATTAAGTGTTGACTACAACATGGTGGGATCACATGAAGAATAATATATCACCACAAGACAACATCATGTGAGGGGGAAAAAGAGGGGGGGTATGAGGAAATTTCCAATAAATGGGCCGAGTCACTCGGCTCATGTATTGGACGTTCGTCAAACGAATCCGTTAAATACACTCCATTTTATTTCCACTGTATTTATACTTAATTGATTAATCCAATTAATTAATTATATAAAATACAAACTATATTTCTCTAAGAAATATTATTTATGAGTTAAATTAATTACCTAGTAACTTAATTTCAATTCATAAGACCGCTATTTGATTTATCCAATAAATCATAATTAGATATCCAATATCTAATATTTATAGAGAAATGATCAATTCATATTTTTCCGTAAACGATCCTGATGCGCGACTCTGTAGGTCCGAATCAGCCAGCATTGGGAGAAACTAATGAGTGCGGGCAACACTTAGTCAGCCTAGCGGGCCGCACTGTAAACCCTGACTGAAAACGAATGAAGGAATCATTCCAGAACCATTATGTCATGAATACCATATACGTATAGACCCTTAATTAGATGTCCTAGTCAAGTCTTCGGGTCACGGTAAAGTCAAACCCTACTGTTGACTAGACTCTACACATGTGTTAATGCAAATCAAGACCGATTGATTACTAGTGTATCCAATACGACTAGATCAGAATGCTTTAGCCAAAGACTTATGATCTTATTTGCCATTAATCGTATAGGACATTCGCCTGCCCACTAATAGGAGATAAATCCTTTCTTGGCGTACAGTAAAGACTCCTACCTGCCCCTATAGTCCACGCTTCGAGGTTGACCCAGCGTATAAGCAAATGGGTTTAACTACTCTAATGACAAACTAAATGTCACAGGCACATCTGTTACTGAACCTTCAAGTCAAAGGTCCACGTACACTATCACAACCTTTCGATTCGTCATCAACTCTCCAAGAGTGAATACCGTGCGACTGAATCAAGTATGAGTCGTGTTCGAGTATACTGGTCCCACTAATATACTTATAACTATGCTATCAAGACATGCACACGTCCTAGCATCAGTTATACAAGTCTTTACTCAAAACTTAATGTCCAATTAAGTTTATCGACTTGCGAGCAGTTTACGTAAATAAACTTTAAACACTTCCAGTACATTATCTCTTATCCGATAACGAGAGTGGAATGTTCGCTTTTATTTACCTGGACTTCACTTCAATGTTTACCAAATCAATAATGCAATTGAAATACAATAAAAGTGAATGAATCATATTACCTTTTATTGATAATTCCATAATTACAAGTACAATACCCCTTCTCTCTCATGCATTCGAGTGCATATTCCTAACACTATGAACCCACGTTCTTCACCATGTAGTCAAACCACTCGACCTTCTAGAACATTATTCAGTAGTATTGTGGAGGATGGTGGAATATTAGTTGTATCCGGATTTTGATATGCTTCAAAGTCATCCTTATCTACTGCTTGTCCAAGTGTAGGTGCACTATATATATATATATATATATATATTTCTTGTAGCCACATGATTTACGATCTTCCATGCTCCTTTTTTTACCAAGTCATCTAGGTAATAAACTGGTTTAGCAGATGTTGCAAAAACAAAAGGATCACCTTCATACGAACTTGTAGAAGTGTCAACAGATAAAAGTCCATAATTATCCTCCCTTTCAATTTGAGGATTTGTATCAAACCACCTACACTTGAACAAGTATATTGTCAAGCCTTCTCCATAAATTAGTTCCACTACTTCGAGAAGAACACCGTAATATCCACCATCAATCATAACCCCAGAACTTTGACACCTCCTTTGATCTCTATCGATACATACAAATGTCACACCATTTACCTTTTCCATTGAATAAACTCTAGATATAACAGGCTTCATCGAAAGAAGCATCAACTCACGTGACCACATTGGGGGGCCATCACTTGTATGTGGGTCATCTGGATATTAATTAAGGTGAATGTCATACTGAAGTAAATTATGTAAGAAAAGTAAGTAAATAGTAATTAAACACTTACCCATTGTCCGAAATAATCAGCAAATGTTTCTTTGTGGAATTTAATTTCTCCATTCACAACATCACATGAAAGGTGAATGTCTTTCCATATTGAACTTCTAGACTGTTAAGCAATATCCACCAATGTGCAATTCCTAGCTCGTAAGGTTGTAAATGACTGTCAGGTAATCTTCCTTGAACTTCGACTTCGTTGGTGATGATGGAGATATTAAATTGCACTGGAATAGTTGACATAGGCTCAGGTGTGGGATCCACCACGCCAAATTGAACTTGGTATATGTTACACACTACCATGAAAGATGTGTTTTGGATATACATCCTTCAGGTGCAGACTTATTAGTCACAGAGTCCTTGTACTCACCAAGTTGCCTTTCTATCAACATCCACTTATAGTGGACCGGGCCTGTTAGTAAAAGTTAGCGAGGAAGATGGATCATGAGTTGAGGCATGAGAACAAAAAAATTTGGTAAGAAGATCCTCTCAAATTTGCATAAGATATAAATGATCTCCCTTTGCATGAGCCAGAGATCTGACTTCCTTAATTCTCTAGTGCATAACTTTTTGAAAGAACCTGGATAACGGTACACAAGGCTCGACCACCTGTTTGGACAAGTATGGTCGAATAAACACAGGAAACAAGTGTTTTAAGAGGATATGGCAATCAGGGATCTTCAGTCCAGTTAACTTGTTCTCCTTGAAGTTAACACATCTCCCTAAGTTTTCACCATATCTTGTGGGATATCTAGTAGCCTTCTTTAATATTCGTACCTTTGCACTTTTAGCATTTTTCATTTTTGATGCTTGTCTATTTTTATCGACTCACTTGTAACTGTTTCGATGTTTTGAATCTGTTTTGTTCTTGGAGTTTTTCCATTTGGACGAGGTTCGGAGATGTTTTTATGTAATTTCTTTATGTTATGTTTTGTCGCATGTATGTTCGATTCTCATAAAACTCGTTCGATTTCATTGTTTCTTTCTTTCCATGAGTCCGTATAGTTGAGTTATTCATGTTGTGAGTTTCAGGTTGATGATCCAACGTTGTATCGTGATTTTTGGACGTTTGGGCCGTTTTGTAATTTCCTATAAGTAATTTTATCTTCTTTGTAGTAGTTTGAATCCCCCGGTAGTCGGAATTGTATTCTCTTTCAGCACTTAGCTTCGTCGTCGCGAATCCTCGTATTTGTATTTTTGGATTCTGGCCTTGCGTTGCGTTTCGAATTCGTACCTTCCTCAGCAGTGAACTGCACTCAGCAGTACTGGACTGCTGCATAAATAGTGCATGCTATTTATGATTTCTTGTGTATGCTATCAGTGTGCAGTTAACGCACGCTAACTCTTAGTTATAACATGCGTTAACGTCTTCAGCCTTCTGGACAGTAGGTTCTGGACTCAGAATCCTGGCTTCCGACTATCAGGTAGTGCACGCTAAGCTCATATAGAGCATGATAGCGACACCGGGCAGAAGCTACTGGTCTACTGGCGACCCCGTTATCACACGCTATCTGTAAAGATTAGCGCACGCTAATTATACATATTATAAATAGGATAGCAGCACACTTTTTCCATCATTTTTCTCCTCTTCTCATCAATTGGGCGATTCCGGCGATTTTGGGGCGATTTGTGGAGAGTAATCTGTGGAGTTCCATGATAGACTGATTATTGTGTTCCAAACATAGTACATCATCATATTAATCCGTCTTCTCCATTTTAATCCAAGGTATTTTGGCTTGGAACCCTACCTTTATCCATTTGGAGTTTTTTAGGGATTTGTCTAGATTAACTCGAATCATTCGTTTATGTTGTGATATTTTTTATCGATTATTGTTGTTGGGTGATTCCCAATCCATTTCCGTCATCTTTAATCTATGGATTGTTGATTCAGGGAACTTTTGTGAAAACCCTCGCCCGTATTCGTCGTCCGTTTATGTTTATGATTGTTGTTTGGGGTTGTGGGCGTATTCTGTTTGATTATTGTTATCGTTTAGGACTGAGTTGTGTTAATACCTCATTTAGGAATGGTCGTGTTCCCTCCGGGTCATTCCTAGTCGTTGCTCATTCTCGTTTCGCCGAAGATGTCTCAAAGGCAAGTATTTTACATTTGTTTGCATATTCTAGTATTTAACGTATGGCTTCCCGTGCATGTTGTGGATGTGAATGTGTATGTTCACCCAGGGATGGTCTGACGGGGCCTCTAGGTATATGTAGTGTCATGTTTATGCGTATCGCGAACTGGGGTTAACCACCCGGGGATGGTCCGACGGGGCCTCTGCGGGGTACGGTGGTCGTGAGTCTCATACCAACTGTTAACCTTTGAAATTTTCGTTGGAGAACTGGGTTTTGTGCTCGTGCACCGTAATATTCCGGAATATAAATGTTTTCTAAAATGATTTTGGCGCATATTTCATATGATTAGAATGGTAGTTCAAATAGATTATACTTGCACTAGCAGATGTCGTTAACCCCTTAAATGGGGGAAATAGTTTTATATTTTAGGTATAGGTCTTGGAGACGAACAAGCATGCAGGCAGTACGAGAATGATGGGCAACAGTGATTCTGTTCAATGGTCATTCGTTGATGTCATGTCTTTTACATTTATTAATCATGTTATTACTTCAGTACTCGAGTACTTCTTTCCTTTGAACATTTTAATTGTTGTGTACCCGATTTGGGATTGATTTGATGTTGAATTGCACTGTTGAGTTCGGTCTACTTATTTTGTAAGTCTGGGATCGAGAAGTCGTTCGTATGTCGATGATGTTTATCACCATTTTCATGTCGGGTTTGTGTGTTAGCCTTGTGGATTCCAAACAGTGGGGTCCACAGCGCTGTAATATACCTTGAACGTCTTGGGGGTGTTATAGAATATGGTATCAGAGTGGCGAATCATAATGGATAATGTTCGTTGCTCGGTTATTTGAGTCTAGTTGAGTGTCATTTTTGAACAGTATCACTACTACGCCATCATCTCAGTACGCCGGTGCTCGTAAGTGTTTCCTAACTTGACTCGTTGTGTTCTCCAGTTTTGTTCCTTCCTTAATATCGTGATGTGTTTTGCATTTGAATTATACTCACTAGTTACTTCTTCAGAATGCTTGCTGGTAGAGGACGCGGATGCGGTCGCGGACGCGGTAGGGGATGTGGCGCAGGTGGTGGGGTGGCCATGTCCGATAGCTTAGGGGTTAGTTCGGCAATGCCTTCCTTGTCGAACAGTGTCCAGCCTAGTGCCGAGGGCCAGCAGTATCAGTCTGCTAGCTTCGGTAGTGCTCATGATAACGTTGGAGTGGCGAACATTCTGCAGCAAGTAGCGAACCAGATGATGCTACTGACTCGGGCCGTCCTGGTCAATCAAGCTAATGCTAATCCGGTTCCGCCTACTAGTTCTGGTACCGACAAGCTACTTTAGGACGTGATTCGTATCCGTCCTCTGCAGTTCGATGGTGCTTCCGACCCTTCTAGTTGGGAGAGTTGGTTATTCGAGATGGAGAATGTGTTCGAGGCGGATAACTGCTCCGAGGAGAGGAAAGTACCAATCGCTCAGTACTTCCTCACCAAGAAGGCGGCAACGTGGTGGCAAGCAGTGAAACCACGTGACCGGGCAGCTACGTGGGACGTGTTTCGAGAATTGATGGAGGACGAATATTGCCCGTGGTCGGTGAAAGAGGGAAGGATTCGAGCCTTTTTTGAAGCAAAACCCCAGGATGTTCCCATTTCACAGGCGATCAAGGACTACACTCAGCAGTTACATTATTTGAGAAATCAAGTCTGAGATGAGCAAGATAAGATCCGCCACTTCGACATGCGGATGAAGCCGAGGGTTCGTCACTACATGTCTGGTCTTGGGTGTACGACTTTGAAATATTATCAGAACAAGGCGATGACCTATGAGATGTCATCTTCTGCGACAGAGGTGGCAACATAGGGTAAGAAGCAGAAGACTTACGTTCAGTTTTCGGGAGGCAAGTTTGGCGGGCATCAGAAGGCTCAGTCTGGTTCGCGAGCCTTCGAGAATCAGTCCCCGTCATTTGGGAGAGGAAATGGTTCCAAGTCTGCTCCGACTATTCCTGTTCGTGGTCTGACCTATTATAACTATGGTCATCCCGGACACATGATGAGTGAGAATGACAGGCCCCGCTACAGTGTCTTACTTGCAGTCGGATGGGGCATCGTGCTAAGTATTGTAGAGATGCAAGTCGGGCACCAGTTACTCAGGTGTCAGCCCCGGCTGCAGGAGAGCCGAGCTTGAATCAGGCACCGACAACTATTTAGCATCAGTAGAGTTTTGGCAGAGGTCGAGGACGTGGCAGCCTTCTAGATTAGGAGCGTCTAGTGCGGGGTCTGTTCCGCCCCATGTGTATGAGATGAAATGACCTGGAGATCCTAACGCGACGGTGTCTACAGGTACCGTTCACATCCTTGACCATCCTGCTTCTGTGTTATTCGATTCTGGTGCTACGCATTCTTTCATCTCTTTGGATTGTGTGCATCGTCTGCATGTTGATTGTCTAGTTGCATGTGAACTGTTTGTTGTTAGACTGCCTAGTGGAGATAGTATTGTAGGGGATCGTGAGATTAGATATTTTCTACTGAGCATCGCGGGGAGGGATTGGTCTTCTAATCTGATTGTGGTAGACATTAAGGATGAGAATTTGATTCTTAGTGAGGATTGGCTGGATCGACATGGGGCGATCATGAATTATAGAGCGAGGACCATTTCGATGCTAGCTTCTGAAGGTACTTAACATTCCTTTATGGGATGCAAGCAGCGTAGCCAGAGATTCTGAAAGCAGTGAAACTCCTTCGAGGGGGTTGCACTGTTACTGGTGTTATACTTTGAGATGGGAAAAATGGGGAGTTGAGCTCTCGTCTATTCGGGTAGTGAGTGAGTATCCTGACGTATTTCAAGAGGAGCTACCGGGTTTGCCACCAGACCGTGAGGTTGAGTTCACTGTTGATTTAGAGCCGGGTGCGGCTCCGATTTCAAAGACGCTATACCGCATGGCGCCTGCCGAGATGCTTGATTTGAAGAAACAGTTGGGAGAGTTGCTAGACATGGGGTATATTCATCCGAGCGCTTCGCCTTGGGGCGCACCAGTCTTGTTTGTGAACAAGAAGGATGGGTCACTTCGTCTATGTATCGACTATTGGGAGTTAAACAAGGTGACCATCAAAAACAAGTATCCGCTCCCGAGGATTGACAATTTGTTTGACCAATTGCAGGGAGTGATGGTGTTTTTGAAGATTGATTTAAAATCGGGGTATTACCAGCTCCGAGTGAAGGACTCCGATATTCCGAAGACGGCCTTCCGGACGAGATATGGCCACTACGAGTTTGTGGTTATGCCGTTCGGGCTAACCAACGCCCCAGCTATGTTTATGCAACTAATGAACAAGGTCTTTATTGAATATCTCGATAAGTGTGTAGTCGTCTTTATTGATGATATTCTATTTACTCGAGGAGTGAGGAGGAGCATGCACGTCATTTACATATCGTGTTGGGAATCTTGAGAACTCAGCGCCTTTATGCGAAGTTCTCAAAGTGTGAGTTTTGGTTGCGTGAGGTTATTTTTCTCGGCCACGTGATCTCGGCCGAGGGTGTTCATGTGGACCCACACAAGATAGAGGCAGTATTGGATTGGGCGCCACCCAAGAACGTGAAGGAAGTCCGCAGTTTTCTGGTTTTGGCCGGGTATTATCGTAGGTTTGTCGAGGGATTCTCTAAGCTCGCTCGACCGCTTACTCAGTTGTTGCAGAAGTCAGAGAAGTTTGTGTGGTCAGACGAGAGGCAATAGAGTTTCTAAGAGTTGAACGAGTGGTTGACTATCGCTCCTGTCTTATCCATACCGTGCGGTAATGAGGGCTTTTCAGCTTATAGTGATGTATTGGGCCAAGGACTTGGATGTGTACTCATGCAGCACGGGGATACGATTGATGTGCTTCCCGTCAGTTGAAACCGTATGAGTTGAACTATCCTACACATAATCTTGAGTTGGCTGCAGTTGTGTTTGAGTGGAAAATTTGGCGTCATTACTTGTACGGCTCGTCGTGTCAGATTTTCACTGATCACAAGAGCCTGAAGTATATTTTCACACAGAAAGAATTGAATATGAGACAGAGAAGGTGGTGGAGTTAATTAAGGATTACTATCTCGAGATCCTTTATCATCCGGCAAGGTAAATGTGGTGGCAGATTCTTTGAGTCGGAAATCGGTATCACTTCGGGTACTTGAGTTACTCACGGCCCAGCCAGGGCTCCAGCGAGAGTTGAAGGGGTTGAGTATTGAGGTTGTGCTACCAGGGAGTACTGGGAAGTTGCGCGCTCTTGAGATCTCTTCGTCTCTGGTCGACAACATTAAATCGAGTCAGTTAGAAGATCCGATGTTTATTCAACTCCGTGAGAATGTGGTGAAGGGGAAGTCCCCGGGATTCATTATTCATGAGAATGGTATGTTGAGATTCCAAGGTCGGTTGTGTGTTCTGAACGACTTGGAATTGAGGCAGGGTATTATGCGAGAGGCTCGTGCGTCACCTTACTCAGTCTATCCGGGATCTAGTAAAATGTATAAGGATTTGAAGAAGAATTTCTGGTGGAATGACATGAAGAATGAGGTAGTACAGTTTGTGGCTAAGTGTTCGACTTGTCAGCAAGTCAAAATCGAGCATCAGCGGCCAGCCGGGTTGTTGAAACCCCTTCCCGTTCCGGAGTAGAAGTGGGAGGACATCTCTATAGATTTTGTCACAAATTTGCCAAGGACGAAGACTGGAATGAACATGGTGTGGGTGATCATGGATCGACTGACTAAGTCAGCACATTTTCTGGGTATCAAAAACACTTGGGGTCCATAAAAATTGGCTCGTATTTTTATTGCGCAGATCATGAGACTTCATGGTACGCTGAAGACTATTATTTCGGACAGAGATGGTCGGTTTGTTTCGCATTTTTGGCAGGCGGTACATAAGGCATTGGGGACACATTTGCATTTGAGTACATATTTCCATCCTCAGACCGATGGACAGTCCAAGCATACCATTCAGACGTTCGAGGATATGTTATGCGCGTGTGCGCTAGACTGGAGTAGTGATTGGGAGGAACATCTAGCCCTGATCGAGTTTACTTATAATAATAGCTGGCATGCATCGATTAAGATGGCACCGTATGAGGCGCTTTATGGTCGATGGTGTCGATCACCGATATGTTGGGATGAGCCGTCCGATTTAGTTGTCACCAAGCCGGATCTTGTGTTGGAGATGAGGAAGAAAGTCAAGTTGATTCGAGAGAGGATGTTGGCGGCTCAGAGTTGACACAGGTCTTATGCGGATGTTAGGCGTCGACCCTTGTAGTTTGAGGTAGGGGATCATGTCTTGTTGAGAGTCTCCGTCGAAGGGAGTTTTCCATTTGGGGAAAGGGGAAGCTTAGTCCAAGGTATATTGGACCTTTCGAGATATTGGAGAGAGTTGGCGAGTTAGCTTACCGTTTGGCATTACCTTCGTCATTGAGCCATGTGCATAGGGTATTTCACGCTTATCAGTTGAGGAAGTATGTTCCAGACCCGACTCACGTTATTGACTTCGGGGATGTGGAGATCGAGAAGAATGTTATGTTTAAAGAGATGCCGGTGAGGATTTTGGAACATCGAGATAAACAGTTAAGGCACAAAACCATTCCCTTGGTTAAAGTGCAATGGTAGAGGCATGGAGTATAGGAAGCAACGTGTGAATTGGAGGAGGATATGCGTGCGAGACACACTGACCTTTTTTATTCTTAAGTTTCAGAACGAAACTTCTTTTTAGAGGGGGAGAATGTAATATCCATACCTTTCCATTTTTAGCATTTTTCATTTTTGATGCTTATCTATTTTTATCGACTCGCTTGTAACCGTTTCGATGTTTTCTATTTTGTTCTTGGAGTATTTCCATTTGGACGAGTTTCAGAGATGTTTTTACGTAATTTAGCTTTATGTTATGTTTTGTTGCATATATGTTCGATTCTTGTAAACTCGTTCGATCTCGTTGTTTCTTTGTTTCCATGAGTCCGTATGGTTGAGTTATTCATGTTGTGAGTTTCGGGTTGATGATCCAATGTTGTATCTTGATTTTCGGATGTTTGGGACGTTTTGTAATTTTCTATAAGTTTAGGGAATTTTATCTTCTTTATCGTATTTCGAATCCCCCGGTAGTCGGAATTTTATTCTCTTTCAGCACTTAGCTTTGTCGTCACGAATCCTCATATTTGTGTTTTTAGATTCTGTCCTTGCGTTGCGTTTCTAATTCATACCTTCCTCGGCAGTGAATTGCACTCAGCAGTACTGGACTGCTGCATAAATAACGCACACTGCTTATGATTTCCTGCGTACGCTATCAGTGTGCAGTTAACGCACGCTAACTCTTAGTTATAGCATGCGTTAACGTCTTCATCATTCTGGACAGTAGGTTTTGGACTCAGAATCCTGGGTTCCGACTATCAGGTAGTGCGCGCTAAGCTTTCGTAGCGCACGCTAATGACTAGCAGGTTGCGCGCGCTAAGCTCATATAGCGCACGCTAGCGACACCGGGCAGAAGCTACTGGTCTACTGGTGAACCGGTTATCGCATGCTATCTTTAAAGATTAGAGCACGCTAATTATATGTATTATAAATAGGACAGCAATACACTTTTTCTGTCATTTTTCTCCTCTTCTCATCCATTGGATGATTCCGGCGATTTTGGGGCGATTTGTGGAGAGTAATCCATGGAGTTCCATGATAGACCAATTATTGAGTTCCAAACATAGTACATCATCATCTTAATCCATCTTCTCCACTTTAATCCAAGGTATTTTGGCTTGGAACCCTACCTTTATCCATTTTGGGGGGTTTCCGGGATTTATCTAGATTAACTCAAATCATTCGTTTATGTTGTGATATTTCTTATCAATTACTGTTGTTGGGAGATTCCCAATCCGTTTCCGTTGTGTTTAATACATGGATTTTTGATTCGGGGAGGAGGTTTTGTGAAAACCCTCGCTCGTATTTGTCGTCCGTGTATGTTTATGATTGTTGGTCGGGGTTGTGGGCGTATTCCGTTCGATTATTGTTATCGTTTAGGACTGCGTTGTGTTAATCCCTCGTGTAGGAACGGTCGTGTTCCCTCTGGGTCATTACTAGTCGTTGCTCATTCCCGTTTCGTCGAAGATGTCTCAAAGGCAAGTACTTTACATTTGTTTGCATATTCTAGTATTTGACATATTGCTTCCCGTGTATGTTGTGGATGTGAATGTGTAGGTTCACACAGGGATGGTCTGACGGGCCCTCTGGGGATACGTAGCTCCGTGTGTATGCGTATCACGAACTGGAGTTAACCACCCAGGGATGGTTCGACGGGGCCTCTGCGGGGTATGGTGGCCGTGAGTCTCGTACCAATGGTTAACCTTTGAAATATTTTTTTGGAGAACTGTGTTTTGTGCTCGTGCACCGTAATATTCCGGAATATAAATGTTTTCTAAAATGATTTTGGCGCATATTTCATCTGATTAGAATGGTAGTTCAAATGGATTGTACTTGCACTAGCAGTTGTCGCTAACCCCTTAAATGGGGGAAATACTTTAGTATTTCAGGTACAGGTCTTGGAGACGAACGAGCATATGTGCAGTACGAGTATGATGGGCAAGAGTGATTCTGTTCAATGGTCGTTCGTTGGTATCAAGTCTTTTACATTTTATTAATCATGTTATTGCTTTAGTACTCGAGTACTTCTTTCCTTTGAACATTTTAATTGTTGTGTACCCGATTTGGGATTGATTTGATGTTGAATTGCACTGTTGAGCTCGGTCTACTTATTTTGTAAGTCTAGGATCGAGAAGTCATTCGTATGTCGATGATGTTTATCACCGTTGTCATGTCGAGTTTGTGTGTTAGCTTGGTGGATTCCAAACGGTGGGGTCCATGGCTCTGTAATATACCTTGAACGTCTTGGGGGTGTTACACCTTCATCCACGAAAAAATATCAGCCTTTTTCTCAGGGGTTATGGTGTAAGCTGCTTTAGTCATTTTGTGTTTCCCCTCCCCTTCCTTCAACCATAAATGTTTTCTAATGTTCATTTCTTTTAAACCAATGCGTGCCTTAGGGCCGTCTTTAGTCTTCCCTTCCCAACATAACACTATACCGACAACACTTTCACAAACATTTTTTCTATGTGCATCACATCTAGGTAGTTCCTAGTCAACAACTTACTCCAATAAGGTATATCCCATAAAATACTTTTGTGGGACTAGTACTTATACCTGGTCGGTCTTTCAGGAGTTGCCGCTTCTATACCAGGATGGTTGCTCAACTGCCCATAATTATACTCATTTAGCACAGCCAAAATTTCCTCACCAGTCCACTCCCTGGTGGATCACAAACCTCTTCAGTCCCATCAAATGCTGCAGCATCCATACGCCAAACATGCATCCTCTCAAGCCATAGACGGTGATGCATTCTGATAACCTTCCAACAATGATACCTTGCGCGGTCTACATTCAAGCACACTGGACATCCTCTATATCCACTAATAACATATCCAGACAGCATCCCATATACAGGAAAATCACTGATGGCACCGGTACACATAGCACGTAAGTAGAACATCTCATGTGAGTAATTGTCGTACGTCGGATGACCTTGCTCCCACAACAACTTCAGATCCTCTATCAAAGGTATCAAATAAACATCAATACACTTTCCTGGTTACCCAGGGCCAGGTACTAAGACATAACATATTATACTTCTTCTTCATGCACATCCATAAAGGAAGGTTGAAAGGAACTATTACCACCATTCACATACTATACGAAGAGTCATGTTGCCAAAAGGGTTGAATCCATCAGATGTAAGTTCGAGTCTTACATTTCGGACATCTAATGCAAAATCTGGAAACTCCCTATCTACATGCTTCCAATCCTCTCCATCAGAAGGGTGTATCATAGTATCCTCGTCAGTGACGCGAGGCTCGGTGTGCCATCTCATCACCTTGGCTGTGTGAGTAGACATGAAAAGCCTCTCCAATCTATCCTTCAGAGGGAAATACGAAAGAACCTTCATAGCTTTCTCTTTACCAGAAGGAGTGAACTTATACCTATCTGTGTCACATACCGGACATCTCTTTAGGTCTTCATTAGGCTTTCCCCAAAATAAAGCACAATTATATATGCATACGTGGATCTTGACGTATGACAGCCCAAGACCTTTTAGGATACGTCTTATTTTACTGTGATTATAGGAAGATGATGACCTTCTGGGAGCATTTTCCCTGTAAGTTCCAAATAATAATCCACAGCTTTAATCGGTGTTTTGTTCTCCACCTTGACTCTCATAGCCTCTGTGACAATATCAAGAACCGTCATGTGACAACCAGGGTAAAGAAGAGTCTGTTGGAGATGGATTGGCTTGTTGTATCTATCAATAGAAATAGTGTTAACGGGTATCAGTGTAGGCATTCAGATGACTGGTTGATCAGTTATATGGTATTCTTGACGTTCAGCCAATACGTCCCTCTCGTAATAACCAAACATCATCAGTCAACCTTCTTGTGGGGTCATTGGATGTGCTACCACTGTACTGTCTATGATCATGGGGAATAATTGAATTTGATCTTTCACCGTGGTAAATACAACATGTGTATTTATCCCAAAATACATTCTTTTTCAAGTGCTCCCATACGACATCAAGTGTAAAATGGTACATATTGGTGCAATATATACGTTTATTGCATGGACAGTAATGAATTATACTATAACTATCATGCTCCTTCACAAATCGAATAAACCCTCTCATTCCACTATGACTCTTGGATCCCATTTTTGTAGACCAATCCAACTTTTATCTATCCTATAACAAAAACAACAACAATATTACACAATCATAATTCGTATTTATCAAGAACATACAAAAATTATGACTACAATCATCATAGCACGAATTTAAGATGTCAAACCCATATATATACATATTATTCAGAAAAATAATACTTGATCATATAATCATAACTATATATATATATATATATGTTGCGATATTTCTTTACACGCAAGTGCACGTCATCGTTTACAAGTAATAAAGTGATAAGTAGAGTATCGTTCCCACGAGGACTGAATCTCTAACTACCGATTTTTTCGTATTCCAATTTTATCTGAACAATCGAATTTGGGATTTGTGATTAATAACTGAAAGAATTACTAAAAGACTAGTAGAAAACAATATCTTGGATAAAAGAAATCAAATGATGAATAAGTCTAGGGTTCTGAATCCACCTTAGTTTATCCGAATTTACTCTCGATTAACCGTAATAAATAATTTTCCCAATTTATTGAAGGCGGAGATTGCTAATATATTCTACCGCCTCTCCCGAGGTCAATAGATTTATCTAAAGGCGAATAACGCACTCTATCCCTAGGTGAATTAATTCGTCGATAGGCAAAAAGCATGAAATCTCCTAAAGGCCACGTAGTTCCTATGAGTATATTCCTATCTCACAGAATAAAACGGTCCTCACCAATAGTTCCTCACCAAATCTCCTCTCCCGATTCGAAGTGAATGATTAAATCAATACAACTATTGGCCAGATAATTTCAAGCATTAAACATAATTGGGAAAACTCAATAAAAAGGTAATAAATTGGATAATCTCAATCAATTCGTCAAAACAAAGGTTTCATCAAAACCCTAGATTAGGGCTTTAGCCTGACATACTAAAAACTGAAAATACAGAATAAATAAACGAAGGCATAAAATTCAAACGCAGATGAAGCTCGGATTCCTCCGTTCTTCAGCTTCCGCCTTCTGCCCTTGAAGTCTTCTGCTTCCCACTGGTCTTCTGCCGTCTCCAAGCTTAATCTCTAAAATATTCAAGATCCAAAGATGATTTTATTAGGGTCTTAAACCCTATTTATAGCTCAACATATCCTCTAAATCGCGTCCGTATTAGTTGGTCGAAAACTGGCTTCGAAACAGCCCAAAATCCGCGCGGGCATACAAAAACCGCTAAGTGTGTCGCGGCTCACTAAACCTGTGCCGCGGCACATCGCCTTTAGCCAATGCTCGGCGTTAATTAATTCATCGTGCGCGGCTCACCTGGGGCGGCCGCGCACAGTACAGTTACTCGCCTTGGTGGGTGTCTTCCCGTGCCGCGCTCGGCTTCCTTGTGCCGCGGCTCGAGTCCAGATTTGCTTTCGCCGTTTTGCCTCGTTTTAGCTTCCGGACTTCAATTTCCTGTCAATCATACAAAATTAAGGCATTAAAAGCTCATTTAGACGATTTCACTCTCCAAAATACTACAAAATAATGATAAATAAGCGTATAAAAAATACGCCTAACAAATACCCCCAAACTTGAGCCTTTGCTTGTCCTCAAGCAAAAAGAATTAAATTCAATAAAAGAATGTCGTGAATCATCGTGCAACTCATAGTGTTCAACCTAATCAATACTATCCTGTAATTCTCTCTAAATAATACGAGTGTCGTAAAAGCGAGCTGCACTCAGAATAATGATTCCGCAAAGTAATCAAGTTCAGTCCTAATCACTCGTTCATGAAGAAAATCCAGCTCAAAGATTAACAAAACGTGAGTCAAATCAACCGTCAATATGAAAGGCTAACACAACCAAGCTAGTTCGTCCCATTCCACAGTCGAAAGGCACAATTTTCACGAGTTTCATAACAATTAAACCTCGGACAGTGTTCCCTTATATATATATATGCTCAAGAATTTGATTCGAGTCGACCACTAGGTTAGGATCTCGGGATGTTTCATCGGGATAATCCTAGGGTGGAACTTCCATTCTCATGTATTAGGAAACCGTTTGACGTAAAAGACACTCATGGGGCACATGGATGCTTCTAGTTACTAAGTTCCGTCTACAATGGAGAAACAACTCGAATATATAATTTCCGCATGTCCGAATCAAGGTTGCCGTTTTACGCGAGAGTAAGCAGTGGTCACGCGAATACCCCCGGTTACTAGGCTCCCTATCATTGGCACATGTGAAATATCTAACTCACTAGTCTAATCAGGGTCGTCGTTTTACGCGAGAGTAAACAACGGGTCACGCGAATGCCCCCGGTTACTAGACTTCCCATCATAGAACACATTATCTCGACTTTTGGGAAAAACTGACCGACTCTAAACTCAATCTAAGTGCCAACACGACTGAAGAAACAGTACGACTCACTATCCGGAAAATGTAGCCAAACGTATTGACGGTGATTTTAAAACAAGTATGTATCGTCTCTTATCTGCCAAGACCTCTACAATCACGAAAAATTTCGGACCTAAATGAATACTAAGCAGAACAGAAATAACTGACTACAACTCGACTAGAACTCGACCGCTTCTTCAGAGAGAAAAAACAGTGTCGTAACATCAGTATCACACAAATAGAAGCACGAAAAATTCACGAATAAAGAAAGACTAAGACAAGCAAGGCTATCTAAAAAAAATTTTACGCAAGGTAATGAAAAGTGCAACGAAATAAAGTACAGCAAGAAAATAAAGTCCAGCAATGAATGTAGCAACTGAAAGTAAATCACCCCCCAAACTTAGGACGTACATTGACCTCAATGGACAAAAATGATATGCAATAAAAGTAAAAGGTCAAGTATTCCCCTCCAGTCTGCTCAGGAGCTGGTGCCGGCATCGTCCGGTGAGGAGGGTGGTGTGGCTGGCCGGGCGGGCGCAATAAATGGCCCGTCGGGATGCATGATGTGGGCCGTCCATGCGGCGAGGTGCTCCTGATGATAAGCATCCCTCGCAGCAAGACGCGTCGCCTCTCGTCGGCTGGCCCGGCGGGCCTGCTCTCGCATCTCGGCACGGACGGTAGCAATAACACTCTCCCGCTCCGCCCGCTGCTCCTCCCGCATGGCAGCCATCAAGCTCTCTCTCTCTCCTCATCTCATCTCTCTCTCCTCGTCTCCTCTCTCAGCTCCTCTCTCTGTCTCCTCAAATCCTCCCGCAGCCCATCAAACAACTCCTCCAACCTCGCTCTATCGGGCTGCGGGCCGGCATCTCCATGCGTCAACAAAAGCGGCTCGGGGGATCCCTCGTGGGCCTCCTCTAGCAGAAATCCTCTCCCCCGAGCGTGCGCTGGCGCTACTCCCCACTGGTCAAAGTGCGATATGATGCGGTGGTCGATCGGGGCCTGGAAGGCAAGCATCGGCTCGTCGTCTGACCAAGTCAGCCCCGTCTGCCGGCATAAAGCGCAGATGAGGGAGGGGTGCTTCAACCCCGTCTTGGCCCCCCCTGGATACTCTGGAAGATAGATCGGACCAGGATGGGGGCCACATCGAAACGCAGCCCGGAAGTGATAGCAAAAAGTGTCCGGGCGCGGGAGAGAAAGATCAGACGGACCGGGAGGTGGGGTCACGCGTGCGCAGATAAAATATAGCCAGCACGCCCGAGGCCGAGGCGCGAGCTCAAGTGAAAAGTGGAAGAACTCGTGCTCGCCGCTCCTGGGCCGGTATCGGCTGTGCAATGGTCTCAAGCAGGCCTCCTTAGTAAGGCCGGTCATCACTCGGTCATAGTGACTCACAACCACCGGAAACCCAAAAAGCCTCCGAATAGCGGCCGTGGAGAAATCAATCAGAACCCTGACGTCGACGAGTCCGAGACTCTAAAGACGGCAACGTATGCCCCGCCCGAATGTGCTTCAGGCAGCTGGCGTAAAACTCTGGACGATCGAGATAACCGCCGCTCGGGAGGTGCGGTAAATCAGCCCACCCCATCTCGTCAATCATAGTGAGCAATTCGCCCCGAGGAGCCGGAGTAAACCCCTCTCTGGAATAAGTGGTCGTGGCGATCTTTTCATTGAATATCTTGTGAATTTCGGGTCCGAAATTGGTGCCCCTCCGCCTCGGCCCGACCACGAGAGGTCTCCCCTCGAGTAGGGGATGACTCGGTCCTAGCTCGCTTGCTCAGCTTCTTTGTTCGCGCCATAATCAGTCCTGAAAAGTACAACACGAGGGTTTATTCACGCAAAAATAATAACACTGATCTATGCTCGGCTAAGGATGTCCAAATGTAAATTCGAATTTAAGAAAATAGCGCATACGTGAGAGAAGGATGAAATTGGACTTAAACATTTAACCCGGATGTAAGGGTTGGGCTTGTCAGAATTCAAAACGTATACGTTGCACGAAAATTCAAAACGATTGCTTTTCCAAAGAAAATTTTTCATTTAGGCAATTTATCAAACACCTTGAGGGCACAAGTTTACTTGAAGAATAAACATAGTTATAGCTCGATTCAACCCCCAAAAACCGAAACATAATTCAATCATCATCAACTCAACACATTCAACTCATTGATATTCCAATTTAACCATGAAAAATTGATTAAAACTACCATGTTATTCCCTAACCCATCCTAGAAATTTCGAAGGAGAATAAGCATGTTCCATTCATCCAAAGCATAAACAACTTCCAAATATAAACCATAAGTGGTTAAAGATTAAAGATTGAAACGTACCTTTTGAAGATTGCAAGAAGAAATCGCAGGAAAAAAAAATGGAAGAAGTTGGTCGGCCGGTTCGCGCGCTGGGGAGGGAAGGAGAAAGGAAGAGAATAATACCTGGGTGCTCGGCCGATTGTGAATTATAAGCTACCAAGCCTTTTCAGATTCCGCATAGTGTGCCGCGGCATAGCTAAAGTGAGCCGCGGCACAGGGTACAGTCCCTTTTACCTGTGTTTTTGTTTTGTCGTGTGCCGCGGCACAGATTTCGTGTGCCGCGGCTCAATGCTCAAGTGTGCCGCGGCTCATTTATGCCGTGCCGCGGCACAGGGTACAGTTGGTTTAGCCTCCCCGTGCGATTGATGTGTGACGCGGCTCACAATACCTGTGCCGCGGCTCATACTTGATTTCTTCCACAGGACTTTCTGCACAGAATTTTGAGAAGAAGACGTTAAAAGCGAGAGGCAGAAGCAAATTTAAGCACAAAAAATGATGAAAAATAAGAATCACGAAAGAAATGCAAAAATCTACAACTACGAACTCGGGTTGCCTCCCGAGAAGCGCTAAGTTTATAGTCTTCAGCCGGACCTATTGGACAACGTTAGTTCGCTTTTCGCAAACTCCATTTGGTTTCCGCCCCGTTCATCGAACTGTTCATATTTTTGTTAAAATTATGACCATTGGTCATTAGCGGTTCGACTTTCGGTTCGGTCATCAAATGTTGTTTGCGAAAAGGTTTCGACGTGAGTAACTTCCCAAAACACCCAGTTTTTCCATGACTAATTGTCCGCTTGGCTTTCGGCTCACTCTCCTCCTTCACAAACGCACTCAAGACTGCAGCAGATTTTTCCTCATGCTCTAGGAACGCCACTCGGTCTACATCCTTCTTAAGACTTGGACCATTTAACACAAAATCTGAATTTTCCCAACGACGATTTTTTCGGTGCTTTCCTCTTTCAACAACATCCACACTTTCAATTTGTGACCCTTTATCAACACTTCCGGGACATGGGAACGATTTGAATACTTGAAAAGTAACTTGCTCGTCTTGGACCCTCAGAGTTAACTCCCCCTTTTCCACGTCTATAAGGGTTCGGCCAGTCGCTAAAAATGGTCGTCCCAAGATGATTGGAATATTTTCATCTTCCTCCATGTCGAGTACGATGAAATCGGCCGGAAAGATGAACTTGTCAACCTTAACTAATACATCCTCGATCACTCCCCTCGGATACTTTATCGATCGATCCGCCAATTGTAAGGAGACTGTTGTTGGCTTGGCTTCCCCAATATCCAGCTTTTTGAAAATCGATAGAGGCATGAGGTTGATACTCGCACCAAGATCGCATAATGCCTTATTAAACGAAAGATTCACCATGGTGCATGGTATGTTGAAGCTTCCCGGATCATTAAATTTAGGTGGGAGCTTCTTTTGAAGAATTGCACTGCACTCCTCTGTCAAGGCGACCATTTCAAACTCCTCAAGCTTTCTTTTCTTCGATAATATCTCTTTCATGAACTTGACGTAACTCGGCATCTGTTCCAATGCGTCGGCGAACGGAATGTTTATGTGAAGCTTTTTAAACACATCAAGGAACTTAGAAAATTGTTTGTCCGCCCTTCTTTGCTGTAATCTCTGCGGAAACGGAACGGGGGACACACATGTCTTCGAGTTATCCGGCTTCAAATCCTTCGACTCCTCTAGCTTTAAATCCTTCTCTTCCTCAATTTCCTTCTTCTCTTTACCCCGCTGGCGGTGATCCAAAGACCTCTTTCCCGCTTCTCAAGCCGATTGCGTTTAGACTCTCTCTAGATTTGTCTCTGTTGTACTCGGCAATGCTCCTCCGGACGAGTCACAACACATTAGCAATTTGGCCCATTTGGACCTCCAAGTTCGAATGGAAGCAGAATGATTTTGAAATGTAGCTTAGACGGGTCATAAATTGACTCGTATTTGCCGCCAATTTTGCAAGTGCTTCCTCGAGAGACACTTTGGGAGCGGGAGGGGCCGCCGTGATTCTCGCGAACGGGGCCGGTGTGAGTTCTGTCCGTTTCTCCATGAAAAGTTAGGATGATTGCGCCACCCCGGATTATAAGTGTTGGAGTACGGGTTATTCGGCCGATTCCCATTTCCTACGAATTGAGCCTGCTCCATCTGATTTTGCTCGAACGGATTTCCAACTTGACATTCCACGCTCGGGTGTGATCCGTTACACCAATTGCATGTCTCTATGGTAACGGGGGCTGGTGCGTGCGAAAATGCCTGGAGCTGTTGTGTCAAAGCGGCGACTTGAGCTGACAAAGTGGAAATCGGGTCATTGCTTGAAACTTCCATGACTCTCTTCGGTGTCAATCTTTCTGATGGCCATTGGTATGCGTTTTCGGACATATCTTCCAAAAGCACGTGTGCCTCGGCCATAGATTTTCCCATGAAGGTCCCACCAGAGGCCGCATCCACGAGGGTGCGTGTAGAAGCACTCAAACCATTATAGAACGTATGAAGCTGAAGCCAATCAGGAATGCCGTGATGAGGGCATCTTCGCAGCAAATCTTTATATCGCTCCCACGCCTCGTGGAGCGATTCCATATCGTACTGACCAAAGGTGGTTATTTCGTTTCTCAACCTTGCCGTCTTAGCTGGTGGGAAAAATTTGGCAAGGAAGGCTTGCGCTAACCTCTCCCATGTTGTAATCGACCCCGGCGGTAAGGAATTTAACCAAAACTTTGCTTTATCCCTCAAAGAGAAAGGGAAAGCCTCAATCGGATGGCATCGTCGGTGACACCATTAGTCTTGAACGTATCGCATATCTCAAGGAAAGAAGCAATATGGGCATTCGGGTCGTCCTTCGGCAGTCCACAGAATGGGCTCGCCTGCACCATCTGAATAATGGCGGGCTTGATCTCAAAATTATTAGCTTGGATAGTGGGACGCCGAATTCCCGAAAAATTAGCGTTGACCTGCGGCATGGCATAATCTCGAAGAGCTAGTTCCGGTTGAACTTGCCGCACTTGGTTATCTCCTCCTTGGACTTCGATATTCTCGGCCATGTTGACCGTCGTCTGCAACTCTCTTTTCTCCTTTTTGTTCCTTCTTAGAGTGCGCTCGAGCTCGGTGTCCAAAGGTAGTAGGCCTTCGTTACCGAGTCTTCTCATGTACTACACGAAAGGTCCTGAAAGGAAAAGCAAATAAACGAAATTAAATACACAAAAATAAAAATAAAACGTTCAAATTAAGACTGGAAATACTTAAATCGATATTAGAAAATTTCAGTCCCCGGCAACGGAGCCAAAAACTTGTTGCGATATTTCTTTACACGCAAGTGCACGTCATCGTTTACAAGTAATAAAGTGATAAGTAGAGTATCGTTCCCACGAGGACTGAATCTCTAACTACCGATTTTTTCGTATTCCAATTTTATCTGAACAATCGAATTTGGGATTTGCGATTAATAACTGAAAGAATTACTAAAAGACTAGTAGAAAACAATATCTTGGATAAAAGAAATCAAATGATGAATAAGTCTAGGGTTCTGAATCCACCTTAGTTTATCCGAATTTACTCTCGATTAACCGTAATAAATAATTTTCCCAATTTATTAAAGGCGGAGATTGCTAATATATTCTACCGCCTCTCCCGAGGTCAATAGATTTATCTAAAGGCGAATAACGCACTCTATCCCTAGGTGAATTAATTCATCGATAGGCAAAAAGCATGAAATCTCCTAAAGGCCACGTAGTTCCTATGAGTACATTCCTATCTCACAGAATAAAACGGTCCTCACCAATAGTTCCTCACCAAATCTCCTCTCCCGATTCGAAGTGAATGATTAAATCAATACAACTATTGGCCAGATAGTTGCAAGCATTAAACATAATTGGGAAAACTCAATAAAAAGGTAATAAATTGGATAGTCTCAATCAATTCGTCAAAACAAATGTTTCATCAAAACCCTAGATTAGGGCTTTAGCCTGACATACTAAAAACTGAAAATACAGAATAAATAAACGAAAGCATAAAATTCAAACGCAGATGAAGCTCGGATTCCTCCGTTCTTCAGCTTCCGCCTTCTGCCCTTGAAGTCTTCTGCTTCCCACTGGTCTTCTGCCGTCTCCAAGCTTAAGCTCTAAAATATTCAAGATCCAAAGATGATTTTATTAGGGTCTTAAACCCTATTTATAGCTCAACATATCCTCTAAATCGCGTCCGTATTAGTAGGTCGAAAACTGGCTTCGAAACAGCCCAAAATCCGCGCGGGCATACAAAAACCGCTAAGTGTGCCGCGGCTCACTAAACCTGTGCCGCGGCACATCGCCTTTAGCTGAATGCCTGGGCGTTAATTAATTCATCTGTGCCGCGGCTCACCTGGGCTGTGCCGCGGCACAGAGTACAGGTTACTCTGCCTTCGGCTGGTGTCTTCCTGTGCCGCGGCTCAGCTTCCTTGTGCCGCGGCTCAGAGTCCAGATTTGCCGTTTTCGCCCGTTTTGCCTCGTTTTAGCTTCCGGACTTCAATTTCCTGTCAATCATACAAAATTAAGGCATTAAAAGCTCATTTAGACGATTTCACTCTCCAAAATACTACAAAATAATGATAAATAAGCATATAAAAAATACGCCTAACAATATATATGTGTGTGTGTGTGTGTTATACGTACACCAAGAAATCTTCAAGAAAACAAACTAATTCTTAAACATGTTCATAATCATCCAAATGGATATATTATATGCATAATATAATTATAATTGTTATTAAAGTTCAATAAACATACCTTCAATATGATTTCTTGAATGATCAAACTAGAGAAAATTATTGTTTTCCATGTTTTTATTTTGTAATTTTTGAGTGTATTGTAAATGGTGTGTTAAAGTGTTAGATGGTGATATATTCTGCACAAAAAAATACATAAGACTTTAGCCGACGACAAACCATCGGCTAAAGTCTAATAATCATCGGCTAAAGTCTCGTCATTGTCGGCTAAACTACAAAACTTTAGCCGACGACTAACATGACTTTAGACGACGACCAAAAGCAAAGCCATTGGGTAAACATCTTTAGCCGACAACTCAACAGTTTTCGGCTAAACCTTCATCCTTTAGCCGATGACATCCACCAGTTGTCGGCCGTTCTCCGGCTAGTCATCGGCTAAAGTGTTATTTTTTGTAGTGAAGCAACCGTGTGCAACGGTCGTGTCTGACGCCCTTGATATTTCATTTCCACAACTAATGTGTCCACCATCGTTGCACAAGATCGTCCACAATCGTATGCAGTGATCATGTTCAAGGTTGTTTCATGGCCAGGAAACTTGCCCATGATTATTGCACACGGTAGCATTCGGTTGTGTGCATTGGTTATGTCTAAGGCAGTTGCCATGTGCTAGAATATTGTTCGACCAGTTTTCTGATATGTTAATCATATTTTTAAAATCAGATGTCATGGCAGCATATTTTGATACATCACGATGGTCATTGGGAGCGATCGACATATGTATATGAGGACTCCTTTTTTATCTACGTCGACGCGAGAAAAATTAGTCATGCTAACCTCCTGGGGGTTATCAGAGAGGGTTTGGGCGGTCCAGATGAGTCCGATTACAAATTATGGTGCTTGACACACATGGTCAAAGGGCAGCAAAGTAAAAGTCCTATTGTGGGACGACACTGAGATACTTCGGTTTCTAGTAGAATACAAAGAGGATCATGAGGTCTATGTTGAGAACCATCCCCGAGGTTAATGTGGGATATTGTAGCTTGAGAGTAGAGCCTGACAACATATATTATGGCATGCCTTCCAAAGATTATCAATACGAGGAAGATGAGGAAGACAAGGAAGTTGAGGAAGGTGAGGAGGTGCATACATTCGAAGACGAAGATGAAGATTGTTGTAAAGACTTGCTTGAGTCATTTTATACGGAGTTTCTTGCTTGGGTTCGCCAACCTGTCCAAACGGATAGGATTATGAGTCGTTGGAAATTCTCATCCGACCATCAGTATGCGAGCGAGCGAGAGCATCAACGTTGAATGCGTAAATGGGTCATTTAATTTCCCAACCCCATAAGTGCCCGGACTTTGGGTTGGGTCGAGAAGCCTCCACCTGTCACCGGTCAGCTAGAAGTGGGGTCCACCTTTCGGTCCAAGACAAATTTGAGGGCTGTATGAATGTATTATTTGGAGAATATGTTAAAGTGTATTACTGATCGTTCCGCCGATAAACATATAATGTTTCTCTGTAAGAGTGGGAAAAATAATTGTCAGCTAGGTTGTGTGCTATTAAGGGTGCAACCATTTAGAGAATTACTAAGTTGGACCTGGATCACAATTGGTACCCTCACTTGAACCGTGCTACTGCACGGTCGGTCACTTCTGAGCTTTTCGCCTATTATTTTACCAAAAGATTGACCGGCGAGGGGGTAAATTTGGGCCAAATGAGATTATTGCAGAGCTGCGTAGGAGTACGACATCAACATGCCATACAATTTTTCTCTCCGAATGAAGAATATAGCGATAGAGAATACATACGACGACTTTAATAAGTCGTATCAGAGGCTCCCATCTTATCTGTATTTGTTGAAGAAGCGTAATCATTGACGATTTATGACTTGCAGACGAATCGTGAGAGAGTACTTTGCCACGTTTTCGTTTCACTCAGACAGAGTATTAGGGCATTTGATATGTGCCCTCGGCCGATGATTATAGTTGACGGGACCCACCTGAAGGGAAGGAATAAAGGAACTTTATTTGAGGCCGTCACATTTGACGGGAACGAGCAAGTATTTCCTTTTGTAGTTGGTCTTGGTCCGATAGAGAACAATGATTTTTGGACTAATTTTATGTACAACCTGCATATACGCTACAATCTTGTGAGTGACCAACATAAGAGCATTCGGAATGCTGTTCGAGCTGTCTATCCGAATAAATTCCACTGATTATGCTATCACCATCTTGTAAGAAATCTGACCTCTACGGTGCTCATGCTATAGGACTCTTTAGAACTGCAGCATATAGGCACCGTGATGAAGTTTTTGAGAACTACTTTTCGGAGCTACATGTTGAAAGACCTGATGGGGCTCACAGGCGGCTTTATGAAATTGTGCCAGAGAGGTGAGATAGGTCGAAATGTCCGGTACGGCGTTATAACTTCTTGACATCTAATGTCGTTGAATGCTTTAATAATCATAAGTTGTTGGCGAGGCATTTAACTGTTTGCTCGTTATTGAGATATTTCGCCTAATTTTAGAGAATTGGTTCGATGAAGTAGGGAGAAGCTGCATCAAGATACCATGAGTTGACAATACACACTTTTGAAAAGCTCTCTAACCTTGTGCAAGCCCGTCACACTCTTACTGTTTGAGCTACCACCCCACATGTTTATAAAGTCGATGAAAACAGATATTTCTTATGAGGTCGACCTTCAAACCTGGACATGTTATTGTTGGGAGTTTTATTTGGATCAGATTCTATGATGTCATGTTGTTGACGCTATAATGTAATTGTTTTTCTCTAATATGCACATCATTTAATATTTTTGTCTATGTGTGTGACATAATTGTTTATTACAGGTGCACTGGTAATGTTTTGTGTATATATATGATTTCGTCAGTAGTTATTTCAATCAATAAGGCCTTGGAGAGACGTATAAGGAGAATATGAATCCAATACCACATACTGAGTGGAATGTCCCACTGGAGAGCTCATCTATCGTTTGCTTACCTCTAGAGGAAGTACGACAAGTTAGCCGACCAAGGATGAGTCGTGCACAGTCTGCTGTTGAAAATATGACCACACGTAGACGGCCTCAGGTGTGCGAGGGAACCAGTGACAATAGAAAATCTTGCTTAGCATTCATTCCCATATGTGGTGTGGATTTGAATATCCCTCCAGAAGAAAGTCAAAGAATGGATGGAGAACAAATGAGGTAAAAGCGCCGGCAGAAGAAGAGATGTAACATTTCTCGTAATGATGACCATGATATAAGGGGATATCCTTACCGTGAAACTTAAATTACTTGTATATTTTGATATTTGTGACTATCTAGAAACAATCATGTGCTAATAGTTTGATATTTGAGACTATCTATGTATTGATTCATTATTCTTATTATAAGTTGCGCTTGTAAATTGAAAAACATGATTTTATTTGAAATTTGATGCTTCCCTATGTAGTGCACACCACTACACCAAAAACAAGATATTGTGATATTGAAACTCGCTGGATTTGTGACTGCTAATGACAGTTATAACTTTGTGGCTGTTAAAAACAGTCATAAATACCAAACAGTGATCAATCCAAGTGTTTTTGACTGTTCATGACTGTCACACGAGTTGTGACTTCCTTGAGCTGTCATAAACTTTTCAAGAGTTGAGATATAAAAACCCTATTTCATGTGAAAACAATCTGATTACTCTCTCACTTATCTCAATTTCATTTTCGCACTCTGAATAATTTCGTCTCTCTCTCCCTCTTTCACAAATCGTAGAACCAGTTCTCTCTTGAAATTAATTATTCACTGCAAATTTCGATCTCCCTCTCTCTGAGAAATCTCTGATACAAATACTCATAAGTAAAAACACTCTCAACCAAAGTCGTCACACGCATACACCTATAAACACACACACCCCACCGCAACCACTGCAAAAGAAAAAAGAAAAATACGGCTGTGCGCAAACGGAGGGTAAGGGTTCAGTTGTCGGTGGTGGAAAGTTTCGATTCATGACCTAGGTTTTACAGTGGATCAAGCGTGACTGGGTGCTAGGGCTCTAATCAGATATGGACGAATTTGGAGTTACTCGACTCTTATTTTGGTTTGGGCTAAGTTTGGTTCTCATGACCTGGGACGTATTTTCTGGCAATGGTTCCAGGTTTCAGTATCGTTTTACTGATTATGTAATTTAAGGTTTGAAGATTTGAATCTAGTTGAGGTCAATTTTTTTGAAACGGGGTTCACTGGGCTCAAATGAGGATTTGGGTTTGATGATTTGATTGGGATTGACTTGATGTTGATTTTTGCAGGTTCATGTAGGATTTACATTTATGCACAATGAATGGTTATATGTATTTTGATATAGATACATATTTATGTGTTTGTTTATTGTGTCTATCTGGGTGTAGATAATATCCATAACTTTTAGATACTGTGAGGACTTTGGACACAAATGAACATGAGACTGGTTGTTTCCTTAATCTCGTATGCTACTAATGTATGTAAATCCAATATGACCTGCTTAATAAGTTTTGAATTCATATTCATGTACCGTAGCCTTTGATATTGGAATTAAATATGTATTGGATGGAGTAAAAGTCTTGCATAGTGTTTGCACTTGCAAATTACATTTCCCTAAAGTTCAATTACCAAAAGGAACTTTTGTTTCCTTTTCCCCATCTACTAAATGCTGGAAGGGAAATAGAATGTAATTTCAGTGTCTATTGTGCAAAGGTCACTTTTTTCAAAAAAGACTTGTAGTTTTCCATGGCATTCACTCTGAAAATGGGGCATCCATTTTCCTTTTTTGTTCATTTTACAAGTTTCATGTAAGGAGAAGTTTGAATGGCCTGTGGGCTACTCTTTTCAGGATTAACCTTTATGTTGGATATTCTTTTCTTTATCCTTGATGCAGGCATCTGACGGGTCATTTGTTAAAAGACCAGCTGCTAGCATGCTTAGTTCGAAGAAACCTTTTAATACAACTGTAAGTTATTAAATAACTCAATCATCTCTTCATGTTGATAGTGGTTAATTGGTAATAACATGATCTTATTATATGTGATGATACTTCATAGTTAAGATCTATCATAAGTACTATAATAAGATCACTCCTACAACAATTTTACGTTACGAGGCCCTGAGGAAGCTCCTTCCCGACAAAACATGATAGGACGTCCATTTTTCTTTTTCTCTATAATATTTCCGTCACTTCCAATTTTTTGATCTTCTTTCCTTGTATTAGGAACCAAAACATAAACTTGTTTAAAGGCTCGTCAAGTGGGAATACATTGTAACACGCCTTTGTTGTTTTTGCTCTTGATACAATTCTAACAGTTCTAACTGCTCCTATGTTTAATGGTCAACAGAAAAAGAATCCTTCCATGTCATAGGAATGTAGCCTGCCCCAGATGTAAGTATACCGTCATTATTTTTTCTTTTTTTCTTGAAAAAACTGATTTGTGAGTGTGAAAAAAACAAGAAAAAAGAAGCAAAAAATTGATTTCCCCCCTTTTTTTGCTTCCCTTCATATAAGCAGATAAATGTTCTTTACATGTAAATTGTGGCGGCGGTAATTTGATTGTCAAAGAAAGCAACAGAAGAGTTATTTATGAAGGTGATGATGATGTCGGAGATAATTCTGCGAGATACTTGAGTGATAGTTATTGGGGTTACGTTAGCACCGGAGACTTCATGGATGAACCTAATTATCAGAATACCCATTCCATCAGACATACGACTGCCACAAATTTATCCCAATTGTACACCACGGCACGCCTTAGTCCTCTCTCACTTACATATCTCCATTATTGTTTGGAAAAAGGGAGTTACAATGTGAGCCTGCACTTTACTGAGATACTCTTCCAAACGATCAAACATATTCGGGACTTGGAAGATGAATGTTTGATATATATACATCTAGTTTTCTTCCTCATAATTGAAACAGTTGAGATTATCATAATGCTACCCATAGCTTTATCTTAATTACAAAATACCCCCTCAATAGGTTGCACTTTCTAAAATATTTTGAAAGTTTTTTTTTGGTAATTATAACTGAAATTATATATATGTAACTTGTATTGTTTCTCTGACATTTTTTCATTTTTATATATTAGGAAATTTAGTATGGAAAGATTTTAATATTGATGAAGATGCTCGAGGAACTGGAAGGACGGTAGTTAAACATTTTAATGCCACAGTGCAAGATTGTAATAGTTATAAATTAGATTTTACTGGGCTAGCAAAAGGACGACACGAATTCCTAATCGAGGAGATTATGGTTCTCTTATAGCAGCAATTTTCGTTAATCCAAGTAAGTACTACCAATGATCTTTTATTTTTCTGTGTCCTTATTTTTCTTAAGCTTTACTAGCATAACAAAAGAAAGAAGTGATACTAGCTTCTATGTCGAAAAAATCATGCCATCGCCAACATTTAGTCGTTGACTAATATCCTTTCACCCAATATTCTCACTTTCTCAGCTCTCACCTAGAGGACATTATTGACATTAGATTTGGTCACTGCAAAAGTGGAACCGTTGCTTGCTAGGACTTCATGTTTAACACTATAGAGGCTGTCTGAAGAAGATTAGAAAAAATTATTATTAACAAATGGAAACCGTGTTTTTGAACAATTTATTGCCGAGTGAGCATGAATAGCCTTTTCGGGTATTCTTAATTGCATTCTTATTATTTTATCTCTGTCTCTCTCTCTCTCTCACTCTGTCTTTGTTTCTCATTTCCCATTTTAATGCCAGAACATTTAGGATTAATTGAAGTGACTTTTGTTCCTTCAGTATCTTGAATTGCAGGCACCCGAAATGCTTGCTTTGCCATTTAATGATTATTAATGCTGCATTCTGGTAAAAATGACTCACGATTCGCATTTCCTTGTTTTTGTTTAAAATACAGCATCATCTACTTATTCTCATCTGATTTCTTTCAACTTTTAGTGAGTCAAATCTTTAACTGTTTTTCACCATTGTGCAAAATAAAAATTATTTTTTCATGAGCTATCAAAAAAAGTGAATTTATTAATATTTTCCTTCTTATTGTATATTATTTTCACTTTTTGAAATTCTTTTTTGCAGGTGAGCCAGATGCCGAGTCTGCCAGTTTTGTTTATGGCTTCCGCTCAATAGTTAGTACCAAAGAAGATAAGATCCTGTACTACCCGGTAGTTTTTGTATCCAAGTAATAAAAAAGGATCTAAAATTTTGAATTTCAATTTAGGGAGCAACCGGATCTACAGTCGAGTTCCGGACATCATTGGAAAGTTATCGTGCCAGGACTTGAGTGGAGAGGCCCTCTAAAATATCATGCAGTTTTTTATTAGAGTTATCGGTATCGGATCGCCCGATTGCTATGTTATATTGTGTTAGTTTCTATTACAAATTTATGTTAATTTTCCTAATTTATGTTTATTTAAATTTTAAGGAAATGTAACGTTAGTGACTATGAGTTAATGTTTGAAGTGTGTTTCAAACCTAGGTTGTGGTTTTGTGTATACATTGTAAAAATTAGTTGGAGTAATATCTGAAAATATTGAGAAGTATGATTGGATTGCACTGTGACTTCATTGTGAAAAATTGCAGGTCAGAAAAAAATAGTTTCTTAAATATTTTTTTTTATTTTTCTTAACAACTGTGACTGCCGATAACAGATATATGTTATTGAAATCGTGACTAACTTGTGACTCTCCATGGAAGTCACGAAAGTTGAAATTCATGACGGCTAATAACTGTCACAAAAGTGAAAATTTGTGACTGCTAATGAGAGTCAAAAATGATATTTGTGACTGCCATGGAAAGTGGTATTGTAAAGTTATATAAATGAGGTTTTATCACTGTTTTGTGACTGTTTTTTATAGTCACAAAAGAAATTATGACTGTGTTACCCAAAATATTATCTGGAGATGATATGCTGGAATGGACGAGTAACAAACAAAGTGCGAGAGCACGTCCGTGAAGAAATAAATAACACAAGATTTGCCGGGGTTGTTAGTTCCGGGCTTGAATGCTCTCGCGAGATGTTATTAATATGAATACTAGTGAGTACAGATATTAATGCTAGAGTACAATTACAATGAGTGTAAAGACTCTAGTTATCTTAGCTATCGAGTGCTGAATATTGCCGGAAGAACCAGAGTTGGAGCTCTGTGAGTTCTTGTTACAAAGATGGAGAGTTCTCTGTATAGTTTGCTTTTGGCGTTGTGTGTTCATGTTGTAAACTCTGTGTGTGTTAACGTTTTTTCACTCTCCTTTGGCCACTGCTGGAGGCCTTCTATTTATAGGAGTAGAGATTGCTAAGTTCCCCTTGTCCATTGTGGGCGACCGCCGTTTCCTGTATTTAAATAAGGTGGGCGATCGTCCCAGCACGTGGGACTGTTTCCTTAGAGTCTGCAGCTGCTGCTGGCAGCCAGATCCACGAGCCAATGAGGAGGCAACAGGTTCCTCTTCTCACTGTCTTGGGTGGTCCCACCTTAGGACCTTTCGGCGGGTCTATCGGTTGGTGAGGCCGTCCTTATCGCTGACAGCTGCTGATGGGCTGGAGTAGGGCCTGTTCTCGCGGCGCCTTTTGCGGATCTGCACGTGGGTCTTCACTCGAGCCTCCTATCTCCGCTGTTCATTATGGTGCCACCGGTTGTCGAGCCTCCTATCTCCGCTGTTCCAATGGCGGAGGGGTCCTCGGCCTCAGCGGCCTTCCTAAAGACTATGGCGATCGCTGATGCCGAGACTCCGCGGGGCAAGCCCTATTTCGGCCGCGACCCCGAGAAGGTCGCAAGGTAAGACTGGTTTGATCTTTCTGAGTTAAGCTACTTGTGCAGAGTGCATACTAACTCCTTTGTTTTTTGTTGCAGGGTCCGCCTTGCCGATCTGAACACCTCGCCGATGGTGCTGGATTTCTTGGCGAGCAAGTCCCCGCGCGAGCCTATTGACGTCCCTTCCTACATCTCCCGGGCCATCTCCTCTCTTCCGAAGGCTTAGATGACCGAACTGGACGCGATTGCGCGCCGGCGGTCTGGAGATGCCATGAAGGCGACACTTGACCTGACCCTCCAAGCGGCGACGATGGCCGCTCAAGCTGTTAAAGATTATGAGGGGCGGCCCTCTACTGCTCGCCTCCATTCGGATCTTGAGGCTGCTCGGAACCAGAACGCCGAGTTTGCCGATAGGATCGTGGCCATGGAGAAGGAGTATGCTGAGACGGCCAAGCGAGCTAAACAAGATCTTGACCTGATGAGGCAAGAGCTCGACCGGTCCCGGCCGGTGGTCTATAGGATGCGCGACCAGATGACGGAGGCTTGTCGGTTGCACGCGGCCTCACAGGAGGAGGTGACCGGGATGAAGGCGGTGGTGGATCGGCTAAATGGCGAGATGTAGTCGTCGAAGGGGGAGCTGGACGCCAAGGTAGCCGAGCTCAAGGATGCATATAAGACAGCCGCGGGGCTGAAGGAGAAGTTGGAGGCGATCGAGACCAATCCCTACCTCAGCGTGGAGTACGTCGGCGAGTTCGCATATTACATGGATTACGCCGACGCCATCCGTGCTGCCAAGAAGGGAGGGCTCGAGGTCGGCCCTCTAATCGAAAACTTCAAAGCCTACGTGCTTGAGCATCCTTTGCAGCCGGACTTCTCTCTGCTGATCCTTGACCTCACCGACCTCGGGATCGATCTGAGCTGGTATCCGTCGCCAGACAAACTTGTTTATCTGGAAGTCGGTGAGGAAGCACATGCCGATCCATCTGCTGGGGGCGAAGGCCAGGCGGGGGGTGGCCTGAGTGAGACCGATGTCAATTTGTTTTTCCTTGTAATTTTCAGTTTCTTCTTGTTTTGCCTTCGGGCGTGTATGTATAAACCATTTGAATGGAATAAAATATGTTTTTTACATCTGACTCTTCATTTGTACGATCGCCTCTCTGAATGTTTGCATTCAAATTTACACAAGTGTTAATACAATTGCACCTGATGCCTTGTTTGTATGATCGCCTTATCTGAATGTTTCGCATTATTTCGACTTTGCACAATTATCTGAATAGATCCGAATGCATTGGTACACTTGAAATTCTTACTTGCAAATTTCTTGAACAAAACCGATCGTCACGTGTGTGTTTGAACAAAGTCGATCGTGTGTGGTTCCGTCCTCCTAATCGCATGTATGAATAGCTTCGCTTTGCCCCTTGTTTTTGTTTACTTAGCGAAAGTAAGGGAACGAAAAAAATACGTTTGGTTAGCTATCTTTAGTTTGTTTCTTGCGATCTTCAATTTTGTTGATTCCTCGAGGGAGACCGAATATTTTGACCTTGAGGAACCGTGCACGGTCGTGGAGTTCGATGGACCGATCTCCATGACCGTGTCTTATGCGCGAAGGACATTCCACATGTAGGTCTGTCTCGCGACTCACTTTATTGTGAGGGTCCTCCGTTAGGCTGTGCCCACCTCGTATTTAAACGGGGCGTCGTCGGATTAATCGACTCCACATCTGTGGCTTATTAGCACTTTTCTACCTCGGATCGTCATGTTAGATGGAAATCCTCGACGGTATATGTTGTGACGCGGGTAGGGACGCGTCGCCTTGTCCGGGTCCATCACGGTAGATGATGAACCTTTGAGGCCGAGCGAGCGTGTCTACAGATTTGTTTGGAGGGTCCTTCGGCTATGCCCACCTCGTATTTAAACGAAGGGCAAGCGATCGCAGCCCAAAGGAACCTTGTATGGACGAGGCTATCGGTTCCATCGACCTCCAGGACCATCGCTGCACTTTTCTACCTCGGACCGCCATGTTAAATGATGATCCTCGATGGTATACGTTGTGCTTGTAGGGGCGATCGCTTGCATAGGTCTGTCAGGTTAGATGACGACCTCTTGTAGGGCGAGCGAGTCGTCCTCATTTTTATTTGTTTATTTTGTCGAGGCGAATCATATATAGGGGATCGGAAAATCTCATTAAACTCTTTATACATTGGGTAACTGAATACAGAGTTTTTATTAGTAGTATTTCTTAAAATGTACAGCGTTCCAGGGATATTGGTCCAGAGTGCCGTCTGGGTGTTGGAGTTCGTAGGCTCCTCTGGTCAGCCATTTAGATATTCTGAAGGGTCCCTCCCAATTCGGGCTAAATACTCCCGTGTGAGTCTGGACCTTTTTGAGGACTAGGTCGCCTATTTGGAATCGCCTTTCTTTGATCTTCGAATTGAAGAATTTTTCGGATCTCCTTTTGTGGATCGTGTTCTTCATTTCCGAGGTCAGTCGTCGTTCTTCGAGCATATCCAAGTCGATCCATCGGGCTACATCATTGTCCGTCGTCATTTCTTGTTCAGTCGGTGGCTGAGGTGTAACACCCAAATTTTTTTTTTTTTTTTTTTTTTTGCGGAAATAATATAAAGTTTGACACCATTCATAAAGGGACTTCATTTATTTAATTTAATAAGCCAATAATGGCAATCAAGTTATCAAACTTCTAAAGAAAACAACATAAGTAAAACTTTCTAATATAGAAATGTCAAAAGCGGAAGTACTAAAAATGTTCATTGACTTAAAATAAATCACAGTGTGTCACGAATGCTCCCGTCAGTCCTTAGCCTCCTTAATCGTAATACCTGAAAATGTTAAGTAAAACCGTAAGCACAAAGCTTAGTGAATTCAAACACAATATTATACCAATATCCACAATCACTAGACCTAGATTAAAATATATAGTTATAACATTTAAACATAAGCCAAGAACAAATCAAAGCTTATAAGGAGGGCTAGTAGGTTACCCGCATCTCACAAACCGAAGAGTATTGGGTTAATCTTACCCTCACCTCACATCCCGGAGGGTATTGGAGTAATTATACCTAACCACGCGCACCGGACAAAAGCCGGATAATTGCTATGATCCCCTCAACAATAAACATACAAAGGCACATGTATAATTAACAATTTAAGCATGCATTCATATTATCATACCATAATAATAATTTAACACTCACGTGCTAACCTAGCAATCATAAATATTGAGACAATGGAGTGAGAGAACTCACCTTGAATACTTAAGGGAGATTGCTAAATCAAAACTGGCTACCACACTTGAGCAAATGCCAAAACTTCACCTATTATAAACTAGGAGTTAGGATATACCCAAAGATGAAGCTTAAAGACTTAAACAAAAATCTGGACAGCAAGGTCTAAAAACAGACCCGCTGTTAAAGATGGATTTACTTAATTTTCCTAAGTATTAACATATCAATATTAATTTTTCTAAGAAACTAGAGTCTTTCCCCTTTTTAAAACAGTAAAGAACTCACTCTAACTCCAAAATATGAATTTATTATGATGCTTTTAAAAAGACATCGCAATGCAGTCCCAAATCATAGGAATCAGTAGTGTTGGCCAATTCTACCCAAATTGTGGGAAGACATTGTCCAAACTAAAAATCACAGAGATAATAGACATAAATACCAAAGTCTCAGAGTTGGAATCGACCAAAAAGGGTTTCCCAAACTCTAGATATGAAATTCACAACATGACTAATTACAAAACCCTTAAAAGCTGATGATAGAAAACTGATCTGGAGTGTGAACTCAATATGACCAAGAAATACTTGGAGATAACATCCCATAAACTCCAGATCACAACTTTAGGTCATAACACACATGTGGGAACTTGAAATCCCATTAGATCATTTCCCAAGCCCTAGAAACGAATAAAACAAATTGACCTATCAGATCAGACCCGGATCAGACCTACCAGCAAAGATGCTGTTCTTGCCCATGGATAAGTTCCTAATTAGTGAGAGTGACCTTCATAAGAAAGTTACCCAGCACAATTTTTAAACTTTTGGCACAGGTTTGAGATCCGTTTGAGTTATAGAATTCAAGTTATGATTTTTGTAAGATGACTACAAATCTGATGGAAACAGAATCGTAGCCAACCCTTAATCTTTTTAACCAATCCATTCCTCTCCCTTTTGAAACACATTCCTAGATGTGTTTAATACCCAAATTCAGTCCCCATGAACATGGTGGCACTAAAAAGGGCTAGGGGTCATTGGCATTTCATTTAGTCACAAGGAAAAGAATCAAATCAACATAATATATGACAAACCACTTAAACTCATAATTTTCCCCTTTTTTAAGGGTTCCTTGATCTTTCAAATACACAAACATTTATATACACATCTTAGAAGATGTTATAAAGTTGTATACTTAGATCTAAACATATTGATATGGATATGTTGAGAATCAAAATAATAATTAACAAGAATTATAACCATTCACAAGATCTATCACATTTTATCACCTAAATAAAACTTGGTGATTTCCATGGTTCATTTAGACCTTGTATTTTATATAATCATCTAGATCCATCATACACCATGTATAGGGTGTAGATATAATCTAGAGATGATGATAACATACAACTTATAACAATAACAACATTGGTTAAAACCATAAGATCTATCTTCTTTAAATCACACAAGTTACAACTTGATGATTTTTATGAATCATATAGATCTTTTACATAATATGATCATCTAGACTCATCATACACCATATAGAAGATGGTGATGAAATTTCTAGATGATAATCAACACTTAAAACAATTAATTGAATATAAATCAAAAGAAAAGATTAAAACACCTTAAAAGATCTTACCTAAGCTTGTTACACCAACAAGGAAGTGAAAGAGAAAGATGATTGTGGCTTTGGAAGAGAAAACGAGAGAGAGATGGGAGAGATATGTCTCTCGGCCGCAAGGAGGGAGGGAGGAAGAAATTTAGGGTTTTTGTGATATTTTTCTTAATTATGATTAATAAATCAGTTTAGGATAAAGCCTAATGACTTCACTAATGGGCTAGGCTCAAAACTCATTTCTTTTACTAGCCCAATATAATTAAATCTTTCAATTAACTTAGCCCAAAACTTGTATTTTAATCTAACTTGGCTAATTAATTAAACCCATCATTTAAAATAACTAAATACCATGAAAATAATTAACGTCTGGGAAAAACCGGGCGTTACAACTCTCCCCTACTAAGAAGGGACTTCGGCCTCGAAGTCGGTCCCTCTGAATAACTCGGGATAATGCGCCTCATCTCGTCTTGAGTTCCCATGTACACTCAGATCCCTTCCTATGCTGCCACTGAACCTTAACAGAATAAACAGTCTTGCCGCTCCGAAGGGTCTTTGACTTTCGATCAACAACCGCGATAGGTTTCTCAACATAGTTGAGCCGTTCGTCAATTTGGATGTCTTCCAGAGGTACCACGGCGGTATCGTCAACAATGCACTTCCTCAACTGAGACACGTGGAAGGTGTTATGAATCAAACTAAGCTCGTCAGGCAGCTCCAACCGGTATGCTACCTTACCAACGCGAGCTATGATCTTATAAGGTCCAATAAACCGAGGTCCCAACTTCCCACGCTTGCGGAACCTAATCACACCCTTCCAAGGGGAGACCTTTAATAACACATGATCCCCAACCTGAAACTCAAGATCGGAGCGTCGCTTATCTGCATAACTCTTCGACGACTCCTAGCGGTGACCAAATGATCCCCGATCATTTTGATTTTCTCCGTGGTACGCAAAACAATATCGGTGCTACCGAGCACCCTCTGTCCCAACCTCACCCCAACACACCGGGTTCTACACTTCCTACCATACAAAGGCTTCATACGGGGCCTGTCGATGCTTGAATGATAATCGTTGTTATATGAAAACTTCGGCTAAATGAAGATGATCATCCCAACCGCCTCCAAAATCAATTGCACATGCCCGAAGCATGTCCTCCAAAGTCTGTATCGTCCGCTCACTCGCCCATCGGTTTGCGGATGGAACGCAATCTTGAAATGTAATCGGGTACCCAATTCTTCTTGGAATTTCGCCAAAATCGAGAGGTGAATCGAGTATCTCGATCGAGACAATAGATACGGCACCCTGCAATGAAACTATCTCCCGAACAAAATCTCGCCAATTTTTCAGCGAAGAACTTTCCTTGATGGCCGGAAATGAGCACTCTTCGTCAATCGATCCACAACTACCCATATCGTATCCGCTCCTTTGCGCCTTAGGAAGTTTTGTAATAAAGTCCATGGTTAAGTGCTCCCATTTCCACTCGGGAATATCCAAAGGTTGCAATTTCCCATGAGGTTTCGTGTTCGGCTTTGACCTTCGGCATGTCGCATTCTTCTACATATCGAGCCACATCATTCTTCATCCCGTGCCACCAATAACCCTCACGAAGATCTTGGTACATTTTTGTAGCACCGGATGAATAGAAAACTTGGACTGTGAGCTTCTTCCATAAGAGTTTTCCGGTTCCCACCAGTAAATGGAACCCAAACCCTACCATAACGAGTTAGTAATCCACGCCCATCTCGCTCCATCTTAGGTAACTCATTCACAATCCTTTCACGATTTAGGTTCCCCTCTTGAGTCGCCACATCTTGAGCATCTCGAATCATACCCAATAATGATGTCTCCATTGTCATCCGAAGACATTTAGCTCGAATCGGTTCGACAGATTGCTTACGACTGAGTGCGTCAGCTACCACATTAGCTTTACCGGGGTGGTAGTGAATCTCACAATCGTAATCTTTCACCACATCTAACCATCTAACTTTGTCTCATATTCAAATCCCGCTGATCGAAAAGGTACTTCAAACTTTTATGGTCGGTGTAAATGATACACTTAACCCCGTAAAGGTAGTGCCTCCATATCTTGAGAGCAAAAACAACACTCCTAATTCCGTGTCATGAGTGGGGTAGTTCCTTTCGTGAGGTTTTAGCCGCGAGACGCATAAGCTATCACCTTACCCCGTTGCATCAACACAAAGACCAAAACCACGGAGAGATGCGTCGCAAAGACACTACCATGTCCTCCACTCCTTCCAGAAAGTCAAAACCGGGCATTACACAACCGCGTCCTAAGATCTTCAAATGCAAACCGTTGTTCCGACCCCAAACAAATTTCTCCGACTTCTTGGTCAATCGCGTAAGAGGTAGAGCAATCTTTGAGAAATTTTCAATAAACCTACGATAGTAACTGCCAAACCCAAGAAACTACGAATCTCCGAAGGCGATTTAGGAGCTTCCCATTTCTTAACCGCATCAATCTTGGCCGGATCGACCTTGATACCTTCCTTGTTCACCACGTGGCCCAAGAATTGAACCTCTTCTAACCAAAATTCACACTTAGAAAATTTAGCATAAAGCCGTTCTCTCCGTAGTGTCTCTAGAAGTTCCCGAATGTGCTTTTCATGCTCCTCCCTGGTCTTAGAATAGACCAAAATATCGTGAATAAACACAATGACCGAACGGTCGAGCATCGGACCACACACCCGATTCATAAGATCCATAAAAGCAGCAGGTGCATTAGTGAGTCCGAATGGCATCACCACAAATTCAAAGTGTCCGTATCGGGTTCGAAACGCCGTTTTCTCAATGTCACAGTCACAAACTCGCATCTGATGATAACCGGAACGCAAATCAATCTTGGAAAACCAAGACGCTCCTTGGAGTTGGTCGAAAAGATCGTCGATACGAGGTAAAGGATAACGGTTCTTTATCGTGAGTTTATTCAACTCCCGATAATCTATACACATTCTTTGAGAACCGTCCTTCTTTTTCGCGAAAAGTATAGGAGCACCCCACGGCGAGAAACTTGGCCGTATAAACCCCTTATCACTAAGCTCCTGAATCGATCTTGAAGCTCTTTCATCTCGTGGCGCCAAACGATAAGGAGATTTGGCGATCGGAACAGCGCAGTACTAAATCAATGTGAAACTCCACTTGCCTAATAGGTGGCAAACCCGGAGTTCCTCAGAAAGACGTCACCAAAGTCGGAAACAATCGAACATTATCGAGTGCAATAGCAGAGGTACAAGAAGCAATATCCAAATGGGGAATATCTCCTTGAATAATAAGTTCTCCACCCCTGTGGTTTTGAACACGAACTTGTCTCTTGCGACAAAGAATTTCGCATCGAATGCATCGAGCCAATCCATACCCACAATAACGCAAAGTTCCTCATAGCAATAGGGATAAGATCAATGGGGAATTCAACTCCGAAAATTCAAGGGTACAACCCCGATAAACATCAAGAACGAAGATAGTGCGATTGTCGCAACTTCGATAACCATGGGACGTGCTAGTTTCCGACACCACGCCCCAAACGATTTATGAACGTGCGTGACACGAAGGAGTGAGTAGCGCTAATCAAACAAAACAAATGGCAGGGTGAGAATCTAATGTATAAGTGCACGATTCATAATATTTAAGCAATAAAACAATTACTCTATGGCATAACATAAGATAAAAGATAAGGAAGAGATGTTTACTCACATACCGCAGCTTCGCAGTGCTCCTCCTCGTAAGCCGGTGGACACGTCCTCGTGTCAACATAGTTGGTCCGTTAGAGGTCGGGCGATTGGGATTTGCATTCCCATTCTTCTTGACTTTGGGCAATCGGGCTTCTTGTGCCCCTTCTCTTGGCAATTGTAACAAACCGGTACGCCGCAATGATGGTAGTAACCTGGGGTCAGAATGGCTTTGGAGCCTTGCAATTCTTCCGTGATGCCCTTCCTTCTTGCGCTTATAACACACCAATGGGGGTCGATCACCGCTTCGCAGATGGCTTGTATTCATATCTTGGTTTATCCCCAAACTTTGTCTTCTTATGAGCCTCATTAGAAGTTTTAGAAAAAGTGCTCTCAGTTTCCTCTTAGATTGAGTTTGCACTCAATCTCTCTTCTGGCCGCCCCCATGACCGCACCCAAGGTCGTAAAGTCTTGCATGCTCATAAATTCCCGGATCTCGCACGTAAAATCGAGATGTACCGACTAACAAGCCATGCTTCATCTCCAAAGAAAAGTAGGACAGAAAGAAAGCATCTCCATGAACTTGGCGTCAGATCACTAATGACTCTGGTCCATTGTAACGCCATGAACTCCTGCATCATTCTTTGTTGCTCCACCCTAGGCACATACCGTGCCTCGAACCACTCCACAACCGGGCCCAAGTAATCGCCCTTACAGCCTTCTTCACTATTCTTCCCGTGGTGGTGTTCCACCATGTCTTACCCCGCTCTCACCGGGTTCTTTGCTACCAACACTCTAAACCGGTCCTGGGCACCCTATAGTCATAAAGGCTCCTCCACGTCGATAACCAAAGGCTTAGCCGCCACCGGATCGTCCTCCTATCCCAATGAGGTGGGCCGCACTTGCCGAACTTCTCGTAGTAGTACATTAAATCACGAACAGGGAGGAACAGAGCCCCACCCTCAAAGCGGAGGTGCATCCGCCATACGCTCATCTAGCAGAGTACGAACTTGATCAATGATGTTAGCCGTGACATTCGGAATGATCTCGTTAAAAGCATTATTGAACTCCTCAAAGAACGAGTTCCCTAACTTGAGCTATTTGAATTTCATTGAGGCGAGCGTGAGCCATCTAAAATTGATAAGAAAAGAAAACGATTCAACCTATGCATGTCTAAGAAATCGAAAACACTCACCTTGTCAAAACTTTTCAACCTTGCCCCGTCCCCAAAACCGGCTCCAATATATTGAATAATAGGGGCCCTTCTATTATTCAATATAGAAGTTCCAATTTCGGTTTCAGGTCTAGTCTCAAAATTTCACTTGCTCCTAGCCGTAATGCTTTAATTCACACTCATGGTAGATCTAAAAGGCCTAAATTCTCACATGGTAGATAGTAGCACTAAAGGCATATAATTATCCTCCTAGGCTAGTCTTTGGGATATGTCATAAATGGAGCATACTATTGTGTTTGATAAGTAATAAAATTTAAACTCAATTAGTAAATAAAACTTACTGGGTCAATGGCCGCACACCGTGACATCTTCACTGCTAGTTTTTAATAAACTTTGTACAAGAGAAATAAAATGTTTTAAATTTGAGTCTAGACATCCCTAAGAAGGCCTAGTTCACTCAAATGAAAAGCTCCGATACCAACTTGTAACACCCAAATTTTTTTTTTTTTTTTTTTTTTTGCGGAAATAATATAAAGTTTGACACCATTCATAAAGGGACTTCATTTATTTAATTTAATAAGCCAATAATGGCAATCAAGTTATCAAACTTCTAAAGAAAACAACATAAGTAAAACTTTCTAATATAGAAATGTCAAAAGCGGAAGTACTAAAAATGTTCATTGACTTAAAATAAATCACAGTGTGTCACGAATGCTCCCGTCAGTCCTTAGCCTCCTTAATCGTAATACCTGAAAATGTTAAGTAAAACCGTAAGCACAAAGCTTAGTGAATTCAAACACAACATTATACCAATATCCACAATCACTAGACCTAGATTAAAATATATAGTTATAACATTTAAACATAAGCCAAGAACAAATCAAAGCTTATAAGGAGGGCTAGTAGGTTACCCGCATCTCACAAACCGAAGAGTATTGGGTTAATCTTACCCTCACCTCACATCCCGGAGGGTATTGGAGTAATTATACCTAACCACGCGCACCGGACAAAAGCCGGATAATTGCTATGATCCCTCAACAATAAACATACAAAGGCACATGTATAATTAACAATTTAAGCATGCATTCATATTATCATACCATAATAATAATTTAACACTCACGTGCTAACCTAGCAATCATAAATATTGAGACAATGGAGTGAGAGAACTCACCTTGAATACTTAAGGAGATTGCTAAATCAAAGCGGCTACCACACTTGAGCAAATGCCAAAACTTCACCTATTATAAACTAGGAGTTAGGATATACCCAAAGATGAAGCTTAAAGACTTAAACAAAAATCTGGACAGCAAGGTCTAAAACAGACCCGCTGTTAAAGATGGATTTACTTAATTTTCCTAAGTATTAACATATCAATATTAATTTTTCTAAGAAACTAGAGTCTTTCCCCTTTTAAAACAGTAAAGAACTCACTCTAACTCCAAAATATGAATTTATTATGATGCTTTTAAAAAGACATCGCAATGCAGTCCCAAATCATAGGAATCAGTAGTGTTGGCCAATTCTACCCAAATTGTGGGAAGACATTGTCCAAACTAAAAATCACAGAGATAATAGACATAAATACCAAAGTCTCAGAGTTAGAATCGACCAAAAAGGGTTTCCCAAACTCTAGATATGAAATTCACAACATGACTAATTACAAAACCCTTAAAAGCTGATGATAGAAAACTGATCTGGAGTGTGAACTCAATATGACCAAGAAATACTTGGAGATAACATCCCATAAACTCCAGATCACAACTTTAGGTCATAACACACATGTGGGAACTTGAAATCCCATTAGATCATTTCCCAAGCCCTAGAAACGAATAAAACAAATTGACCTATCAGATCAGACCCGGATCAGACCTACCAACAAAGATGCTGTTCTTGCCCATGGATAAGTTCCTAATTAGTGAGAGTGACCTTCATAAGAAAGTTACCCAGCACAATTTTTAAACTTTTGGCACAGGTTTGAGATCCGTTTGAGTTACATAATTCAAGTTATGATTTTTGTAAGATGACTACAAATCTGATGGAAACAGAATCGTAGCCAACCCTTAATCTTTTTAACCAATCCATTCCTCTCCCTTTTGAAACACATTCCTAGATGTGTTTATCACCCAAATTCAGTCCCCATGAACATGGTGGAACTAAAAAGGGCTAGGGGTCATTGGCATTTCATTTAGTCACAAGGAAAAGAATCAAATCAACATAATATATGACAAACCACTTAAACTCATAATTTTCCCCTTTTTTAAGGGTTCCTTGATCTTTCAAATACACAAACATTTATATACACATCTTAGAAGATGTTATAAAGTTGTATACTTAGATCTAAACATATTGATATGGATATGTTGAGAATCAAAATAATAATTAACAAGAATTATAACCATTCACAAGATCTATCACATTTTATCACCTAAATAAAACTTGGTGATTTCCATGGTTCATTTAGACCTTGTATTTTATATAATCATCTAGATCCATCATACACCATGTATAGGGTGTAGATATAATCTAGAGATGATGATAACATACAACTTATAACAATAACAACATTGGTTAAAACCATAAGATCTATCTTCTTTAAATCACACAAGTTACAACTTGATGATTTTTATGAATCATATAGATCTTTTACATAATATGATCATCTAGACTCATCATACACCATATAGAAGATGGTGATGAAATTTCTAGATGATAATCAACACTTAAAACAATTAATTGAATATAAATCAAAAGAAAAGATTAAAACACCTTAAAAGATCTTACCTAAGCTTGTTACACCAACAAGGAAGTGAAAGAGAAAGATGATTGTGGCTTTGGAAGAGAAAGTATACGAGAGAGAGATGGGAGAGATATGTCTCTCGGCCGCAAGGAGGGAGGGAGGAAGAAATTTAGGGTTTTTGTGATATTTTTCTTAATTATGATTAATAAATCATTTTAGGATAAAGCCTAATGACTTCACTAATGGGCTAGGCTCAAAACTCATTTCTTTTACTAGCCCAATATAATTAAATCTTTCAATTAACTTAGCCCAAAACTTGTATTTTAATCTAACTTGGCTAATTAATTAAACCCATCATTTAAAATAACTAAATACCATGAAAATAATTAACGTACCGGGAAAAACCGGGCGTTACATGAGGACGGCGATCTCTGAGGGGATCACCGATTCTGTTCCGAAGGCGAGGGCGAACGGGGTTTCGTCGGTTGAGTTTCGGGTCATCGTTCGGTAGGACCACAAAACATCCGGGAGCTCGCTCGCCCATCGTCCTTGCTTGTATTCGAGTCTTGCTTTGATCGTGTGTTTGAGGATCTTGTTTACAGCATCTACCTGCCCGTTCGTCTGAGGGTGGTAAGGGGCCGAGAACAACTTTTTGATTCCCCATTTCTCGCATAATTGCATGACTTCCAAACCGTCGAACTACTTCCCATTGTCGAAGATGATAGCCTGGGGTAGACCGAACCGGCATATGATGTTTTTCCAAATGAACTTGATTACTTGTTCCTGGCCGATCTTGTTGAGTGGCTCGGCCTCAGCCCATTTCGTGAAGTAATCGACCCCCACGATGGCAAATTTACATCCCCCTGGCGCCGTCGGCAAAGGACCAATGAGGTCGATGCCCCATTGGGCGAATGGCCATGGAGTGTACATAGAAGTGAGCTGTTCAGGGGGGAGCTTGATGTTTGGGCCCATCACTTGACACCTATGACACGATCGGGCGTAGGCGATCACGTCTTTTTGTAGTGTAGGCCAGAAAAAACCTTGCTTGGTCGTCTTGTGGATGAGAGCTCGCCCCCCAGTGTGACCACAGATCCCGTCATGGATATCGGCCAAATCGAGTTGGCCTTCCTCCGGCGTAATGCACTCGAGGAGAGAAATGCTGAAAGCTCGCTTGTAAAGCCGGTCGTCCAATAGGGTGTATCTGGTTGCACGGAGCTGAAGCTGGCGAGCTTTGATACGGTCGGCGGGGACCGTTCCGTCCTTCAAGTATTTAATGAACGGAGTCATCCATTTCTCTTCGGCGATGGAAACTGTGGTAATCAGGCTTCTGTCGATCACCGGCTTTGTTGATTTCGTGATTTGGACGTTACAGAAATCTGCCGCCCCATCTGACGATGCTAGTTTGGATAGGGCATCGGCCTGGGATTTGTGCTCTCTCGGGACTTGTTCGATCAGCACTTCTTCAAACCTTGTGCACATTTCGGCGACCAATTCTTGGTATTTGACCATTTGTTCACCGCGCGCCTCATATTCCCCCTTGACTTGGTTCACGACCAAGAGGGAGTCCATGAAAATGTGGAGATGGTGAACATCCAGGGCGAGTGCTAGATCGAGCCCGCCTACCAAGGCTTCGTATTCAGCTTCATTGTTGGTCGCACGGAACCCGTAACGCACAACATTTGTGAAACTTTGGCCGTCGGGTCTGATGAGGACAATCCCTGCCCCTGCCCGCGAGTTGGTCGCCGAGCCATCTACGTATAATTTCCAAGCAGGGCGGCCGACCTGGGTCGGACTGGGTGGGAACGTTAATTCCACCACGAAGTCCGCCAGAGCTTGGCCTTTGATCTCCGTGCGAGGAGCGTACGTGATACTGTATTGGGTGATCTCTAGCGACCACTTGAGGAGTCGCTCGTTGGTGTCTGGCCGGTGCAGAACTTGCCTTAAGGGGAGAGTCGTCAGAACCTCCACTTGGTGTTAGAAGAAGTAGGCCCTCAGCTTGCGAACACTCATGACTAATGCGTAGGCGATCTTCTCCAGAGGCGTGTAATGCGTTTCCGCGTCATGGAGCGCTTGACTAATGAGGTAGATCGGCAAGTGGGCTTGCCCCTCTGCTCGCACTAAAACCGCACTCAGCGCGACCTCGGAGGCCGCCAGGTAAAGGAATACCTTTTCGCCGGGGATCGGCTTCGCCAAGATTTGGGGATTCGATAGATGCCCCTTGATTTTGGCGAACGCTATTTGACTCTCCTTTGTCCATGCAAACTTCTTGTTCCTTATGGTCGCGAAGAATGGCTTGCTTTTATCTCCGAGCCGAGAAATGAAACGGTTAAGGGCAGGTGCACCTGTTTGACATTCCATGGCTCCTGCATGTTGAGGATCGCCTGGATCTTGGTGGGGTTCGCCTCGATCCCCCTTTGGCTCACGATGTGACCCAGGAACTTTCCGGAGCTTACCCCGAAGTTGCATTTCTTGGGGTTCAGTTTCATGTTGAACTTCTCGAGGATGGCGAACGTCTCGGCAAGTTCATTGAGGTGATCTTCCTTTTTTAGGCTCTTGACTACGATGTCGTAAATGTATTGTTGGAATATTTATTCCACACATTATTTAATTTGTGTTTTGATGATTAAAGTTGCTAAACTACAAAACAACATCGAGGCGAAGCAAAACGGCGAAGCAGACGAAGACGCAAAAATTGCAATCTGGACTGCATTAGCGCACGCTAAGGGACATATGTTAGCGCACGCTAACGAGGAGTCAGCTGCATTCCAGCCTAGTATCGAAGTAAGCTGCAGTGAAGTCAGCAGATGGATAGCGCACGCTACACTCTATTATTAGCGCACGCTACCCTCTATTATTAGCGCACGCTACAAAGGATAATTTGCGCACGCTAATATGTTTGAATCTAGTCAATCCGAACGTTGGAAAAGCAGGTCAAAGTCAGCATATCAAACGGTCACTTTGACAATCCATGCAACGGATATATTGGATTAGCGCACGCTACAAAGGATGTGGTAGCGCACGCTAATCTATGGCGAGCTACCGGATGAAATATAAAGTGATTAACGCACGCTACATGCAAGCCTTTACGTACGCTAGAGCAAAAATGTGCGATAGCGCACGCTACGAAGGAAGGCTAGCGCACGCTAGCTAGTCAACTGGCAGCAACGGCTAGTAAGGAGGAAGAAGGCTATAAATACCAAGGAGTTGGTATTATTCCATACAACAACATTGAGCAAAGCATACATACGTGTTATATCATTGTAAACATTATAGTTGTTGTTCTTGAGCTTAATTAAGAGTGATTGAGTGTTATACACAAGATCATACACGAGCGAGAAAAAGAAAAGATACGATTTGATTCGGTGTTATTAGGATCAAGGATCCGGCATTGTTAGAATCACAATCGCTATCTTAGTGAGGTTTATCTAGTACCGATAGAAAGCTAGAGTGGTTGATTCCTCATCTAATAGAAAAGGAAAAACGGTTTTACTCGGACCGATAGAAGACGAGCTTGTAACGGTAATCCCTCGACCGATAGAAGAGAGGCGTAGAGGTTTTGATCTTAAGCCTAAGGAAAAAGATACATCGAGAGAGGACGTAGGCTTCGTTAATAGCCGAACCTCTATAAATCCTTGTGTTATTTATTTTTCCGCAATTTATTTTCGCTTCCGCATAAAACGGCGCAAATATCCGATTTGGTACCCAACAATTGGTATCAGAGCGGTACTCCTTTACGCGGCTTAACATCCGAGGAGAAAAAGATCAAAAATGGCGTTTCAAATGGCTCCAGTCGAAGGCCTTGCTCTCAACCGACCACCATTCTTTGATGGCGCAAACTTCATGACTTGGAAGAAGAAGATGTCAATATTCATTCGAGCTTACGACATCAAACTTTGGAAAGTGATTTGTCTTGGTCCAAAAATCCCAATAAATTCCAACGGTACGCTCAAAACCTTCGAAGAATATGACGATTCCGATTGGAAAAACGACCACTATAATTGTAAGGCAACTCAACTTCTTTATTGTGCCTTAAATCCGGAAGAACACAACCGGATATCATCGTGTGATAGTGCCAAAGAAATCTGGAAAATGCTTGAGGTAACACACGAAGGTACGTCTCAAGTCAAGGAGACGAAGATAAACATGCTCCTTCACGATTATGAATTATTTCAAATGAAGGACGACGAATCCATCTCGATTATGCTCGACCGATTCTCGGTCATCACTAATGGATTAGCATGTTTTGGAAAACCACTTTCGAGTAGTGAGAAAGTAAAGAAAATTCTCCGATCACTACCTCGAGAATGGGACGGTACGGTTACGGCAATAATGGAATCCAAAGATTTAAATACTCTCGATTTTAGTGCTCTCGTTGGTTCCCTTATCAACTACGAGATTGTTCTAAAATCTCGGAATGCCAAACCGAAACCGAAGGAGAGGTCGATAGCCTTCAAGGCTAAAATGTCGAAAAAGAAAGAAGAAACCCCGGTGGACGAAAGCGACGAAGAAATGGCATATTATGCCAAAAATATTAATAAGTTCCAACACTTATTAAACCGGAGAAAGAAGGACATTCAAGCGGGCGAACCTAAGAAATTCGACAACACTTGCCGATTATGTGGTAAACTGTGCCACTTTGCTAAGAATCACGAGTAAAGCAAAAGGAGGTTCTAATCGCAACATGGAGCGACGAAGATCCCGATGAAGATTTTCTTGAACAAAATAATCTCGCGCTCATGGCCCGGAGTTCATTCGACGATAGCGACGTCGAAAGCCAAGTAAGTAATTCCTACGACGAACTTTTTGAAGCATTCGAGTTACTACATACGGACTATCAAAATGCTTTAAATGAAATTAAATCCCTCAAGTCTAAATATAAAACTTTGGAAATTGAAAATTCCAAAATACTTGAAAAAGGGAAATTTGTCGAAATTGATCATTCGAAATGCCTTGAAAATGAAAATATTTTGAAGAATGATCTCGCTAAAATCCAAACCGAGCTTAAATCTTTGACAAAGAAATTCTCGTGCGGAAACGAGAAATTTGAACATATGCTTGGTGTTCAGAAATATACTCTAAATAAAGAGGGGTTAGGATTCAAATCACGTTCGAAAAAAGAATCCATTAATTTCAATATACCCCATTGCGAAAAGTGTTTAAAAATCGGGCATCACATTTCAAATTGCAAAAGCCCAAAACGGACGATAAAAATTAAAAAGATTTGGGTTCCTAAAGGAACAAACGTTTCAAACATCGTCTATGTTTCAAAAGAAAAACCAACTATCGGTTGGATCCCCAAAAATAAATTTTGACAAATAATATTTTACAAAGGGGGAGAAGGAAATAATATTTTCAGGGGGAGTTTATACCCTTCTTTAATGCATAAATTGGTATCATGCATATTTATATTTCATTTGGTATCCTTTATATTTTTTTTTACTTTTTGATGAAAACAAAAAGGGGGAGAAAGATATGAATTGAGATAAAAATGATAAAAATGAGAAGGAGATGAAGAGGAGATAAAAATGAGAAAAATCGAAGAAGTCGAAAAGAAAAGAAAAGCATACAAATAGGGGGAGTTGAAAAAATTGAAAAATAAAAACACGAAGGAGTTGAAAAATAAAGGAGATGTCGAAAAGAGAATTGGAGAAACTAACGAAACGATCAAAGCCGAAAACTTTGATTCGTAGAAATATACATATATTATTTTTACGATTATTCAATTCAAGGGTTGTTTTGTAATCATCAAAAAGGGGGAGATTGTTGGAATATTTATTCCACACATTATTTAATTTGTGTTTTGATGATTAAAGTTGCTAAACTACAAAACAACATCGAGGCGAAGCAAAACGGCGAAGGCATTTAAGACGCAAAAATTGCAACTGGATCGCATTAGCGCACGCTAAGGGACATATGTTAGCGCACGCTAACGAGGAGTCAGCTGCATTCCAGCCTAGTATCGAAGTAAGCTGCAGTGAAGTCAGCAGATGGATAGCGCACGCTACACTCTATTATTAGCGCACGCTACCCTCTATTATTAGCGCATGCTACAAAGGATAATTTGCGCACGCTAATATGTTTGAATCTAGTCAATCCGAACGTTGGAAAAGCAGGTCAAAGTCAGCATATCAAACGGTCACTTTGACAATCCATGCAACGGATATATTGGATTAGCGCACGCTACAAAGGATGTGGTAGCGCACGCTAACTGTTAAGGGCAGTAGCTACTGGACTGAAATATAAAGTGATTAACGCACGCTACATGCAAGCCTTTACGTACGCTAGAGCAAAAATGTGCGATAGCGCACGCTACGAAGGAAGGCTAGCGCACGCTAGCTAGTCAACTGGCAGCAACGGCTAGTAAGGAGGAAGAAGGCTATAAATACCAAGGAGTTGGTATTATTCCATACAACAACATTGAGCAAAGCATACATACGTGTTATATCATTGTAAACATTATAGTTGTTGTTCTTGAGCTTAATTAAGAGTGATTGAGTGTTATACACAAGATCATACACGAGCGAGAAAAAGAAAAGATACGATTTGATTCGGTGTTATTAGGATCAAGGATCCGGCATTGTTAGAATCACAATCGCTATCTTAGTGAGGTTTATCTAGTACCGATAGAAAGCTAGAGTGGTTGATTCCTCATCTAATAGAAAAGGAAAAACGGTTTTACTCGGACCGATAGAAGACGAGCTTGTAACGGTAATCCCTCGACCGATAGAAGAGAGGCGTAGAGGTTTTGATCTTAAGCCTAAGGAAAAAGATACATCGAGAGAGGACGTAGGCTTCGTTAATAGCCGAACCTCTATAAATCCTTGTGTTATTTATTTTTCCGCAATTTATTTTCGCTTCCGCATAAAACGGCGCAAATATCCGATTTGGTACCCAACATGTATACCTCCATGGTCTTGCCGATCTGGTTGGCGAACATCCCGTTGACTAGTCGTTGGTAGGTCGCCCCCGCATTCTTCAGACCGGACGGCATTCGGACCCAAAAGTACACGTCTTTTTCCGTGTGGAACGACGTGTCTTTTATGACTTTCTCCGCCATTGGGATCTGATGGTACCCGGTAAAGGCATCCATGAACGACATCATTTCGCAGCCTGCCGTGCTATCGACCAAGTGGTCAATATGAGGCATCGGAAAGTGGTCTTTTGGACATGCCGCATTGAGGTCGGTGAAGTCGATGCATAACCTCCAGGAGTTCCTCGGCTTTTTGACGAGCACCGCGTTGGCTACCCACTGTGGCTCGTCTGTAGCTACTCCGATTAGTTTGTTGTCGCGTAGATTTTTGACTTCTATGTCGAGCATTGCGTACTTATCAGGACCGAATTTCCTACGTTTCTGGTGAACAGGCTTCCTTGCCGGGTCGATCTTTAGATAATGGCAAGCGTGTTTAGGACTTATGCCGACCATATCTTGATGCAACCAGGCAAAGTCTCCGATGTTCTTACGTAGTAAACTGATTAGATCACCTTTTAACTCAAGACCGACGCTTGTGCCGATCTGCACTTCCCGCTCCGGGAGAGCCGGATCTATCGTTACACTTTCCAACTCTTCAATGGGCACGGTCGCTTCTCGTTTGGAACGATTTCCGGACTCGATCCTTGGATCGATGTCGAGGCTTGGCTCGAAACCGATCCTTGGCTCGATGTCGTTCGTCAATCGATGTGTGATGCCATCCTTTGAGTCGGGTTGGTACGAGGTGCTTGGCTCGTCGATCTCCATCGCTTGATTGTCGATCGTCTCAATGTTATAAATAGTATGGGAAGTGTTGAAAGAAGTTACGACACAGGAGTAATTCAAACATTCCTTAGCCATTAGCTGGTATCCTTTTACAGTACCGACCGTCCCGTCGGCAGTGGGGAATTTGATACAGTAAAAGAAAGAAGAGGCGACCGCCTCAAAGGTTTCTAGAAATGGGCGACCTAGGAACCCTTTATAGATGCTGGGCCTATCTATGATTACAAAATTGAGGTTCCTAGTGATCCTAACCTTGGAATCGTAATAGCATATTAGCTCGACAAAGAGCTTGATCCTTCCATAGGCTTGGATCGTGTTGTCGCCGAACCCTTGAAGCACGGTATCGAATGGCTTGATGAACTTGGTCAGGTTGCCGAGCTGGTCAAGAGTGGATTTGAATATGATATTGCAAAAGCTCCCATTTTCAACCAGCACACGATCGACCATTTTCCCAAGGGTACACGCAGAGATTACCAATGCATCCTCTTTGGGGCACTGCACTCCCTTCCTATCCTTGTTGGAGAAGGTGATGAGCGTGTATCTGGAGATGGTCGGCTCTGGGGGCACCACGACATGAACCCCTGCGAACGCCCTCAACTCGGCCTTCCACTTTCTATTCGACATGGTGGAAACCGGGGAAAGGCCTCCGAGGTTTCCACCTCCCGACTAAAACATATTGATCCGGCCGCCGGGGTTGATCGGAGGGATTGATTCGTCAGAGTACTCCAGCTCATTCTGCTCGATCCTGTCAACTGGATTGGGAGGGATTCCATCGTTCTATCGGCGATCGCGCCCCCCAGTCCTTTCTGCCTGGAGTTCTGGATTGGTAACCAAGTTATCCAACTTGCCTTCCTCAAACAGTATCCAGAGTTGTCTGAGGAGGTCGCGGCACTGGCTGGTGTTGTGGCCGGGACTCTTGTGGTAGGCACAAAATTTGCTGCGATCTAGATGACCGTTGTCCCTCATCGGCTTTGGTTTGCTAAGCCACTTGCGCCCCTTGATGGCGTTGAAAATGTGGGCCGGAGATAGATTGAGGTTACGGAGGAGGTGAACTTCCACATCCTCGAAGGCTTTGAATTCACCGGGCGGCTTTGCGACCGCCTTTCTGGGCTTGGCGACCGCCTTTCTCACGATGGAAGATGGCGCCTTCCCTTCCCCGGTAGATCCCTCGCCTAAGCGAAGTGTGAGCATCCTCCGCCTAGCCAGAAAATCAGCGGCCCTGACGCAGAAGATCGCGTAGGTTGGGGGGATGTCCTTCGTGAGGTGCCTGAACATGGGAGAATGGCCATAGAATCCACCCAAGACCGAGTAGAGAGCGAGCTCGTCGCTAATGGGCTTGCCGGTGAGGACTATTTCATCCACCCGGTCGATGTAGTCTTCATCAGGCTCGTCCTTCCCCTGCCTGATTTTCATCATGTGGTGGGGGCCTTCTGGCCGAGCGACTTTCGCGGCGAAATACGACGTGAAGCATTTGCCAGCTTCTCAAAACAGTTGATCGAGCGTGGTGGCAGTGAGATGTACCACCTATGGTCAAGATCGCCCAATGTCAATGGGAACATTCGGCACTTCGTCGCGTCCGATGCCCCAAATCCGGTCATGTAAATCTGGAACTTGCTCAAGTGGGTCTCAGGATCCGATCTCCCCTCATATAGAGGTGTTTGAGGAGGAGCGATCTTCGGTTGTACGGGGGCGATCTCGATCTGGTCCGTGAGCGGCTCACTCGGTCCAACGATCGATCTCTTGTTGTCTGCCCTAGTTTCTATGAGCGCCTTCATTTCGTCGAGCTGGCGCTGCATGGCGGCCATCGCCGTAGCCTGACTGCTCGCGGATTGGTTCTCAGAGCAGGAGCCGAGGCGATCGTGTACCGATCTTCTGGCCCCGTGGTAGGTGACGAGTTCTCCGCCACCGAGCTCAATTCTTGGGCGAGTGGGAGCCCAATGGCTGGCCTGTCTTCTGGGAGTCGGGTATGCCGAACTCCTGGTGATGGATTCGGACTCTGATGTCTCCCGGTTGGGGCCCGAATGCCCGGGTCTCCATGAGGGATCACTCCCTAGGCGGCTGAAGACGGAATCGTCCTGCCTTACAAGAGCCTTTTCCTGCGGCTCGGGGCTTTCTGACGATTTCTCGACATATAGCCCCTTGAGCTTCCGCTTGCCTGCACGGCGGATGGCTGATGGAGTAATGGTGGGCGAGTCGCATGCCCTCCGTCGCTCCCTGAGGATGGCCATAGCCTCCTCGATCTGTTCCGCAGTTTGGAACTGGTCGAGTGAGAGGCTGGGGCCGTCCCTCGGGGGCGGAGTGAGATTCTAGCGTTGCCGCGGTCATCTTCCGCCGTAGGTTGGGATTCGGTCTTGGCCGAAATAAGATGTCCGGCAGATCGCAGGGTGGCTCTTTTTGAGGTCATGGCAGACGTCATGATTCTGAAGGTTTTTCTTTGAAGAACAGTGAGTGTTTCTTCAAGTATATGCCCCGGAGAACATTGAGTGTTCTTCGAGACGGTCGGAATAAAAAATGAAGGTTATGTCCGCCTTCCTCTAGTGCCAATTGTTGTTACCCAAAATATTATCCGGAGATGATATGCTGGAATGGACGAGTAACAAACAAAGTGCGAGAGCACGTCTGTGAAGAAATAAATAACACAAGATTTGCCGGGGTTGTTAGTCCCGGGCCTGAATGCTCTCGCGAGAAGTTATTAATATGAATACTAGTGAGTACAAATATTAATGTTAGAGTACAATTACAATGAGTGTAAATGCTCTAGTTATCTTAGCTATCGAGTGCTTAAGATTTCCGCAAGAACCAGAGTTGGAGCTCTGTGAGTTCTTGTTACAAAGATGGAGAGTTCTCTGTATAGTTTTCTTTTGGCGTTGTGTGTTCACGTTGTAAATTGTGTGTGTGTTAACGTTTTTTCACTCTCCTTTGGCCACTGCTGGAGGCCTTCTATTTATAGGAGAAGAGATTGCTAAGTTCCCCTTGTCCATTGCTAGCGACCGCCGTTTCCTGTATTTAAATAAGGTGGGCGATCGTCCCAGCATGTGGGACTGTTTCCTTAGAGTCCGCAGCTGCTACTGGCAGCCAGATGCGCGAGCCAATGAGGAGGCAACAGTTGCCTCTTCTCGCTGTCTTGGGTGGTCCCACCTTAGGACATTTCGGCGGGTCTGTCGGTTGGTGAGGCCGTCCTTATCACTGACAGCTGCTGATAGGCTAGAGTAGGGCCTGTTCTCGCGGTGCCTTTTGCGGATCTGCACGTGGGCCTTCACCCGAGATTCGATCTTCGCACACTTTGACGGATGTTGGATTCACACGCGTGACGATCGTCTCCAGTCAGACAGTAAAGGCGATCGCCAGATGCCACCTGTCTTCTTTAGCTGGATCCTAACCATTATGCCGATCGCCATCGAGGCATATAAATCACCGCACAATAGACTGGTGATTTTATGACAGTCATTTGTGACTGTTTTTGCCATTTGTGACAGTTTTTGACAGTCACAAAATCGTGATTCTGGTGTAGTGCACGATGGTAACCCACGATGGCAGTGATTGTGTGCTCCCATCATGTACAAATTTGAAAATTAGGAACTACGTGCCACCGTGTCTACGGTGTCACCATATTACTGTGTCCACCTCCGCACACGATGGCAGCCATGATCGTGCCCACGATGGGACTAGCCATCGTGTGCACAAAAACATGCAGATTTTTCACTAATTTCTAAAATAACTCACCAATTTACGTGTTGTTACTTATATATTAACAAGTATTTGTTAACAATATACTTATTTGTAAAGTTAGACTGAATTAACATAATCCGTTGTATATCATGTGTAGTCTATATATTCTCAATGTATAAGTTTTTATATATAAGTTTATCATATGTATGAAATAGCTCATATACTAATAAATTACACGAAATAATAAATACGAGTTTGCATACGATGTTATGTAGTTGTTAATATTTGAACAAGTAATTTTAGAATCACAAAACATCGATATAGATAACACATTAAATGAGATTGACCAAAAAACCCAAAGTTCATCCGTACACGATGGCAGCCATGGTCGTGCCCATGATGGGACTAGCCATCGTGTGCACAAGAGCATGCACATTTTTTACTAATTTCTAAAATAACTTGCCAGTTTATGTGTTGTTACTTATATATTAACAAGTATTTGTTAACAATATACTTATTTGTAAATTTATAGCCTGAATTAACATAATTTATTGCATATCATGTGTAGTCTATATGTTCTCAATATCTAGGTTCGTATATATAAGTTCATCATCTGTATGAAATAGCTCATATACTAATGAATTGCACGAAATAATATATACGAGTTTGCATACGATGTTATGTAGTTGTTAATATTTGAACAAGCAATTTTAGAATCACCAAACATCCATATAGATAAAAGATTAAATTTGTAATACCTGTATTTTTTATGAATTTTTACTTTCGAGTTCTTCAACTTTTTTCGCTCTTGTAAGCACCTATTGAGATGTTGTTGATTCTAGAGTTTCGTATCCTTCGGAACACATTCGTATTGATCGGACTTTGCAATGGTGTTATTGATTGAAGCGGATAGCGTATGCTCAACAGGTTAGAACACAAGTGCCCAACAGCGAATCATCAATATAGAACACAACAATGAATTACCCGAAGGTAAACCAACCCAGAGCTGAAATAGATACGAATCACGATACCCGAAGGCTCCAACGGAAATACCAAAACATCACAATGGACTAAAAGCCCTCAGCCGAAGCTACAAAATGTCACAATGGCCTGAAAGCCACTCAGCCGAAGCTGCCAATTATCACAAATGGCCTGAAATCCACTCAGCCGAAGCTTCCAATCATCACAATGGCCCGAAGCCAAACAGCCCGAAGTTGTATCACATGAGGGCCGAAACCACGGCACGAAGCTGTATCACAATGAGGGCCGAAGCCACGGCACGAAGCCGTATCACAATGAGGGCCGAAGTCATGGCACGAAGCCGTATCAGAATGAGGTCATCCCATGACCGTGACTGCTGAATTGCAGGTGCTGGAAAACCAACCGCAAAGGTTCAAAGCCCCAAACTTACCAATAATGAGATCACCCAGTGACCGTGACCTACTGAACTGTAGGTGGTTGGAAACCAACCGCAAAGGTTCAAGTCCCAAACTTACCCATCGAGCACTAGCCGAGACTAGCCTCCCGAAACACAATTAATCACAAATAGCAACGGTCACAAAATTACCGAATTCACAAGAATGATAGTGTACTGCCTTGAGTCGGCCAACACGACAACAATAACTCATGGATGGTCACCCTCCTCGATGGTCACAATTCAATACCTCGATTACCTTTAGAGCGGCTAATCGATAACACCGACATCACGAATGGGAAATGTTCTCGACAGTCTCAATTCAATACACCGATTACCTTAGAATGGTCGATCGATAACAACTACTCAACGGATGGGAAATGTCTTCGACAGTCCCAATTCAATACTTCGATTGTCTTAGAATGACTAATCGACAATGACGACTCAACAGATGGGAACTATCCTCGACAGTCCCAATTCAATACCTCGATTGCCTTGGAACGGCCAATCGATAACAATGACTCAACGGATGGGAAATATACTCGACAGCCCCAATTCAATACCTCGATTAGCCTTATAATGGCTAATCGATTAGAACGACTCAATGGATGGGAATTATCTTCGATAATCCCAGTTCAATACCTCGATTGTCTTAGAACGACCAATCGGTAATGACAATGATAACCGATGCCTCGGCGCCTTTAATCGGCCACCAAAGATAGGGATGACAATCGAATACTTCAATGCCTTCAATCGGCCAATACAACATCAATAGAAGAACACCGATATCAATAACAACGATTACAACTGTAATATCCGGATTTATTATTGAGTATTTCATCTGTTGTTGAACCCTTTATTATTCGGAATTGTGATCTCGATAATTGGAGTATGATATTTCTCATATTTGTATCTTTATACATGAGTATAGCAATATGTAAATTTTCTCATGCAAACTCGTGATAACGTACGCTAAAAACGTAGCTTAACATGAGTTATCGGCTAAAACTAGCGCACGCTACGAATGAAGAATTGCGTGTGTTAGGCAGTCAATTATTGAGCTAGGCAGCTAGCACATGCGCCAGTCGGACATGGGTCCGGATAAGATTCCCGTGGGCGAACCTGGACAGTTTTGGAGTCAACGCTTATTAGTGTGCGCTAAGGATAGTAAGATAGCGTGCGCTAATCAGCTAATGTGCATAAACATTATATAAGGGACAGCACCCTCATTTCATTTGGTTTATGTTTCCTTCACTTGTTCTTCATTCCTTGGAAGTCCGGAGAGCCTTCCCTACATTTTTAAACACATATAAACCCTCCTTACATGATCATTAAAGATTGGAGATTACTTACACTTGATCATTGAAGAAGAAACTCACTTTGGAGTGACACACAAGCAACCGGGGTTGAAGTCTACCTATTGTTTCAGTGTTTTCTTCATCTTAAGGTATGTTAATACTATCTCCTACCTTGGATTTGTGTTATTAAGGATATGAGGATTATGCTATCAAGATATTGAGTTCCATTGATGAATTATCCAAACAACCTCATGTTTATAAGTTGGAATGTTTATACTTAAGATATCATCGTTGAAAACACCATGACTAGCATCTTACCACGTCGAATGATGAGAGAAATATTCTGAGATTGATTATCCGTATTGATGACGTTACCATATTGATCGTAGACGTAAAGTTGTTATCACTTTTGTTAAATGGACTGGAAAGAATCATAGAATATTTGCATCCTTTCTTATAAGTTGGAATTATTAGTTCATCTTCATGGTTAAATCGGGATGTAATGATGATATTGGAATCTTGTGCATCGACCTTAAGAACACCAAACTTCGCATGATAATTGTAATCAAGATGTAATATGGTGTTGTGATGATTATACGTATCCTTATATCTCGAAGATGTTTGAATCCGTGAGATCATTTGTAATAGGATGAACGTAATATGCATGGAGATAACGTATATTAAACACTGAGGATTTCGTAAGTTTCATCACAGTTAGAACAGTCGACTGCCCAGGGAAGAACTGTCATATATGTTTAGCGTGCGCTAAGCTTTATAGTTAACGTGCGCTATCGGGCATAAGTTAACGTACGCTACGCTTGGAATGTAACATGTGTTATATCATCATACGAGTAAATCGACTGATCAGTGAGGTACTGACAGTGTATGGTTAGCGTACGCTAGACTTCGTATTATTGTGTGCGCTAACGAGTAGCTTTAACGTACGCTACATAGGATACGTAGCATGCGTTAAGCAAGCTGGCAGATTACGATTTATGAACTTCCGACTATTAATTAGATTGTTAACATTTGTGCGACGTGAGATAAATTCTATATTATTTCTTTTATTTAAGGTTCGAGCTTGTTACGTGATTGATCGAAGGGGCGACCTTCGAGTGTTCCATTTTTCGTGGAAATATCATTCTTGTCATTAAATCGAGGCAAGTACCTTAATTAGAATTGTCCGATTTATGTCGGTTATTTTATGATTGTACTGTGTACATGTGTTATGATTAATTGTCCACCATGTGTTGATCCGACGGGAATCATCATGGGAAATCTATAGCTGTGTGCGCTGGATCGTTTGACAGGTAGTTCCACCATGTTTTGGTCCGATGGGATCATCATGGGAATCTATAGCTGTGTGCGCTGGATCGTTGGAATACCATGAGTATGTTGAGACTGTTATAATGTGATATGTGTTTTTATTATTTTTCTCGCTGGAGAAAATCATCATGATTATTGTTGATTAAATCATTGTTATATCGTACTTGTACTAGCATTGTTGTGCTAACCCCTTTAGGGGTGAACATTTGTGTATGTTCAGGATCCAGGAGAACAGGAAAACAACCACTAGAGCTGCATGACGACGAGGGTGCAGAGTGATGTTCCGGCCGTGTTTCATTATCTGTTGTGTTATTTTTAATAAGGACTCGAGTATGACGTCGTTTCTGATGATTGGATTTCGGTGATGTATTAATATTTTTCCTTTGGATAATTGTGTTTTCGGTATTTTTGTCCAGAACTATTGTATTCATTCCGGTTACTTTCATATGATGGTCCTTGTTATTGTCTTTTCATTTCTTCAGCCTTGTAAATTCTTATGAAAAGGATTTACGGCGCTGTAATATTCCTGAATATATCGGGGGTGTTACAGAATATGGTATCAGAGCTAAGATTATGGATATCTTGGACATTGGGTTAAAATAGGGGTCATATATGTCATTTGAGGTAACCGGCCGTGAATAATATCACTGTACTGCCTACGTCTTCATGCGAGCGGTGGTTGTAAGTTCCTAAACTCTATATCGTTCTTTACATGTTGTATCTCTTTATACTTGAACATTAGAACGATATTGTTTCCTGTATATTGAGTATTTATGCTTACAGTATGTTGAGAGGTGGACGTGGACGTGATCTCGGTCGCGGACGCGGACAAAGGAATGCCGAAAGAGAAGCTTCGCCTTCTAATCAGGCCAGTCATAGCTCAGGCGAGCCACAGAGATCTATTAATAATGAACAAGAACCTGTTGTGCCCGAAATCCTTCGACAAGTGGTGAACCAGATGACTCAGTTCGCCCAGGTCGTGGACAGAATGCAGGTGGCAGTAGGGTTACAACAGGGAAATCGACAACAAGGTATCCCAGACATGGGAAATCGAGGCAACCGATGGCTGCAAGTGGTGGCAAAGATGCAACCGCCTAAATTTGACGGCTTTGCTGAGACTCCCATATGGGACCATTGGTTGAAGGAATTGGAGAAAAATTTTGCCGAAATTAATTCCCCAGACGACCGGAGAGCCTCTATTGCTCAGTACTTTCTGATAGGGGAAGCATCCGAGTGGTGGGAATCCATCCGGCCTGTAGATCATAGTGCTGACTGGAGAGAATTTAAATTGATGATGGAAGCTCAGAACTGCCCTCATCCTGTGAGGGAAGCCAAAGTTTGGGAATTTTTCTCCACACAGCCGTCACTCGAACCCGTATCCCAGACAATTAAGATGTTTAACCAACAGCTGGCATTTGTTCGACATCTGGTCAGAACAGATGCAGAAATGATGATCCATTTTGATATGAGAATGAAACTAGAAATCCAGAGGTACATGTCTGGTTTTAAATGTACCACTCTCCGTCAATACCAGGATAAGGCGTTGGCGTAGGAAATCAAGGAAGCAGCAATGGAGAAGTTGGCAGAGTCCAAGAAGCAGAAAGTCTCCGGTAGTTTCACGGAGCACAAGAGTAGTTGCCCCCGCAAGGCCCAGTCATCCTTTCATTCTTTCGAGAAACCTCCGCACCCATCCAAAAGCGGAAGGAACTCCGGAGCAGTACCAGTCACGACGGATACAACTAGGAAGTTCTTTAACTGTGGTCGCCCAGGCCACCTTTGGCGTGATTGCTTGCGTACTCCAGTTACATGTTTTGATTGCGGACAGGAAGGGCACCGTGCGACGTTTTGCAAGGATGCCACCATGTTCAATGGAACCCGTACATCACAGCCAACTCAGATAAAGCCAGTGTCCAACAGACGCGACAAAGTGTTCAGATGCCTCAGAATTTTGGTCGCGGACGAGGCAGAGGTCAGTGGGACCGAAAGAGTAGATCGAGTGCCAGATCTGTTCCCCCATGTCTGTACGAGATGAGGAGAACAGACGATCAGGATGCTGCTGTCGCATCAGGTACTATTCAGATCCTTTCCCAGCTAGTTAGCGTTTTATTCGATACAGGAGCTACGCATTCATTTATATCCTTGTCTTGTGTAAATTGTTTGAATATTTCTGGTTTTCATAATTGTGAACCTTATGTTGTGGGTTTACCAAGCGGAGAGAGGATTGTTGGAAACTTAGAAACTAGAGATTTCCCTGTATCATTTGGAGGCAGAGAGTGGCTCTCAAATTTGATTGTGATAGAAATGCAAGGAGACGAACTGATACTCGGATATGATTGGCTTAATCGATATGGAGCTATTGTAAACTACTAAAAGAGGAATATCTCACTGATCGCTAACGATGGTTCTGAAATACTATTTGAAAGATGGAAACCAGAAATCTCAGGAAAGATGATCAAGGCGATGAAAGCTGTCAAATTGTTGGAACCAGGCTATACCGGATACTGGTGTTATGCAATGAAGAAAGAAGACGAAATTGAGGAACTTTCATCCATTCCTGTTGTGAACGAATTTCCGGATGTATTTCCTGACAAGTTGCCTGGATTACCTCCACGACGGGATGTAAAATTCACCATCGAGCTGGAACCCGGAGCTACACTAATTTCTAAGGCGTCGTATCGTATGGCACCTACTCAGATGTACGAACTGAAAAAGCAACTGGAGGAGTTATTGGACAAAGGCTATATCCAGCCAAGCATTTCGCCCTAGCGAGCACTAGTTCTTTTTGTCCGAAAGAAGGATAGATCGCTTCGACTGTGTATTGACTATCGATAGCTGAACAAGATGACGATTAAGAACAAGTATCCATTGCCACGGATTGATGATTTGTTTGACCAGTTACAAGGAGCAACAGTGTTTTCAAAAATCGATCTGAGATCAGGATATCATCAGCTGAGGATTAAGGAATATGATGTTGCGAAATCAGCGTTCAGAACTTTCTACGGACACTATGAGTTTGTAGTGATGCCGTTTGGTCTCACTAATGCACCTGCTGTATTCATGCAATTAATGAACTGAGTGTTCATCGAATATTTGGATAAATTTGTGGTTGTGTTCATTGATGACATTATGGTGTATTCTAAGAGCCCAGAAGAGCATGCATGGCATTTGCGGATTGTATTAGACCTATTGAGAAATGAACAATTGTACGCCAAACTTTCTAAGTGTGAATTCTGGCTAAAGGAAGTAATGTTCCTCGGCCATGTGGTATCAGCTGAAGGAGTCCGAGTAGATCCTCATAAGATCGAAGCAGTTATGGATTGGAAGCCTCCAAAGAACGTGAAAGAAGTCCGGAGTTTCTTAGGACTTGCTGGATATTATCGTCAGTTCGTGGAAGGATTTTCGAAAATTACCCGCCCAGTTACTCGACTACTACAGAAAACTCAAAAGTTTGAGTGGACCGAGTTGTGCCAGAATAGCTTTGATGAATTGAAGAAGAGATTGACGATGGCACCGATTTTAGCACTCCCACGGGGAACTGGAGGATTTATAGTTTATAGTGATGCTTCGAACCAATGACTAGGATGCGTATTGATGCAGAATGATAAGGTGATAGCTTATGCGTCACGACAGCTGAAACCTTACGAAGTGAACCCAACGCATGATTTGGAGCTGGCAGCAGTAGTTTTCGCTTTGAAAATCTGGAGACATTACCTGTACGGGACCTACTGTCAGATCTTTACGGATCACACACTACTACAAACAGACCCATCCTTGACGTGCATTTGGCGTCAAGAAGAGGTGGGATGACGCACAAATGCCCGTCAAGGATGGACCAGTCATGAAGCTTCACGACATATGTTTTTGCGTGTCATTACCTTAAAATCATTTTTTTTATTTGTTCTGTTTTTAAAACCTGATTATATACAATAAACCTGACAATAAACCTGACATAATTACTGACAATAAACCTGATAATTGTACAAAATTAACGCATTTCATATATATCAAAACCATGCATTACCAATTCATTACATAACAATCCATGTCAAAATATATACCGATAATTAGTTAAATGCAGTTACTACAATGTATGATTTCTACCTAAAAATGAAATTCGACACATAAATTGCCCAGTCTTCTCGAATATCGTCGAAATCCGCATTCGTGTACTCATTGCTATCACCACCAATCTAGTCAAATAAAACAACATTCTCGAAACAGTTAATTACTACTTAAACTACTTAAAACAGTTAACTACTTACATTGTCATTTTCGAGAACCCGAACTCCATGTTTAACTACTTCCTTCATAAACTTCAACGTGAAGTACCCACATTCGGTGCATCCGGGCTGACGTGGACACTACACAAGAAACACAAATTGTATATGATATGCAACTACAGTTGATTAACAAGAATGATCACAAATTGTAATATAAAACATGCAGTATAAATTCAGCAGCAACAAAAAAAATCAGCAGCATAAATTCAGCAACATACAACAACATACAACTAGTTGGATCTTAGTTTCAGGTGTACTAACTCAAAGTTAACAAAACTAACTAAGTAACTAACTAACTAACTTAACATACAACTAACTACGTACTTAACAAACAGCAGCAGCACAAGATAATATTCAACAAATAACTAATCATAGAATTAACCCAGTTAAGTTTAGTCCTCTTATTGGTTCCATCTTCTACATCATACAATGCAATTGCCCTAAAAAGAATTAACCCAGTTAACTATTACATCATACATCATAAAGATTCTATAATTTGTATTACTTACGCATCCATTATTTGCTTGAACTGATGATAGACGTCGCTAATCGATAGGGAATCAAGATAATAGCAGGTACTTGTCTTCATGTTAAGCACGCCTAACACCCAATGTCTTCTACAAAAAACAAAAATCAAATTATGTTAATTACTATTAATTTTTATTAATTAATTTAAATGTTGTCGAAAATCTAACCCGGGATTGTATGGTAATAAGACGAGGTCATTTTGCTTCCTTGTAGATAACCTTTTTACAATAACTCGACTTGCATCCTCGGTATTCTTGACCCTCGCTTTACGTTCATGATGCATGATCACAGTCGGGGTCATGAAACAAACTCCATGATCTCTTTGTGACCCATTATTGATTTGCTCATATAGGTACCTATTAACAATTAACATACAAAGTTTACATTCAATTAGGCCTGTTAACATACAAGTACCAATTTTTTATAAACTATATTTATCACTTACATGATATAAGAAGCAACGACAGTCCCGCTTAACTCATCCATTGCAAATAGACTGTCAAAATCATTCCAATTTAAGTACGTGTAACTATGGTGCCCAAACAAATCGTCCTCGCATTGCACTTTTATGTAATCGACCTTTGCAACTTGTCCATCAAGCATCATTGCAGTCATTTTCAATCCAATCCTTTCTTCAATTCTTTTCCTTCCTCTCTTCTGACCTCTCGTCATCATTTTTTCAACGGATTTCCTTTCTTAGTCACTTTTGCAATGGAGGCGAGAGTTTCTGGGCTTTTTCCTTCTTCAATCGCAATCAGTAAACATAACAGCTTCGTCACTAAAAATAATCAGAACATAATCAGAAAAATATGATGTTTTTGGCATCGTACCTATTTTTGGCATCGTCGCTTCTTCTTCATTGTCGGTTTCTCTTTGTCGCTTCTTCTTTTCTTTTTTCTTGTGGGTCTCACTGCCCAACTCTCATTTTTTCTTCTTCTTTTCTTTCTTCTTCTTTTCTTTTTCCTTCTTCTTCTTCTTTTCTTTGTTCTTCTTTTCTTTGTTCTTTTTCTTCTTTTCTTCTTTTCTCCTTGTCTTGATCAGCAGCCTTTTTCTCCTTCTTTTTGGCCACTATCTTGTTCTGCAAAAATATAAAAAAGTCTTACCAAACCATTTTGTTATAATGATTAAACTGTTTTATAAAAAAGTCTTACCCAACCAGAGCATGGAATGACTAGGTGACTCGGCCAGCTTAGTATGTACCCAATGGCATCCTTAACAGTCTCAACGAACTCCTCGGGAATTGGATTCGGTATCAAAGCTTCTACTTGAACAGATATGTCCACCATAACTTCAATGTTCACATCTAATATATGAACAAATAAATATTAAATAAGTAAGAATATATATAAATATTAAATAAGTAATTTAACTTTAAATACCCGAGACAGTATGATTCACTATGGTTCCTTTGGCGACTATATTTGAAGGATCGTCGACCGCAAGATAACATGATTTATCCTACAAATGTACACAATATTATTAAAACAGACAAGAATTGCAATGAATTTATGAAAAATGAAGACTTACATTTGGTTCACTTTGGTTCACTTGGTACATTTGGTTCTTCGTCTTCATCGCTCCACATTTGACAATTACTTGCACCCTCCGAAGCATTGGTACTTGCACATCTTCTTATTTCTAACTCATCTTCAACAGCTTTTAGCTGTTTATTCATCATCTTATCATGTTGTTTCAGGTATTGCTTGACATTCCTGGGTATTAAAAAATACTGGTGCGGTGTTATATATCAACCCATCCCACGTACACGCCCACGTTGTTCTTCAGTACCCAGGCCCTCTGTAAGCAAATCTAGTGATCCCATTGGATCCTCTGAATAATCCTTGTCCTTCTTTAGCATCTCCTGAGTAAACAAACATATAACTTAACATCTGTTGACTTATGGTGAAAAATCAAACTTTAACTAACTGAACATCAAATAACTTAACATCAAAAGTCAAACTTTAACTAACACTAACTAAGCAGCTAACTGAGAAAACTAACAAACTTCTATTGACTAACGAGACTAAGCAGCTAACTGAGAAATCTAACTGAAAGTTAACAAACCTAACTAAAACATACCAAAATAAAACTGTTAAATATGAATACTTACAATTTTATCGACAACTTTTTGGACAGCTGGGTCGAAACCTCCTTCTTTATTTTCTCTTGCTTTTTTCCAACATTCAACCCTATCAATCTCCTCTTCCTCTTTGCCGGTTTCTTCCATCTAAAAAAGTTAAAAGCAAAAGTTAAAAAGCATCAACATAAGCAATAAAAAAGTTAACATAAGCAATAAATTCCATACTATCTCAGAAATGAGTTCGGTATATCCCTTTCGGCTCAAACGATGGTTGTACTTATTACGTGAATGGATAGCTGAAGCCTTCTGACTTATTTCCTGCATAAGTATATACAATTAACATGTTAGTAACTGTTTTTGTGATAAATAACTATTTTTGGAAACTTAAACAAATACCTCAAATGAAGTCTTAGTTCTTTGTGATACGAAAAGTTTCCAGTCTTTTTTTTTTCACGGACGGATACTTTTCAGGAGGAGTATATAATTACTTCTTGGCCTCCTTAGACTTATCAACTTTTAGTGGCTTAATGAACTTCTTATAAAGATAATGTTTGAAGTTTTTCCATTTTCCCGATTGATTGGAGAACTTGCTTCCGACTCTTTGGGTGAAGTGCAATATGTGTCTGAAACGTAAAAAATGAATCAAAACATAGTTAGAATAATATACTAAAACTAAAACATAGTTAGAATAAAATAATAAAATACTTACCTTAACATATTGCCAACAAGCTTCCTTTGTTTCATTATCTATATTCAACCAAGAATCATAGGTTATGAGAACCATAGATCTTGCCACCAATCCCTCAAAAGTAGATAGTTTTCTTGCTCCCGGTCCAGTTGGCACACCTCTTTTATTATAAGTAATAACTGTTTTTTTATTCGCCTTCGCTTTTATTGTCGGGCCTCTATGCGATTTGGAATCTAATTCGGCATCCAAATTCGAACCGGGAACCGCATCTTCTTCGCGGTCCGAATCAAAACTCTAGGCCATCTTTTATTACCAAAAAGCAACCTATTTAAAATAAACAAAATAATAGTTATTTTCATACCAAAAACTTTAAATAATAAATAATGCTTGACAGACTTTAACAAATAAACTGTTACTAAAATAAACAGTTATTTCATACCAAAAACTAATGATCTAAAACGAATATGCCCTCGTCATCGGAGCGCGTACACTTAAAATTATCGTCTAGGTCTACTAAAGACAGGTTCATATCTTGTGTAACATCAAATTCAAACACATCATCAGTTTCACCATTATTATCTCCATACTTATGCATCCTATGTGGTGTGAAGCCAACAACAGACAGGTTCCTATCTTGTTGGTCCTGAACATAAAAAACTTGTCTTGCTTGACTAGGTAATATGAAGGGTTCACACCGTTGACCAAGCCTATCAAAGTTAACCACCGTGAATCCTACATCATCTTTTTTTACTCCATGACTATCGACCCACTCGCATATGAAAACAGGAACCATAAATGTACGATAATCAAGATCCCATATTTCCAATATACAACCAAAGTAGGTAACAGCGCCGTACACCGGATTGGAGTCTTTTGCACTATCAATCTGCATAGTATTTGCAACTATAGATACTCCACTACCTTGAGTGGTTTTAGATTCATGACGCTCTTTTGTATGGAATTGATACTCATTTACGGCAAACCCGGTATATTTACTAACAGCAAAATCAGGGCCTTTTTCCAACCAACGAACACTATCACCAGTATTTTCCCTGTTATCCAAACGCTTTTCAACCTCATTCTTAAACCAGTCAATAAACGTCCGACTATGTTGGCTCTGCAACCATGTATTATTTCGACGTAGGTTAAGATCCTTCAGTTCTAACATATGCTGCTTTATGTATGGTTCAACTTCGGCGGTGTTTCCTAATACATAAAGATGAGCTTGATCAAGTAACTTAGAATCCACAACGCAGATGGTAGCCTGCGATAAAGGTTTACTAGTGCGGTTTCTTTCATCAGCATGATCATGAGGATTGCCAATTGATTTCATGTTTTCCAAGTAATCGGAACAGAATTCTAATGCTTCCTCTGCCACATACTATTCTGCTATGCAGCCCTCGGGTCGATAATGATTTCGTACATAACCTTTTAGTGTTTTCATGTACCTCTCAAACGGATACATCCACCTAAAGTGGACTGGGCCACATAACCTAACCTCTCTGACTAAATGCACCATCAAGTGAATCATGACATCAAAAAATGAAGGCGGAAAATACTTCTCTAGTAAACACAATGTTACTACGATGTCACTTTGCAGCTTGCCTAGCTTACTAACATCAACTACTTTACTACACAGCTCGTTGAAGAAGTGATAAAAGCTTATAATAGTCTTCATAACTTTCATGTCTAACACCCCCCTTTATTGCAAAAGGAAGAATCTGTTGCATTAGTACGTGACAGTCGTTGGACTTCAATCCATTCATATTCGAATTATCATCGGACACGAGATTCTTGAAATTAGAGGAATACCCATCAGGCACTTTTATGTTAGACAGCGTGTCATAAAACCTGCGTTTATCCGTGCTATTTAATGTGTATATGGCAGGCGGCAGATAATGACCCTTCCCTTTTGGTTGACTTATTAAGTCAGGCTTAATCCCTAACTCCTCGAGATCTTGTCGTGCCTTTAAACCGTCCTTCGTCTTGCCTTGCAAATTCAGTAACATCCCATAAACACTCTCACATACATTCTTTTCTATATGCATAACATCTAACTGATGACGAACAAGCAAATGCTTCCAGTACTCTAGTTCAAAAAAGATTGATTTTTTACGCCAAACTTTCGATCTCGCATCGATAGTTTCTTTTTTCTTTTTTGGCCTTCTCTGCTGACGTGGCATTTTCTTCTTTGATTTTCTCTTCTTCAACGCCCTCCAGATAACTTCCTTCTTTGCCTTTTTCTTCTTCCCCCATTTAGTCGTAAACCCTTCCAGATAGTCGTAAAATTCTTCACCCGATCTCGGTTTTTTCATCACACCGCTCTCTTGTTCATTATTGAAATCTTTTTTCTTTTGCGAAAAGGATGTGTATGTGGGAGGAATCTTCTATGCCCGAGGAAGCATACTTTTTTGGATTTTGGCAACCACTGTGAGTAGGTATCCTCTGAGCATACTGGACACGTGTTATAACCTTTGGTAACACACCCCGACAGGTCACCATACGCGGGAAAGTCATTTAGAGTCCAAAGTAAGACTGCTTTTAGATTGAAGAACTGTTTCTTATAAGCATCATACGTCTTAACGCCAGGTTCCCACAACTGTTTCAGATCTGCTATTAGTGGTGCCAAGTAGACATCAATACTGTTACCATGTTGCCTTGGACCTGATATCAGTAGAGTCAACATCATGAACTTTCTTGACATACACAAATAAGAAGGCAAATTGTATGTTGCTAGGGTAACCGGCCAACAACTATACTTTGCACTTAATGACTTATGAGGGTTTATACCATCCGCGGACAAGGTTAATCTCAGATTCCTATCTTCCTTTCCAAATTCTTTCCACTTGTCGTCAACAAGCTTCCAAGATGGGGAATCACAAGGATGTCTTAGCTTGCCATCACTGACCCGACCTTGCGCGTGCCAAGTTAGGTCATGTGCGGTTTCTGGTGACGAGAACATTTTTCTAAATCTAGGAATGGGGGGGAAATACCAAACAACTTTTCTCGGCACCGTCTTGCTATTCTCCTTCCACCGAGAAGTGCCACAAGTTGGACATTGAGAAGCATCCTTGTGCTCATCCCAGAACAAGACACAATCATTCTCACAAGCATGATACCTAATGTATTCTATGCTTATTCCTTTTAGCAACTTCTTGGCCTTATATATCGACTTAGGGATTGTATTATATGAAGGCAAAACATCATTGAGCTCGCACAATAAAGCATCAAAGCTTGTATCAGACCAGCCAAATTGACCCTTCAAATGTTGGAATTTCAGCAATCCATTTAGTGCATTATACTTAGACCCTTCATACAGTGGCTTGTCGCATTTTTCGAGAAGTGACTTCAATAAACTAGGTTCATTCTCTGCATATGTGAAGGCCTCATGTAGCATCTCCTTTGTGTAATCGAACTCGGGAGGTCTAGACTCATTAGGGCATTTAGCTTCATCCTTAGATGAATTTTCTCCATGGAAGGACCAAACACTATAATTCTCATCGAAACGGTGTTTAAACAGGTGATAACGCACGTTGGAGATGGAAGTGTGACACAAATTGATACAATTTACACAAGGACACGGAATGGCATCGGAATTTGGGTTATTGCATTGGGCAAACTCTGAAAAGGCATTCACACCTTCCTCGTATGCGATTGATAATCTATCGGACAAAATCCAAGATTTATCCATTGCCTAAATGTCGAGTAAGTGGAAAACAGAAAACATCTCATGTAAGTGTCGAGTCTGATACCAACCTTATTAAACTAAAACAGAAAAAGATAACTACCTAGTAAACTATACATGTTAAATAACTATACATGTTAAACAAGAACACCAGCTTACATGTTAAATAACTACCTTATTTAACTAAATAACTACCTTAAAACTATACAACTCATTTACAGTTAGAGTTTACTCTATTAAACTATACATGTTACATTATTTACAGGTAACTTACATGAGGCCTATAAAATATTATTCACAAACACCAAAAAATATTATCTTACATCATAGTAACATTTTCACAAACACCTATAAAATGTTATCTTGCAACCAAAAAATAATGATACAAAAACTGGTACAAAAACCTACTTACATTTTCACAAACACCTGGTGTCCTACATTAAAAATCAATAAATTGATTTTATAACCTAAATAAAACTCTACAACTACATTAAAACAGAAAACATAAAACTCTCAAACAAACAAATTAGGGCATACCTTACAAAATTAGGGCAAATTAGGGCGGGAGTGTTTTGAGAGTTTTGAGAGGTTTTGATGACGAGCGATGGTTTTGAGATGGGAAATTAGGGCGGGAGTGTTTTGAGAGTTTTGAGAGGGGTTTGATGTCGAGTGAAGGTTTGGAGAGTTTGAGAGGGGGAAAGTGCCTGCCAGAGGTATGCAGGAATCCAGCACAAGCCGGCTTTTCCGATAAAGAAAGATGCAGAGGAATGTTTATTTCATCTTCATCTTCATCAGACTTGCCCCCAAATGCAGAGGAATGTTTTGGCCAAAAAAAAAAACGATAGATTTTGATTAAGCAGATCGTCAAAAAAAAAATATGTTATGACGAAATGCCTAGGGAATCATGCCAAAATAAACATAGATGACCCCTATTTAGGACGAAGCAAAATGAGCGTCATCTAGAAGGCTAAATTTTAACTTATTATGACTCATATGTTATGACGCTTCTGAAAACGAGTCATCCCCAATAGAAAATTTACTCGAAATGACTCTTATTTTGTGACTTTGCTCTTTGCGCGTCATCTTGTAGCGTGGGTCATAAAAAGCGGGTCAAGGATAGCCCTTTTTCTAGTAGTGACAAGAGTCTCAAATGCATCTTCAGTCAGAAAGAGTTGAACATGCGGCAAAGAAGATGGCTGGAACTTATTAAGGACTATGACTTGGAGATTCTTTATCATCTAGGCAAAGCAAATGTAGTGGCCAATGCACTTAGCCGCAAGCCTATTTCTATTCAGATGCTGGAGACTCTGACCTCCCAGCTCAGCATTCAACGAGAGATGATTCGAGAAGGAATTGAAGTATGGTTACAAAGAGTCCAAGGACAACTGTGCGTGATGGAAATAACTTCATCGTTAACCGAAGAAATCAAATCTAAGCAAGCAGATGATCCTCTGATGATTCGGTTACGTGATGAAGTGATCAAGGGAAAGGCCCCCGGATACGTAATTCATGATGATGGAGTTTTGAGATTTCAGAACCGACTATGCGTTCCCGATGTCGATGTTCTAAAACAGTCGATTATGAAGAAAGCTCACAGCTCGCCCTATCCTATCCACCGGGCACCAGTAAGATGTATAAGGACTTGAAGCAGAACTTTTGGTGGGGCAACATGAAGAAAGATGTAGAGGATTATGTTTCGAAATGCTTGACTTGTCAGCAGGTTAAGATCGAGCATCAACAAACTGCCGGAATGCTGAAGCCGCTCCCGATTCCTGAATGGAAGTGCGAGGACATATCGATGGACTTTATCACTAGTATACCTAGAACCAAGTCAGGAATGAACATGATTTGGGTGATAGTTGATCGTTTAACCAAATCAGCTCATTTTCTAGGCATTAAGGACACGTGGGGACAAGAGAGGTTGGCACGAGTATTTATTTCAGAGATAGTCCGATTGCATGGTACGCCGAAGAACATTATTTCTGACCGAGACGGTCGTTTTGTGTCTCATTTTTGGAAAGCAGTTCATAAAGCCTTGGGGACCGAATTGAACTTCAGTACAACTTATCACCCACAGACAGATGGACAATCTTATAGGAGTATTCAAATAGTGGAGGATATGCTAAGGGCTTGTGCCTTAGATTGGTTAACTTACTGGGAAATTCATCTACCGTTGACTGAATTTACCTACAACAATATTTGGCATGCTTCTATTAAGATGGCGCCGTTTGAGGCATTATACGGGAGAAGATGCAGATCGCCCCTATGTTGGGACGATTCATCAAATTTGGTCAGAACGGAACCAGAGTTGATCGTGCAAACTCGAGAGAAGATAGCTTTGATTCGCGAAAGGCTGTTGACCGCCCAGAGTCGACAGAAATCTTATGCAGATGTACGTCGTCGTCCATTAGAGTTCAGTATTAGAGATCACGTACTTTTAAAAGTTTCTCCTACTCGGGGAATCTTTCATTTTGGGAGAAAAGAAAAGTTGAGTCCAAGATATATCGGACCATTCGAGATCCTCGAGAGAGTTGGAGAGTTGGCGTACATATTGGCATTACCGCCGTCACTAAGCCATGTTCATAACGTGTTCCACGTATCCCAGTTACGGAGATATATACCGGATCCTAGTCATGTCATTGATTTCGGCGAGATCGAAATCACTTAGGATGGAACGTTTGAAGAAAGACCGGTCTGGATACTCGAGAGTCGAGTTAGGCAGTTGAGGAACAAACCAATCGCTTTGGTCAAAGTTCAGTGGTCACGCCACGGAGTGGAAGAAGCCACTTGGAAAACGGAAGATAGCATGAAGTCCATATATCCAGAGTTATTTTCGTCTTGAGTTTCGGGACGAAACTCCTTTTTAGTAGGAGAGTAGGTAATATCCAGATTTATTATTGAGTATTTCATTTGTTGTTGAACCCTGTATTATTCGGAATTGTGATCTCGATAATTAGAGTATGATATTTCTCAAATTTATATCTTTATACATGAGTATAGCAACATGTAAATTTTCTCATGCAAACTCGTGATAACGTACGCTAAGAATGTAGCTTAACGTGCGTTATCGGCTAAAACTAGCGCACGCTACGAATGAAGAATTGCGTGCGTTAGGCAGTCAATTATTGACTAGGCGGCTAGAACATGCGCCAGCCGGACATGGGTTTGGATAAGATTCCCGCAGGCGAACCTGGACAGTTTTGGAGTCAACGCTTATTAGTGTGCGCTAAGGATAGTAAGATAGCGTGCGCTAATCAGCTAACGTGCAGAAACATTATATAAGGGACAGCACCCTCATTTCATTTGGTTTACGTTTCCTTCACTTGTTCTTCGTTCCTTGGAAGTCCAGAGAGCCTTCCCTACTTCTTAAACACATATAAACCCCCCTTACATGATCATTAAAGATTGGAGATTACTTACACTTGATCATTGAAGAAGAAACTCACTTTGGAGTGACACACAAGCAACCGGGGTTGAACTCTACCTATTGTTTCAGTGTTTTCTTCATCTTAAGGTATGTTAATACTATCTCCTACCTTGGATTCGTGTTATTAAGGATATGACAATTATGCTATCAAGATATTGAGTTCCATTGATGAATTATCCAAGCAACCTCATGTTTATAAGTTGGAATGTTTATACTTAAGATATCATCGTTGGAAACACCATGACTAGCATCTTACCACGTCGAATGATGAGAGAAATATTCTGAGATTGATTATCCGTATTGATGACGTTACCATATTTATCGTAGACGTAAAGTTGTTATCACTTTTGTTAAATGGACTTAGGAAAGAATCATAGAAGATTTGCATCATTCTTATAAGTTGGAATTGTTAGTTCATCTTCATAGTTAAATCGGGATGTAATGATGATATTGGAATCTAGTGCATCGCCCTTAAGAACACCAAACTTCACATGAGAATTGTAATCAAGATGGAATATGGTGTTGTGATGATTATATGTATCCTTGTATCTCGAAGATGTTTGAATCCGTGAGATCATTTGTAATAAGATGAACGTAATATGCATGGAGATAGCGTATATTAAACACTGAGGATTTCGTAAGTTTCATCACAGTTAGAACAGTCGACTGCCCAGGGAAGAACTGTCATACATGTTTAGCGTGCGCTAAGCTTTATAGTTAACGTGCGCTATCGGGCATAAGTTAACATACGCTACGCTTGGAACGTAACGTGCGTTATATCATCAGGCGAGTAAATCGACTGATCAGTGAGGTACTGACAGTGTATGGTTAGCGTACGCTAGACTTTGTATTATTGCGTGCGCTAACGAGTAGCTTTAACGTACGCTACATAGGATACGTAGCGTGCGTTAAGCAAGCCGACAGATTACGATTTATGAACTTCCGACTATTAATTAGATTGTTAACATTCATGCGACGTGAGATGAATTCTATATTATTACTTTTGTTTAAGGTCGAGCTTGTTACGTGATTGATCGAAGGGGTGACCTTCGAGTGTTCCGTTTTTCGTGGAAGTATCATTCTTGTCATCAAATCGAGGCAAGTACCTTAATTAGAATTGTCCGATTTATGTCGGTTATGTTGTGATTGTACTGTGTACATGTGTTATGATTAATTTTCCACCATGTGTTGATCCGACGGGAATCATCATGGGAAATCTATAGCTGTGTGCACTGGATCGTTGGATAGGTAGTTCCACCACGTTTTGGTCCGACGGGATCATCATGGGAATCTATAGCTGTGTGCGCTGGATCGTTGGAATACCATGAGTATGTTGAGACTGTTATAATGTGATATGTGTTGTTGTTATTTCTCTCGCTGGAGAAAATCGTCATGATTATTGTTGATTAAATCATTGTTATATGATTATCGTACTTGTACTAGCATCGTTGTGCTAACCCCTTTAGGGGTGAACATTTGTGTATGTTCAGGATCCAGGAGAACAGGAAAACAACCACTAGAGCTGAATGACGACGAGGGTGCAGAGTGATGTTCCGTCCGTGTTTCATTATCTGTTGTTGTGTTATTTTTAATAAGTACTCGAGTACGACGTTGTTTCTGATGATTGGATTTTGGTGATGTATTAATATTTTTCCTTTGGATAATTGTCTTTTCGGTATTTTTGTCCCGAACTGTTGTATTCATTCCGGTTACTTTCATATGATGGTCCTTGTTGTTGTCTTTTCATTTCTTCAGCCTTGTAAATTCTTATGAAAAGGATTTACGGCGCTGTAATATTCCTGAATATATCGGGGGTGTTACAACAACCATATCTCAATGAAACATCAATCAACAATAGCAATCGGTACATCGATACCGCGAACCGGATATCGACCACAACGTTAACAACAAGTATCTCAATGAAATGAACGGATTTTTCCGAACAATAATAACATTTGGCATAATTTTCTGAAGGGTATCGTATCAAACAATCCTCGAATATCAACAAAATCATAAAGAGACCAAGTCTCGAAATGATTCAACACATTCATACACATACATGATAATATTAATCTCATTGAATAGTACAAGTATAAAACTTTACTCAAACCGAAGGCGATGAAATCCTCCAATAAACGGCAAGCAGCGTGCCCCGACGATCACAAGCACTCGAACAACCTTGAATGAAATACAATTCATTCAATAACACAAAATCAATAGAAAATATCACCAAAGACAATCCTAATTCAAACACGAATCAATTAAAACTCCACAAACGAATATCATAGTCCGCAACTATGAATTCCGACATCCTCCAATCACCCCAATGATCAATTAACATGATCATTATGTTCTTTAGACTTGTGAAAAACAATTCAACAAGGATTATCAAGAACAACACCAAGGTAATCATCTCAAAATGATAATATCACCAATATCATCATCAATACCTCAAGAACATGATCAACACAACAAACATGATGTCTCTACCAATATCAATCACCAATTCTTCAAGAATTCAGATTACTCAACAGGACTAACTCAACCATTTCAAGATTATGATAATCACCTCCTAGTTCACCATAAATCCTTACTAAAATGGTTATAGTCTCTCAAGAGCACAACCAACAACAATAATCATCTCAAAGCTATGTTAATCATCTGAAAATCTTTACACAACTCTTCCTAGACATGATTATAATCTCAAAGAGTTCTTAAACATCAAGAACACAGTCAAACTCAAGCCATAATCATCATGTTCTTAATATAAGTTATAAAAACTCATCAAGAATCATGCTATCCTCCAACAATCACTAACTACACGAGGTAAACAACAACAATACCAACATCATACTCGAAAATCACTTGAAGAACAAGATATTAAGAGAACTTACCCAAGAAAAACAAGATGAACTCTCCAAACACCAAAGGAGTATTAAAAACTTCCAACCTCAAGTCTCAATCCAAGCAAGAATGATCAAAATCACATTGGGAGAGTCTAAGTATCAAGAACAAGTCCAGGGGGATGATCTAGGGAGAGGAAATCAATTTTGGTTTGTGAGAAAATGAAATACGAAACCAAGATATATAATCTGACAAGCCCATTACGACCGCTAACCTCAATGCATAACGTATGTTAAGACACCTTATGTACGCTACCAGCTCTGCGTAGCGTATGCTACGCCTGGTCAGAACTCACTGCCTCGAAATGGGACCTGCATTACGTACATAATCGTGAAACTCTAACATACGTTATCCAGCCACATCCCTAACGTATGTAAATACCCCCCACATAGCGTACGTAAGCCCCCATTGACTGCAATAGTGAGATCCAATCAAAAGATACCCGACCCTACCAGCCGAAAGTTGACCACGAGGAAAGTTCCCCCTGTCTGTGCCCCTTTACGTACGTAACATGACAACCATAATGTACGTAAGCTTAGAATTTTAACGTACGTTAAGGTATACTCGTAGCGTACGTAAGTAGCACAAACAACAAAAGGAATTTCCAACAAGTTCAACCCGAATGAACGAACACGATCCAAGCACCTTAACAAACACGAATGATATAATACAACAATATTTGTACAATTCCAAATGAATACGTACAACACAACAGTGAAACGAAAAAAATTACCCCCGGATATTACAACTTTTTCATGTAATCTTGCTGTAAATATGATGTATTTTATTTTGTGTAAATGTAATCGAATTCGAAGAAGACAAAATCACGAAGAAATAGAGCATAACTGGGACACGGATCTTGGATGACCACGGCCGAACAGAAGACGCAGGCCGCCAAGCAAGACATGGTCACTTTGAGGTCCGCGGCGCTTGTTCTAGGATGGTTCGCTGGTTCGGGTCGAGTCGTCCAGTTTTTATCCGGTTCGTTTCACCGTCATTCGTTGCGTCTGCTGGAGAGTTGGGATTTAACATTGGATTTTTTTTATGTAATTAATTTTGCATAAAAGTGAAACTTTAATTTTGGAAATACACGGTCCGGCTGGGGAAGAGCGACGAGATGCTTGATCTAGTGGGAGATATCGAATCGAATATTTTCTCGGGTTCAATTCAAGGAAGAAGACCATGATAATTGGATAATTTAATTATCCATGCGTTTATTTTGGTTTTTACTATTTTGATGTATGGCATGTATGAATATATGCATGATATGTTTCTTTCATGTTAGGACGAGAAAATTAAGAACCTTAAGGCTAAAATAACTAAGTGATTAAATTGATTTTTTAAAATAAAATCAAATTGGCCTCCATAATTAATTTTAATTGTGAAGTGATTAGCATATGCGTTGACATTAGGGTCTCTCACCATATCGGATGTGCTAATTACAGGTTCACTAGTTTTAAATTTTTAATGATAACAAAAGATAAATATTATTTTTTTATAGGACCTCTCCATCTGTAGGACTATTATTTAAAAGATAATAGTTTAGGATTGTTAAATTATGGTGTTCACTTAGGTGTATTAATTAATAAGCTCCCCGTCAGAATCTAAGTTAATTAATACATGGCCAAGAGGACCAACTATTAATTTTACTTGTCACAACGTAAATTGACTAGATAGTAAAATTAAAGACGTAAAACTCTACTTAAAAAAATGTGTGCGTAAACATCCACACGATCGTGGCTTGCATATGCGGGTTTTTCGAGGTGTTGGTTGCTGCCATATATATTGTGTTTTTGAGGTTTTTCTATGCATTATGTGATGAATGTTTTTAGTTTTATCTGAGATGTCTTTCAATCCAGTTGCTGTAATTCTCAAAGAAAACAAACTAGATGGCACTAACTTTGCTGATTGAAAACGTAATCTTAATATTGTCCTGATTGCTGATGAACACAAGTCTGTTCTAACTGAGGAATGCCCATTGAAACCAGATGCGGATTCGACACCTGATGAGGTGAAAGAATACCGTAAATGAAAGAAATTTGATGAGATGGCTCACTATTACATCTTGACTTCTTTAGCAAATGTATTGCAGCATCAGCATCAGAGTATGGGCACGACCGCGGAAATGATGACAAATCTCGGTGAGATGGTTGGTCATCAGAACCGGCCGGCTAGGCAAAATGCTATGAGGGTCTTGATGACGACCCAAATGCCTGAAGAACCCCGGTAAGGGATCATGTTCAAAGATGATTTCTAATCTAAAATGAACGTGATATCTTAGGGGCTACTATCGATGCGGAAATGCAGGTTGATATCATCCTAGGCACCTTACCTAGGAGCTTTGAGCATTTCCGCCTAAACATCAATATGAATCATAGGGAGTATATGTAATATCCGCCATTTTCATAATATAATATTATTATTTATAATAATATTACTAATGCATTTCATTTCATCTAGTCTCATTACATTGCCGAGTGAGTAATTGTTGTACAATTATTTTCACTTCAAGAGCGAATCAATTTATTAATCTCATTTAATGAGATCATAATTATTTTCATTTCACCTCTTATCAATGAATTTTAAGGATGTTTAATATTAATTATTAATATTAATATTGATAATATATTATTAGTATTGACAATATTAATATTAATAATTCTATTATTATTATTAAATATCATTATTATTTATATAAAACCCAATAGGCTTTAATTATAATGTTATTGTTATTTGGCCCAAATACCTTTTGTTGACCCAAAATACTAAAGCCCAACACAATTTATACACCTTATATACTCCTAAGGATATCTTCTAACCCTAACCTAGGAGTATAAATAGAATTCTACAGTACAAAATATATACACAAATACACAGTATTTTTCTGGAGGTCCCATAACTCAACTTCTTCTGCCAATCCTCATCTCCTGCAATCCCTCTTCATCCGTCACAGGTAAAGTCTAAACGTCTTCTTATATTCTTCTGCAAACCTTAATAAAAATTTGCCATATGTGCACTTTATCACTCGACCAAGCACGATACACTCAGGTATATGCTGCCCGCAATCTACAATCCAAACCCGCCTGAAATAATTGAACCCCAAACCCATACGTCCAAACCCAAATTACAACCCAATTTGCCCAATTGAGAGAACCCAAGCCGAACCAGATGATTGAACCCAACTTCACCAAACCCAGATTTCTGCGCGCTCCTTGTTTCTCACTGGAATCCCCGGCTGCCCCGTACATCTGATATTGTTGCCGCAATAAGCCATATGATTCTCAACTCGGACCCAATCTGTAGATTTTAGACCAAAATACGTCAAACCCATTAAATCACCAGTGCGTTGCTCCTACGCCTCCTATTTCTTTTCTATATATTCTTGCGCGCGTGTATTTCTATAAACCTAAGAGGGAATCCGAGTTTTCAGTAGAGGTAGGATGAGAAAGATAGATGATTTATCTGTGTTCTGGCCGTGAGATTTTAGAGAGAGAGAAGAGGACAGAGAGGGACGAGAGGTAGAGAAGTGAGATCGATGATTCCGGGCGTATGGTTTGATAAGGGCATCTCCAACCTTCACACCAAAAAAACACACCAAAACACCAAATTTGGTGGGTCCAATACAAAAAAAAAAAAACTCAAGTCCAACCATATTTCAAAAAAACACCAAATTTGTGGACCCCACATTAAAATAACATATTTTATTTACTATTAACTATTTTTATTAATAACAATAATTATAATTTGTAAATATAATAATAAATAATCAGTAATTAATTTATTTAATGAAAACCGATAAAAATAAAAACGATAATTTTTTAATTAATAATACATTTAAATAAAATTACATCAATTGAAATAACACAAATTAAACGAATACGAATTAACAAAAACATATAAAATATTATTTCTTTAATGGTAATTATTATTTATAAATTAATTTTAAATAAAAAACGAATTAACAAAAACATATAAAATATTAAGTTAGATTAATATTTATTAAAATTAATATCATAAATAATAATTAGATTATTTAAAACATAAAAAAAATTAAATAATTATATTTTAAAACATGAAAATAAATAAAATAAAATGATTTAATGGATGAATAGTGATTTGGTGTGTGAATAGTGACACACCAAATTTGGTGTGTTTTTAGAAATTGAATAGTGCCACACCAAATTATTTGGTGTTTTGGTGTGTGGTTGGATTAAGTCACACACCAAATTTGGTGTTTTGGTGTGTGGTTAGAGATGGTCTAAGAGAGAGAGGGATCGGTCTAGTTTTAGAGTGAGAAACATCATAGAGAGTGAGTCGTAGTAGGAGAGATGAGAGAATAGTGAGGTTATGTCGGCCGAAACCTAGGAGAAGGGTTTTTATACCCGATACTTTTTAGGGTAATTCAATTAAGCCCCCAGATTCCCAGATACTTGAATTTAGCCCTAGTCTAGTTTCTAGTTATTTCAATTAATTCCAATTAGGTTTATGACTCTTTCAATTTCAGTCCTCAGATGTTTAGTTCCTTCAGTTTTACTCGAGCCAGCTTTTAATACTTTTAAATCCAGCCATATTTTTTACCCAAGTCATTAATAATGTTAAACCTTCAATTAATATTAATAATCAGTTCAATTTTATGCATTTTATTTTTATTTTCAGCATTATATCATAATATTTTCTAATGATTAAAATTATTATTATTATATGTAGTCATTAACAAGGATATACGGGCTTAGGACTGTGAGTCAAGTATCTTCATTTTTAGGTTCAAGCAGCATCATTTTATTTAGGTGGGAATTTTCACTATCACATTAATTGCCTTAATTGGATTGTATATGTGATATTCTATTTATGTTTAAAATTGATGATACATGTTGTAAATCAGGCTCACCTGTTTACGTGGAAAGAGACTATCTTAAGATATATATTGTGTGGGGACACCTGCACAACTTCAATATTCACATGCGTGCTCGATTCATGTTGTATGTAATATTGTGTGCATGTATTCATGTTGAGGAAAATATTTTTCACGCCCCCACACTGGGGTTGGACGAGAATGCGACAGTTAATGTAATAAATAACATTTGTGATAATACACCAGTAAAACATACATATGCCAGATCTTAGCCCCGTGAACTAAGACTGGTTATTCCAAAGAAAAGAAATATACAAGAGTACAACGGTATTATTACATCAAGTGCAAAAATCACTACGAATTGACCCAGATATGGTTGGAATATGCGGTGCATCAAATCCATAAATGCAGATGGCGCGTTGGTCAATCCAAAAGGCATTACCACGAATTCATAATGACTATACCTAGTTTGAAAGGCAGTCTTCGGTATGTCATTCTCTTTGATCCTCAATTGGTAATATCCTTATTGAAGATCGAACTTTTAGTAAACTGTTGCTCCTTGTAGTTGGTCGAATAGCTCGTGGATCCTGGGAAGTGGATACTTATTTTAATAGTAATGTTGTTAAGTTCTCGGTAATCGATACACAATCTTAGTGTGCCATCTTTCTTCTTTACGAATAGCACTGGTGCTCCCTAAGGAGATACGCTCGGTCGGATAAATCCAACCTCTAGCAATTTCTGCAACTGAACCTTCAGTTCTTGCAGTTCCAATAGGGCCATTCGATACGGCGTTCTAGCTACAGGTGCCTTTCCTAGCAAGAGATCAATGCTAAATTCAACTTCCCTATCTGGAGGTAGGGAAGTAAGTTCCGCGGGAAATACATCAAGGTATTCTGATACTACTGGTATAGCTTCAATCTCCATTTTGCTCTTGGGTTTGTTGATGATAAAAGCTAAATATCCCATTGCTCCCTTCGAGATGGCCCTTCTCGCCTTTGTGGCAGATATGATTGGGGCCAAGTTAATTCTAGCATTCCCGTGTAGTTGAACTACTAGGTGGTCGGGTTTACAGAATCGAACTATCTTAGAATGGCAGTCGAGTTGCGCATAGTTTTTAGATAGCCAATCCATCCCAAGTATGAGGTCATACTCAAGTATGGGAAGAAGAATTAGGTCGGCAGGAAAACAATGACCCTCAACTATTAATTCACAATACTTAAATACCAAATCCGTTTCTTGGCTCGCACCCATAGGTGTGGATACTTCTAAGCTTACGGGTAGTGATTCCATACAGGCATTTAATCTTTGTGCACAATGGGGTGCAACAAAAGAATGTGATGATCCTGGATCTAACAATGTATGAGCATAGTGGTTTGACATGAGAAATGTACCTTCCACCACGTCTGTTGCGTTAAGAGCTTCTTGTCCAGCTAAGGTAAAAACTCTTGCTGGTGCCTTCCCCTTGTTGCCCTAATCCTCTTGCTTAACTGCATTTCTTTGCTGATTTTTGCCCAGTGTCTCCCACTTTGGGCATTCCTTAGTTGGGTGTTGATTATCTCCACAGCGTAAGCATCTCCCTTGCTTCTTCTAACAGTCTTCAGATTTATGTCCCATTTTACTGCAGTGGGAACATAGCGGTAGGTTATTCACATGTCTCTTTCAGGTGTTCTGTCCAGTAGTCTTGCGTTGAAATTTCTGGGGTGGTCTGTATGATTGGTTTGATGCAGATCACTTGAATTTCCCAGTATCTCGATCCTTCGCCTATCCCAATCAGGTCATTCCGTTTTCGATTCGGCTTGCAGCTTCGACTGCTTCTGCCATAGTCGTGACTCTCACTGGCAACAAGCTCTGTTGTAGAGCAAACCTCAAATCTCATGTAAACATGTACAATTTATCCTCCTCTGTGCTCACTAGTCCTGGCGCGTACTTGGAGAGTCGATTGAATTGAGACTTGTACTGGGCTATAGTCATTGCCCCTTGTTTAAGATGGTAGAACTCGTCACGTCGAGCTTCACGATCGGACTGAGAGATGTATTGATCACGAAAAGCCTTCACGTAGTTCTCCCATGTTCGGTCAGTAGCTTCCCTTGTCCACTTCTCATTGGTAACTCTCCAACAGTCATGATCTGCCGACCCCAATCGAAAAGTAGCTAGTGTTAACTTCTGTTCCTCTGAGTATTGCAGTGTAGCAAAGATACTTTCTATCTGCTCAAGCCAGTGTTCAGCTTTCTGGTCATCAGGTTCACCGAGGAAGGTAGGGGGATTAAACCGGAGAAACTGTTCTAGAACTCGATCATGTGGTACAGGTGCGTTGGGGTTTGGAGCAATATGTTGTTTAAGGAAGGTTACCAATTAGGTGATTGCCGAGCAGTGTTGTTATCTCGTTGGAATGGATTTCCATTTTCTCCGTGTGGCTCTTCATTGTGATCACGTTGGGGATGAGGTCTTCCACGTCCACGATTCTTGAGGAAGAATCTCAGAATACACCCGGAAGGCTGCGGACAAAACAAATCGGGAGGCGTCAAATTAGGGTTCGCGAGCTCGTTTGGTATTCTTGTACTGTTTGTCCATCGCCTTTCGACTTTTGCTTGACATGAATAAGAAGAAATTTGAAGAAATTGTAGGTGAGGATGGAAGATTTTTGGGTTTGAAAATCTGGCGGCTAGGGTTCTTTGCAAAAGGGGATATGAGAATACTAGGTTGCGTGCGTTATGAATTTATAGAGATACTTACTGGACTGTCCAGTAGTATATCGGGAAATGAAAGGGTTTAATTTAGCGTACGCAAGAAGAATGGGTTTAGCGTACGCTATCGGGAACCATTTGCTCAGGAATATAGGATTTTACCGCGCATTAAGGGAATAGAGCTAGCGCGCGCTAGCGATTAGAACTTTTCTCAGAAATTGATTTCTCGAGTAGATAAATAGATTTCAAAAATTGTCGAGATGCCCCATACCATGTTGCAATCTAATAGTATTAAAGTATTCCTCCGGTAGAGGTTTCGTAAAAATATTGGCTAATTGATCTTTTGTGCCGACAAAAATTAAACAGATATCCTTTTTCTGAATGTGATCCCGCAGAAAATGATGTCTAATATCAATATGTTTAGTTCTACTATGCAACACAGGATTTTTGCTCAAATTAATTGCACTAGTGTTATCACATAAAATACGAGTATTTTCAAAATAAATGCCGTAGTCGCGGAGTTGATTTTTAATCCATAATACCTGCGCACAGGCACTCCCTGCAGCAACATATTCGGCCTCAGCTGTAGACATCGCTACACTGGTTTGCTTTTTACTTCCCCAAGATATTAAACATGAACCGATGAAGTGACATGTACCACTAGTACTCTTTTTATCAATTTTACGTCCGCCGAAGTCGGCGTCACTGTATTCAAGCAAATTAAAATCCAAGCAAGAAGGATACCATAGACCTAGACCAATGGTCCCATTTAAATAACGAAAGATACAGTTACAAGCAATCAAATGATATTCTCTAAGATTAGACTGAAATCGAGCACATAAACATGTAGCAAATATTATGTTTGGCCTAGAAGCAGTTAAATATAGCAAAGATCCGATCATACCTCGATATAATTTTTGATCCACATATTTGCCATTTTCGTCTTTATCTAGTTTAACGAGGAAGACATTGGCGTTGAAATCACTTTGATACTCTCCATTTTGAATTTCTTGAGAAGATCGTGTGAGTACTTCGTTTGATGGATAAAGATTTCATCTTCTCATTGCTTTATTTGAAGTCCGAGGAAGAATGTTAATTCTCCCATCATACTCATCTCGAACTCTCCCTTCATAAGATTAGAAAAGTCTTGGCACAATGATTCGTTAGTAGCTCAAAAACAATGTCATCAACGTGGATTTGGCAAACAAGGATATCATTATCTAATATTTTCACAAACAAGGTATTATCGACTTTACCTCTTTTTTAATCATTTGCAATTAAAAATTGACTTAAACGATCATACCATGCTCGGGGTGCTTGTTTCAAACCATAGAGCGCCTTGTTGAGTTTGTAGACGTAATCCGGGAACTGATAATCTTCGAATCTGGGAGGTTGCTTGACGTACACTTCTTCTTGAATAAAGCCATTTAAGAATGCACTTTTCACATCCATTTGAAATAATTTGATCTTTTTGTGAGCTGCAAAGGCACATAACAAACGGATGGCTTCGAGTCGAGCTACGAGTGCAAAACTTTCTTCAAAGTCAAGACCCTCTTCTTGACTATATCCTTGTGCGACCAATCGAGATTTATTTCTTATGTGATAGCCGTCTTCGTCACACTTGATTTTGTGCACCCATTTAGTTCCGATAATAGTTTTAGCGTTAGGCGGGGGAACTAAATTCATACTTTATTTCGCTCGAATTGAACGAGCTCCTCTTGCATAGCCATTACCCAACTTTCATCGTCAAGAGCTTCGGATACATTTTTGGGAACAATCTCGGAGACAAAGGCAAAGTGAGCAATATACTCGGTGGTTCTCCTTCGAGTTTGAACACCATCTTCAATATTTCCAATCACGAGATCTTTTGGATGGTCTTTGAAGTGCCTCCAATCTTTCGGTAAATCCTCGATTGTCTTCTTTTAGATTTCTGAAATTTTCTCCATTTCGTTTGAGGGATGAGAATCCGGAAAAATACCTGCATCATCAAAACATTCTACCTTTCTCGGGGGTGAGATCATATCATTGAATTTAACATTGGTTCTAATGTTATAAACACGATATGCTTTGCTATTTGTAGCATAACCAAGAAATATTCCGGAGTCGGATTTAGCATCAAATTTCCCCAAGTTATCCTTACCATTATTTAAAATGAACACATTGCAAGCAAAGGGATGAAAGTAAGATATATTTGGCTTTTTGCCCTTCCACAATTCATACGGGGTTTTAAGATGAGTTCTACGAAGATGAGCTTGGTTGATCACATAACATGTCGTAAAAATTGCTTCGGCCCAAAAATATTGTGGAAGAGAGTATTCATTAAGCATAGTCCTTGACATTTCCTCCAAAGATCGATTTTTCCTTTCAACAATCCCATTTTGTTGAGGCGTTCTAGGAGCCGAAAAATTGTGATAAATACCATATTTGTCACATAAAAGTTCAAACGGAGTGCAATCAAGTTCACCTCCGTGATCGGTACGAATAGAAATTATAGAAAGATTTTTCTCATTTTGCACCAAACGGCACCATTTAGAGAACTCGGAAAATGCATCATCTTTATGAGCTAGAAATCTAACCCAAGTAAATCGAGAAAAATCATCAATAATAACCAAAGTGTAAAGTTTACCATTTAGACTAACATATCTAGATGGTCCAATCAAATCCATATGCACAAGTTCAAGAATGCGACTAGTGGAAACCTCGAATTTTGGTTTGAAAGATTCCCGAGTATGTTTCCATTTTATGCAAGATTTACACAAATGTTTTTTATTAAATTTGAGTTTGGGTAATCCACGAACAAGATCATGTCTCGATAAAATAGAAAAGATAGGTAGAGATGTATGCCCCAATTTTCGATGCCATAAATATGCATTATCATCTAAGGTAATAAGGCACTTTTCATTAAATGAACTTTTATCATTAAGATCAATAATATAAATGTTTCCACATCTCAAACCGATAAATGCAATTTTAGTATTTCTAAATCCCGTGCAATGCGTTTGTTCAAAGAGAATTTTAAAACCTTCATCGCAAAGTTGAGAAACGCTAAGTAGATTATGATGCAAACCTTCAACAAATAATACTTTGTTAACAAAGGGAGAAGGTTCCTTACCGACTTTACCGATGCCCTTAATCTTTCCATTTTGATTGTCGCCAAAGGTCACATGTCCTTGTTCTTGATATTCGAGGTCCTCAAACAAATCCTCGGAGCCGCATATGTGCCTTGAACACCCGCTATCAATGTACTACTTGCTTTTCCTTGGTGCTGGTACCTACAAAAATAGTGTGTCTCGGTTGTTTCGGTACCCAAGCCCTTTTGGGTCCTCCAAAGTTAACGATACTTATAGCACTTGGAACAATTCTCCCTTTTGGAACCCATATTTGTTTAACTTTGATGGTTCTCAATTTTGAACGGACGTTAACATTATGAACTCGTTCGGGAGGAGTTTTTGAGTTCTCGGTTTCGGTTTTCTTTATTTTGTCAAGATTGATAAGAGATTGTTCTCTTTTAAAAGGGTCGAAACCAAGACCATGTTTTAGCAATGGGGATTTTTGAATTGATAAAATCTTTTCGAATTTCTCATTTCCGAGAGTAAATTTAATCAAAATATATTTTAACTCCTTTTGAGTTTTCGTCAACTCAATTTTCAAAACATTTTCCTTCTGAAGGCATAATGTGTGATCGATTTCAATAGTTTTGCCTTTATTTTGAAGAGAGGATTTTTCGAGTTCTAATGATTTTATTTTCCTCTTTAAAGACATATTTAATTTAACCATATCGTCGTATTCCATGTTCAAAGATTCAAACGCACTTAATAACTCATCGTCATGATGAACTTCTTGTGAATCGCAAAAATAGAATGTATCATAATCACCATCATTAAGTTTAGAACTTACCTCGATATTGCTTTCGGAGTCGAGTGCCATAAATGCCAGATTTGCATCGAGAGATCTTTCAATCTCCTCCTCGTCATCACTCCAAGAAGCGATTAGAACCTCATTCTTTTTTAATCTTTCGATTTGAGGCTTTGAAGAGGATCCCCGGCATTCCTTGGCATAGTGACCGGCTTGACCACATTTTCGACAATTATTGTCGAACTTTTTATAGGAACATAGCCATTCTTCTTTTGCTCCGCCTTGCCATCCCGAACGAGGAAGCTTCACCTTCTTTGAATTAGATTTTTATACCTTCTAAAATTCTTGGCGTAGAGAGCAAGTTCCTCGTCATCTTCATCTTCGGGAATATCTTCCTCAACATCGCTATCAACATTGAATGCGACTACTTTTTCACGAGGCTTTGGTTTAGTGACTCTTGACTTGAGCACGATCTCGTAGTTGATGAGTGACCCGATGGGGGCGCTAAATTCAAGTTTGTTGAGATATTTGGACTCCATGATTGCCGTCACCGTAGCATCCCATTCTCGTGGCAATGAGCGAAGAATTTTCTTAGCTTTGTCGCTACTAGATATAGGCTTTCCAAAGGATGCAAGCCCGTTGGTTATGGCCGAAAACCGATCCAACATATTTGTGATCGTTTCCTCGTCTTTCATGGAGAAGAGTTCGTAGTCACGAAGTAGCATGTTGATTTTAGTCTCCTTGACTTGGGTGGTTCCTTCGTGAGTAACTTCGAGGATTTCTCAAATTTCTTTCGCACTTTCGTAGGAAGATATCCTATTGAGTTCTTCGGGATTGAGAGCACAATATAAGAGTTGAGTAGCACGAGAATTTATATATGTGTTCCTCCAATCTTCATCGTTAAACTCATCAAATTTTTTGAGCGACCCGTCTTCTTTCTTGGTGAGTTTTGGACCAAGAGCAATGACTTTCCAGATTTCAATATCATAGGCTTGAACGAATATAGCCATTTTCTTCTTCCAGGTCATGAAGTTAGAGCCGTCGAAGAACGGAGGTCGGTTGAGAGCATTTCCTTCGATTTGTCCCAATAAAGCCATTTTGTGGATCTTTTCCACTTAGGTGTTTAAATCCTTAAAAAGAGACCCACTCCGATACCAACTGAAGAGATAAATTCACCACTAGAAGGGGGGTTGAATAGTGGTAATGCGGAATTTTAAACTTTCTCGCGAATAAGAAATAAAATGTGCGGAAAGTAAAAGACTCAACGATATATAGAGGTTCGGCAACTTGCCTACGTCCTCTCTCCGACTTCTTTTTTTATTGGCTAAAGACCCCACACACACTTGTCTCGTCTTCTATCGGTCCGAGCACAACCGTTACAACCACTTGTCTTCTATTGGTCCAAGCACAACTACTCTCAAAATAAACTTTTGTATCTAGTGTTCTATCGAATCTAGACAATCTGCACTTACGAATGTTAGAGTGTAATCGTAACAATGCCGGATCAAAGATCCTAATAACACCAGATTAGTGACTCTTGAATCGTTTCACTCAAGCTCGTGTATGAGTGATGCAACACTCACAACCAATAAGGAAGATACAAAGTATATGAAATATTACAATGTGTATAACTCTTGTATCTTTTCTTATCACAACTTAGAATGCAATAAACAATAGTAATCTCAGCTCAATAATGCTTTGAATGCTTGAAGTTGTGTGTTGAGATACCCAAATGATATGAGTATTTATAGGGTCCAATCCTTCTTCATATGCTGAAAAATGCGTTATTAGCGTGCACTAATAAACCTTCATAGCGTGCGTTATCGGTGCTTTGACTTGGCTGATCTGAACGGTCAGTAAACTGTACCAACAGTAAAATACACATCTAGCGTGCGCTAGACAGTCTCTCGTATCGTGCGTTATCAGCTAGTCAACAGATCTTTACTTTTGACTTTGGATTGTGTCGGTTTGTCTCCCAAACGTCTCTTTTCCAACGGATAAAAATGAACTTAGCATGTGCTAGTAAGTATACATAGCGTGCGCTAGTATTAGTCAGTTTTTGCTTTTCAACTTTCCGGGATTCTTGCGTTGATGATCTTGTCCAATGGTTGAAAATCAAACGGTCTAATTTTGAATCGGTAGCATGCGCTAATGTCATAATATTGCGTGCACTAAATGTCATCTTATCAACGTACATTTCTTCCTTATTAGCATGCGCTAATATTTTTCTTGATTGAGTCCAGAGGCTACTGGACCTCCAATGTGCTTCCAGGTAGCGTGCGCTAGGCTATCTCTTGCGTGCGCTAAAATCATCATCTTGCATGCGCTGATATATGCATGTTGCATGCGCTAAAGGTATTCCTTTTTCTGCTAAAACCTTACTGTCCTCTCTGCCCTGTTTAACTGAAACGCGATAGCGTGCGCCAGACATAAGGTGGCGTGCGCTAATTTTGGCAGCTAGTGTGCGCTGATAGGTGAATCTTGCGTACGCTAACCATTAGGCATATTTCCAACTTGACTGCAGGTGACTTGCCTATCTGCATATGGGCCTTGATAGCGTGCGATATTCTGAATGCGTAGCGTGCGCTAGTAGCATGTTTTGACTTCAATGAAACAGCCCCTTGAGGTGAGTTTTGTTAAATGTTTTGAATACAATCATCATCAAAATGCTTTGAGTCAACACTAAATCCACAAAAAATCTATCTCTCGATCTGGCGGTAATCCTGGAAGATCGTTTGGAAAAACATCTGGATACTCATTAACAACTGGAATCGAAGAGAAACCGACTTAATTCCCTTCTGACTTCGAAGCATAATACCAATAGCCCATGCAACCTTTATTCAAGAGTTTTACGGTCTTCATGGCGCTTATAAGCAACTTAGGTTGGCCCAATTTATGTCCCATAAACGAGTACTCGGAACCATCTTTAGTCATCATAGTGGTAATCTTACTGCGGTAATTCATAATCTCTTGGTAACTCTCAAGTCAGTCCTCATGGAGGATCAAATCTTCGCCCTCAATATCAACCACAATCAAATTTGATAACCAATCAATACCTGCTATGCTTACCGGATAATTTCTAATCTCCCGATTCTCCACAATTCTATCCCCGCTAGGCAGTTTCACAATGAAAGGATCGCAAACAGTCATACAATTTATATTCAAACGGCGTACACAATCCAAGGAGATGAAAGAATGTGTGGCACCCGAATCATAAAATACTCGAACTGGATGAGATAGGATATTAATGGTACCGGGAGCCCCCTCCGTCATCTGATTGGCGCATCTCATAAACTCGTGGGTGTGCTTAACCGACGCTAGAATCTACCTCTCTAATGGTCTGGACCTGTCCCCGGCCACTGCCATAACCCTGCTGTGACTGTTGGAAAGTAAAACGCAGCGGAAGCGAAGTTTGGGAAAGATGATAATTACATTTTACGCATCTACGAGCATAAGATCTATTTATGCATGCTAATTAATTAATTACTAAGATTAATAAGCAATTTAAATGTTATTTATTATTTATTAATTAAATATGTTGATTATTAAAATATCTAAATCTAGATCCAAGATCATAGGATATTACCTATTGAAGAGTATTAGTTACTTCCGTCTTGATCACCTTGTATTTCTACCTTTAGACCTTCTAGAGTATGATCCGCCTTAACCCGGACGTTGTGTGGGCAACGAGCTACCGGATCTTGTTTGGACTTCTTTTGGATCGGACGAACCCTTCTTGTATGTGATCACTTTATTTTTCTTTGCTTTCTAGTATTTTATGAACACTCTTAGCAAATTAATTGTGTTATCTAAATTGTAGAATCAAAGACACAAGTCTAGATCTACAATTAAACACAAGAGTAAAAATTTGATCACACAACCTCACAAGAAAACATAAAATCGGCCAACACCCCAAAAGTCCTATTTATAGGCTCTTGGACTACTAGTAGGGATCTAAAGGAGGATTATGGAAGGACTACCAATAAATTCATCTTACCTTATTAGGACTCTTCCTAATATAATGAATCTATTAATTCAAATTAGTCCACTTAAAGGTTGATATTGCACTTCCTACCAAAATCCCAAATTACGAAATTGGGCTCCTTATTAAATACATTATTTTCCGTGTTTAAGATATCGAATGCTCATTAATTAATTATCAGCTACTTACATCTTTAATTAATTAATATCTTATCCAAGAGTAGTACCACTCGAACCTTATTATTATATCAGAATTAAATCCACCTGTAGGGTTTAATATAATAATCATTATCGAGATCCTCAAGGGGACATCATCAACCCGCACGAGTCGAGACACGATTTTTTGTAATAATAACTGTCGTATAAATAATATTATTGCCCAAGATACGAGGCTTATTGAGTCGATCATTTTGACTCTCACCTATGGTAAATCAAAGCAATAATTATTATAAATACACAATTAAATATTATATACTTAGAATTAAGAAATAATTATCTGAGATTTTCGTTCTTCTTACAGTCAGTACAGAAGACACTATCTCACCTCGATCCAGTCAACATATGCAAATACGTTAATGTATGCTATAGTCAAGACCAAATATTCTCAAGTATACATTACAACCTTTTATATAATTTGTCTAATAATTATATAGGTTGTGAATTATTATATTATTTTATAAGGCACCGATAATGTGATACTTCCGTGTGACACCAACACACCATTATCTACAATATAAAATAATTAGACATTTCATTTGCATAACCATAACGTGAATAAATATGCAGAACATGTGATTAAATGTAATTAATATTCTCATAGGTAGTAACAGGGAAATTAGGTAATACAAGCATAAAGTATGCTTTGCAGTATACAATCCTAACAATCTCCCACTTATACTCAAAGCATGCTTTTAAGTATACTACTCTATTACATAGTCTCTCATTTCTCCCACTTATACTCAAAGCAACGTTGCCATACACCGTAATCCCATTCCTTCCACATGCCTTTCAAAAACTTTTGAAGGTAGGCCTTTCGTGAAAGGGTCTGCAAGATTATCTTCCGATGCAACCCTGGCTACAACTACGTCTCCTTCCTTTACGAAGTGTCGTATGATGTGGTACTTGCGGTTGATATGTTTACTTGCCTTTTGGGCTCGTGGTTCCCTCAAATTTGCGACTGCACCAGTATTATTACAATAAAGTGTAATACCCTCTGGCAAATTGGGAATCACATCTAAGTCCTGCAGGAAGTACTTGATCCAAACTGCCTCCTTAGCTGCCTCAGAGGCTGCCACATACTCGGCTTCCATGGTAGAGTCCGGGATGCATTTCTGCTACACACTCCTCTAACTAATGGCTCCACCTCACAGGGTAAACACATAACCCGAAGTAGACTTGGACTTTTCTTTGTCCGATGAAAAATCCGAGTCAGTGTAAACCACCGGAAACAGGTCGTCTGATTGATATACAAGCATGTACTCCCTAGTCCTTCTCAGGTACTTGAGTTTGTGCTTGACAGCAATCCAGTGTCCTGGTCCTTGGTTTGACTGATATCTAGCAGCCATGCCTACGGCATGACAAATATCTGGTCTAGTGCAAAGCATATCATACATGAGACTTCCCACAGCAGATGCATAAGGGACCATCTTCATGTAATCTATCTCCTTTGTGTCTTAGGACACATATCCTTAGATAGTTGAATTCCATGTCTATAAGGTAGAAAACCTTTCTTGGAATTCTCCATGCTAAACCGCTTCAGCACTGTATCGATATAGGATGCCTGGGATAAGCACAAAATCCTTTTCTTCCGATCACGAAAGATCCTGATTCCAAGGATGTGTCCTGCTTCTCCTAGATCCTTCATATCAAACTGCTCAGATAGCCATACCCGTACGTCCGACAATTCCTTCACGTTGTTTCCAATCAGAAGGATATCGTCTATATACAGTACAAATAAACACCAACACATTTCCATCGCATTTCTTATACACACAACTCTCACTCGGACATTGGACGAATCCATATAACTGGACAACTTTGTCAAAACGAGTGTTCCAAGATCTAGATGCTTGCTTAAGTCTATAAATGGATTTCTTAAGTTTGCGCACCAAGTGCTCTTCTCCTTCAGCAATGAATCCCTCTGCTTGGCGCATATAGATTTCCTTGTCTAGACTCCCATTCAAAAATGCAGTCTTGACATCCATCTGCCAAATCTCCAGATCCAAATGCGCAGCTATAGCTAAAAGAATCCAGATTGACTTGAGCATGTCTACCGGCGAAAAGGTTTCATCATAATCGATACCCTCTTTCTGAGTGTAACCTTTTGCAACAAGCCTCACTTTGAAGGTTTCAACCTTCCCGTCACGTCCTTTCTTTCGCTTGTAGACCCATTTACTCCCAATGGCTTGTACACCATCAGGTAGCTCTACTAGCTCCCACACTTGATTGGAATCCATAGATCCCATTTCTGATTCCATTGCTACTTGCCAGGAGTCAGTATCTTTATCTTGGATTGCCTCCTTATAGGTCCAGGGATCTGATTCATCTTCGCCTGGGATTGAGTCCGAAGACTTTCCCACGCCTATGAATCGTTCGGGCTGACGAACAACCTTTCCACTACGACGAGGCAAATCCTGAGTTGGTGTAAACTGTAATATCCGGGGATAATTTTTTTTCGTGTTACTGCTGAGTTGTACGTATTCATTTGGAATTGTACAAAGTGTTGTTTTGGACTGATACAATGTATATTGTATTGGAATATTTCGGGATCGAAATATTATACTTGCGTCGGGTTGGTTTCGTCGTTTGAATGTTGGTTGGAGAGTTTGGATTTTTGGCTAAGTTTATAGCCTTAGCGTATGCTACGGATGTAGCATTACGTACGCTAGCGTGTTGCTATTACGTACGTTATGCCTGTAAGGTTACGTACGTAATGCTTGGTAGGTGGCAGGAACCTTCCTCGTAGTCACTTTCGGCGGTGGGTCGAGCATCTTCCGATCGGATCTCACTATTGCGATCAGCGGACCGCTACGACGTTAAGAGGTGAACTCTACGCACGTAATGCAGGTCTTGTTAACGCACGTAATATGTTTTTGTTTACGACGTTAAGGCCTTCGTATTTTAGTCGATTAGTTCTGGATTTACATTACGTACGTTAAAGTCTTAGCATAGCGTATGTAATGCCTCTTACGTACGTTAACCATAATGTATAACGTACGTAATGAATTGGTCAGTCTATTTATCTTGGTTTTGTCTTTCATTTCCTCACGAACCAAAACACAATTTCTCTCCCTAGAATCGTCCGTTTGGACTTGTTATTGATGTTTAGCACCTTCCAACCCGATCTTGATCATCCTAGCTTGGATTGAAGCTTGAAGTTGGAAGCTTGTTGGTGCTCCTTTGGTGTTTGGAGGCTTCTTCTTGTTCTTCTTTGGTAAGTTCCCTCAATCTCTTGTTCTTCAAGTGATTTTCAAGTTTTTGTTGTTGTTTTCGTCGGGTATTGTTTGATTAATGGAGTATATCACGATTCTTCATGGTTTTGATAAAATTTTGATGAAGAACATGATAGTATTACTTGAGTTGGATTATGTTCTTGATGTTTTAGATTGTTTGGAGGTTTTTAATCATGCCTAGGAAGGATTATTTTAAGATTGTTATATGATTAACATAGCCTTGAGATGATTATTGTTGTTGGTGGTGTTCTTGAAAGATTTTAACCATTTTAGTAAGGATTTATGATGATTTAGGAGGTGATTATCATAATTTGAAAATGGTTGAGTGAATCTTGTTGTTTAAACCGAATTCATGATGTATTGATGAAGGATTTTTGTTTCAAACATCATGATTATTGAGTTGATGATGTTCTTGGGGTGATAATGATAATATTGATAATATTATCATTGTAGGAGGATCAATTTGATGATATTGGTGATATTATCATTTTGAGATGTTTGTTTTGATGATTTTTCTTAAGTGAATCATGTTGTATGGATTTCACAAGTGTTAAGAACGTAATGATCATGTTAATTGATCATCGAGGTGTTGGGGGATGTTAGAATTCATAGTTGAGAACTATGATATTCGTTCGTGCGGTGTGATCGATTCGTGTTTGAATCAGGCTTTGTCCTTGTCGTTGTTTTCTATTGATTTTGTATTTTTGAATGAATCGTTTTCATTCAAGGTTGTTCGAGTGTTTGTGATCGTTGGGAGGCGCCGTTCGTCGTTTCGTGCCAGGACGTTGATCGTGGAAGGACTTTCTCGCCTTCGGTTTGAGGCAAGTTTTATACTTGTACTGGTCAATGAGATTAATGTTATCATATATGTGTATGAATGTATTGTATCATTTCGAGACTTAGTCTCTCCGTGATTTGTTGATATTCGGGAATTGTTTGATGCAATACCCTTCGGCAATTATGCTAGATGTTATTGTTATTCATTAACAGCCAGTTTAGGGCATTGAGATTCTTGTTGATACTGATGTTGTCGACAGCCGGTTCGCAGTATCGATGTATCGATTATTATTGTTGACGTTAATGTCGTTCTGAGGCATCATTGAATCGTTATTATTGAATTGGAACTGTCGCTATGATGTTGCATTGGCCGATTGAAGGCTTTTGATATATTCGTTTATTATATCTGTTTCGGTGGTCAGTTTAAGACGCCGGGACATCCACTCTACCGTATCATTGTGTATCGATTAACCGTTCTAAGGTAATCGCACTACACCATATATGGGTTTCAGCAACACCTGAAAAACTGTGTTCAAAAGTCCAAAAAGTGTTGCTGAAGGTAGAAAAACAAGCTATGGCTACACTTTGACCAAATTCGAAAGTGTTACAAAAACAGCCGCAACCATAGGGGTCTAAGGTAACACTTTTCTTTTTTTTGGTAACATGTTAAAAAAGTGTAGCAATAGACCCCTATGCCAACACTTTTATTGTCTGTGGCTACACTAGATTTTGTGTTGCTGTAGACTTAAGGCCACACTTTTATATATTTAGTGACACAAAGATTTGTGTAGCCGTAGACCTATGCCAACACTCATGAGGTCTAATGTAACATTAAATTGTGAAACACTTTGACATCTTTACCAACAACTTTAACACTATGGCTACACTTATATATGACCAGTTCTAACTTTTGCCAACACACTTTTAATCTTTGCCAACACAATTTTTATATTTTGCCAACATAAAGAATTATAAATTATAGTCTATGGCTACATTTTTGCAGGTTTTTACCAACATTTTTCATGCTAAAAAGCAAAATTTTATATTGGAAAATAAATATTACCGTAAAATAGTCAATACCATTAAAACAATGTCAACCATAACAACATCCAAAATACATGACGGCTAATATTCAATCCATAATAGCTAAGAACAAGTTACAATCGCAATCCACAAATATAACAAAACTACTTGAGTCACTTAGCTAGCATAATATAAAATGATGAGATCAGTCAAGGAGTGACATTGTCACCGCCATAGGACTCCTCGACTGATTTCTGAGAGTCATCAATCTTTAAGTTCAAATCTGGATTCTTCTCGGCCAACATTTTCATCATGTATCGAAATTTTTGGTCAAGTTTTTCATCCATCTCTTGTTGAAGTTGAGCCCTGATCTTAGCAGTTAGGTCCGCCACATACTGATCAGGAACTTGAACGGATGGTGATGCTGAAGACTTCGATTTTGGTTGCTCTGTAATATACTCTTCTTGACTATATATATACACTCACTGGTAAGAAGAATGAGGATATGTCACATTATGTTAAGAAGGAGATAGTTAAATTTCACAAGGAAGAGATGATAGAGTATAGGATAAGATAAACTGCAAAATCAATGTTAAACCTTTTCTGCATAAGGTAGCATCGACTCCCTGAGCATTTACATAAGGTGGAATAAACTGCTTAGTATACCGAAGAATACATAGTACTCAAAACTTACAGGCAATATGAATGGGTAAAAAGTTCTTGTATCGATAGGTCGAAGTTAATAAAAAACAAAGTTTTGGAAGGTTTTGAGTTGACTGGCGACCTTCTGGAAGTATCAGGCCTTCTACCACCACCACATTCCTACTGTGGATCGAATTTAATCAAGTTATTTCGTGGAAAAAAAAGACATTATCGCATGAAAAAAATTACAACACAGGAAATGTGTTCTACATTCCGCAAAGCAAAAATGCTAAATACCTTGGTCCACTCAACGCGTCCTTTTCTACCAAATTCAATCCTGTCGAGTTTCCCTATTGCATCCTCTGCATCACGATCATTTTCCATATAGATGAAAGCAAATCCTACAAAGTCACGGAGCCTTAAAAACAAGCCAGAAGGCTTTAGTTGGCATTAAAATGCATATTGCCTGTGTAAATATATATATATATAAAGTTTATCAAGTTTATCAAGTTTAACTTTATCCTAAACTCAGGCCGAGCTGTAACTTTATCAAGTTTAATTCAATGATGCTTCAAAAGTGAATAGTAAACGTAGCAAAAGATAAGCTCATTCAACAATATAAACAAGATCAACTAATTTCGAGTAATGCACTTCCGGAAAAACAAAAGGCTTGAAAATATATTATTGTTCTTGAAAGCTGATTATGACTCCTTAAGCAAACGACAGGGTTTTCAAAAATAGAAACGGTCAGTTCCATATTTGATTTACCAGCTACCTGTTTCATGTGAAAGCAAAATAAGCAACTTCTTCACACGAACAAGCGTCTACTTGGAAAGGTGAAAGGGAAAACAAAAGTATCATTAAATCCTACTTAACTAACAACCTCGAAGTACCCTTGTGTGCTGAACAAATCACCTGAGCTAGTATCCAAAGACATAGATTACTAAGGTGGTGGTTAAAATGAAAATATTAAGGTCACAGTAAAAACATGCAGCAAAGAAAGGCTGCATAAAGCAAAGAAAGACGTCAAACAGATTTGACCTTATGCCAACTATACAATTCAATGAACCGCTAAAACTGATAATATCGGTTTATAAAAATATTGTACATGTATATTAAACATACAAAGACTAACTTGTCATATGTAAAAAATTAAACACTTTAGTTTAGATTGTATGGACAAGCAGGATGGGAAATTCATAGTGCTGCCAAAGGAAATTACTAAAACAAGTGAACATGTTCTAAAATATATATTATTTACCAAACTACCAATGTCCAAATCTCTCTCTTAACTTTGCAAGTTTTTATATTAGTACTAAAATTGACATCCATAATATATTATATGGAAGTTTTATTAAAAAAAATTATTCTTCTATTGTGTAACTTTTTGCATATTGATTTTCAAGGAGTGAACATACCAACAAGTTAAATTTAAAAAAAAAAGAAAAAAAAAGAAGTAAAATCAAATGCAAGAAACAGAACTTAGTTGACAGAAGTATAGAGTTTACACTACTTACATGCAACACAGCACTCACGGTCCGAGTAGCCAAGAATGGAAGAAGCCCGATTTCTTTGCTTTCTGAATCAGCCTCTCATAGACATCTGAAAACAAAACAACTATATTAATCATAATGTACGAGCACGTCATAGCCAAATACCAAGCTTATGCTCTTAGTGGATCAATAAATATCCAAACAACCACAATCCTACAAACAGCCATGACGCATCTAACATTTAAATGTAAATCAATCCAAAGTAACACAGTGGTTGAAGAATAGACCATTTTTCCCAATAAAATACAGCTCTTAGCAATCAGTAGGTGATGCAGTGATGCATGACAGATGATCATTGATCGTGTGTAGGGTTTGAATGCTTTTTTCAATCGAAACAATAACTTGAAACCTCAATACATCATATCTGCCATAAATCTGTTCGGGGCAGAATCAAAGAATCTATATCTAGTTAAAAGCATGCAAGGCACTGCGTACAGTGTAAAGTATGTCGAGAGCACATGTAAGAGAATTTTTTTAAGAAACCTAAGATATCACGTCTATACAAAAGAAATATAGAAAGAAATATACTCGTTAATTGGGTAACATGTAAATGCCAGAACAAACGCGAGCTTGTTTTCAACTAATGATATAGTGTTGTAGTTCACCAAAAAGTGAGTAGCATTCAAACAATGGGATTGGGTTGGAAAACCAAAAAATTTGACAAGCATTCATTTTTTTGTCTGCCCACGATCCAGTAGTAATCAGCAAACAAATAACCAGTCAAGCAGTTATTACAAATTTAAGTACATGAACCTAATTTGAAGAGTATGCACCTTTTAGTTGAGATTTACTTACGATCTTAGCTGTTCGACTTGAATATTCCACACAAGTGGTATACGCACGAAACTCTTAGCCAACTCAACACCTAATATATCAACATTCTTTATACAGTCCCACTGGCTTCGGCGGACTTGAATCAACCCAGCCACTGAATCCAAGGCCAGAATTAATAATAGAAGCTTCTGAGATAGACCAAATAAAATAGTACTTCCAACGAACACTTGACATGTACTAGTAACTTAACTTTTTCCAGAACCCGTATTCTCGGTACACCTGTTCCGTATACCGGGAAAGTGGGAAATGTGGTACAAGATTCAAGTACATTCCCATACAAAACTGACTTGGATAAGAGCCCTGAAAGTAGCCCAATATGGAGGAAGGGACAATCCATCCTTTGTAGCTTGCCAAATCTACCAAATCAAAGATAACATAGGATCGAAATTAATAGAAATAATAGCAAATGTACCAATATAGAGAAGCATGGACATATGAACATAAATACAATACCCCTCTCCTCTCAGTCCATTCAAGATAGTCTTTCATTTCATACAAGGGACCACTGGACCAGCAAAGTGACTTCCACAACATAGGCAGTAACCCGTGTACTCGAGTAATGATGGCAACTTGAGCAACCGATTTTTCTTTTGTGCCTCACGTAGAGCATCCTCTTTTAGAAATCCGTCGTTGTAATTAATGACACATGATACGAATAACCATCAGAGCTCCTGCAAATTGTGAGCACGAAGAATGTGAACAAAACCTCAAGTATTTTGTGATTTCTTTTATTGGTTGCATCTTGATTAAATATTTTTGGCAAGGGAGAAGCAGCTACCTTTGTTTATGGATTAAATGAACGAGCTTAATAAAACAACGAAACATACATTTAAAATCGACTTACTAAAGTACAAAGTATGAGCCTAAATGTATACATATAGTAAAGGAACATTCACAGTGTAATCTGTTTCAAATGAGCTTTCACCTTGTATTGTTTTTCTCTTCTTTTCCAAATGGAATATTGCATAAGGAAAAAGGTAATTAGTATTTCAGCAACTATAGAGATGAGTCCGATGGTGCAGCCAACAAGAGCAAGTGAGGTGGGCTGGAGGGATTTTCTTACCCTAAAAAAATAAATCATGTAAGTCCAATATATAACATACCGAATCGAACAGCAGGAGTGAAACCCGCAACCTCGCACAGAGGGATGAAGTTCGAACACAGCAGTGAAGCTTGAATCGATTGAAACCCTAGGTCATGCCTTCGTGAAGCTCGCGGTGGTATTTGGGATGTACGGAGCTTGTACAGGATGAAACTCAACAAATAGAGGGAAGTCCAATCGAACAGCATGAGGGAAGGTCCGATTGAAGGTTCGGATTTGGAAGAAACCTAGTTATTGCAGGAGGGAAGGTCTTAGAGGAAAGTTGAAGCTTACTCATTTGTAGTGGTGAAAAATTATTAAAGTGGTAAAGTGATAGACGTAAAAGACTAAAAGTAAGAGATGCCTAACATATTTCGGATTCAGATATCCGAATTTTTTGAAAAACACTATCCGAATCAATCCGAAAATATGGATATTCAAATTTTGGATATCCAAAATTCGAATATCCGATTTTTCATTAATTTTGGATGGTATTTTTGAATTTTCGGATCGAATATCGGGTATCGGATATTTTTAACACCCCTAGTGGAAATTATGTTTTAGAGAGAAAGTGTGATGAGTGAGTTTGTGTTGTTAGAGAAATTGTGTTGAGTGAGTATTGAGTAATTGTGAGTGTATTCACCCGCTAAAATTGAAAATAATTTATTTGGACCACCTAAATATTTTACTAAGCCCGCCTATTTTTTTTAGTGTTTAGTTACACATTTTTTAATAGCAACGGCAACACCAAATTGTGTGTTAGTGTAGATATTCAATTTAGTCTATGGTCACACTAATTTTTATCAACAATAACGTTAGAAAAAAGTGTAGCCTTAAATCAAATTTGACCAATTTTAAGGCATCTAAGGCTACACTTTTGCTTGTAACATCAAAAAAAATGTTGTTGAAAGCCATATATGGTGTAGTGTCGATGTATTTAATTGGGATTATCGAAGATAATTCCCATCCGTTGTATCATTGGTTATCGATTAACCGTTCTAAGGTAATCGATGTATTTAATTGGGATTATCGAAGATAATTCCCATCCGTTGTATCATTGGTTATCGATTAACCGTTCTAAGGTAATTGATGTATTTAATTGGGATTATCGAAGATAATTCCCATCCGTTGTATCGTTGTGTATCGATTGACCGTTCTAAGGTAATCGATGTATTTAATTGGGGTTATCGAAGATAATTCCCATCCGTTGTATCATTGGTTATCGATTAACCGTTTTAAGGTAATCGATGTATTTAAATTGGGATTATCGAAGATAATTCCCATCCGTTGTGTCATCGTTATCGATTGACCGTTCTAAGGTAATCGATGTATTGAATTGGGACTGTCAAGGATAGTTTCCATCCGTTGAGTTGTTGTGATCGATTGGCCATTCCAAGGCAGTCGAGGTATTTGAATTGGGACCGCAATGGACGGAGCCCATTCATGAGTTATTGTTGTCGTGTTGGCCGACTCAAGGCAGCACGCTATTATTCTTGTGAATTTGATAATCTTGGGATCGTTACTGCTGTGATTAATTGGGTTTTAGAGGCTAGTCTCGGCTAGTGCTCGATGGGTAAGTCTGGGGCTTGAACCTTCGCGGTTGGTTTCCCAAGACTGCGGTCACAGAGTCACGGTCATTGGATGACCTTATTGTGATACGGCTTCGTGCCGTGGCTTCGGCCCTCATTGTGATACGGCTTCTGCCGTGGCTTCGGCCCTCATTGTGATACGGCCGTGCGTGGCTTCGGCCCTCATTGTGATACGGCCGTGCCGTGGCCCGGCCCTCATTGTGATACGGCCCGTGCCGTGGCTTCGGCCCTCATTGATACTGACTGTTTTGGCTTCGGGCCATTGTGGTGATTGACGGCTTTACCGAGTGACATTCGTGGGTATTATGATGATAAACGGCTTGGTCATTGGTCATCGAGCCATTGTGATGTATCGGTATTCTGTTGGAGCCTTCGGGCATTGTGATTCGTATCTATTTCGGTGTTTGGCTTGGTTTACCTTCGGGTGATGTATTGTTGTGTTCTGTATTGATGATTCGCCGTTGGGCACTTGTGTTCTAACTCGTTGAGCGGTATTGATCGTTTGCCGTGGGCATAGTAATCCACGAATGCTCGATTCTTACTTTGGTTTGTGAGCATCTCGTATTACCATTACTATACTATTCATTACGCCCTTTGGATGCATATCATGTTGTACATGTTTTGATAATCATTATCTAGATGGTGACCCCGTGGGGGCGGAAGATGTTTTCATGTTTTAGGTGTTTGCGAGGAGAGAGTTGAGAAACAGGGGCATGACGGTGGCGGCGAGGCATTCGAGCGATACTAGTCCGAGATGTTTTGGTGTTCATGTCGATCAGACACTTGGAGTACTCAGTTTTGTTCAGTCTTTGTCATTTTGTATTATCCGAGCAAGGCTCGTGGATGTTGTTGTATCTTATTTTGGCCATGTAGGCCCACTGTTGTCATTGAAATTCCATATTGGAATATTATGTTGGATGTCAGTGTAGGGATTGTGATTCCCCTTTTGGTCAGTTAATTGTATTTTTGGTCGTGTTAGCTTTGGTGGATCTCCTGGTGTGGGGTCCACGGCGCTGTAATGACCCAATGGGATTTGGGGGTGTTACAGAAGATGGTATCAGAGAATTGGGTTGTGTGATACCCTGATATATGAGTTATGTGGTTCTACCGACGCGGTAGTAGTGGAGTGTCAGGTTATGACAATCTAGACAGTCGGGCTTTGTGAGTCGTGGTAGTTGAACGACTGTATGAGTAATTCTTTCATCGAGTCGTCGTCAGTGAAGACTAGTATCGCAAGACCTCGAAGCTTCGTATGACCTGTGTAAGGACTCGATTCTCTTGTATGTTCATACATTCATTATGCCATTGATTATACATGTTTTGTTGAAATCTGTAGGTAACATTTGTGTTACGATTCATTCATGATTATTTGTTTTGGAGCGTGTGGGCTCAGTATTGGCTATAATTAGCAAGTTTGAGGTGACTATTTATCTGTTGAGTATGTATATTCGTGTTTGGCTAATGACTTAGCATTGTGGATTGGCCGTTGAGGCATATTTGAGCTTTGTTCATGATCGAACGTTATTCTTTCAGTATGGAAAGAGGAATCCGAGGACGTGACAGAGGGGGTAAAGGCTACAGAGCAGGCCGAAACCCAGAACCTCATGTTTATACGCGTACGGATGCCGATATGGATCAGAATTCTGCCGGAGATGTGACTTATGCGACCGGTTCCCCATCGGAACGTCATACTCGAGGAGTCGATCAGACTGACATCGACCCTTTCTTGCTTATGAGGGGCATGATGACACAGATGACTCAAATGACGCAGATAATGGAAACCATGCAGACTTCGATGGTTCATGGTACATAGCAGCAAGGACTCAGTGCCGTTTATGGGCCAGTCAGAGAGTGAGTCAGATTATCGGCGACATCTCTCGTCAGAGGCCGCCTATTTTTGAGGGTTCGTCGGAACCAGCTGATATTGTTCATTGGCTTGAACATTTTGATAAGCTCTTCGATATGGTTCAGTGTCCGGAAGAGAGTAAGGTGGCAGTAGCGGCTTACTATTTGAGTAAAGGCGCTTATTCTTGGTGGCTTTCTGTGAAACCCACCGATCGTGATTGTGTTTGGAGTGAGTTCAAGACTCTCATGTTAGAGAGGTATTATCCGACTCCACTTCGTGAAGCCAAGATGTCAGAGGTGTTGAACCCCAAATCCGTCGAGGACGAGGGTGTTATTGTTATCGCTGAGAAGTTTCAAGGAATTCTTGATTTGCTTCTTACATTATCCGTCTTGAGCGAGATAAGATCAAGTATTTTAGCAAGAGGTGAACCCACGATTGAGGATGCGGTTGTTCAATCATAATTGTAACTCACTTGGCGAATTCATCGAGAAGGCTCTTGAGTAGAGCTTTTATCAAGGAGCTTGCTCGGAAGAACCCTTCGATTTCTTAGGTGAGAGGACTAGGATGCCGGTTCATTCGGAGGGACATTGGGCTCCGACGTCTAGGAGGTCGTTTTCTAGTCGTCCTCGTGCTGGGAAAGCATCTTCTTCTCAGGCGACGAGTTCGACTGTTGTTTGCTTTAATTGTGATTCAGCGGGGCACGTTAGCACCCGTTGTACTGTGCCACCTATTGCTTGTTTTCTGTGTGGGAGGCAGGGACACCTTCAGAAATACTGCAGGAGTTCTAGTGCCAGTAGATCTCAGGAAAGCTCACGGGCCCCAAGAGATTTTGTTACTCTAGTCCGTACTTCATCCAAGGGGTCCTATCAGGCTTCGAGAGCCAGAGGTATGGACAGCCAAGGAGGAGTAGCGAGTCCAGATTTAGGTCTTCTGTGAGTCGATGATATCGAGGAGCCCAATGATCTGGAGGAGGTTGATTTCGGGTACGTTTGAGATGTAGTCTTGATTTGTATTTTCCTTGTTTCTCGGATTGATATTTGACTCAGTCTGTATTGTAATATTGTGGTTGTGAACCATTTATTATTGATCTATCTTGTTATGATAGCTTTTGAGAATCTTGAGATTTGACGTCGTCTGATGCGTTATTCTTTTCCTTTCGATTGTACCGAGATTTTTGTGGTGATCTGGGTAAACGTTCATTGTGATTCGAGGCGTCAAGTTGCGAGGACTTGAGTGTGCATTTGATATGGTCACGAGGACTATATTTGTGCGTTGTTATTCTCTTTTGTGACGTAAGTCGCTGATAGCATAGACGTTCGATGCTAATCGAAAAAGGGAAGTGTACACCGATGGTTGTAGGCATGTACAATGGGCGACTCTGCGGGATGTGTACGCCGGTGCTACTAGTCATGCGGTTGGTACGACTTCTGGCCGGTCTCTAGCGGGAGAGTTATGATTCGGTGATCTCGCGATTCGTTGAGTGTTTTTATCCCTGTTTTTATTTGTGATCGGACAGAGACGCGGGAACCCGTAGGGTTGGCCCGATTACTCGGGTGAAGTGGTTCGCAGTGAGGAGTATTCTGGAGATGTTGTTTTCTTATCACGATGGATAGTCTTTATCCCTTGTTGCGTACCACGAGTTTTGGGGACGGAACTATTTTTAAGGGGGGGAGTATGTAATATCCGGGGATAATTTTTTTCGAGTTACTGCTGAGTTGTACGTATTCATTTGGAATTGTACAAGTGTTGTTGTTTTGGACTGATGCAATGCATATTGTATTGGAATATTTCGGGATCGAAATATTATACTTGTCGTCGGGTTGGTTTCGTCGTTTGAATGTTGGTTGGAGAGTTTGGATTTTGGCTAAGTTCATAGCCTTAGCGTACGCTACGGATGTAGCATTACGTACGCTAGCGTGTTGCTATTACGTACGTTATGCCTGTAAGGTTACGTACGTAATGCTTGGTAGGTGGCGGGAACCTTCCTCGTAGTCACTTTCGGCCGGTGGGTCGAGCATCTTCCGATCGGATCTCACTATTGCGATCAGCAGACCCTACGTGCGTTAAGAGGTGAACTCGTCGTAATGCAGGTCTTGTTAACGTATGTAATATGTTTTGTTTATGTACGTTAAGGTCTTCGTATTTTAGTCGATTAGTTCTCGATTTACATTACGACGTTAAAGTCTTAGCATAGCGTCGTAATGCCTCTTACGACGTTAACCATAATGTATAACGTCGTAATGAATTGGTCGATATATTTATCTTGGTTTCGTCTTTCATTTCCTCAGGAACCAAAACACAATTTCTCTCCCTAGAATCGTCCGTTTGGACTTGTTATTGATGTTTAGCACCTTCCAACTCGATCTTGATCATCCTAGCTTGGATTGAAGCTTGAAGTTGGAAGCTTGTTGGTGCTCCTTTGGTGTTTGGAGGCTTCTTCTTGTTCTTCTTTGGTAAGTTCCCTCAATCTCTTGTTCTTCAAGTGATTTTCAAGTTTTGTTGTTGTTTTCTTCGGGTATTGTTTGATTAATGGAGTATATCATGATTCTTCATGGTTTTGATAAAATTTTGATGAAGAACATGATAGTATTACTTGAGTTGGATTATGTTCTTGATGTTTTAGATTGTTTGGAGGTTTTTAATAATGTCTAGGAAGGATTATGTTAAGATTGTTATATGATTAACATAGCCTTGAGATGATTATTGTTGTTGGTGGTGTTCTTGAAAGATTTTAACCATTTTAGTAAGGATTTATGATGATTTAGGAGGTGATTATCATAATTTGAAAATGGTTGAGTGAATCTTATTGTTTAATCCGAATTCATGATGTATTGATGAAGGATTTTTGTTTCAAACATCATGATTATTGAGTTGATGATGTTCTTGGGGTGATAATGATAATATTGATAATATTATCATTGTAGGAGGATCAATTTGATGATATTGGTGATATTATCATTTTGAGATGATTGTTTTGATGATTTTTCTTAAGTGAATCATGTTGTATGGATTTCACAAGTGTTAAGAACTTAATGATCATGTTAATTGATCATCGAGGTGTTGGGGGATGTTAGAATTCATAGTTGAGAACTATGATATTCGTTCGTGCGGTGTGATCGATTCGTGTTTGAATAAGGCTTTGTCCTTGTAGTTGTTTTCTATTGATTTTGTATTTTTGAATGAATCGTTTTCATTCAAGGTTGTTCGAGTGTTTGTGATCGTCGGGAGGCGCCGTTCGTCGTTTCGTGCCAGGACGTTGATCGTGGAAGGACTTTCTCGCCTTCGGTTTGAGGCAAGTTTTATACTTGTACTGGTCAATGAGATTAATGTTATCATATATGTGTATAAATGTATTGTATCATTTCGAGACTTAGTCTCTCCGTGATTTGTTGATATTCGGGAATTGTTTGATGCAATACCCTTCGGCAATTATGCTAGATGTTATTGTTATTCGTTAACAGCCGGTTTAAGGCATTGAGATTCTTGTTGATACTGATGTTGTCGACAACCGGTTCGTGGTATCGATGTATCGATTATTATTGTTGACGTTAGTGTCGTTCTGAGGCATCGTTGAATCGTTATTATTGAATTGGAACTGTCGCTATGATGTTGCATTGGCCGATTGAAGGCGTTTGATATATTCGTTTATTATATCTGTTTCGGTGGTCAGTTTAAGACGCCGGGACATCCACTCTACCGTATCATTGTGTATCGATTAACCGTTCTAAGGTAATCGCACTACACCATATATGGGTTTCAGCAACACCTGAAAAACTGTGTTCAAAAGTCCAAAAAGTGTTGCTGAAGGTAGAAAAACAAGCTATGGCTACACTTTGACCAAATTCGAAAGTGTTACAAAAACAGCCGCAACCATAGGGGTCTAAGGTAACACTTTTCTTTTTTGGTAACATGTTAAAAAGTGTAGCAATAGACCCCTATGCCAACACTTTTATTGTCTGTGGCTACACTAGATTTTGTGTTGCTGTAGACTTAAGGCCACACTTTTATATATTTAGTGACACAAAGATTTGTGTAGCCGTAGACCTATGCCAACACTCATGAGGTCTAATGTAACATTAAATTGTGAAACACTTTGACATCTTTACCAACAACTTTAACACTATGGCTACACTTATATATGACCAGTTCTAACTTTTGCCAACACACTTTTAATCTTTGCCAACACAATTTTTATATTTTGCCAACATAAAGAATTATAAATTATAGTCTATGGCTACATTTTTGCAGTTTTTACCAACATTTTTCATGCTAAAAAGCAAAATTTTATATTGGAAAATAAATATTACCGTAAAATAGTCAATACCATTAAAACAATGTCAACCATAACAACATCCAAAATACATGACGGCTAATATTCAATCCATAATAGCTAAGAACAAGTTACAATCGCAATCCACAAATATAACAAAACTACTTGAGTCACTTAGCTAGCATAATATAAAATGATGAGATCAGTCAAGGAGTGACATTGTCACCGCCATAGGACTCCTCGACTGATTTCTGAGAGTCATCAATCTTTAAGTTCAAATCTGGATTCTTCTCGGCCAACATTTTCATCATTTATCGAAATTTTTGGTCAAGTTTTTCATCCATCTCTTGTTGAAGTTGAGCCACGATCTTAGCGATTAGGTCCGCCACATACGATCGGGAACTTGAGCGGATGGTGATGTCAAGACTTCGATTTTGGTTGCTCTGTAATATACTCTTCTTGACTATATATATACACTCACTGGTAAGAAGAATGAGGATATGTCACATTATGTTAAGAAGGAGATAGTTAAATTTCACAAGGAAGAGATGATAGAGTATAGGATAAGATAAAGCGCAAAATCAATGTTAAACCTTTTACGCATAAGGTAGCATCGACTCTGAGCATTTACATAAGGTGGAATAAAGCGCTTAGTATACCGAAGAATACATAGTACTCAAAACTTACAGTGATATGAATGGGTAAAAAGTTCTTGTATCGATAGGTCGAAGTTAATAAAAACAAAGTTTTGGAAGGTTTTGAGTTAGTGGCGACCTTACGGAAGTATCGGGCCTTCTACCACCACCACATTCCTACCTGTGGATCGAATTTAATCAAGTTATTTCGTGGAAAAAAAGACATTATCGCATGAAAAAAATTACAACACAGGAAATGTGTTCTACATTCCGCAAAGCAAAAATGCTAAATACCTTGGTCCACTCAACGCGTCCTTTTCTACCAAATTCAATCCTGTCGAGTTTCCCTATTGCATCCTCTGCATCACGATCATTTTCCATATAGATGAAAGCAAATCCTACAAAGTCACGGAGCCTTAAAAACAAGCCAGAAGGCTTTAGTTGGCATTAAAATGCATATTGCCTGTGTAAATATATATATATATAAAGTTTATCAAGTTTATCAAGTTTAACTTTATCCTAAACTCAGGCCGAGCTGTAACTTTATCAAGTTTAATTCAATGATGCTTCAAAAGTGAATAGTAAACGTAGCAAAAGATAAGCTCATTCAACAATATAAACAAGATCAACTAATTTCGAGTAATGCACTTCCGGAAAAACAAAAGGCTTGAAAATATATTATTGTTCTTGAAAGCTGATTATGACTCCTTAAGCAAACGACAGGGTTTTCAAAAATAGAAACGGTCAGTTCCATATTTGATTTACCAGCTACCTGTTTCATGTGAAAGGAAAATAAGCAACTTCTTCACACGAACAAGCGTCTACTTGGAAAGGTGAAAGGGAAAACAAAAGTATCATTAAATCCTACTTAACTAACAACCTCGAAGTACCCTTGTGTGCTGAACAAATCACCTGAGCTAGTATCCAAAGACATAGATTACTAAGGTGGTGGTTAAAATGAAAATATTAAGGTCACAGTAAAAACATGCAGCAAAGAAAGGCTGCATAAAGCAAAGAAAGACGTCAAACAGATTTGACCTTATGCCAACTATACAATTCAATGAACCGCTAAAACTGATAATATCGGTTTATAAAAATATTGTACATGTATATTAAACATACAAAGACTAACTTGTCATATGTAAAAAATTAAACACTTTAGTTTAGATTGTATGGACAAACAGATGGGAAATTCATAGTGCCTGCCAAAGGAAATTACTAAAACAAGTGAACATGTTCTAAAATATATATTATTTACCAAACTACCAATGTCCAAATCTCTCTCTTAACTTTGCAAGTTTTTATATTAGTACTAAAATTGACATCCATAATATATTATATGGAAGTTTTATTAAAAAAAATTATTCTTCTATTGTGTAACTTTTTGCATATTGATTTTCAAGGAGTGAACATACCAACAAGTGAAAATTAAAAAAAAAAGAGAAAAAAAAAAAGTAAAATCAAATGCATGGCACAGAACTTAGTTGACATAAGGATAGAGTTTACACTGCTTACATGCCACACGGCACTCACGGTCTGAGTAGCCAGCAACTGGAAGAAGCCCGATTTCTTTGCTTTCGAATCGGCCTCTCATAGACATCCGAAAACAAAACAACTATATTAATCATAATGTACGAGCACGTCATAGCCAAATACCAAGCTTATGCTCTTAGTGGATCAATAAATATCCAAACAACCACAATCCTACAAACAGCCATGACGCATCTAACATTTAAATGTAAATCAATCCAAAGTAACACGGTGGTTGAAGAATAGACCATTTTTCCCAATAAAATACACTCTTAGCAATCGTAGGTGATGCGGTGATGCATGACAGGATGATCATTGATCGTGTGTAGGGTTTGAATGCTTTTTCAATCGAAACAATAACTTGAAACCTCAATACATCATATACGCCATAAACTGTTCGGGGCAGAATCAAAGAATCTATATCTAGTTAAAAGCATGCAAGGCACTGCGTACAGTGTAAAGTATGTCGAGAGCACATGTAAGAGAATTTTTTTAAGAAACCTAAGATATCACGTCTATACAAAAGAAATATAGAAAGAAATATACTCGTTAATTGGGTAACATGTAAATGCCAGAACAAACGCGAGCTTGTTTTCAACTAATGATATAGTGTTGTAGTTCACCAAAAAGTGAGTAGCATTCAAACAATGGGATTGGGTTGGAAAACCAAAAAATTTGACAAGCATTCATTTTTTTATGCCTTACGATCCGATGTGTCGGCAAACAAATAACCAGTCAAGCAGTTATTACAAATTTAAGTACATGAACCTAATTTGAAGAGTATGCACCTTTTAGTTGAGATTTACTTACAGTATCTTAGCCAGGTTCTGACTTGAATATTCCACACAAGTGGTATCTGCACGAAACTCTTAGCCAACTCAACACCTAATATATCAACATTCTTTGTACAGTCCCACCTGGGCTTCGGCGGACTTGAATCAACCCAGCCACTGAATCCAAGGCCAGAATTAATAATAGAAGCTTCTGAGATAGACCAAATAAAATAGTACTTCCAACGAACACTTGACATGTACTAGTAACTTAACTTTTTCCAGAACCCGTATTCTCGGTACACCTGTTCCGTATACCGGGAAAGTGGGAAATGTGGTACAAGATTCAAGTACATTCCCATACAAAAAACAGCTTGGATAAGAGCCCTGAAAGTAGCCCAATATGGAGGAAGGGACAATCCATCCTTTGTAGCTTGCCAAATCTACCAAATCAAAGATAACATAGGATCGAAATTAATAGAAATAATAGCAAATGTACCAATATAGAGAAGCATGGACATATGAACATAAATACAATACCCCTCTCCTCTCAGTCCATTCAAGATAGTCTTTCATTTCATACAAGGGACCACTGGACCAGCAAAGTGACTTCCACAACATAGGCAGTAACCCGTGTACTCGAGTAATGATGGCAACTTGAGCAACCGATTTTTCTTTTGTGCCTCACGTAGAGCATCCTCTTTTAGAAATCCGTCGTTGTAATTAATGACACATGATACGAATAACCATCAGAGCTCCTGCAAATTGTGAGCACGAAGAATGTGAACAAAACCTCAAGTATTTTGTGATTTCTTTTATTGGTTCGTACTGATTAAATATTTTTGGCAAGGGAGAAGCAGCTACCTTTGTTTATGGATTAAATGAACGAGCTTAATAAAACAACGAAACATACATTTAAAATCGACTTACTAAAGTACAAAGTATGAGCCTAAATGTATACATATAGTAAAGGAACATTCACAGTGTAATCTGTTTCAAATGAGCTTTCACCTTGTCTTGTTTTTCTCTTCTTTTCCAAATGGAATATTGCATAAGGAAAAAGGTAATTAGTATTTCAGCAACTATAGAGATGAGTCCGATGGTGCAGCCAACAAGAGCAAGTGAGGTGGGCTGGAGGGATTTTCTTACCCTAAAAAAATAAATCATGTAAGTCCAATATATAACATACCGAATCGAACAGCAGGAGTGAAACCCGCAACCTCGCACAGTAGGGATGAAGTTCGAACAGCAGCAGTGAAGCTTGAATCGATTGAAACCCTAGGTCATGCCTTCGTGAAGCTCGCAGTGGTATTTGGGATGTACGGAGCTTGTACAGGATGAAACTCGAACAGCAGGAGGGAAGTCCAATCGAACAGCATGAGGGAAGGTCCGATTGAAGGTTCGGATTTGGAAGAAACCTAGTTATTGCAGGAGGGAAGGTCTTAGAGGAAAGTTGAAGCTTACTCATTTGTAGTGGTGAAAAATTATTAAAGTGGTAAAGTGATAGACGTAAAAGACTAAAAGTAAGAGATGCCTAACATATTTCGGATTCAGATATCCGAATTTTTTGAAAAACACTATCCGAATCTGAATCCGAAAATATGGATATTCAAATTTTGGATATCCAAAAATTCGAATATCCGATTTTTCAGTTAATTTTGGATGGTATTTTTGAATTTTCGGATCGAATATCGGGTATCAGATATTTTTTAACACCCCTAGTGGAAATTATGTTTTAGAGAGAAAGTGTGATGAGTGAGTTTGTGTTGTTAGAGAAATTGTGTTGAGTGAGTATTGAGTACTGTGAGTGTATTCACCCGCTAAAATTGAAAATAATTTATTTGGACCACCTAAATATTTTACTAAGCCCGCCTATTTTTTTTAGTGTTTAGTTACACATTTTTTAATAGCAACGGCAACACCAAATTGTGTGTTAGTGTAGATATTCAATTTAGTCTATGGTCACACTAATTTTTATCAACAATAACGTTAGAAAAAAGTGTAGCCTTAAATCAAATTTGACCAATTTTAAGGCATCTAAGGCTACACTTTTGCTTGTAACATCAAAAAAAATGTTGTTGAAAGCCATATATGGTGTAGTGTCGATGTATTTAATTGGGATTATCGAAGATAATTCCCATCCGTTGTATCATTGGTTATCGATTAACCGTTCTAAGGTAATCGATGTATTTAATTGGGATTATCGAAGATAATTCCCATCCGTTGTATCATTGGTTATCGATTAACCGTTCTAAGGTAATTGATGTATTTAATTGGGATTATCAAGATAATTCCCATCCGTTATATCGTTGTGTATCGATTGACCGTTCTAAGGTAATCGATGTATTTAATTGGGGTTATCAAGATAATTCCCATCCGTTGTATCATTGGTTATCGATTAACCGTTTTAAGGTAATCGATGTATTTAAATTGGGATTATCGAAGATAATTCCCATCCGTTGTGTCATCGTTATCGATTGACCGTTCTAAGGTAATCGATGTATTGAATTGGGACTGTCAAGGATAGTTTCCATCCGTTGAGTTGTTGTGATCGATTGGCCATTCCAAGGCAGTCGAGGTATTTGAATTGGGACCGCAATGGACGGAGCCCATTCATGAGTTATTGTTGTCGTGTTGGCCGACTCAAGGCAGCACGCTATTATTCTTGTGAATTTGATAATCTTGGGATCGTTACTGTTGTGATTAATTGGGTTTTAGAGGCTAGTCTCGGCTAGTGCTCGATGGGTAAGTCTGGGGCTTGAACCTTCGCGGTTGGTTTCCCAGCACCTGCAATTCAGCAGGTCACGGTCATTGGATGACCTTATTGTGATACGGCTTCGTGCCGTGGCTTTGGCCCTCATTGTGATACGGCTTCCTGCCGTGGCTTCGGCCCTCATTGTGATACGGCTTCGTGCCGTGGCTTCGGCCCTCATTGTGATACGGCTTCGTGCCGTGGCTTCGGCCCTCATTGTGATACGGCCGTGCGTGGCCGGCCCTCATTGATACAACTTGGGCTGTTTGGCTTCGGGCCATTGTGGTGATTGACGGCTTGGTGAGTGACATTCAGGTATTATGATGATAAACGGCTTGGTACATTGGTGTCGAGCCGTTGTGATGTATCGGTATTCCTGTTGGAGCCTTCGGGCATTGTGATTCGTATCTATTTCAGTGTTTGGCTTGGTTTACCTTCGGGTGATGTATTGTTGTGTTCTGTATTGATGATTCGCCGTTGGGCACTTGTGTTCTAACCTGTTGAGCAGGTATTGATCGTTTGCCGTGGGCATAGTAATCCACGAATGCTCGATTCTTACTTTGGTTTGTGAGCATCTCGTATTACCATTACTATACTATTCATTCTGCCCTTTGGATGCATATCATGTTGTACATGTTTTTGATAATCATTATCTAGATGACTGACCCCGTGGGGGCGGAAGATGTTTTCATGTTTTAGGTGTTTGCGAGGAGAGAGTTGAGAAACAGGGGCATGACGGTGGCGACGAGGCATTCGAGCGATACTAGTCCGAGATGTTTTGGTGTTCATGTCAGTCAGACAGTTGGAGTACTCCAGTTTTGTTCAGTCTTTGTCATTTTGTATTATCCGAGCAAGGCTCGTGGATGTTGTTGTATCTTATTTTGGCCATGTAGGCCCACTGTTGTCATTGAAATTCCATATTGGAATATTATGTTGGATGTCAGTGTAGGGATTGTGATTCCCCTTTTGGTCAGTTAATTGTATTTTTGGTCGTGTTAGCCTGGTGGATCTCCTGGTGTGGGGTCCACGGCGCTGTAATGACCCAATGGGATTTGGGGGTGTTACAGAAGATGGTATCAGAGAATTGGGTTGTGTGATACCCTGATATATGAGTTATGTGGTTCTACCGACGCGGTAGTAGTGGAGTGTCAGGTTATGACAATCTAGACAGTCGGGCTTTGTGAGTCGTGGTAGTTGAACGACTGTATGAGTAATTCTTTCATCGAGTCGTCGTCAGTGAAGACTAGTATCGCAAGACCTCGAAGCTTCGTATGACCTGTGTAAGGACTCGATTCTCTTGTATGTTCATACATTCATTATGCCATTGATTATACATGTTTTGTTGAAATCTGTAGGTAACATTTGTGTTACGATTCATTCATGATTATTTGTTTTGGAGCGTGTGGGCTCGGTGTGGCTATAATTAGCAAGTTTGAGGTGACTATTTATCATTGAGTATGTATATTCGTGTTTGGCTAATGACTTAGCATTGTGGATTGGCCGTTGAGGCATATTTGAGCTTTGTTCATGATCGAACGTTATTCTTTCAGTATGGAAAGAGGAATCCGAGGACGTGACAGAGGGGGTAAAGGCTACAGAGCAGGCCGAAACCCAGAACCTCATGTTTATACGCGTACGGATGCCGATATGGATCAGAATTCTGCCGGAGATGTGACTTATGCGACCGGTTCCCCATCGGAACGTCATACTCGAGGAGTCGATCAGACTGACATCGACCCTTTCTTGCTTATGAGGGGCATGATGACACAGATGACTCAAATGACGCAGATAATGGAAACCATGCAGACTTCGATGGTTCATGGTACATAGCAGCAAGGACTCCAGGTGCCGTTTTATGGACAGTCCAGGAGAGTGAGTCAGATTATCGGCGACATCTCTCGTCAGAGGCCGCCTATTTTTGAGGGTTCGTCGGAACCAGCTGATATTGTTCATTGGCTTGAACATTTTGATAAGCTCTTCGATATGGTTCAGTGTCCGGAAGAGAGTAAGGTGGCAGTAGCGGCTTACTATTTGAGTAAAGGCGCTTATTCTTGGTGGCTTTCTGTGAAACCCACCGATCGTGATTGTGTTTGGAGTGAGTTCAAGACTCTCATGTTAGAGAGGTATTATCCGACTCCACTTCGTGAAGCCAAGATGTCAGAGGTGTTGAACCCCAAATCCGTCGAGGACGAGGGTGTTATTGTTATCGCTGAGAAGTTTCAAGGAATTCTTCAGTTTGCTTCTTCTGTTATCCATACTGAAGCAGATAAGATCAAGTATTTTAGCAAGAGGCTGAACCCACAGTTGAGGATGCAGTTGTTCAATCATAATTGTAACTCACTTGGCGAATTCATCGAGAAGGCTCTTGGAGTAGAGCTTTTTATCAAGGAGCTTGCTCGGAAGAACCCTTCAGTTTCTTCCGGTGAGAGGACTAGGATGCCGGTTCATTCAGAGGGACATTGGGCTCCGACGTCTAGGAGGTCGTTTTCTAGTCGTCCTCGTGCTGGGAAAGCATCTTCTTCTCAGGCGACGAGTTCGACTGTTGTTTGCTTTAATTGTGATTCAGCGGGGCACGTTAGCACCCGTTGTACTGTGCCACCTATTGCTTGTTTTCTGTGTGGGAGGCAGGGACACCTTCAGAAATACTGCAGGAGTTCTAGTGCCAGTAGATCTCAGGAAAGCTCACGGGCCCCAAGAGATTTTGTTACTCTAGTCCGTACTTCATCCAAGGGGTCCTATCAGGCTTCGAGAGCCAGAGGTATGGACAGCCAAGGAGGAGTAGCGAGTCCAGATTTAGGTCTTCTGTGAGTCGATGATATCGAGGAGCCCAATGATCTGGAGGAGGTTGATTTCGGGTACGTTTGAGATGTAGTCTTGATTTGTATTTTCCTTGTTTCTCGGATTGATATTTGACTCAGTCTGTATTGTAATATTGTGGTTGTGAACCATTTATTATTGATCTATCTTGTTATGAAAGCTTTTGAGAATCTTGAGATTTGACGTCGTCTGATGCGTTATTCTTTTCCTTTCAGTATTGTACCCGAGATTTTTGTGGTGATCTGGGTAAACGTTCATTGTGATTCGAGACGTCAAGTTGCGAGGACTTGAGTGTGCATTTGATATGGTCCTGAGGACTATATTTGTGCGTTGTTATTCTCTTTTGTGACGTAAGTCAGTGATAGCATAGACGTTCGATGCTAATCAGAAAAAGGGAAGTGTACACCGATGGTTGTAGGCATGTACAATGGGCGACTCCTGCGGGATGTGTACGCCGGTGCTACTAGTCATGCGGTTGGTACGACTTCCTGGCTGGTCTCTAGCGGGAGAGTTATGATTCGGCTGATCTCGCAGTTCGTTGAGTGTTTTTATCCCCTGTTTTTCGCTGTGATCGGACAGGAGACGCGGGAACCCGTAGGGTTGGCCCGATTACTCAGGTGAAGTGGTTCGCAGTGAGGAGTATTCCTGGAGATGTTGTTTTCTTATCCTGATGGATAGTCTTTATCCCTTGTTGCGTACCCTGAGTTTTGGGGACAGAACTATTTTTAAGGGGGGGAGTATGTAATATCCGGGGATAATTTTTTTTTCGTGTTACTGCTGAGTTGTACGTATTCATTTGGAATTGTACAAGTGTTGTTGTTTTGGACTGATACAATGTATATTGTATTGGAATATTTCGGGATCGAAATATTATACTTGTCGTCGGGTTGGTTTCGTCGTTTGATTGTTGGTTGGAGAGTTTGGATTTTTGGCTAAGTTCATAGCCTTAGCGTACGCTACGGATGTAGCATTACGTACGCTAGCGTGTTGCTATTACGTACGTTATGCCTGTAAGGTTACGTACGTAATGCTTGGTAGGTGGCAGGAACCTTCCTCGTAGTCACTTTCGGCCAGTGGGTCCCGAGCATCTTCCGATCGGATCTCACTATTGCAGTCAACAGACCCTTACGTACGTTAAGAGGTGAACTCTACGTACGTAATGCAGGTCTTGTTAACGTATGTAATATGTTTTGTTTATGTACGTTAAGGTCTTCGTATTTTAGTCCAGTTAGTTCTGGATTTACATTACGTACGTTAAAGTCTTAGCATAGCGTACGTAATGCCTCTTACGTACGTTAACCATAATGTATAACGTACGTAATGAATTGGTCAGTATATTTATCTTGGTTTCGTCTTTCATTTCCTCACGAACCAAAACACAATTTCTCTCCCTAGAATCGTCCGTTTGGACTTGTTATTGATGTTTAGCACCTTCCAACTCGATCTTGATCATCCTAGCTTGGATTGAAGCTTGAAGTTGGAAGCTTGTTGGTGCTCCTTTGGTGTTTGGAGGCTTCTTCTTGTTCTTCTTTGGTAAGTTCCCTCAATCTCTTGTTCTTCAAGTGATTTTCAAGTTTTTGTTGTTGTTTTCTTCGGGTATTGTTTGATTAATGGAGTATATCATGATTCTTCATGGTTTTGATAAAATTTTGATGAAGAACATGATAGTATTACTTGAGTTGGATTATGTTCTTGATGTTTTAGATTGTTTGGAGGTTTTTAATAATGTCTAGGAAGGATTATGTTAAGATTGTTATATGATTAACATAGCCTTGAGATGATTATTGTTGTTGGTGGTGTTCTTGAAAGATTTTAACCATTTTAGTAAGGATTTATGATGATTTAGGAGGTGATTATCATAATTTGAAAATGGTTGAGTGAATCTTATTGTTTAATCCGAATTCATGATGTATTGATGAAGGATTTTTGTTTCAAACATCATGATTATTGAGTTGATGATGTTCTTGGGGTGATAATGATAATATTGATAATATTATCATTGTAGGAGGATCAATTTGATGATATTGGTGATATTATCATTTTGAGATGATTGTTTTGATGATTTTTCTTAAGTGAATCATGTTGTATGGATTTCACAAGTGTTAAGAACTTAATGATCATGTTAATTGATCATCGAGGTGTTGGGGGATGTTAGAATTCATAGTTGAGAACTATGATATTCGTTCGTGCGGTGTGATCGATTCGTGTTTGAATAAGGCTTTGTCCTTGTCGTTGTTTTCTATTGATTTTGTATTTTTGAATGAATCGTTTTCATTCAAGGTTGTTCGAGTGTTTGTGATCGTCGGGAGGCGCCGTTCGTCGTTTCGTGCCAGGACGTTGATCGTGGAAGGACTTTCTCGCCTTCGGTTTGAGGCAAGTTTTATACTTGTACTGGTCAATGAGATTAATGTTATCATATATGTGTATAAATGTATTGTATCATTTCGAGACTTAGTCTCTCCGTGATTTGTTGATATTCGGGAATTGTTTGATGCAATACCCTTCGGCAATTATGCTAGATGTTATTGTTATTCGTTAACAGCCGGTTTAAGGCATTGAGATTCTTGTTGATACTGATGTTGTCGACAACCGGTTCGTGGTATCGATGTATCGATTATTATTGTTGACGTTAGTGTCGTTCTGAGGCATCGTTGAATCGTTATTATTGAATTGGAACTGTCGCTATGATGTTGCATTGGCCGATTGAAGGCGTTTGATATATTCGTTTATTATATCTGTTTCGGTGGTCAGTTTAAGACGCCGGGACATCCACTCTACCGTATCATTGTGTATCGATTAACCGTTCTAAGGTAATCGATGTATTTAATTGGGATTATCGAAGATAATTCCCATCCGTTGTATCATTGGTTATCGATTAACCGTTCTAAGGTAATCGATGTATTTAATTGGGATTATCGAAGATAATTCCCATCCATTGTATCATTGGTTATCGATTAATCGTTCTAAGGTAATTGATGTATTTAATTGGTATTATCGAAGATAATTCCCATCCGTTGTATCATTGTGTATCGATTGACCATTCTAAGGTAATCGATGTATTTAATTGGGGTTATCGAAGATAATTCCCATCCGTTGTATCATTGGTTATCGATTAACCGTTCTAAGGTAATCGATGTATTTAAATTGGGATTATCGAAGATAATTCCCATCCGTTGTGTCATCATTATCGATTGACCGTTCTAAGGTAATCGATGTATTGAATTGGGACTGTCAAGGATAGTTTCCATCCGTTGAGTTGTTGGCCGACTCAAGGCAGCACGCTATTATTCTTGTGAATTTGATAATCTTGGGATCGTTACGGTTGTGATTAATTGGGTTTTAGAGGCTAGTCTCGGCTAGTGCTCGATGGGTAAGTTTGGGGCTTGAACCTTCGCGGTTGGTTTCCCAGCACCTGCAATTCAGCAGGTCACGGTCCTTGGATGACCTTATTGTGATACGGCTTCGTGCCGTGGCTTCGGCCCTCATTGTGATACGGGTTCGTGCCGTGGCTTCAGCCCTCATTGTGATACGGCTTCGTGCCGTGGCTTCGGCCCTCATTGTGATACGGCTTCGTGCCGTGGCTTCGGCCCTCATTGTGATACGGCTTCGTGCCGTGGCTTCGGCCCTCATTGATACAGCTTCGGGCTGTTTTGGCTTCGGGCCATTGTGGTGATTGACAGCTTCGGCTGAGTGACATTCAGGGTATTATGATGATAAACAACTTCGGCTGCCGTCAAAGCCATTGTGATGTATCGGTATTCCTGTTGGAGCCTTCGGGCATTGTGATTCGTATCTATTTCAGTGTTTGGCTTGGTTTACCTTCGGGTGATGTATTGTTGTGTTCTGTATTGATGATTCGCCGTTGGGCACTTGTGTTCTAACCTGTTGAGCAGGTATTGATCGTATGCCGTGGGCATAGTATTCCACGAATGCTCGATTCTTACTTTGGTTTGTGAGCATCTCGTATTACCATTACTATACTATTCATTCTGCCCTTTGGATGCATATCATGTTGTACATGTTTTTGATAATCATTATCTGGATGACTGACCCCGTGGGGGCGGAACATGTTTTCATGTTTTAGGTGTTTGCGAGGAGAGAGTTGAGACACAGGGGCATGACGGTGGCGACGAGGCATTCGAGCGATACTAGTCCGAGATGTTTTGGTGTTCATGTCAGTCAGACAGTTGGAGTACTACAGTTTTGTTCAGTCTTTGTCAGTTTGTATTATCCGAGCAAGGCTCGTGGATGTTGTTGTATTTTATTTTGGCCATGTAGGCCCACTGTTGTCATTGAAATTCCATATCGGAATATTATGTTGGATGTCAGTGTAGGGATTGTGATTCCCCTTTTGGTCAGTTAATTGTATTTTTGGTCGTGTTGGCCTGGTGGATCTCCGGGTGTGGGGTCCACGACGCTGTAATGACCCAATGGGATATGGGGGTGTTACATAAACGTATCCGAATCGATACGTGGTGCAGTGTTAGTTGGCGCTTGTACGATTGGTATAGACGGAGTCTCGCTCTCATCTCTTCCAGAATTATCTCGCTCATGGGCTTGTGACTAATCATATAATCCTTTTCTAGAAATCGGGCATTGGTGCTAACAATGACCTTCTGATCCTGGGGACTATAGAACAAGCCAGCCTTCGTACCCTTAGAATATCCCACAAACACTCGTACTTCTGTACGAGATGCCAACTTATTAGCTTCCTTATTCATCACATGTGTTGGAGTACCCCAAATCCGAACATGTCCTAGACTGGGCTTATGCCCACTCCACAATTCTATGGGTGTTTTTGGAACTGATTTCGAAGGCACCAGGTTTAGAATGTACGCCGCTATTTCTAAGGCGTATCCCCAAAAAGAAATAGGTAAATATGAATAACTCATCATTGATCTAACCATTTCTAAAAGAGTCCTATTCCTTCTTTCAGCCACACCATTTTGTTGTGGAGTTCCCGGCGCGGTGAGCTGGGATGAAATCCACTCATTCGCCAAGAAATCCAAAAACTCTCTACTAAGGTATTCGCCACCACGATCAGATCATAGTGACTTGATACTCTTCCCATGACGCTTCTCCGTTTCAGCCTTGAAGTCTCTAAACTTGTCAAAGGTTTCAGACTTACGTCGCATCAAATAGATATATCCATATCTCGAATAATCATCTATAAATGTGGTAAAGTATTCGAAACCACCCCTAGCCTGGATATTCATTGGACCACATACATCCGTATGAACGAATTCTAACACATTCTGAGCGCGGTTTCCCTTGGTTTTAAAAACCCTTTTGGTCATCTTACCTTACAGATAGGATTCACAAATTGGAAATGACTCTACTTGGAGGTCATCCAATGTAGGAGGTTGATTTCGGGTCCAGATTTGGATAGCCAAGGAGGAGCAGCGAGTCCAGATTTGGGTCTTCCGTGAGTCGCTGAGATCGAGGAGCCCGATGATCTGGAGGAGGTTGATTTCGGGTACGTTTGAGTTGTAGTCTTGATTTGTATTTTCCTTGTTTCTCGGATTGATATTTGACTCAGTCTGTATTGTAATATTGTGGTTGTGAACCATTTATTATTGATCTATCTTGTTATGATAGCTTTTGAGAATCTTAAGATTTGACGTCGTCTGATGCGTTATTCTTTTCCTTTCGGTATTGTACCCGAGATTTTTGTGGTGATCTGGGTAAACATTCATTGTGATTCGAGACGTCAAGTTGCGAGGACTTGAGTGTGCATTTGATATGGTCCTGAGGACTATATTTGTGCGTTGTTATTCTCTTTTGTGACGTAAGTCAGTGATAGCATAGACGTTCGATGCTAATCAGAACAAGGGAAGTGTACACCGATGGTTGTAGGCATGTACAATGGGCGACTCCCGCGGGATGTGTATGCCGGTGCTACTAGTCATGCGGTTGGTACGACTTCCTGGCTGGTCTCTAGCAGGAGAGTTATGATTCGGCTGATCTCGCAGTTGGTTGAGTGTTTTTATCCCCTGTTTTTCGCTGTGATCGGACATGAGACGCGGGAACCCGTGGGGTTGGCCCGATTACTCAGGCGAAGTGGTTCGCAGTGAGGAGTATTCCTGGAGATGTTGTTTTCTTATCCTGATGGATAGTCTTTATCCCTTGTTGCGTACCCTGAGTTTTGGGGACGGAACTATTTTTAAGGGGGGGAGTATGTAATATCCGGGGATAATTTTTTTTTCGTGTTACTGCTGAGTTGTACGTATTCATTTGGAATTGTACAAGTGTTGTTATTTTGGACTGATACAATGTATATTGTATTGGAATATTTCGGGATCGAAATATTATACTTGTCGTCGGGTTGGTTTCGTCGTTTGAATGTTGGTTGGAGAGTTTGGATTTTTGGCTAAGTTCATAGCCTTAGCGTACGCTACAGATGTAGCATTATGTACGCTAGCGTGTTGCTATTACGTACGTTATGCATGTAAGGTTACGTACGTAATGCTTGGTAGGTGGCAGGAACCTTCCTCATAGTCACTTTCGGCCAGTGAGTCCCGAGCATCTTCAGATCGGATCTCACTATTGCAGTCAACGGACCCTTACGTACGTTAAGAGATGAACTCTACGTACGTAATGCAGGTCTTGTTAACGTACATAATATGTTTTGTTTACGTACGTTAAGGCCTTCGTATTTTAGTCCAGTTAGTTCTGGATTTACATTATGTACGTTAAAGTCTTAGCATAACGTACGTAATGCCTCTTACGTACGTTAACCATAATATATAACGTACGTAATGAATTGGTCAGTATATTTATCTTGGTTTCGTCTTTCATTTCCTCACGAACCAAAACACAATTTCTCTCCCTAGAATCATCCGTTTGGACTTGTTATTGATGTTTAGCACCTTCCAACTCGATCTTGATCATCCTAGCTTGGATTGAAGCTTGAAGTTGGAAGCTTGTTGGTGCTCCTTTGGTGTTTGGAGGCTTCTTCTTGTTCTTCTTTGGTAAGTTCCCTCAATCTCTTGTTCTTCAAGTGATTTTCATGTTTTTGTTGTTTTCTTCGGGTATTGTTTGTTTAATGGAGTATATCATGATTCTTCATGGTTTTGATAAACTTTTGATGAAGAAAATGATAGTATTACTTGAGTTGGATTATGTTCTTGATGTTTTAGATTGTTTGGAGGTTTTTAATCATGTCTAGGAAGGATTATGTTAAGATTGTTATATGATTAACATAGCCTTGAGATGACTATTGTTGTTGGTGGTGTTCTTGAAAGATTTTAACCATTTTAGTAAGGATTTATGATGATTTAGGAGGTGATTATCATAATTTGAAAATGGTTGAGTGAATCTTGTTGTTTAATCCAAATTCATGATGTATTGATGAAGGATTTTTGTTTCAAACATCATGATTATTGAGTTGATGATGTTCTTGGGGTGATAATGATAATATTGATAATATTATCATCGTAGGAGGATGAATTTGATGATATTGGTGATATTATCATTTTGAGATGATTGTTTTGATGATTGTTCTTAAGTGAATCATGTTGTATGGATTTCACAAGTGTTAAGAACGTAATGATCATGTTAATTGATCATCGAGGTGTTGGGGGATGTTAGAATTCATAGTTGAGAACTATGATATTCGTTCGTGCGGTGTGATCGATTCGTGTTTGAATTAGGCTTTGTCCTTGTCATTGTTTTCTATTGATTTTGTATTTTTGAATGAATCGTTTTCGTTCAAGGTTGTTCGAGTGTTTGTGATTGTCGGGAGGTGCCGTTCGTCATTTCGTGCCAGGACGTTGATCGTGGAAGGACTTTCTCGCCTTCGGTTTGAGGCAAGTTTTATATTTGTACTGGTCAATGAGATTAATGTTATCATATATGTGTATGAATGTATTGTATCATTTCGAGACTTAGTCTCTCCGTGATTTGTTGATATTCGGGAATTGTTTGATGCAATACCCTTCGGCAATTATGCTAGATGTTATTGTTATTCGTTAACAGCCGGTTTAAGGCATTGAGATTCTTGTTGATACTGATGTTGTCGACAGCCGGTTTGCGGTATCGATTATTATTGTTGATGTTAATGTCGTTCTGAGGCATCGTTGAATCGTTATTATTGAATTGGAACTGTCGCTATGATGCTGCATTGGCCGATTGAAGGCGTTTGATATATTCGTTTATTATATCTGTTTCGGTGGTCAGTTTAAGACGCCGTGACATCCACTCTACCGTATCATTGTGTATCGATTAACCGTTCTAAGGTAATCGATGTATTTAATTGGGATTATCGAAGATAATTCCCATCCGTTGTATCATTGGTTATCGATTAACCGTTCTAAGGTAATTGATGTATTTAATTGGGATTATCGAAGATAATTTCCATCCGTTGTATCATTGGTTATCGATTAACCGTTCTAAGGTAATTGATGTATTTAATTGGGATTATCGAAGATAATTCCCATCCGTTGTATCATTGTGTATCGATTGACCGTTCTAAGGTAATCGATGTATTTAATTGGGGTTATCGAGGATAATTCCCATCCGTTGTATCATTGGTTATCGATTAACCGTTCTAAGGTAATCGATGTATTTAAATTGGGATTATCGAAGATAATTCCCATCCGTTGTGTCATCGTTATCGATTGACCGTTCTAAGGTAATCGATGTATTGAATTGGGACTGTCAAGGATAGTTTCCATCCGTTGAGTTGTTGTGATCGATTGGCCATTCCAAGGCAGTCGAGGTATTTGAATTGGGACCGCCATGGACGGAGCCTATCCGTGAGTTATTGTTGTCGTGTTGGCCGACTCAAGGCAGCACGCTATTATTCTTGTGAATTTGATAATCTTAGGATCGTTACTGTTGTGATTAATTGGGTTTTAGAGGCTAGTCTCGGCTAGTGCTCGATGGGTAAGTTTGGGGCTTGAACCTTCGCGGTTGGTTTCCCAACACCTGCAATTCAGCAGGTCACGGTCATTGGATGACCTTATTGTGATACGGCTTCGTGCCGTGGCTTCGACCCTCATTGTGATACGGCTTCGTGCCGTGGCTTCGGCCCTCATTGTGATATGGCTTCGTGCCGTGGCTTCGGCCCTCATTGTGATACGGCTTCGTGCCGTGGCTTCAGCCCTCATTGTGATACGGCTTCGTGTCGTGGCTTCGGCCCTCATTGATACAGCTTCGGGCTGTTTTGGCTTTGGGCCATTGTGGTAATTGACAGCTTCGACTAAGTGACATTTAGGGTATTATGATGATAAACAGCTTCGGGCTGTTCGGTTGTCAGGCCATTGTGATGTATCAGTATTCCTGTTGGAGCCTTCGGGTATTGTGATTCGTATCTATTTCAGTGTTTGGCTTGGTTTACCTTCGGGTGATGTATTGTTGTGTTCTGTATTGATGATTCGCCGTTGGGCACTTGTGTTCTAACCTGTTGAGCAGGTATTGATCGTATGCCGTGGGCATAGTATTCCACGAATGCTCGATTCTTACTTTGGTTTGTGAGCATCTTGTATTACCATTACTATACTATTCATTATGCCCTTTGGATGCATATCATGTTGTATATGTTTTTGATAATCATTATCTGGATGACTGACCCCGTGGGGGCGGAACATGTTTTCATGTTTTAGGTGTTTGCGAGGAGAGAGTTGAGAAACAGGGGCATGACGGTGGCGACGAGGCATTCGAGCGATACTAGTCCGAGATGTTTTGGTGTTCATGTCAGTCAGACAGTTGGAGTACTCCAGTTTTGTTCAATCTTTGTCATTTTGTATTATCCGAGCAAGGCTCGTGGATGTTGTTGTATCTTATTTTGGCAATGTAGGCCCACTGTTGTCATTGAAATTCCATATCATAATATTATGTTGGATGTCAGTGTAGGGATTGTGATTCCCCTTTTGGTCAGTTAATTGTATTTTTGGTCGTGTTAGCCTGGTGGATCTCCTGGTGTGAGGTCCACGGCGCTGTAATGACCCAATGGGATTTGGGGGTGTTACATAAACGTATCAGAATCGATACGTGGTGCAGTGTTAGTTGGCGCTTGTACGATTGGTATAGACGGAGTCTCGCTCTCATCTCTTCTAGAATTATCTCGCTCATGGGCTTGTGACTAATCATATAATCCTCTTCTAGAAATCGGGCATTGGTGCTAACAATGACCTTCTGATCCTGGGGACTATAGAACAAGCCAGCCTTCGCACCCTTAGAATATCCCACAAACACTCGTACTTCTGTACGAGATGCCAACTTATTAGCTTCCTTATTCATCACATGTGTTGGAGTACCCCAAATCCGAACATGTCATAGACTGGGCTTATGCCCACTCCACAATTCTATGGGTGTTTTTGGAACCGATTTCGAAGGCACCAGGTTTAGAATGTACGCCGCTATTTCTAAGGCGTATCCCCAAAAAGAAATAGGTAAATATGAATAACTCATCATTGATCTAACCATTTCTAAAAGAGTCCTATTCCTTCTTTCAGCCACACCATTTTGTTGTGGAGTTCCCGGCGCGGTGAGCTGGGATGAAATCCCCTCATTCGCCAAGAAATCTAAAAACTCTCTACTAAGGTATTCGCCACCACGATTAGATCATAGTGACTTGATACTCTTCCCATGACGCTTCTCTGTTTCAGCCTTGAAGTCTCTAAACTTGTCAAAGGCTTCAGACTTAAGTCGCATCAAATAGATGTATCCATATCTCGAATAATCATCTATAATGTGATGAAGTATTCGAAACAACCCCTACCCTGGATATTCATTGGACCACATACATCCGTATGAATGAATTCTAACACATTCTGAGCGCTGTTTCCCTTGGTTTTAAAAACCCTTTTGGTCATCTTACCTTACAGATAGGATTCACAAATTGGAAATGACTCTACTTGGAGGTCATCCAATGGGCCATCATCTACCAATCTTTGAATCCTTCCAAGGGTTACATGCCCTAACCGTAAATGCCACAAATATATTTGGTTTATGCTTGAAGGTTCTTTTCTCGATTTAGGTTTAGACAAAGAGTTAAGTGATTTATGCATAGGAGTTTGTGCAGTATTAACGACATATAGTCCATCATTAAAAATACCTTTGCAAATATATTCACCGCTTCTTTTCTTAATAATGGCATCATCATCAAAAGAAACTGAATAACCATCGCTTTTTAATTTGGAAACCGAAATTAAATTCATTCTAAAATCCGGTACTAATAATCCATTATTGAGGACTAATAATTTATCATTAGTCTTCAACTGCACGACTCCCACTGCAAAAGCCATAAGCCTGGAATAATCGCCCCAGTTGATGGTAATCTCGCCAGCACTAAGCTGCTTGATTACCTGAAAACCATGCGAGTCAAAACAAACATGATCAGTGGAGCCTGAATCAACTATCCACGAAGTGGAAGAACAAGCTTCCAAACATGTTTTGACTACTAGTGCACGAGATATATCTTTCTTAAGAGCAGGGCAGTCTGCTTTAAAATGTCCTTTTTGTAGGTCACAAGTCATCCAGGAATAAGTCTAGAGGGGGAGGGGGGGTGAATAGACTTATTGAAACTCTTAAACTCTTTCTCACAAAGAGAGAGTAAGTTTCTTCAGCTGATAGATACGCAAATGACTTAGAGTCGTTTGTGCTGAATACGTGCGGAAGTCAGCTGATGACGAATGCAAAACAACTAATGCAACACTTAACAATGAATGCAGCAGTTAAAGTATGATGCTATAAAACAGTAAAATACGCAGGCAATTATATTGGTCTCAGAGGTGGGGTAATCCACTACTAATCCACTTTTCTCCAAACCAGTTGGAGATGAATTCACTATAATTGTCAACCAGTGATAAAGATTACAGTGATTCAACCAAATTACAATAGCTTCCAACCAGTGGAAATCCTTGCCGTTGCAACTCCCTTGACTGCCTTGCACCTCTTGATCCGCGATCCTTGGATGCCTTTACAGTCTTGAACTTCAACCAGTGAAGTACCCCAAACTCAGGATTAAAGACACGAGTTTTTGTCTTCTCCAACTAAGAGCTTCTTCAAGTATGAACTTTTGAGGACTGCTCTTTTCACGATGCTATAGTTCGCTTTTAGATTGCTTTGAATGCTTTGATTGCTTGAGATTATGTTCGCACCGGTAGTTGCTCAACTTCAAATCTTCGGAAATATATAGGTGTTGATCCTTGAGCATTCTTCATAGCCGTTGCAAATCTTGTAACAAATCCATCCGTTGGAGAAAGGCTTCTTTGTTTATTCTTTTCTGAACGTTGCAAGGCTGGATTCCCATATTTTAATCCATCGATCGACCGTTGTGAAGACTTTGCATGTGAGGCGCCGAATCTTTTGAATATAGTAAGATTAAAGTCTTCAGTGGTAGGCCTGGATGAATTATTCAATTCATATCCTTGCGGGAATCTCTCCAATTTGTCTCTTCATGTTTGAATGTGACTTTCCGTAATATTTGACTTTTCAACGCATGCTGACGTGGTCTTGGAGTACTTGGCTGATCTCAAGTTGGCTGATGTACAGTCATCTTCTCTGCAGTCTAGACTTCTTTGATGGTGACTGTTTGGGACTCGCTTGATCAGATGGCTTGTCTGAGGTCACTTGACTGCAGTCTGGTCAAACATCTCTAATTAATTTTGGTGACCAGAACTTCTCTGACTTGACTCGGCTGTACCTCTCTGATGAACTCAGCTGTATATTTGTACTTAGCCGATTTGAGTCTAACTTATTTAGGCTTATAGAAGATACTCATTTTGTTCTTCTTTACTTTTTGCCAAGTATTAAACTTAACATGATTTGGCCTATGGAAGATACTCATTTGGTTCTTCCTTACATTTTTGCCAAGTAATAAGTATTTGAATTACATTAATGACATCATCAAAATCTAACAAGTATTCCTAACAAATTCCCCCTATTTTGATGATGGCAAAACTTAAGCAAACTATTCAAATAAACAAGTCTGCACTTGAGTGCAAGACACAAACTAAAATCAGTCTAGTTTTGAGACAACTGGGAATTGTCATTCAAAAGACTGCTATAAAATTTCTGTATTGATTTACACATACATGTCTTTCAATGATCAAAAACATTTACAGAAAATTTTACAAGTACAAAAATGAATAAAACAAGTCATCTGCCTCTGCCTCTGCCTCTTCGGATAGGCTGCTTGGCAGGTTTGAATGGTTTAGCTCCAATTGGTCTTATCTTAACAGGGGCAAGACCATATTTTCTTCGGACAACTAGAGCGGAAAAGTCTTGCTCTTCTTGTGAGGAGAACTTATTCTCATCACACAATTTCTTTATTTTCCTTTGGAGAGCTAGTTCATTCAAATCGTCATTTTCCAAGGTGGGAGGTTCTTTCGGCCTGAAAGGGGGGATCATTGGATATGCATTGCACTCTTTTGCATGTTTTAGTAGGACAGCCCAGAGTTTTGGATGTGCTTCCTTCATGAAGTTAATGAAAATCTGCTGTGGGGAGCAACTATTGTCCTGGAGTAACTCCCAGATATAAAAGTTTCTGATAAACTTCTTCTTTGCAGATCCCCACATAGGTACAACTTCGATGGGGAGGAAATCTTCAACATGCCATAACTCTCTGCCTTCCCATTCTAGTGTAGGCTCGAATCCACTTCTGATCCTCCTTCTTTTGACTGCAGACTGATCATCAGCCAGTTCTGATTCTGCTTCTCCCTTCCTCTTAGCTGAAGATGTACCAGTAGTGATCAATTGGATATCTTGCCTCTTATTAGTTCTAATCTCTTAGGCTCTTTCTCCTTGTTTGCTACCTTCCCCTTGAACCCTTTCTTCCCCCTTTTTGCCAGCATCAACTAGGGTGGTCAACTGCTGCTCCATTCTTAACATCCAGTCAGACATGCCAAAGGGCATTCTGTTGTTTGTAGGAGGAGGTGGTTGAGGGATGTCCCGCTGTAGCAAAGTGTCGATTTTTGCATTGATATATTGTAGATCAGGAGTGATTTGAGATGCAACTAGTTCTCCAACAGTGTCTTTAACTATCTGTCTGATCAGCTCGGTCATCACAGGTGAGATTTGTGATGTCGGTGGAGAATACTCGCCTGAGCCCTCTACTCCTGCAGGTAGGTGTGCGGACGAACCACCTGTCTGCAGACTCCTGTCTGCAGCTGGCATTCCAGATGGGGTCTGTTCAGGTGTCCCCGATCTGGAGTCTTCAGCCAAGTCTTCATCTAGGCTGGTATACCGGGTAGGCGCCCCAACCTTGTCTGCAGCCTCCTTTTCTGGCTCCTTCTCTTTTTCTTCTTCTTCTTTTTCTAACTCCTTCTCTCCTTCTTCCTTCTTTTCTTCCTCTTCAACATTCTCTTTCTCTTTCTCAGCCTCTTTTTCTCCTCCATCATCCTTACCATCATCATCATCATCATTATCATCCTTATCATCCTTTTTATCTTTTTATCTGTTTCATCATCTCTATTTTCATCATCCTTATCTTTTTCATCATCTTTATCTATTTCATCATCCTTATCTTTTTCATCATCCTCCTTTTCTTCTCCATCCTCCTGATCAACTTCTTCTCCTCCTTCTTCTTCTTCTTCTTCTTCTTCTTCATCTACTAATTCCACCGTTTTTTCAACTTCTTCTTCTCCAGTTTCTTTTTCAACTAAGATATTTTCTTCTTCCCTTTCTTCCTGTCTCTCTTCTTCATCATCAATGATAATAATTTCTTATTCTTCTACTTCTTCATCCACTTCTTCTATTCTTATCTCTTTTTCTTCTTCCTCCTCTTCTTCTTCTTTACCAAAGGATCCGTCAAAAATGCTATACATAATGGAGTGGATAAATTGGTCCATGTTGGTTTTGAAATTGGACATGAACCAATTTTCCTGAAGAATCAAAATTGTGTCTAACACTTTACAAAAATGTATTAGCACATCTTCTGTGGCTTGGGGATATCCCCAACCACTTACTTCAACATAAGCTTGAAGTTAAGTGAAAGAAAATGATTTAAAGGTTTTCCATTCTTCAAAAATATGGACAAAAGAATGTTTTAGAGCTTGCGGTTTAACCAACTGAAGTTGCTCTAGGGATAAATTAAAAATGTTGTTATCAAGCAGGTGAAAAGTATAATTTACCTCAGGGATGGAAATTATTAAACCTGCTTCCTCTTCTTCTAAGATGAATGTTGGAGTGAGGAGAGGAACGATCTGGGTCTCCAGGCTGCCCGGAGCAGGCTGGTCCTCCAGGTTAATAGGTGACCTGGTTGCAGGACTGGGAAATTGCTCTGGCTGCTCCTCGTTACTGAACTGCAAGCCCCTGGGCCTCTTCGGAGAGGGTTCTGGTGAGGAATAAATGATTGATGGCTCACCATGGGCTGGTCCCCTTCTTTTGAAATGAAGAGCTATTGGCGTATTGTCCGATTCTGTCTCAAACTGGCTGCAGGTGGGTTGCTGGCTGCAGCCTGGTCTGACTCGTCTGATGAAGATATTTGTAGGGCTGTGAATCAGACAACTCTTTTAGCATCCGAGCTGCTCTTCTACTGCTTCCTAGTCTCCTCAATGACTCTTGGTCTAGATGACCAAGTATCTTGTTGATGTGGAAGGGGTCAGTATTTCCCTTCACCACACCTAGCTTCTCCAGGATCCAACTTAGCTGCGTTCCAAACGCCAGCTTGGATCTGAATTTCTTCTCATCAACAAGCCATTCGGCCTTGTTGACCTCGCGTACCAACTGCCTGAAAATGTAGTCTGACCAGTCAATCGGCTCGTCCTGGATTAGTGCTCCCAGCACCATGAATTTGGCCGATGACAGTTGGTCGTAGCTGCCGGCCATGCCCATGACGATTTTGTTGGTGATGTCCAACACATACCGATACACCTTTTTAATCTCGCTCCTCTTGGCGGTGAGCTTTAGCTTCTCCAGCTGGTCGACCGCCTTAATCTTTAGCCAAGTATCGGCTGCTTTCTGCTTGAGGGCCTCAACCGCTATGCCACGATTCTTTATTCCAAAAACTTTTTGGATCGTCTCTGGCGATATGTCAACTTGTACTCCACCGACAGTGCTCCTAATTCCCGCTTCAATCACATGGGCTTCGTGGAAAAATGCGATAACGTACTCCTTGAACAACTGTTTGGGACTGATATTCGAAAATGGGTAGATCCAATTTTTCTTCATCGAGTGGATAAGGAAGAGCACATCGTAGTTTTCCAGATTTGATTCCAAGAGACCTTCAAAATCAACAACCAGAGAGAAAATGATCTGGTCCTTGACAGCCTTCATGTTTACGCCTTCAAAGTATGCTTCCATTTCTGCAGTATAGGAGATTTCTTAGTGTATTTAGAGTTCAAAGGAATTTCTGCTCTGTAAATTAGGGGTTTTTCCGTCCTTAAAAAGAAAGTGAAACGACGTTGGAATTAAATAATTATTTATTTTAAATCGGTGGTCCACCTTTTGAGATTCCTTTTTAAAATTCAAATTTTAATCGGTGGTCCAGGTTTTGAGTTTGAAAATGGACGATTGGATTTTAATTGGTCATACTGGAGGTCGATTTAACCTGTGATTGCCACGTGTATTTAAAGCATATAGTATTATGCCACTTGTGAACCAAAAATAATATGATATTATTATACATATAGCAGATAATAATATAATATTCAGAAGTCGGTTAGGTTTAGAAAACTTAGCTGGTTGACCGTTGACTGCTCTACATCAGGTGAGTTGACTCCTTTGACTTCTCGCCTAAGATTTGATCAGCTAGGTTTCTTCGTTTGTCCTTCGTCTTCAGGTAGGTTCTGATTCCTTCGACCAGTTAAGTCCATCCTTCGTCTGATCTGATTCAGCTGGCTTTTTCTTCTATACTAGATTCCCAATATAGTAATCCAAGTTCTCTGCTCAGCTCCAAAAATCTTTCTTATGGCAAAGGTTTGGTAAAGATATCAACAATTTGGTAGTCTGTGCTGACTCTTTCAACTCTGACTCTCTTGCACGTGATCTCTAATGAAGTGATGCTTAACATCAATGTGCTTGGTCCTTGAATGCAAAACCGGGTTGTTGGTTATTGCAATAGCACTGTTGTTGTCACACCAGATATGGACTTCATTGGCAATGATGTTGTAGTCCCTCAACTGTTGTCTGATCCATAAGATCTGGGCACAACAACTACCTGCAGCTAGGTATTCTGACTCTGTGGTGGAGATAGAGTTAGAAACCTGCTTCTTGCTAAACCAGGATATCAGTCTGGTTCCTAGGAATTGGCACGTTCCACTACTGCTTTTCCTATTAATTTTGCATCCTGCGAAATCTGCATCTAAATATCCTGATAGCTCGAAGTTATCGTCCTTAGGATACCATAGTCCAACATTGACTGTAGACTTAAGGTATTTAATTATTCTCTTGGCTGCATCTTGGTGTGACTGCTTAGGCTTGGATTGAAATCGTGCACATACTCCTACGACATAAGATATGTCTGGCCTGCTTGCAGTGAGGTATAACAATGATCAAATAAGTCCTCTGTAGTGGGTTGAATCCACTGATATGCCTCCCTCATCTGCATCTAGGTGAGTACTTGTGCTCATAGGAATTCTTGCCGGTTTGGCAGATTCCATTCCAAATCTCTTGATTAGATCTCGGGTATACTTGGCTTGATTGATGAAAATTCCATTTTCCATCTGCTTAACTTGTAATCCAAAAAAGAAGTTAAGCTTTCCCATCATACTCATCTCAAACTCTCCTTGCATGAGGTTTGAGAATTTATCACACAGCTCTGGGTTGGTTGAGCCAAATATAATGTCATCCACATATATCTAAACTATTAATATGTGTCCTTCGTGCGCTACTCTGAATAAGGTCTTGTCCACCTTTCCTTTGCAGAAACCGTTTTTCTCAAGAAATACAGATAAGGTTTCATACCAAGCTCTTGGTGCTTTCTTAAGTCCATATAGAGCTTTCAACAGATTGTAAACTTGTCTCCTTTGACAAATCCTGGGGGTTTCTCCACATAGACTTCTTCTTCGGGGATGCCATATAGAAATGCACTCTTTACATCCATATGGTAGACTTCAAAATCCTTGAACGCAGCATATGCGAGGAATAGTCTGATGGCTTCTAGTCTTGCGACAGATGCATAGGTTTCATCAAAATCTATTCCTTCACACTGTGCATAACCTTTAGCAACAAGTCTGGCTTTATTCCTAACAACAGCTCTATCTTCGTCGCTCTTGTTTTTGTACACCCATTTGGTGCCAATAACCTTCTTGTGAACTGGTCTGTCTGTTAGTGTCCAAATATTGTTCCTTTCCATCTGTTCCAGCTCCTCTTGCATGGCATTGATCTATGAATAATCTTCCAAGGCTTGTTCTGTTGTCTTGGGTTCTATCTGAGACATGAAGCACGAGAACATTGCCATTCCTGCGGGTAGAGTAGACTGTCTTGTCTTAACTCCATCAGTCAGCTTCCCAATGATTTGTTGGATTGGATGGTCTTTGAGCCACTTTGGAATATCTTCTTCTTCATGGCCTGTTCCCCCTGTAGATATGCTCTGGTGGATTTCCTCTCTGTCTGCATCAGCTTGGATCTGGTCTCCTTGGTCTGCAACTGGATCAGCTACCGTCTTGTCATCTGCAGGTTGGGATCTGTTCTGGTCTGCAGATGAGTCTTTATCATCTACAGCTGGATCTTCATCAGGGGCAACTGGATCAGGTAGGTTTGGTGTTCCTGTCTGATCTGCAGTTGGGTCTTCAGCAGCTACAGTTGGGTCTTCAGGCTGATCTGCAGATGAGTCCACCATTCCTGTGTCCTGTATAATGACTTCTTTGAGGGTTGCTGATTTGAGCTTATTCTCAATTAGCTCAACTTGCTTCCTGTACTCAACAGTAGATTCATCAAATACAACATGGGGTGTTTCCTCCACAACTAAGGTTCTTTTGTTAAAGACTCTATATGCCTTGCTTCTTTGTGAGTATCCCATAAAGAGACCATCATCAGTTTTAGCATCAAAGGCATTTAGTTGTGTTTTACCATTGTTGTGGATTAAACACTTACAACCAAAAATATGAAAGTAAGCAACAGTAGGAGTTCTGTTATTCCAAACCTCATAGGGAGTTTTGCCATGTCTCCCTACTATCATACTCCTGTTCTGAGTATGGCAAGCTGTGTTGACAGCTTCATCCCAGAACCTCTTGGGCAGGTCTGCTTCTGCAATCATGGACCTGGCTACTTCCTTCAGGGTTCTGTTTCTTCTTTCAGCAACACTATTCTGCTGGGGGTCCTGGCTGCAGAGATCTCATGCTGGATCCCATCCTGATCGTTGTAATCAGTGATCGCCTTGTTGAGAAATTCACCTCCTCTATCCGATTTGATCTTGATGATTGAGATGGATTTCCCATTCTGGATCCTTCTCAGCAGCTCAGGTAGCTTGGTCAAGGTTTCACTCTTTTTATACAAGAAGATAATCCATGTGTACCCTGAATAATCATCCACTATTACTAGTGCATGCTTTCTGCCACTTAGAGTCCTCGACTTGATAGGACCAAATAGATCCATATGGAGTAGATCTAAGATCCTTATTGTGAGGGTTGTAGGTTGGACTGGCTTGAATGATGCTCTGGTCTGCTTTCCTTTCTGACATGCATCACAAAGAGCTTCCTTCTTGAATGCTTCCTCGGGGAGTCCTCTGACCAGCTTTTGAGAACTAATCTTTGTTGATGGCTTTGAAGTTCAGGTGACATAATCTTTTGTGCCACAGCCATTCGTTCTCAGCTATTGTCTTAGATAGAAAATAGGTATTAGGAGTTCCTATGTTCCAATCTATCATATAGACATCTCTCCTTCTGAATCCTTGTAGCTTCACTTCTCCGGATAGGATATCTATCACCATACATTTCCAAATGGTGAAGACTACTAGATTCTTCTCATCGCAAAACTGGCTTATGCTTAGGAGATTATACTTGAGCCCTTTGACATAGTGAACTTTGGATATAATGATGTTTACTCGGTGCATCTCTCCAAAGCCCTTTGTTTGCCCTCTAGAGCTATCTCCAAAGGTTATGTCAGGACCTCTTTCTTTGGTGTATTTAGTCAGCATCTTCTTGTTCCCGGTCATATTCCTCGAGCATCCAGAATCTACAAACCATTCTTCACCTCCAAAGTTTGAATTTGTGGAGATGTGGTAGTAGTCCTTCCACCTTTTATGCAATCATACAAGCAGAGTTTTAGGTACCCAGATCTGTGTGGGTCCTCTAGGGTTAGCTGGTTTCCTGGAGAATTGATTTCTCATTAGATTGTGAAAATTGTTATTATTATTACCCTTATAAGGTGTGTAAGGTCTAGGCCTGTATCCTCTGTTAGGATTGTATACAGGATATTCCTCAAAATACTGGTAGTGTGGGCCATTTCTAAACCTTGACTGAGACCATTTATTAAATCTTTGAGGTCTCCACACTTGTTCATTTTGAAAATTAGGATAACTTTGAGGTTTCCATCTACCCCTCCCATTTTGAAATCTATTTTTGGGGAGTTTTTGATAGTAATGGGCATGTTGTCTGGGCTGCTGCTTCTACCTTGGCCATTGCCTAGTCGCTTGTCTAGGTGGCTGCCTTGTGCACCCTGGCTGCAGCCTAGACTTGTGACTTGGCTGTTGCCTATTTTTAAATATCGGTTTGTATATAGGCTCAGCAGTCGAGACAATTGTTTCTCCCTTGATGAAAGTGGTTTTAGAACTAGAGGGAGTGTGAGGATCATATCCAAGGCCTGATCTGGAATATAGTGGCCTCTTATTGGTAGACAGTTCGTCCAGAGTTAGAGATGCCTTCAGGGAGGTTATTTCCTGCGCCTGAGTCTTACTTACCTGAGTCAGTTTAGTAAATTCGGCTTTGACATGAGCAAGTGCAGCTGGTTTTTCACTATTTAAAACAGTTAATCGTTGTATCTCAGCTGTAGTGACATCAGCCTGGTTTTTCAAGTTAACTGCAGCCTGGTTTTCAAAATCAGATTTTACTTTATTCAATTCTAGGCTGAGTTTTTCAAAATCATTCTTCAGCTGCCTATTCTCATCTTGCAGCTGAGTCTTCTTGGCTGATACAGATAGGTGTGCAGATTTTAGTGTCTCAAAATCCTTAAGTAGCTGATTTACAGATTCGTGCAGATCCATATCTTGTGACATGGCTGAACTATTATTTGAAACAGAGGGTTTTGATGTTACCTCTTCATCAGCTAGGTTGGCCATCAGACAATCATACTCTTCATCATCACTAGAGAAGAATCCGCTGCTGGACTCTACACGCTCTTGATCTTATCTGATGTGGGCCTTCCTTCTGTCTTCTTTTCTGCTCACCTCCTTTTTGCTCTCATCCTTCTTAAGATCAGGATAGTCGATTTGAATGTGTCCTGTCTTATGACAGTTGTAGCACTCCACCTTCCACTTTCCGGCTTTCTGGTTTCTTCTGGGATTCTCCTTATAATTCTTCTTGTATTTGGAGTAGTTCTTCCGGAAGTTGTTGAACCTCTGCATTATGAACGCCATCTCTTCCTCAAAATCTAATGTATTTGGAGGCTTTACATCAGATAAGCTCTTGGTGGGGGACTCGGCTGCAAAGGCTATTCCCTTCTCTGCAGGCTCGGTTGACGATGAGCTTGGGATCTCGAACTCATAAGCCTTCAGGTCGGAGAACAGCTCTTGGATCTTTATCTTATTAAGATCCTTGGATTCTCTCATGGTTACTGCCTTCATGCTCCATTCAGGATTGAGAGATCTTAGGACCTTCAGTGCCATTTCCCTGTTGCCATAGGATTTACCAAGGGAGTTGATCTCATTGATGATCTCAGTGAACCTTGTGTCCACTTGGTCTATTGATTCGTCATTCTTCATTTTAAAATTGTCAAATTTTTGAGTGGCAATTGACAACTTGTTCTCTTTGATCAGCTCCGTTCCCTCACACATTAAGGCTAATGTGTCCCAGATTTCCTTGGCATTTTTGCAGTTTTTGATCTTAACCATTGTTTATTTGTCAAGAGTTTGATACAGCACGTCTCTGGCCCGGTTGTCAAGATTGGCCAGCTTTCTTTCTTCGGAAGTCAGCACTGTCCTCTTCTTTGGGATCTTCTCTGGCTTCCCTGCTGCGATCTCCTCGGGAGTGTTGTCTTTCTCGAAGGTGAATGGACCGTCTTCTATGATGCACCACATGTCATCATGGATTGAAGATAAGTGTGCCTGCATCCTTATCTTCCAAAGATCATACTCGTCAACTGAAAACACAGGTAGTCTAGAATGCATGTGTTCCATTATATAATGAGAGTAAAAATATATCTCTGATATAGATCTGGTTCATTAAATAAATGAACCAACCGCTTCGATACCACTTGTAGGTCACAAGTCGTCCAGGAATAAGTCTAGAGGGGGGGGGGGGTGAATAGACTTATTGAAACTCTTATACTCTTTCTCACAAAGAGAGAGTAAGTTTCTTCAGCTGATAGATATGCAAATGACTTAGAGTCGTTTATGCTCAATACGTGCGGAAGTTAGCTGATGACGAATGCAAAACAACTAATGAAACACTTAACAATGAATGCAGCAGTTAAAGTATGATGTTATAAAACAGTAAAATACGCAGGCAGTTATAGTGGTCTCAGAGGTGGGGTAATCCTCTACTAATCCACTTTTCTCCAAACCAGTTGGAGATGAATTCACTATAATTGTCAACCAGTGATAAAGATTACAGTGATTCAACCAAATTACAATAGCTTGAGGGGGGGGGGGTGAATAGACTTATTGAAACTCTTAAACTCTTTCTCACAAAGAGAGAGTAAGTTTCTTTAGCTGATAGATACGCAAATGACTTAGAGTCGTTTGTGCTGAATACGTGCGGAAGTTAGCTGATGACGAATGCAAAACAACTAATGCAACACTTAACAATGAATGCAGCAGTTAAAGTATGATGCTATAAAACAGTAAAATACGCAGGCAATTATATTGGTCTCAGAGGTGGGGTAATCCACTACTAATCCACTTTTCTCCAAACCAGTTGGAGATGAATTCACTATAATTGTCAACCAGTGATAAAGATTACAGTGATTCAACCAAATTACAATAGCTTCCAACCAGTGGAAATCCTTGCCGTTGCAACTCCCTTGACTGCCTTGCACCTCTTGATCCGCGATCCTTGGATGCCTTTACAGTCTTGAACTTCAACCAGTGAAGTACCCCGAACTCAGGATTAAAGACACGAGTTTTTGTCTTCTCCAACTAAGAGCTTCTTCAAGTATGAACTTTTGAGGACTGCTCTTTTCACGATGCTATAGTTCACTTTTAGATTGCTTTGAATGCTTTGATTGCTTGAGATTATGTTCGCACCGGTAGTTGCTCAACTTCAAATCTTCGGAAATATATAGGTGTTGATCCTTGAGCATTCTTCATAGACGTTGCAAATCTTGTAACAAATCCGTCCGTTGGAGAAAGGCTTCTTTGTTTATTCTTTTCTGAACGTTGCAAGGCTGGATTCCCATATTTTAATCCATCGATCCACCGTTGTGAAGACTTTGCATGTGAGGCGCCAAATCTTTTGAATATAGTAAGATTAAAGTCTTCAGTGGTAGGCCTGGATGAATTATTCAATTCATATCCTTGCGGGAATCTCTCCAATTGGTCTCTTCACGTTTGCATGTGACTTTCCGTAATATTTGACTTTTCAACGCATGCTGACGTGGACTTGCAGTACTTGGCGGATCTCAAGTTGGCTAATGTACAGTCATCTTCTCTGCAGTCTGGACTTCTCTGATAGTGACTGTTTGGAACTCGCCTGATCAGATGGCTTGTCTGAGGTCACTTGATTGCAGTCTAGTCAAACATCTCTGATTAATTTTGTTGACCAGAACTTCTCTGAATTGACTCGGCTGTACCTCTCTGATGAACTTAGCTGCACATTTGTACTTAGCCTATTTGAGCCTAACTTATTTAGGCCTATAGAAGATACTCATATATTTTGCCAAGTATTAAACTTAACATGATTTGGCCTATGGAAGATATTCATTTGGTTCTTTCTTACATTTTCGCCAAGTAATAAGTATTTGAATTACATTAATGACATCATCAAAATCTAACAAGTATTCCTAACACTTTCTGACCGCACTTGTAGCACTTTCCCTTTGGATTTTTGTTCGCCTCGGGGTGAGGAGCCTTGCTTTTTACCATGAGGGTTGCCACTTGCTCCTGCCAACCTACTTTTTCTTCTTTTCCCATTTGGGTTTGGAAAAAGTAGCACCGATTTCCGCAAGAATCTGATGATAACCTTGTTTGAAGAGACCTTCAGCAGTCTGAAGCTCTGTCAGAAGTTCCGCCAATCTATATGTCCTACGGTTCATATTGTAGTTAAGGCGGAACTGCTCAAAGCTTCTAGGTAAGCTGCCTAAGATAATATCGACCTGCGCTTCCGCATCGATAGTAGTGATAAGTGTCAGTTTTATACACTTATCCATGGTTTGTATCGATAAAATTCACCCATAATTGAGCTAGTCTACTCGTTTTTTGCTTTTAATTAATTAGTTTTTAATAATTTTATTTTTATCGGATGATGATCGGATTAAATAACTGATTTACTTAAGAAATAACATGTTTATCAAATATTCTCTTTGTTGAATTTTTATATATTCATGTTGTAGGGCTTTCCGAGACGAATTCGACAGTCTTTCCGGATTTAAACTCAGAGTTATATATCAAAAGTTATCATCCGAAGAAGATTTGGGGCAAAAACGCAAAGCCCGAGAAATTTCAATGAAAACGAATCTCAAAGCAACCAGTGAATAAATTGATGAAGCCAAGTTACGGCCGTAACTACAGAATGTTATGGCCGTAAGTCATCCAAGTTACGGCCGTAACTCCTTAATGTTACGGCCGTAACTCTTGACAGGTTGTTAAGATTTCTCTAATTTTATATACTTTTTGTGTATTATTGAGGGGATGGCTGGCATTGATCCGATCTATTGTAATAATGCTGGAGTTTTGAAGCTATTAGATGAATTTAGGTGTATAAATAGACCCCTTAGATCCTTCATCATGCATCATTCATCATATAATTTTTCACTTCTTGTAAACTTTTCTTTTTGTGTGAAGAACACACTTGTGTTCTTGAGTGATTTGTGTGAGTGTGGTATAGCATATGTTGTTCAGAGAGTTTATTGCTTCTTTCTCCTTTATCTACTAAGGGAGTGAGGATCAATTCTTTCTCTTGATTCAACTAATAATGACCACCAAAGCTTGTATTATATATAATAAACCCTTCATGGGCTAAGTTACCTTTAGTTGGGATTATAAACATGGTTAGTCATGTTATTTATGTTTGTATAAAAGATCTATTGTGAATTACTTATTATTGTGTGTGATTTTCATTGTTTTAACAACCTTTATTTATTTGGCCAATAAATGACAATATTTATGGTCTTCATATGTTTCGAAAGAAAATATGTTTGATTAGATCAAATGATCTTCACTCTAAGTTGTTCTAGGGGATAGAAATATACCTCTAGACCTTAGATGATTCTTTGAGTTATTTTCATAAATCCTAATGCTATGTATTGAAGCCAATCAACATAGAAATATAGTGGATTGATTCAATATGTAAGGGGCGTTTTATAAAGAGAAACCATCTTTTTAAGGAAAATCGAATCTACACAACATAATAAGTAAATTCATCTTATGATCTCCTATACATCTTCTATAACTAATGACGAACTAAGTTTGTAATCCCAACTATTTTATTTTATCGTTAATCAATCTATTATTATTGCTATCTTTTTATTTCCTTATAATATTAGAACTATTATTGCATTATATTTGCAATTATTAAACCAAACTCTTTAATTGTGTATCTCACTTAGCCAAGTATCTATAAAAATAGACTAATAGTGTATAATTCAAATTATAACCAAACTTCCTCGTGGGATCGATAAACTGGACTCAAAATGTCCACTTTACTACTTGATACGATATCGTGCACTTGCGATAGTTACACTAAGAACGTGTCAAGTTTTTGGCGCCGTTGCCGGAGAAGTATAAGTTAAATTTGAAATCTTACATTATAAACTATTTTTATAGGTACAAATTTCTCGACATTGTAACTTAGTACTCAATTGTGGTTGTCCGGTCAAGTGGCGGATAACGGTACTCCGTGACTATTAAAGTCGGATTTTTCTATTTCCCACAACAACTGATATTTGTAAATATTTCCTCCATTTATTTTCATATATTTTTTTTTTATAATGGAAGAAACATTGTATAAAATTGAAAAAAGATTTTCCTTTCTAAGCAAAAATGCAATTTTAAAAATTTACAAGGCAAGGCTTGAAAGGATGAGGTTGCTTATGAATAAAAGCACCTTTTGACATAAGATTCATTATTGAAACCAAAGTAAGAATAGAGGGTGAATTCACAGAAACACCGACTAGATTTTTACCAGGGCTTGGAAAAAGTTCATATGCGAAGAAACGACGAGCAAAGATGATAGCCGTTTGTTATAAATGTGCTAGATGGAACTGTAATTTAAAATGTAGATCTTTAGGAATTCCATCTATAAACAGAGAAGATAAAATTCAGTTCATTAAGGATGGTCTGAATAAAGAGAATTTAGATAATATCGAAATTTCTCTTGACACGCATCCTAGTGGACTCGTACATTACGGAATTCGATGTTTGTGGAATAAATTCAAACCAGAATATGAACAACGTCTTGGGAATCTGACATTAAAAGACCCTGTTTGCCAATTTGTAAGAAAATTGGATGGGAAGCTTCTCCCCGACTCATAGAAGGCGTTTAGACCGTTTCTAAACGTAAAATCAGAGGAAGATGTGAGCCACAATCACAACTACTGTACATATGCGTAAGTATCTTTTATTTTTTTCGTGTGGTGAGATTTTCTGAATAAAAAAATGTGATACGCAATAAATGCTTTCATTATTCTATTGAGTAGTTGAAGCGCAATCAAACGCAATCACAAACTTGTTAAATAATTTTTACCTTCTTTTTCTTCTATAAATTAACTTTGTGCTTGTATCTTTCATTCATCCCTCAAACTTGCACTTTTCTCTGTTTCTCTCTAAATAATTTCTTTTCAAAAATGGAGTCATCATCTTCAACAAAAAATTTTAGCACAGTCTGCATTTTTGGTGGAGCTAGTTATGGAAAAGAGGCATGCTTTATCAAGCACCCACAACTTGGGTCGTACCTTAGAGAAAAATGCATTCATGTAGTTTACTGAGGAGGAAGTCTAGGATTAATGGGACGAGTCGTCGCCTATATGGAAGGAGTAAGTGTGTTGGGAATAATCCCAAAACCTTTGGCTGAAAGTAAAATCACCGGGTCAACTATTGGAGATGAGTTTAGATCTGTAAATATGCAAGATCGCATAACTCACATGATAAATAATTCTGGCGCCTTTATCACCCTTCCCGGTGGTTTTGGCACCCTTGAGGAACTTTTTCATGTGGTTACCAGAGCCCAGCTAAATCTTCATCAAAAACCAATAGGTCTGCTTAATGTCAATGGTTTCTTTGATGGTTTACTGTCTTTCATCGACTACTCTACTGAAAAGGGTTTTATTTAAGAGTGTGCTAAACGAATCATAGTCGTTGCAACAACACCAGAAGAACTAATAAAAAAACTCAATGAATTTGTTCCTCAACCAGATCCAGCTCTAGCTAAAATTGCCTGGATGGAAGATTTTACCGTGAGAAAACGAAAAGTAGATTCATTCCTCTCCCTTTGATAACCCATATCGGACCTCTTGTATTTTTACTTTCTGTCGTGTGTAATAATCGTGCTAAATGGTGGCAGCTTAAGGAGTTTCTTCTTGATCTCTTGACGCGCATCTATTCGCGATTTATGTATTGTTATTTTTTTACTGTACTTTTTATTGTGTGTTTTTTATAAAAGCATTGATGGCAGCGTAAGGCGACTCTTCGGACTTTGTTGATGCGCATCTTAAAAATTGTGTTATACTTACGAGTATATTTTATTTTCTTTTGTTGTGCGCCTCATATATTTATTCTCTTGCAGATTCTAAAAGGCGTTAGCTCAAATATCAACTTTCTTAACAGGGAGTATTCTGCTTTTCTGCATTGCTTTTTATTTTATTTTATTTTTTTTATTTTTAAACTGAGGACAGTTTTATTTTCAAGTTTGGGAGTGGTTTGTTTAATTATTTTGGTGTGTTGGAATTTTGGTGTGTTTTGATTGATTTGGTTATTTGCCTTAATTTATATATATATATATATAGTATTTTAATTTATGAGATTTCTAGATCTGGCCATAACACCAATAAATTAGCTATATACAAGCTTCTAAAATCGTTTTAACCAGTAAATAAATTGTATATTCCAAAATTTTTTGAGCCTTAATCTCTCTTTCCAAGCCTTGTAATTATCATATAAAATCGAGTCATTTGTTACCTTGAGACAAGAAGAATCAATCGGTTGATGAAAAATAGAACTGAAATTTACTTAATTTGTGGAGTTTTTGATTTTTCATGCTTAAACTAAGAAATGATTTTCTGCAAAAATTTTATTCCCTAAAAAAAGGAGTCATTGATGAAAAGAGCTACACGTTAGCAAATAACAGTGTGAAAGCTACCACCTAAAAAAAATGACGAAAAGGAGAAGTGTTGAGCAGCAACAGCTGCCTAATTTTGGAGATCTTAAGTTTTGCGAAAAATAAAGGACTAACCATTGTTGGTGCGTAGATGCCGTCTCAGAAAAATTGGTGAAAAGAGCTACACGTTAGCAAATAGCGGTGTGAAAGCTATCACCTTTTTAAAAAAAATGAGATAAAAATTGTGTTAGTGAAAAGAGCTACACGTTAGCAAATAACGGTGTGAAAGCTATCACTAAGGGATGTAGTTTATGAGCAGATTTGAATTAATTAGCGGCTGAATTTCAATACACTCAATTTCGTGAAAAATCACAATATTTGATGACGCCAATGAAATTCTTCTTCATATTGAGTCGAAAAATAAACGAGTGATCGAGAGCAACCATTAAAGGGAGTCGTGTGTATCACAAGTGGGAAAGAAATAATCAACCTTTTGGGGGGAAAACCTTGAATTTGGAATTACAAAATAAAAACCGTGTTTTAACATCAAAATCATTAGTAGATTTATTTTGAATCTTGATTCATTTCTATCTACTGTATATTGTGTATCAATGGCATTTTGATCTCCTTTTCTCTTTTTATATTTTAATTTATGTGTGTATTAATTTTTCTTATTTTTATTTTTGGAGCATGAATAATAAAGAGTCTTGCTCGGGACTAGCAAGAATTCAAGTTTGGGGGTGTGATAAGTGTCAGTTTTGTACACTTATCCATGGTTTGTAAAATTCACCCATAATTGAGCTAGTCTACTCGTTTTTTGCTTTTAAATAATTAGTTTTTAATAATTTTATTTTTATCGGATGATGATCGGATTAAATAACTGATTTACTTAAGAAATAACATGTTTATCAAATATTCTCTTTGTTGAATTTTTATATATTCATGTTGTAGGGCTTTCCGAGACGAATTCGACAGTCTTTCCGGATTTAAACTCAGAGTTATATATCAAAAGTTATCATCCGAAGAAGATTTGGGGCAAAAACGCAAAGCCTGAGAAATTCTGGGCTGAAAACGTAACTCTCAAAGCAACCAGTGAATAAATTGATGAAGCCAAGTTACGGCCGTAACTACAGAATGTTATGGCCGTAAGTCATCCAAGTTACGGCCGTAACTCCTTAATGTTACGGCCGTAACTCTTGACAGGTTGTTAAGATTTCTCTAATTTTATATACTTTTTGTGTATTATTGAGGGGATGGCTGGCATTGATCCGATCTATTGTAATAATGCTGGAGTTTTGAAGCTATTAGATGAATTTAGGTGTATAAATAGACCCCTTAGATCCTTCATCATGCATCATTCATCATATAATTTTTCACTTCTTGTAAACTTTTCTTTTTGTGTGAAGAACACACTTGTGTTCTTGAGTGATTTGTGTGAGTGTGGTATAGCATATGTTGTTCAGAGAGTTTATTGCTTCTTTCTCGTTTATCTACTAAGGGAGTGAGGATCAATTCTTTCTCTTGATTCAACTAATAATGACCACCAAAGCTTGTATTATGTATAATAAACCCTTCATGGGCTAAGTTACCTTTAGTTGGGATTATAAACAATGTTAGTCATGTTATTTATGTTTGTATAAAAGATCTATTGTGAATTACTTATTATTGTGTGTGATTTTCATTGTTTTAACAATCTTTATTTATATGGCCAATAAATGACGATATTTATGGTCTTCATATGTTTCGAAAGAAAATATGTTTGATTAGATCAAATGATCTTCACTCTAAGTTGTTCTAGGGGATAGAAATATACCTCTAGACCTTAGATGATTCTTTGAGTTATTTTCATAAATCCTAATGCTATGAATTGAAGCCAATCAACATAGAAATATAGTGGATTGATTCAATATGTAAGGGGCGTTTTATAGTTCGAAAGAGAAACCGTCTTTTTAAGGAAAATCGAATCTACACGACATAATAAGTCCTATACATCTTCTATAACTAATGATGAACTAAGATTGTAATCCCAACTATTTCATTTTATCGTTAATCAATCTATTATTATTGCTATCTTTTTATTTCCTTATAATATTAGAACTATTATTGCATTATCTTTGCAATTACTAAACCAAACTCTTTAATTGTGTGTTTCACTTAGCCAAGTATCTATAAAAATAGACTAATAGTGTATAATTCAAATTATAACCAAACTTCCTTGTGGGATCGATAAACCGGACTCAAAAAGTCCACTTTACTACTTGATACGATATCGTGCACTTGCGATAGTTACACTAAGAACGTGTCAAGTAGCCCCCAGTATGCTCAGTTCGTTCAAATGGGACATCATTTCAAGAACATGATCCCTTAGTGGGGTCCCTTCAGACATTTGGGTTGCCATAAATACCCTCATTGCATTTTGTCTAGCCGCCGGTTCTGATGACGAAACATCTCGGTGAGACTTTTCATAATTTCCGCGGCCGAGCCCATCGTCTGATGCTGATGCTGCAATACATTTGTCAGTGAAGCCAAAATGTAACAGCGAGCCATCTCATCAGACTTTTTCCATTTCCGGAATTCAGCCAACTCCTCAGGAGTGGCATCCGGTTTTGGTTCTAGAGGGCTCGCCTCGATTAAGACAAATTTATGCCCCTCAACAGTCAGGACAATGTCAAGATTTCTTTTCCAATCGGCAAAGTTAGTGCCATCAAATTTATTTTCTTTGAGAATAACAGCTAGTGGATTGAAAGACATCTGAGATAAAAAATTAAAAACATCCATCACATAATGCATAGCAAAATATATCGAAAAACCTCAAAACACAATATATGTGCTAGCAACCAACACCTCGAAAAATCCGCACATGCAAGCCACGATCGTGTGGACGTTTACACACACATTTCCCAAGTAGAGTTTTACGTATTTAATTTTACTATCTAGTCAAATTATGTTATGACAAGTAAAATTAATAGTTGGTTCCTCTTGGCCATGTATTAATTAACATAGACTCCGATGGGGAGCTTATTAATTAATACACCTAAGTGAACACCATAATTTAACATCCTTAAATATTATCTTTTAAATAATAGTCCTGTAGATGGAGAGGTCCTATCATAAAAAGTAATATTTACCTTATGTTATCATTTTGAAATTTAAAACTAGTGAACCTATAATTAGCACATCCGATATGAAGGAAGACCCTAATGTCAACGCGCATGTCAATTACTTCACAATTTAAATTAATTATGGAGGCCAATTTGATTTTATTTTAAAAAAATAAATCAATTTAATCACTTAGTTATTTTAGCCTTAAGGTTTTAATTTTCTCGTCCTAACATGCAAGGAAACATATCACGCATACATCCATACATGCCATACATCAAAACAATAAAAAAAAAATAAGGTATGGATAATTAAATTATTCAATTATCATGGTCTTCTTCCTTGAGTTGAACCCGAGAAAAGTTTTCGACTTGATCTCTCCCACTGAATCAAGCATCTCGTCGTTCCTCCCCGTCTGGGTCGTGGATTTCCAAAATTAAAATTTCACTTTTATGCAAAATTAATTACATAAAAAAATTTATTTTTAAATCTCGACTCTCCAATGCATTTAACGAACGGCGAAACGGACCACCAAAATCGACGACCGCCCGAACTAGGAATTGGCTCGACCAGCCGCCGCGCACCGGGCTTGCCGGCAGCGCCGCTTGTCGCTTGTCGCGCCGCCCAACATCCTGCTCGCTCTACTTCTTCGTGATCCCGTCTTTTCCGAATTCGATTACAATTTTATACAAAATAAAATACATCGAAATTACATCAAGATTACACGAAAAATAAAAACACCTAGAACTACCCGCAGATTTTCTCACGAGAAAAACCATTACATGCCTCAAAATCGGGCCAAACCAACAATTGCATAATTAATAAAAATAAATAAATAAACCATTCACATAAATCATGATAATTGGATCATATCACCTGCAAGAACACATCTAGCAAAATATTCTTACATCAAAATATATGAATATTTAAATTGCTATCAATTAATCACCAAAATTCATTAAAATAGCAAAAAGCCTAAAAATCCGGCTCCGATACCAATTGTTGGAAAGTAAAACGCATCGGAAGCGAAGTTTGTGAAAGATGATAATCGCGTTTTACGCATCTACGAGCATAAGATCTATTTAGGAATGCTAATTAATTAATTACTAAGACTAACAAGCAATTTAAAAATTATTTATTATTTATTAATTAAATATATTGATTATTAAAATATCCTAATCTAGATCCAAGATCATAGGATATTACCTTTTGAAGAGTATTGGTTGCTTCCGTCTTGATCACCTTGTATTTCTACCTTTAGACCTACTAGAGTATGATCCGCCTTAACCCGGACGTTGTGTGGGCAACGAGCTACCGGATCTTGTTTGGACTTCTTTTGGATCGGTCGAACCTTCTGTATGTGATCACTTTATTTTTCTTTTCTTTCTAGTATTTCATGAACACTCTTAGCAAATTAATTGTGTTATCTAAATTGTTGAATCAAAGACATAATCTAGATCTACAATTAAACACAAGAGGAAAAATTTGATCACACAACCTCACAAGAAAGCATAAAATCAGCCAACACCCCCAAAGTCTTATTTATAGGCTCTTGGACTACTACTAGAGATATAAAGGAGGATTATGGAAGGACTCTCAATAAATTCATCTTACCTTATTAGGACTCTTCCTAATATAATGAATCTATTAATATCAATTTAGGCAACTAAAAGGTTGATATTGCACTTCCTACCAAAATCCTAAATTACGAAATTGAGCTCCTTATTGAGTATATTATTTTCCGTGTTTAAGATATCGAATGCCCATTAATTAATTATAAGCTACTGACAGCTTTAATTAATTAATATCTTATCCAAGAGTACTACCACTCGAACCTTATTATTATTATATCGGAATTAAATCTACCTGCAGGGTTTAATATAATAATCATTATCGAGCTCCTCAAGGGGACATCATCAACCCGCACGAGTCGGGACACGATTTCTAGTAATAATAATAACTGTCGTATAAACAATATTATTGCCCAAGATACGAGGCTTATTGAGTCGATCATTTTGACTCGCACCTATGGTAAATCAAAGCAATAATTATTATAAATACACAATTAAATATTATATACTTAGAATTAAGAAATAATAATTATTCGAGATTTCTGTTCTTCTTACAGTTAGTACAGAAGACACTATCTCACCTCGATCCAGTTCAACGTATGCAAATATGCTAATGCATTCTAATAGTCAAGACCAACTATTCTCAAGCATACACCACAACCTTTTATATAATTTGTCTAATAATTATATAGGTTGTGAACTATTATTTTATTTTATAAGGTACCGATAATGTTATCTTCCATGTGATACCAACACACCACATTATCTACAATATAAAATAATTGGACATTTCATTTGCATAACCATAACGTGAATACATATGCAAAACATGTGATTAAATATAATTAATATTGTCATAGGTAGTAACAGGGAAATTAGATAATACAAGCATAAAGTATGCTTTGCAGTATACAATCCTAACAGTGACTGGCTAACTGATTGTCGCTCATTCATATTCTGATCTCTATGTGCTGGGGCAGAAGCCTGAGTATCCAAAGTTTGATCTTACTCGGGCCAATAAACTGCCCTGTGTCTCATTTGACCACAAGTGTGACATTTCAGAGGTGGAAAGTTGCACTCCAGATTGATGTGGCCTCGATGACCACAATTAAAACAGGTCACCGGGCGATTTGAGGTTGTAATATCCGTATTTTTCTTTCCCTTGTACTTTCGTTTTTGGTGTATTTCTCGATCGTAGTGACCCTCGTGTACTTTTCAGCGTGTCCTTCCTGTCAAACTGTTCAACTGTATTCTCGTTATTGTTGTGCGGAACCGCCGTTTCGGGGTTGCCGTGGATCCATTTCGTGTTGTTGGTTCCCAAATATTGATTCTTATCGTTTTATTCTCTTTTCGGATCATTTTTATCATTTTGGAACCCAAAAGGGGGTGTGGGCCGCGGCACAAGGTGTGTGCGCCGCGGCACACAAATTCCCTCAGTTGTTGGTCGAACAAACTGTACTGTGTGCCGCGGCACACCCATCCGGTGCCGCGGCACAGTGCCAGGCCAGTGCCGCGGCACACTCGTGTGACATCTGCGTCCAAAACCCCCTTGTACCGGGTGCCGCGGCACACTGCTGAAACCTGGAAGTAAATTTTTGGCCTGTGCCGCGGCACACCTCAGCTGTGCCGCGGCACACAATGCGGTCAACCCCCTATATTTTGTCGTTTTGAGCGTCCACTGCTCATTTCTTTTTCTTCTTCTTGCATCGCGAGAGAGAGTGAGAGAGAGGGGGGAGAGTTCTTCATCAATATTCATTGGGGGGTTGATTTTCATCATTTTTCTTCGGTAGTGAAGCCCGGGCAATCAATCTAACGCGTGTTCTACGGATCTTGGTACTTGAATCCCCAAAGGTAATATTTCTAGAACCCTATTTTCGATTAATTTGGGGGTTTTGGGTTTTTCTTCCGATTCGTTCCGTTTTGTTGGTGGATTCATGATGAATACGATTAATATTGTTAGTATCTTTAGTTTTCCTACGGATTCATGGATATTTTGTGGATTTTTACGGAATCGAGAGGGTTTGGTTGTGGTCCGCCCTCGTTGTTATTTTTGGTATGAATATACATGAATCGTAGGCGGGTTTCCGGGTGTATTCCATTTCCATAATCGTCTACAGTTGGTTGTGATTGTGTTATTCGAATCGTTAGGTTCATTCGTCGGCTCCTCACGGTCGTGCTTGATTCTTCCGTTCCGTTCGTGTCACCGTATATTAATCGAGGCAAGTATCCTTATGAACTTACAATCTTAATGTAGTAGTATTGCATGAGACTTGTGTGTGTGTGTATGCTCACTACGGGTTAGATCCGACGGGGTCTCGGTAGGGGTCCACGGAGGTGTGGATCGACGAGCTTTGCTTTTAACCACTACGGGTTAGATCCGACGGGGTCTCGGTAGGGGTCCACGGAGGTGTGGATCGACGGTTAATTGTGGTGAATTTTACAAATGTGATTTGATATTGGCATTTCCGGAAATGAGCGCTTTCGAACGGTTTTCTTTATTGCATGCATTTGCTATATGTGTAAGATGTAAGCTGTTCATCTGGTTACTTGTACTAGCGTAATTGCTAACCCCTCTAGGGACCCGTTTTGGGGAAATTCATTTTATGAATTTCAGGTCAGGCACATCGAGACGAACGGGCGCTGGACCAGTATGCGGATGATGGCCGTGCGTGATGATTGTGCACAAGTGGTGTCTTGTTGCTTTCTATCTTTTACCTTTGTGGTCTTTCAACTAATAGAAGTACTCGAGTACTTAAGAACTTTTACTTTTCGGGATTGTATTGTTGTTTATTATGTTGTGATGGATTATGGTGTCATGTTTGACCGGTTAAACCGGGTGAATTATTTTGTTGGGCGTCTTTATGACGAGGTATTTTTCTGTTGTTTCTGTGAGTCGATGAGTATGATGTCTGTTCAGCCTGGTGGGTCCCATGTAGGGATTCACGGGGCTGTAATATACCTCGGATATCCTGGCGGTGTTACAGAAAATGGTATCAGAGCTCTAGGTTTATGGATACCTAGGCTTGTCGGTTTATTGGGTCTTGTGGTGTTTTGTTTTGCACATCATCGTCACGCTGCCATGATTCCGGTACTACCAGTGTCCGTAAGTTTTCCTTCCTCTGTTCATTAATTCCTCGTATCGTACCCTTGATTCCCGACTTGTAATTGTTCTTTTCTTGTACTGATCCTCGTATGGCTTTTGCTACTTATTTAACTCCAGTATGGATGCTGGAAGAGGTCGTGGTCGCGGTCGTGGTCGTGGACGCGGTCGGGGATGTGGGGCAGCCGGTGGGGAGGCCACGTCACAGTCTTCGGGAGCCGGCAGTACCGGCGACCGTCATAGCCATGCTTCTTCTCAGGAGCGTGCCGATCTTGGTATTGCAGCCGTTATGCAACAAATGGTGAACCAAATGGCGGCAATAGCTCAGGCGGTTCAGAACCCGGATCAGGCCCACGCTAATCGGGGCGGAGCGGATCGTTGGCTCCAAGATGTTATCAAGATGCATCCTCCTCAGTTTTCGGGAGCTTCAGACCCGATTGGCTGGGAAGGGTGGATCAAGGAGATATCTAAGGTCTTCGTTGCCACTAACTGTCCCGAGGACCGTAAAGTCCCTATTGCTCAATACTTTCTCATAGGGGACGCTACGGACTGGTGGGAGGCCGTTGGGCCCAAAGACCACGCTGCTTCGTGGGCTGAGTTTTAAGAGTTGATGGAGACTGAATATTGCCCGTGGCCAGTCAGACAGGCTCGGGTACATGCTTTTTATGATGCTCAACCGCGGGATATCCCCGTAGCTCAAGCTATTGCTGATTTTAACAAGGAGTTGGGTTATGTGAAGACCCAAGTTGTCGAGGAGAGCGACAAAATTTTCCATTTCTCCAGACGGATGAAGTCGTCGATTCGGGACTATATGTCGGGGCTCGTATGCACTACATTGAAAGATTACCAGAGCAGGGCCCTTGCTTATGATATGTCTGTGACGGCGAGTGAGGCGGCCCGCGAGAGTAAGAAGCAGAAGTCCGCTGGGAACTTTTCGGGCCACAAGAGTGGGGGTCAGCAGAGATCCCAATCTGCTAACTTCCCCGCCGGTGGTGGTCCAGCTCGTTCCACTGGGGGTCCTCGTGGAACTACCAGTGCTCCTTTTCGTGATGTGAAGTGTTTCAATTGTGGTCGTACATGCCACATCAGTCGTACTTGTTTGAGCCCTTTGCTGACGTGTAATCGCAGGCCACCGGCCACAAGGCCGTCTGTGCTGAGAGGGAGAAAATTCTTGGTGCCCGGGCTTCCATTCCAGCGCCTAGGGAACCAAGTGTGAATCAGGGATCGTTTGCTCCTCAATCCCCGCCGAGTGCTAGTCGGGGGAGAGGTCGTGGTCAGCCCTCTAAAGGGGGAGCTTCCAGTGACGGCTCAGCCCACCCGCGTGTCTATGAGATGCGGAAAGCCGATGATCCAGCGGCTACCGTGGCGACAGGTACCGTTTATATTCTTTCTCATCCTGTCAGTGTGCTTTTCGATTCCGGTGCTACGCATTCGTTCATATCTCTGGATTGTGTGCGCCGTTTGAGTCTTGACCGTTTGACGCCTTGTGAGCCCTTCATCGTTAAGCTTCCTAGCGGTGATAGGATCGTTGGTGATTAGGAGGTTCGAGACTGTTCTGTGTTTATTTGTGAGAGGGCTTGGCCCTCTAATCTTATTGTTGTGAGTATTGAGGGTGAGGACTTAATTCTCGGGGATGATTGGCTCGAGCGGCATGGTGCAATCATGAACTACCGCACAAGAATCATCACCATGTTAGCCGATGATGGCACCGAGCACTCTTTCGCCGGGCGAAAGAGGGGGAACCAGAAACTCGTTATTAACGCCTTGAAGGCGATGAGACTCCTGCGAAAGGGGTGTACCGGCTATTGGTGCTACGCCTTGAAGACGGAGAGTGGTGGAGTCGAGCTTTCGTCGATTCCAATCGTTAATGAATTTCCTGATGTTTTCCCTGACGAGTTACCGGGATTGCCGCCGGATCGTGAGGTCGAGTTCGCTATAGAGTTAGAGCCGGGTGCGGCTCCTATTTCGAAGGCACCCTATCGCATGGCACCTTCAGAGATGTCCGAGTTGAAGAAGCAGTTGAGTGAGCTTCTTGAGTCGGGGTATGTTCGACCGAGCGCCTCGCCTTGGGGCGCACCGGTCCTGTTTGTGCGGAAGAAGGATGGTTCACTACGTTTGTGTATTGACTATCGCGAACTAAACAAGGTGACCATCAAGAACAAGTATCCTTTGCCGAGAATTGACGACTTGTTCGACCAGTTGCAGGGAGCTGCGGTATTCTCGAAAATTGATTTGAAATCGGGGTACTATCAGCTCCGGGTGAGAGAGTCCGATGTGCCGAAAACAGCTTTTCGGACGAGGTACGGACATTATGAGTTCGTAGTCATGCCTTTCGGGTTAACTAATGCGCCGGCAGTGTTCATGCAGTTGATGAACAAAGTTTTTATCGAGTATTTGGATAAGTGTGTCGTCGTCTTCATTGACGATATTCTTATTTATTCGAGGAACGAGGAAGAGCATGCCCATCATTTGCGGATAGTGTTAGACATTTTGAGGGCCGAGCAACTCTATGCGAAGTTCTCGAAATGTGAGTTCTGGCTGAAGGAAGTGATGTTTTTGGGTCACGTGATTTCAGCCGAGGGGGTTCGTGTAGATCCGCAGAAGATCGAGGCGGTATTGGATTGGGCACCGCCCAAAAACGTGAGAGAGCTCCGAAGTTTCTTGGGTTTGGTGGCTACTACCGTAGGTTCGCCGAGGGTTTCGAAATCGGCTCGACCACTTACACAGCTTGCTCCAATCCGAGAAGTTCGGCCCGGAATGACGAGAGGCAGTTCAGTTTTGAGGAGCTGAAGAAGCGTTTGACTTCAGCTCCGGTTTTGGCGTTGCCATGTGGCAACGAGGGATTCGCCGTTTATAGCGATGCTTCGGGTCAGGGTCTTGGGTGCGTATTAATGCAGCACGGCAAGACCATTGCCTTTGCGTCGAGACAGTTGAGGCCGTATGAGCTTAACTACCCTACTCATGATTTGGAGTTAGCGGCAGTCGTATTTGCGCTCAAGATTTGGCGTCACTATCTTTTCGGCTCTACATGTCAGATTTTTACCGATCATAAAAGTCTGAAATACATATTTACTCAGCGGGAGTTGAATATGAGACAGAGGAGGTGGTTAGAGCTGATTAAGGATTATGACCTCGAAATCCTTTATCATCCGGGCAAGGCGAACGTCGTGGCCGACGCCTTGAGTCGGAAACCGATTGCATTGCGATCGCTTGAGATCCTTACGTCTCAGTCCGAGCTTCGGCGAGCTTTAATCGAGTTAGATGTTGAGGTTCTGTTGCCGGGAACTGTCGGACAATTTCGTGCTTTGGAAATTTCGTCGTCTTTGATCGATGAGATTAAGCTGAAGCAGTCAGAGGACCCGATGATTACTCAAATCCGAGAGAACGTTCTTAAAGGAAAGTCTCCTGGATTTGTGATTCACGAAGATGGTGTTTTGAGGTTTCGGGGTCGGCTTTGTGTGCCGAACGACTCAGAGTTGAGACAGAGTATTTTGCGGGAGGCCCATGCTACACCTTACTCCGTTCATCCTGGTTCGAGTAAGATGTACAAGGACTTGAGAAGGAACTTCTGGTGGAATGACATGAAGGAGGAGGTCGCACAGTTTGTAGCAAGGTGTTTGACTTGCCAGCAAGTCAAAATCGAGCATCAGCGACCGGCTGGGCTTTTGCAGTCACTTCCCGTTCCGGAATGGAAATGGGAAGATATATCGATGGATTTCGTTACGAGTTTGCCGAGATCTAGGTCGGGCATGAATATGGTATGGGTGATTGTTGATCGCCTGACCAAGTCGGCACATTTTCTGGGCATCAAGGACACTTTGGGCCGGGAGAAGTTAGCTCGTGTGTTTATCGCGCAGATTGTGAGACTTCACGCTACTCCGAAGTCTATTGTTTCGGATCGTGACGGCCGTTTTGTATCGCACTTCTGGCAGGCGGTGCATAAGGCGTTGGGTACCCGTTTACATTTGAGTACCTCTTTTCATCCCCAGTCACATGGACAGTCGGAACGCACTATCCAGACGTTCGAGGATTTGTTGCGTGCCTGTGCTCTCGATTGGAGTAGTGACTGGGAGGAACATTTGCCGCTGATCGAATTCACGTACAACAACAGTTGGCACGCGTCGATTCGGATGGCACCGTATGAGGCACTTTATGGGCGGCGATGTCGATCACCGATTTGTTGGAATGAGGCGTCCGATTTGATCGGGACTGAGCCGGATGTCGTTCTAGAGACGAGGCGGAAGATAGAATTAATTCGGGAACGGATGTTGACTGCCCAGAGTCGACAGAAGTCGTATGCCGATGTCCGTCGTCGACCTTTGGAATTCGAGGTGGGAGACCACGTTTTGCTAAAGGTGTCGCCGACGAAGGGAGTTTTTCGTTTTGGGAAGAAAGGGAAGCTGAGTCCGAGATTTATCGGCCCCTTTGAGATCCTCGAGCGAGTCGGTGAGTTGGCGTACCGTCTGGCGTTACCTCCAGCCTTGAGTCATGTTCATAGCGTTTTTCATGTTTCCCAGCTGAGGAAATATGTCCCGGATCCTAGTCACGTCATCGATTATGGTGAGATTGATGTCGCCGAAGATATTACTTTTGAGGAGCATCCTTTGAAGATTTTGGAGCATCGTGAGAAACGACTGAGGCATAAAACCATCCCTTTGGTCAAAGTGCAGTGGTCGAGACACGGTGTCGAGGAGGCAACTTGGGAAACCGAGGATAGCATGCGTGCTAGGTACCCGGAGTTGTTTGTTTCTTAAGTTTCGGGACGAAACTTATTTTTAGAGGGGTAGAATGTAATATCCGTATTTTTCTTTCCCTTGTATTTTCGTTTTTGGTGTATTTCTCGATCGTAGTGACCCTCGTGTACTTTTCAGCGTGTCCTTCCTGTCAAACTGTTGAACTGTATTCTCGTTATTGTTGTGCGGAACGCCGTTTCGGGTTGCCGTGGATCCATTTCGTGTTGTTGGTTCCCAAATATTGATTCCTATCGCTTTTATTCTCTTCCGGATCATATTAATCATTTTGGAACCCAAAAGGGGGTGTGGGCCACAAGTGTGTGCGCCGCGGCACACAAATTCATTCGATTGTTGGTCGAACAAATCATGCGTGTGCCGCGGCACACCGATCCGTGCCGCGGCACAGTGCCAGGCTAGTGCCGCGGCACACTGTCCGGTGCCGCGGCACACTCGTGTGACATCTGCGTCCAAAACCCGCTCAGACTGGGTGCCGCGGCACACGCAGGCCGTGCCGCGGCACACTGCCGAAACCTGGGAGTAAATTTTTGGCCTGTGCCGCGGCACACCTCAGCTGTGCCGCGGCACACAATGCGGTCAACCCCCTATATTGTGTCGTTTTGAGCGTCCGCTGCTCATTTCTTTTTCTTCTTCCTGCATCGCGAGAGAGAGTGAGAGAGAGGGGGGAGAGTTCTTCATCAATATTCATTGGGGGGTTGATTTTCATCATTTTTCTTCGGTAGTGAAGCCCGGGCAATCAATCTAACGCGTGTTCTACGGATCTTGGTACTTGAATCCCCAAAGGTAATATTTCTAGAACCCTATTTTCGATTAATTTGGGGGTTTTGGGTTTTTCTTCCGATTCGTTCCGTTTTGTTGGTGGATTCATGATGAATACGATTAATATTGTTAGTATCTTTAGTTTTCCTACGGATTCATGGATATTTTGTGGATTTTTACGGAATCGAGAGGGTTTGGTTGTGGTCCGCCCTCATTGTTATTTTTGGTATGAATATACATGAATCGTAGGCGGGTTTCCGGGTGTATTCCATTTCCATAATCGCCTAGAGTTGGTTGTGATTGTGTTATTCGAATCGTTAGGTTCATTCGTCGGCTCCTCACGGTCGTGCTTGATTCTTCCGTTCCGTTCGTGTCACCGTCTATTAATCGAGGCAAGTATCCTTATGAACTTACAATCTTAATGTAGTAGTATTGCATGAGACTTGTGTGTGTGTGTGTATGCTCACTACGGGTTAGATCCGACGGGGTCTCGGTAGGGGTACACGGAGGTGTGGATCGACGAGCTTTGCTTTTAACCACTACGGGTTAGATCCGACAGGGTCTCGGTAGGGGTCCACGGAGGTGTGGATCGACGGTTAATTGTGGTGAATTTTACAAATGTGATTTGATATTGGCATTTCCGGAAATGAGCGCTTTCGAACGGTTTTCTTTATTGCATGCATTTACTATATGTGTAAGATGTAAGTTGTTCATCTGGTTACTTGTACTAGCGTAATTGCTAACCCCTCTGGGGACCCGTTTTGGGGAAATTCGTTTTATGAATTTCAGGTCAGGCTCATCGAGACGAACGGGCGCTGGACCAGTATGCGGATGATGGCCGTGCGTGATGATTGTGCACAAGTGGTGTCTTGTTGCTTTCTATCTTTTACCTTTGTGGTCTTTCAACTAATAGAAGTACTCGAGTACTTAAGAACTTTTACTTGTTGGGATTGTATTGTTGTTTATTATGTTGTGATGGATTATGGTGTCATGTTTGACCGGTTAAACCGGGTGAATTATTTTGTTGGGCGTCTTTATGACGAGGTATTTTTCTGTTGTTTCTATGAGTCGATGAGTATGATGTCTGTTCAGCCTGGTGGGTCCCATGTAGGGATTCACGGCGCTGTAATATACCTCGGATATCCTGGGGGTGTTACAGAGGTGCCCGAAGCAGAACAAAAACTCTTCTTCACTTTAAAAGAACACGACGACTGCCTGACAAAACGGTTAGCCAACTGAGATCTCTGAAAGTTGCCGCCCTTAGAACCAGAAAAATTATCGGTGGTCTTTTGCTTCTTCGGCTCGTATGTGGTGTCATTGTGGGAACATAACATGTCATACGCCAAAGCCCTGTATTGGTATTATTTCAGAGTATTGCAAGCAAACCCGGCCATATAACGCCGTAAATCCATATTGATTTGCATGTCAAAATAGCGGATCTTGTCTCGCTCATCACACACCTGATTCTTCACATGAATCAACTGTTGGTTGTATACGATTATCGCATGTGAGACTGGAATGTTCTGCAGCTTGGCTTCGAAAAAGGCTCGTATCCTACTTTCTTGCACTGGCCAAGGACAATACTCAGCCTCCAGCAGATCTTTAAATTCGTTCCATGTAACAGCATGATCTTGCGGCTTAATAGCTTTACACCAAGTCGCGCTTCCTTAGTAAGAAAGTACTGAGCAATCTGTACCTTTCTTATTTCCAGACAGTCAACCACTTCAAACACTTTCTCCAATTCAAGTAGCTAACTTTCCTAACCCTCTCAGTCGGTAGCACCGCTGAACTGCGGAGGATGCATACGGACCACATTCTGAGTAAAACATCCATTGTTGGATTTGGATTATTTAGTTGAATAACTTGGTCCCAGACAGTTGTAATACCCGAGATTTCTGATATGTATTTGGAACTTGTGATATTGTAATTGTTGCACTTTGATCTAAGTATTATTCTCCGTATTTCATAATCCGGTGTAGTTGGGCGTATGATTTCATGAATGTGATTTATAAATTGTGTTTCTGCATTTGTAGCGCACACTATCATCTAAGTGTAGCGTACGCTAACTTGGATCCATAACGTACGCTACGAAGGAACCTTAGCGCACGCTATACGTGGTCAATATGATTGAGACGTGTGGTAGGTGAGATCAGGCTGGGGATCTTGGTCGGATTGTGTCGGGATGAACCTGGACGGCTTTCGGGAAAAAGCCAAGTCAATGCGTTAGCGCACGCTACTCACATGAGGGTAGCGCACGCTAAAGGCTGAGTACAGTGAAATCAGTAGCGTTTCAAATAGCCGTTGGCGCACGCTATGAATATGGGCTAGCGCGCGCTAATAACCATTTTCTATATATAGGACATCATCCTTTTTCATATTTTCAGATTTTTTCACTTTCCCATTCGAATTATTGAACTTAGAAAGACACTCTCTTCATCTTAAACACTTCTTGCCGGCATCCTAGCTCGTGTTGAAGATTTTAGATCATTGGAGGATTGGTATTCAAACCTTCGGCGTTGGATTCCTTCGAATTTTCCTCCTTGTTCTTCACTACTTTGAGGTAGGTGATTCTTCACAAATATTAGTAGTATTTTGAAGGACGTTTGATCATGTTTATCTAGTCAGATAAATTCGTTAATAGTCGAACATCATGTGTTAGAAGGATATTTTTGACGTTTCGGCACTTATTCATCGTATAAATCCTTTGAACCTTTTTAGTATATGGACTCCTAAGCATATTCATGTATCTTCAAACCGATTACGACCAGTAGGTGTAGATTATCAAGTTGTTATGTTTTACACATTGGAATCATGCGTTTTGTAACGTAGGACGAAGGGAACTTAGGATACTTTCTCGAGATCAAGATGAATTATGGTGTAGTAATGATGATACGTATCCTAGTGTCTCGTAGTCATTTAATCCATAAAGATCTTTCATAAACCGTATGAGCATGATATGTATTAACACTGAGGATTTCATGAGTTTCATCACCTTTAGCTCAAGTTCTACCCAGTAGTGACTGCCATGCACGATTAGCGCACGCTAAGATGTATATATTAACGTGCGCTATCGGGAATGAGTAACGTGCGCTACGTTGGATACGTAACGTACGTTATATCATCAGGCAGGGCAGTCGGCTGTTCAGAGAAGACTGTCAGTACACAGCTAGCGCACGCTAAACCTGGTCATTTGCGTACGTTAACGGGCAGGCTTAGCGCACGTTACGTAGAGTACGTAGCGCGCGCTAAGTAGTTCAGACAGAATTCATTTTTTTGAGCTTGCGGCCGTAAACCGGATTGTTAGACGTTCGTACGAATTGAGAGGAATTCTTTATTATTTCTTAGGTCCGAGCCTTTCATAGGGGACGATCGAGGGGCGGTGACATACGGACGCGTGTCATTTGTTGGAGTATTTCCATTCTTGCCATTTTCGAGGCAAGTATCATATGTTGAGTTTGATTTATATTGGAACCTTGATCATGCTTATGGTTTTGTTCATGCTGTCAAATATGAGATGTATTTCTGTAATTTCTCGTGGTATTCGTTGTTAATTGTTCGTATTGGTGAACATATTGAAATGCATATATGTATGCATAATTGATTGGTTTATGGTATAAATGATCCGAGGGGATCATGAGGATCTATGCTGAGGGCACTGGATCGAATGTCCACCATGCGTTGGTCCGACGGGATCATCATGGGGATCTATGCTGAGGGCGCTGGATCGCTGGACGGGTTTTCCACCATGCGTTGGTCCGACGGGATCATCATGGGGATCTATACCAAGGGCGCTGGATCGCTGGATTACCCTGTATTGTGTTGATGGAATCGTGAGGATTCGCATCGTTGGATTCTGATGACGGAAGTCCGTTTTGCATGTTTTATGATGCACTGATGATTTATGTATTATGATACTTGTACTAGCATTGTTTTGCTAACCCCTTCGGGGGTGGACATTGTTTTGATGTTCAGGTAGCCGAGGAGCGGGGAAGCAATCACAGTACCGACAGGGCGATGAAATGGCTCAGTGATGTGGTTGATGTTTATTGTTATTGTGATTTGTCTTCTTGGTTCATTTAGTACTCGAGTATGTCTGTTTTAATAATGTCATTTTGATAGGGTTGTATAAATTAACTCATTGGATTAGTTGAACCAAATCTTTATTTTGAGCTTCAGTTATACGATTGGATTATATTTACATTTCTTTTAAATTAGCCTTGTAAATCCTTACTTAAAGGGTTTACGGCGCTGTAATTATTCCGAATATCTCGGGGTGTTACAAATTATGGTATCAGAGCTAAGATTCATGGATATCTTGGCAGTCGGGTTAGTTGGGTCTGTTTACGTTATTTGATTATGGGTCGTTTGTAACATCACTGCTGAGCCAGCATCGTCGTGTGGACCGTGGTTGTAAGTTTCCTAATCTCAAATTCTACCGTTTTATTTAATTCATATTTTGTGAGCATTGATGGACGTACTTTTAGAAAGTTTGCCCTGGATATTGAGTATTTGTGTTTACAGTATGTTGAGAGGAGGTCGTGGACTCGGACGCGGACGTGGAAATGCGAGACAAGAAGATTCGGTGTCTACCCCAGAAATAACCGCTAGCCGAACGGATTCCCATTCCAGGGGACAACAGGGATCAGCAAATAATAATGCAGATCCTAACGTGCCGGGAGTGCTTCAGCAGGTGGTTGCTCAGATAAACCAGTTTGCTCAAGTTGTGGATCGCATGCAGACGGCGATGGGACAGCAGCATAACGTGGATAATCGGGGAGATAAATGGCTTACTGAGGTGATCAAATTGCATCCTCCGAAATTTGACGGTTCTGCTGAGACGCTTTCTTGGGATCACTGGCTGAAGGAGTTAGAGAAGATTTTTGCGGGGATTAACTGTCCCAACGATAGAAAGGTTCCTATCGCCCAAGATCTTCTCGACGGGGAGGCTTTCGGTGGGAGGCCATTCGACACAAGAGCATAATGTTGACTGGACAGAGTTCAAATTAATGATGGAAGCGCAGTATTGTCCCCGCCCAGTTAGAGAGGCCCGAGTCCGGGAGTTTTTCTCACCACAAAATTCAGAAGCATCTGTGACGGACGTGATTAAGACTTTTAATCACCAGCTGACTTATGTGCGTCACTTGGTCAGAACCGAGGCGGAGAGGATTTTTCATTTCAACATGCTAATGAAGCCGGAAATTCAGCAATATATGTCCGGATTTGATTGTACCACTTTGCGACAGTATCAGGACAAGGCGCTGGCCTATGATATGAAAGAGACGGCAGTAGAGAAATCAACGGAAGCAAAGAAGCAGAAAGTGGCTGGCAACTTCACGGAGAATAAGAGTAGTGGGCCTCGTAGGGGCCAGTCCTCTTTTCATTCATCCAGGAGGCCTCCGCATCCTTCTCGAGGAGGAAAGAAGTTCCGGCGGACAAACCGCTTGAGACGCAGGAAGAAATGTTATAAGCGTGGCAAAGCGGGGCATGTTCGACGCGATCGCTTTTGCGCCGTGACTGCTTCGAGTGTGGACAGGGAAGGGCATCGCGCAACATTTTGTGGGAATGCGACCCGATCTTTGGTACTCGCACTCTGCACCGTTCGAAGGACACTAGTGTAAACCAGACGCAGAAAGCGGTTTCCCGCAGCAGAATGTTGGGAAAAGAGAGGCATCCAAATACCGGGTCCGTTCCTCCGCGTATTTACGAGATGAAGAAGGATGATCAGAACACAGCTGTTGCATCAGGTACGATTCAGATCCTTTTGCAACCAGTTAGTGTCTTGTTCGATTCGGGAGCTACGCATTCTTTTATATCTTTGAACCGTGTTAATCGTTTTAAAATCTCGTGCTTGTATAATTGTGAACCTTATGTTGTGGGATTACCGAGCGGAGAGAAAATTGTAGGAACCCTAGAAGCTAGAGATTTTCCAGTGTCTATAGAAGGGAGAGATTGGCTATCGAATCTTATTGTAGTTGACATCTACGGTGAGGATTTAATTCTCGGAGACGATTGGCTCAACCGTTATGGAGCTATTCTGAATTACCGAAAGAGAGTCATTTCTATCATTGCTGATGACGGATCTGAACACTTATTCCGAGGATGGAGACCGGGAAGCTCGGGAAAATTGATCAAAGCAATGAAAGCCGTGAAATTGCTGAAGCAGGGAAGTCATGGACTTTGGTGCTATGCCATGAGAAAAGAGGAAGGAGTAGAGCTCTCATCTATTCCAGTTGTGAATGAATTCTCCGATGTATTTCCTGACGAACTACCTGGGTTACCTCCGCAGGGAGAGGTGGATTTCACTATCGAATTAGAGCCTGGAGCCGCTCCTATTTCCAGAGCACCATACCGCATGGCGCCAACCAAGATGTATGAGTTAAAGAAGCAATTAGAGGAATTATTACAGAAGGGTTATATTAAACCTAGCGTTTCTCCTTGGGGAGCGCCCATTCTCTTTGTCCGGAAGAAAGACGGATCCCTCCGACTGTGTATTGATTACAGGGAGCTCAACAAAGTGACAATCAAGAATAAGTATCCTATACCTCGGATCGACGACTTGTTTGATCAACTGCAAGGGGCAAGGGTATTCTCGAAGATTGACTTGCGATCAGGATACCATCAGTTGACAATTAAGGAATCGGATATACCTAAGTCTGCTTTCAGGTCCCGGTACGGGCATTATGAATTTGTAGTGATGCCCTTTGGACTTACCAATGCTCCTGAGGTATTCATGCAATTGATGAATCGGGTATTCTTAGAATACTTGGATAAATTTGTGGTCGTCTTCATTGACAACATTTTGATATATTCGAAGGACACAGAGGAGCATGCCGAACATTTGCGTGTAGTTTTGAGCACCTTGAGGAAGGAACAGTTGTATGCAAAGCTTTCAAAATGCGAGTTCTGGCTTAGGGAAGTAACTTTCCTTGGGCATGTGATATCAGCTGACGGAGTACAGGTGGACCCGAAGAAAGTCGAAGCAATCTTGGAATGGGGAGTTCCTAATAACGTGAAAGAAGTCCGGAGTTTCCTAGGACTTGCTGGATATTATCGCCGCTTTGTAGAGGGATTTTCCAAAATTGCTCGTCCGCTCACTCAGCTGTTACAGAAAACTCAAAAGTTTACGTGGGATGAGAAATGCCAGACTGGTTTTGATGAACTTAAGAAGAGACTGACGACAGCACCTATATTAGCGTTACCAGATGGGACTGATGGATTCATGGTATACAGCGACGCTTCAAATCAGGGTCTGGGATGTGTGTTGATGCAAAAGGATAAGGTGATTGCCTATGCTTCTCGGCAATTGAAACCGTACGAGGTTAATTACCCGACTCATGATCTGGAGCTAGCAGCTGTAGTCTTTACATTGAAAATCTGGAGACATTATTTGTACGGCACTCATTGTCAGATCTTTACAGATCATAAGAGCCTCAAGTATATTTTCAGCCAGAAAGAATTAAACATGAGGCAGAGAAGGTGGCTGGAATTGATCAAGGATTACGACTTGGAGATTCTCTACCATCCGGGTAAAGCAAACGTAGTAGCCGATGCTTTGAGCCGTAAACCTGTTTCTCTTCGAGTGTTGGAAGCACTTACATCCCAAACCAGCATTCAACGGGAACTGATCCGCGAAGGGATTGAAGTATGGGCACCAGGAATCCAAGGGCAACTATATGTGATGGAACTGACTTCATCACTAGTCGAGGAGATCAAATCTAAGCAGTTGAACGATTCTCTGATCCTTCGGTTATGTGACGAAGTAAAGAAAGGAAAAGCCCCAGGATTCGTGATACAAGATAATGGAGTTCTGAGATTTCAGAGTCGACTTTGCATTCCCGATGATGATGATTTGAGACGGGCAATTCTGAAAGAAGCTCATAGTGCACCTTATTCTATCCACCCGGGCAGCAGTAAGATGTACAAGGATCTAAAACAAAACTTCTGGTTGGGGAATATGAAGTAGGACGTAGCAGAGTACGTTTCGAAGTGTTTGACTTGTCAGCAGGTTAAGATTGAACATCAGCGACCTGCCAGAATTTTAAAGCCGCTTCCGATCCCTGAGTGGAAGTGGGAGGATATCTCGATGGATTTCATCACCAGTATGCCAAGGACTAGAATGGGAATGAACATGATTTGGGTTATAGTTGATCGACTAACCAAGTCGGCTCATTTCCTAGGAATTAAAGATACATGGGGACCCGAGAGATTGGCGTGAGTATTTATTGCGGAGATAGTTAGATTGCATGGGACGCCGAAGACCATTATTTCTGATCGAGATGGTCGCTTCGTGTCGCACTTCTGGAAGGCAGTTCACAGGGCTTTGGGGACTGAGCTCCACTTTAGCACGGCTTATCATACCCAAACGGATGGCCAGTCCGAAAGGACTATACAAACGGTAGAAGACATGCTTAGAGCTTGTGCTTTGGATTGGTCAATTGATTGGGAAATTCATTTGCCATTGATTGAATTCAGCTACAATAATAGTTGACATGCTTCTATTAAGATGGCACCATTTGAATCTTTGTACGGGAGAAGATGTCGATCACCCCTGTGCTGGGATGATTCTTCGGACTTGATCGGGACGGAACCGGAATTGATAGTTCAGACTCAAGAGAAGATAGCTTTGATTCGAGAGAGACTGTTGACTGCCCAGAGTCGACAGAAGTCTTATGCAGATGTACGTCGTCACCCTCTAGAGTTCGACGCTGGGGACCATGTACTATTGAAGGTGTCTCCTACACGAGGGATTTTCCGTTTTGGGAGGAGAGGTAAGCTAAGTCCGAGATATATCGGGCCATTTGAGGTCCTAGAAAGAGTTGGGGATTTAGCATACAGGTTGGCCTTACCGCCATCGCTGATCACGTTCACAATGTGTTTCACGTATCCCAATTGAGGAAGTATGTATCGGACCCCAGTCACGTCATTGATTTCGACGAGATCGAGACAGCTAATGACGGCACCTTCGAAGAGAGACCAATCAAGATACTTAAGAGTCGGATCAAACAATTGAGGAATAAACCAATACACTTGGTTAAAGTACAATGGTCACGACACGGAGTTGAAGAGGCCACTTGGGAAACGGAGGACAGTATGAAGACTAGATATCCGAAGTTGTTTTCATCTTAAGTTTCGGGACGAAACTTCTTTTTAGGGAGGAAGGATGTAATACCCAAGATTTCTGATATGTATTTGGAACTTGTGATATTGTAATTGTTGCACTTTGGTCTAAGTATTATTCTCCATATTTCATAATCCGGTGTAGTTGAGCGTATGATTTCATGAATGTGATTTATAAATTGTGTTTCTGCGTTTGTAGCGCACGCTATCATCTAAGTGTAGCATACGCTAACTTGGATCCATAGCGTACGCTACGAAGGAACCTTAGCGCATGCTATACGTGGTCAATATGATTGAGACGTGTGGTAGGTGAGATCAGGCCGGGGATCTTGGTCGGATTGTGTCGGGATGAACCTGGACGGCTTTCGGGAAAAAGCCAAGTCAACGCGTTAGCGCACGCTACTCACATGAGGGTAGCGCATGCTAAAGGCTGAGTACAGTGAAATCAGTAGCGTTTCAAATAGCCGTTAGCGCACGCTATGAATATGGGTTAGCGCGCGCTAATAACCATTTTCTATATATAGGACAACATCCTTTTTCATATTTTCAGATTTTTTCACTTCCCCATTCGAATTCTTGAACTTAGAAAGACACTCTCTTTATCCTAAACACTTCTTGCCGGCATCCTAGCTCGTGTTGAAGATTGTAGATCATTGGAGGATTGGTGTTCAAACCTTCGGGGTTGGATTGCTTCGAATTTTCCTCCTTGTTCTTCACTACTTTGAGGTAGGTGATTCTTCACCAATATTAGTAGTATTCTGAAGGACGTTTGATCATGTTTATCTAGTCAGATAAATTCGTTAATAGTCGAACATCATGTGTTAGAAGGATATTTTTGATGTTTCGGCACTTATTCATCGTATAAATCCTTTGAACCTTTTTAGTATATGGACTCCTAAGCATATTCATGTATCTTCAAACCGATTACGACCAGTAGGTGGAGATTATCAAGTTGTTATGTTTTACACATTGGAACCATGCGTTTTGTAACGTAGGACGAAGGGAACTTAGGATACTTTCTCGAGATCAAGATGAATTATGGTGTAGTAATGATGATACGTATCCTAGTGTCTCGTAGTCATTTAATCCATAAAGATCTTTCATAAACCATATGAGCATGATATGCACGGAGTTGGCATGTATTAACACTGAGGATTTCATGAGTTTCATCACCTTTAGCTCAAGTTCTACCCAGTAGTGACTGCCATGCACGATTAGCGCACGCTAAGAGGTATATATTAACGTGCGCTATCGGGAATGAGTAATGTGCGCTACGTTGGATACGTAACGTACGTTATATCATCAGCAGGCGATGGCCGTTCGAGAAGATCACAAGATACCGCTAGCGCACGCTAAACCTAGTCATTTGCGTACGTTAACGGGCAGGCTTAGCGCACGTTACGTAGAGTACATAGCGCGCGCTAAGTAGTTCAGACAGAATTCATTTTTTTTGAGCTTGCGGCCGTAAACCGGATTGTTAGACGTTCGTAAGAATTGAGAGGAATTCTTTATTATTTCTTAGGTCCAAGCCTTTCATAGGGGACGATCGAGGGGCGGTGACATACGGACGCGTGTCATTTGTTGGAGTATTTCCATTCTTGCGATTTTCGAGGCAAGTATCATATGTTGAGTTTGATTTATATTGGAACCTTGATCATGCTTATGGTTTTGTTCATGTTGTCAAATATGAGATCTATTTCTGTAATTTCTCATGGTATTCGTTGTTAATTGTTCGTATTGATGAACATATTGAAATGCATATATCTATGCATAATTGATTGGTTTATGGTATAAATGATCCGAGGGGATCATGAGGATCTATGCTGAGGGCGCTGGATCGAATGTCCACCATGCGTTGGTCCGACGGGATCATCATGGGGATCTATGCTGAGGGCGCTGGATCGCTGGACGGGTTTTCCACCATGCGTTGGTCCGACGGGATCATCATGGGGATCTATACCAAGGGCGTTGGATCGCTGGATTACCCTGCATTGTGTTGATGGAATCGTGAGGATTCGCATCGTTGGATTCCGATAACGGAAGTCCGTTTTGCATGTTTTATGATGCACTGATGATTTATGTATTATGATACTTGTACTAGCATTGTTTTGCTAACCCCTTCGGGGGTGGACATTGTTTTGATGTTCAGGTAGCCGAGGAGCGGGGAAGCAACCACAGTACCGACAGGACGATGAAATGGCTCAGTGATGTGGTTGATGTTTATTGTTATTGTGATTTGCCTTCTTGGTTCATTTAGTACTCGAGTACGTCTGTTTTAATAATGTCATTTCGATATGGTTGTATAAATTAACTCATTGGATCAGTTGAACCAAATCTGTATTTTGAACTTCAGTTGTACGATTGGATTATATTTACATTTCTTTTAAATTAGCCTTGCAAATCCTTACTTAAAGGGTTTACGGCGCTGTAATTATTCCGAATATCTTGGGGTGTTACAACAGTCATATTATTTGCCAATTGATGAAGAACATTCGTAACCCCAACATCTGCATTATTACCTTGACCGGTCGACTGTTCATGTTTACTCGGTATTAGGATCACCTAGTTAGATAAACTAGGGGTAGCTGACCCCGCAACGGAACTGAGGGAAGCGGCCATGCCATGTCCTCGCCAGCGTCCACGACACGGCCTCGTCCTCGACCCATGTCAGCAGACATTCTAAAGGATACACAAAATACATAAGTACAATGCAAATCGTCCGTCATCGAGGTGACCGATTCCCAAGAATACCAAATCAAAAGCAAAACGATTAGGAAAAATAGAAGAAGAGTAAAAGGACTTACGAAGCTCAATTTATAGTGATAATGTATTCGAACGATAACTCAATTTCGACCCAAAAAGACCGACAACCTAGGTATCCATAAACCTAAGCTCTGATACCATATCCTGTAACACCCCCGAGTTATTCGGGGTATATTACAACATCATGAGACTCTTCGTGGGACCCACAATGCTAAACATACGCGGAACCATGAACTTCGACCGATAAGATCTAAACATAATGCAACATAAGACGCTAGAAATGACACCAATGTAATAATCAATTCGACAGAAATATAATACATCGGAAATTAAAACCCAAGGCAACACAGGTCAAAACATTAAGAGCATCTAATGCACTACGGGAGTGTTCACAACCATTCCAAATACCACAATACCGAATGGATAAAGTACAAAATACAAGCAGAGACAAGACACAACATCACTCTTGCCCATCATCTTCGTACCTATCCGGTACACGCCTTTCCCCTCTCTTGGATCCTGAAATACATGAAAGGTATTTTCCCCAAAAGGGGTTAGCCGTCGAATAGCTAGTACAAGTATATCGAATATGAAACACAATACGTCTCGACAATAAAGTAAATGGAATCATCATTTCACCAAACTCAAGACTAGTCTTCCGGAATAACTAAATCTCATATCACTTCATTCAATACATACGTGATTAACCATGGAACTGCACCAAAGGCAACGGAACCCTCTGAGGCCCCATCGGAACCTCCCAGAGTGGTTAACCCAAAATATTCGTGGAATCGCACCAAAGGCCACGGAACCCTCTGAGGAACCGTCGGTCCATCCCAGAGTGAATATAGACAATTACACAATTCATATACCTCACTTCCAAAGTCGAGAACGTACAATCATAAACATATACTTGCTTTTGAGACAAATTTATTTCTAAGGTTATAAATAGCCTAATCCAGGGGACTTGTACACTCACTGAATGATCAAACAAACTGAGATCTGAAGCACTTATGATCTTCATGAGCAATAAGTTTCTTCAAACCTACAGCGAATATCCAGATTGAAGAAATATTCAGTCCTCAACTGCACACTACAGCCAGGACCTTCAAGCCTATAGTTGTTGTTCGGATACTTGCAATATAAATCTATACATTGAGTATATTATCCCTTTGTGGACTAATTGGGACCTTTATGACCTCTATGTGATGAAAAGAGTTTAGAACGAAGCTTCAATCTATGTGGGAAGAAGTTAGTTTAAGGACGCTACAGCCAATTTGTGCGGACAGCCTAAAGCAACAGTCGGGTGTATCAATCTGTGTGAACGATACAGTAACTGATTTAGTTAAAATCATGTAGTAGTGTATGCCTTGATTTTAATAAACATTTTACTCCTGTGTGAAGGAGCTAGATGTAGAGGAAGTGCCCCGAACCACATTAATCCATGTCTTAATATGTACTGTATTTACTATCTTATTACTGTCCGTGATTGTTGTATGCCTACAGACCCTGTAAGCATCAAGCTATAGGATATGATTTAGTTGTTGTACTTAGAACAACTTGCATAAGACTTTCGCTACGTATATTAAACTTCAAAACAGAGTACAGCTTATTCAACCCCCCAAGCCGTCATTAAAGTATACCGTGACTAAAAAGTGGTATCAGAGCAGTTGGATATACAAAGAATTAGCCAATTTTTAACCTGCACCAGATCTAAAATCAGAAGCTTTTAAAAATTGCATTTATTTATCTCTAGCACTCATCCTATATTTACTTACTGCATGGATACATCCATGATCAATATAGTTCTTATCTCTCGATTAATGAATTTGATGATTGAAGAATCACGATGGAAGCCCCCCTGGCTGCCATGTACGAAAAGATGCTCTTCATCATAAATGAAGGACCTATCACTATCATGAAGCTCAATACAGCTGCCACGGTGGAAGGCAAAGCACATGTGGAGATGCTTGGGAAGTCTCGGGATCAGTGGATAACTGACAAGCACAAGCGAGCAAACCTGGATAATGTTGCTAAGAATACGCTATTTGTCACCCTTGACAAAGGCACATTCTCAAAGGTAAAGAGTCGTAAAACAGCCAAAGAAATTTGGGAAAAAATTAAGATGATCTCTGATGGAACTGAGCTCTCAAAAGAAAACAAAATTTCAAAACTCACTCAGCAATTTAATTTTTTGAAATTAAATCTACTGAAACGCTTGAGGACCTTGATCTCAGATTCACTGCCAATGTTGGTGAACTTGAAGTACTGGGAAAAGTGTACTCTCAAAACGATAAAAAATTTGAAATCTTTAGATCACTCCTGCCCGATGGGACATAAAGACCACAGCTCTGTGTATGTCTTGTAACCTTGATGAAATATCTACCTTCGGCCTATTCTCTAACCTAAAAGCATTAGTGTATGATATAGACAGGAGAGAGAAAGCCGAAGGGTCCCCTACAAAGACTACAACACTTGCCGCTGTATCTGACAGAAGACACAACTCTGCCCCCAACACCTCCAAAGTTGTTGATGATGATGATGACATGATATCATAGGATGAGATAGCACTGCTCATGCACAAATTCCTAAAGTTCATCAAGAAGTCCGAAAAGCCCCCTACAAATTGGAAACCTTCAACAAGGTGAGATCCAATTCACCACCCTCTTGAGACTCTAACTTATGCTATAACTACAGGAAGGCAAGACACTATGCATTCTCCTCGAGGCTGAGCAACAAGAAAAAGATGAAAAATGACGTGCATAGAGAAGCAAGCTAAAGGCACTATATGGGGAATCAGACGCACCGGCTATAACAACCAAAATGTAGGAGTGCCTACGAGCTATCATCGCCAGTAACTCCTCTAGTGATGAGATTGAAGATAAATCATAATTGTGCTTTATGGCAAAAGAAGAAGAAGATGACGAAAGTGATGATGAGGTAAGCTCATTCTCAATTAATCCTATCAGTGCATCGACACTTTCTAAAACATGACGAATGAGTTTAGAACCATTCAACAATCTAATAAGATGCTAAAACAAGAAAGCATATACCTCTCACTTTTCAACCTGGAGCTGATGTATGAAAATGAGTTACTATAAGTCAATTATAAAAATATGTCTTTGGATTGTGAAAATATTAAGATCAGACATGAAAAACTCATGGAGAGCAATTGTCAACTTACAAATAAAATAAATGAGGTAAAATCTCATAATCAAAGTAAGACAAACGATTAGGGTTGTCGAACGGTTCGGTTCTGGTTAACCAGACCGAAATTTTCGGTTAACCGGAACCATAATTGCTTAAAAATGAGAACTGAAAACCGGACCATATAAAATTTCGGTTAACCGGAACCGGACCGATTATTTTCGGTTTCGGTTCGATTAACCGAAAAAAACTATTTTTTTTTTAATTTGAAAAAACCTATTTTAAAGGAAAATATACTATTTAATAAACTGTTTTAATTCGAAAAACTATTTAATGAAAATATACTATTTAATTCGAAAAAACTATTTTAATTGAAAACCTGTTTGAGACAAGAGAGAGAGAGAGAGAAATTGAAAATAAGGATTTAGTCATTTAGGGTTTGAATTTTTAAAATTATAATTATAAAATATATTAATAAATAATAAATATATAATATATTAATACAAAATCGATTTTCGGTTCTAAACCTTTCGGTTTCGGTTCTAAGCGAAAATCGAAAAATTGAGACATACGGAACCGAAAACCGGACCGAAAACCGAATATACAATTTCGATTAACCGGAACCGCTTCGGTTCCGGTTCTAACCGAGATCCGGGAACCATTTAGACACCCCCACAAACGATTATGCTCTACTGGAAGCAAAAATACATCTTGTTGAGAAATCAGAGGGAGAAATCGAGCCCATCCTCAAGTCATTTGAGAAATCATCCAGGGGGATGGAAGATATCCGTAGCACTGGAAAACATGTCCATGATAAAGATGACTTTGGATACAGCTCATTCTCCAATAGTGCAAGACCAGTACGGTATTTGCCAAAGGGCGGAACCTGTCCCAAGCCCCAAGACCGAGGAGATTCCAATGGTTGTTTTCTATAAACAAAGGTAAGGCTAAAACTTTAACACCCTGAGATATTCAGAATTATTACAGTGCCTTAAATCCTTTATATAAGGACTTACTAGCTAAGAATTCAAAACAACATTATAATATATTAAAGTGGAGTTATTATTATAAATCGGGTTTTTCGACAGCAAAAGATAATATCGAAAGGAATCCATTAATACACGACCAATCAAAACAATACAAGTAAACATTGTACTCGAGTACTTATTCAAACATAACATAACTGAAAGGACTCTCCGAACCGTCAACATCACTATGCACCCTCGTCATCACGCTGCTCATGTGGTTGTTTTCCAACTCTCCTCGACCCTAAACATAAAACACATGTCCACCCCCAAAGGGGTTAGCACAATGATGCTAGTATATGTATGATAATTTATACAAAAATAGATTACTCAACATATCATGAAGAATAATAACAATAACAATAACAATAAAAACAAGCCTCTCCTACGAGAAGACTAACAATGCATTACACAACATGACAGTCACAACATATATATGGTAACCCAATGATCCAGCGTTCACTGCATAGATCCTAAGAGGATCCCGTTGGACCAACATGAGATGGAAAACCCATCCAATGATGCAGCGCACGCTAGCATAGATCCCAAGATGATCCCGTCGGACCAATATGAGGTGGACAAACGACAACGACACATATGCACGACAATATGAATAACATTAATACGGAAAACATAATTAAAATTCTTGACTTGGAGTGACGACAAGGATTATATACTTTCGACGAATCTCAACACCCTCGAAGGACGCCCCTTCAATCAATCTCTTGCAAAACTCGAATCTTATACAAAAGGAATAATGAAGAATTCAACTTTCTTAAACATAACTAACACACGAGCATCTAACGTTTCTAAGATATGCTTGAGTTAATCATCCCATGTACGGCCAGTTTGATGGTTCAACCATCCGACGAACACTTAGTCAGACTTTCAATATACATCATATGAATTGAATTCCAATAATGGGGATAACTTGACGATGTCTACGAAGTTCAAGTATATTCATGTCGTCAAGAATTCAATACTTGAACCGTGATTATCAACTTATACATGTACAGTGCATTTACTCAATGGTCCTCTATCAAGAACATGATTGTGATGAACATATCCCAAAACATCATACAAAAAAAATATTCATTCGGTTCTTTTAAGTTCAATTCAAATCTTAACTAAAAACTCCAATCCTTCTTCACTGATCAAAACTCCTACAAGACTGCAAATAGTTCAACATATCCATAATCATCACATTCATCTTCTAACAATGATCTATATATGAAGGATACTCAATCAATGATTCTCTTCAAAGGACAAAGATCACATTCTTGGTGGTGGATTCTATAATTATCATAATTATTCACCTTTTATGAATATTTCAACTTCAAGTCATCTAATCCCCATGTATTTTGAAATCATTAATAAGAGAACATGAAAATTATTGAAAACTTCTTCATGTTATTCAACATAATCATAGGCCAACATTTACATATCTTAACCAATGAATACCTTATGTTTAATCATCTAAAACTTCCAAAACCGTGGTGTTCAGTTATTAAGTCATCAATGAAGCCTAAAAATCTCTGAAATGCGTTCATAACCATCTTAGAAATATGAAATCGAAGTCGGGGTAACATCAACATACCTTATATGGATAGAAAAGATGAAACTATCGGTAGAACTCAACACCGGAAGCTTGAACACCAATCCAAGATGCTTATGTTCTTCAAAACCAAGTTGAGAGGCTAATATAATGGTTTTGTAAGGTTGGAAGGTCTGTGAGAGGGGTAGAGCTCGGACAAAATGAGTGAAAGAAATGAAAGGGTTGATGTCCTATTTATAGGAGATCACACATAGTGTAGGCTAACAATCACGCGTTGCGCATGCTAACGGCCTACGTAACTCACTGCCCCATTCCGCCCTCAGTCGTACATACGTTACCGAGTCATTTCATACGTTACATGTTGTCTTAGCGCACCTTAATCACCAATACTGCGTACGCTAACAATTTCATGTAGCTTACTACATGTTTTGTCCTTCGATTTAGCATACGTTAAATACATTACTTAGCATACGCTAATCATCGTTGACTAAACTTTTCCAAAACTTGACTTGGTTCATCCAAGGGATCCGACAACATATTCATCCAGCTCCACACGTCGACCACACTTTATCTAATTTTGATTGTATGTTGCGTACGCTACATATCCAACATAACATACGCTAGCTCTGGTTATTAGCGTACGCTAGGTACATCAGTTAGCGTACGTTAATATCATGCAATTTAATATCATGCAGGCACATCCATGAATTAACAAACTCTTCACAATATGATTATGAATACTGGATTATGGATAGGGGAAGTCATATTATATGACATAATCATGTACTACGTGTTTAAAATACAGATAAAAATACATAACAAGTATCCGTGTATTACAACAACTATACCTTCTGAAAAATGAAATGCTGTCATTCGGCCGCCAAGCTCATAACAGATGCAGGGGACAACACAGATTCAGAAACCTATTAGACGCAATGCACAACACCAAAAGTATGCCCCTCGAGCATACCAGCAGCATCGCTAACAACAAAAAAGAAAGCTTATACCCCAGTACTATCAACAGACTGTACCACAGTACTATCAACAATACGCTGCTCCCAATACTGGGTACAGGAACCCAGGCGCCTCTCTCTCTCTCTCTCAGGCAAGCTGCCAGTCAATTTATCAATAGAAGCTCTGAGAATCCAACTATAAACCCAGGAGGCAATTCAGAAAGCAGAGAAACATGGTTACTCCTTTCGAACAACAACTTTACTGGAACCAAAATTCTCAAATTTACATGCATAATAAGGATGCTGATAGTGAATACATGCGTGACCCAAGTAAATCTCGCAAGAAAGGACCCAACAATACCTACAGAAAAGCTATTGCTATAAGGAAAATCTGGATAACTAAAGGCACTAATACCCAAGGACTCAAAGAACAAAGGGGACCTACAGTACAACCTGCTGAGTGCTAACCAGTTATGTGACAAATGGTTCTCCATTAAATTTTATGAAGGACACTATAGGGTGAAGGACATAAATACCAAGCAAGAATCCTCACAGTACGTTGCTGATTGGAAACGTACTAGTGCTATAATTTTTTGTTTATTGCCAAAGACACTGCAAATTAAATCTGCCTATGGCACCAAAGGATGTCTGATATCAACTTCAAGCCATCAACTGTAATATCTTTTTTCGGTATTTTCATTTTGGTGTATTTTTCATTTTTAGCGACTCGCTTTTAACCGTATTAATATTTCGAGAATATTTAATACTGTACTTTTTTTCATCCGAGCTTATTTCGGACTTGTTATACTTAATTCCGCACTTAGTGTCATTTTCGTCACTATTTCATTCGATTCTCGTAATCGTTGTTTGGAACTGCCGATTCGGGGTTGCCGCAGATCCATCTCATGTTATTATGCATGTTATGAGCTTTTGTTTGGTGTTCCGACCATGTATCGTGTATTTCAGATGTTTTGGGTCGTTTTGTAATTTCCCAAAGTTATGGAGTAATTTCAGAAATATGTTTTCTTTTGGCACATAGGTTCGCCGTCTCGAACTCCAGATATTCGTATCTTCATGTTTTAGTTAATCGTCGCGTTTGGATTTCCGGTTCATTTCTTCATGTTATGGGAGGACAAAACGTACGTTACGGGCGATGCGTTATGTGTTACGCTTAGCGTACATAACTTGCGGGTGGGTTCTGCCAGCCTCTTGCGTACGCTACGAGTTTGATGTTGCGTGCGTTAGCGTAGATCATTACGTACGTAAGTGCCTTCTCATAACGTGCATAATGGCCTTTGTATTCTTGGACAGTATGTTCTGCCCATGCATTACATACGTAAGTCAGGAGGGCTTACGTACGTTAATCAGCTAACATACGTTAGCTGTCTGAGGCTAACGTACGTAATTGGGCCTGGGTTTATATACCCAGGAGTTGACCGATTTAGGCCATTTTTTATCCTTTCTTGCTCCTCTCCGATCCTGGGCGATTCTTGGGCGATTTCCGAGCGATTCGAAGTCTTTCAACTTCTAGCCATCATCTTCCTTGAGATCTTGGTGTAGATTAACAACACCAACACTTGTTCTTTGTCTTCGATTCGAGGTAATCTCCTAGAACCCTATTTTGGGAAATTTGGGTGTTTTTTGACTTTTTGTCCGATTCGTTCCACATTATTGATTAATCCATGATGTATATAATTAATCTCGGTGGTATTCTTGTCTTCCCTACGAGTTCATGGTAAGTTTCGTGATATTTGTGAAATCGAGAGGGTTCGGTTGCGATCCGTCCTCGTCGTTATTTTTGTACGAACTTACATGAATCGTAGGTGGGTTTTCGGGTGTATTACATTTCCGTACTCGTTTAGAAATGGTTGTGATTGTATTCTTCGAATTGCTTGTTCGGGTTCGTCGGTTCCTAGCGATCGTGCTTGATTTGCCTTTCCGTTCGAGCCGTTTTCAATTATTCAAGGCAAGTACTATTGGAAACTTTTATGCTTAACATGAAATGGTGATGTATTTGTGTGTGCTTTGCTCACCTCGAGAGGGTCCGATGGGGCCTCGAGGGAATATATGACTTCACTCTGGGTTCACGAGCTTGATTCGCTAGCCAGCTTGCTAGGGTCCTTAGAGGCCTCGAGTGGGATTAGTGGCTTCACCCCGTTCCTAGGTTGTAACACCCCTAGAATCTAGCCGGGAATATTACACACTGCATACCCTCTCTGTGAGGATCTACCAGGCTAGACAATGAAACAACACGATACATTACATGCGGACGTAATAAAATAACAAACCAATAGACCGATTTGGTCTTACATCATTATCATATAACTCTAATATACATAACTCTGTCTGGACTCATACCCCTACAAGGGTAAACTACACTCACAAACAAAAATACGACAGCGGAGAAGATCATACACCGAACTCAGACTGACTGCACCTAAAACTGGCCTTCATGTGATTAGTATTATTCGTCTTCCATCATCCTTCGCACCGATCCTGTGTTTTGCTCCCAAAACCTGCATGTACCTGGACGCAGAACAGACATCCACCTCCCGAATACTCGGGGGTTAGCAAAACTCCACTACTTTGCTAGTACAAGTATAAAGTGCAAATACGAGCCATACACAACACATTCCGAGAATACAATGAAAGACTTCCCGAGATATTTCATTTAGTTAAAATAGTTCAAGCCTTGAAAGTGGAAACGAAACAAGTAAGCACTTTGAAAACACTTCCAAATCTCGGGAGTTTTGAAAACATTTGAAATTGAGAAGTTCTTAATTGCTCGAAAGCTAATTAGGGTCACAACCCCAAAGTTCATTTCCCAAAATGAAAAATCCGTTAACAAAACACGGGGTCCACGACCCAACCATTCCGGTCACAAAACATAGGGTCCACGACCCAATCATCCACTTCAATTCACTTACAAGGACACATTACACATAACACATTATTCTTATGCCATTCTAGCCACACACCAAGACTCAATATATAATGTCTCTCGACCCTGAACACCAAGCATTGTGATACTCCAAACATATCACAATTAATCATCAGTACAAACACTATGGCAATTCTCGCGCAAGACCACTCGGCCAAGTCCCTGTGCACCCCGTCGAGCGACCCCAGGTGAGAATGCCCACTCGAAAGTAACTCTCGCGCAAGACCACATGGCCAATTTCATGTGGGCCCTGCCGAGCCAATCCCCAAGTGAGTGTACCCGAGATCAACCTTACAACTCCCATCAGTTCACATTTCCAAACCATAAATTCCCGAGGGTTAATCACACTATATATAGTCGAAGTACTTCGCTAGAATAACCAAAATGACCAACACATGCTCACGACCCATAGCTAATAGTATCAACAAGGAAGCACATTATCTCAACAGCACCGAACAGCACAACCAATATTACATAAATTCACATATTCTTCGATTGCCACATGTCTCCACGTAAAACTTAAAATTAAAGGATTACACTTCAAAACTTACCGATGACGAAATCAAACATAATGACATCACCCGAAAGTAATGAGATCCTATACTCAACAGTAATACACATATCTAATTAAGTACATTAATTCACGGAACACACGAGTCGTTTTTAGAGAAAATCGTTATCGTAAATATACAAATTCTTTTGAAAGTTAATTGTAAACATTCATTTAGCACATATCATCGATTATTAACTATTATATCCACAAAATACATCATGTATGGACAAGATACTTGTCTCGATAATTGATACCGGATACTCCGATGAACACGGCTCAATCGAGAACCCTCGAACACCTACAATTCTCCGGGCGGAACAATAATGACGCGATCGATCGGGAAGCTTGAAGGAAAACGACGAACGGAAGAGTTCCGACTCTAGTTCTTCGCAAGGAACCTGACCCTAACATCATACCATCAGTAAATTAGCGATCGAACGAGGAAGAATAATCGTAGAATGCCTGAATCCCCTTTGTGACACTTTATCGAACACCTTCAAGGCGTTGATTAGAAACTCAATAAAACGACGAATCCTAGGCAATCCAACCGTGGAAAAACAAGGAATTCGATATAACACAGCTTAAAAATCATCAATCCATCATTATTCTAAGTTATTTCGGATTAAACAGACAAAATCGAACGAAATCTCGAAAACTAGATTTTAAGAAAACTTACCCTGATTCGATCGATCGGAGCAAGTTATGTAAGGATTAATCGATGATAGGATCTCTAGGACTTCGTGGATTTATAGTATAACAACATGCCTTCGTGGCATCGCAACCCCCATCCGGCCATCGTCTCCGGCCATCGCCACCACCAACCTCTTCCCCTTTTCCCCGTGACCCTTCGCCATCAAAACCTTCACCGAACCATAGATCTACCTCCATCATCCCTTCCCGCCCACAACAGTTATACAACATCATGTTCGTCGTCACTCCCGCCGGCGACTAAGAACTGCTGCCCTCATGACAAGGAAAAAACGGGCGTCGCGATCGCCCGACAAGTTACCGACCATCTCTAGCGGAGACCGTGTCAGGTCGCCGACCGTCTCTAGTGGCGATTGTGACAGGTCGCAGTACAGTCCGAGTCCATCGCCGACAATAGAAAAAAGAAAGTCGCAAGAAATAGAAAAACAAAGTCGCAAGGAATATTGAAACCGCCATCTCCGACATTGCAAGCTCCGTCAGCTTCTTTCTCCGAGAAGATTCATCCGAGCAAAGGTGATCCTACATCTAGTGTTACCATAAATGACAATCCGACGCTGCTTCCAATCCCCGTCGTCGCGAAGTCGCTTTCATCGCTGGAGTCTCCAAAAACCCTAGGTGCAGGGTTTCATCCGTCGTTTGTATCCATGACGGTGGATGGTATTACAAATTTAAACAAAAAAATAGACGGAGGAGAGCTGTCTATTTTAGGGCCTCTACCATCTTACGGTCAAGATCTCACGGGCCTAGTTATCGAACCCAATGTTGAAGTCCAGCCCAGCAACTCTGAGGTAAGGCTTGATCCTATTTTAATTAATCATCACGGCCCCGCTCTTGTTTGGCCCAATCTTCATGTGCAGCCCGGCCCCAAAACTTCATCACCTAACCCATTGTCAACCATTGGCCCAATTACCAACATTATACACTCCCACCTTCCGGCCAGCCCATCCTCTGGCCCACATGATTTAATCTTAAACCCAACTCCTCAGCCCAGTCACCCCGAGCCCAACATCTTTATCAAACCTCCATTATTTCTGGCCCAGCCTCATATCGCCCCAGCCCAGCCAACCCCCTTTATTAGCCCAGCCGTCTTGGCTTCCCCAACCCATCTCCCCATCTCAACTTTTCCCAAGCCTAACCCTTCACCCAATACTATACTTAATTATTTCCTAACCATTAATAAAGATATAACCCACCCCATACACACTAAGACCACTTATATCATCAGCCCCACAAGTGACCCATCCTATACCCAAGCAACCCAGCCCAACTTTACTCACCATCAGCCGACCCTTATTTCACCTCGGCCCAAGGAGCCCACCAACACCATTCCAACCGACGAACCAAGAGCAGCACCTATTTTCTACAGTCCGACTCGCCAGACAGCACCGACTCCAACCGATTCGAACACCCATGCAAACACAAGCTCGACTGAGCTGACTCACCCTACTGAGCCAGGTGCATCCGAACAAACACGACCGAAGCCCTCCTACGCCCAAACGGTCAATAAACATGGCTCGGTGCAGCCCGGTTTCATCCACCAACCCGGCTTGGCAATAAAATCATTTAATTTCGATGGAGCGAAGGTTAGTCCTTTTGGTACTCTCTCCTCCGTAAAAGAGAAAACGCGTGTTTCCTTTTCTACTTCTGATATGATTACTCTAGCTGCTTCATAGGAACGCACTTTGATTCTAAAATTTTCGCATGCTATTCCTACCCCTCGAGATGTGTCTTTAGAATTGACTGATATGAAACTCAGGGGTAAATATAGTTGGAGTTGGTTAAATTTTTGTCATATTGCGGTTAGGTTTGATAACGATGAGGACTTTAGACGCATTTGGTTAGGATCTACATGGAATTTTTCTGGATGTTCTGCCCATGTATTTAAGTGGTTGCCTAGCTTTTCGGTTAGGACTGAGACTTCCATGTGTCCGGTTTGGATTAGACTTCCGGGTCTGCCTTTGCATTTATTTCACCCACGTGCATTATATACGATTGCCAAGGCTGTTGGAAATCCCATTTTAGTTGATGCCCCGACGGCCACACACTCACGACTCTCAGTCACCCGTGTGTGTGTCGAGATTGACCTTTTGGCACCTAGAGTGCCTGAGATTGAGGTTGAGTTTGATAATCAAGTTCTTACGCAGCGCATTATTTACGAGAGAGCTCTGTTGTATTGCTCTCTTTGTTCTAATGTGGGGCACGAGCCGTCCAGTTGATATATAGTTGGAAACAAAAAACCACCTCCACCACCCCAGCGTAAGAAGCCTCAGGTTGCCCCTTCTCGACAGCAGAAGACTCAGCCGGCCCCTCCTAAAGCCACTAAGGCTAGTACTTCAAAGGCAGCCCCTAAGGGCAAGGACTCTGTCATTTGGCAGGTTCTTGCCAAAAAAGGGCCTAAGGAGACGAGAATGATTCCCAAGGGCACGACTGCTACTGGCCAGCACTCATACTTTGCATCTTTAGACTCCTCTACTGGAGAGAAGGAGGATTTAGTTGGTACTGATTGTAATATCCGAAATTTCTATTACTATTGTTTAATGTTATTTTATCCGAGTTATGTTGTACAGCGTGGAATCTGTACAGTATGGATAAAATAAATGAAGGACTGAGATGTCAGTATTGGTATAATTGTCGTATTTGGTCGACAATTGTATTTGAGGATATAATGTGTTGAGTATATGTATTCAGTATGCCGTATGTTCGTATTTTGTATGTTGAGACGTTGGACAAGAGTAGCTAAAAATGGCTAAGTGTAACATTATTAGCGCATGCTAATATACATGCCTAGCGCACGCTATCGTTCTGGTTTAGCGCATGCTAGAGGCAAAAGATAACGGATTCTAGTACAAACCAGATCAGAGGGAATCTATGTGTGGATCTGGTCACTTTTGGCGCATGTGCCGATAAGGTCAACGGATATTTGTTGAGAAGGGTTAGTGCACGCTAATGCATATTGTTAGCACACGCTAACATCAGATCGGTCCAAAAGGAATCTTATCCTAGTCAGAGCTGTCGGCATGTGGACCCGTCTTCGGAGCATAAAGACAAGCGAGTCAACTATGAGTAGCACACGCTATGATCGGACACTAGCGTACGCTAAATAGAGGAAATTACATATGCTATTTCATGGACATTACGTACGTAATTCATTGTATGTAGTAAGGCAGTAGCCTCTGGACTGCGATAGCGCGCGCTAACAAAGACAGTTAGCGCACGCTAATAATAGTCAGTATATATATGTGCAGTTGGCCACTATTCTTCATTTCGTCCATTATTTCCTTGCAATCGATAAAGAGAGTTCTTAGAGATATGTTTGAAGTTCCAAACACTGGATTATGGTGGAGTTAATCATCCATAACAATAATAAGCTTGGAATCGATTGGAAACGGATTCAAACTTGGGATTCAATCCATTTCTTCAAAAAGTTAATCACTCTTCATCTTTGGATTTCATTTTGGATTGAATGTTGATGTTCTTGAGTTGATGATTATTACATAAACAAGTTGACAAGCATGATTTTGAGATGGACTACCGGAGTATGATGATATTAATATGATTCGTGTGGTTTGAATTGTGTAGTTCGTTTTCTTGAGATAAGTTGGTTAATCCTTCTTCTCCTTTGCGGATGTTGATGTCATTGTTGATGATTAATCTCTGTAATGTTAGATTAGGGAAGTGTTGTTAAGGTTCTTGGTGTTCATGATGTTGATATTTGAGGAAGAGGATGATATGTGAATATATGAATTGGATTAAGAGTTGGATGATTACCTATATGTTAAAGGATATCGGATTTCGTTGTTTTGATAGCTATGAACATGGTTTAGAATCACTTAGTGTTCTTGATAATCGCCATATGTTGATCGGTATCTGAAAAGAATGCATCTGTAAAGCATTAGCGCACGCTAAGCTTACTCTCTAGCGCACGCTAACGGGAGCAACTTAGCGCACGCTACGTTAAGTGATTAACGTGCGCTAAGTAGGCAGACATTGCAGTATTTTCGTGTTGTGGTTGTGAATTCGTGCTGATTTGAGTTGGATTGATCAGCCTAGTGGTTAATCGGGATATTGTTGAGCCATTGGGTTTGTGAATTGGTTTTATCGATTGTTGATTGTTATCGAACTTGCCGTTTATCGATTATTGTAATAGGTTGAGATTATTGATCGGTGAATAGAACGATGCTTTGCGGTCGTGTTCGAGAATGTTCGTGAATTGCATTGGTCAGGGCCGAGGGACTTGTAGATGATGGAAATGGAGTTGGTAACGGCTTCATCATCATCGTGTCGGCATCGAGGCAAGTTATTGTTGGGATCCAGTGCCTAAAACAAAGGCCCAGCGGAAGCGGTAAAACAAAAATTAATTCGATCCGAATCCCTACGAGGATCGATCGAGCTACGCATATACGAATATACAAAAAACAAAGGAAGATTCGAAATCATACCCTTGTCATCCGTTGATTATATGGATTTCCTTCTCTTGAGCTATTCCCCAAACGATCCAAAATGCTCCAAGCCCTTGGATGATCCAACGCCGAAAAAAACGCGTCTCTACTTGTCACGCGTCGGAGAAACGAACGGAATGACAACACTCGATTAACCTCTAATGTTACGGCTAGAATCAAGTGATGAAACTTTAATTATAACACTCTAAGTGTTTAAATATATATCTCTCAATATTATCTCTTGATGTTTCTCTAAGAACAAATCAAGATGGAAAAAGGAAGAAAAGTGAAGACTATAAAAGGCAACTCTTTTTCTCTCACTACCTCCAGCTATTCACGTATGGAATGGGGTTAGGAATAGGGAGCAAGTCTTCCTTTTATTCTTCCAACCTTATCTCCTCAAATCACCTTTACCATATAATAAGAGATACCATATCTCTTAAAGTCATTTTTCTTCCATTATAAAATGGAGACAAAGACCAAGAGGGGTTAGGTGAAAGGGGGGTGGCAGCCATCTAGAAGGGGAATATGAGTTTGGTCTGTTTCGGACTCCCATGAGTCTAAACAGATAAACTTTGATTCCGTTCCGATGTATTTATATTAATTAATTAATCCAATTAATTAATCATATCAAATACATAACAACATAATTAATTTCTCCAAGAAATAATTATATTTATGAATTAAATTAATCACTCAGTAATTTATTTAATTCATTTGGCCGTAAATTAATTTATCCAATAAATCAATTTATACATCCAATATCCCAATTAATTAGATATCCAATATCTAATATTCATAATGAGAGAATAAGCTCGATTCATTCCGTCGTCAATCCTATTGCGCGACTCAGAGGTCGTCTCGATCAAGAATGGGAAGAACCAAAGAGTAGTAGCACCACCTAACCAAAGATGGCGGCCTACACTGCACTTAACCGAGAACAAATGATTGGGATCATTCAAGAACCATTCTGTCGTGAATACCAGTATACGTATAAACCCTTCTTTCAAATGTCCCGATCAAGTTATAGGCTCACGGTCAGTCAAACCCTAACTGTAATTGACGCTATGCATGCGTTAATGCAAATCGAGATCATCGAGCTCTCGTTTATCCAATACAACTAGCTCCAATGCTTTGGCCAAAGACTTATGATCTCATATACCAATAACCGCATAGGACAATTAACCCGCTCACTAACGGGAGAAAGAATTCTATCTTGGTATTCAGTAGGACCTGCTACTTGCCCGTCAAGATGCACGTCGAGGTTGACCTCTGCCTCCCGATTTATAGGGTCGAACTACTCTAATGAAAATCTTGACGTCACAAGCACATCCCTACTAAATCATGAAGTCGAAGGTTCACGAATACCTATCACAACCTTTTGATTCCGTCATTGACTGTCCTGGAGTGAAATCCGTGTGACGAATCGAGGGTGAGTTGGTTCGAGTATACTAATCCAATTAGCATACCTATAACGTGTGCTCCCACTAACCATTAGCATTCGACAGGCACTCTCCATGTCAAAGAACACGTCATACAAGTCTTCACATAAACTTAATGCCCAGTCAAGTTTTATCGACTTGCGAACGATTAAGTATTTGAGCTATAAACCTTTCCATTGCCAACCTCCTTATCCAATAAGGAGTGGAACATTTTTCTCTCAAATACATAGACTAGTTTCTATACGTATATTTACGAGTTAGGAATGCCAGTAACTACCAGTAAATAAAGAAACATTCACTGCCTTATATAAATGATTTACATAATTACAAGTTCAATACCCTCACTCAACATCCTCTGAGTGGCATTCGAGGGCATACTCCTAACAATCTCCCACTTGCACTCAATGCCACACACTATGGTATCTAATATCCATATTCTCCAGATGACGCTCCAAGCTAGTCTGAGAAAGTGGCTTGGTCAGTGGATCAGCGATGTTGTCGGCTGAGTCTACTTTGTGCAGCACAATGTATCCCTTGCGAACAAATTCTCTTACGAGATGATACTTCCTCTCAATATGTTTGGTGCTGTTGTGAAACCTCGGCTCCTTGGCCTGCGCTACAGCTCCGTCGTTGTCGCAAGATGGTGGAACAGCACTCAAAGACATGGTATCACTTGAAGTTCTCCCAGAAACTTCTTAATCCAGAACCCTTCCTTGGAAGCCTCCGAGGTTGCTTGATACTCAGCCTGACAGGTGGAATCAGCAGTCGTGCTTTGCTTGGCGCTACGCCAAGATACTGCTCCTCCATTAAGAGTAAATATGTAGACAGAAGTAGACATCGAGTCGTCCTTCAGTCCTTGGAAGTCCGAATTAGTGAATCCCACCACATCTAAATCTCCACCGCCATACATCAGAACCATATCTCTAGTCCTTCTCAAGTATTTGAGAACGTTCTTTACGGCAGTCCAATGTTCCCTACCTGGGTTTGCCTGAAACCTACTCACCACGCTTACAGCATGCGCAGTGTCAGGTCTCGTACACAACATAGCATACATAAGGCTACCCACGACCGAAGCATATGGTATATTACTCATTTCCTTTCGTTGTTCCTCACTTTGAGGACACATCTTCAAGGAGAGTTTTATTCCATGTTGCATAAGTAGGAACCCTCTTTTAGAATCATCCATCTTAAATCGCTTTAAGATTTTATCTATATAGAGGGCATGGGAAAGACCTATTGTTCTCTTCGCTCTATCCCGGTAGAGTCGAATACCAAGAATATAGGTAGCTTCTCCCAAGTCTTTCATGGAGATATTACTCGAAAGCCAAGCTTTCACAGAACTGAGCATTCCCACATCATTTCCTATTAGTATAATGTTATCTACATATAGTACTAAGAATGCGATCTTGCTCCCACTAACCCTCTTGTATACACAAGGTTCCTCTTCATTTTGCACGAAGTCAAACTCTTTGACTGCCTCGTCAAAACGAAGGTTCCAACTACGCGACGCTTGCTTCAGTCCATAAATGGAATGCTGAAGCTTGCACACTTTCTGAATATCGACTTCGGACACAAAGCCTTTAGGCTGCTCCATATAGATTTCCTACTCGAGGAATCCATTAAGGAAATCCATCTTTACGTCCATTTGCCATATCTCATAATCGTGGTAGGCAGCTATAGCAAGCATCATGCGATAGACTTGATCATGGCTACGGGCGAGAAGGTATCATGGTAATCGATCCCTTCTTTCTGGGTATAACCCTTTGCCACAAGCCTGGCCTTATAGGCGTCAACCTTGCCATCACCATCAGTCTTTCTCTTGTAGATCCACTTGTTCCCAATAGGCACTATGCTCTTGGGGCGGTCTACTAGAGTCCAGACCTGATTGACATGCATCGAGTCTATCTCATCTTCCATAGCTTCACGCCATTTCGCGGAGTCTACATCCACCATCGCTTGTCATAGGTCGTTGGGCCAGTCTCTTGGCTATCACTTGGAACCTCATGGAGACCTAGTTCCTCCAAGTGCACAAGCCCATACCTCTCAGGTAAATGAGACACCCTACTAGACCTACGAGGTGGTTGTACTTGTGTTTCAGAAGGTTCGGTTCCAGTTTCTTGCACAGGTGTCTCCCGAGGAGTTTCATTGTATTCTTCTAAAGAAATACTTCTACCTGCTCCGCCTTCCTGAATGAACTCATCTTCCAGGAAGTGTGCTTGTAAAGCAACAACGATCTTTCGATATTCGGGCATGTATAATAGATATCCCATTGTCCTAGACGGGAATCCAATGAAACGTCCCTTCGCGGACCTAGCTTCCAACTTCTCCACCTTAGTCTTCTTGACATAGGCGGGACATCCCCAAATCCTAATATGATTAAGACTTGGTTTCCTGCCCTCCCACATCTCATGTGGAGTTTTAGGAACGGATTTGGAAGGACATCTGTTCAAGATGTAGGTGGCGACAGAGTGCATACCCCACGTAAATCGGTAAGTCAAGATAGCTCAAAGATGGAACGTACCATGTTCAACAAGGTCCGTTTCCTTCTTTCTGACACACCATTTAACTGAGGAGTACCTGGAGGTGTTAGTTGTGAAACTATTCCATGTTCCTTAAGGAACTCGTCAAACTCCGTACTCATATACTCGCTACCTCGGTCCGACCAAAGTGCTTTTATATGATTACCAGTTTATTTCTCAATTAGGGCCTTGAATTCCTGGAATTTCTCGAAGGCCTCGGATTTATGTTTCATTAAGTATACATAACCATACCTAGTATGATCATCTGTAAACATAATGAAATATTGATATCCGTCACGTGCTGCTTCCAAAGCACCACAAACATCGGTATGGATTAATCCCAGTTTATCAGCGGCTCTTTCAAAAGTCCCTGTGAAGGGGGACTTAGTCATTTTACCTTTAAGGCAAGATTCACAAGTAGGAAAGGGATCCGATCCCAATGGACCCATAAGTCCATCTTTTTCCATCTTGTAAACCTTGGTCTGACCAACATGACCAAGTCTAAGATGCCATTTCAAAACTTGATTGGTTTCATCCCTACCACGTTTTCTAGTCATAGTATTCACAACTACTTTGTTGCTGAGATTTAGATGATACAATCCATTTAACAATGTAGCAGTACCCACTAGTTTATTTCTGAAATAAATTTTGTAGGAACCATCACCAATGAAAAATGAAAAGCCTTTTCGGTCTATGACCGGAATGGATACAATGTTTTTGTGCCCCTTGGGCAAAACAAGTACTTCTTCTAAAGTCAAAACAAAGCCGGATTCTAAACCCAAAAGAAGTGATCCTATGTCGGTTGCTTGGACACTATGCCCGCTTCCAACTGTGATCATAACTTCTCCAGCTCCAAGCTTCCTACTTTGTTCCAGATCCTGATTCACGGTACAAATATGAGAACTATCACCAGAATACAATATCCAGGAAGTAGAAAATACAGTAGCAGAACAATTTGTTTCCAAAACTAAAAGTTACAGACCAAGTGCCATGAAGAATCGGACTCTCTAGCCCAAAGGGCCCAGCTCACCGCACTTGAGACAAGCATCCTTCTTCTTCTTGTTCTTCGGAACCATCGGGGCCTTGCCCTTTCCCTTAAAGTCCTTGGCTTGTGGTCCCGTCTGCTTCTTGGTCTTTTTCTTCTTGTTCTTAGACCTCCGATGTCCAGAAGAAATCATAAGAGCAGACTCCTTCATCCGCGAAGTCTTCATCTGAGACTGAGTGGTCACAAGTTTGTTCATTAGCCCAGCTAAATTATATGCAATCTCATTGCAGTTAAAGTTTATAGCAAACTGTGAGAAGGAATCAGGAAGAGACTGTAGGATAAGGTCAGTTTGGAGAGAAGTATCCATTTTAAAATCAAGAGCCTCCAATCTCTCGATCATTGATATCATTTTGAGGACGTGTTCCCCAACCTTCTCACCTTCCTACATCCTTGCACCAAACAGTTGCTTGAATATCTCATATCTAGCAGTTTTGCTGTGCTCACCATAAAGCTCGGTTAAGTGAGATAGAATCTGCCTAGCAGAAGTTATTTTCTCATGAGCTCTCTGAATCTCATTAGACATAGAAGCCATCATGTACGCACGAACTTTTATGTCATCCTTAATCCACTTTTCGTGGTTTTCAATCTCTTCCTGATTGGCTCTGGTCCGCACAGGAGGCGCCGGAATGTCCGTCTCCAAGACATATCCCAGTGCCTCTATACTGAGGACAATCATCAGATTGCGGAGCTAGTCCACAAAGTTAGGTCCAATTAGGGTGTTCTTTTCGAGTAGAATTGCGAGTGGATTCATTGTCATATTGAGAGTTATGTCTGCATTAACTATAACAGATTAATTAGTGACTTGTTACATTATGATCTGAGTATAGAATTAAGGTCTTTTCTATTCTTGTTACCCATCTCCCACTATTTTTATCGGAACAACACACTCCCATGTGAAATCCGGAAGTATCGTCGCTCTACTTCATAGTGGTGATCGAGTTCTTTATAAATCTTAATAGAGGGCAACCGAACAGGTTTCTAGTCTATTAATTTTCATAAAGTGGTGTCCAACACCTATAATACCCGAGATTTTTGTTCCGGAATCGTTGAGTTTTCGGGGTTTTATCGGAGTGTTATTGCCCTCATCATTGGAATTTTGTGCCTTGTTGGGTGTGTCTTGTTGGGACACGTGATTGGAGGCGTTTCGGATCACTATGTGAGTTTTTGAGTTTTTGTGGTGTAGCGCACGCTAATGCTTGAGGCATAGCACACGCTACTGTGTGGTGTTTAGCGCACACTACTGAATGTGTAGCGCACGCTAACTGGCAGTCCAGAGGCAGTCGAGTAGCTACTGGACTGGGACTGGAGCTTTGTTAGCGCACGCTAAGGCCGATAGCTAGTGCACACTATCGACTGCTTAGCGCACGCTCTATCTTCTTTCTAGCGCACGCTACACGGTAGGTGCGGTTCTGTCCAGGGGCTACTGGATTGGTCTTGTGACCCGTTAGCGCACGCTATGGCTTTTAGCTAGCGCATGCTAACTTTGTTATAGGCAGTTTCTCTGGAGCGTTGACCCCATTAGCGCACGCTAATGCAGGGTGTTTAGCGCTACAATAATCATCCCAAGATAAATACTGGACAACAGCATTAGGTCGTCATTTCCCACTTTTCTTCATCCCTTCCGACGGGAGTGAGCTCCAGAGGCGATTATGACCGATCTTTTTCTTTTAGCTTCATCTTTGAGCGGACTTGTAGATGTTTAACAACATCTAATCGTCTTCTTGGTCCAAATCAAGGTAATCTCTTTTTAGAACCCTATTTTCTTAAATTTGGGGTTTTTCCTTGGATTTGTGATTCTTAACCGATCTCATCCGATCGGTTATTTGTTCTTGTTTGTCTTGACTGTAATCTTCAGATTTTGTTAACCGTTCATCGATTTTTATAGCCCGGATCAACGATTCTTGATTTCTTTGATAACACTTAGATCCTTGTCGTTTTTAGGATCGTTTCAGATTTCGATTAGTGTTATTGATTCGTGGTGATGCTTTTTTCGTAGTATTCGTGGGCTGTCGAAGTCTTGATCGTTTTTGGAAGTCCGAAGGTTGCCCGATCGTGCTCGTTCGTCGTTTCATCGCTCGTGATATCGAGACAAGTATCTTGTCTATACGTTTCATGTTTCGTAGGCGTAATTAATGATAAATGATTTTATACGAAACCCAATGTTTAATGAACGTAAAAAGGGATCAGTATGTTCTCAATAAATGTTGTCTTTCAACGATAATTCATGTACTTCGTGAATATATGTGTTCTCGGGATATGTGTGTTGGTTTTGTATGTTGAAAAGATGCTATGATCACTTTGAGTGAGTTTAATAGACCGTAATCCTTTGCCGGGGATTACGTAATGCTATGTGTACTTTTTGGGTAAGAACGTATGTTGTGTGATATTAGTTGTTACTCCTTTGAAAGGAGGTTGGGATGTTTAAGTGTTGCTTGGCTTGATGTTCTGCTCATTGTTATGTGATCGTTGATAGTGATGTGCCTCCGGGTAGGATTGTTGAATCTCCGAGATCCATACTTGCTAGTATGGGTCGGGCGTGACCGTAGGGTTATCCAATCCGGGTATGTCTTGCGGGGACTCCGAGGTTCGGGGCTTGTTAGCCTGATGCCGAGATAACTTGTGGGGTTATCATCGGGTATGTCTTGCGGGGACTCCGAGGTTCATGGCTTGTTATCCCGATGCCGGGATAACTTATGGTTGTGGTTTGGAATGGTTCCGTAACTGCTGTCACGAGGACATGTGATTTGGTATGGTTTCCTATTGGGTTATTCACTCGGGTATGTTCTACGGGAGCATCTGAGGTTCGTGGCTTGTTAGCACGGGACGCGAATAATCCTTAGGAACATGTGTTATGTGATTCGGGTCGTGGACCCTGTGGCTTATGATTTGGGTCTTGGACCCCGTGTGTTGTGAATTGGGTTGTGAAACCGCGTTTTATTATTGGAATCATATTTTGGAAAGACGATTTTGGGCCGTGTCCCCAAGTGTTTTCGAAAGACTTGAGAATTCCTTAATTCCAAATGTTTTCAAACTCCCGAGATCGTAAAATATTTTGTATGAGATACATGGTTCTATTTACCTTTTATAAATCAAACTGTTTTGATTAAGTGAATTATCTCGGGAAATATATTCAAGATTATTATATTCTTGAAGCATGTTGTGTATGGCTTGTACTTCTGTTTTATACTTGCACTAGCAAAACAGTGGAGTTTTGCTAACCCCCGAGTATTCGGGGGGTGGATGTCTGTATTGCGTCCAGGTACTTGCAGGTAGCTGGGGAGCGAATCACAAGATCGATACGAAGGATGATGGGAGACGAAGATACTAATCACGTGAAGACCAATTGTAGAGTATTTGGTAGAGTCGTGTTGGTTGTCCCTCCGATGTGTTGTTACCCCGATTTATGGGAGTGTTATTGTATTTCAGCCCCTGCGTGGGAATGAGTTTTGGGAAAGAATCTTGTACGTAATGTTGTGTGTGTTGTGACAAAAGGCCAAATCGGTCTAATGGTCCTTTATGTAGCCATGTTGGCATGTGAAGTGATGCATTGTTTTGTATTTAGCCTAGTAGATCCTCGCGGATATTCCCGAGTGGTTTGGGGGTGTTACAGAATATGGTATCGGAGCTTAGGTTGAGGAAACCTAGGCTGTCGGGTTGAGTTGTGTGTTGTCGGGTCTTGTCTTGTCAGATTTGGTCTGACTGAGTGTTGTCGCGACGCGTCGTCTGAGTTGTCGGTCGTGATTAGTATCGAGGTGCAACCATCATCTTCGTGCGATCTGTGGATGTAAGCCTCCCTATTTTGTTGTGTCTCGTGTTATACGAATTTATGTGATTCTGTGTTATTATGTGGAGTTTAATTGTGCCTCGTGAATACTTACTCCATACTTGTTTGATTCTCGTATTGTGTTGGAATAAAGAGTAGTACCGGTATGCATGTATATATGTATACATCTTTGTGTGAAATCGTTTTTAAAGGGGTGATGTTTTGGATTGGTTACTCAATAAAAGTTTATCAATGTGGTATTTTAAACTTCAAATATTTTGGGGAAGTCACGTAAATTCTATTAAAAAACATCCTTCGAGAAGGAAAAATGATTTGATTTTCGTATGATGACCTCGAGACCAAAGATTTTGAGAATTCAAACTACATATATTATATTTTCATCTTGCATTGAAAATTTTCAAAATTTGATTTTTAAATGCTTAAACGAGGTCTACCAATAGTTTACTTGAGACGTGACTTTCGCCTTCAACTTTTCGATTAAACGATATGTAGTGAGAATGTAAATTGTTGGTGTTTGGATTCGTATGTTGTTGTTTATTTGTAACCTTAGGCTTTTGGCATTATTTGGTATATGTTTATGAATGTGTTTCTGGATGAGAATAGCTAGCGCGCGCTAACGTGGCATGGCTAGCGCACGTTAAGTCTCTGTTAAATCATACCCTAATCGGTCTGAGCAGAAGCTCGGAAACTACATTCTGGCCGTAAGTCTAACTTTTGCGATTGTTAGGCTGACCATTTGTGACCGTACTCTATGTGTGTTGTTCAGGAATAACAATTGTTGTGTGGTTATGTGTAATTTGAACTGTGTTCTTGTCCGCTGCGTGTGTAAAGTCCAAAATGACTTTTTGGGTACTTTTACCAAATAGTGTGTGTTTCAAAATGACCTTTCGGGTTTGTAAATTTGAATTATTTCGTTGCCCCTTTTTCCTAACTCTTTTGTCGGGTGACTTAACATATATTTTGAAACTATTGAGTTTCCGCGTCTACGCCTTGTAATTTCAAATGGTATTTGATGATGGTATTTGGTATTTTGAAAATGACTTTTGGGGAGTATTTGGAAAGTATTACCGTCATCGGCCTTTTTGGCATTTTGGAACGTTTTTGAAAATGGTTTTCAACTTGGTGAGTTCCGGCGCGGAAACCGTACAGAAAATGATTTTGATATAATGGATGATTTCAATTTCATTGCATTTATAAATCGCATAACAATGACATTATAAATGAAGATTTTTGGTATAATAGTTTGTATATTGTGCTCTAGCTGGAATTAAATGGTAATATGTATATGATTTAATGATGTTGGATTAAAGACAAAGATGTGAATATCTTGCTATGTGTTATGATCCTTCGTTGCCATAAGTTGTTGTTTGTTAGTATGCCGAGGGGCAGAGGTCGTGGTCGTAACCGTGGTGCTGATGGCCACGGGGATCAGAGGCGGAATCAAGAGAATGTCGTTGAGAATGATTTTAGTTTGGGTGTTTCTACTATATTGCAACAAGTAGCGACTCAGATGACTCAGTTGAACGAGGTGGTTCAACGTAGCATTGACGCGAGTCGGAACATCGGTGTAAATCAATGGCTTCGTGAGGTAGTTCGTATGAATCCCCCTCGATTCGCCGGTGCTGCGGATGCGTTGGGCTGGGATGGTTGGATTTTCCAGTTGGGAAAGATTTTCGAGGCTGTCGGATGTCCTGAAGAGCGGAAGGTACCTATCGCTCAGTACCTTCTCGACAAAGATGCCGCTAATTGGTGGGAAGCTGTTAAACCTCGTGATCGTGATGTCACGTGGGCGGAGTTCCAAGCACTCATGGAAGCTGAGTTCTGTCCGAAACCGATTAGAGAGCAGAGGATTCGCGAGTTCTACTTGGCAGAACCGCAAGATATATCGGTGTCGCAGGCTATCATCGATTATAACAAACAACTCAGTTATGTGCGAGATTGGGTGAGAACCGAGGAAGAGAGGATCCTTCACTTTGACAGACGAATGAAGCCAGAGATTCGCGTGTATATGTCTGGACTCAATTTCACTTCATTGAGAGACTATCAAGATCGAGCCTTAGCTCGTGAACTAGCTTCATTATCGTCGGAGCGTGTGCCCGAGTCGAAGAAGCAGAGGAAGTCCGTTGATCGTGTGGACAGTACAGGAGTCGGTGTTTCTAATTTGCAACATAGTAGTCTCTCCGCTGTGAAGCTCCATCGCTCGATGCGTGGAACTGAGAGTTCCAAGTCTTCTGTTCTGACTCCTGGTAAATCCAGGAGATGTTTTAACTGTAATGTGGCGGGACATGTTCGTGCACATTGTCCTTCCCCACCAGTAACGTGTTATAGGTGCGGACTCGAGGGACACCGGGTTCAGATTTGCGAGATGGTTACCGAGCATTTCGAGGTAGGGACTTGAGCTTTGATAACAGGATCGACTCCTAGTAGTCCCGGAGGGTCGTGGTCTATCAGTTGTATGTTGAGTTATTTCCCTTGCTTCGTTGTTTCGAAATTCGGAGATTGACTTCTTTTATTTGAATTGGATCTGATTCCGAACTCTGTACTCTCGACTATGTTGAATCGTTTATATTCGTTGATATTTTCTGAACTTGTCCTGTCTTGTGCTTTTGTTGATCGAACGAGTTGTGGTATTGTTTCAGAATAACCCGTTTGTCGTTACGACTCTCCAAATTGCTATTCCCTTTCCTGTGGATATTATGTGAATGCACATCTTGTTGTCTTCACCGGATCGTATATTGTCTCGAGTCGAGATGTGAACTTTGGGGTTGTTGTTTTGAGTATTATTGTTCGTCATGAATCGAACATGACTGATCGACTTTTGTGCCTCGATCGTTGTAATTCAATCGTTTGATTGTTCGGTTTTTGTTGATCTCGTTTCGTGATTGTTGAGCGTTAGGACTCCTTCGTAATTTCCTTAAGTTCAGGAGATTTGTTTTGTGTTCGATCTTCCAACCCTTGGGCTGTGGAATCTCGTATTGGTTCAGCGTATAGCTCGTGTTTTGGTTGATGTACTGTTGAATTGTTCAACCATATTGATTTTCGTTCGTTGTGTTTTGTTATTTCGGCAACGGATATCGTGTGTTATCTGAGTTTGTTTTGCGTCGTTCGTTATATGTTTCAAGTTTCGGGGACGAAACTTTTTTTAAGAGGGGTAGAATGTAATACCCGAGATTTTTGTTCCGGAATCATTGAGTTTTCGGGGTTTTATCGGAGTGTTATTACGCTCATCATTGGAATTTTGTGCCTTGTTGGGTGTGTCTTGTTGGGACACGTGTTTGGAGGCATTTCGGATCACTATGTGAGTTTTTGAGTTTTTGTGGTGTAGCGCACGCTAATGCTTGAGGCATAGCGCACGCTACTGCGTGGTGTTTAGCGCACGCTACTGAATGTGTAGCGCACGCTAACTGGCAGTCCAGAGGCGCCCAAAGAGCTACCGGATCGGGATCGAGCTTTGTTAGCGCACGCTAAGGCCGATAGCTAGCGCACGCTATCGACTGCTTAGCGCACGCTCTCTCTTCTTTCTAGCGCACGCTACCCGGTAGGTGCGGTTCGGTCCAGGGGCTACTGGGTTGCACGCTAACTTTGTTATAGGCAGTTTCTCTAGAGCGTTGACCCCGTTAGCGCACGCTATGGCTTTTAGCTAGCGCAGGCTAACTTTGTTATAGGCAGTTTCTCTAGAGCGTTGACCCCGTTAGCGCACTCTAATGCAGGGTCTTTAGTGCGCGCTAATAACTGTCCAGTATAAATACTGGACAGCAGCATTAGGTCGTCATTTCCCACTTTTCTTCATCCCTTCCGACGGGAGTGAGCTCCAGAGGCGATTATGACCGATCTTTTTCTTCTAGCTTCATCTTTGAGCGGACTTGTAGATGTTTAACAACATCTAATCGTCTTCTTGGTCCAAATCAAGGTAATCTCTTTTTAGAACCCTATTTTCTTAAATTTGGGGTTTTTGCTTGGATTTGTGATTCTTAACCGATCTCATCCGATCGGTTATTTGTTCTTGTTTGTCTTGACCATAATCTTCAGATTTTGTTAACCGTTCATCAATTTTTATAGCCCGGATCAACGATTCTTGATTTCTTTGAGAACACTTAGATCCTTGTTGATTTTAGGATCGTTTCGGATTTCGATTAGTGTTATTGATTCGTGGTGATGCTATTTTCGTAGTATTCGTGGGCTGTCAAAGTCTTGATCATTTTTGGAAGTTCGAAGGTTGCCCGATCATGCTGGTTCGTCGTTTCGTCGCTCGTGATATCGAGGCAAGTATCTTGTCCATACGTTTCATGTTTCGTTGGCGTAATTAATGATAAATGATTTTATGCGAAACCCAATGTTTAATGAATGTAAAAAGGGATCAATATGTTCTCAATAAATGTTGTCTTTCAACGATAATTCGTGTACTTCGTGAATATATGTGTTCTCGGGATATGTGTGTTGGTTTTGTATGTTGAAAAGATGCTATGATCACTTTGAGTGAGTTTAATAGACCGTAATCCTTTGCCAGGGACTACGTAATGCTATGTGTACTTCTTCGGTAAGAACGTATGGTGTGTGATATTAGTTGTTACTCATTTGAAAGGAGGTTGGGATGTTTAAGTGTTGCTTGACTTGATGTTCTGCTCATTGTTATGTGATCGTTGATAGTGATGTGCCTCCGGGTAGGATTGTTGAATCTCCGGGATCCATACTTGCTAGTATGGGTCGGGCGTGACCGTAGGGTTATCCAATCCGGGTATGTCTTGCGGGGACTCCGAGGTTCGTGGCTTGTTAGCCCGATGCCGGGATAACTTATGGTTGTGGTTTGGAATGGTTCCGTGACTGTTGTCACGAGGACATGTGATTTGGTATGGTTTCCTATTGGGTTATTCACTCGGGTATGTTCTACGGGAGCATCTGAGGTTCGTGGCTTGTTAGCACGGGACGCGAATAATCCTTAGGAACATGTGTTATGTGATTCGGGTCGTGGACCCTGTGGCTTATGATTTAGGTCTTGGACCCCGTGTGTTGTGAATTGGGTTGTGAAACCGCATTTTATTATTGGAATCGTATTTTGGGAAGACGATTTTGGGCCGTGTCCCCAAGTGTTTTCGAAAGACTTGAGAATTCATTAATTCCAAATGTTTTCAAACTCCCGAGATCGTAAAATATTTTGTATGAGATACATGGTTCTATTCCTACCTTTTATAAATCAAAATGTTTTGATTAAGTGAACTATCTAGGGAAATATATTCAAGATTATTATATTCTTGAAGCACGTTGTCTATGGCTTGTACTTCTGTTTTATACTTGCACTAGCAATACAGTGGAGTTTTGCTAACCCCCGAGTATTCGGGGGGTGGATGTCTGTATTGCGTCCAGGTACTTGCAGGTAGCTGGGGAGCGAATCACAGGATCGATATGAAGGATGATGGGAGATGAAGATACAAGTCACGTGAAGACCAATTGTAGAGTATTTGGTAGAGTCGTGTTGGTTGTCCCTCCGATGTGTTGTTACCCCGATTTATGGGAGTGTTATTATATTTCAGCCCCTGCGTGGGAATGAGCTTTGGGAAAGAATCTTGTACGTAATGTTGGGTGTGTTGTGACAAAAGGCCAAATCGGTCTAATGGTCCTTTATGTAGCCATGTTGGTATGTGAAGTGATGCATTGTTTTGTATTTAGCCTAGTAGATCCTCGCGGAGAGGGTCTGCGGCGCTGTAATATTCCCGAGTGGTTTGGGGGTGTTACAACACCAACCCATCTAATGGATGATTCGATCTTCTTTTTCCCCTTGTTCACTCCCCTCAACCTATACGGTTTCTATGGTTCGTGAACAAGTTAAGTTTATACCATCGACGCAAATCAGTTTCACAATTGAATCTTATCCGACAACCTATCAGGTTTCTAGGGATAAAATTTGCTCCAACCGAAGGCATCTAATGCGCTCCCTGTAATTTATCCGTCCTCCCCGAACGACTACCCCGATAACTCGGAAGCATAGCACATCCGGTTTGGATTTCAATTTCCCGAAAACTCGGTGGAGGGAAGGAAAACCTTGAAACCTTATAAACTTAATAATTTGTTGTGGGAGAATTTTCGCGATTAACGTTACACTTTGCACATTAATCATTTTAGCGCGTTTGTTGCATTCATACAATATGAAACAACCATTCGCAACCTAGTTGCTACCAACATGTGGTTCATGGACCGTTCCTAGAAAACAAAAACTCCGTAATCTAATTACAAGTCTTCGTCTTGAATCTTCGTCTTCTCGAAATGGATCTTCCTCCGGTCTTCGTCATTACATATAAATTTTACATTGAAAATTGCATCCTAGATACAAATATTTCTAGTAAAATAAATAGGCTCAAAACGGCCTTTACAACCCAATCGAATAAAACGAACGATTCAAACTAAGTCCATGAACCACATCCTCATTCATAAAACATTCATCCAATAAATACTCAATAAATGAATAGCGAGAAGATTACATATGATCCAATCAATAATCAACAATAAATAGAATTGATCCAATCAATTCAACAATAATCGACAATTTAATTTTCGTCCGTAGTGTACCCTTAAAATATTTTCTTTGAATTGTCCCTCATCAAAAATTCCAAATTAATGATTTTAATACAGGAAAATTCAATAATCGAAAATATACTGAAAAATGAGACCCAGTGCCCGACAACCAGAAAGCGCCAAAGAAGACTGTGCACTCGACTGGCCTACAGGCCACGCCCGGCCCAGACAGAAAGGGGGCCGGCCATGCCCGGACACGCCGTAGATACAGACGTACCCACGGATACGGCAAGTGATCGGCCGGCTCTAGCGAGCACTCGGCTCGATACAGAACGCGCCGGCACTCGCTTACAAGCAAGCGTTCGGCGATCCAGCGAGCACTCGGCTCGACATAAAGAACGCGCCACGGACTCGGCAGAATACAGCAAGCGTCCGGCCGGATCCAGCGAGCACTCGGCTCGATACAGCAACGCGCTCGGCCGGACTCGGCAGAATACAACAAGCATCCGGCCGGATCCAGCGAGCACTCGACTCGATACAACAACGCTCTCGGCCGGACTCGGCAGAATACAGCAAGCGTCCGGCCGGATCCAGCGAGCACTCGGCTCGATACAGCAACGCGCTCGGCCGGACTCGGCAGAATACAGCAAGCGTCCGGCCACGGGCCGGACGTGCTCGGCTATACTCGGCAGCTGTATGGAAAATCGTCCAACGATTCGATACAACTCGTTTTCGGGCAGATATCTAAAATCCTGTTATTCCTGATCTGAATATTATTAATATAAATCATATTTCCAAGAAAAACTTGATTTATACCATAACATAAAATCACGGAAAAACGACACTACGACGAACAATAATATATCTACGATTATCAAAGTGATTCTAAATCACAAAATAAGCATTCCAAATGCTAAATATCGTATATATAATCGCAAGACCTCGCTCCGATACCACTGTTATGATTCGGTGCCTAAAACAAAGGCCCAGTGGAAGCGGTAAAACGAAAATTAATTCGATCCGAATCCCTCGAGGATCGATCGAGCTACGCATATACGAATATAAAAAAAAAGGAAGATTCGAAATCATACCCTTGTCATCCGTTGATTATATGGATTTCCTTCTCTTGAGCTATTCCCCAAACGATCCAAAATGCTCCAAGCCCTTGGATGATCCAACGCCGAAGAAACCGCGTCTCTACTTGTCACGCGTCGGAGAAACGAACGGAATGACAACACTCGATTAACCTCTAAGGTTACGGCTAGAATCAAGTGATGAAAACTTTAATTATAACACTCTAAGTGTTTAAATATATATCTCTCAATATTATCTCTTGATGTTTCTCTAAGAACAAATCAAGATGGAAAAAGGAAGAAAAGTGAAGACTATAAAAGGCAACTCTTTTTCTCTCACTACCTCCAGCTATTCACGTATAGAATGGGGTTAGGAATAGGGAGCAAGTCTTCCTTTTATTCTTCCAACCTTATCTCCTCAAATCATCTTTACCATATAATAAGAGATACCATATCTCTTAAAGTCATTTGTCTTCCATTATAAAATAGAGACAAAGACCAAGAGGGGTTAGGTGAAAGGGGGGTGGCAGCCATCTAGAAGGGGAATATGAGTTTGGTCCGTTTCGGACTCCCGTGAGTCTAAACAGATATACTTTGATTCCGTTCCGATGTATTTATATTAATTAATTAATCCAATTAATTAATCATATCAAATACATAACAACATAATTAATTTCTCCAAGAAATAATTATATTTATGAATTAAATTAATCACCCAGTAATTTATTTAATTCATTTAGCCGTAAATTAATTTATCCAATAAATCAATTTAGACATCCAATGTCCCAATTAATTAGATATCCAATATCTAATATTCATAATGAGAGAATAAGCTCGATTCATTCCGTCGTCAATCCTATTGTGCGACTCGGTAGGTTGGTCTCAGTCAGCAATGGGAGGAACCAAAGAGTAGTAGCACCACCTAGCCAGCCTGGCGGCCTACAGTGTACCCCAACTGAGAACGAATGATTGGGATCATTCAAGAACCATTCTGTCGTGAATACCAGTATACGTATAAACTTTTCTTTCAAATGTCCCGATCAACTTATAGGGTCATGGTCAGTCAAACCCTAACTGTACTTGACGATATGTATGTGTTAATGCAAATCGAGATCATCGAGCTCTCGTGTATCTAATACAACTAGCTCCAATGCTTTGTCCAAAGACTTATGATCTCATCTGCCAATAACCGCATAGGACAATTAACCCGCTCACTAACGGGAGAAAGAATTCTATCTTGGTATTCAGTAGGACCTGCTACTTGCCCGTCAAGATGCACGTCGAGGTTGACCCCCGCCTCCCAGTTTATAGGGTCGAACTACTCTAATGAAAATCTTGACGTCACAAGCACATCCCTACTGAATCCTCAAGTCGAAGGTTCACGAATACCTATCACAACCTTTCGATTCCGTCATTGACTGTCCCGTAGTGAAATCCATGTGACGAGTCGAGGGTGAGTCGGTTCGAGTATACTAATCCAATTAGCATACCTATAACGTGTGCTCCCACTAACCATTAGCATTCTCCATGTCAAAGAACACGTCATACAAGTCTTCACATAAACTTAATGCCCAGTCAAGTTTTATCGACTTGCGAACGATTAAGTATTTGAGCTGTAAACCTTTCCAGTGCCGACCTTCTTATCCAATAAGGAGTCGAACATTTTGCTCTCAAATACATAGACTAGTTTCTATACGTATATTTATGAGTTAGGAACGCTAGTAACTACCAGTAAATAAAGAAACATTCATTGCCTTATATAAATGATTTACATAATTACAAGTACAATACCCTCACTCAACATCCTCTGAGTGGCATTCGAGGGCATATTCCTAACAGTTATTACTTGATCAGTTTATAATATTTAATGAATGATTTTCGTTTCATTCGTTCATAATTCGTATAGCAATGTTTATAATCGTAATCACTGGATATTTGGGATTATAAGCTGTATTCGAGTTTTGGGAATTAAATCATAATGTATATAATTTACATTTATTGTTGGTATGCTTGGTATCGAGGGTACATAGTGGTATAGACGAACATATGAATTATCTACCGTCCGTGACATTTTGGATCGTCGAATATTCAGAATAATTGTTGGTGATGGTTTAGTTATCAAGATTGCTCTTGAAGGACTCGGAGTAAGTACTTTAATCATTGTCGTCTTTTGTGTCGATCATGCTATGGTACATTCAGTAGTGGGGGCCACAAGAGGTTCCGCACTGTTGGAGTTTGCCACTGCGCATGAGTTGGTTATTGCTAACTCTATTTTTCATAAGAGAGCTGAGCACCTCATCACCTTCAGTAGTGGGGGCCAAAACACACAAATTGACTACCTTCTTTTGCGCAGTCGTGATGCTAGGGCATGCATGGACTGCAAGGTGTTTCGGAGCGAGGCATGTGCTTATCAACACCGGCTGCTGGCTATGGATTTATCCATGGGAGGTCGTGTTATTAGCAGGGCTAGAGAAGCTAGGCCTAGGATTTTCTGGAAGGATCTGAAGGGTGAGAAGGCGGCAATATTCAAGGAGTCCCTGACCCGCGAAGGAGGTTTTTTGCGGGGGGGCGATGCTAACCTTATGTGGACCAGTATGGCCAATGCTATTAGGAGGGTGGGCGAGAAGGTGGTAGGGGTTTCTTCGGGCAGGTCTAGTGGACCTAGGGAGGCATGGTGGTGGAATGAGGAGGTTCAAAAGAAGGTTAAGGCAAAACAAGCGCTATTTAAGGAGCTTTTGTCGGTTAGTGCTGGGGAGGAGAGAATCTTGAAGATTGTAGCGTACAAGGTGGCGAAAAGAGAGGCTAAGAAGGCAGTGGCTAAGGATAAAGGTGAGGCTTACGAGGATATGTACAAGCGCCTAGACAACAAAGAAGGAGCGAATGCTATTTTTAATCTAGCGAAAGCTAGGGAAAGAGCACGACCTGGGTCCCGTTAAGTTTATTAAGGATGATTTGGGACAAGTGTTAGTGAAATATGTGGCTATTCAGGAGAGGTGGAATAGGTATTTTTTCGAACTTTTCAATGAGGCTAGGGGTAGTGACTCGGTGGTGCAAGGAGTTAGTCTATCTTCTGCTTGTTCATTTAGTTCCTGTGAGAGCATCAGCAAGGAGGAAGTGAAGGGTATCCTAATGAAAATGGGGAGAGCTAAGGTTGTAGGCCCGGATCAGATCCTTATTGAGGTGTGGCTTTGTCTGGGGGAAGTCGGAGTTCAGTGGCTAGCAGAGCTGTTCAACATCCTCCTCAGAGGTTCTAAGATGCCGACGGAATGGAGGCATAGTATTGTGGTGCCATTTTTTAAGAACAAAGGCGATGCTCAGAGTTGTATTAACAATAGGGGTATTAAACTCCTCAGTCATACTATGAAACTTTGGGAAAGAGTGGTGGAATGTAGGGTTAGAAGAGAAGTTGAGATCTCATAGAACCAATTTGGCTTCATGCCCGGGAGGTCCACGACTGAGGCCATTCATCTCGTCAGACGCCTTATGGAGAAGTTTAGAGAGTGGCGTAAGTACCTCCATATGGTGTTCATAGATCTAGAAAAGGCTTATGATAGCATTCCGCGCGATGTTATTTGGAGGAGCCTAATAGAGAGGAGGGTGTCGTTACCGTTCGTTAGGGCAATCCAAGGCATGTACTCCCAAGATAGGACGTGCGTAAGGACCCCAGTTGGTGACACCCAGTATTTTCCGGTTGAGATAGGGCTACACCAGGGGTCAGCGCTTAGCCCTCTTCTCTTCGCTCTAATCCTTGACGTCATTTCGCGGGGGATACAAGATGGCGTCCTGTGATGCATGCTTTTTGCTGACGATATTGTGTTAGTGGCGGAGTCGAGGAGGGAGGTGAACTCGAAGTTGGAGCTATGGAGATCTAAGTTAGAATCCCAATACTTGCGTGTGAGCCGGTCTAAGACCAAGTATCTCTGGTGTAACTTTAGTGGTGAGGCCAACGGGGAAGATGTAGAGGTTATGATTGCGTATGAGATCGTACCCCATACGGATAAGTTCAAGTATTTAGGTTCGATCAGTCAGAAGGAAGGTGAGTGTGAAGATGATGTCACTCATCGCATCAAGATAGGGTGGCTAAGGTGGAGAGCAGCGACAGGGGCCCTGTGCGACAAGAAAGTCCCTCTAAAGTTGAAGGGTAAATTCTATAGTGTGGCAATCCGACCTGCAATGTTGTATGGCTCCGAATATTGGGCGATGAAGAAGTCGCTTGAGATAAAGTTGGAAGTGGCTGAAATGAGAATGTTACATTTGTCATGTGGTCGCATAATGTTAGATAGAATCACGAATGGGGTTTTCAGGAACACGCTGGAAGTGGCGCCCGTTTCAGTGAAAGTTAGGGAAGGGAGATTGAGATGGTTTGGCCACGTCCGCAGGAGGCATCTGCTCCGGTGAGGAGGGTCGAGAGTTTATTGGTTGTCGGGGAGAGGAGGAGAGGCAGACCGAGGAGGACGTGGGAGGAGCAGCTGAGATTAGATTTGAAGGCCTTAAACCTTTCCGAGACCATGACTGTTGATAGGTGCGCTTGGAGGTGCCAGATCAGAGTTGTGGATTCTTTTGTAGGGAGCGGTGCTGTAGTTGAGAGCCTCAGGGTTAGGTTGTCTCGGTTAGCTTTGACCTAGAGCATTGTATTGTTTTACTTTTATTGTTTATTTTATCCTATTGTCTTTGCGAATGATGTATTTTTTACAGGGAGCTATGCGTTGAGCCAACCTCTCTTCTGTTAGAGCAACGTTCATCGGGAGTGAAGTAGCCAAATTCCGCTTAGGTAAGTCCCATGTGTATTAAGCCATGGGCTCAGGTATGGTATCGAGCTTTTTAGAATCATTTTTTTATCACTTAATATTCTGCTGTGCACTAAGCTGGGGGTCTTCACGGAAACAGCCTCCCTACCGTAATAAGTAGGGGCATGGTCTGCATACATCTTACCCTCCCCAGACCCTGCTCTGAGAAGGATATACTGGGTATGTTTGGTTTGGTTTGGTTTATGTTATGGTACATTCACGTATCGTTGTTGTCATGCATTTGTGCATTGTTGTTGTCGTACATTATGTACTGTTGTTTTGTGCAGTTGTGCATTGTTGTCATTGTAATACCCGGTTGTAATTCAGTCATTATCATTCAGTATTTATCATTCACTAATTGTCACTCAGTAATTTTCACTCATTAATGATCATTCATCGCTCATATTCAATCATTGTACTCACCGTTCAGAGTAATTGTATCGTATATCAATCGTCATTCATCATCAATCTAGTTGGAGAATCGTGCCGTGTTTATCATCGTTGTCATATTCATAGTGTGCTGTGTGTGAGGAGTAGCGCACGCTACGTACTCTCTTTAGCGTGCGCTAATTGAGTACGGGTAGAGCACGCTACCTCTCAACACTAGCGCACGATAGTGCAGTTCAAGCAGGCAGTCCAAAAGGCACTGGACTACAGCTGGCTTGTAAGTAGCGCATGCTACGAATGGTAAGTAGCGCGCGCTACTAGGTAGGAGTAGCGCACGCTATGTAGTCGGTGTAGCGTGCGCTAATGTCCGATCAGGCAGAGTCCAGTGGCTACTGGACTGATTAGGAATAATTTCTAGCGCACGGTACAAGTGGTTATTAGCGAACGCTAACTAGGGTTAGTAGCGCACGCTGAATCTTGTGTGTAGCGCGCGCTACCGCGAACAGATCATAGAACAGGAGGTTCTGGACTCCAGTAATGGGCATTAAATAATTCGTTAGTGCACGCTAACCATTTGTGTTAACGCACGCTAATTACATGGTTGTAGCGTACGATACAAAAGGTACGTAGTGCACGCTACCGATAAGGACAGAGGGTACTGGACTACCCCAGTATACCCGTTAGCGCACGCTAAGAACAGGATCTAGCGCGCGCTAAACTCGGATTATTATAAATTGGACACTGTAGTCCAGATTCATTATTTGTCACTTCTTTTCATTCCTTCATCGGTTTTGGGCGATTTGGAGCTTCTTGAGTAGTGTTCTTCAAGGCGAAATCAGTTATCAACATTTCCAAGCATATAATCCGGAGTAATCATCTTTTCATCATCTTCAAACATCATAATCAAGGTAATAATCTCTTGGATCTAGAATTTCAGATTTTTGGGTTTTCCTTCCGATTTCCTCGTGTAAGCTTGGATTGTTGTTGGAATATGTTAGATATGGGTTATCTACCTTGGATAAATGTATTCGTACAGATTTAATAATATATATTTCGGATTTCATGTATTGTTGGGGGTTTGATTCAAGAACACCTTGGGGTTGACTTTGATATTTTGGGGGTTTTCGATCAGATATTGTCGTTAACTCGTTTTGTGGATTCCTATGGGATTATTGATATCATTGGAGGTGTTTTGTCGGTTTGAAATACTCATTTTGGAGTTGGTTTCAATATATTTGGGATTGGATATTATCGAAGAATATATGTTTGCTAAGTGTTTGTTTTAATGCCTCAATGAGTTCGGATATTGTTGTATCGACCTTTGAGTTAATCGTAATTCATGCTTGATAAGTATATTGAGCGGATTATTGGTAATTGTGTCATTCAAGGTTGTTCGAGCGACCGACATCTCGTTTTAGGACTTTGTTCGAGGAAGGACATTCCGACACCGGTATTGTGTAAGTAAATTCTTTCTCGGTTAAAAGGATATTCAATTCCTTATGTTGTTGTTCATTCATACATGTAATTCACTCATAATATATCGTTCATGTCGAGATTTGTAATTATCAACTCATCATGTAACTCATGAGGAACGACGGTTCCAAAATCATTTCATTGAAGCTATCACTCGTTGTATCATTATTTCATCTCGGTGAGTCGTTCTTGATCCTTATTGGATTCTATTCACTACTCCTCATCTTAGTCATTTTGTTCCGGTGATCTTCTGGAATTATATTGCATGGCCAGTTGGCGCATGTATGGAATTTTAGTCGGGCACACTCCGGTCATGTGTATATGCGGGACTCCGGACACATTGGACTGTGTGCATGGTAATATGCATACGCGGGGCTCCAGACACATTTAACCGTGAGACGAATTAGTCCAATAGCGGGTGTATGTGCGGGACTCTAGACACTCGGCTATTTGTGCTATTACTCAGTTCGCTCAGGCGTATGTTGATGCTCATCATTCAACTTAATTCATTAATTCATTCATGTGATTGTTGTATATTATTCAACTCTTAAGGATTGTTATTCTGTGTAACTGACCCCGTTGGGGGATATTGTTTTCAGGTCATGGCAAGGCTAAGGCACGGGAAGAGAACGTTGACGGCGAGGAGTCCCAGTGATACTAGTAGGGGGCCCCAGTCCTTACAGTCTTCATGTTTTCTTCATTTGTATTCCGCTGCAGACTTCCACTTTAAATACTCATTTTAACTGGTGTTGTATATTTTATCTTCATATAAAATATACATGTATTCTGTTTTTATCCTGGGTGTGTTGTACTTGAAACTCCCCATCGGAGTAATTATTGATATACTGTGGTTTGGTACTACAACTATATCACTTAATTCATTAATTTTCATTCGCCTAGTGGGTCCGAGTTGGGGGTCCACGGCACTATAATATTCGCCTAGTTTGGGGTGTCACAGAGTTGGTATCGGAGCGTGGTTTTGAATACTACCTTCCGAGTCATGTCTCATTGAAATCATCGTTCATCAGACTAGTATCATTAGACTTTCGTGTCACGTGTGACCCGTGCAAGAGCCGAGCCCCTCAGACCAAAGAACAGTAAGATTTTCATCATTTTCATTTGGGATCATGTCGATCATGTTGACTCATTAATCACTCAGTTCATTTCACTGTTCAGTTTTTGACCTTGAGCAACGTATCATTAACCTTATTAACTTGTTCAAGATAATCATTTCAAGGATTTCAACAGATAATCTCGTCACATCAGTTGATCATTCATGTAATCATTGTGTTTGGGCGCGTGTGCTCATTTTCAGCGTTTCATAACGAAATCATAATTTGATATTCATGCGAGATATATAATCATCTTGTGACTTTCCCACATCAGAATGGAAAGAGCTGGCAGAGGACGCGGGGGAAGAGGCCTCAGTGCGGGCCGAACCCCGAGAACTCGTGTGAATACGCATGCGAACGCGAGGAATAATTCTAATTCATCGAGCAGCGACGCCGCCACTCATTCTCCTGGAAATGATCATTCACTGTCAGGGAGTCGTACTCAGGACACAGCTCATTCAGAGGGTGTTCGGGTTGACCCACTCGCTTTTATGCAGGGCATGATGGCCCAAATGACTCAAATGGCACGCCTCATGGAGACGATGCAGAACTCAGCTACTCTAAATCAACAGGCTCCTCCGCCGCCACCTCAGGGGCAGGAGAGGGGTGTGAGCAGTATTATTGGCGACATCTCTCGCCATAGACCACCTACTTTTGAGGGCTCATCTGAGCCGGCGGATATTCTTCATTGGCTTGAGAATTTCGAGAAGTTATTTGCTATGGTGGATTGCCCCGAAGGGCATAAAGTTTCAGTTGCGGCTTACTATCTGGGTAAGAGTGCTCATTCGTGGTGGTTATCGTTGAAGCCCACCGACAGATCATGTACTTGGGATCAATTCAAGACTCTCATGATGGATAGGTATTATCCGGCCCCACTCAGAGAGGCCAAGTTATCGGAATTACTCACTCCCGACCTCTCAGCCGACGATGATGTTCTCGCCATTGCCGAGAAATTTCAGGAGCTTCTCCCTTTCGCCTTGTCTATTATTCACTCTGAGGCAGACAAGATTAAGTATTTCAGCAAGAGGTTGAAGCCTCGTATGCGGATGCAGTTGCTTAATCACAATTGCACCAATCTGGCCGAATTCATCGAGAAAGCTCTTACTTATGAGCTTACTACTAAAGAGATTGCTAAGAATCAAACTCCATCATCTGGCAACAAGTCAAAGAATCGGAATCAGCCTGAAGGCAGTCAGGCAACTTTCAAGAAGCCTCGAACGGGCTCTACTTTCACTGAGCGACCTCCTATGGCGCCCAGACCCGCGGAATATCAGTCACGAGTGGCCAGTTCAGCCATTACCTATTTCAACTATAGAGAACAGGGTCATTACAGCACGAAGTGTTTGAGGCAAACCGTCACGTGCAATAACTGTGGAATGGCGGGGCATAGGGCCCGTTTTTGCTGAAAGGACTCCAAACCTAATCCGGCGTCATCTCAGGCCCCGAAATAGTCAGTGGTTCTGAATCAGGATACTCAGTCCGCATCGTTTAAGACGACGGGAGCTAACAAAGGCGGGGCCCACAGGTATCAGATGGGAGCATCCGGTTCCGGGGATGGCAAGCCCCGAATTTATGAGATGAAGAGAGCTGATGATCCGGAACCCCGAATGATCTCAAGTACACTCGAAATTCTATCTCAACCTGTGTGTACCCTTTTTGATACTGGTGCATCACATTCATTCATTTCCGAGTCCTGTTTGAGTAGACTACGTCTGGATAGTGCTACTAGTTGTGAGCCTTATGTCATTGGTCTACCTGATGGTAGAAGAATTATCGGGAATAGTGAGATTAAGGATTGTCCGATTCAGTTTCATGACCGTGATTGGTTAGCAAACCTAATCGTGGTAGATTTACTGAGAGACGATGTCATCTTAGGTATTGATTGGATGGATCGTCATGATGCCACCATTAGTGTCCATAAGCATATGGTCACTATCATTTCAGACGAGTTACCAGGTTTGCCTCCACAGAGAGATGTGTAATTCATGATTGAGTTGGAGCCTGGTACGTCCCCAGTATCGAAGGCACCGTACCGAATGGCCCCGACCGAGATGCAGGAGTTGAAGAACCAATTAGAGGATTTGACCGAGAAGGGTTATATCCCGCCGAGTGCGTCCCCGTGGGGAGCACCTATTTTGTTTGTCAAGAAGAAGGATGGTTCGTTTCGCTTGTGTATTGATTATCGGGAATTGAACCAAGTGACGATCAAGAATAAATATCCTCTACCTCGTATTGATGATCTTTTGGATCAACTTTGGGGAGCTTCAGTATTTTCCAAGATCGACTTAAGATCTGGATATCATCAGCTGGGAATTCGAGAGTCGGATATCGCAAGGACAGCATTTCGAACACGCTATGGTCATTATGAGTTTGTGGTAATGCCGTTTGGGTTAACTAATGCACCTGCGGTGTTCATGGAATTAATGAATCGGGTCTTCATCGACTATTTGGATCAGTTCGTGGTTGTCTTTATTGATGGCATTCTAATTTATTCTCGTGACCGGGAGGAACACGAGTTTCACCTTCATCAGGTGCTCGACGTGTTGAGACGAGAGCAGCTTTATGGAAAGTTTTCCAAATATGAGTTCTGGATGTCCGAAGTGACATTTCTCGGACATGTAATTTCATCTGACGGAGTTCGTGTCGACCCTCAGGAGACAGGGGCGATCCGAGATTGGCAACCTCCGAAGAACGTTAAGGAAATCCGGAGTTTCCTCGGATTAGCTGGTTATTATCGGCGATTTGTGGAAGGATTTTCTAAAATTGCTCAACCCATGACGAACTTTTTACGGAAGGATAAGAAATATACGTGGTCCGACGCGTGTCAGCAGAGCTTTGAGGAACTCAAGAGCCGATTAATTTCAGCGCCTGTCCTTTCTTTACCGCAAGGGACGGAAGGATTTGTGGTTATAGTGATGCGTCCGGACAGGGTCTCGGATGCATACTAATGCAGAACGGGAAAGTTATTGCTTATGCTTCACGGCAATTGAGACCTTACGAGGTTAATTATCCAACCCACGACCTGGAGCTAGCAGCCGTGGTATTCGCATTGAAGATCTGGCGTCATTATTTTTATGGCGTTACCTGTCATATATTCACTGATCATAAGAGTTTAAAGTATATATTTACTCAGAAGGAGTTAAATATGCGACAAAGACGGTGGTTGGAACTAATCAAAGATTATGATATTGAGATACTTTACCACCCGGGCAAGGCGAACGTTGTCGCTGACACCTTGAGTCGTAAGTCCGTTCAGGAGCAGATGCTTGCTCGATTAACAGTTCAGAAGGAACTTCAGCAGGAATTTCTGAGACCCGAGATCGAGTGCAGTTCTGGCACAGTACAAGGGCAACTTTGTACATTAGAGATTTCATCGCCACTTGAGGAGGCGAACAGGGAGAATCAGGGTTTGGACCCATTTTTGTTACGCATTCGAGATGATGTGACTCAGGGGAAAGCCCTTGGATTTGTGGTCCACGAGGATAGACTTTTGCGATTTAAGAATCGGTTGTGCGTACTGGCGAATGACGAGTTGAAAAACTCGATTTTGAGAGAAGCTCATGCTACCCCTTATTCCGTTCATCCATGGTCTAGCAAGATGAACAAAGACTTGAAACAAAATTACTGATGGAGTAATATGAAGCGAGAAGTCGCGGAATTTGTTTCAAGATGTTTAACCTGTCAGCAAGTCAAGATAGAACATCAGCGACCGGCGGGTATGCTGAAATCGCTCCCTATTCCAGAGTGGAAGTGGGAAGATATTTCGATGGACTTCATCACGAGTTTGTCGACGAGTCGTCGTGGCATGAATACAATTTAGGTAATTGTGGACCGCTTAACTAAATCAGCTCATTTCCTTGAGATTAAGGATACGTGGTGTCCCGAGAGACTTTCCCAGTTGTTCATCAAAGATATAGTGAGATTACACGGTACTCCTAAGAGTATCGTTTCCGATCGTGACGGACGATTCGTGTCCCATTTTTGGAAATCAGTTCATCGTGCTATGGGAACTCAGCTTAATCTCAGCACAGCTTTTCATCCTCAGTCCGACGGACAATCAGAGAGGACTATTCAGACTTTGGAGGACATGTTGAAGGCATGTGTTCTCGATTGGAAAGATGATTGGGAAGCCCACTAGCGTTGATAGAGTTCACGTACAACAATAGTTGGCATGCTTCCATTAAGATGGCACCTTAGGAGGCCTTGTACGATTGTCGTTGTCGATCTCCTTTATATTGGGATGACTTATCAGAATCAATCGGCACCGAGCCCGACATGCTTATAGCCGCCCGTGAGAAGGTAGCTTTGATCAGGAGTCGTTTGTTGACCGCCCAGAGTCGGCAGAAATCATATGCAGATAATCATCATCGACCGTTAGAGTTCGAGACGGGTGACTATGTTTTGGTCAAGGTATCCCCGAGTCGAGGTGTCTTCCTTTTTGGGAAGAGGGGAAAGTTGAGTACGAGATTCATTGGACCATTTGAGATTTTGGATCGAGTAGGCAAGTTAGCTTATCGATTGGCCTTACCTCCGGCGTTGAGCCGAATTCATAATATGTTTCACGTATCTCAGTTACGGAAGTATGTTGCCGACCCGAGTCACATACTTCAGTTCGACGAAATCGAGATCGCTGATGATCATTCGTATGAGGAGCGTCCTATACGAGTCTTAGAGCGGCGAATCAAACAGTTGAGGAACAAGACGATTCCTTTGGTTAAAATTCAGTGGTCTAGACATGGAGTCGAAGAGGCTACTTGGGAAACCGAGGATAGTATGCGGGTGAGTTATCCCGAGTTGTTTGACCCTTAGTTTCAGGGACGAAACTCTTTTAAGGGGGGGTGTATGTAATACCCTGTTGTAATTCAGTCATTATCATTCAGTAATTTTCACTCATTAATGATCATTCATCGCTCATATTCAATCATTGTATTCACCGTTCAGAGTAATTGTATCGTATAACAATCGTCATTCATCATCAATCTAGTTGAAGAATCGTTCAGTGTTTATCATCGTTGTCATCTTCATAGTGTGTTATGTGTGAGGAGTAGCGCACGCTACATACTCTCTTTAGCATGCACTAATTGAGTACGGGTATCGCACGCTACCTCTCAACACTAGCGCACGCTAGTGCAGTTCAAGCAGGCAGTCCAGAAGGCACTAGACTGCAGTTGGGTTGTAAGTAGTGCACACTACGAATGGTAAGTAGCGCGCGCTAGTAGGTAGGAGTAGCGCACGGTATGCAGTCGATGTAGCGCGCGCTAAGATCGGATCAGGCAGAGTCCAGTGGCTACTGGACTAATTAGGAATAATTTCTAGCGCACGCTATAGGTGGTTATTAGCGTACACAAACTAGGGTCAGTAGCACACGCTGAATCTTGTGTGTAGCGCGCGCTACCGCGAACAGATCAAAGAACAGGAGGTTCTGGACTCCAGTACTGGGCATCAAATAATTTGTTAGCGCACGCTAACCATTTGTGTTAATGCACACTAATTACATGGTTGTAGCGCACGCTACAAAAGGTACGTAACACACGCTACCGATAAGGACAGGAGGTACTGGACTACCCCAGTATACCTGTTATCGCACGCTAAGAACAGGATCTAGCGCGCGCTAAACTGGGATTATTATAAATTGGACAGTGTAGTCCAGATTCGTCAGTTGTCACTTCTTTTCATTCCTTCATCGGTTTTGGGCGATTTGGAGCTTCTTGAGGAGTGTTTTTCGAGGTGAAATCAGTTATCAACATTTCCAAGAATATAATCCAGAGTAATCATCATTTCATCATCTTCAAACATCATAATCAAGGTAATAATCTCTTGGATCTAGAATTTCGGATTTTTGGGTTTTTCTTCCGATTTCTTCATGTAAGCTTGGATTGTTGTTGGAATATGTTAGATATGGGTTATCTACCTTGGATAAATGTATTCCTACGGATTTAATAACATATATTTCGGATTTCATGTATTGTTGGGAGTTTGATTCAAGAACACCTTGGGGTTGACTTTGATATTTTGGGGGTTTTCGATTATTTATTGTCGTTAACTCGTTTTGTGGATTCCTATGGGATTATTGATATCATTGGAGGTGTTCTGCCGGTTTGAAATACTCATTTTGGAGTTGGTTTCAATATATTTGGGATTGGATATTATCGAAGAATGTATGTTTGCTAAGTGTTTGTTTGAATGCCTCAATGAGTTCGGATATTGTTGTATTGACCTTTGAGTTAATCGTAATTCATGCTTGATACGTATATTGAGCGGATTATTGGTAATTGTGTCATTCAAGGTTATTCGAGCGACCGACATCTCGTTTTAGGACTTTGTTCGAGGAAGGACATTCCGACACCGGTATTGTGTAAGTAAATTCTTACCCGGTTAAAAGGATATTCAATTCCTTATGTTGTTGTTCATTCATACATGTAATTCACTCATAATATATCGTTCATGTCGAGATTTGTAATTATCAACTCATCATGTAACTCATGAGGAACGACGGTTCCAAAATCATTTCATTGAAGCTATCACTCGTTGTATCATTATTTCATCTCGGTGAGTCGTTCTTGATCCTTATCGGATTCTATTCACTACTCCTCATCTTAGTCATTTTGTTCCGGTGATCGTCCGGAATTATATTGCATGGCCAGTTGGCGCATGTGTGGAATTTTAGTCGGGCACACTCTGGTCATGTGTATATGCGGGACTCCGGATATATTGGACTGTGCGCATGGTAATGTGTATACGCGGGGCTCCAGACACATTTAACCGTGAGACTAATTAGGCCAATAGCGGTTGTATATGCGGGACACCGGACACTCGGCTATTTGTGCTATTACTCAGTTCACTTGGGCTTATATTGATGCTCATCATTCAACTTAATTCATTAATTCATTCATGTGATTGTTGTATATTGTTCAACTCTTGAGGATTGTTATTCTGTGTAACTGACCCCGTTGGGGGATGTTGTTTTCAGGTCATGGCAAGGCTAAGGCACGGGAAAAGAACGTTGACGGCCCAGTGATACTAGTAGGGGGCCCCAGTCCTTACAGTCTTCATGTTTTCTTCATTTGTATTCCGCTGCAGACTTCCACTTTAAATACTCATTTTAACTGGTGTTGTATATTTTATCTTCATATAAAATATACATGTATTCTGTTTTTATCCTTGGTGTGTTGTACTTGAAACTCCTCGTCGGCGTAATTAGTGATATACTGTGGTTCGGTACTACAACTATATCACTTAATTCATTAATTTTCATTCGCCTAGTGGGACCCAGTTGGGGGTCCACGGCACTGTAATATTCGCCTAGTTTGGGGTGTTACAGTCTTATGTCCACCATGCGTTGGCCCAACGGGATCAACATGGGATATCTATAGCTGTGTGTGTTGGATCGTTGGACAGATAATGCCACCATGCATTGGTCCGATGGGATCATCATGGGGATCTATAGTTGTGTGCGCTGGACCGTTGGATTACCATATGCGTTGTTGTTATTGTGCATATGTATATTATGGGTTTGCCATAAGTATATAGTGTTGTTATTGATGTGAGCATATTGACGTTGTAATATGAGTATACATTTGTAGGTCTTGTGTTAGGACCGTGTCCGTATGTTGTATTGATCTGATCTTGAATTAGATTGACGAGATTCGCTGTTGGGAAATCAAGAACCCTGTATCAAAACAGCCGGGATATTCAATCCCTGTATCGAACGGTATTTGATAAAGAGGTTTTGACATATATGCCAAACCGCATACAGTAAAAATGTAACGAAGCATTGAGGCATTATCCTGTATCGAAGACCTGCCTCGAATCAGCATATTGTGAAGCCCTTCAGTACAGCAAGAAGTCTTATAAAAGACCAAGTATGGAAACTGTCTCGAAACTCAAATACAGTTATCTTCCATACAGCTCACAACAGGACAAAGAAGGAATCTCCAGAAGTCAAGTCTCGTTGAATAAAGAAGTATTTAAATACTCAAGGATAAAGTATTTAAATACTGTCAGTCAACAGATCTTCAAAATCCCACTAAATCCGGATCGTGTCATAATCCCGTTGGAACGAAATCTCACTCAAACGGATACATCTCAACGGATACATATCTCAAAGACTATATATATCTTATGAAGGCATTGAAGATCAGTCACCAAAAACCTAAGCTATCGAAATCATTATCAGAGCAATACATATCTCCAAAGCTTACTGCAACTCAGATCAAAAGAGATATACAGTGCTCATCATTCTGAACAACACTTCATCAGCTGAAAGCTCTTAAAGTCAAAGTTGTTGTTCACCATCTGTTCTATACTTTGAACAAACAAACTGTGGACCGAACAATCTGTGCTTCTCCGAATCGTGTGTGAAGGATTTGCATTGAAGAAGACGAAGCTTCGTAATCGTGTGTGAAGAAGCAAGTCAAGCATTAGCTCAAAACCAACTGCGGAACGGTTGAAGCTAAGATCTTTATATCAACTGTGAACGATATATTGATTGTGTGTTGTTATAATTACGTAGTTGTGTACGTAGTAATTATAATAAACTTTTTACTCCTGTGTGGAGGACCAGTGGACGTAGAGGGGTTTACCTCGAACCACTTTAATTACTGTGTTATTTACATTCAGCTTTTACTGTTTTAATTACTGTGATTAATTAAGTATACTCTATACATTTAGTTGCTGAATCCACAGCAACCTACTGTATCCAAGACTTCCGCTATGCACTCAGATTTAAAATCCATACAGTTTGTTGTTTAAACTATTTCCCAAACTGTATCCAGTATACTTAGTGGCCTACAAGTGGTATCAGAGAGGTTGATTCTAAAAAGAATCAGTCGTATTTTTAACCGAATCAGATCCAAATCACTTATTTTCAAAACAGTCTCTTTCATTACTGTATAATCACATGGATACTTCTATGATTAACAAAGTTCCTATGTTCTCTATTAACGAATTTGACGACTGGAGAATTAGAATGGAGGCTCATCTTGCAGCAATGCACGAAGAGATGATTTTTGTTATACAGGATGGTCCTATCAAGATCATGAAGGTGAACACGGCCGCAAGGATTGAAGGCCAAGCCCATGCGGAGATGCTCGAGAAGGATCGCGAGCAATGGACCATGAGATGAAAGCGAGCAAACCTTGACAACGTAGCTAAGAACGCGTTATTTGTCACTCTTGACAAAGGCACGTTCTCGAAGGTAAAGAGCCGCAAAAGCCCAAAGAAATCAGGATAAACTCAAGTTGATTTGTGAGGGAACCGAGCTCTCAAAAGAAAACAAGATTTCAAAACCGACTCGGCAATTTGAATCTTTTGAAATGAAACCAACTGAGACACTTGAGGAACTTGACCTCAGATTCACTGGTATTGTCGGTGAACTTGAAGCGTTGGGCAAAATCTATACCCAAAAGGAGAAGAACTTAAAAATTTTTAGATCTCTCCCAGCCCGATGGGACATTAAGACCACAGCTATGCGTGTATCTTGTAATCTTAATGAAATATCTACTTTTGATCTCTTCTCTGACCTCAAAGCTTTTGAGTATGATATTGACAGAAGAGAGAAAGCTGAAGAATCTCCTTCAAAGGTCACATCTCTAGCCGCTGTATCGAACCGTCGACACAAAGATGCCCGGGCGTCGAAGCCTAGTCACAAGAATGCCGATAAGGACGACATCCTGTCCCAAGATGAAATGGCGCTTCTCATGCATAAATTCAAAAAGTTCATCAAACAGTCTGGAAAGACTCCCTATAGGCCCAAACCTGTCCATAAGGTAAGTACCGAAACATCATCTGGCGATGCTAACCTGTGTTATAATTGCAGGAAACCAGGGCATTATGCAAATAAATGTCCTCATCCCAAAGTCCAAAGATTGCCGGAGGCCGAGCAACAAGAGAGAGATGAAAGAAGACGTGCTTGGAAAGACAAGCTCAAGGCCCTAATTGGAGAATCAGAAGCCTCCCCCACACCATCCAAATCAGCAGAATGTCTTCAGGTGGTCACTGAAAGTGATTCATCTGATGATGAGTTCGATGATAAAGCATATATGTGCTTTATGGCCAAAGATGTTCCAGAAGGTGAAGACAGCGACGATGAGGTAAGTTCAACCTCAGCTATTCTGTCAAATGCATCTCATACTTTCGAAAACATGATGAATGAATTTAAAAACATTCAAAAGGCCCATGAGACTCTAAAAACTGAGAATATACAGCTTCAATTAACTAATTTAGAGCTGAAAGATGAAAATGACTTGCTGAAAATAAATTATGAAAATATGTCTCTTGATTGTGAAACCAGCAAGGTCGATTTTGAAAAACTCATGGAGAACAATCATCAACTTGCTCATGAACTAAGTGAGGCTAAAACTCACAACAAGAGCAAGACAAATGATTTGGTTCTACTACAAGCCAAAATCACAACTCTCGAAAAGCGAGAAACTGAACTTGAGACCACTCTGAAATCGTTCGAGAAATCGTCCAAAAGAATGGAAAAATTAGAGCCTTTGGGCAAAATGCTCATGATAAAAGTGGCTTAGGATATATCTCATGTTCAAACAAAGGGAAAACTAGTACAGTGTTCGTCAAGAGTGTGGAACACATTCCAGAGTCGGAAGAAATCCCTAGTCCCGTGAAGGAACCTGCTGTACCGAGAAAACCGAAGGCTGATATTTCGCCCCCGCAATCCTATTCCAGACAGCGGAATCATAAGCCGTTCCAACCTGTGAGGTGCACTCAACAGCATGCTCCCAGAGCATATCAACAGCGCCAACAGCCGTTCAGAAGGAAGGCTGTATCCAATCACCAAAGGCCCGCACGGCAAGATTATCGATCTGACATGCCGAGGTATTGATACAGGAGCCCCGTTATCCTCGAGACACAGATCTTTGGTTCGGTATCAACAACAAAGATTGGGAATCCAACTAGAGACCCGAAGGCAAGTCGTTAGGCCTAAGAAAATGGCTCCACCTCCAAGACGGCACTTTCATCGGATTAATAATAATAACCCTGAATTTTTCATGCATAATAATTATCATGGTTATAACAACTACGGATATGCCCCCCGTAGATATCAAAACACTGTACCGAGTATGTCCTACAGTAAACCAATTGCTGCCAAGAAAACTTGGGTACCAAGAGGAACTAACAATCATGGACCCAAAAATCAAAGGGGACCTAAATCTACTTAAACTCTTTGTTACAGGACATTCTAGAGGAGGATACCTGGTACTTTGATAGTGGATGCTCTCGGCACATGACTGGAGATAGGAGCAAGCTATCAGATTTTGTAGAAGGTCGCGGTCCAAAAGTTCGCTTCGGTGATAAATCTAAAGGAAGAACAAGAGGGAAAGCAAACCTACTTGTCGGGAAATTCAAAGTCACCGATGTTGCATATGTTGAAGGCTTACAGTATAATCTACTTAGTATTAGCCAGTTCTGTCATAAACAGTTCTCGGTGAAGTTCTATATAGATCGCTGTAGAGTCAAGAACATCCAAACCAAGGATGTTGTGCTTACAGGAAGCAGATCAGGTAATATGTATATTGCTGACTGGAAGCCTATGGGCTCCTCAATTCTATGCTTTGTTGCCAAAGGCACTGCATATCTTAGCTGGTTATGGCACAAGAGGATGTCTCACGTCAACTTCAAGATAATCAACAAACTCTCAAGACAGGGAATGGTTAGAGGTTTGCCAAATATGTCATTCAAGAAGGACAGCGTCTGCGGACCATGTCAGAAAGGCAAACAAATCAAGTCAACCCTGAAGAGCAAATCCTACCTTTCAACCCAAAGAGTGTTGGAAATGCTACACATGGATCTCTACGGTCCTGTAGACCCAGTAAGTTTGGGAGGTAAAAAATACTGCATGGTTGTTGTTGATAATTATTCCAGGTATGCTTGGACGATCTTTCTTAGCAAGAAGAAGGAAACAACATCAAAGCTGCCCGAGCTCCTGAGAAAGTTGCAAAATGAAAAGGCATCGAGTATCAAGTGCATTCGTTCCGACAGAGGTACAGAATTTACTAACCGCTTTATAGAGCAATACTGTTCGGAGAATGGAATACAGCACGAATACTCAGCTGCCCGTACACCTCAACAAAATGATGTTGCCGAGCGAAAGAATAGGACGTTGAAAGAAGCAACAAGGACAATGATTGCCGCAAGCAAATTGCCACAGCGTTTCTGGGGTGAAGCAACCAATACAGCATGCTACACTCAAAACCGCTGTATCGTCAACAAGCACCACAACAAAACAGCATATGAGGTATGGAACAACAAAACTCCGTTAGTTTCGTATTTCCACATTTTTGGATGCAGGTGTTATGTATTGAATAATGGGAAAGACCAACTTAGAACCTTTGATGAGAAATCAGATGAAGGAATATTCGTAGGATACTCCCCCGTCAGCAAAGCTTTCAGAATCTTTAGTAAAAAGAAGCTGACGATCGAGGAATCAGTTCATGTAGTGTTTGACGAACCACACATTGACCCTACAGGAGTAGATGATATCACTCAGAACATTCACCATCTATCTATCTTGGATCCTCCAACTCCCATAGAACCTGTAGTTGATTTAGAAATCAACCCCGCAGCTGTAAGAATCGATGTGGATGAAGCCGACCTGCATAAGCCAAGCTGTATCCACAGAATCTTTCGATACAGTACGGGATCCTGAATTAGAACCCGACCGAAGATGGTTGAGAGATCACCCGCAAGAGCTGATCATTGGAAACATAAATGTTGGTGTTTCTACTCGCAGGAGAATACAGAGTACACAAGTAAATGTACTTTGTGCACAAGAAGAATCTGATGCTGAGATATCACAGTATCCTGAATGGAAATCTCAATCCGAGCTTAGAAGACTCAATATGTGCACTATTGTTGTATTCTTAGCCCAGTCGGAACCTGTTTCGACCATAGACGCTCTTAATAATTCTCATTGGATAACATCTATGGAAGAAGAGCTTAACGGTTTCGAAAGAAACAATGTATGGTATCTTGTACCCAGACCAACACATCAATCGGTTATAGGAACCAAATGGGTATTTCGACAGAAAAAGGATCGAAATGGACTTATCATAAGGAATAAATCCAGACTAGTCGCACAAGGCTATAGTCACGAAGAAGGCATAGACTATGATGAAACCTTTGCTCCTGTAGCGAGACTAGAAGCCATCAGGATATTTCTTGCCTTTGCCGCCCATAAGAGTTTTATTGTATACCAAATGGACGTCAAAAGTGCTTTCCTGAATGGAGATCTTGCAGAAGAAGTTTATGTTGAACAACCACCAGGGTTTGCCAACACAGACGGTATCGATCTAGTTTACAAGCTAAGGAAAGCGCTGTATGGACTTAAACAAGCCCCTAGAGCCTGGTACGAAACTCTGTCCCAGTATCTAACCAACAACGGATTTGAGAAAGGTGTTGTGGACAAAACCTTGTTCAAGATACACGAAGGTGATGACCTTCTAATGGTGCAAATCTATGTGGATGATATTATTTTTGGTTCAACTAACCTTGCTCTATGTCAAAGGTTCTCTCATCTCATGCAAAGTAAATTTGAAATGAGTATGATGGGGGAACTTAGTTATTTTCTAGGTTTGCAGGTAAAGCAGATGCCTACAGGTATTTTCATCAACCAATAAAAATACAGCAAGGAGCTTCTCAACAAATTTGGAATGAACACTTCCAAATCCTCGCCAACCCCCATGAGCACTTCCGTGCAAATTAGTACTGATGAAGCCGGAAAGCCGTTTGACCAATCACTCTATAGGAAGCTCATTGGTTCGCTCCGTACCACCTACTAAGCAGGCCCGATATCCAGTTTGCTGTTGGGGTGTGTGCAAGATATCAAGTTGCACCTAAGGAATCACACTTCAATACAGCTAAACGAATCCTGAAGTACGTTAAAGGAACAGTCGACGCAGGACTTTGGTATCCTAAGGAAGGCGGATTCGACTTAGTTGGATACAGCGACTCGGATCTTGGAGGCTGCAAGCTAGATAGGAAGAGTACAAGTGGAACTTGTCACTTTCTTGGACCTAGACTCGTTTCTTGGTTCAGTAAGAAGCAATTGGATAATTATCTTTCCACGGGTGAATCAGAGTACTATGCTGCTGGTAGTTGCTGTATGCAGATCCTTTGGATGCAGCAACAGTTGTCAGACTATGGAATCGATGCCAGAGAGACTCCAATCATGTGTGATAGCACGAGTGCAATCGCAATCACGCACAATCCTGTCCTGCACTCGCGCACTAAGCATATCAACATGAAGCATCACTTCATAAGGAATCACGTCGAGAACAAAGATGTTCGCCTTGAAAAAGTTCATACAGACGTTCAGCTAGCTGACATCTTCACCAAGCCGCTCGACACAGCAAGATTCAACATGCTCAGACAAGAATTGGGAATGCTACAGCCAGACTCCCTGTAAGTAAATTACTGTTTTTACTCAACAATTTGAGGGGGAATGCTGTAAGACCCAAGAATACAGTATCCAACGTTAATTATCTGTACACTCAGAATCGTCAATATAGCACTGTAGCGAGCGAAGACATATGAATCCTACAGCTGACGTGTGCAATAATTAAGGAGGAATACTGTAGGACCCATGAATACAGCATTAATCCTTAAGTTGCTGCATGGAATTTAAAACCTATATGTACCTTTTTAAGGGGGAACGTATCGACGGAAACAAGACACATACTATAGGATTTCGATTCAGTATATATATAATATCATATTATTTCTTTTTAAAATGATTTTTGTCCACGTGCCCTGTTTTTATGTCAAACGTCATGTACATTAAATGCCTTACACGACATCTGGACAACTAAATCTCAAAAACCGCGATGTTTTAAATTGTTTATTGTTTCAAAACCGCCGTCTTAGGCATTTAGGGTGACACAAATGTCAGAAATGGGACCCGCTCATTTTTTTAAACATTTTAATAGATCAGCGTACAAGTTACACTCAGTCCATCTTAACCGTTGATTTCAAAAACCGGTTCCCATCCCTTAAAATCTGACCATTCGTACTCTGCAAAACCCTATTTCGCCGCCCAACTATAAAAGGACTGAATCTGCCATTAGAGACTCTTTACGCTTTCTGCAAATTCAAGAGTTCTCAAGCAAAAACAGCCTACATACTTTTCTGCATTTTACTGCATATTTCGATTATTTTCTTGCATTTTTTCTTAAGTAATCACCAAATGGCTGGACAACCTCTTCTCCTGCTCTGAAGAAGACTGCTAACATCATTGATGGCTGGATCTTTTCAAGATCTGTTATCATTGAGCGCATTCTGTCTGAAACCAACGACGCAAAACCCATGGAGTATATCATAACTCGACTTCGTCAACAAGGCCTTTATCGCTTTAGAAGTCAGACTGCTGATAAGTATGATGCACATCTGGTTGAGGAATTCTACCTCAACGCCGCCGTACGTTTTCTGTCATTGGCCCAAGGAGGTCATGTTGCCGACATCACCGCTACTATCCAGGATGTTGAGATCTGTATTAATAACGATCTACTCCAGAACATCTACAGGCTACCCGCTGATGGCCTGACTATGGAACAACTTGAGACATTCGGGTCTCAAGAGCTGATCACTAAATTTTATGAACTGTTCACAGGGTCCAAAGTTGTTGACATGGTTCAGACTATATGTCACAAGAAAAATTTTTGTCTCCCATATGTATATCTTCATGACTTTTGCTGCAGGATAATTGAGAATCGAACTGGTGCGTTCGAAATGTGTACCAACCTGAGGTTCAGGATGATGGTGGCTATTCTGACCTGTGAAAAGGTCAATTGGTGCTAAATAATCCTGAAACGCCTGCAAGAGGAGGTGTGCAAACCGGCCTCTCAGAAGAGATCTTTTGGTTTGATGTTAAACCATATCCTAACAAAATGCGGACTGTCGCAATCCGCCGATGCGAAGAAGAATAACCCCAGAATATACCTAGGAGGCGTCAAGCCTACTGCGTATAATCAAACCTCGATGGTCTGCAACCAGCCAAAAACTGGAAGTATGCCCATTTCCGCAGATCCACGAGATGAATCCTTGAAGTTCCAGGAAGTGGAATCTTCAAAGAAAAGAAAGAGATCTCACAGCAAGAAACCTTCTGCTGGTGAGAAGCCCAAGAAGAGACTTAGGAGGCTTTCGAAAGTCAAATCTGCCAAGCCCACCGAAGAAGTCTCCCCCGTGGCTCAACCCACTGACGAAGAACCCCAGGGCCCAACCCCTGTGGAAGGGGTGTCTCCTACTGTATCGACAGTAGATCCTGAGCCTTTGGCGGCTAGGACGGATAATGAGACATCTGCCAACGAACAAGAATTTAGCGAGTCAGCTGCCCATTTGGAGCCAACAACTACTTCTCCTCTGCGGGATCCCACACCCGTACAGGATCCATCTTCCTTCAGGGTACCATCCCCTGTAAGGAGTCCCACTTCCATACAGGATCCCATACCTGTACAGGAATCCCTCGCGACAGCGTCTCCAGACGTTGTACGTAGTCCCTCCCCCGACTCCATCATTAATAAGACCCTTATTTCTGTTCAAATTGAACAGGCTTACAAAAGATTTCTCACATGGAAAGGCTACAGGCTAGCTCCGTACGAAACATTGTATAACTGGAGCGATTGGAGCTAAGAAGAAAAATTTGTCTCATAAGTGACGGACTCAATGGAGATTGATGCCCTGATCTGATGGGAAAATGCTTTCTGCAAGGAGCTGATTGAAAGCCATCTGATGCAGAAATCTGACGCTAGAAGGAAAGGAAAGGACAAGTCAGAGGACTCTCCCACAAATCCAAAAGACGATGACCATGACTCAGACGACGACGACGATGCTTTTCAAGCAAGTCTGAGGATGAGTCGTGAAGAGGCTGAAGCTAGAGATGCCTCTCCACCCAAAGATGACGAAGGGCCATCAACCCAGAACAATCCCCCCTCGCCACAGCATGAGAACATTCCCGACGAAGAGGAATCAGTCCCTCCAGTCGAGGAAGTTGAAGCAATTTTGGAACAGGCACATGAGCCTGCTGCCACCGAAGAGGTCGTACCCGAAAGACAACAGGAGGATTCAGTCCCTCCTGTATCCATGTCTACTGAAGATAATTCGCAACAGGAAGCCACTCAACCCCCTGTCGCCGAACCAGAACCAGCTGCTCACGCCCCTTCAACCGTGGAATCCGAGGACGGTATCGAACCTGAGGATGTCCAACTTACTTCATGCCCAACCGTGAACGTGAGAAGGTTGAACAGCTCTGAAGACTTTGCTCAACCAGATTCTCCAATTTCTGCCGTTAGGAAAAAGCGCCTGCGCGCACTTGGTCTTCAAACTGTATTCATCCAGGATGCAGTGAATGCTCTGTCTTCCGTTGAGAAAGCATTAAATTAGATGCATACTTCTGCTGTGGAGGAGATGACCACTCTCCAACATGAAGTATCTCGTGTCGTCGAGGCATTGATTCTTCTGCCAGAAGTTTTCAAGCAAGCTTTGAAAATCATGGAAGACAGGCAGGAGCAACTCCTGAAGAAAGAAGCAACAAAAACACGAATAGCTGAAGCCAAGACCGCATGTGCCATGATTGAAAACAGCTCTCAACTGCGCGCCCACGACAAATACATTAAGGATATGTCGCAAACGCTTTCCTCCCTTGTGGAAAGAATGTCTAACATCGAGACAAAACAGGATGCTGCACTAGAAATCCTAAAAAGTCTTGATGAAGCCAAAAAGGGGGAAGATGCAAGAGAAGCTGCTAGGAGAATCAGGCTACAGCAAGAAAGGGAATTTGAGGCTGCTCAAGACAGCATCACTTCTGAGTTAAACAAGCTAGCCCCTCAATCCCAAAGTTTTAGGATTTCAGGCTCCCGACCTGAATTTCATGATCCAAATGTCCCTTGGCAAACTCTTATCCAGAGACCTTCTGAAATTCGTCTGCCGACCAACCGCAACCCTACTGCCGATGAAGTGAAGCAATGGAGGAAAAACGAACTGATGAGATACTTCGCAAAACTCGTCAGGGAATCCGCCATCTTCAAGATCTATAAAACTTTAGCGGAGGCCGCAGAGAAATTCACGAAGATGCTAGAAGACGGATAACTCCCTCTCTAGCTTGATATGAAGAGCAAACACAAAAGAGGAGACCGGATCACCCATCCAGAAGACTGGATTCTTGCCTTTGATCGATCCTATGAAGGAAGAGCTATATACCAGGATCGAGGCAATGATTCCCTACAGAACTGGTGGCGTGGTACCGAGAATGATCCAGGGAGAAAGACGTGGAGACATGCAGATCACTATAGGAGCTGAAATCCTTGTATATTAATTTGTATATTATTTTTGTCTTTGTAATTTTTTCCCTTCGAAACAGCAAACCATGTACTCAATTTATTTTGAATATCAATAAAAGTATTTGTTTGTCTTGAAAGATTACAACTCGTAATCTACTGTGTTGATGTATGATTACTTAAATTGTTTGATAAACAAACTCAAGTTAGATAACTTGATTGAAAATAAAGTTGTACGAACTAGTCTACGAACAGTTCATAATTTCAGTTGTAAGCTTAGAATACATTTTAAGATTGTGCCCGCGCGCCAATCATAAGCTTAAGTTGTAATAATCCTTAAACTGTATCGAACTTGCCTGCGAGCAGTTCATCATTTAGACTAAGACAGACCTTTTGACGAAAGACCAAGAAATCTGCCAGAAGACATCAAAAGAAGATCGCTTCATGAAGAAGGTTTTGGCATCATCAAGAAAGACTTGAAAAGTTAAGAAAGTAAGCCTTGGCAAATTGTCAAAAAGGGGGAAATTGTTGGGAAATCAAGAACCCTGTATCAAAACAGCCGGGATATTCAATCCCTGTATCGAACGGTATTTGATAAAGAGGTTTTGACATATATGCCAAACCGCATACAGTAAAACTGTATCGAAGCATTGAGGCATTATCCTGTATCGAAGACCTGCCTCGAATCAGCATATTGTGAAGCCCTTGATCTGACAAGAAGTCTTATAAAAGACCAAGTATGGAAACTGTCTCGAAACTCAAATACAGTTATCTTCCATACAGCTCACAACAGGACAAAGAAGGAATCTCCAGAAGTCAAGTCTCGTTGAATAAAGAAGTATTTAAATACTCAAGGATAAAGTATTTAAATACTGTCAGTCAACAGATCTTCAAAATCCCGCTAAATCCGGATCGTGTCATAATCCCGTTGAAACGAAATCTCACTCAAACGGATACATCTCAACGGATATATATTTCAAAGACTATATATATCTTATGAAGGCATTGAAGATCAGTCACCAAAAACCTAAGCTATCGAAATCATTATCAGAGCAAAACATATCTCCAAAGCTTACTGCAACTCAGATCAAAATAGATATACAGTGCTCATCATTCTGAACAACACTTCATCAGCTGAAAGCTCTTAAACTCAAAGTTGTTGTTCACCATCTGTTCTATACTTTGAACAAACAGCCCTGTGTGGACTGAACAATCTGTGCTTCTCTGGAACTGTGTGTGAAGGATTTGCATTGAAGAAGACGAAGCTTCATAACTGTGTGTGAAGAAGCAAGTCGAAGCATTAGCTCAAAACCAATCTGTGTGAACGGTTGAAGCTAAGATCTTTATATCAATCTGTGTGAACGATATATTGATTGTGTGTTGTTATAATTACGTAGTTGTGTACGTAGTAATTATAATAAACTTTTTACTCCTGTGTGGAGGACCAGTGGACGTAGAGGGGTTTACCTCGAACCACTTTAATTACTGTGTTATTTACATTCAGCTTTTACTGTTTTAATTACTATGATTAATTAAGTATACTCTATACATTTAGTTGCTGAATCCACAGAAACCTACTGTATCCAAGACTTCCGCTTCGCACTCAGATTTAAAATCCATACAGTTTGTTGTTTAAACTATTTCCCAAACTGTATCCAGTATACTTAGTGGCCTACATTCGCCATGGCATTGCGTATTCTGAGGTATGTTATGTATTTCCTTTGGTATTTATCTTTGATGGACAATCGATTATCGTGTTGAGATGTGATGATGTTACCCGACGGATTGGATTGGACAGAGTTAGTAGATTTCGTAGCAGTGAGTTATGGTAATGTTTTTAGAACCTTGGGTATTATTGAGATACAATACAGATCTTTCGGTATTAACTTATTGTGTTGTTAAGAATTCGAATCATGGATTTCGTATGGTGGTAAGATTACATTGGTCGTATTCTTACTTAGTGATTTCATTGGTATGTAATTATCGACGTGATGTGATTGTGATCATTGTTAGATATTATGGCTGACCCCGTCGTAGGTTTTCTTTTTAGGTTCGTTGGATATCGATCTTGTATCGGTCGTGAAGAGATGAGCTTCCCGGAGGATACTGGCTAGAGCATGTATTTGTGTATCAAGTTTCCTGTTCAGTTGTCGTATTCCGCTGCTAGAGTATTTTTAATTGTTTGTCTTTTTCCGCCGCGTAAGTATTTTTAAATGGCCTTTTGGTTTCTGGTAACTTGAGTTACTTTGGCAAATCGTTTTCTAAATTTGTTCTGTCGGTACGTGTAAGCGATAGCTTAACGTATGTTTTTAAACTGTTGAGTTTTGGCATTTTGGGCCTTGTGGTTTCAAATGAGATTTTACGACGGTTTTGATAAACGAGTTTTATAAAGTCTTCGAATGTTTTTAAAAGATAGTACAGTTGTTAGCCTCTTGGGCGTTTGTAAATGTATGCGAAAATATCCTTCAGCCTTATGGGTTCCCTCTCGGGGCCCACGGCGCTGTAATATTCCCGGTCGGCTCTGGCGGTGTTACAAAATATAGTATCAGAGCTTAGGTTGTGAAAACCTAGGCAGTCAGGTCGAGTTGGGTCATGGTTTTGTCGTGTCATTCGAGTTGTCGGTTGACAAGTGTTTGAGCTCTGAGTTTTTGTTGTTCACTCGCGCTTGTGCATTATGTGATTTACCAGTGTGGTACTGGGGTTGTTGTAACTTTTCCAGATGGTATTAACGTGTTTCTTCGGATAGAGCCGTGTTGTGTTCTCGAGTTGAGCTGAGTTTGCAAAATATGTGTTTTGAAAATATCTGGGTTGAGTAATTTCTAGAGTTGAGACATGTGCCAGTATCACGGGGAATCGTCGGCTTCACGATCTGTAAGTATTTGAATTTTTGAATTGCATTAAGATTTATTGTCATTCTAAGTTGATATGCTTTGAGATTCAGAAAGATTTTATACGTTACAGTAGGTAACAAAGTTGGGACATGATTGACGATCTTGAGAGTTTATGATTTTGGAAATCAATATGTTGGTTAAATTTTGGAACGGAGTTGCACAATTGGGAAAAAGATTGTGGATTGATGAGGAGAACATGTAGTCATGTTAGTACATTTTGAGATGTATGAACTGTTTTTGTGCATTTGAAAATGATACTTTTCAAAATAAATGTTTTACAAATGTTTTACGGAAAATGATTTTAGGCCGAGACCCAATCGATTTTGAAATAGTTTTGTAACTCAGGACTTGGAGTCCGAAAGAGTTTTCTATTTTTTTCTAAACTTCTCGTAATGTGGAACGGGATATGGGCTGAGATCCTAATGTTTCTAAAGGCTTTTCTATTTTCTTAAAACTCCCGAGATTTGTAAAACACTTTACCAATCGTTTATCTATTTTATTTCCGCCTTTCGAGATTTTGGTTTACTTGTTCAAATGAGACTTCTCGGGAAGTCTTTCGCTGTGTTGATTTGTTTCAATGTTTTGTCATAGCATATTTGAGCTGATCCAGGATGTGTTAATGATTTACGTTGCGAGTCATATGTGGAAAAAGGAGTTTTTGTCGGATTCTATACATTAAGGTTTTGGAACTCTAACGTGTGGTTTTCTGATGGAATGTCAGTGGAACTGGTGACGAACCTAAATGGTATACAGGAGTATGGTTGTAGTCGAGCATTTGCATAATTTCATCTCCTTTTCGTGTGTATTCGAGAAGAATTGTCATCGAGAACTTGACACCAGCTAGCCGATTTAATTTTTCGATAATTGATTTCGTGATCTTACCAAAATTTATGTTTTGAGTTTTGAAATTTTTGAAAGAACTTTCGAAAATTTGTCTTCCTGACGAGACTATATGATTTCAAACTGGTTTTGAAAATGTGATTGATATACATACGCATTTAGTGCATAGTGCATATCATGGTGAAGTTATGAATGCGTCTCACAAACTGGATAACACATCAGTCTGGAATGATGAATAAAGATTCAAACTTCAGTATGGTAGTTCGGTTATCCAGGGATGCTCGGTTGATTTATTGGATAAGAGAAATAGGCTGCGTGTTATAGATCCATGCACAGGATGTAATTTTGGAGCTTTGGATTTCGTGAATCGGGACGTATGTGCTATGTGATTCCATTGGTATGGTAGTAGCGTGATTTTTTACCATAGTGATTTTTGAATGATTTCTTTGTAAATGTAGATTGGAGATGGTGACCCCATGTTGGTTGCTTTGGATATTGAGTGGTCGTTCCCACTCTACTTATGATTGGATATGTTCATCAGTTTGTGATTGGTTGTTCGTATGCCGAGGAGTATGTTCACCAGTCGGGTATGTTTATTGAGATCCATTGTATGTGATTGGTGTGTCGTTTTGAGAACTTTATTCGTTCGTATATCGGTTTCTGTGGTTATGTGTTGATCGTGTTGGAGCTTACCGTGTGAAGATATTCTCAATTATCGCTGATCGTTCGTTGGTAATATTGGAGTTTATCATGTCATTGATATTCTCGACTGTCTTTTGACCTTTAGATTGGTCGTATTAGAGTTTATCATGTCAATGATATTCTCGGTTAATTTATTGGTGGATCATTGGTAGTGATCATCTGAGCGTTCAGATTTTGTGTCGATATTTCGGGATTCGTTGCCATTGTGTTGGGCAGTTATTTCATAGATGTATCATGTATTATTGATTTGTATCAGGATTTGGACTTGATTGTGTAATCAGGCGGACAGGATTTGAAACGGATAGATTATTTCATCCGAAGATGATATATTTTTGTTGAGACTCATGTAATTGTGATCGTAAGCGTGTTGAAGCTTTACAGTGAAGTCACTTGCTAGTATCTCAGGAGACCGTCGACTTCGCGCATTTGTAAGTATGCTATTTTGGTTATTCGGTAATAATGATGAGTGATCATTGTCGTGATGGTTTCGGAATATTTTGGTTGAACGGTTTGTTTGTTTTCTATGACGGATTGCAAGTTTTGAGGACGAAACTTATTTTAAGTGGTGTAGTATGTAATATCCGAAATTTCTACTACTATTGTTTAATGTTATTTTATCCGAGTTATGTTGTACAACGTGAAATCTGTATAGTATGGATAAAATAAATGAAGGACTGAGATGTCAGTATTGGTATAATTGTCGTATTTGGTCGACAATTGTATTTGAGGATATAATGTGTTGAGTATATGTATTCAGTATGCTGTATGTTCGTATTCTGTATGTTGAGACGTTGGACAAGAGTAGCTGAAAATGGCTAACTTTATTAGCGCACGCTAATATACATGCCTAGCGCACGCTATCATTCTGGTTTAGCGCACGCTAGAGGCAAAAGATAACGCACACTAGTACAGACCAGATCAGAGGGAATCTACGTATGGACCCGGTCACTTTCGGCGCATATGCCGACAAGGTCAATGGATATTTGTTGAGAAGGGTTAGCGCACGCTATTGCATATTGTTAGCGCACGTTAACATCAGATCGGTCCAAAAGGAATCTTATCCTAGTCAGAGCTGTTGGCGTGTGGACCCGTCTTCGGAGCATACAGACAAGCGAGTGAACTATGAGTAGCGCACGCTATTATCGGACACTAGCGTACGCTAAATAGAGGAAATTACGTACGCTATTTCATGGACATTACGTATGTAACTCATTGTATGCAGTAAGGCAGTAGCCTCAAGACTGCGAAAGCGCGCACTAACAAAGACAGTTAGCGCACGCTAATAATAGTCAGTATATATATGTACAGTTGGCCACTATTCTTCATTTCGTCCATTCTTTCCTTGCAACCGATAGAGAGAGTTCTTAGAGAGATGTTTGAAGTACCAAACACTGGATTATGGTGGAGTTAATCATCCATAACAATATTAAGCTTGGAATCGATTGGAAACGGATTCAAACTTGGGATTCAATCTATTCCTTCAAAAAGGTAATCACTCTTCGTCTTTGGATTTCATTTTGGATTGAATGTTGATGTTCTTGAGTTGATGATTATTACATAAACAAGTTTACAAGCATGATTATGAGATGGACTACCGGAGTATGATGATATTAATATGATTCGTGTGGTTTGAATTGTGTAGTTTGTTTTCTTGAGATAAGTTGGTTAATCCTTCTTCTCCTTTGCGGATGTTGATGTCATTGTTGATGATTAATCTCTGTAACGTTAGATTAGGGAAGTGTTTTTAAGGTTCTTGGTGTTCATGATGTTGATATTTGAGGAAGAAGATGATATGTGAATATATGAATTTGATTAAGAGTTGGATGATTACCTATATGTTAACGGATATCAGATTTCGTTGTTTTGATAGCTATGAACATGGTTTAGAATCACTTAGTGTTCTTTATAATCGCCATATGTTGATCGGTATCTGAAAAGCATGCATATGTACAGCATTAGCGCATGCTAAGCTTACTCTCTAGCGCACGCTAACGGGCCCAACTTAGCGCACGCTACGTTAAGTGATTAACGTGCGCTAAGTAGGTAGACAGTGTAGTATTTTCGTGTTGTGGCTTTGAATTCATGCTGATTTGAGTTGGATTGATCAGCCTAGTGGTTAATCGGGATATTGTTGAGCTGTTGGGTTTGTGAATTGGTTTTATCGATTGTTGATTGTTATCGAACTTGTTGTTTATCGATTATTGTAATAGGTTGAGATTATTGATCGGTGAATAAAACCATGCTTTGCGGTCGTGTTCGAGAATGTTCGTGAATTGCATTGATCAGGGCCGAGGGACTTGTAGATGACGGCAATGGAGTTGGTAATGGCTTCATCATCATCGTGTCGGTATCGAGGCAAGTTATTACTTGCTCGGTTTATAATATTTAATGAATGATTTCCGTTTCATTCGTTCATAATTCGTACAGCAATGTTTATAATCGTAATCACAGGATATTTGGGATTATAAGTTGTATTCGAGTTTTGGGAATTAAATCATAATGTATATGATTTACATTTATTGTTGGTATGCTTGGTATCGAGGGTACATAGTGGTATAGACGAACATATGAATTATGTACCGTCCGTGACATTTTGGATCGTCGAATATTCAGAATAATGGTTGGTGATGGTTTAGTTATCAAGATTGATCTCGAAGGACCGGAGCAAGTACTTTAATCATTGTCGTCTTTTGTGTCGATCATGCTATGGTACATTCACGTATCGTTGTTGTCATGCATTTGTACATTGTTGTTGTCGTACATTTTGTACTGTTGTTTTGTGCAGTTGTGCATTGTTGTCATATGTCCACCATGCATTGGCCCGACGGGATCAACATGGGATATCTATAGCTATGTGCACTGGATCCTTGGACAGGTAATGCCACCATGTGTTGGTCCGACGGTATCATCATGGGGATCTATAGCTGTGTGCGCTGGATCGTTGGATTACCATATGCGCTTTTGTTATTATGCATATGTATATTATGGGTTTGCCATAAGTATACAGTGTTGTTATGGATGTGAGCATATTGACGTTGTCATATGAGTATGCATTTGTAGGTCTTGTGTTAGGACCATGTCCGTATGTTGTATTGATCTGATCTTGAATTAGATTGACGAGATTTGTCGTGGCATTGCGTATTCTGAGGTATGTTCTGTATTTCCTTTGGTATTTGTCTTTGATGGACAATCGATTATCGTGTTGAGATCTCATTATGTTACCCGACGGATTGGATTGGACAGAGTTAGTAGATTTCGTAGCAGTGAGTTATGGTAATGTTTTGAGAATCTTGGGTATTATTGAGATACAATACAGATCTTTCGGTATTAACTTATTGTGTTGTTAAGGATACGAATCGTGGGTTTTCGTAAAGTTATGGTGGTAAGAATACATTGGTCTTATTCTTACTTAGTGATTTCATTGGTATGTAATTATCGACATGATGTGATTGTTATCATTGTTGGATATTATGGCTGAACCCGTCGTGGGTTTTCTTTTTAGGTTCTTTGGATATAGAGCTTGTAGCGGTCGTGAAGAGATGAGCTTCCCAGAGGATACTGGCTAGAGCATGTATTTGTGTATCGAGTTTCCTGATCAGTTGTTGTATTCCGCTGCTAGAGTATTTTTAATTGTTTGTCTTTTTCCGCTGCGTAAGTACTTTTAAATGGCCTTTTGGTTTCTGGTATCTTGAGTTACTTTGGCAAATCGTTTTCTAAATTTGTTCTGTCGGTACGTGTAAGCGATAGCTTAACGTATGTTTTTAAACTGTTGAGTTTTGGCATTTTGGGCCTTGTGGTTTCAAATGAGATTCTACGACGGTTTTGATAAATGAGTTTTATAAAGTCTTCGAATATTTTTAAAATATAGTACCGTTGTTAGCCTCTTGGGCGTTTGTAAATGTTTGGGAAAATATCCTTCAGCCTTGTGGGTTCCATCTCGGGGCCCACGGTGCTGTAATATTCTCGGTCGGCTCTGGGGGTGTTACCCTGATGATATTATTAATGTGGGTGATAAAGATTGTGTGTCGGGTAGCGACTGTAGTGGTCACGATATTCATGACGAGCGTTTTTAGAGGACGACACAGAGTCCTCCACCATCCCTCACTTTTCGAGACTCTTTGAGTCTACCTCCCCCCGCCATGATGGCCAGGGCTGTATCGATGATCCGACCATCGTTGAGCCTGAGACCTTAGCCATGGTGGTCTACGAGCCTTCCCCTCCTCCCCCCTCTTATTTTCCCTCTCTATCTCAGACTGAGTTTGGTCTTAACCGCACTCAATTTGAGATTTCTGATTCCAGGCTCTCGTCCTCGGCAATGGTGCCTCTCCTGACGGCACCAAAACCCCCGGTTAAGAGACGTCTGATATCTATTTCTGCTGCATCTGGTGTCACAACTAGGGGCAAAGCTGCTTCTGACCCCTCGATTTCCACACGAGGAAGAGTAGCATCTCGCGGTCCTCCTCCTCCATGGGGCGATCTTCATCGCCCTTGAAAGGGGGAACATCTGCCCGGCAGGATACACCTCGGAGACATGGGCGCTCCAGTCAGTGTCCTAGGTCTTCGTCTCAGTCGGTGGGTTAGTTTATGTCGATACCCATTCTTACATGAAATGCTCGTGGTCTGGCTAACACCGGAGCACAGAAGCATATTCGACATCTCCACTGTGTTCATAGATTTTCTTTTATTGGCATTTTAGAACCCATGGCTTTCAATGCTAATTTTGATTTTTATATTCGTTCTTTAGGTTTCGGGATTTTATAATCGGTCTAACAAAATTTGGTTCTTTTCTTCCCCTCACTTTCAGCATCAGGTTTTGTTAGATACCGATCAAGTCCTTCACCTTTCTATTTCTTGCCCCATTCTTCCTCCGTCGATTTTTGTCACATATGTCTATGCCAGCATTGTCCATGTTGTTCGTTACGCCCTTTGGGATACCCTCCATGAGATTGCTTTGGAGGGGTTGCCGTGGATTGTCAGCGGTGACTTCAACATCTTCTTGCATTAACATGAACGCGAGGGTAGTACCACAGACCATTCTCCATAGATTCTAGACTTCGCACAGGCTATTACTGACTGTGAGTTGATCGACGCGGGCTGCGAGGGTGATATTTTCACTTGGGAGCGCAATGGTTTGAGGGAAAGGCTAGATCGTGATTTATTATGGTCGAACGTGTTTGCTGTCTCTGCCGTCACTCACCTGCCTCGACTTCGGTCTGACCATGCGCCCCTTCTTATCCAGTGTCGCTTCTCCGCGAATCGTCACAAGTCATCATTCCGTTTCCAAAGTATGTGGATCCGGCATCACACATTCCTGGACACTGTTCGGGATATCTGGCTTACCCCGACTGGATTATATGGCATGTGTAATCTACAGGACAAACTCCTCAAGGTTAAGCGCATGCTGAAACAGTGGAACTGGTGTGTTTTTGGAAATATTCATACGAAGTTGGATGAGGCCTTGAGGGCTGCTGATGAGGCCGAGCAGCGATATGATTTGGACAGTTCTCCGGAGAATAGAACCACTATGCACCATTTTCATGCTTAGTACCATCTTCGTCTCTCTATGGAGGAAGATTTCTGGAAACAGAAGGCCGCAGTTCGTTGGGTTTCTGAGGGCGAGCGCAACACCCGGTTTTTTCAGGGTTTTGCGAAGCAGAAGCGTTGTGAGTCGCATATTCACAGCATTGAGGATGGTGATACGACGATCGCTGTAGAGTCGGACATCCGATCATCCGCTGTAAATTTCTTTAGGACTCTACTTACATCCGATGGTGATGTTCTCGACCCCCCGGATGACACTTGTTTTCCCTCTATCCCCTCCTCTTTTGATTCTGATAGTTTCTGTGTCCCACCCTCTCCCCAAGAGATTCGTGCTGCGGTATTTGATATCGATCCTCACAGAGCTTCTGGGCCTTACGGGTTCTCATCTTTGTTTTTTCAGCATTGTTGGGAGATTTTATCTTCCGACGTGGAGGGGGCTGTGCTCGAGTTCTTTGAGGGTCATCCCATGCCTACGGCTTTCACGATGACTACGGTCGTCTTGATCCCGAAGAAGCCTGTTCCGAGCGGTTGATCAGATTACCGGCCTATTAGTCTGTGTAATGTGACCAATAAGATTATCTAAAAAATCCTTAATGCGGCTTGCTCCTCTCCTTCCTCTTATTATCTCTCTGAACCAGAGTGGATTTGTTCACGGGAGGGTTATTACTGATAATATCCTTTTGGCCCAAGAACTCATTCACGACCTCCACGCCGTGGACATTCATGGTGTCCCGAACCTTGCGCTGAAGCTAGATATGGCTAAGGCGTATGATAGGGTTCACTGGCAGTTTTTACGTGAGGTCCTGGTGAGGATGGGGTTCCCAGCTAGATAGATTATGTTCATACGTCATTGCATCGAGAGTTGCACGTTCTCCATTTTGGTGAACGGCAGTCCAGACGGCTATTTTGCCTCTAGCCGGGGTTTGCGTCAGGGCGACCCTATTTCTCCATCGCTCTTCGTGCATGCCGCAGATTATTTATCGCGCTGCTTGGATCGATTCATTCGGGACCATCCTTTGATGAGGTATAGGATGGCCGTACGGCCTTTCCCCGTCTCGCACTTATCCTACGCCGATGACATCATTATATTCACACGGGCTGTGGACGATGGTCTTATTGATCTTATGCATCTCCTGTATCACTACTCTATGGCTTCGGGCCAGCTGGTTAGTATCCAAAAGAGCACTTTTATTCTCGCTCCCAAGCATGCGCCTCGTTGGCATCAGAGAGTTCATTATCTTACTGGTTTTCGCCAGCGCGATCTCCCCATCAACTATCTAGGTGTGCCCCTTTACAAAGGCTTTATGAGATGAGAGCTCTTTGTTGGGGTGAAGCAACGGTTGTTGGATAGGATCTCTGGTTGGTCCCATCGCCACCTTGCTTTTGGGGGATGCCTGGCTCTTATTAAGAGCACTCTCTACACGATTTCTCTACACTTGCTTCAGGTTTTGGACCCTCCACAGTACATTATCCAGGAGCTCGAGCAGATCATTGCGAGATACTTCTTGGGCACTGTTGGTCCGAAGAGGAAGACGTACTGGGTCCGTTGGCGGCAGATTTGTCGTCCGGTCTCTGAGGGAGGCCTCGGGATTCGGAGCCTTTCGGATATGGCGAGGGCTTTTAGTTATAAGCTCTGGTGGCGCCTTCGCGCGGGCACGTCTCTGTGGGCGCAGTTTATGCTCCGCAGAAACTGCTTTGCTGGACTTTATACGCCTATGCGTACTGCTCTTAAAGCTCGTGCCATCCACCCTTGGTGCCATCTCCTCCGCGTGGGTATTGAGGCTCAGGAGCTCATTCGCTGGACTTTTGGTCGTGGCTGTGGGGAGGTCAGCTTTTGGGACGATACTTGGATTGGGGAAAGGCCGATTTCTTCTTATAGTCAGATTACTGGTAGACCCCATCTTAGGATTAATGAGTTATGGGTTGATGGGACGTTGGACATGGGTAAGTTGGAGTCTATTGTTGGAGAGGAGCTAGGATTTACCACTCAGTTCATCCAGGAGATCTCCGCGATTCCCATCGCCGAGGAGGACTCGGATAGTATGTGCTGGACTCTTACCTCTTCGGGTGCATTCTCATTGTCGTCGGCTTGTCTCACATCAGGGTGAAGGGTCAGGATAATCTTATTTACGGGGCCATCTGGATAGCCTTACTCACACCGACCATTTCGGTGTTTATTTGGCGACTTCTCATGCGACGGATCCGGACTGATGACATTCTACAGAGGAGGGGCGTTTCATTGGCTTCTAGATGATTGTGCTGCTCACATACCCTTAGCCAGACCTACCATACCGAGACCATTACCCACCTTTTTCTGGAGAGTGATGTGGCTCGTGTCGTGTGGGAGAATTTTGGCGCATGGACACAGTTATCCCTACCCCATACTCGCAATATTTTTGAGCTCTTGAGTTTTTTCGCACACGACACACACTTTAGGCATGCGACTTTCATTATTCCTTGTCTGATCCTTTGGTTCATCTGGACAGAAAGGAATAGTGCAAAGCATAGGACAGTTACTTTTCTTTCTTCTCATGTTATTGTGCAGGTGGAGCGCCATGTTGCATTATTGGCTGTTGCGGGGCTGATTTCCTCTGAGTTCTGGGCGGGCTGGTCGCCGCCTGATCATTTTCAGTGAGTCTCATCTTCCCCCGCTCAGACTCTTTGCCCTGTCCCGGTGGTTTGGCTTCGACCCAAGACCCCTTGGATTAGGCTGAACTCGTTTGATAGAGATACTCAGATTGCGGGTGGGGGAGGTCTGATTAGAGATCATCACGAAGAGCTCCTTCTTGCTTTCCACTCCTCTTTTCAGGCCTCTTCGAGTTTTGATGTAGAGATCCAGGCGCTGGCGATTGGATTGATTTTAGCTTCCCAGAGATCGAGACATGTTTGGATTGAGCTTGATGCTGCTGCTGTGGTGACCATGCTATCATCTGGCCATCGAGGATCTTGGCAGGTTCGTCACACTCTTATGCATATCCGTCACATTCTCCGAGATATTCAGTTCAGAGTCACTCATATTTTCCGGGAGGGCAACAGGCCGGCCGACTACCTCTCTGAGCTCGGCATGTCGTCCCTCGGTATTCAGACTTATATTTACGATACTGCTCCTCCTTTTCTTCTCTCCCTCATACGGATGGATCATCTTGGTTATCCTTCATTTAGATTTAGGTAGGTGTTATTTTTGATTGATTGATTGTATTGCTCTAGCGGGCCGTAGGCAATTTAGATTTAGGTTTCGGATTATGTCCCATTTTCGGTCATAATTCGGAGTTGATTTATATTGGTCTACGGGTCCGCATATTAGCCCACGATTTTGTGGTGCACTTTGTACTTCCTTAGCGGGCCGTAGATCTCTTTGATGTTTGGACCCGAATTATGGCCCATTTTTGGTCATAATTCGGGACTGATACTTTGTATTTCTTGATTTCTTATTATCTACAGGTTGGTGGGTCCTGCCTCAACCCCACGTCCACCCTGGACGTTTTTTCGGTTCTAAAAAAAACATGCCTTCAAGTTCCCCAAGCCTCCAGCCACGGAAGGGAATGAGGGGAAATGAAAAATGGACGTAAACAGGGCTGCTTGGCCATATTTATAATACTGAACAAAACGGCTCAGAACACGGCCCAAATTAGCGCCGTGTTCCAGTGCCCTGTTATAAACGGCTCAGTAAAACAGTGCAAACATCGCCGTGTTCCAAGGCCGTATTCTGACAGTGTAAACTTTGCCATTACGACCATAACTCCTTCGTTCGGACACCGATTGACTCACCGTTTGAGCCATTAGAAAGCTAACTTAATGCTCTATCAAATTGTAAAGTTTAAGAATTTTTAGACTTTATAAGTGCCAGCGGTGATCTTACAAAGTCGACCAAATGCACAACAACGATACTCCTCGACAAAACAATGATTATTCAACATGCAACGAAATATGAACGGACAACACCAACGATCCAAATCAAAAACAAACAAATAACAAAGCAAGACATACTATTATCTCGACTTACACAACAATAAGTCGTACCCGACGAACACCACAACACGGTACACCATGCCATACCCAACATAGGGGAAAACTCAAATAATCGCCAAGAGCAAAATAACCGGCACAACCGGCATAAATTCAAAAATAACTGGAAACGAAAATCTCGGTTATTACATAGGAGATGCCTGTGCGTGATTTGTTTATGATATGGCCAGCTCGGGAGGGTCCTTAGAGGCCTCGAGTGGGACCAGTGGCTTCACCCCGGTACTAGACAAATTGATTATTGACTGTTTGTTTTCGGAAAAGACATGTCTAGTTTTGGTGTTTGGAATAACTTGATGCATGTACTATGAAATGTGTAAGCGAATGGTTTGCCTTGATTACTTGTACTAGCGTAAATGCTAACCCCTTTGGGGACCCATTTTGGGGAAATTCTTGTTATATATTTCAGGTTATGTTCAGCCGGACGAGCGGGCATTGGGACAGTATGAGGATGCTGGCCAGGGTTGATGATGTGTGTAAATGAGTCTCCTTATTTCCTTTGTCCTTTTTGACGTGGTTGATTTCAAACTTGTGAACTTATAGATAGTACTCGCGAGTACTTAGGCATTTTAGCTGGAATTATGGTTTGTATTATTAGATGTTATCATGGATGTCAGAGATGTTTGCTTCGCCGGTTATGCCGGGCGTTTTATTTGATTGTCGTCCTGGTGATGTGTGTTTCTCGCTAACTGTGACGGTTAGACGAGTGGTATTTATTATTTTGCCTGGTGGGTCCCAGGTAGGGGCCCACGGTGCTGTAATATACACTGAATATCTTGGGGGTGTTACATCAACAAATTATCCCGGCAGGGGATGGCCAGAGGCTTGCCGATATCTCATTTCATAAGAACAGTGTATGTGTATCCTCTCAGAAAGGCAAGTAAGTCAAGACCTCTCTTAAGAGCAAATCATAACTCTCAACCCATATGGTCCTAGATTCACGTCATATGGATTTATATGGCCCTGTAGACCCTGTCAGCCTGGGAGGTAAGATATACTGTCTTGTTATTATTGATGATCTTTCCAGGTACTCCTAGACCATATTCTTGAGAAAGAAGAAGGAGACGACCACAAGGATGCCAGAACACCTGCAGAAGCTACAAAATGAGGAACGGTTGAGCATTCTATTTATTCAATGTGACAGAGGCACAAAATTCACAAACCGCTTCATAGAGCAATACTGTATGGACAATGGCATACAACATGAATATTCAGTAGCCCCAACCCTACATCAAGATGGTGTTTCCGAGCAAAAGAGCAGAATGCTGAAGGAGGCAACTAGAATAATAATTGGTGCAAGCAAGTCGCCACAGTGATTTTGGGGAGAAGCAACAAATACAACGTGCTATATACAAAACTGTTGTATCATCAATAATCACCATAACAAAATCCCATATGAGGCAGAACAATAAAACTCCTACACTTGCATACTTTCACATTTTTAGCTGGAGGTGTTATGTTCTTGCCAATGGTAAGGATAAGCTCAAGAGCTTCAATGAGAAATCCGATGAGGGTGTATTTGTTGGTTACTCCTCTGTCAGCAAGGCTTCTAGGATTTTCAACAAAAGAAAACTGACTATAGAGGAGTCAGTCCATGTGGGTTTTGAGGAACCTTATTGTGATCCTACATGAGTAGACATCCTAACCCAAACAGTCCAGACCTTAACCCTTGAGGAAATCCCACAGCCTCAGGTAGATCCTGTCATCGCTCTAGAAATAAACCCTGCAGTTGTAATAAATTAATGCAGTTGAAGCTGATGTTGTGGAAGCTGAAGCTGAACATACAGACCAACAGGACACAGCTAGGGATGCAAAATTAGAACTCGACAAGAGGTGGTTAAGATATCACCAACATGAGTTAGTAATCGGTGATGTTGATGCTGTGTTTCCATCAGAAGAAGGGTACAGAGTACACAAGGAACTGTACTATGTGCCAAGAGGAAATGAAATCTGCACCTAAAACGTCCCAAGTCCCCATATGGAACTCTAATGCTGAACTATGTAGACTTACCATGTGCACACTAGCTGTATTCTTAGATTAATCACAACCTCTCTCAACCTATGAAGTGTTAGGGTTGTATACTGCAAAGCATACTTTGTGCTTGTATTACCTTATTTCCTTCTAACTACCTATGAGAACATTAATTACCTTTTATCATATGTTTTGCATATTAATATACGTTATGGTTATGGAAATGTATTGTCTATTTATTTTATATTGTAGATAACATGGTGCGTTGGTGTCACGGAAGATCACATTATCGGTGTCTTATAAAATATAATAGTTCACAACTTATATAATTACTAGATAACTTATATGAAAGGTTGTAATGTATGCTTGAAATTAGTTGGTCTTGACTATTAACAGGTATTAGCATATTTGCATACATTGAACTGGATCGTAGTAAGATAACGTCTTCTGTAATGACTGAAAGAAGAACGTAAATCCCGGATAATTATTATTTTTTAATTCTAAGTATATAATATTTAATTTTGCATTGATGATAATTATTGCTTTGATTTACTATGGGTGAAAGTCACAGTGATTGACTCAATATGCTTCATATCTTGGGCAATAATATTATTTATATGGTAATTATTATTATAATTACAAATCGTGTCCCAACTCGTGCGGGTTGATGATGTCGCCTTGAGGAGCTCGATAATGATTATTATATTAAACCTCGCAGGTGGATTTAATTATGATATAATAATAAGGTTCAAGTGGTACTACTCTTGGATAAGAAATTAATAGTAATTGTATCGTGTATCAATCGTCATTCATTACTAATCTGATTGGAGTTTCGTGCCGTGTTTATCATCATTGTCATTTTCGTTGCGAGCTGTGCGTGAGGAGTAGCGCACGCTACATACTCCTTTTAGCGTACGCTAATTGGGTATAGGTAGCGCACGCTACCACTCAGCTTTAGCGCACGCTAAGATTTCCCTGGCTGCAGTCCAGAAGGTACTGGACTGCAGGTGAGATTATTTGTAGCGCACGCTACGAGTGGTAAGTAGCGCGCGCTAACGGGTTGTAGTAGCGCACGCTATATGTGTGGAGTAGCGCGCGCTAGGGACGGATCAGGTTGAGTCCAGTGGCTACTGGACTGCACTGGATTAATTCATAGCGCACGCTATGTGTTGTTGTTAGCGTACGCAACCGATATATTAGCGCACGCTAAACAATGGTTGTAGCGCACGCTATCGGGCCGATCGAGGTCAGGCGCTCGGACTCCAGTCCGGGCATCAATATTTCGTTAGCGCACGCTAATAATGGGTCTTAGCGCACGCCGGTAGTATGGCCGTAGCGCACGCTACAAGAAGGTACGTAGCGCGCGCTACCGTGTTCGGGACAAAGGTACTTGGACTACCCAAATTACTCGTTAGCGCACGCTACGCACAGGCTAGCACGCTAACACAGGTGACTATAAATTGGACAGTTTAGTCAGAGTTCGTCATTTATTCATCTCATTTCATTCCTTCGGTAATTTTGGGCGATTTCGAGCGATTCGGAGAGGATTCTTCGAGGTGTAGTCATCAATCATCATCTTCAAGCTCATCTTTCGGATTAATCATCATTTCATCATCTTCATCGCATCGAATCAAAGGTATTAATCTCTTGGATCTAGAATTTCGGATTTTTGGGTTTTTCCTCCCGATTTCTTCGTGTAAGCCTGGATTATCATTGGAATATGTTAGATATGGATTATCTACCTTGAATAAGTATATTCTTACGGATTTAATGGTTATTTTCGGAATTATTTCAAGAACCCTTGGGGTTGACTTCGGTTATTTTGGGGATTTCCGATTGTCGTTATTTTAAACTTGAATTGTGGATTTCTATGAGATTATTGATGTCATTGATAATGTTGTGCTGGTTTGAATCAATCATTTTGGAGTTGGTTCGATAATTTGGGTTTGGTTTTAACCAACGGGTATCTCAACGTTTTCGTTAGAGTACATCTACGAGTTCGGATATTGTTGTATCGACGTTTGGGTCGGTTATGATCGTATTTGATTCGTGTATTGATCGGTTGTTGGTAATTATTGTTGTTCAAGGTTGTTCGAGCGATCGACATTTCATTTAAGACGTTGTTCGTGGAAGGACATTATCATCGGTATTGTGTAAGTTAATTCTTACTCGGTTAAAAGGATATTCATTCCTTTTGTTGTTGTTCATTCATAATCGTAACTCATTCATCATTGTATTAACCGTATCAAAACTCGTCATTGTTAATTAATCACTTCAGTCATAAGGAGCAGCGGTTCGATCATTTCATTGAGCTATCATTCATTTCACCATCATTTAATCTTGGTGAGTCATTATTCATTTTCGTTGTCACTTTTGACATATTGTGACATTAGGGTCATCTTGGCGTGCAGTTGGAATGTGTAGGATTTTCATGTCGGGCACAATTATGTCGTGTGATGGTTGTTGGCCTCACATTGGGTGTGCACGAGTCGATTGCTTCGTGAGACCGATTAGGCACAAGACCACGTGTGATGATGGCTTGTGCGGACACATTTCCATCCGGACGTAGTGTGGCGCCATTCCTTTGAGCCGTCTCGATAGTCGATTCATATAGCATGTTTGATTGCGTATGTTTCACGGGATAATTCATAATTTCGGATATATCATGATTGTGTATTTTCAACCCTTGAGGATTGTTGTTACGTATGGCGGCCCCATTGGGGATCTTGTTTTGTCATGGCAAGGCTAAGGCACGGGGAGAGCACGGTGACGGCGAGGAGTCCCAGTGATACTAGTAGGGGGCCCCAGTCTTTTCAGTCATTTTGTTTCTTTTATTTATTCCTCTGCAGACATTCCATTTGAATATTCATTTCACTCATTGTTGTATATTTTATCTCCATATAAAATATACTTGTATTCAGTATCATCCTGGGTGTGTTGTATAAAACTCCTCATCGGAGTAATTGATGTTGTAATGTGGTTCGGTACTACATTTACATGTGTAATTCATTCATTTTCATTCGCCTGGTGGGTCCCAGTCGGGGGTCCACGGCACTGTAATATCCGCCTAGTTTGGGGTGTTACAGAGTTGGTATCGGAGCGGGGTTTTGAATACTACCCTCCAAGTCATGTCTCATTTGAAATCATCGTCATCGGACTAGTATCATTGGACTTTCGCGTCACGTGTGACCTGTGCAAATGCCGAGCCAATCAGACCAAGAACTGTAAGATTTCTAATGCCATGGTATAATTTCTGGCATTAATCATTCATTCATAATTCAACATTTAACAATCCTCAATCATCATTGTCATTTTGACCGTGACGGTCAGTTTAACTCATTAATCAGTCAATTCATTTCATTGTTCAGTTGTTGATCAGGAAGATCGAATCATTAATCTTGTTAACTCATTCAAGATAATCATTTCAGTAACTTCATCAGATAATCATGTCACGTCAACTAATCATTCATGTAATCGCTGTATTTGAGCGCGTATGCTCATTTTCATCATTTCATAATATAATCATAATGTGATACTCATGCGAGATATATAATCATCATATGACTTTCCACTTCAGTATGGAAAGGGCTGGCAGAGGACGTGGAGGACGAGGCCGTGGAGGACGAGGCCGTGGAGCGGGCCGAATCCCGAGAACTCGTGTGAATACACGCGCGAACGCGAGGAATAATGCTAATTCATCAAGCAGCGACGCTGCCACTCATTCACCTGGACGCGATCATTCACTGTCGGGGAGTCGTACCCGGGACACGGCTCAGTCAGAGGGTGTCCGGGTTGACCCACTCGCATTTATGCAGGGCATGATGGCCCAAATGACCCAGATGGCTCAGTTGATGGAGACGATGCATAACTCCGTCAATCAAAATCAGCAGGCTCCTCCGCCGCCACCTCAGAGGCAAGAGAGGGGTGTAAGCAATATCATTAGCGATATCTCTCGCCAGCGACCACCTACCTTTGAGGGCTCATCTGAGCCGGCGGATATCGTCCATTGGCTTGAGCATTTCGAGAAATTATTTGCTATGGTGGATTGCCCTGAAGGGCATAAAGTTTCAGTTGCGGCTTACTATCTTGGTAAGAGCGCTCATTCATGGTGGTTATCGTTGAAGCCCACAGACGGATCATGTACTTGGGATCAGTTCAAGACTCTCATGTTGGAGAGGTACTATCCGGCCCCACTCAGGGAGGCCAAGTTGTCGGAATTACTCACTCCCGACCTTTCGGCGGATGATGATGTTCTCGCCATCGCCGAAAAATTTCAGGAACTTCTTCCGTTCGCCTTATCTATCATTCACTCAGAAGCGGACAAGATCAAGTATTTCAGCAAGAGGCTGAAACCCCGTATGAGACTTCAGTTACTTAATCATAATTGTACCACTCTGGCTGAGTTCATTGAGAAAGCTCTCACTTACGAGCTTACTGTTAAGGAGATTTCTAAGCAAAGAACCTTCATCTGCGGCAAGAAGTCTAAGAACCGTGTCGATCGACGGAAGTCGTGCCACTTTCAAGAAACCACGTGCGGGCTCTACTTTTTCTAAGCGACCTCCCACGGCGTCTAAACCCGCGAGTCTCGATCGCGGCGGCGATTCGGCCATCACTGCTTTAATCGTGAGGAACAGGGTCATTTTAGCACCAAATGTCCGAAGCAGTCTGTCACGTGCCACAACTGTGGGATTGCTGGGCATAGGGCCCGTTTTTGCCGTAGGGACTCTAAACCCACTCCGGCATCATCTCAAGCCCCAGGTCATTCAGCGGTGCAGAATCAGGCCACTCAGTCAGCGTCGTTCAAGACGACAGGAGCTAAAGGCGGAGCCAAGAGCTATCAGACGGGAGCATCCGGTTCGGGGGCCGGCAAGCCCCGAATTTATGAGATGAAGAAGACCGATGATCCCGAGGCCCGAATGATCTCAGGTACACTCGTTATTCTATCTCAACCTGTGTGTACCCTTTTTGATACTGGTGCATCTCATTCATTCATTTCCGAGTCATGTTTGAGTAGACTACGTCTGGGTAGTGCTACTAGTTGTGAGCCTTATGTCATTGGCCTACCTGATGGTAGACGAATTATCGGAAGTCGTGAGATTCAGAATTGTCCGATTCAGCTTCATGGTCGTGTATGGCCAGCAGACCTAATCGTAGTAGATTTGCCGAGGGACGACATCAACTTGGGTATTGATTGGATGGATCGTCATGATGCCATCATTAGTGTCCGAAAGCGTTTGGTCACTATCATTTCAGACGATGGAGTCGAATGTGTGTTTCAGGGAGGTAATCCCGGCTGTTCTGGTAAAGTCATTAATTTGATGAAAGCAGTAAGATTACTCAATCAGGGATGTGTCGGTTATTGGTGCTATATGGCCAAAATCGAGAAATCATCAGTAATGTTAACGGATATTCCGGTGGTGAGGGAATATGCCGATGTTTTTCCAGACGAGTTACCTGGTTTGCCTCCACAGAGGGATGTGGAATTCACGATTGAGTTGGAGCCTGGTACGTCCCCGATATCGAAGGAACCGTACCAGATGGCCCCGACTGAAATGCAGGAATTAAAGAACCAACTTGAGGAGTTGTTCGAGAAAGGTTATATCCGACCGAGTGCGTCCCCGTGGGGAGCACCAGTGTTATTTGTCAAGAAGAAGGATGGTTCGTTCCGCTTGTGTATTGATTACCGGGAATTGAACCGGGTGACGATCAAGAACAAGTATCCATTACCCCGTATTGATGATCTCTTAGATCAACTTCAGGGAGCTTCAGTATTTTCCAAGATCGACTTAAGATCTGGATATCATCAGTTGCGGATTCGAGAGTCGGATATCGCGAGGACGGCGTTTCGAACACGCTATGGTCATTATGAGTTTGTGGTTATGCCGTTCGGATTGACTAATGCACCTGCGGTATTCATGGAGTTAATGAATCGGGTCTTCATCGACTTTTTGGATCGGTTTGTTGTTGTCTTCATCGATGACATTTTGATTTATTCTCGTGACCGGGAGGAACACGAGTCTCACCTTCATCAAGTGCTCGACGTGTTGAGACGAGAATAACTTTTTGGGAAGTTTTCCAAATGTGAGTTCTGGATGTCCGAAGTGACTTTTCTCGGACATGTAATTTCATCAGACGGAGTTCGTGTCGATCCTCAGAAGACGGAGGCTATTCGGGATTGGCTACCTCCGAAGAACGTTAAGGAAATCCGAAGTTTTCTCGGATTAGCGGGTTATTATCGGCGGTTTGTGGAAGGATTTTCTAGAATCGCTCAACCCTTAACGAACCTTTGCGGAAGGATAAGAAATACACGTGGTCCGACGCGTGTCAACGGAGTTTTGAGGAACTCAAGAGCCGCTTAATGTCAAGACTGTTCTTTCCTTGCCGCAGGGACGGAAGGATTTGTGGTCTATAGTGATGCGTCGGACGGGGTCTCGGATGTGTACTCATGCGAGCGGGAAGGTTATTGCCTATGCTTCACGGCAATTGAGACCTTACGAGGTTAATTATCCGACCCACGACACTGGAGCTAGCAGTAGTGGTGTTCGCTTTGAAAATTTGGCGTCATTACCTTTATGGCGTTACACCGAGATATTCACCGATCATAAGAGCTTAAAGTATATATTTACTCGAAGGAGTTAAATATGCGTCGAGAGGCAGTGGTTGGAATTAATCAAAGATTATGATATCGAGATCCTCTACCAACGGGCAAGGCGAACGTTATCGCCGACGCCTTGAGTCGTAAGTCCGTTCAGAGCGGATGCTTGCCCGTTTAACAATTCGTAAGGAGCTTCAGAGAATTCCTTAGACCCGAGATCGAGGTCCGGCCAGCGAGTTCGGGCGGCTTTGTATGTTAGAGATTTCATCGTCACTCGAGGAGGAAATCCGAGAGAATCGTGGTTCGGACCCATCATTGTTGCGCATCCGAGAGGATGTGGCTCAGGAAAGCCTGGATTTTTGGTCCACGAGGATGGACTTTTGAGGTTTAAGAATCGGTTGTGCGTCTGCGAATGACGAGTTGAAAGACTCGATTTTGAAAGAAGCTCATGCTACCCCTTATTACGTGCATCCGGGTCTAGCAAGATGTACAAGGACTTGAAACAAAATTACTGGTGGAGTAATATGAAGCGAGAAGTCGCAGAATTTGTTTCGAGATGCTTAACCTGTCAACAAGTTATGATTGAACATCAGCGACCGGCGGGTATGCTGAAACCCCTTCCTATTCCCGAGTGGAAGTGGGAAGACATTTCTATGGATTTCATCACGAGTTTTCCGACGAGTCGTCGTGGCATGAATACGATCTGGGTGATCGTGGACCGCTTAACTAAATCAGCTCATTTCCTTGAGATCAAGGAAACGTGGGGTCCCGAGAGACTTGCTCAACTGTTCATCAAAGAGATAGTCAGACTTCACGGTACTCCTAAAAGTATCGTTTCCGATCGTGGTGGACGGTTTGTGTCCCATTTTTGGAAATCAGTTCATCGTGCTATGGGAACCCAGCTTAATCTCAGTACCGCTTTTCACCCTCAGTCCGACGGACAATCAGAGAGGACTATTCAGACCTTAGAGGACATGTTGAGGGCATGCGTCCTCGATTGGAAAGACGATTGGGAAGCCCAACTACCATTAATCGAGTTCACGTATAATAACAGTTGGCATGCTTCGATCAAGATGGCACCTAACGAGGCCTTGTATGGTCGTCGTTGTCGATCTCCGTTGTGTTGGGACGACCTATCAGAATCATTGGGCACCGAGCCCGATATGCTTATAGCCGCCCGTGAGAAGGTAGCTTTGATCAGGAGTCATTTGTTGACCGCTCAGAGTCGACAGAAATCATATGCGGATAACCGTCGTCGACCATTAGAGTTCGAGGCAGGTGACCACGTGTTGGTCAAGGTATCCCCGAGTCGTGGTATCTTCCGTTTTGGGAAGAGGGGGAAGTTGAGTCCGAGATTCATTGGACCGTTCGAGATTTTGGATCGAGTGGGCGAGTTAGCTTATCGATTGGCTTTACCTCTGGCGATGAGCCGAATTCATAATGTGTTTTACGTCTCTCAGTTGCGGAAGTATGTTGCCGACCCGAGTCACATACTTCAGTTCGACGAAATCAAGATCGCCGACGATCATTCATATGAGGAACGTCCTATACAAGTTTTAGAGCGGCGAATCAAACAGTTGAGGAATAAGACGATTCCTTTGGTTAAAATTCAGTGGTCTAGACACGGAGTCGAAGAGGCTACTTAGGAAACCGAGGACAGTATGCGGGAGAGTTATCCTGACCCTTAGTTTCGGGGACGAAACTCTTTTAAGGGGGGGTGTATGTAATACCCAGTTGTAATTCAGTAATTATCATTCAGTAATTATCATTCAGTATTTATCATTCAGTAATTGATACTCAGTAATTTCATTCATTATTGATCATTTGTCACTCATATTCAGTCATGGTATTCATCATTCAGAGTAATTGTATCGTGTATCAATCGTCATTCATTACTAATCTGATTGGAATTTCGTGCCGTGTTTATCATCATTGTCATTTTCGTTGCGAGCTGTGCGTGAGGAGTAGCGCACGCTACATACTCCTTTTAGCGTACGCTAATTGGGTATAGGTAGCGCACGCTACCACTCAGCTTTAGCGCACGCTAAGATTTCCCTGGCTGCAGTCCAGAAGGTACTGGACTGCAGGTGAGATTATTTGTAGCGCACGCTACGAGTGGTAAGTAGCGCGCGCTAACGGGTTGTAGTAGCGCACGCTATATGTGTGGAGTAGCGCGCGCTAGGGACGGATCAGGTTGAGTCCAGTGGCTACTGGATCGCATCGATTAATTCATAGCGCACGCTATGTGTTGTTGTTAGCGTCGCAACCGATATATTAGCGCACGCTAAACAATGGTTGTAGCGCACGCTATCGGGTCGAATCGGAGGTCGCGCTCGGACTCGATCTTTGGGCATCAATATTTCGTTAGCGCACGCTAATAATGGGTCTTAGCGCACGCCGGTAGTATGGCCGTAGCGCACGCTACAAGAAGGTACGTAGCGTGCGCTACCGTGTTCGGACAATGGTACCTTGGACTACCCAAATTACTCGTTAGCGCACGCTACGCACAAGGGCTAGCGCACGCTAACCTGGACTGACTATAAATTGGACAGTTTAGTCAGAGTTCGTCATTTATTCATCTCATTTCATTCCTTCGGTAATTTTGGGCGATTTCGAGCGATTCGGAGAGGATTCTTCGAGGTGTAGTCATCAATCATCATCTTCAAGCTCATCTTTCGGATTAATCATCATTTCATCATCTTCATCGCATCGAATCAAAGGTATTAATCTCTTGGATCTAGAATTTCGGATTTTTGGGTTTTTCCTCCCGATTTCTTCGTGTAAGCCTGGATTATCATTGGAATATGTTAGATATGGATTATCTACCTTGAATAAGTATATTCTTACGGATTTAATGGTTATTTTCGGAATTATTTCAAGAACCCTTGGGGTTGACTTCGGTTATTTTGGGGATTTCCGATTGTCGTTATTATAAACTTGAATTGTGGATTTCTATGAGATTATTGATGTCATTGATAATGTTGTGCTGGTTTGAATCAATCATTTTGGAGTTGGTTCGATAATTTGGGTTTGGTTTTAACCAATGGGTATCTCAACGTTTTCGTTAGAGTACATCTACGAGTTCGGATATTGTTGTATCGACGTTTGGGTCGGTTATGATCGTATTTGATTCGTGTATTGATCGGTTGTTGGTAATTATTGTTGTTCAAGGTTGTTCGAGCGACCGACATTTCATTTAAGACGTTGTTCGTGGAAGGACATTATCATCGGTATTGTGTAAGTTAATTCTTACTCGGTTAAAAGGATATTCATTCCTTTTGTTGTTGTTCATTCATAATCGTAACTCATTCATCATTGTATTAACCGTATCAAAACTCGTCATTGTCAATTAATCACTTCAGTCATAAGAAAGCAGCGGTTCGATCATTTCATTGAGCTATCATTCATTTCACCATCATTTAATCTTGGTGAGTCATTATTCATTTTCGTTGTCACTTTTGACATATTGTGACATTCGGGTCATCTTGGCGTGCAGTTGGAATGTGTAGGATTTTCATGTCGGGCACAATTATGTCGTGTGATGGTTGTTGGCCTCACATTGGGTGTGCACACGAGTCGATTGCTTCGTGAGGCGATTAGGCACAAGACCACGTGTGATGGTGGCTTGTGCACGGACACATTTCCATCCGGACGTAGTGTGGCGCCATTCCTTTGAGCCGTACTAATAGTCGATTCATATAGCATGTTTGATTGCGTATGTTTCGACGGATAATTCATAATTTCGGATATATCATGATTGTGTATTTTCAACCCTTGAGGATTGTTGTTACGTATGGCGGCCCGTTGGGGATCTTTGTTTAGTCATGGCAAGGCTAAGGCACGGGGAGAGCACGGTGAAGGCGAGGAGTCCCAGTGATACTAGTAGGGGGCCCCAGTCTTTTCAGTCATTTTGTTTCTTTTATTTATTCCGCTGCAGACATTCCGTTTGAATATTCATTTCACTCATTGTTGTATATTGTATCTCCATATAAAATATACTTGTATTCAGTACCATCCTGGGTGTGTTGTATAAAACTCCTCATCAGAGTAATTGATGTTGTAATGTGGTTCGGTACTACATTTACCTGTGTAATTCATTCATTTTTATTCGCCTGGTAGGTCCCAGTCGGGGGTCCACGGCACTGTAATATCCTCCTAGTTTGGGGTGTTACACATATATAGTCATACGTGGATGTTTTCGTATTGGACTGTGCACACGAGACGTAGTTCGTGAGGCTAATTAGGTACATTGTCATACGTATATTCTGGATTCCATTGGATATGTACACGGACATATTTCCAGATCGGGCGAACTGTGATGTCCATCTTTGAGCCATATTGTTTGGTCGTTCACAGTCCATGTATGATTGGATATGTTCAACGGTTTGTTGACTGATTGTTCATACGCCCGAGGGGTATTCGGGATGTTTTCTTTGAGATCTAATATATATATATATATATATATATATATATATATATATGAATTGTATAATGTCTGGAGAATCATTTATCATGTATATCTGACCCTGTGTTTTGGGCGAAATACTTGTGTTTTATTTTAGGTCGAGGTAAAGGCAAGGCACGGGAAGAGCATGGTGACGGCGAAGGGTTCGAAGGATACTAGTTCGGGGGGGCCAAGTATTTTGTTGTCTGATTATGTTCAAATCGCATAAATATTATTTATTTTCATTTCCTTTAAACTTTTGTCCGATTGTACTGTTATTTGAGGTATATTCCATCTCCATATGGTTTATACTTGTATTCGGATCCTGTGTATGTTAAGGCCGTTGGCCATACTATTTATGAACTCCTAATCGGAGTAATGACTATTTATTGTGGTTCGGTATCACTATTTTGATCTGTATTTTGGTATCGCCTGGTGGGTCCCACTATGGGGTCCACGGCACTGTAATAGCCGCCTTTTGGGGTATTACAGAAGATGGTATCGGAGATGTCGTTTTCTCTATAAGAGTCGTTGTGGAATGAACTAGTATCAAGAGACCTTCGAGTCACGTGTGACCTGTGTAAGCACCTGACCCTACGAGGCAAATACGGTATGTACTTTACAAGCCATGATTTAATTACTGGCATGATATTGATATCGGAATGGATCTCTTTGTTGATCTGGATATTTCGAGGATCTATGGCAGGATTTATCTGATTGATAATTCAAGATAAATTATGGATTGATTATATGATTGAATTGTTCGACTCAACGTTAATATGATATTCTGTGTGACACTCGTAATGTCGATAATTCAATGTGAACTGTTTTTTTGAATATGTAATTCCTTGTTGCTATTAACTTAGCATGAATTTTGATTAGTATCATGAACTGTACTTGTGGTTATCATTATGGTCTGATTCTTTTAGTATGGAAAGAAATCTGAGAGGCCGTGGCAGAGGGAGACGAGGCCGCAGAAGGGGCCGAATCCCGATACCACGAGCCAACACGCGCGCGAATGTGGAGCAGAGTTCCGCATGCAATGATTCGCCTTCTAGGGACCAATCGCACCACACTGGACACGAGGATGCACGTGTTGATCCTTATGTTGTGATGCAGGGCATGATGGCTCAGATGACCCAGATGGATCAATTGATGGAAGCTATGCAGAGAGCTACTACTGGCCAGCAACAGGGGCCTCATGCTCCACCTCCTGTGCATGGCGGGCCCGTGAGTCGGGTCATCAGTGACATCTCTTTCCAGTGACCCCCGACCTTTGAAGGCTCCTCTGAGCCTGCTGACATTGTATATTGGATTGAACACTTTGAGAAATTATTCGAGATGGTGGACTGCCCCGAAGAGAATCGCGTCTCCGTAGCAGCTTACTATCTTAGCCAGGGCGCCCACACCTGGTGGTTTTTAGTGAGGCCAGCTGCTGGTGTATATACTTGGGAGGAATTTAAAAGCCACATGCTAGACCGTTACTATCCAGGGCCACTCTGTGAGGACAAGCTGTCAGAATTGCTGAACCCAGACCCGTCTGAAGACGATGATGTACTATCTGTTGCCGAGAAATTCCAGGCACTTCTTCCTTTCGCCTCGTCGATTGTCCGAACGGAGGCTGATAAAATGAAATATATTCTCAAAAGGCTTAAACCCCGAATGAGAATGCAGTTATTGAATCACCACTGTACGACCCTACTGGAGTTCATCGAGAAAGCTTTGGAATACGAACTTACCGCAAAGGAGATTTCCAAGAAGCGACCACAGTCCAACAACAAGAGATCCAGGAACCAGAACCGGACTGACAGTAACCGGGGAACATTCAGGAAGCCCCAATCTTTGCCCAATCCTTCTAAACGACCACACATGGCATCAAAGCCATCCGGATCGCACTCTCGAGCGGTCAACTCATATGTTGTGTGCTATTACTGTGGGGACTAGGGGCACATCAGCTCCAAATGCCCGAAGCCGGCCGTCGCATGCCATACTTGTGGGAAGAATGGGCATCGTGATCGTTATTGCAGGAATGGACTGGGACGTGAACCAGTAGCGTCTCATGCCCCAGTTCAGTCTTCTGTCCAGGACCGTATGCCTCCGTCCGCTTCTTATCAAACTACCAGGGCAAACAGAGGGATGGGTCGTGGAAACCAAGCTGGTACATCTGGTGTCGGAGCTGCGAAACCTAGGATTTATGAGATGAAGAAGACGGACGATCCCGAAGCCAGCATGATTGCAGGTACTCTCGAGATCTGATCTCAGTCCGTCTGTGTTCGTTTTTATACTGGTGCTTCACACTCCTTTTTATCTGCTTCTTGTTACCAATTGTGAACCTTATGTAATTGACCTACCCGATGGTAGAAGGATTGTTGGGAATCGTGAAGTGCATAACTGTCCGATTCGCATGAACGACCGTGAGTGGTTGTCAAACTTAATTGTGGTTCGGTATCACACTTTTCATCTGTATTTTGGTATTGCTTGGTGGGTCCCAGTATGGGGTCCAGGGCACTGTAATAGCCGCCTTTTGGGGTGTTACGGAAGATGGTATCATATGTATTATGGTCGATTTGCCTAAAGATGATGTACTCTTGGGTATCGATTGGATGGATCGTCATGATGCCATACTTAGCGTCCGCAAGCGGATAGTGAACATCACATCTGACGGTGGTGTTGAGTGTATTTTTCAGGGTGATAATCAAGCTGTTCCAGGAGAGTCATCAGTGCTATGAAAGTAATGAAACTGCTTAATCCAGGGTGTATTAGTTATTGGTGTTACATGACCAAAATAGCGGATCGATCAGTTGAATTGGCCGATATTCCAGTAGTCTGGGACTACCCAAATGTATTTCCAGACGATTTTCCAGGCTTACCTCCATATCGAGAGGTAGAGTTTACTATTGAATTAGAGACAGGTACGTCCCCATTTTTGAAAGCACCGTATCGTATGGCTCCGACCGAGATGCAGGAGTTGAAGAACCAGCTTGAAGAGTTAACTGAGAAAGGCTATATTCGACCAAGTGCGTCCCCTTGGGGAGCACCAGTGCTATTTGTACGAAAGAAAGATGAATCTCTACGTTTGTGTATCGATTACCGTGAGCTGAACAGGGTAACCATCAAGAACAAATATCCATTGTCGCGTATTGATGATTTATTGGATCAACTTCGGGGAGCTGCTGTATTTTCTAAGATCGACTTGATATCCGGATACCATCAACTGAGGATTCGAGAGTTTGACATTTCAAAGTCCGCTTTTCGCACTCACTATGAGCATTATGAGTTCGTAGTGATGCCTTTTGGACTGACCAATGCACCGATAGTATTCATAGAGTTGATGAATCGGGTTTTTATTAATTATCTGGACTGCTTTGTAGTCGTTTTTATTGACAACATTCTGATTTACTCTCGTGATCATGAAGAGCATGAACGTCATCTCCATTAAGTTCTCGATGCGTTAAGGCGGGAACAGCTCTATGAGAAGTTCTCCAAATATGAGTTCTGGATGTCTGAAGTTATCTTTCTTGGGCATGTAATATCAGCCAAAGGGGTGAGAGTAGACCCACAGAAGACAGAAGCTATCCGAGACTGGCTACCTCCGAATAATGTGAAGGAAGTTCGCAGTTTCCTGGGTCTAGCAGGTTATTACCGACGATTCGTGGAAGGTTTTTCCAATATTGCGCAACCGATGACCAACCTGTTGAGGAAGGATAAAAAGTATTTGTGGTCAGAGGCATGTCATAAAATTTTTGATGAACTCGAGAGACGATTGATTTCAGCACTTGTTTTGGTTCTACCAAAAGGACCTGAAGGATTCGTGGTATATAGTGAGGCGTCGAGATAGGGCCTTGGATGTGTACTGATGCAGGAATGGAAAGTGATTGCATATGCATCGAGACAATTGAGACCCTATGAAGTTAACTATCCGACCCATGATTTGGAGCTAGCAGCCGTGGTGTTTTCTTTGAAAATCTGGCGTCACTATCTGTATGGAGTTACCTGTCAGATCTTTACTGATCACAAGAGCATGAAGTACATTTTTACTCAGAAGGAGTTGAACATGAGGCAGAGAAGGTGGCTAGAACTAATCAAAGACTATGATATTGAGATCCTCTATCATCCGGACAAAGCAAATGTGGTTGCTGATGCCTTGAGTCGTAAGACAGTATAGGAACATATGCTTGCCCGCTTGACAGTTCAGAGAGAATTGCAGTTGGAGTTCGTGAGGCCGGAAATGGAAGTCTGGTTGCAGCGTATTCAGGGGCAGCTCTGCACACTTGAGATTTCATCATCCCTTAATGACATAATCAGATCGAAGCAGGTTACGGACCCATTCTTATCTCGAGTTGGGGAGTAACTCAAGGGAAAGCCCCTGGATTTGTGATCCACGAGGATGGATTGATACGCTTCAGGAATCGAGTTTGTGTACCCGCAGACGAAGAGTTGAGGAACTCTATCATGAGAGAGACCCATGCTACCCCGTACTCTATTCACCCGGGATCTAGTAAGATGTATAAGGATTTGAAGCAAGGTTATTGGTGGGGGAATATGAAATGTAAGGTTGCAGAATTTGTTTCGAGATGTTTAACCTGTCAGCAGCTTAAGATTGAGCATCAGCGACCCGATGGAATGCTGAAATTGCTCCCGATTTCTGAGTGGAAATGGGAGGACATATTAAAAGATTTTATCACTAGCTTGCCGACGAGTCATCGAGGGATGAATACGATTTGGGTGATTGTGGACCGTCTGACCAAATCAGCCCACTTTTTGGAGATTAAAGACATATGGCGACCCAACAGATCGGCACAGATGTTTATTGAAGAGATTATAAGGTTACATAGTTCCCCCAAAAGTATTATATCGGGCCGTGATAGGCGATTCGTGTCACACTTCTAGAAAGCAGTTCATCGTACGATGGGTACCCAGTTGAACTTCAGTACGGCATTTCATCTGCAGATTGATGGCTAGTCCGAAAGGACTATGCAAACTCTAGGAGATATGTTGAGGGCGTGCGCTCTTGATTGGAAGGATGATTGGGAAACCCAACTGCCTTTGGTGGAATTCACTTACTATAATAGTTGGCACGCTTCGATTCAGATGGCACCTTATGAAACATTGTATGGTCGTCGTTATATGTCTCCCTTGTGTTAGGATGACCTATCTGAATCTTTGGGTACAGAACCTGATATGTTGTTAGCAGCCCGTGAGAAGATCGCCCTGATTAGGAGTTGTTTGTTAACGGCTCAAAGCCGTTAGAAGTCTTACGCAGACAACCATCGACGACCGCTTGAGTTCGAGGTTGGAGACCATGTGCTAATGCAGGTGTCCCCTACTCGAGGTGTTTTTCGTTTTGGGAAGAGAGGCAAGCTGAGTCCGAGGTATATCGGGCCATTTGAGGTTTTGGAACGAGTAGGCGATTTGGCCTATCGTATGGCGTTGCCACCAGCTCTGAGTCAGATTCATGACATGTTTCATGTCTCTCAGTTGAGGAAATATGTTGCTGATCCGAGTCATATACTTCAGTTTGATGAGATCGAGATAGCGGAGGATCATTCGTACGAGGAGCGTCCCGTACAGATACTTGAGAGGAGAATCAAACAATTGCGGAATAAGACGATTCCCCTACTGAACACGGAGTCGAGGAGGCTACGTGGGAGACGGAGAGCAGCATGCGATTGAGGTATCCCGAGTTGTTTACCCCTTAGTTTCGAGGACGAAACTCCTTTATGGGGGGAGTATGTAATATCCGACAGTAATTCTTATCCACTGTTGTATTATTTGGATAATTTTAGCACTGTTGTAATCATGTTACATTCAGTTAATGTTTACTGATGTCGGGATATATCATAATAGACTTGATTATGACTATCATTCACATTGTGGTTGATTTCTTGATGTGGTGTATATTGTTACATTTTTGGGATAGGTTTTTGGTGTGTTTAACGTACGCTAAGACCTTAACCTAACATACGCTAGATTGTTAGCTTTACGTACGTAATGGTATGCTGGTTACGTACGTAATGCTTGGGAATCTTATCTGATCTCACTTTCGGCGTAGGGGGGCGGACATGATCCGGATAAATGGCATTTTCGAGTCATCCAAGTTGATATATATTATGTACGTAATGCTCTGACCCATAATGTACGTAATGATGTTAGTGTTTTGAGACAGTAACATCTGGAGACATATTACGTACGTAACACTTTCAGTGTAGCATACGTAAAGGGGTTAACGTACATTATCGTCATGCGATAACGTATGTAACGAGCTATGCAGTTTATAAAAAGACAGCTTGTATCTTTCATTTGCACGTCCAAACTCCAAATTTTCTCTCTAACAATCGTCCCTCTGCCTCACTAGACCGATTTTACACCCTTCCAACTTGTGGTTTAGCTTTGCATCTTGGATTGGAGCTTGTTGATTGGGAGTTTAGAGTTGTTTCTTGAAGCTTCGAGTCTGTTCTTGTGGTTTTGGTGATTTGTTCTTCATTTCTAAAAGTATGTTGTATGATTCTACTCTATATTTTCGTGGTTATGATGTTAGTGTTGTGGTTTGCTACACCTAGAGTTGAATTAATTAAGTAAAACATGTTTGTAGTTAAACTTTTTAACACTCATTGATGAATATGGTAATTAAAGGTTTGGAATGAGGTGTTCTTGATGATTTAATGGTAATGACCATGTTTATAAGAATCATACTCTTCTTGTTAAGTTTATTAACATCATTAGGACAATAATAATCCTTAGTTCATCGTAGATAAGTTTAATCGATGGAATTGTTGACGTAAAATGTATTAGAACACCATGTTTAAAACTTGATGAATTTTAGGGAATTAGAGTGATTTTCCTTGGTCCATAAATCTTAGTAGGCATAGAACCGCTACTGTCTCGGCTTGTCAAGCCTTTGAGAAATGATAATAGGGTTTTGATTAACACAAACTCTTATATGTTCATGATAATCGGTTGTAATGATATCTTAGGAATGTGTTGATCATCATAATAAGTTGATAATGTTCTTAGGGAGGTATTGTTGATTATTGGTGATAATGTTGGTTCTCAAAACGATCCTTGTGTAATGAAGGACGCAGATATTAAAGAACTTAGTTAATCCGATTAAAAAAGGGGAATTGAAGGTATTTAATGTATACACTTGTTTATAGTAATAACGAAAGTATTAAAAGGACATTTTTAGTATAGTAATCCGATTTGTGGAAGATAAACCATATGTATTGAATTTATTCAATAGTTGATAAAATGTCCATTTATATAGAATTATTTGAACGAGTAGGTTTCGGATGTCGTTTCCTATGAATTGATATCAATATTGGGTGAATGTATTATTGAATGAATTACGTTTCATTCAAGGTTGCTTGTTAGATTGATTATTGTTGTGTCAAGATTTGTTCACCTCGATAGGCGATCGACTACAAGGCCGAGCGACCGAGTCCACAACCAATCAAACTATGGCGGACTCGCCTAACCGAAGATACCAGTCCACCGTCGAGTATCCAGCGATCGACTCCCAAGGCGATCGCCTTTCGGCACTTAGCGATCGACCCTGGTGCCCGACTTAAGACAACCGTCCCGTACCACGAACAGAGACCATCGTCCATCAAAGTCTACGAAGACTGGATCCCAAAACAGCACCCATGTGCAGATCCGAGACAGGCGCCTCATTTCATAGATCGTTGACCATAGCTTGTCACCACCTTATCACCTACCAACAAACCCGCCGAAAGGTATAAGGTGGGGCCGCCCGTGACAGCGACACAGACGCGTGCAGGCTTCTCATTGGACCGCACAGCTGGCTGCTAGCAACTCCTGCGGACTTTAAGGGAACCAGCCCATGTGCTAAAGACGATCGCCCGCTTATTATAACAACAGCGGAGACGATCACCCGGAAGATCCAAGTCCTATAAATAGAGAACCCCCAGCAACTGGAAAAGGGTTCACGCATTCTCCATTAAGTTCATAGAAAATACATACAACCATACATACTTTCAAGCTCCCAGCTTCCTCTCCCGAATCTACCTCAGGATTTCTCTCTCAGCACCTCTAAACCAGAAGACGGTCGGCAGAGGAAAGAAGTCTCCACAGTGGAGATTCAAAGAGACTCACAAGCCCAGGAGCTCAAACATTCAGCAGCTACACACCGTGAGACACTTTCGATTTCTCACAATCGTCACAGCTCATCAACATTGTTACAAGAACTCACAGAGCATCATATATGGTTCTTTCGGCAATCTACACGCTCACTAGCTAAGATAACAAGGGTCTTTACACTCATTGTAATTGAACTCTTACATTAATGCTTGTATCCCCGAATATTTGTATTAATAATATCTCGCGAGAGCATTCAAGCCCGGGACTAACAACCCCGGCAAATCTTGTGTTATTTACTTTTCTCATGGAAGTGTTCTCGCATTTGTTTTCTATCCATCCGTTCCAGCAATATCTATCTTCGGATAATATTTTGGGTAGCAACAATTGGCGCTAGAAGGAGGGCAAATCTATACCTTCATTTTTATTCCTACCGTCCCGAAGAACACTCACTGTTCTCGGGGCATATACTTGAAGTGACACTCACTGCGCTTCAAAGAAAGCCTTCAGAATCATGACGTCCTCTACTACATCGAAGAGAGCCGCTCTCCGAACCGCCGGACACCATATCCCGGCTCAATCCGAACCCCAGCCGACGGCCGGGGGAAGCCACGGCAACGCGAGACTCTCGATCCCGCACCTGAGGGGTGGCCCCAACCTCTCACTCGACCAGTTCCAAACTGAGCAACAGATCGAGGAGGCTATGACCATCGTAAAGGAGCGACGGAGAGCATGCGCGTCGCCCGTAGTAACTCCCTCGACCATCCGCCGCATGGGCAAATGGAAATTCAATGGGCTACTGGGCGAGCGATCGTCAGAAAGCCCTGATTCGCGAGAAAAGGCTCTCGCACGACCGGACGGGTCCGTATTCAGTCGCTTGGGACGCGACCCATCATGGAGACCGGGACATTCTGGCCCCAACTACAAGACGACGGAATCCGAGTCTGTCACCCGGAGTTCGGCCTACCCGACTCCCAGCCGAACACAAATCAACCGTTTGGCTCCCACTCCGAATGCCAGTGGGTCAGTACTTGATCACCTCGGATCCCGCTCCGAACGTCTGTCCGCGAGCAGCCAGGCCACAGCGATGGCCGCTATGCAACGCCAGCTCGACGAGATGAAAGCACTCTTGGACACTGGGGCAAGCACCAGCAGAAAGATCATTGGGCCGACCGAGCCACTCGCGGTCCACATCGAGCTCGCCCCGGTGCAGCCAAGGATCACTCCTCCCAAAATACCTTTGTATGAAGGGAGATCGGACCCCGAGACCCACCTAAGTAAATTCCGAATTTACATGACCGGGTATGGGGCAACAGATGCAACCAAATGCCGAATCTTCCCATTGACATTGGGCGAGCTGGCCCATAGGTGGTACATCTCGCTACCACCGCGATCGATCATCTCTTTTGAGAAACTGGCGAATGACTTCACATCACACTTCTCCGTCAAGGTCAACAGACCTGAAGGCCCCCACCGCGTGATGAAAATCAGGTAGGGGGAAGACAAAACCGACGCAGATTACATCGACCGAGTAGATGAAATCATCCTCACCGGCGAGCCCATCAGTGACGAGCTCGCTCTCTACTCGGTCCTGGGGGGATTCTACGGTCATTCACCCATGTTTAGCATCTTACCAAGGATATCCCCCCAACCTACGCGATCTTCCGCGCTAGGGCTGCCGACTTTCTGGCCAGGCAAAGGCTACTCACCCTCCGCCTAGGCGAGGAAATGCCTCCTCCTGTTCGAAAGACGGCGATCGCCAATACCGAAAAGACGGTCGCCAAGTCATCCAGCGACCACAAGGCCTTCGAGGATATGGAAGCCCATCTCCTCCACAAGTTCAACCGAACTCCGTCCCATATTTTCTACGCCATCAAGGGGCGCAAACCGCTGAACAAGCCAAAGGCGATAAGGGACCACGGTCATCTGGACTGCAATCAATATTGTGCTTACCACAAGAGTCCCGACCACAACACCAACCAATGCCGCGACCTCCTCAAACAGCTCTGGAGATTGTTCGAGGAGGACAAGTTGGACAGTTTATTGGCTTAGCCGGAGCCCCACCAATCTCCCAACACAGTCGTCCGAGTCGAAAGCGAACAGGCCAGAAAGCTCATACGAGTCGACCCCTCGATCAACCTCGGCGACCGTATCTACATGCTTCAATCAAGAGAAGGGAGCTTCGGAAGTCTCTCCCCGATTTCCCACCTCATTGAACCAAAGGCTACTACCTGATCTAGCGCTTCAAAAAAGAGGAGGACTCGCTCGCCCTCTACAGTTCATCATCTAACATGTTGGACTAATGCACGAGATCGCCTCCCCCACACAACGTACACCGTCGACGATCGGCATCTACCATGACGATCCGAGGTAGAAGAGTGCAGCCATGGTCCTGGTGGTCGATGGAACCGACTGCTTTGGCCATGCAAGGTTCCTTTGGGCTGCGATCGCTCGCCCTTCGTTTAAATACGAGACGGGCGTAGCCGAAGGATTCTCCAAATCAAACCAGTGGATACGCTCGCCCGCCCTCAAAGGTTCATCATCTAACTTGGTGGACCCGGACAATGCGACGCGTCCCTACCCCCATCTCAACGTATACCGTCGAGGATTGCCATCTAACATGACGATCCGAGGTAGAAAAGAGCTAACAATCCGCGGACATAGAGTCGATTAATCCGACGACGTCCCGCGCAAGGAATCTTCCAGACCAAGACCGCACGCCCTTCGTTTAAATACGAGGCGAGACGCAGCCTTCGGAGGACCCTACCAATAAAGTGAGTCGCGAGAGCTTAGCCATTAGATGGAATGTCGCTCGCGCACAAGACATGGTCGTGGAGATCGGTCCATCGAACTCCGCGATCGTGCACGGTTCCTCAAGACCAAGATGGACGACCTTCCTCGAGGATTCGACAAAATTGAAGACCGCTCACTCAACGAGTTATTTTCATCCCCTAACTTTCACTAAGTGAACAAAAACAAGGGGAAGAGTGCAGACTACCTACACGACGATCGTCCATATTCAATTACATATGGAGATCGGCATTATTCAGATGCTTGTGCAGTGATCGAATGTGTTGTAAAAGTTATCTATATGAGTTTATCAATTCACTTAGACATACTACACACGCAACAATCTCTCCTCACATATTTGTACAAAGTCATGCAAAAGACTCAGAAAAGCAATCATTCAAGTGATAGATCAAAAAAGAAAACATTCATTTCATTACTTGAAGTCTCAAAGGTATATACACGGTCGCCCGAAGGCCTAAGTACTACAAGGAAAATCTACAAAATTACAAGGCAAGAAAAGCTAAAACAAATAAAAACGAGGTGCCTCAGGCCCCTGCCTAGCCTTCGCCTTCAGACTCCGGAGCGGCCTCCCCGTCCTCCGGAGCGTCGGGATGAACAAGGTTCGCCGGAGTCGGATACCAACTCAAGTCCACACCGATATCTGCGAGATCCAAGATCGGCAAGGAGAAATCAGGATGGAGAGGATGCTCCAACGCATACGCCTTGATGTTCTCAGCAAGAGGGCCGGCCTCCAACCCTCCCTTCTTAGCAGCTCGGATCGAGTCAGCGAACGCCATATAATAGGCAAACTCGCTGACAAACTCCAAGTTGAGAAAGGGATCGGTCTTGGTCGCCTCTACCTCCTCTTTCAGCTCCGCCATCGCCTGTTGCGCACCTTGGAGCTCAGCCTCCCTTGCAGCCGTCTTTTCCCTCGACTCTGCCAGCTCGCTAGTCAGCCGAGCGATAGTCACCTTCAGTCGATCGGCCTCCTTCTCAGTGGCCGTCTGCAAGCGTACGGCATCTGTCATCCGGTCCCGAAATCGGTCAACCGTCGCCCGGGCTTCCTTGACATCCTTCCTCGCCAGCTCAAGTTCATGACTCGCCCGCTTAGCTGCATCCAGGGAGTCCTTCTCCATTGCCACAATCCTATCGGCGAACTCGGCGTTCTCTTTCCGAGCCGCCTCGAGATCCCCCTGCAGGCGAGTAGTGGAAGGACGCCCCTCAAACTCCTGCACAGCCTGGGCAGCCATGGTCGCCGCATGGAGAAAAAGGGCGAAAGCAGCCTGCATTGTACTCCCAGATCGCTGACGAGCGATCGTATCTAGATCGGTCGTCCAAGCTTTCGGTAAAGCAGAAATGGCCCGGTTGACGTATAGCGGGACATCGCAGGTCTGGCGAGGAGATCGGCTCGCCAAAAAAGCCCGCACCATCGGCGGACAGGATGGATCCGTGCTACGGGTCCTGCATCAAAACAAAAAAGTTAACACATCTCCTACGCAAATAACCAGTTTCAAACTCAGCAAGCAAAGCTTACCTCTCCGCTCTCTCGGGATCGCGGCCAAAGTATGGCTTTCCACGAGGGGTCTCAGCATCGGCGATCGCCATCTCCCGTAAGAAAGCCGCAGAGGGCGTAGGCTCATTCTCCGGAGGAACAACAGTGATCGGAGGCGCGACGATCGGCACCTCGCTGGCAGGGGCAGAAACTGGAGTTTCTCCTGACCTCTGCTGTTTGCGATTCGTCCGAAGCCCCTCCTCCCGAACTTTCTCCTCAGCCACGATCGGCTCTACGCGAGGCTCCACCTCCGGAATGATAGTTAACGCCACAGGAGGAGCTCGAGAGGACTTCTTTTGGCGAAGAGGGCCCAAAACTCCAGGGTTCGACATAGCTATCTCCAGTGGGGCCCCCAAAAAGCGAGGAAAGCAGACTTCTGCAATAAAGAACAATCAAACAACAGTTAGACCTATTCCTCCAACAGGACGATCGCCCAACAAATGCAGATTGTAGAAATTCGTACCTGAGACCGAAAGATATCTCGGGAAATGGAATAGCCGAGCGGACAGCCAACGACTCTTCTTGTTGATCCGTTGAGCGTCTAAATCATCTTCCGGCAAACTCCGTATCCGCTCCTAGACGACCAAAAAATCAAAAGGCAGCTCTTCGATCGCCGGAATATGGAAACCTGCAAAAACGAAATCAAATTAGATCAGTTCAGAATATATCCGAACAAAGGGAGAATTTGAACCCTTACCGGGATTTCTCTACCGAAAGCTAGTGGGGATCTCCAGCTCGCCCGTAGGATTGTCGCTCGCAGAAGCCTTCCACGCCCCGGCGACCCAGAACCACTTCGCCGGGTCGCCCGGCACCTTGTTCGGGACTCCAAGGATCACCCGACTGGATCGTCCTTGAATATGATAGCCTCCGACCGACTCTTTCTGAGCCGTCAGCTTGAGCAGGTGGTTCATATCCAACGACGAAGGAAGGCGGTACAGTCGGTGACCGCCGAACAAGGTGAGAGTGCAAATTATCTGGAGCCAAGCATTTGGCGTCAGCTGGAGTTGCGCCATGTTCCAATCAGCCAGCAGATGGGAGACGGAGAACGACAAAGGAAATCGCAACCCTGCCTCCATGATCGCTTCGTTCACAGCGACCATCCCCTCTGGAGGCTGATCGGCTCTCTCATTCTTGGCCGGCACAAAGAGATCCACATGTGAAGAGATATGAAACCTCATCCTGCAGACGGCCAGGTCCTTCCTGGTCGCCGAGCGCCTTATCTGACCGAGGGACCACAGAGATCGCTGAGCAGCCCGAAATAGTGATCGCTTCGGAGGTTGATAAGGATGAGTAATCGAATACTCCCTATAATTGAACTTAGGAGACGGGACGGCCAACCTCTCCATAATTTCAGCAAAAGCCAGATAGGCCTGGCCAAAACACTGTGCTGCTCCCAGTAGGCCCTAACCTCCAGATCTCTCTCCATCTGCGAGCGTCTCCGCTCGACCACCGCCTCCTTGGCGATGTCGGCTTCATTGAACAACGCCTCGACTTCCGCAGGGTCAAAATCCAGCCCGAATAGCCTCGGCGATCGTCTCCATATGGAAATCTGCGGAGGATTCTCCCCGGACAGTTGATGTCCCGGCGGCGGAGCTGGTGCCCACTTTGTGTTAAGAAGATGTTCCAGTCATTCTCGAAGAAAAAAGGAGAAAAGGAGTGTTCTTCTTACCCAAGATTGAATCAATCGATGATCGGCGGCTAAGTCTCCAGAAAAATCTTCATCAAAAGTGTTCTTCTCCGATAAAATGCATAAGGGTTTTTACGCTACAACCCTGCGCCTTTTTATAGGAGGTGGAAGGGACTCCCGTGTAATTAAAGAGAATATCGGTGGGCGAAAGTGCAACCGTCGCTATTAATGACTCCCTTGAAAACCGCGTACGCGTATTTTCAAGGACGCGTCAGACGAGGAGTCATAAATGACCGTCGGTCTCCCCCAAGAGGAACCCGACACGTGTCCCAGAGACTTTTCCGCATCCGCTGCCATTTCCCGCTCATTTCAGCGACCTACCAGGTCGTCCAAATTCAGAATCAATCATCTCAAAGACGATCGCCAGTTCAGTAAAATACAGTCACTCGTCATAACTTAGCGATAGCCAGCAGAACCACCTAACCCCACGTTTCCAACATATGAGCGAGCTGGGAGGCAATTGTGGTGTCAAGATTTATTCACCTCGACAGGCGATCGACTACAAGGCCGAGCGACCGAGTCCACAACCAATCAAACTATGGCGGACTCGCCTAACCGAAGATACCAGTCCACGGTCGAGTATCCAGCGATCGAATCCCAAGGCGATCGCCTTTCGGCACTTAGCAATCGACCCTGGTGCCCGACTTAGGACAACCGTCCTGTACCACGAACAGAGACCATCGTCCATCAAAGTCTACGAAGACTGGATCCCAAAATAGCACCCATGTGCAGATCCGAGACAGGCGCCGCATTTCATGGATCGTTGACCACAGCCTGTCACCACCTTATCACCTACCGACAAACCCGCCGAAAGGTACAAGGTGGGACCGCCCGTGACAGCGACTCAGACGCGTGCAGGCTTCTCATTGGACTGCACAGCTGAGTGCCAGCAACTCCTGCGGACTTTAAGGGAACCAGCCCATGTGCTAAAGACGATCGCCCGCTTATTATAATAACAGCGGAGATGATCACCCGGTAGATCCAAGTCCTATAAATAGAGAATCCCCAGCAACTGAAAAAGGGTTCACGCATTCTCCATTAAGTTCATAGAAAATACATACAACCATACATACTTTCAAGCTCCCAGCTTCCTCTCCCGAATCTACCTCAGGATTTCTCTCTCAGCACCTCTCAACCAGAAGACGGTCGACAGAGGCAAGAAGTCTCCACAGTGCAGATGCAAAGAGACTCACAAGCCCAGGAGCTCAAACATTCAGCAGCTACACACCGTGAGACACTGTCGATTTCTCACAGTCGTCACAGCTCATCAACGTTGTTACAAGAACTCACAGAGCGTCATATCTGGTTCTTCCGGCAATCTACACGCTCACTAGCTAAGATAACAAGGGTCTTTACACTCATTGTAATTGAACTCTTACATTAATACTTGTATCCCCGAATATTTGTATTAATAAAATCTCGCGAGAGCATTCAAGCCCGGGACTAACAACCCAGCAAATCTTGTGTCATTTACTTTTCCCACGGAAGTGTTCTCGCATTTGTTTGCTATCCATCTATTCCAGCAATATCTATCTTCGGATAATATTTTGGGTAGCAACAAGTATATAATCGAGGATACCGTCTGTTTGATCATTTGGAGAAAGACTATCATTTGCCTACGGAATTGAGGCAAGTTATCTTGGTTGGTTATAATGATGATTGAATTCTGTGATGGTTATACATTTCGTATATATTAAACACTTGTTGAATCTCTGATTCGCAGTTCCCATATTGTTCTTGATGATGTTCCGTTTTTCATCATGGGATTGTACTCCTGTGTTTGTCACCTTGAATCGTTGATCTCATTGATCCTCATTGTCACTTCGGTGAGTTTTTTGATCCTTAATCGGATATGTGATTTGTTGAATTTGTTGTCATGTTGTATCGTGACATATCCGGTATCATATCTGCATGCCTATTGGTTATTGTGTAGGATTTTTAGCCAGGCACATATATAACGTGGATGTTTCCGTATTGGACTGTGCACACGAGACGTAGTTCGTGAGGCTAATTAGGTACATTGTCATACGTATATTCTGGATTCCGTATACGGGTTGGACATGTACACGGACACATTTTTGGATCGGGCGTACTATGATGTCCATCTTTGAGCCATATTGTTTGGTCGTTCATAGTCCATATATGATTGAAAATATTCGACGGTTTATTCACTGATTATTCATACGCCCGAGGGGTATGTTCATTAGTCGGGATGTTTTTTTTGAGATATAATATATATATATATATATATATATATATATGAATTGTATAATGTCTGGAGAATTATTTATCATGTATATCTGACCCTGTCTTTTGGGCGAAATACTTGTGTTGTATTTTAGGTCGAGGTAAAAGCAAGGTACGGGAAGAGCATGATGACGGCGAAGGGTTCGAAGGATACTAGTTCGGGGGGCCCAAGTCTTTTGTTGTCTGGTTATGTTCAAATCGCATAAATATTATTTTATTTTCATTTCCTTTAAACTGTTGTCCGATTGTACTGTTATTTGAAGTATATTTCATCTCCACATGGTTTATACTTGTATTCGGATCCTGTGTACATTAAGGCCATTGGCCATACTATTTATAAACTCCTAATCGGAGTGATGACTTTTTTGTGGTTCGGTATCACACTCTTGATCTGTATTTTGGTATCGCCTGGTGGGTCCCAGTATGGGGTCCACAGCACTGTACATTAAGGCCGTTGGCCATACTATTTATAAACTCCTAATCGGAGTGATGACTTTTTTGTGGTTCGGTATCACACTCTTGATCTGTATTTTGGTATCGCCTGGTGGGTCCCAGTATGTGGTCCACAACACTGTAATAGCCGCCTTTTGGGGTGTTACAGTATTAACACAAGTATAGTATCTAGTCAACAGTAGGGTTTGACTTTACCGTGACCCGAAGACTTCACCGGGACATCTGATGAAGGGTCTATACATATATAGTATTCACGACATAATGGTTCTGGAATGATCCCTTTATTCGTTTTCAGTCGGGGTTTACAGTGCGGCCCGCTAGACTGGCTAAGTGTTGCCCGCACTCATTGGTTCCTCCTAATGCTGGCTGAGACGGACCTACAGAGTCCCGCATCAGGATCGTTGACGCATAAATATGAATTTGTCATCTCTTTATCAATATTAGATATTGGACATCTAATTATGATTTATTGGATAAATCAAATAGTGATCTTATGAATTGAAATTAAATATCTGGTATTTAATTTAATTCATAAATTATATTCTTAGAGAAAAATATTTGTTTTTGATATAATTAATTAATTGGATTAATTAATTAGTATAAATACATTAGAGATAAAACATAGTGTATTTAACAGAGTCGTTTGATGAACATCCGGTACACGAGCCGATTGACTCGGCCCGTTTCATGGAATCTTCCTCATGGCCGCCCCATTCTCCTTTTCACATGGTGGAGTTTATTTTAATCATGTTGGTGCTGAAGACTTTCAACATGTGATAAGTATTTTATTACTTGATCTAATCTCATCAACTTTTCATGTGATGAGATTATTAATAAACTCTCCACCATCTTGGTGAAAAGACAACACAACTCACCCATCAACTTCCTGCACTTCAGCCGTGAGGAGAAAAGTGAGTTGAGAGAAATATTTTTCTTTTGTGTTTTTCATCTTAGAGATGTAAAACAAGTAAGATAAAATAGAGAGAAAAAATTCCTACAAGTTTTTCCTAGTCGTGTTCTTGGAGAACGGAGTTTTGTTGATTTTTCCGATCAAGTTCCGACGCATGTGAAGTAGAGACATCGTGCTTTCGGTGTTTGGGACGAGGGAATTTCGTGCTCGTGCTCGGGTTCGTGAGCAGCATCAACTTACGAAGAGATTATCAAAGGCTTCAAGGGTATGTGACCTTAATCCTTTTATCTTCGTTTTTCTTTTCGTATATACGTTACTTGATCGATCTTGTTTGGGATTTTTTATTATTATTCCGCTGCGTATTTGTTTGTGTTTCCGGAATCCCAACAATGGTATCGAAGCGAGGTCAATGATACCGTATATACGATTCTATGTGCATTTTGAATGCTTTTAGTTGATGTTTATGATTTAGAATCATTTTTGGTGTAATCGAAGATATTTAAATTGTTCGTTGTAACATCACGTTTTTTGAAACGAGCCAAAAAAATGAGGAAACGGGGATGCCGGCAGAACTGCCTGGGCCGCATGTCCAGGCTGCCGAGAGGGTCTCGGCCAGTCTGCCGAGCATGGCTCGGCCATGCCACCTCTCGGGTTTTGGCCCGATTTTGAATCGGGCCGCGGGCTGGGCCTAATACCGGATAGTCCGAGACTCCGTTTTAAGTTTATATCTCATTGTAATTATTTCCCAAAATTTAAATTGGATTTAATTTGACTAAATCAATATTTGGAATATTTTTGTGTTAATGGATATTTATTAAACGAGAATATTATCTTTTGGCCGGATTACTTCAAACGAATTAAAATAACGATTATTAGTATTAATTGGATTAATACCGTTGAAATTGAATAGATTAGTTTTATATTGATTGGATTAATGTATTAATTGATTATTTAATTTTAATGCCATTAAATATTAATTGGATTAATATTGTAGAAATTGAATAGATTAATTTTATAGATTAGTTAGATTAATATATTAAATTAATTAATTAATTTCATTGCCGTTACATGTTGTGTGGAATCCTTATGTGATGGTGATATAGCTCGTGGACTTAGTTTTTGATTTGTTCGATTCGATTGAGATGTAAAGGCCGTTTTGAGCCTATTTATTTTTACTAGAAAATTTGTATAATAGGATGCGTTTTTTATGATGTAATTATTTATATGGCTATGACGAAGATCGAAGACAAGCGACCGAGAAGATGAAGAATCGAAGACTATTTTATTTATCTTTATTGGGTCATTCGCTTGGCCTAGTACTTAGGAAATGGTCCATGAGCTATATGTTGGTAGTAACTAGGTTACTATTTACTGTTTTTCATTTTGAATGATTGACAAACAAACGCTTATAAATATATTAATGTGCAAAGTGTAACATTAATCGCGAAATTCTCCCAACAACAAACAGACTAAGTTTGAAAAAGGTTACGAGGTTTCCTACCCTCCATCAAACTCGTAGAAAATTGATACCCGAGCTGGTGTGCTATGCTTCCGAGTTATCGGGGTAGTACTTTTGGTAGAGGTTGAAAAATTCTTGAGTGCATTAGATGCCTTCGGTTGGTGATAAATTTCGCCCCTAGAAACCTGATAGGTTGCCGGGTGAGATTCAATAGTCAAATTGATAGACGTTGATGGTCAACAACATAGATAGTCTGGATTGCCAAGAAACCTGATAGGTTGAGGGCATGAAGACTAGGGGTAAAAGAAGATTGAAACATCTGTTGGATGGGTTGGTGTTGGACACCACTTTGCAGAAATTATTAGGCAAGAAACCTGACAGGTTGCGTCTGTTAAAATTTGTAACGAACTCGATCACCACTAAGAAGTCAATCTTACCATGACTTCCGAGTTATAACATGGGAGTGTGTAATTCCGATAAAATTAGTGGGAGACGAGATAAGAATTCTAGAAGCCCTTAAATTCTATAGTCGGTCATAATAAAACAAGTCACTAATTCAATCTTGTCTATATTAATGCAGACAAACGTAACTTTATCTCTCTAAAATGGCTAAGAACCCACTTGCAATACTATTTGAAAAGATCTCCTAACTCGCCCCAACTTTGTTGGTTGGTTGGGGAATCTGATGATTGTACTCAGTATGGAGTCTTTGGGATACGTCTTGGAGGCGGACATTCCACCGACTCCAGTCTGGACTAGGGGTAATCAGGAAGAGATTGACGTCCATAAAAAATGGGTCAAGGATGACGTGCTGGTCCGTGGCTTTATGATGGGCTCAATGACTAATGAGCTGCAAAGAGCGCACTAGAAGATGACTTCTGCTAGGCAGATTCTCGCACACTTTACCGAGTTTTATGGAGAGCACAGTAGGACTGCTAGATGTGAGATATCGAAGTAGTTATTCAGTGCTAGGATGAAGGAAGGGGATAAAGTGGGAGACCACATCCTCAATATGATCTCTATGATTGAGAGGCTCGAGGTGCTCAAATTTCATATGGATTTATCCCTTCAGATTGATCTCATCCTTCAATATCTGCCTGACTCCTTCATGCAGTTTGTAATGAATTTCAACTGTAATGATATTTCATGCACATTAGCTGGGCTAATGAATAAACTGGTGACTGCACGGTCTAACAGGAAGACTAAACCAAGGGAGGCTACTCTTGTGATTTCTTCTGGGCTTCGGAGGTCCAAGAACAATAAGAAAAAGACCTACGGGCAGTATAAACCCAAGAAAGGGGTGCATAAAGGAAAGGGCAAGGCCCAAAAGGTTCAAAAGGTAGACGGTCCAAAACCTATGAAAAATGTCTTGAATGCGGTGAGCTGGGCCACTGGCATAGGACTTGTCCCAAGATCAATGGCGCATCAGGTACAGAACTTTTTATTTTTGAAACCAATTGTTCCGCTACTGTATATTCTGCTTCATGGATTCTGGATTCAGGTGCTACTTCTCATATTTGTACTATGAATCAGGATCTGGAACGAAGTAGGCAGCCTGAAGCTGGGGAAGTGATGATCACTGTCGGAAGCGGACAAAGTGTCGAGGAAACCGATATTAGATCACTCCTACTGGGTTTAGAATCTGGTTTTATTTTGACGTTAGATGAAATACTTATTTTGCCCAAGGGGCATAAAAAAATTATATCCATTTCAGTCTTGGACCGGAAAGGATTTTGTTTCTTCATTGGCAATGGTAGTTGTAAAATTTATTTTTAAAATAAATTGGTTGGCACAGCTATATTGTTGAATGGTTTATATCATCTGAACTTACAAAATAAATCGGCAGTGAACACTATAACTAAGAAACGTGGCACGCAAGATACTAATCAAGCTCTTAAGTGGCACCTTAGACTTGGTCATGTTGGTCAGACCAAGGTTCAAAAAATGGAGAAAGATGTACTTTTAAGTCCATTGGGTGTAGAACCCTATCCAACTTGTGAGTTCTGCCTTAGAGGCAAGATGACTAAGTCCCCCTTCACCGAGACATTTGAAAGGGCTGCCGAAAAACTTGGATTGGTACATACCGATGTTTGTGGTCCTTTAGAATCAGCCCGAGACGGATATCAATATTTCATAACATTCAAAAATGATCATACTAGGTATGGGATTGTGTACTTGATGAAACATAAATTCGAGGCCTTTACTAAATTCAAAGAATTTAAGGCCCTAGTTGAAAAACAGACTGGATGTCATATAAAAGCACTTCGGTCGGACCGAGGTGGCGAATATATGAGCACAGAGTTTGATGAGTTCCTTAAGGAACATGGAATATTTTCACAATTCACGCCACCACGAACCCCCACAGTTAAATGGTGTTTCAGAAAGGAGAAATCGGACTTTGTTAGACATGATCTGCTACATGTTGAATTACACTGATTTACCAATTTACCTATGGGGGTACGCCTTACTTACTGCTGCCTATATTCTAAATAGATGTCCTTCCAAATCTGTTCCTATCACTTCGCATGAGATGTGGAAGGGTAAGAAACCAAGTCTTAATCACATAATGATTTGGGGATGTCCATCCTATGTCAAGAAGGCTAAGGTAGACAAATTGGAAGCGAGGTCCGTCAAGGGACATTTCATTGGACACCCGGAGGACTCGATGGGTTATCTATTCTACATTCCAGAAGACCATAGGGTCATTGTGGCTTTACAAGCGAACTTCCTTGAGGATAAGTTCATTTAGGAAGGTGGCTTGGGTAGAAATATCTCTTTGGAAAAACATAATGAAAGTCCCGAGGAGACATCTGATTAGGGATCACGAACTGAACCTATTGTAACACAACCTCCACTTCGAAGGACTGATATGGTGTCTCATTTACCTGAGAGGTATGACTATACACATGTCGAGGAACTGGGTCTCCACGACGTACCTGATAGCCATGAGGATGACCCTGTCACCTATGACCAAGGGATAGTGGATGTGGACTCCGATAAATACCAAGAAGTAATGGAAGCTGAGATAGACTCGATGCATGCCAATCAGGTCTGGACTCTAGTAGATCTACCAACTGGCATGAAGCCTATTGGAAGTAAATGGATCTATAAGATAAAGACTGATGGGGATGGCAAGGTTGACGCCTATAAGGCCAGGCTTTTGGCAAAGGGTTATACTCAAACGGAAGGGATCGATTATCATGATACCTTTTCGCCCGTAGATATTATCAAGTCGTTCGCATGATACTTGCCATTGCTGCACATCACGATTATGAAATATGGTAAATAGATGTCAAAACGGATTTTCTAAATGGATACCTCGAGAAGGAAATCTATATGGAATAGCCTAAGAGTTTTGTGTCCAAAGCTAATATTTATAAGGTGTATAAGCTGCAACGAGCCATTTATGGGCTGAAGCAAGCTTCTCGGAGTTGGAACATTCGATTTGACGAAGCAGTCAAGGTCTTTGACATCGTGTGAAATGAGGAGGATCCATGTGTTTACAAAAAGGTCAGTGGGAGCAACATTGCGTTCTTAGTACTATATGTAGATGATATTCTACTTATAGGAAATAACGTAGCAATGCTCAGCACTGTGAAAGCTTGGCTTTCTAAAACGTTATCCATGAAAGACTTGGGAGAAGCTTCTATATTCTAGGTATCCGTCTTTACAGAGATAGACCGCAAAGAATGATAGGACTTTCCTAAGCCCTCTATATAGATAAGATCCTGAGAAGATTCGAGATGGATGAATCTAAAATAGGGTTCCTTCCCATGCGACATGGAATTCATCTCACCACGAATATGTGTACTCAAAGTGAGGAAGACAAAAGAGAGATGAGTAAGGTGCCCTATTCCTCGGTAGTGGGTTGCCTCGTGTACGCTATGTTGTGCACGAGACCGAACTTAGCCTATGTTGTTAGTATGGTAAGTCGTTTCCAAGCAAACCTGGGAAGGGAACACTGGACTGCCGTCAAGCACATTCTTAAGTACTTGAGAAGAACTAGAGATTTGGTTCTTACTTACGGTGGTGGAGAATTGAAGGTGGCTGGATTCACTGAGTCTAATTTTCAAGGAGATAAGGACGACTCTAAGTCGACATCTGGGTATTTGTTTACTCTCAATGGAGGAGCAGTATCTTGGAAAAGCTCCAAGCAAAGCACTACTGCAGATTCCACCTGCCAAGCAGAGTACCAAGCTGCCTCAGAGGCAAACAAGGAAGCATTTTGGATGCAGAAGTTTGTGCAAGAACTTCAAGTGGTGACTAATGCGGAGCTGCCTACATCACTATTCTGTGATAATGATGGAGCTGTCGCCCAATTCGAGGAGCCAAGGGCTCACCACAACACCGAGCATATAGAGAGAAAGTATCACATTGTTCGAGAGGTGGTTGAAAAAGGATATGTTTCGTTGCAAAAAGTAGAGATATGTGCATGTCTTGATAGCATAGTTATAAGTATATTGGTGGGACCAGTATACTCGAACACGACTCATACTTGATTCAATAACACGGTATTCACTCTTGGAGAGTCGATGACGAATTGAAAGGTTGTGATAGTATACGTGGACCTTTGACTTGAGGGTTCAGTAAGAGATGTGCTTGTGACGTTTAGTTTGTCATTAGAGTAGTTAGACTCATTTGCTTAATCGCCGAGTCAACCTTGAAGTGCAGACTATACGGGCAGGTAGCAGTCTTTACTGTACGCCAAGAAAGGATTCTATCTCCTGTTAGTGAGCAGGCGAATATCCTATACGATTAATGGCAAATAAGATCATAAGTCTTTGGCCAAAGCATTCTGATCTAGTCGTATAAGATACACTAGTAATCAGTTGGTCTTGATTTGCATTAACAGAAGTATAATGTCTAGTCAACAGTAGGGTTTGACTTTACCGTAACCCGAAGACTTGACCGGGACATCTGATGAAGGGTCTATACGTATATGGTATTCACGACATAATGGTTCTGGAATGATCCTTTCATTCGTTTTCAGTCAGGATTTACAGTGCGGCCCGCTGGACTGGCTAAGTGCTGCCCGCACTCATTGGTTCCTCCCAATGCCGGTTGAGACGGACCTACAGAGTCGCGCATCACGATCATTGACGGATAAATATGAATTTGTCATCTCTCTATCAATATTAGATATTGGATATCTAATTATGATTTATTAGATTAATCAAATAGCGGTCTTATGAATTGAAATTAAATTACTGGGTATTTAATTTAATTCATAAATTATATTCTTAGAGAAATATATTTGTATTTAATATAATTTATTAATTGTATTAATTAATTAGTATAAATACATTGAAGATAAAATGATGTGTATTTAACGGAGTCGTTTGACGAACATCCGGTACACGAGTCGATTGACTCGGCCCGTTTCATGGAATCTTCCTCAAGGCTGCCGCATTCCCCTTTTCACATGGTGGATTTTATTTTAATCATGTTGGTGCTGAAGACTTTCAACATGTGATAAGTATTTTATTACTTGATCTAATCTCATCAACTTTTCATGTGATGAGATTATTAATAAACTCTCCACCACCTTGGTGAAAAGACAAAACTCACCCATCAACTTCCTGCACTTCAGCCGTGAGGAGAAAAGTGAGTTGAGAGAAAAAAAATTCTTTTGTGTTCTTCATCTTAGAGGTGTAAAACAAGTAAGAAAAAATAGAGATAAAAATTTCTACGAGTTTTCCCTAGCCGTGTTCTTGGAGAACGGAGCCTCTTTGATTTTTCCGGTCAACTTCCGACGCATGGGAAGTAGAGATATCGTGCTTTCGGTGTTTGGGATGAGGGGATTTTGTGCTCGTGCTCGGGTTCGTGAACAACATCAACTTACGAAGATATTATCAAAGGCTTCAAGTGTATGGGACCTTAATCCTTTTATCTTCGTTTTTCTTTTCGTATATACGTTATTTGGTCTATCTTGTTTGGGATTCTTTAATATTATTCCGCTGCGTATTTGTTTGGATAATTAACCCTATTTCATGTTTTGATAAACTGCCAACATACAGCAAGATGTCAAATGCCAACATACAGCAAGCCTTCGCGTTGCCGTCATACATCAACAGAGTCAAATAGCGCTAAGTATGGAAGTTGTCCCTTCATACAGCAACACTCTATACAGCAACAGCTTCAATAGAACCTACAACATAATTGGATACAACATACAAGTTGTAAGTATTGATTTCTTCAATACTTATCCAAAAAGGACTGAAGACCGTTATAACGGAATCTGCTTTATTCGCTAAAGTCAAGTCAAGTTTGAAAAGAAGTATTTAAATACTGAAAGGATAAAGTATTTAAATACTAAATCCGACAGAGATCTTCAGACAACGCAAAATTTGGATCTTGGTCTATACGAGTCAACCATCCAGTTGAAATGGACTTTTGCTCAACGAATCTTTCTCAACGGATCTATTCCAAAAACTATATATATACTCCGAAGTTTGAAGTTCAAAACACACAGACGAACACACAATCATACATACTGTGAAGAACATTCAAACTGAGCAAACTGAGATATACTGAGATTCTACGAGATCCTCCAAAGAACAGTATATCAAGAGCAATAATATTTCTTCAAGCATACTGCCAATCCTGAGAGAAGAAATATACAAGTGCTTATCCCTGAACAACACATCATCAGCTCAAAGATCAAGAAAGTCAAGCTGTTGTTCAAACAACCTTCTTACATTGAAGAAAACCATCAGCCCTGTGTGGACTGAGAAAGCCTTGCTTTTCCTGAACTGTGTGTGACAGATTTGCATTATAGAGACGAAGTTTCGGAACGGTGTGTGAAGAAGCCAGTCAAGTGTTAGCTTTGACCAATCTGTGTGAACGGTTGAAAGCTACGATCTTTGTATCAATCTGTGTGAATGATACATTGATAGGTTTGATTATAGATACATAGTTATGTACGTAGTATTTATAATAAACTTTTTACTCCTGTGTGGAGGACCAGTGGACGTAGAGGGGTTTACCTCGAACCACTTTAATTACTGTGTTAATTACCTTATGCATTTACTGTTTTCATAACTGTGATTATTTTAAGTATACACTGCATACCGAGTTGCTGTATTTACAGCAACTTACTGTTACAAGACTTCCGCTACGCACTCTAACTTGAAAATTGTGCAGCTTGTTGCTCAAACACTTTCCAAGTTGTATTTTGTATACTTAGTGGCCAGCAGGTGGTATCGGAGCGGTTGATTCTAAAAAGAATCAGTCGTATTTTTGACCGAATCAGATCCAAAAAATCACTTATTTTTGTAAAACAATCTTTTTCTTTCCTATATTCTTATATGAACACATCAATAATCAATAAAGTTCCTATGTTTTCTATTAACGAGTTTGACGATTGGAGAATTAGGATGGAGGCTCATCTTGCAGCAATGCACGAAGAGATAATTTTTGTTATACAGGATGGCCCCATAAAGATCATGAAGGTAAATCCGGCCCCAAGGATTGAAGGCCAAGCTCATGCCGAGATGCTCGAGAAAGAGCGCGAATAATGGACCTCTAATGATCGAAAGCGCGCCAACCTCGACAATGTTACTAAGATTGCGTTATTTGTCACTCTTGACAAAGGCACGTTCTCGAAGGTTAAGAGCTGTAATCGGCCAAGGATATCTGGGATAAACTCAAGTTAATTTGTGAGGGAACTGAGCTCTCAAAAGAAAACAAAATTTCAAAATTGACTCAACAATTTGAATCTTTTAAAATGAAACCAACTGAAACACTTGAGGAACTTGACCTCAGATTCACTGGCATTGTTGGTGAACTTGAAGCGTTGGGCAAGATTTATACCCAAAAGAAGAAGAACCTAAATATTTTCAGATCTCTCCCTGCCCGATGGGACATTAAGACCACAGCTATGCATGTGTCGTGCAATCTTAATGAAATATCTACTTTGATCTCTTCTCTGACCTCAAAGCTTTTGCGTATGATATTGACAGAAGAGAAAAAGCTGAAGAATCTCCTGCAAAGATTACAGCGCTAGCCGCTGTATCCAACAGAAGGCACAGCATGACCAGCTCATCAAAACTTACTCACAAGAATGCTGACAGCGACGACGACATCCTGTCACAAGATGAAATGGCACTCCTTATGCATAAGTTCAAGAAGTTCATCAAGCACTCGGGAAAGACTCCCTACAGGCCCAAGCCTGTTCACAAGGTATGTACCGAAACTTCATCTGGTGACGCTAACCTGTGTTACAATTGTAGGTAAATAGGACATTATGCAAACAAATGTCCTCACCCTCGAGTCCAAAAGTTGCCGGAAGATGAGCAACAAGAAAAAGATGAAAAATGACGTCCATGGAAAAACAATCTCAAGACCCTGATTGGTGAATCAAAAGCCTCCCCCGCATCAATAAAGTTCGAAGAATGTCTTCAGGCAGTCACTGACATTGACTCATCAGATGATGAATTCGAAGATAAAGCATATATGTGCTTTATGGCCAAAGACATACCGAAAGATGAAGATAGCGATGATGAGGTAAGCTCAACCTCAATTACTCCTGCAAATGCATCGCATACTTTTGAAAATATGATGAATGAATTCAAAAACATTCAAAAAGTCCATGAGACATTGAAAAATAAAAACATACAGCTCCAAATTTTAACCTAGAGCTGAAAGAAGAAAATGACTTGCTGAAAATAAGTTATGAAAATATGTCTGTTGATTGTGAAAACAGCAAAGTCATTCATGAAAAACTCATGAAGAGCAATCATCAACTTGCTCAAGACCTAAATGAGGCTAAGTCTCACAGTGAAAGCAAGACAAATGATTTTGTTCTGCTTCAAGACACAATTAAAACTCTCGAAAAACGAGAAGGAGAACTTGAGACCATCTTGAAATCTTTCGAGAAATCATCTAAAAGGATGGAAGAAATTCTAAGAACTGGGCAACATGCTCATGATAAAAGTGGCTTAGAAAGAAATTCCGAGTCCTATGAATATACATGTTGCACCACGAACAGCAAGAGCTGCCATTCCGCCACCACAGTCATATTCCAGACAGCGGAATACTCCGCCATTCAAACCTATAAGGTGTAACCAACAGAATGCTCCTCAAGCATATCAAAAGCGCCAGCAGCCGTTCAAAAAGAAGGTTGTACCAAAATATCATAGGCCCGCACAGCAGTACTTCCAACAGTACAGTGCACCTAGATGTTGGATACAGGAGCCTCATTACCAATTGCAAAAAGCAGGTATCCACACCAAAGAAAATGGATCCACGTCCAAGACGGCATTCGTACTGGATTAATAATAATAACCCTGAATTTTACATGCATAATAATTATCATGGTTATAGCGACTACGTACGTGCCCCACGTAGATACCGCAAGAATATACCTAAAGTTACCTACAGTAAACCAATTACTGTCAGGAAAATCTGGGTACCTAAAGGCACTAACATCTATGGACCCAACAATCAAAGGGGACCTAGATCTACTTAATTCCTTTTCGTACAGGATATCTTAGAGAAGGACATCTGGTACTTTGATAGCAGATGTTCTCAGCACATGACATGAGACAAAAGCAAGCTGTCAGATTACATAGAAGATCGCGGCCCAAAAGTGCGCTTCGGTGATAAATCTAAAGGAAGAACAAGCGGGAAAGGAACCCTGCTTGTAGGAAAATTCAAAGTCACCGATGTAGCTTATGTTGAAGGCTTACAGTACAATCTACTTAGTATTAGCCAGTTCTGTAACAAATAGTTCTCGGTGAAATTCTATATAGATCACTGTAGAGTCAAGAACATCCTGACCAAAGAAGTTGTGCTCACAGGAAGCAGATCAGGTAATATGTATATTGCTGACTGGATGCCTACGAGCTCCACAATTTCTTATTTTGTTGCCAAAGGCACTGCAGATATAAGCTGGCTATGGCACAAGAGGATGTCTCACGTCAACTTCAAGAAGATCAACAAGCTCGCTAGACAGGACATGGTCAGAGGTTTGTTAAATGTGTCATTCCAAAAAGACAGCGTATGTGGACCCTGTCAGAAAGGCAAGCAAATCAAGACCACCCTGAAAAGCAAATCCTACCTTTCCACTCACAGAGTTCTGGAAATGCTACACATGGATCTATACGGTCCTGTAGACCCGGTAAGTTTGGGAGGTATGAAATACTGTCTCGTTATTATTGATGATTATTCCAGGTATGCTTGGACAATCTTCCTAAGCAAGAAGAAGGAAATAACATCAAAGCTGCCCGTGCACCTGAGAAAGCTTCAAAATGAGAAAGAGTTGAGTATCGTGTCCATTCGTCCCGATAGAGGTACTGAATTTACTAACCGTTTTATGGAGCAATACTGTTCGGAAAATGGGATACAACACGAATACTCAGCTGCCCGTACACCTCAACAAAACGGTATCGCCGAGCGAAAAAACAGGACGCTGAAAGAAGCAACAAGGACAATGATTGCCGCTAGCAAGTTGCCACAGCGTTTCTGGGGTGAAGCCACCAATACAGCGTGCTATACACAAAACCGCTGTATTGTCAACAAACACCACAACAAAACAGCATACGAGGTATGGAACAACAAAACTCCATTAGTTTCGTACTTTCACATATTTGGATGCAGGTGTTATGTGTTGAACAACGGGAAAGATCAACTTAGAACCTTCGATGAAAAATCAGACAAAGAGATATTCTAGTATATTCCTCTGTCAGCAAAGCTTACATGATCTTTACTAAAAGGAAGATGGCAATTGAGGAATCAGTACATGTAGTATTCGACGAACCTCACCATGATCCTACAAGAATAGAAGATATTACTCATAACATCCAACAACTTTCCATTATTGATCCACCAACTCCTATAGAGCCTGTCGTTGACTTAGAAATCAACCCCGCAACTGTAAGAATAGAAGTAGATGAAGCCGATGCTGTACAAACTGAAGCTGAAACTATAGCAACTTAAGATATAATATGGGACGCCGAATTCGAACCCGACAGAAGATGGTTGAGAGATCACCCACATGAGTTGATCATAGGAAATATTGATGCTGGTGTATCTACCCGTAGGAGAATACAAAGTACACTAGGAAATGTACTATGTGCGTAGGAAGAATCAGAATCTAAGATATCTCCATTTCCTATATGGAAGTCTCAATGTGAATTAAGACGACTTAATATGTGCACTATCGCTATATTCTTAGCTCAATCTGAACCTGTTTCCACCAAAGAAGCTCTAGACAATTCTCATTGGATTACATCTATGGAAGAAGAGCTTAATGGTTTCGAAAGAAATAATATATGGTATCTAGTACCCAGACCTACGCATCAATCCATAATTGGAACAAAATGGGTATTTAGAAACAAAAAGAATGGAAATGGACTCATTATCAGAAATAAATCCCGTCTAGTTGCACAAGGCTACAGACAGGAAGAAGGCATAGACTACGATGAAACATTTGCCCTTGTAGCCAGACTAGAAGCCATTAGGATATCTTTAGCCTTTGCCGCCCATAAGAGCTTTATCGTATACCAAATGAACACCAAGAGCGTATTCCTGAATGGAGACCTTGTCGAAGAAGTCTATGTTGAAAAACCACCAGGGTTTGTCAACACAGAAGGCGGAGACCTTGTATACAGTCTAAGGAAAGCGCTGTATGGACTTAAGCAAGCACCCGGAGCATGGTATGAGACCCTGTCCCTGTACCTTACCGATAATGGATTTGAGAAAGGTGATGTGGACAAAACCCTATTTAAACTACAGGAAGGTGATGACCTCCTGATGGTTCAAATATATGTAGATGATATTATATTTGGTTCAACTAACCTTGCTTTATGTCAAAGGTTCTCTCATCTCGTGCAAAGTAAATTTGAAATGAGTATGATGGGAGAACTTAGTTATTTCCTAGGATTGCAGGTAAAGCAGTTGCCTACAGGGATATTCATCAACCAGGAAAAGTACAGCAAGGAGCTTCTCAACAAGTTTGGAATGAATAGCTCCAAATCATCATCAACCCCCATGAGCACTTCCGTGCAAATTAGTGCTGACGAAGCTGGAAAGCCGGTTGATCAATCACTCTATAGGAAGCTTATTGGCTCACTCCTGTACCTAAAAGCTAGCAGGCCCGATATCCAGTTTGCTGTAGGAGTGTGTGCGCGATATCAAGTAGCACCTAAAGAATCACACTTCACAACAGCCAAACGAATCCTGAAATACATCAAAGGAACAATCGACGTAGGACTATGGTATCCTAAAGAAGGCGGATTCGATTTGGTTGGCTACAGCGACTTGGATCTCGGAGTTTGCAAGCTAGATAGGAAGAGTACAAGTAGAACTTGTCACTTTCTTGGACCTAGACTTGTATCTTGGTTTAGTAAGAAGCAATTGGCAAACTCGCTTTCCACGGCAGAATCAGAATACTATGCTGCTGGTAGTTGCTGTATGCATATCCTTTGGATGCAACAATAGCTGTCAGATTATGGAATTCAAGCCAAGGAAACACCGATTATGTGCGATAGCACGAGTGCCATTGCAATAACGCATAATCCTGTATTACACTCGCGTACTAAGCACATTCATATGAAGCATCACTTCATTAGAAATCATGTTGAGAAGAAGGATGTTCGGCTTGAAAAAGTTCATACAAATATCCAGTTAGCCGACATCTTTACCGAACCTCTCAGCACATCAAGATTTTGTATGCTTCGACAAGAATTGGGATTACTACAGCCTGAATCCCTGTAAGTTTTTAATGCTTTTACTCAACAATTGAGGGAGAATGCTGTAAGACCCACGAATACAGTATCCACCATTAATTATCTGTACACTCAGACATTCCGACAGCACTGTAGGACAACAAAGATACTTTTCCTACAGCTGACGTGTGCATTAATTAAGGAGGAATGCAGTATGACCCATGAATACAGTATTAGTCCGAAGATTGATGTATGAAATTGAATCCCGTATGTACCTTTTAAGGGGGAACACTGTAGTTTCGCGGATAAAGCACATACTGTGGGAAATCAATTAATAATATAATAATATGTTATTCCTTTTAAAACAGCCTTGAGTCAACGTGCCCTATTTTAAATTCAAACGTCTTATGCATTAAATGCTTTACATGACATGTGGACTATTTTATATCAAACGCTGCGATTTTTCAAATTATTTAAATATTTCGCACCGCCTTTTCGGGCAATTTAGGAAGACTAAATGTCAGATGTGGGACCCACTATAATTTCAAAATCAGATGGATAAGATGTACCTGTTACGCTCAATCCATCCTGTTCGTTCATATTAAAACGACGGTTCCCATCCCTTAAATCTGACCGTTCACTGTCTGCAAAAAGCCTACAACTTCCACCGCCCACACATATATAAGGACTGTATCGTGCTCCCTTCGGCTTTTTATGCTTTCTGCAAAATTAAACTGTCTTAGAGCATATAGCCTATATTGCTTTTTGCAAATTTTCTTCACTTATTCTCTGTGTTTCTTCTAACCCTTATCTTCCTAACAATGGCATCATATCAAACTTCTTCTCAATCGATGAAAAAGAGGGAAAACATCATCGACGGACATCTGTTCGTTCGATCTATCATCATGGAATGTATCAAATTTGAGGGTGAAGACCTCGATGGAATGGAGCGTATCGTCTCCAGGATTAAGCAGCGAGGCTTATACCGCCTTGGTAGCCAGCACCTAGATCTATATGACGAATGCATCATTGAGGAATTTTATCTCGATGCATTTGTGAAGTTATTTTCTTTGAAGAAAGGAGGCGATGTTTGTGACACCACTACCACAGTCTGCAGAGTCCAAATCTGCGTTGACCACTCTCTTCTTGGAACTCTTTTCAGGCTACCGTACGAGGGCCTGAAGATGGAAGACCTTGAGACCTTCAGGTCATAGGATCTTCTAGCTACATATTAGGGATTGTTTACTGGCAATGCCTCGGACAGGAATGTGCATCCTTCTTGACATAAGAAGCGTTTCTGTTTACCTTATGTTTATCTGCATGATTTTTGCTGCCGTGTTGTTGAAAACAGGACTGGTGCGTTCGAGATGTGCACCAACTTGCGGTTCAGAATGATGGTCGCCATTATGTCCGGCAAAAAAGTCAACTGGTGTCAAGTTATTCTGAAGAGGCTGCATGAAGAAGTTTCGAAGCCTGTCTCTCAGAAGAAATCGTTTGGGATTATTCTGAATTCTCTTCTCATGAAAAGTGGCATGCCACAGTCTCGTGATGCTAAGAAAATAGGCCCCGGAAAGTTTATTGGAGGGAGCAAGCCCATAGTTTTCAACAAGGATAGTCTTCAAGCCAACCGACCCCATGTCAATTCCATGCCGACCTCTGATAATCCGAGGGATATCACAGGAAGGATTGCGGATGAAGACAAATCCCACAAGAAAAGAAAAAGGAGCGTGTCTAACACTGCGTCACCGCTCACAGCAAAAAAGAAGCTGAAAGCTTCTAAATCAAAATCAAAGGTCACAGTGACTCAATCGGTCACTCCCATCGAAGATGTTGCGGCGCAACCCGCAGATCAACATCCACAGGGCTAAACCCCTGTGAAAGAAACAGTTGCTGCACACGGTGTAGATCCCGAGCCTATGGCGGCTATGACGGATGATCAACTGCTTGCTAAAATTGAAGGAACTGGTGAATCGGCTGCATTCACTGAGCCGAAAACCGCATCTCCTATATGGGATTCCACACCCATATAGGATCCATCTCCCATCTGGGTTCCAACCCCTGTTCGGGATCCATCTCCGACATAGGATCCCATACCTGTCGAGGACCTAATATCGACAGTAATACCAAGTGCTGTTCGGAGTCCCTCCCCCTCAATACTCATAAATGACACCCTATTCAAATTGCAGGTTGAGCAAGCTTATGAACGCTTCGTTCATTAGAAGTCATATAGAGTTGCACCATATGACACCTTGTACCATTGGAGCGAATGGAAGGACGAAGAAGCCTTCATTTTGGAAGTCACAGACTGTCAGGACATCTACTTGTTAATTCAATGGGACAACAAGTTATGTCATGAACTTATTTCTAACTGTATTTTGACAAAGGAGAAGGCCCGACTCAAGGGCAAACCAAAATCCACGAACTCATCTCCACAAAGTCCAAAATCTGATCATGACTCGGATGATGACGACGACGCCTTCTAGGCAGGTCTGAGAATGAGTCGTGAGGAAGCTCAAGACCAGGAATTCTCAAGAGTACCCAACCAACAGGGTCAAGGGACCTCCAACCAACAACAATCTCCTCTCCATCAACAAGAAATTGTTCAAGACAGCGAGGAATTAGTCCCTCCTTTCACCGAAGAGCAAACAGCTTCTCAACAGGCACCCGAGCCTGTCGCCACCAAACCCGATGACCAGACACGCGCCATCCCGCAAGAGGAATCAGTCCCTCTGCCGGAGCAGCCGGACGGTGAGAAACAGCAGAAGGAATCAGTCTCTCTTGTACCCATGTCTACATAAACCACTTAGGAACAAGAAGCCACAGTTCCACCTGTTGCCGATCAATCCGAACAGCCGCAAGCTGAAACATCCCATGCTCCTTCACCTGTTGAAGTGGTATCTGACGATGGTTTCTTACCTGAGGATGAACCACAACGGCCACGATCTCATGTGGTCGTCAGACATCTAAACGGAGCTGAAGTTGCCCAGTCCAACTCTCCCAGAACGATTGAAAAGAACGAGAAACTGCATGCTTTAGGCTGACAAACTGTCTTCCTATAGGACGCTGTTAATGCCCTGCATGCTGTTGAAAAAGAAATTGATTGGTTACATCAATATGTCGTTGAATAAATAACCGGTGTCAGGCACGAAGTGTCAAAAGTGGAAGAAGCCTTCCGTATCTTGCCTACCGTCTTCAAACAGGCACTCAACCAACTTCAACAGCGCCAGGAGCAAATTCTCTTGGAAGAACAAGCCAAGCTTCACATTTTCTGAGGCCAAAACTGCATCAGCCCTTATTGAAACCGGCTCCCAGCTCCGAGGTCATGATAAAAAGATACAAGATATGTCGCAGGTGCCTAACTCCCTTGTTGAAAAATTTTCAAGCTTCGAGACCAAACAGGATAATGCAATGAAAATACTGGAACGCCTAGATGAGAAGGTCTCTTACCTTGATGAGGCCAAAAGGGGGCAAGAGGCTAGAGAAGCTGCAAAGAAATTAAGGCTGGAGCAAGAAAAGGAGATGGAAGCTGCATTTGGAGACAGCATTACTGCTGTAATTTCTCGATTATCATCTCCTGCTCACACTGTTAGGATACAGGGAGCTCATCCGGAATTCCACGATCTTAAATTTCCTTGGAAAAAACTCGTGCAAAAGCCATCAGTGATAAATCTCCCGGCCAACCGACATCCGAAAGCCTATGAGATAAAAGATTGGAGAAGAAACGAACTGTTGAGATACTTCATTGTTCTCATCAGGGAATCCTCCATATTCAGTTGCAAAACACTGAAGGAAGCTGCTTAGGATTTTGCCAATAAGATGGATGAAGGAAAGCTCCCCCTACAGCTCCTGATGAAGTCTAAACATAGGGAAGGAGATTTGGTTACCCACCCGGAAGACTGGATCCTTGCTTTCGATAAATCAGCTGAAGGAAGAGCTACTTAAATCGAAACAGGGACGTCTTGCATAACTGGTGGAAAGGAACCAAGAATGATCCAAACAGGCCTTGGAGACATGCTGACTATAGGAGTTAGCTTGTAGGATCCTTTCTCTATTTTATGTCTGAAACAACAAAAATTATGCACAATCTTGTAATCCTTGCTCAAATATCAATAAAACATGTTTTTGTATTGAAAGATTACAACTCGTAATCTACTATGTTCCTGTATGATTACGAAATTAATTCATTTGCTGAAATAAAACAAGTATGCAAACTTGTTAAGTATATAAGCTTTAAGAACTTGTCTGCGAACAGTTCATAGGTTAAGTTGTATTTCAACTAGATTACACTGTAAAGATTGTGCCTGCGCGCCAATCGTAAGTTTAAGTTGTAATACTCTTTCTTGTCAAATTTAAACTCGCCTGCGAGCAGTCCATAGTATTAGACTATTTGCTGAAGGCCAGAACATTCGACAGAAGACTAAGAAGACTGCCCTCCTGTAAGATGTTTCAAAAAGGTTTCAACATCAAGGTCTTGGCATCATCAAGAAGTTTTGGCAAATATCAAGAGGTTTCAAAGAAGATGTGGCAATTATCAAAAAGGGGGAAATTGTTGGGATAATTAACCTTGTTTGATGTTTTGATAAACTGCCAACATACAGCAAGATGTCAAATGCCAACATACAACAAGCCTTTGTGTTGCCATCATACAGCAACAAAGTCAAATATCACTAAGTATGGAAGCTGTCCCTTCATGCAACAACACTCCATACAGCAGCAGCTTCAATATAACCTACAACATAATTGGATACAGCATACAAGCTGTAAGTATTGATTTCTTCAATACTTATCCAAACAGGACTGAAGACCGTTAGAACGGAATCTGCTTTATTCGCTAAAGACAAGTCCCGTTTGAAAAGAAGTATTTAAATACTGAAAGGATAAAGTATACAAATACTAAATCCAACAGAGATCTTCATACAGCGCAAAATCCGGATCTTGGTCTATACAAGTCAACCATCCAGTTGAAATGGACTTTTGCTCAACGGATCTATTACAAAAACTATATATATACCCCAAAGTTTGAAGTTCAAAACACACAGACGAGCACACAATCATACATACTGTGAAGAACATTCAAACTGAGCAAACTGAGATTCTATGATATCCTCCAAAGAACAGTATATCAAGAGCAATAATATTTCTTCAAGCATACTGCCAATTCTGAGAGAAGAAATATACAAGTGCTCATCCCTAAACAACACATCATCAGCTCAAAGCTCAAGAAAGTCAAGCTATTGTTCAACCAACATTCTTACATTAAAGAAAACCATCAGCCCTGTGTGGACTGAGAAAGCCTTGCTTTTCCTGAACTGTGTGTGATGGATCTGCATTGTAGAGATGAAGCTTCGGAACTGTGTGAAGAAGCCAGTCAAGTGTAAGCTTTGACCAATCTGTCTAAACGGTTGAAAGCTACGATCTTTGTATTAATCTGTATGAATGATACATTGATACGTTTGAGTATAGACACGTAGTTGTGTACGTAGTGTTTATAATAAACTTTTTACTCCTATGTGAAGGACCAATGGACGTAGAGGGATTTACCTCGAACCACTTTAATTACTATGTTAATTACCTTCTGCATTTACTGTTTTCATAACTGTGATTATTTTAAGTATACACTGCATACCGAGTTGCTGTATTTACAGCAACTCAGTGTTACAAGACTTCTGCTACGCACTCTAACTTGAAAATCATACAGCTTGCTGTCCAAACACTTTCCAAGCTATATTCTGTATACTTAGTAGCCAACAGTATTCATTTGTGTTTCCGGAATCCCATCACATACTCTAAAAGATTTTGAGGAAGAGATCAAGGTAGCAACCACTACGCTCCAAGATGTAAATATCCTAGGACTTTTTGATCTAGATTTGGATGTTGAATTTATCAACAATATTATTATTAAATAATATATAATAATCTTAGTAGTTAATTAATTAGCATGCCTAAATATATTTTGTGCTCATGGATCCGTAAAATATTTTATCAAATTTTCACCAACTTTGCTTCCGTTGTGTTTTCCAACAACAACAACAACTGAAATATCAACAACGCAATGATGCTTCAATTAATTCTCAAGACACAAGTTGGCTAAATGGCCAAAATTGTTTTAGAAAGATCCCAAGGCATGTTACCTAGCAACACCGAGGTAAATCCATGCGAGTGTAATAGCCGTAATTTCGATTTCCAGTCATTCTTTTTTTCGGAGGAAGTCCGTTTTGACGACTCTCTCATGACCATTTCGTCATTCTGGGAATGATTAATTCTACACTTTTTGACATCCGAGTTCGTTTCGGTGTCTTTTTGTTGAGTTCCGTGCTTTTTAGCGACTTTTCCGCACTTGAGTTCGATTCTTGCGAAAATCGTTCGAAAGTGCTCTTTCGAGTTTCCCGTAAGTCCGTTTAACTTTGTTAGACGTGTTGTGAACTTCGGTTTGGTTATTCGATCACGTATCGTGATTTTCGGGCGTTTTGGGTCATTTTGTAATTTACCCAAAGTTATGGGTATCCGTATCTGTAATTGTTGTCTCGACCCATTTCTTGGTCGCGTATGATTAATTATTGTATTATGTTTTCATTTCGGGTCGATGATGTTATCCGCGAGGTTTTCGTCGTGTTCGTTCCGTACGTTTTCGGAAATCGAGTCGTTGGGTCATGACGCCTGAGCATTGGCCGGACAGGTACGGCCGGCACGGTCGGAAGTGCTGGCACTGGCCGGGCAAGCACGACAGGAACCGGCGTAGCACATGCTACGGCCGGAAGGCTGCGCGCGCTAACCGGCGGGTGTAGCGCACGCTATCAGGCCGCCCAACAGACGCCATCGGGCCGGGCGTAGGGGTTACTGGAGTCTTGGACTAGGGACGACGATCGCGGGTAGCGCACGCCATCGCCGGGCATTGCGCACGCTACGACCGGCAGTAGCGCACTACGGCCGGGAAGGCTGCGACGCTACTGGCCGAGCCGCAGGGCGTGGGGACTACGGATCGCGGCACAGGCCGATAAGACGCTAGCTCGGCAGCCTAGCGCACGCTAGTCCGGCCTAGTATAAATGTGACAGAGCAGTCACATTTCCTCTCGTTTTTCATTTCCTTCCTTTTCTGTCCGCAGCTGGCGATTCGGAGGTGGCGAAGCCATATTGTTTAACAACAAATCCATGAAGTTCTTGAGGTTATATCATTGATCAATCATCTGTTACCATCCTTTGATCCAGCGAATCAAGGTAATCTCACCTTAGAACCCAAATTTCGTGAATTTGGGGGTTTTTGCATTTTTTGTCCGATTCGTTCCGTGTTGTTGATTAATTCATGATGGGTATGATTAATCTTGGTAGTATTCTTGTGTTTAACATCATTTAATCCATTGTTCTTCGTCGAATCGAAGTATATTTCTTGATTTCCTTCGAATCGACTTTTTAGGGGATTTGTTCTCGATCTCATTTTCCATCCATTTTTGTTGGATAGATTGTGGTTAAATGATGTTGTTAAACATATTCTATGGATTGTATATCCATATTTCGACTTGGAATTCCGTTTTCGTGTTTTGTCGGGACGAATCGTGTTCTTGGCCGTTTTGGAGAGAACACTTGAACTTTCGTCATTCGTTCTTTGAATTCAACGGCTTTGAGTCGTGCTATGGAATTCATTTTCATTGTCGTTATTGTCCTTCGTAGTTTATTATCGCGAGTTGGCGTTCGGTGGAGTCGGCGAGTTCGTAGTCGGTTCGTGCCAACCTACTTCGGTCGATTCTCCGCGTTGTGGTTATTCGAGGCAAGTACCTTGTCCATACTTTTCTTTTTTTGTGGATATGATAATTGGTGATCGTCTTGGTATGTTTGTTGTTTGTTTGAAATGAGTTTCAAAAGATTCGGCTAGCCTCGTTAAAGGCTCACTTTCAAACGCGTGTGTTTTATAAATTTTGTGGGTTGTAAGTGACTATGTGAGTCCTATGGATATGTTTGGTGTTGATGATGCATTTGGTATTCGCGTATGGACGTATATTGTTTCATTTCGGTGCATTGTGGTTTGACGTGGTGTTTTGCTAAGTGTTTGATGCCTCCGGGTGAATTGTTCGGATATCCTTGTTGTGATATGTTATTTGTGCTTGATTGTTTCGCTAGCCAGCTCGGGAGGGTCCTTCGAGGCCTCGGGTGGGATTCATGGTAGCGTCCTGGTCCTAGGCGATGCCTGTGCGTGTATGTTTAGTGAATGTGTTTTGCTCACCCTGGGAGGGTCCGACGGGGCCTCGGGGGAATCTATGACATCACTCTGGGTTCACGAGTAAAAACTTCACAGGTTGGTGTGTATGTTTTGTGAATGTGTTTGCTCACCCTGGGAGGGTCCGACGGGGCCTCGGGGGAATCTATGACATCACTCTGGGTTCACGAGTAAAACTTCACGGATGCGTGTATACTTTATGTCCATCGAGGATGCATGACGTGGGTTTTAACCTTGTGTATTGTTGTTGGGTTCAATTGTGAAAACAAAACCTTTGTGCTGTGACCCTGTTGATTTTTGGAAAGAGAAGGATTCAGTAATCCTAAGTTGTTTTCTATTAAAACTCTCGATGGCATTTTAAACGGTTTTATAAATTGTTTTCCCTTTGATTTGTGACCTTTCGGTTTTAGAATATTTACCCAAACTCTTGCCTCGGGAAGTACTTTTCTTTACATTTGGATTTTTAAGGATTCCTGGTTATTGTTATTCGTGGAATGTGAATTGTATGGCTCGTATTTGCACTTTGTTCTTGCACTAGCAAAACAGTGGAGTTTTGCTAACCCCCGAGTTTTCGGGGGGTGGATGTCTATTTTTGCATTCAAGTTTTGGAGCATAACACAGGTTCGGCACGAAGGATGATGAAAGATTATCGATACTAATCACATTAGGAACCGTACATTGTTTATTGGTTCAGTTGTACTTTATTTTCTGCTGCTATTTTTTTTCCCGTTGTACGGGTGTGGTTGTGTTTTGACCCCTGCGTGGGCATGAGTTGTATTTGAGTTGTATGTATTTATTGAAAGACCAAATCGGTCTACTGAGTCATTTTAGCCTTAAAGGCATGGTTGAGTTGTTAGATGTTGTTACCAGCCTGGTAGATCCTTGAGGAAAGGTTCTACGGCGTGTAATATCCCTGAGCGGATTGGGGGTGTTACATAAATGGTATCGGAGCTTAGGTTGTGGAAACAATATAAGCATTGTCTGTGGTGTATGTTGAGTTTTGTCTCGTCGGATTTTGTCCGACTGAGTCGTGTCGCCACGCATTGTCTGAGTTTTGTTGGTCGTGATTAGTATCGTGGAGCGATCATCAGCTTCGTGCGACCTGTGGAAGTAAGTCTCCCTTCTTTGTATTGTGCCTCGTGTGACACGAGCTATTGGTATGATTTATTTGCTTAGTGACGGAATCCTCTTATGGATTTTGATTTCTTGATATGTGGTTATTTGACCCTCAAATTTCATTCATGTGTGGAGTAGTGTCGCTGGATTGTACATGTTTGACTTTATTTCTTTTATCCGCTGCGTGAGTTCTTTTGTAATGGCTTTCGGTATTTTACCGACTGAGTTTTATTTCGAAAATCGATTCCATTAACCGAGTTTTTGATATTATGGCCTTGATCGTTTTAGCGAAATTCTTATGACGGTATTTAACATGTTGTAAATGGCTTTTGTAAGTTTTTGAAACATTACCGTCATCAGCCTTTTTGGCATTTTTGTAAATGTTTTTTAGCCTGGTGGGTTCCGACGTGGGACCCACGGCGCTATAAAGTTTTGTGTAATTACCTGAAATTTTTGGGCATTCTAGCCCATTGAATTATCCTTGAAAACCTTGAGTATCTTAGAAAATAAATTTCGAGACGTACTTTTAAAATGAATTATTTTCTCATGGTACATCCAAGGTGCCACAATATGTTTCAAAATTCTTCTACCTCGAGGACCAAAATATTTTGAGATATTTTCAATGTTTTAGAAACACTTTTATTTAGACCCAAGGGTCGAATATTCTGAAAGTTTTTACTAAGAGAAAGTGTCCTCATTTTTATCTAATGTGAAATGGTTCTCCAAAGTCTCGATAACGATGTCTCACGTTTGTACTTTTTTTGAAAGGTGATACTCAAGATCAACCGGTGTTCTTCTAAATTATTTTCATAATGAGGTTTTCGTTTTTAAAACCTATCCATTCCCGTTTGAGGGCTGGGTAGGTATGTATGATGTCGTATTGTCATTATGATGTTTGCTCCCGAGTATGATCGAATCGGCGGTGTGAGCGTTGAGTCCTTTTCCACATATTTGTTGTGTTAGCCCTCTGTGAGAGGTGGGATGTTGGTATTGAATATTGTCGCCTCGTAGTGATTTCTGCGTTGTCGCGCATGTGCAAGCTGTTAGAGCTTGGTTTGGTATGACCGTGTGCATCGATGATGGTTCCGTTATGTGTCGGTTGTTTAGTGTCTTGTTACCTTGCTCCCGTTTTTGTGAATTTCGTGGACGAGGTCGGAGGTAATACCCGTACTATTTTGACTTCTGTATTTCCTCACTACAATAAAAAAGCCCTTCAATGACTGTGATTTTTGTTGCTATTTTGATGGAGATGACTATCACCAACAAATTTTGTCGTGGCAGATTTGTTCTTGAAAGTGGCGTGGTTGAACTACTGCTACGAAAAATGTTTTTGTTGGAAACTATAGCAACGACACTTTTGTGTTGTTGAAATGTTGGTATTTTGTTGGTGATGATGAAAAATATCAACGAAGCAATTTCACTTTCTACAACAAAATTGTATGTCGGAAAATTCGTTGCAATTTTATCAACAAATTTTAGCAACAACTTTTTTGTTGGAAGGTCAACTACGAAATATTGCTTTTTTACCAACAAATTAGCATCCACGGTTCAGTTGGAAAGTGAGCTACAAATTTTTTTGTTGGTATCTTGTTACAAGTGTATGGGGTTATGACAACAAACTTAGCAACAGGATTAAGTGTTGGAAAGTTAGCTACGCACTTCGACGTCGCAAATCTGTTATAGATTTAGCCAAATTTGCAACAACAATGTTGTCGCTATTTTGTTGTAAAAAATTAGACAGCTACCAACGCATAATAACGTTGTAAAATTTGTTGATACTTAAACCCAATTTATTACAAATATTTTGTCACTATTTACTTGTGTTTGAAATTCAGTTACAAATTTAGCTTCAAACTAGCAAGATGGAAAATTTTAACACGTTTAGCATTGAGAAATTATCTCATTCATAACAAAAATAACCATAGAATGCAAACAAACTCACTGTTCAAATGAAACCAAAAAAACGTAAACAAATTCAATACTAATCCAAAAGACATCACTTATTCAAATAATAACTATGACCAAGATCATCCATCACCAACGACACCAACTACTATTGCTTACGATACTTCTTATGCTTTTGAGACCTCTCATGCTGATCACCATTACTTATTTTTCCATATGCATGATTTTTGCCATACTTCGTTGCGTAAATACGATGCCTTCTTGAATTATCCATATTTATCTCGAAATCCTCTTCAGAACTATCGTAAGAGTCGTAATGATTTCTATTTTCTTCATCTTCCAAATCATTTTGTCGGAGACGTTCCAGTACCTCGCACACCATATCCGGCAAAATGATCTTCAAATTTCCAACCACCTCCTTTGTGCACTCATCAATCTTCACTTTAACTATATCTTCCAAGGCTCCTTGGTCTAAACCACTTCCTTCCACATCTGCCAACCCATCACGTTCATCACCAAGGGTCTATCGAGCGTGTCCAAATCCATATAGTCTTCTCCTTTTAGCTCCACCCGATGCATCATTCCAAGCGTTGACATCAAAATTCGGACGTGATTCTGGATCAGGATATTTTTCTTCTATAATTTTGTCATATGTCTCCTGTATAATGATAATAAAGTCAATAAATTGCACCATACAAACATCACACAAGTTTGTTAAAAACAACTGTAGCAGGACCATTAGTTAACTTATTTTCTAAAGAATGAACATACTGATTGCAAGTACGATATATTATCTAAATAATAATGATCAATATGTTGGCTTCCATAACATAAGGAAAAAAAAGGCCAGTGAGTACTGAAGTTGTAGGGTAGGAGAGGGACTGAGATATAAAAAATAATTCAACAAATAATAATTACTTACCCACACTTTTTTAGGTTTTGGACATACATATTTTCCATCTGTCTTGTGGGTGCGATCAAATAACTCAGGTTCAGTTGGATTACGTTTAAGCTCCTTCCTCTACAAAATTATGATGGCATAGAAAACGTAAGAACATATCAAAATGAAAGAATCAAGAAACAAAAATATAGATATTATACAAAATTACTTACCATCCTATACTTATGTGCCGAAATCGGGATGGAACCACCTGTGTAAGTTGGAGAAGCCTTATCGTTTCCGCTCAAACGATTCTTAGTTCCAGAATCAGACTTGTTCTGCCATTCAGGCTTAGACCAAACATCTTTGATTAACTTATTCCAAATCGTGCTATTCATCCATTCTGGATTTAAGTCGATCCAATCCTTGGCATTTTTTGAGCCCGAGACCATTTTAGCATTCTTTCTGGCTGAGCCGAGTATGTCTCTAAACCGATCAGAGCATGTCTTACACCAAGCTCAATATATCTGACTTTCTCCCCGCAAAGGCCATTTAAAATGTTTCTACAAATATAGATAGGATATCATAAACACAAACACGTGGCATCGTCTTCAAAACATTTAGTACTATACAAGTCATCCATTTTATAATATAAAGTAAGCTTGCACTAGTACAAAGAAAATCAATAACAAACCAAGTGCATGTATAATATCTTATATACTTCCATTCAAGACTTACTCAAAAATATGTTGTAATAGTTTACCTTGAACTTATCCCAGTATAGGTCCTTCATATTTTGAGGTACTTTCCTCCATGTTGCCCATGCATCTTCAAAATTTCCCTTTATAGTAACCAAGATATCAGAAGTCACACGTGTATCAGGAAACCTGTTAAAGTATATTTAGAAGAAAAAACACCAGCTTACACATTGAAGAAAGGAAAGCAAAATTAACATGTAAAAGAATAAGTGAATAACCTGCCACCAACAGTAAAAATCGTAGGACGATCTTCTAAGTCTTCAGGAACATCCATTCCACGGTTTGGTCCGCGTGTCCTGTGCAGCTCCCCAGACTCATAATCTTCGAAATCCAAGTTCTCATCATGTCCTGGTGATGCAGCACGACTAGTGGGACGAGTACCACTGCCCTCGTAACGAGAAACATCATCATTATCACTCACTTGAAGCTCATCATTTCGCTCATCTGTTTTGCGAATAGGTGAGGGCGCATGCTCCCTAATTGGGGTCCTGCCACCATTTTGTATGCGAGAATTTTTTGCACCCATACGTGTCTTCTTGCCTTTTCTTGCCATACTGCATAAACAATAGGACATGATTATGAGATTCAAACAGACGTAGTATAAAAAATATATAAATATGCAGAGTAATAGTATACAGACATCATGAATGCTTTTTTTTTTGGAGAAATTAAAAATTTTGTTGCACAGAAGACACTCACAATGCATCAGATATGCAACTGTGTTTCAAACTGTACACCAAGTGATAACAGCCCGTCAATGGACCGGCAGACTCAACCAAAGTGGAGAACTCAAATACAGACCAAGACACAATCTGTCTTGTACCGAACAGAACCATAAGAAAAAACAGAAAACAAGATCATAACCCATCCCAACTTGGAAAAAACTCATCACCATCCGGAATACATAACATCACTCAGCAACTCCTCCAACTAAAGAATCACACTCAAGATTTAACATTCCCTTTGGGCTCTCCCAATAAGTAAACACTATAGCAACCTATTTAACCATTCCTATTAATACATTTGTTAATGAAACCAACACAAATATTCCATGTTTATCAAATTAAAAAAGCCAAGGATAAGAATAACCAGACTCCATTAAACAAAAGTCATCTACGACACCATCAGACTTCATGAAAACAAACAGACTCCAAGAGATATAGGAACAACCATGATAAAGTAGGGCAGAAGCAAACTAAAATCATTGATCGAGACAAAGGACAGGCCCCATTCATATAAATAAATGAAGAAAATCACAAACCCTGGCGAAATAAACACCGACCTTGTTCTTTGAGTTGAAAAATCGTACAAAGCTGAGGACGATTGAAGACTGCGTGAGTACAAATAGCCAAAATTAGGGCTTCCTTCAGGGTGTAATTGAGAAGTTCCATTACCATATGGACTCTAAATTTTGGAGGGAGGACTAAGGAATTGTGTAAATTGGCGGGATAACAAAAAATTGGAGGAATTTAGGAAAGTGGAAGGATCTCGATCACCGCCGGATTGTTCACTGCGTTTTTGGGAAGATGGATGTACTTTCGCTGAAAGAAGGAATCAGTCTTCTGATGGATGAAACATAATATGGATCGGATCTGGGCTCACTAATCATTCCAAAGCCCAACAAGCTTTCCAAAAAATGGAATCAAACTTAGCTTTGACTTGGCTTTCGTTCCGCGTATAATCTAGACCAGCAGAAATAAAACATTTATACAATATTATAAAATAATTACAAAAATAAAACATCATATAACATCATACAAAAATAATTATAAAAGAAACTATCTATCTATACTTCTATCATAAGGGAGTCGTGACGCATGTCACTTTGTAAGTTTTTTGATTTTTTTATTTTAAAATATAGCTTATACATAGAGATATATTCTTAAATTTCAAAATTAAAATCTAGATATGTATTGTCAGAGTTTTATTCCACAACTTACACTCATTTACCAATAAAAAAAATCCTTTCTTTATTTTTTTAGGTTAAAATTTTAAATATTTATAATTTTTTATATCAAGTTTATTTTTAATGGAAAATATATTAAAATAATTTTTATTTCACAAATTTCAACTAGACATCCATATGAATATAATAAATTTGATGGATTTACAATAATGACTGATTGTACAGAAAAATTATATTAAAAAATATGAATATTTATTTCCAGTAAAATTAATTGATGCAAAATAAAAATATATTAACTCATTTTTATGAAATTATCTTATGCGGTGCATCGCACCGGAGAACATCTAGTTTACACATATAACATCATATACATCTCATAAGAAAAGGAAAAAAACCGACCACCAAATCCTTAAAATCGGCACCCATTTTAATCTTGCTCAATGATTCTTTATAGTTGACAATGCAAAATGCTGTAAAAAATGTAGGTACTATAAAGTATAGTATAGTTAGGGTTGAAAACTGGGGGGATATTTCCCGCCCGATCCGGATCCGTATCCGGTCGGGATCGAATTCGGGATGAAAAATAGGTATCCGATCGGATTCGGATACGGATCCGGATAGTTGAATTCGGATACGGGTTAGAATTCGTGTTATGCAATATCCGCCCGTATCAGAGTTTTTCCATATTTTATCGGATATTATCCGGATACCAATCCGAATAATAAATCCGGATATCCATATTTTTAAATTTTAAATATGCTTTATTTTATTGCAGAGGCACATGGTCCATATTTTATTGATAAGGCTGCGGGCCAACAGAGCTGCAGAGCAACCAACACCCGTTCTCACTACGTTTACCCGCTAGGGAATATATATATATATATATATATATATTAATAATTGTTAAAAAAAATTGAATCAACACTCTTTTGATGGGAGAGACTGGATAAGCAAAAATGAGGGAACCTTATTATGAAACGATTTTAAAAAAAAAATTACTATAGGTTGAATTGGAACTTTTATGAAATATTCCGTAGGTAGTTTTTTTATATGCTGCAATCACTTCCAAACGATTTTTGTATGAAACGTATTATCTGATTATATTTATTCGAATCCGGCCCGAATCCGTCTTGTAGCCGACACACTCTTTCAACCAAATCGTACATGCTATTTTTCCCAGTTTCTACAAGAGTTTGGCAGAGATCAGAAAGAGTTGCTACCTCACTTAGCTTGGCATTATTTATCCTTTCAACTTGAAAAGTCTCCAATTGACAACGTAATTGATTTCTCTCCTGCTCAGTAAAGTCCGTAGGATAATATTTCTCAACAAGAAGAACAATGTGATCAATATTAATCTCTTTTGAACATAAAGTCGCACCAAGAGATAACAACTCTATTGATTGCTCACTGAATCTACAATCCAACTCATGTATTTGCTTATCCAATGCTTTTTTTAATGGGCTAAGTAATGGATTTTAGTTTGGGATTTGGTTTGTTAATGGATTTTAGTTTGGGTAGGTGGGCTTATGTAAAATGTAATGGATTAATTTTATTGCATAATGTATAAAAAAATTTCACAATTAAAATGGGGGGTCGAAACTGAATATGCCGAAATTTTTCTACACGAAAACTATATACCCCCTACACGAAAACTATATACCGCCACTATATAGTTGCACCACTATATATATATATATATATTATATTATATTATATATTTTAATTGAACATTTTTCAACATGAATTACTCAACATTAAAACTATACAAGTAACATACTTAGACTAGAAGTCGAGCAGTTGTAGAATACAAATTAATACTCACTACTAAAACTATAATTATTAATTAATACTCCATCCGTCCACAATCTATGTTCCCCAATTTTTTGGGTTCGGGTTTTAAGAAATGTTAGGTGAATGTGATGTGAGTGGAGTTTGGGTCCCACATTAAAAGTAATTTAATGTTAATATGTGGATCAGACTGGTAAAATGTGTGAATATATAAAAATTATAAGAATATTTTAGTAAATTTTATTATGGGGTAGTGTTTAAAAATAGAAAGGGAACATTTTTTGTGGACATACCAAAATGGCAAAAAGGGAACATTGATTGTGGACGGAGTGAGTACTAAGTAACAAAGCAAATAATATAATTGATTAGTCTCTGCTACTCCATACCGGCAGCAGCCGCCCCCAATTCGCGCGAAATCGAAAGTATTCGCGGGCAAATTCACACCGAAAAATTCAGAGATATTTTTTCCGCTCTCATCCTTAAGTGTATAGCTTCCGCCTCATCGCGATCGGCGCGGCGATATTTTTTCCGCTCTCATCGAAATTGCATCTCTTTCCCACCCAAAACCAAAACCAACCGCCAAAATTCATCTTCATATTCAAACAACTTTCAAAGGAAGGCAATAATATTCCCTCTCTGAATTCGAGCACTTATCGTTTCGTCTCCTATCCAGTTCCCATACCGCCGGTGCTGCCTAATTTCGGAGGTAAACAATTTTTTTTTCTTTATGAATCAAATTTATGTTTTTTTCTTTATTGTTGAAGTGTTTTCTTTAGTAGGTTTTAGTACATATGCTGCATTGCTTCTTCTAGTTTTTGTACGGATCAATGAATTTATTCTCGAACATAATCAGATCTCTCGTTTGGATTGACATATATCTATATTTTTGTGGGTGTATGTGCTGTGTCTCTGTGTATGTATGTGTGTGTGTATCTCTCTCTCTCTCTCTCTCTCTCTCTCTCTCTCTCTCTCTCTATCTCTCTCTCTCTCTCTCTCTGTGTGTGTGAGTGTGCACGACAGCTTTATATGTTGTGGAGATTCATGCTCAAAATTATTTACCTTTTATGTATTTTAATCTTTTTAAATTGTAGTTAAGGAGAAAAAAAATGGCTGGGAAAGACCATGGTCACTTAATGACTAACAAGGATAAGAACAAGAAGCATCCGGTTTCTCGATCAGCCCGTGTTGGTCTTCAGGTATAAACATCAGCTGATTAATATAAGAAAATATTTGATTTATTTTGATCACACCAAAATATTTCTTTCTCACTGACCAAAGTAAACATCACCACAGATGCTGATGAATATCAATTATGAGTGTTGATACTTTATGCCACTTATAGATATGGAATACTTATTTGTCTAGTCTTCTTGTTGGCCTAACCTGTCCATTTGTCTATAGGTGGCTTTGATGGTAGCGGGAATGATTGGGATGAATACACCAGATATGTGAATTCGGACGGAGTAGAGTTGACTCCAGTAAGTGTTATTGATTTTTGTGTTATTGATGGCTTTGTGTTATTGACTCCAGTAGAGTTGACACCAGATTTTTGTTGGTGATTATGGATCTTTAAAGGGGTGAAATTTCCTGCTCTTTATATTTCCTTTGTGTTTATCATTTTTAGCATGTAAAAGATGAATAAGAACTTAGTTTCTGAAACAAATTCGCCCTGGCATATGAATCTATCTTTTTTCACCTCTCTTTTCACCTCCTTGTGTGGGTATATTCACTGGCCTCTTGTTTGTTCAAGAAAACTTATTTCTCACTTTTTTTTTCGTTTTTTTGCTTGAAGATAGTTTTTATGTTGATTGTAAGTTTTGTTGGTGATATAAAAATTATCCGATTATTAGGTATTTTTCTAAAAGCATTTTTCTGTTATTAGTTCTGTCTCTGCTAGTAATAAAATCTCTTCAAGATTTACATTGTGTTAGGAAATGGAATGTTGTTATCTGTGGGCTTTAAAAACTTTTTTATTGAAGTTTTATATGTGGTGATCCAATTTAGATACTCTATTTGATGTAGCATTTCATCTTATGTTTCACCATTATCTGTACATGTCGTGTATGTGATGTATCATTTTTATACACGTGGTATTCACACCGTTATTTCATAGGAGTATTGGATTTCTAACCAGAGCAATAGACACATGCAATTCGCTTTTGTAATTTATATAAGAACTGATCTATCAGCCTGGATTGGTACATCTTCAAAAAGTTATATCGAATTACAGAGTTCTAGGTGGATTTCAGTTATTAAGTGTAGCTGTTGATGGGCTTTCAACTAGTCGAATCTGATTTATAGTGAATTTGCAGATTCATACAACACCTCATGATTCTTGATTTGATGTTGCCACCACACTTGGGGATCGATGGAGATAGCCACTATAATGATGACTTCTTCACCATCTGTTGACCGTTTTACGCCAAATGGTCTGGGCTTGAAAGAATGCAATTATTTCGGTTTGTCCGATTGTTCCTCAGTGGACTCAAGTGTGCCTGAGGAAACTAAGAGCAACTTAAATCTGAAGGCCACCGAATTGAGGCTTGGTCTTCCTAGATCTCGATCCCCGAACACGATATGAATTTCACCCTCCAAGCCTCTGGAAAGTTCGATGAAAAGAATTGTTTCCATTAATTCCTTTCAAGGACGGATGTTTTCGTTGACACAAAAGACAGTCGTTTCGAAACAAAAGAGGATTTGCGAATCTGTCGATGGATTCTCGGAATTGAAAAGTGCTATGTTTGGTGAAGGGAAATGGATGTCCAGGTCGCGGGTTGTGATTCGGGCAAACGAAGTTAGTTGGTAATCCGAACCGTGTAATCTTTGTTATATAAACAACTACGTGTGTCGAATTGTCTTGTCTGTTGCATTGCGTTAAATAAAGTCGTGATCTTGTTATACTGAAAAATTGGTTTTTGTAACTTGCTTAAAAATAATCGTTTTTGTTATTTAAGTAATATTCTCCTAAGTGTTTTGACTAATTTACATTAAATTTTTAATACCAACGGATTAGTGTGAAGAACTTGTTGGAAATTTAGAAAAAAATCTATTTGTAGGAAGTTTTGTTTGTATGTTGTTGCTAATCGCACATGAAAATTTATTCTAAAGAATTCGTTGGTATTTAGTAGGTATTTTGTTGCTACTAGTGACGACTTAAAATTCTGTTGGAATGTCATCGTCGAAAATAACATGTTTTGCAACAAAAATAAAATTTGTAGGAGATTTTGTTAGTATGGCGTTGCGAATAACGTATGAAGTACCTGTGAAATAAAATTGTTGCTATTTAGTAGGCAGTCCGTTGCTATTAGCGACGACACAAAAATTCGTTGGAATATTCTTGTCACTGATGCCTTGTTTTTTTGTAGTGCCTCTTTCTCGAGTCTATCGATTCGCTCATGTTCGTTGATACTTTATGAACTTGTTCTGTATTTCGGTTTCATCGTCCGAACGAACTGTGATCTTGTTGTGGGTCGATCTGGTTATAGCTGTGACTTTTCCGAATTTGGTTCGATTTTTGTGAACCTTGTTCGGAAGTAACATCTTTTGGTTCTACTAATTCTTTTATTCGAAGTGGATCGGATTTGGAACTCCTGTGTTTTCGACTCTGTCGACTCGTTTATGCTCGTTAATATTTTCTGAACTTTCCCTATCCCTTGCTTTTGTTGATCGAACGAGGGTGGTATTGTTTCGGGATAACTCGGTTGTCGTTGTGACTTTTCAATCGCTATTCCCTTTCCTGTGGATCTTATGGGAATGCATGTCTCGTTGTTCTCACCAGATCATCCTGGGAGTTGTTGTTTGAATTTTTTTTTATCCTTCGTGTTTCGGACATGATTGTTCGATTTTTGTTGTCTTGATCATTTGTTTGTTCGGTTTTTGTTCTCGTTTCGTGATTGTTGAGCGTTAAGGCTCCTTCTTAATTCCCTTAAGTTCGGAAAATTAGTCTCATTTTCGATCTTCCAACCCTTAGGCGGTGGAATTCCGTATTTGTTCAGCATTTGGCTCGCGTTTTGATTGATGAACCGTTGGGTTGGTCCATCGTATTGATTTTCGTTCGTGTGTCTTGTGACTGTTCGGATAATCGACTTGATTGTACTATCTGTTTGATGACGCTTGTCACTTGTTGGTTTTATTATGTTTCTACCGGTGGCGTTGTGTTGGTCATCGTGGAGCGTGTTTTCACGCCGTATGTCTCTTTGCGTTTCTTGCAGCGTTTCGCCGTCGGGCGCGAGTTTTCGGTTTTTGCGTATCTCGTCGAGTTTTCCTGGAAGGGGATATTGCTTCTCCCTACTTGTTTTAAGTTTCGGGACGAAACTTCTTTTAAGGAGGGTAGAATGTAATACCCGTAATTTCGATTTCCGGTAATTCTTTTTTTTCGGCGGAAGTCCATTTTGACGACTCTCTCATGACCGCTTCGTCATTCTGGGAATGATTAATTCTACACTTTTTGACATCCGAGTTCGTTTCAGTGTCGTTTTGTTGAGTTCCGTGCTTTTTAGCGACTTTTCCGCACTTGAGTTCGATTCTTGCGAATATCGTTCGAAACTGCTATTTCGAGTTTTCCGTAAGTCCGTTTAACTTTGTTAGACGTGTTGTGAACTTCGGTTTGGTTATTCGATCACATATCGTGATTTTCGGGCATTTTGGGCCATTTTGTAACTTACCCAAAGTTATGGGTATCTGTATCTGTAATTGTTGTCTCGACCCGTTTCTTGGTCGTGTATGATTAATTATTGTATTATGTTTTCATTTCGGGACGATGATGTTGTCCGCGAGCTTTTCGTCGTGTTCGTTCCGTACATTTTCGGAAATCGAGTCGTCAGGTCATGACGCCTGAGCACTGGCCGGACAGGTACGGCCGGCACGGTCGGAAGTGCTGGGCACTGGCCGGGCAAGCACGGCAGGAACCGGCGTAGCGCACGCTACGGCCGGAAGGCTGCGCGTGCTAACCGATAGGTGTAGCGCACCCTATCGGCTGGCCCAGCGTACGCTATCGGGCTGGGCAGAGGGGTTACTAGAGTACTGGACTCGGGGATGATCGGCAGGTAGCGCACGCTACTCTCGGGCATTGCGCACGCTACGACCGGCAGATAGCTCGCGCTACGGCCGGAAGGCTGCGCACGCTACCTGGCCGAGTCAGTAGGGCAGTGGGGGCTCTGGACTACGGCCTGGGACGATAGCGCATGCTAGCTCGGCAGCCTAACGCACGCTAGTCCGGCCCAGTATAAATGTGACACAGCAGTCACATTTCCTCTCATTTTTCATTTCCTTCCTTTTTTGTCCGCGACTGGCGATTCGGAGGTGGTGAAGCCATGTTGTTTAACAAAAAATCCATAAAGTTCTTGAGGTTATATCATTGATCAATCATCCGTTATCATCCTTTGATCCAGCGAATCAAGGTAATCTCACCTTAGAACCCTAATTTCGTGAATTTGGGGGGTTTTGCATTTTTTGTCCGATTCGTTCCGTGTTGTTGATTAATTAATGATGGGTATGATTAATCTTGGTAGTATTCTTGTGTTTAACATCATTTAATCCATTGTTCTTCGTCAAATCGAAGTATATTTATTGATTTCCTTCGAATCGACTTTTTGGGGGATTTGTTCTCGATCTCGTTTTCCATCCGTTTTTGTTGGATAGATTGTGGTTAAATGATGTTGTTAAACATATTCTATGGATTGTATATCCATATTTCGACTTGAAATTCCGTTTTTGTGTTTTGTCGGGACGAATCGTGTTCTTGGCCGTTTTGGGGAAAACACTTGAACTTTCGTCATTCGTTCTTTGAATTCAACGGCTTTGAGTGTAACACCCCCAATCCACTCAGGGATATTACACGCCGTAGACCCTCTCCTCGAAGATCTACCAGGCTGGTAACAACATTTAACATCTCGACAATGCCTTCAAGGCTAAATGACTCAGTAGACCGATTTGGTCTTTCAATAAAATATACAACTCAATTACAACATATACCCACGCAGGGGTCAAAGTACAATAAACTCCCGTACAACGGGGAAAAGCTACTGCAGCGGAAAAGAAAATACAACTAGACCAATACGACATCAACGGATCCTCGTGTGATTAGTATCGTTCATCTTTCATCATCCTTCGTGCCGACCCTGTGTTATGCTCCAAAACCTGAATGCAAAAATAGACATCCACCCCCCGAATACTCGGGGGTTAGCAAAACTCCACTGTTTTGCTAGTGCAAATACAAAGTGCAAATACGAGCCATACAATTCACATTCCACGAATAACAATAACCAGGAATCCTCAAAGATCCAAACAAAACGAAAAGTACTTCTCGAGGCAAGGGTTTGAGAAAAACATTTCAAAATCGAAATACCATAAACCAATGGAAATAATTTATAAGACGGTTTAGAATGCCATCGAGAGTTTTATTAGAAAACCATTTAGGATTATCAAATCCTACTTTTCAAAATCCACAAGACAAAATGTAATACCCGGTTGTAATTCATTCATTTTCATTCAGTAATTATCAGTCGTAATTGTCACTCAGTGTATTTTCACTCAATTATAATCATTCATCAATCATGTTCGTTCACCGTGTTCACCGTTCGGAAAAACTTCGAGTTGTGTATCGTTATTGTTCATTGTTTCAATTTTCCTCATATGAGTTCGACTTTGTTAGATCACCATTAATTTTTGGTAACTCCAAAAATTCTAAATCTTTGCAATATTATAGAGCATCGAGTTAGATTTCCAATGGTTCAAACGGTGAGTCAATCGGAGTCCGGACGAGAGAGTTATGGTCGTTTTAGCTCAACCGCATTTTTTTTTTTGGCGATCAACGCCGAACGAACTCGGCCGTGTCGTCCGACACGCCCGCCTGCACTCGTCCGGAAAGTGCCGAGGTGTCCGCCTCGGACCCGACCGTGTCGCCCAGCACGGCCGAGTCGAACTCTTCGGATTAGCCGCAGCGACGCTTGCAGGCCCGACCGTGTTCGGGACACGGTCGAGTCAATGCCGAGCGCCGCGGACGGTCACTGCTTGCGGTAGGCCCTTCGCGCCGCGACCGTGTCAAGCGGGACACGGTCGAGTCCTCGCTGCTGCCGCGCGCCACGACCGTGTCAGCGGGCACGGTCGAGCCTGTCACCGAGTCAACCCTATAAATTGGTTTTGAGCATTTCACTCATTTTTTCCATCTTCTTCACCTGCAACCGAGAGAGAATAACTTGAGGGAGAGATTTCTTCATCAATTATCATTTGAGTGTGTATTTTCATCACCTTCAATCGTTCGGGAAGCTTGGATAGTCGTTTTTACACGTTTTCATCGGATCGGAGTGGTTGGATATTCAAGAGGTAATTTCTTGACACCTTGGACTTCGATTTTGTGTTGAGATATGATGTTTTGGACGTTATAATCATGTTATATGAAGGGATATGTATATGATTATGAGTTTGTATAAGGATTCATTGATTATTGAGGGATTATTCAAGAACACTTTGAATATCGAGTTGAAATTGGGGGTTTTCGATTAATTGTCGTTATAATCACGTTTTCGGATATTCATTTCGGATTATTGATCATTTGGAAGATGTTTTGTTGGTTTGAAACACTTCTTCGGGGATTTGATATTGGTTGTTGAGGTTTAGTTTTAAACAATCGGAGTTTGGCCACAACGTATTCGATATAATGCCCCAATGAACTTAGTTTAATCGTATCGACGTTTTGAGTTCGTTATATTCGTGTTTAATTCGTATATTGATCGGATTGTCGGCAATTGTATTGAATTAAGGTTGTTCGTGCGACCGACACTTCATTTAGGACATTTGTTCGTGGAAGGACTTTCTTCATCGGTATTTTGTAAGTTAATTCTTACTCGGTTAAAAGGATATTCATACCTTTTGTTGTTGTTCATTCATAATCATAACTCATTCATCATTATATTAACCGTATCAAAACTTGTTGTTATCAATTAATCATTTCAGTCATAAGGAACGACGGTTCCAATCTTTTCATTGAGCTGTCATTTATTTCGTTACCATTCCACCTCGGTGAGTCATTATTCATTTTCGATGTCACTTTTGTTATATCGTGGCATTCCGGGTCATACTGGCGTGCCGGTTGGTATGTGTTGGATTTTCATGTCGGGCACATTATAGTCGTGTGTTGGTTGGTGGCCTCACATTGGACTGTGCACACGATTCATATTGTCTCGTGAGACTGATTAGGTACAAGACCACACGTGTATTCGATCGATACTCGTTGGTGGCTTGTGCACGGACACATTTCCATCCCGGGCGTAGTGTGGTGCCATTTCCTTTGAGCCGTACTGTTAGTTGATTCATATAGCATGTTTGATTGCGTATGTTTCGACAGGATATTTCATAACTTCAGATATAATCATGATTGTGTATTTTCAACTCTTGAGGATTGTTGTTCTGTTTAACTGACCCCGTTTGGGGATTTTGTTTTTCAGGTCATGGCAAGGCAAACGCACGGGAATAGCATGTTGACGTCGAGGAGTTCTAGTGATACTAGTAGGGGGCCCCGATCCTTCAGTTATTCATGTTATTGTCCTTTATTTTCCGCTGCAGACTTTCATTTGAATACTCCGTTTCATTCAGTGTTGTGTATTTTATCTTCATATAAAATACACTAGTATTCGGTATTGTCCTGGTGTGTTGTAACAAAACTCCTCATCGGAGTAATTATTGCTGTAATGTAGTTCGGTACTACATTTATCTTGTGTAATTCATTCATTTCATTTGCCTGGTGGGTCCCAGTCGGGGATCTACGGCACTGTAATATCCGCCTAGTTTGGGGTGTTACAGAGTTGGTATCGGAGCGTGGTTTTGAATACTACCTTCCGAGTCATGTCTTATTTGAAATCATCGTCATCAGACTAGTATCATTGGACTTTCGCGTCACGTGTGACCTATGCAAATGCCGAGCCAATCAGACCGGAAGAACTGTAAGATTTCTAACGCCATGGTATAATTTCTGGCAATAGTCATTCATTCATCATTCATCAATTAACAATCCTCAAACATCATCATTCATTGTGATTAGGACAATCATGTTAACTCACTAATCACTTAATTCATTTCATTACTCAGTTAATAATCAGGACGATCATGTTAACTCATTAATTACTCAATTCTTTTCATTACTCAGTTGTCAATCTGGATGATCATATTATCAATCTTGTTAAGTTATTCAAGATAATCATTTCAAGAATTTCATCAGATAATCATGTAACTTCAGTAAATCATTCATATAATCATTAAGTTAGAGCATGTATACTCATTTTCATCATCTCATGACATAATCATAACGTGCTAATCATGCGGGTAATATAATCATTATGCGACCTTCCTACTTCAGTATGGAGAGAGCTGTCACGGGGAGAGGCCGCGGTGCGGACCGAAACCCGAGAAATAATCACTCGCTGCCGGGAAATCGTGCCCAGGACTCGGCTCGATCAGAAGATATTCGGGTTGATCCACTCACTTTTATGCAGGCCATGATGACCCATGTGCAGTTGCTCAATCATCATTGCGCCACTCTGACCGGATTAATCGAGAGAACTCTCCCGTACGAGCCAGCTGCTAAGGAAATTGCTGAGCAGCAACATGCATATGTCAACAGGAAATCAACGAAGCGTAATCAATCCGAAGGCGGTCATTCAACCTTCAAGAAGCCTCGTGTGAGTCCTATCGTTTCTGAGCGACCTCCTACGGCGCATAATCGTGCGGGATCTCGCCACGAGCGCCATCAAACCATCACCTGTTATAACTGTGGGGATCTTGGTCATGTCAGCACCAAGTGTCCGAGACAGTCTGTCACGTGCTATAATTGTGGGAATTTTGGACATAAGGCCCGTTTTTGCCGAAAGGACTCCAAGTCGGCTCCGGCGGCATCTCAGGCTACGAAGCAACCAGCGTTTCAGAATCAGACTGCTTTGTCATCGTCGTTTAAGACAATGGAAGCAAATTGATTTGGAGCTCGTATTTATCAGACGGGAGCGTCCGGTTCGGGGGCCGGCAAGTCCCAGATTCATATGATGAGGAGGATCGATGATCCGGTGGCCCGAATGATTTCAGGTATACTCGTAATTTTTATTTCAACTTGTGTGTACCTTTTGATGCTGGTACACCGCATTCATTCATTTTCGAATCATTCTTGAATGGACTTATCTCGGGATAGTCCTATTGCTTGTGGACCTCATACCATCGGTCTACCTGACGATGGAAGAATTTTCGGAATCATACCGAATTAAGCTTAATGACCGCGATTGGTTGATGGATCTAATCGTGGTGAATTTATCTTAGGACGATTTAATTTTCGGTATTAGTTGGTTTGATCATCTTGATACTATCCTCAGTGTTTGTTAGCGTTTGGTCGCTACCTTTCCGTCGTTAGTTGTCGAATGTGTGCTTCAAGGAAGTAATCCCCGTTATTCCAGTAGAAATTTTATTATGGCGGAAGCAGAGAAATTCCGCAATCGAACTATTCAATCATTCATTGTATCATTCTCATCGATTGGCCTTTCTAAGGCAATCGAGTTATTCAATCATTCTTTGTATCATTTTCATCGATTGGCCTTTTCTAAGGCAATCGAGTCATTCAATCATTCATTGTATCATTTTCATCGATTGGACTTTCAAAGGCAATCGAGTTATTCAAACATTCCTTGTATCATTTTCATCGATTGGCCTTTCAAAGGCAATCGAGTTATTCAAACATTCTTTGTATCATCTTCATCGATTGGCCTTCCTAAGGCAATCGAGTTGTTCAATCATTATTGGTATCTCTTTTTATCGATTGACCATTCTAGGGCAATCGAAATGTTCAATCATTCATGGTATCATTGTCATCGATTGACGATGTATTTCCAGACGAGTTATCTGGTTGCCTTCACATAGAGTAAGGGAATTCAGGAATGAGTAGGAGCCGGTACGTCCCATTTATCGAAGGCACCGTATCGGATGGCCCCGACCAGAATGCAGGAGTTGAAGATTCAACTTGAGGAGTAGTTCGATAAAGGTCATCTCCGACCGATTGCGTCCCCGTGAGGAGCACCAGTGTGATCTGTCAAGGAGAAGGATGGCTCGTCTCGTGTGTGTATTGATTACCAGGAGTTGAACAGGGTGATGATCAAGAGTAGTATCCTTTACCTCGTATTGATGATCTTTTAGATCAACTTCAGGGAGCTTCAGTATTTTCCATGATCGACTTAAGATCTGGATATCACCAGTTGCGAATTCGAGAGTCGGATATCGCGAGGACATCGTTTCATACACGCTATGGTCATTATGAGCTCGTAGTTATGCCGTTCGGGCTAACTATTGCACCTGTGGTATTCATGGGGGTTAATGAATCGGGTTTTCATCGACTTTTTGGATCAGTTTGTTGTTGTCTTCATCGACGACATTTTGATTTATTCTCGTAGCCAGAAGGAACATGAGGTTCATCTTCATCAGGTTCTCGACGTGTTGAGACGAGAACAACTTTATGGAAAGTTTTCCAAATGTGAGTTCTGGAGGTCCGAGGTGACTTTCTCGGACATGTAATTTCATCTGACAGAGTTCGTGTCGACCCTCAGAAGACAGAGACTATCCGAGATTGGCAACCTCCGAAAGATATTAAGTAAATCCGATGTTTCCTCGGATTAGCTGGTTAATTATCCAACCCACGACCTGGAGCTTGCGGTAGTGGTGTTCGCTTTGAAGATTTGGCGTCATTATCTTTATGGCGTTACCTGTCAGATATTCACCGATCATAAGAGTTTAAAGTATATATTTACTCAGAAGGAGTTAAATATGCGGCAGAGACGGTGGTTGGAATTAATCAAAGATTATGATATCGAGATCCTTTACCACCCGGGGAAGGCGAACGTTGTCGCCGACGCCTTGAGTCGTAAGTCCGTTCAGGAGCAGATGCTTGATCGTTTAACAATTCAGAAGGAGCTCCAACAGGAATTCCTTAGACCCGAGATCGAGGTCTGGCTTCAGTGAATTCAGGGACAGCTTTGTATGTTAGAGATTTCATCATCTCTTGAGGATGCAATCAGGGAGAATCAGGGTTCAGACCAAGCATTGTTGCGCATTCGTGAGGATGTGGCTCAAGGGAAAGCCCCTGGATTCGTGATCCACGAGGATGGACTTTTGAGATTTAAGAATCGGATGTGTGTACCGGCGAATGACGAGTTGAAAAACTCTATTTCGAGAGAAGCTCATGCTACCCCTTATTCTGTTCATCCGGGTCCAAAGAAGATGTACAAGGACTTGAAACAAAATTACTGGTGGAGTAATATGAAGCGAGAAGTCGCAGAATTTGTTTCGAGATGTTTAACCTGTCAACAAGTCAAGATGGAATATCAGCGACCGGCGAGTATGCTGATACCGCTCCCTATTCCAGAATGGAAGTGGGAAGACATTTCTATGGAATTCATCACGAATTGCCGACGAGTCGTCGTGGCATAAATACGATCTGAGTGATCGCGGACTGCTTTACTAATTTAGCTCATTTCCTTGAAATCAAGGATATGTGGAGTCCCAAGAGACTCGCCCAGTTGTTCATCAAGGAGATAGTGAGACTGCACGGTACTCCTAAGAGTATCGTTTCCGATCGTGACGGACGATTAGTATCCCATTTTTGGAAATCAGTTCATCGTGCTATGGGAACTCAGCTTAATCTCGATCGCCTTTCATCCTCAGTCCGGCGGACAATCAGAGAGAACTATTCAGGCATTAGAGGACATGTTGAGGGCATGCGTCCTCGATTGGAAGGACGATTGGGAAGCCCAACTACCACTGATCGAGTTCACGTATAATAATAGTTGGCATGCCTCCATTAAGATGGCACCTTACGAGGTCTTGTACGGTCGTCGTTGTCGATCTCCTTTATGTTAGGATGACTTGTCAGAATCAATCGGCACCGAGCCCGATATGCTTATAGCCGCCCGGGAGAAGGTAGCTTTGATCAAGAGTCGTATGTTGACAACTTAGAGTCGACAGAAATCATATGAAGATAACCGTCGTCGACCACTAGAGTTCGAGACGGGTGACCATGTTTTGGTCAAGGTATCCCAGAGTCGAGGTATTTTCCGTTTCGGAAAATGGGGGAAGTTGAGTCCAAGATTCATTGGACCGTTTGAAATTTTGGATCGAGTAGGCGAGTTAGCTTATCGATTGGCTTTACCTCCGGCTTTGGGCAGGATTCATAATGTGTTTCACGTCTCTCAGTTGCGGAAGTATGTTGCCGATCCGAGTCACATACTTCAGTTCGACGAAATCGAGATCGCGGATGAGCATTCGTACGAGGAGTGTCCTGTACGAGTGTTGGAGCGGCGAATCAAACAGTTGAGGGATAAGACGATCCCTTTGGTCAAGATTCAGTGGTCTAGACACGGAGTCGAGGAGGCCACTTGGGAAACCAAGAATAGTATGCGGGAGAGTTATCCCGAGTTGTTTGACCCTTAGTTTCGGGGACGAAACTCTTTTTAAGGGGGGGAGTATGTAATACCCGGTTGTAATTCATTCATTTTCATTTAGTAATTATCAGTCTGTAATTGTCACTCAGTGTATTTTCACTCAATTATAATCATTCATCAATCATGTTCGTTCACCGTGTTCACCGTTCGGAAAAATTTCGAGTTGTGTATCGTTATTGTTCATTGTTTCAATTTTCCTCATATGAGTTCGACTTTGTTAGATCACCATTAATTTTTGGTAACTCCAAAAATTCTAAATCTTTGCAATATTATAGAGCATAGAGTTAGCTTTCCAATGGTTCAAACGGTGAGTCAATCGGAGTCCGGACGAGAGAGTTATGGTTGTTTTAGCTCAACCGCTCATTTTTCAGTTTTGGCCGATCACTGCCGAACGAACTCGGCCGTGTCGTCCGACACGGCCCGTGCCGTACTCGTCCGGAAAGTGCCGAGGTGTCTGCCTCAGGACCCGACCGTGTCGTCTGGCACGGCCGAGTCGAACTCTTCCGGATTAGCCGCAGCGATCGCTGCAGGCCCGACGTGTTCGGGACACGGCCGAGTCAATGCCGAGCGCCGCGGACGGGTCACCGTCGGTAGGCCCTTCGCACCGCGACCGTGTCAAGGTGACACGGTCGAGTCCTCGCTGCCAGTGCGCGCCACGACCGTGTCAGGCGGGCACGGTCGAGCCTGTCAGCCGATTCAACCCCTATAAATTGGTTTTTTGAACATTTCAGCTCATTTTTTTCCATCTTCTTCACCTGCAACCGAGAGAGAATAACTTGAGGGAGAGATTTCTTCATCAATTATCATTTGAGTGTGTATTTTTCATCACCTTCAATCGTTCGGGAAGCTTGGATAGTCGTTTTTACACGTTTTCATCGGATCGGATTGGTTGGATATTCAAGAGGTAATTTCTTCGACACCTTGGACTTCGATTTTGTGTTGAGATATGATGTTTTGGACGTTATAATCATGTTATATGAAGGGATATGTATATGATTATGAGTTTGTATAAGGATTCATTGATTATTGAGGGATTATTCAAGAACACTTTGAATATCGAGTTGAAATTGGGGGTTTTCGATTAATTGTCGTTATAATCACGTTTTCGGATATTCATTTCGGATTATTGATCATTTGGAAGATGTTTTGTTGGTTTGAAACACTTCTTCGGGGATTTGATATTGGTTGTTGAGGTTTAGTTGTAAACAATCGGAGTTTGGCCACAACGTATTCGATATAATGCCCCAATGAACTTAGTTTAATCGTATCGACGTTTTGAGTTCGTTATATTCGTGTTTAATTCGTATATTGATCGGATTGTCGGTAATTGTATTGAATTAAGGTTGTTCGTGCGACCGACACTTCATTTAGGACATTTGTTCGTGGAAGGACTTTCTTCATCGGTATTTTGTAAGTTAATTCTTACTCGGTTAAAAGGATATTCATACCTTTTGTTGTTGTTCATTCATAATCATAACTCATTCATCATTATATTAACCGTATCAAAACTTGTTGTTATCAATTAATCATTTCAGTCATAAGGAACGACGGTTCCAATCTTTTCATTAAGCAGTCATTTATTTCGTTACCATTCCACCTCGGTGAGTCATTATTCATTTTCGATGTCACTTTTGTTATATCGTGGCATTCCGGGTCATCTTGGGCGTGCCGTTGGTATGTGTTGATTTTCATGTCGGGCACATTATAGTCGTGTGTTGGTTGGTGGCCTCACATCGACGTGCACACGATTCATATTGTCTCGTGAGATCGATTAGGTACAAGACCACACGTGTATTCGATCGATACTCGTTGGTGGCTTGTGCACGACACATTTCCATCCGGGCGCAGTGTGGTGCCATTTCCTTTGAGCCGCATCTTGTTAGTTGATTCATATAGCATGTTTGATTGCGTATGTTTCGACAGGATATTTCATAACTTGAGATATAATCATGATTGTGTATTTTCAACTCTTGAGGATTGTTGTTCTGTTTAATCGACCCGTTTGGGGATTTTGTTTTTCAGGTCATGGCAAGGCAAACGCACGGGAATAGCATGTTGACGTCGAGGAGTTCTAGTGATACTAGTAGGGGGCCCCGATCCTTCAGTTATTCATGTTATTGTCCTTTATTTTCCGCTGCAGACTTTCATTTGAATACTCCGTTTCATTCAGTGTTGTGTATTTTATCTTCATATAAAATACACTAGTATTCGGTATTGTCCTGGTGTGTTGTAACAAAACTCCTCATCGGAGTAATTATTGCTGTAATGTAGTTCGGTACTACATTTATCTTGTGTAATTCATTCATTTCATTTGCCTGGTGGGTCCCAGTCGGGGATCTACGGCACTGTAATATCCGCCTAGTTTGGGGTGTTACACAAAAGGGGTCACCGCCCCAAAAGTTTACTTTCCGTAAAATCACCTTTACCAAACTGTTGGGATTTTAGCCCCAAATCCGTAAAATGACTTTTACAAAAATGTTGGGATTTTAGCCCCAATCCATAAAATGACTTTTACAAAACCATTGGGATTTTAGCCCCAAATCTCATCAACTCACAGTACACAAGAACGACCACAAGGTTCATCTCCCAACATCAAAATCCACAAATAAAGGATTTAAAACAAACAACAAAATACTCTAGAGCCATCCTAGCCAAGTAGGCCAAACGAACAACTTACCTCTTACACACTTAGTCAATGCATGCAATCATGAAAACCGTCAAAAGCACTCATTTCCGGAAATGCCAATGATCAAACCACATTTGTAAAATGCACCACAATTAACCGCGGACCCACAGCTTCGTGGATCCCTGCCGAGACTCCGTCGGATCTAACCCACAGTGGTTAAAAGCAAGCTCGTGGTTCCACAGCTTCGTGGAGCCCTACCGAGACCCCGTCGGATCTAACCCGCAGTGAGCATACACACACACACGTTACTCATGCAATACTAACATGCTAAGAATGTAAGTTCATTAAGAATACTCACTAGAGATGGCCATTAACTCGACACCATTATCAAAATCTTCAAAACACAATAACAAGATTAAATACGGAATACACGATTCCATAACTTTAAACAAGAGGAGTATCATCATCAAATCCTTCAACGTTCAAAATAATCAAATCATAATCAATTCCCAAAACACACCGTTCACAAAACACACACGCATTTGAAAGAAAGCCTTTAACGAGGCCAAACCGAAATCTTTTGAAACTTCGTTTCAAACAACCAAACAAACACACTAATACGATCACCGATCATCATATCCACAAAATAAGAAAAGTATGGGCAAGGTACTTGCCTCGAAATCACAATCGCAACGAGACGACGGATAGGACGCGGTCGAATAGCCCCGAACCCCCGAACAATATCAAGAACGCGATAGCACCACGAGTATTACGAGAATAACACCACACGAATCATCAATCACCAAACGGAATTCAACATCGGAATCCTCGGACACCTATAAACCTCCGGAAGTAACAATAACACATGGTTACGACGAGAATCAAGGCCAAAACAACGGAAATCCCAACAAACTATCGAAGGGAAACTCATTGGGACATTTAATCGAACACTAAATGTTCAATAATTCCCAAGAACACTCGAATCGTCGATCGAGTTAAACAAACTTGATATATGGATATACAACCCATAGAACATGATTAATAACATCATACTACACCAATTGATGTATCAAAATCGGATTAGAAACGAAATCAAGAACAATTTCTCCAAAAAGTCAACTTGAAGGATAATCAAGAAATATACCTTGATTTGGATGAAGGATTCAAGTAGAGGTCGAAAATCTACAACAAGACTTGAGGTAGATGATCTCTACAAGTTTTGGAGCACTCAAATCGCCCAAGAATCGCCCACAATCGCCTAAGATGAAGGAGGAAGAAGAGAGGAGAAAATGAAGTTTTTCTCCTCGCAACCGCTAAAAACGCAGAAAGCCCGTGTGCCGCGGCACAGACAAGTGTGCCGCGCCCAGGGCCACCAAAACGCCCAGGAATCAGCTTAGTGCCGCGGCCCAGCCTGAGTGTGCCGCGGCACACGGTACCCCCTTCAACCCCAAAAAGGCACACCGTGCGCCTTCGCTATTTCGACCATAACTCCTTCGTCTGGACTCCGATTGACTCACCGTTTGAACCATTGGAAAGCTAACTTGATTATCTATAATGTTGCAAAGATTCAGAATTTTTGGAGTTTCCAAGAATTAATGGTGACTTTACAAAGTCGAACTCCCACGTGAAAAAGTCGATTAAGGACACGGAACTCAACAAAACGACACCGAAACGAACTCGGATGACAAAAAGTGCAGAATTAATCATTCTCGGAATGACGAAACGGTCATGATAGAGTTGTCAAAACGAACTTCCTCCGAAAAAAAGAAAATTACCGAAATTCGAAATTGCGGATATTACATTCTACCCTCCTTAAAAGAAGTTTCGTCCCGAAACTTAAAACAAGTAGGGGGGAGCAATATACCCGCCAGGAAGACTCGACGAGATACACAAAAATAGAAAACTCGCGCCCAACGGCGAAACGCTGCAAGAAACGCAAAGAGACATACGGCGTGAAAACACGCTCCACGACGACCAACACAACGTCGCCGTTAGGGATATAATAAAACCAACAAATGACAAGCGTCATCAAACGGATAATATAGCCAAGTCAATTATCCGACAATCACAAAACACAACGAACGAAAGTCAGTATGATTGACCAACCCAACGGTACATCAATCAAAACGCGAGCCAATCGCTGAACAAATACGGAATTCCACCGCCCAAGGGTTGGAAGATCGAAAACGAGACTAATTTCCCAAACTTAAGGGAATTAGGAAGGAGCCTGAATGCTCAACGATCACGAAACGAGGACAAAAACCGAACAAACAAACGACCGAACCACAACGGTCGAGACAACAAAAAGCGAACAATCATGTTCGAATCACGAAGAACAATAAAATTCAAACAACAACTCCAAGGTTCACATCTCGACTCGAGACAATATATGATCCGGTGAAAACAACAACGTATGCATTCACATAAGATCCACATGAAAGGGAATAGCGATTTGAAAAGTTACAACGACAAACGAGTTATTCCGGAACAATACCACCCTCGTTCGATCAACAAAAGCAAGGGACAGGGAAAGTTCAGAAAATGTTAACGAGCATAAATGAGTCGACAGAGTCGAAAACACAGGAGTTCCAAATCCGATCCACTTCGAATAAAAGAACTAATAGAACCAAATGATGTCACTTCCGAACAAGGTTCACAAGAATCGAACCGAACTCGAAAAAGTCACAACGATAACCAGATCGGCCCACAACAAGATCACACTGCTCGAACGATGAAACCGAATACGTAAGAAGTTCGAAAGTATCAACGAACACGAGCGAGTCTATAGAATTGAGAGAGAGAAAATACAGAAGCCAAAAACAATACGGGTATTACCCCCGACCTCATCCACGAAATTCACAAAAACAGGAGCAAGGTAACAAGACATTAAACAACCGACACATAACGAAACGATCACCGATGCACACGGCCATACCAACCCAAGCTCTAACAGCTCGCACATGCGCGACAACACAGAAATCACCACGAGACGACAACATTCAACACCAACATCCCACCTCTCACAGGGGGCTAGCACAACAAATGTGTGGAAAGCGACTCAACGCTCACACCGCCAATTCGATCATACTCGGGAGTAAACATCATAATGACAACGCGAACATCATACATACATACCCAACCCTCAAACGGGAATGGATAGGTTTTAAAAAAAAAACGAAAACCTCATTTTGAAAATAATTTAGAAGAACACCGGTTGATCTTGAGTATCACCCTTCAAAAAGTACAAACGTGAAACATTGTTATTGAGACTTTGGAGAACCATTTCACATTTGGTAAAAATGAGGACACTTTCTTTTAGTGAAAAGCTTTCAGAATATTCGACCCTCGGGTCTAAGTAAAAGTGTTTATAAAACATTGAAAATATCTCAAAACATTTTGGGTCCTCGCGGTAGAAGAATTTTGAAACATATTGTGGCATCTTGGATGTACCATGAGAAAATGATTCATTTTGAAAGTACGTCTCGAAATTTATTTCTAAGATACTCAAGTTTTCGAAAATAATTCAATGCCAAAAAGGACGATGCCAAAAAGGCTAGAATGCCCAAAAATTTCAAGTAATCACACGGAACATCATAGCGCTGTGGGTCCCGCCGAACCCTGTGCTAAAAACCATTTACAAAAATGCCAAAAAGGCTGATGACGGCAATATTTCAAAAACTCACGAAAGCCATTTACAAAATACTAAATACCGTCAAAAGAATTTCGCCAACGCGATCAAGGCCATAATGCCAAAAACTCGGTTAAGGGAAGCGGTTATCGAAATAAAACTCGGTCGGTAAAATACCGAAAGTCATTACAAAAGAACTCACGCAGCGGATAAAAGAAATACAGTTCAACATGCACAATCCAAAGAACACTACTCCTCATAAGAATAAAATATTAGAGTCAAATAACCACATTCGTAACAAAACTATCGCCCCATTCGATGCCTCTAAAGACCCTACCGCACTGGCTAGTGAACAAGTCGAACGTGTATAAGCACAAAGCTTCCACAAGAGAACTTGTAAAACGTGCAAATCGATTTGAAAATCATCAACAACGGACAAAAACAACAATAAAAAAAACATCACAAGCGACGACACTCCTCGTATAAATCAAATACGAGAGTCGATTAAATACATATCGTGAAATCAAAATCCACATAAGGATTCCATCACTTAACAAATAATCATATAAATAGCTCGTGTCACACGAGGCACAACACAAAGAAGGGAGACTTACTTCCACAGTCGCACGAAGATGATGATCGCCCCACGATACTAATCACGACCAACAAACTCAAACGACGCGTCGCGACACGACTCGGTCGGACTAAATCGACGAGACAAAACTCAATAGACACCATCGACCCGACGGCTAGGTTTTCACAACCTAAGCTCCGATACCATTTATGTAACACCCCAATCCACTCGGGATATTACACGCCGTAGACCCTCTCCTCGAAGATCTACCAGTGGTAACAACATTTAACATCTCGACAATGCCTTCAAGGCTAAATGACTCGAGAGACCGATTTGGTCTTTCAATAAAATATACAACTCAATTACAACATATACCCACGCAGGGGTCAAAGTACAATAAACTCCTGTACAACGGGAAAAGATCTGCGTGGGAAAAGAAAATACAACTAGACCAATACGACATCAACGGATCCTCGTGTGATTAGTATCGTTCATCTTTCATCATCCTTCGTGCCGACCCGTGTTATGCTCCAAAACCTGAATGCAAAAATAGACATCCACCCCCCGAATACTCGGGGGTTAGCAAAACTCCACTGTTTTGCTAGTGCAAATACAAAGTGCAAATACGAGCCATACAATTCACATTCCACGAATAACAATAACCAGGAATCCTCAAAGATCCAAACAAAACGAAAAGTACTTCTCGAGGCAAGGGTTTGAGAAAACATTTCAAAATCGAAATACCATAAACCAATGGAAATAATTTATAAGACGGTTTAGAATGCCATCGAGAGTTTTAATAGAAAACCATTTAGGATTATCAAATCCTACTTTTCAAAATCCACAAGACAAAAGGGGTCACCGCCCCAAAAGTTTACTTTCCGTAAAATCACCTTTACCAAACCGTTGGGATTTTAGCCCCAAATCCGTAAAATGACTTTTACAAAAATGTTGGGATTTTAGCCCCAATCCATAAAATGACTTTTACAAAACCATTGGGATTTTAGCCCCAAATCTCATCAACTCACAGTACACAAGAACGACCACAAGGTTCGTCTCCCAACATCAAAATCCACAAATAAAGGATTTAAAACAAACAACAAAATACTCTAGAGCCATCCTAGCCAAGTAGGCCAAACGAACAACTTACCTCTTACACACTTAGTCAATGCATGCAATCATGAAAACCGTCAAAAGCACTCATTTCCGGAAATGCCAATGATCAAACCACATTTGTAAAATGCACCACAATTAACCGCGGACCCACAGCTTCGTGGATCCCTGCCGAGACCCCGTCGGATCTAACCAACAGTGGTTAAAAGCAAGCTCGCGGTTCCACAGCTTCGTGGAGCCCTACCGAGACCCCGTCGGATCTAACCCGCAGTGAGCATACACACACACACACGTTACTCATGCAATACTAACATGCTAAGAATGTAAGTTCATTAAGAATACTCACTAGAGATGGCCATTAACTCGACACCATTATCAAACTCTTCAAAACACAATAACAAGATTAAATACGGAATACACGATTCCATAACTTTAAACAAGAGGAGTATCATCATCAAATCCTTCAACGTTCAAAATAATCAAATCATAATCAATTCCTAAAACACACCGGTCACAAAACACACACGCATTTGAAAGAAAGCCTTTAACGAGGCCAAACCGAAATCTTTTGAAACTTCGTTTCAAACAACCAAACAAACACACTAATACGATCACCGATCATCATATCCACAAAATAAGAAAAGTATGGGCAAGGTACTTGCCTCGAAATCACAATCGCAACGAGACGACGGATAGGACGCGGTCGAATAGCCCCGAACCCCCGAACAATATCAAGAACGCGATAGCACCACGAGTATTACGAGAATAACACCACACGAATCATCAATCACCAAACGGAATTCAACATCGGAATCCTCGGACACCTATAAACCTACGAAAGTAACAATAACACATGGTTACGACGAGAATCAAGGCCAAAACAACGGAAATCCCAACAAACTATCGAAGGGAAACTCATTGGGACATTTAATCGAACACTAAATGTTCAATAATTCCCAAGAACACTCGAATCGTCGATCGAGTTAAACAAACTTGATATATGGATATACAACCCACAGAACATGATTAATAACATCATACTACACCAATCGATGTATCAAAATCGGATTAGAAACGAAATCAAGAATAATTTCTCCAAAAAGTCAACTTGAAGGATAATCAAGAAATATACCTTGATTTGGATGAAGGATTCAAGTAGAGGTCGAAAATCTACAACAAGACTTGAGGTAGATGATCTCTACAAGTTTTGGAGCACTCAAATCGCCCAAGAATCGCCCACAATCGCCTAAGATGAAGGAGGAAGAAGAGAGGAGAAAAATGAAGTTTTTCTCCTCGCAACTGCTAAAAACGCAAAAAGCCCGTGTGCCGCGGCACAGACAAGTGTGCCGCGCCCAGGGCCAACAAAAACGCCCAGGAATCAGCTTAGTGCCGCCGCACCGCCAGAGTGTGCCGCGGCACACGGTACAGCCCCCTTCAACCCCAAAAAGGCACACCGTGCAGTCTTCGCTATTTCGACCATAACTCCTTCGTCTGGACTCCGATTGACTCACCGTTTGAACCATTGGAAAGCTAACTTGATTCTCTATAATGTTGCAAAGATTCAGAATTTTGGAGTTTCCAAGAATTAATGGTGACTTTACAAAGTCGAACTCCCACGTGAAAAAGTCGATTAAGGACACGGAACTCAACAAAACGACACCGAAACGAACTCGGATGACAAAAAGTGCAGAATTAATCATTCTCGGAATGACGAAACGGTCATGATAGAGTTGTCAAAACGAACTTCCTCCGAAAAAAAAGAAAATTACCGAAATTCGAAATTGCGGATATTACATTGAGTCGTGCTACGGAATTCATTTTCATTGTCGTTATTGTCCTTCGTAGTTTATTATCGCGAGTTGGCGTTCGGTGGAGTTGGCGAATTCGTAGTCGGTTCGTGCCAACCTACTTCGGTCGATTCTCCGCGTTGTGGTTATTCGAGGTAAGTACCTTGTCCATACTTTTCTTGTTTTGTGGATATGATAATTGATGATCGTCTTGGTATGTTTGTTGTTTGTTTGAAATGAGTTTCAAAAGATTCGGCTAGCCTCGTTAAAGGCTCACTTTCAAACGCGTGTGTTTTATAAATTGTGTGGGTTGTAAGTGACTATGTGAGTCCTATGGATATGTTTGGTGTTGATGATGCATTTGGTATTCGCGTATGGGCGTATATTGTTTCATTTCGGTGCATTGTGGTTTGACGTGGTGTTTTGCTAAGTGTTTGATGCCTCTGGGTGAATTGTTCGGATATCCTTGTTGTGATATGTTATTTGTGCTTGATTGTTTCGCTAACCAGCTCGGGAGGGTCCTTCGAGGCCTCGGGTGGGATTCATGGTAGCGTCCTGGTCCTAGGCGATGCCTGTGCGTGTATGTTTAGTGAATGTGTTTTGCTCACCCTGGGAGGGTCCGACGGGGCCTCGGGGGAATCTATGACATCACTCTGGGTTCACGAGTAAAAACTTCACAGGTTGGTGTGTATGTTTTGTGAATGTGTTTGCTCACCCTGGGAGGGTCCGACGGGGCCTCGGGGGAATCTATGACATCACTCTGGGTTCACGAGTAAAACTTCACGGATGCGTGTATACTTTATGTCCATCGAGGATGCGTGACGTGGGTTTTAACCTTGTGTATTGTTGTTGGGTTCAATTGTGAAAACAAAACCTTTGTGCTGTGACCCTGTTGATTTTTGGAAAGAGAAGGATTCAGTAATCCTAAGATGTTTTCTATTAAAACTCTCGATTGCATTTTAAACGGTTTTATAAATTGTTTTCCCTTAGATTTGTGACCTTTCGGTTTTAGAATATTTACCCAAACTCTTGCCTGGGGAAGTACTTTTCTTTACGTTTGGATTTTTAAGGATTCCTGGTTATTGTTATTCGTGGAATGTGAATTGTATGGCTCGTATTTGCACTTTGTTCTTGCACTAGCAAAACAGTGGAGTTTTGCTAACCCCCGAGTATTCGGGGGGTGGATGTCTATTTTTGCATTCAGGTTTTGGAGCATAACACAGGTTCGACATGAAGGATGATGAAAGATGATCGATACTAATCACATGAGGAACCGTACATTGTTTATTGGTTCAGTTGTACTTTATTTTCCGCTGCTATTTTTTTTCCCGTTGTACGGGTGTGGTTGTGTTTTGACCCCTGCGTGGGCATGAGTTGTATTTGAGTTGTATGTATTTATTGAAAGACCAAATCGGTCTACTGAGTCATTTTAGCCTTAAAAGCATGGTTGAGTTGTTATATGTTGTTACCAGCCTGGTAGATCCTTGAGGAAAGGTTCTACGGCATGTAATATCCCTGAGCGGATTGGGGGTGTTACAGCGAGAATGTCCATGCTATCACAATAAGAAGTGGAGTGCGGTTGCCCGAAATTCCTGTCGAAAAACATCTGAAAAAATAGAAAAATAAACAAACTCAAGAACCAAAAAAAGAATCTGAATCAGGACCTTCATCTCAAAAAGGTCCAGTTGCTGTCAAATCTTATGTTCCACCAATCTCGTTTCCTCAATGATTGAAGAATCACAAGCTCGATGCGTAATTTGGTAAATTTTTGAAAATTCTCAAAAAAGCTACACATCAACATACCTTTTGCCGATGCTCTAGCTCATATGCCAAGCTATGCCATTCTCGAAAGATAAAACTTTCATGCAACTTCTGACTTCCAAACCTCGCAACATAACAGACTTTTCGACACATAATCATAAATTTTGGATGTATAATTAATCTGAACCGAAATATTCAAATTCATATAATTAAAGTAAAAAATAATAATAATACTTAAAGTTCGAAGAGCAGAATTGTAATTTCTGAAAGGTGACTTTCTTGCAACTTATGTCCTTCCATCTTTATTTCATAACTAACTTTTTACAATAAAGTTCGTAATTTTTAGACGTATCGTTATTCTGTATCAATTTATTCAAGTTTATAAGTTTATCATAAAATTCATCTAAAATCTCACATTTGTCGTCCAATCACCAACCGGTTGAATTAAATTCTCTAAATTATCCAAGTTCATTTATTATCAAATAAACCATATTGACTTATTATGATATGCATGAACGTTGTTGATCACGATAATAATCATTATTGAATAGAAATTGAGAGTAAGTGATGTACGGAACTAAGTAATACAATCTTCATGTATAAATTACCTCTAAAATCTGTATGACTTTAGAGTCCCTTTTCTATCTATATCCATTGAGGGGCGATTAGATTAAATCACGAAACGAGTAGCGTGGCTGCAGTTCTAGGCAAAGCTACAATCATATTCTATTCCAAATCAAAGCCAAAGGATGGAGTGATCCTAAGGTGACTGGGTCGTAGTTTTGGGTATAGTAGTAACTATAACGTGATCTCGGCGTTCACCCACATCTAAGGACCTATCGATCCCAGATAAGAGATAAGGCAGCACGTCACCAAGAGTGAGATCGATAAAGCTCAACGACCAATGTTATAGTGACGGTCCGACAAACGCCCAAGGCCACAATTATTAAACCAAAAGTCATGGAGCGGTCAAAGGTTAAACACTGATAAAAGATGTTATAAGAGTCTAAGGGAATTACTCACATAGACGAACTTCCAAAGCTAAACCCACTGGGCACTCGATGTCGTATATTCATTATATTCAATAGCAATCTACGGATAATAACTGTAAATTCATGATTAAATTTATAATTACAAGTAAGGTTAAAGGCATAATATTTATTTGAAAACCTGCACCAGATCAAACATATTTTCAAATATGGGAGGAATATATTATATTTATTCTTTTAAAAATAAACTCGTGAAATTCCTAAATCCATAACTTATTGAGAATCCTTTGTTCTCACCCCCACTTTGATTTTCTGAAACCCCACTAGATGAGGAGTTCGAAGATGAAGAAGAGGCAGATGATAATGACGGGTGAAGACTGTCCTCAATTATACAGGATATAGGATTCACAGAGCCACAATTAAGATCTCTTTTATTCTACATCAATCATGTACTCTCTTTCCGTCGTACTCTTTCGTACTATGGTGTAATAATTCTGCTATACTCTTAATTTTTATGAGTTAATTTGTTGTATCAAATAACCAGTCTTAGTTCACCGGGCTAAAATCTGGCACTTGTATGTTATATTGAAATTTTATTATAAAAATGTTATTTATTACGTTAATTGTTGTGTTCTCATCCAATCCCAATTTGTGGGCATGAGAGCGAGAAAAGTACTTATATGTGACAACACAGTTGCTGATCTGCTTATGAAATTTCAAGTATAAATTTAAGTTCAGGATTTGGAAGTCAAAGCTCATCGGCCTCCGATAATTGGTGTCAAGCGAAAAAGAAGTTTATATCCTCTAGATCTTTCATTATAAATCCTGATGCTAGTTGGGGTGGCAGAGTTACAGAGTATTACACCCTCGAGACACCTTTTCTTTATGAGTTTCATATGTACTTTCTTTTCGCATTTTATATTGTAGGGTGTTTATTGTTAGTTTCAATATTTTTCACTTTGACTGTTTTATGCTCCTTAGAAAGCAATAATAAAATCATTTTTGCTTTTATGCCAATAAATTATTCCCACGAATATATATGTGTAGCATATGCTTCTCCATGAGCATTTTATTGTCATATAAGTATGATTTCACAAGATCTCACCATGTGGTACAATCAAAATGGGATTCATTGAGCAAGCATTGTTTAGTGATAAATTTTCATATCACTTGTTAGATGATCCCACCATGTGATATAATCGACATGAGATTTTTTTTTACTTAATCACTACTAAAAAATACCCCCTATAATGACACTTTTTTGGTGAAACTTTTAAATAAGTTTCACAATATAATATATATGTTGAAGGAAAAATATTGAGACAAAAGTAGGGCAAAAGACTATATATTCTCATTGATAACATCCCTTTAAATAGAGATAAATTACATACAAGCACGCCTAATCCTACCCCTAACTAGGAAAGCCCATAAATAACAGACTTAGGCACACATTGGGTATTATTACTTTAACACCCCCTTGTGCCTAGTCTACAAGCGCATGTCATGTTGCCTCGTTAAAACCTCGTCAAGCAAAAACCCAGTGGAAAAAATATATTGATCATTGAAAAGAGTACAACATCTAGACTCATCAAGTTTAGACTTCGCCCTTTGAGTCTATCCTTTCATTTGTCGTTACCAATCATAGCGCTGCTAAGGTGACCATTCCATCGATCCCTAAAATCGATACATCTGGTTACCTCGTTAAAAACCATTCCAAGTAATAAAAACCCTATGGAAAAAGAATCCTTGGAAGGAAAAGAGTATAACATACGATGTGCATGTAAGACTCCACCCCTCAAGTCTACATCTCCCCCTGATTTGTACATCAATCAAGTAGTTATTGCCTCATTAAAAGCTTCACCAAGTAACAAAACTCAATGGGAGAAAATGAACCTTGGCCAAAGAAAAGAGTACAACACATGTGATTAAGTTTATTATCATCATTTCCTTGTGATCTTTACATCAATATCGGAAGTTGAAAAATCTACAGCTCCCCCTATTGCTTACATTCATATATCGTTGCCTCGTTAAAAACCTTGCCAAGTAACAAGACCCAGTTGGAAAAATAAACCTTGGTCTAAGAAAAGGATGCAGCTTATATGAGTATGTGTTGTTGCCCAAAATATTTATCCGAAGATTAATACTGCTAGAAGACAGACAACAAACAACAATTTGCGGGAGCACTTCCGAGAGAAAATGAATAAACAAGATTTGCCGGGTTTGTTAGGCCCGAGCTTGAATGCTCTCGCTAGATGTTATTATTACAAATATTCGTGGATACAAGTATTAATGTGAGAAATCTAAATACAATGAGTGTAAAAAGACTCTGTTAATCCGGCTCTTGAGCGAAGCTCGGTGTTCTTCGTCCCTGCCGATCGTCTGCTTGATGAGAGAGGCCGGGAGAAGTAAGTACCGAATGACAGCTGTTGCCAAGAGTTGGAGATAGCCAAGTGCTGTGTGAAATCTCGTAGGTGTAGCTTAGAGTGCTTGTTCAGTGAGTCAAAATCCCAGCCAGGTCCAAGTGCAGGGAGCCGTGTATATATAGAGGCAGCCGAGTCTTGTCTTCAGGCGGGCGATCGCCTTCCGGCCATTATAATAATAGGGTGATCGTCTGCCGGCCCATATTATAATGGGGCGATCACACGGGCTGTCGGCCTAAAGTCCAAGGCAGTGGCTGGCAGCCAGCTGGGCGGTCCAATGAGGAGCCAGCACGCGTCCGGGGTCACTGTCACATGCGGCCCTACTGACAACTTTCGGCGGGCCTGTCGGCTGGTGGACGGATGCTGACAGGCTGTGGTCAACGATCCGTGATATGCGGATCTTGTCTCGGCTCTGCACGTGGTGTCTGTCCTGAGGCTCGGCCTTTGCCGACTGGATGGCTATCGGCATGATGCGGTCGTCTCTAGCTGGTCACTGAGGGTCGTTATCGGCCAGTCGCTGAGGGTCGGCATCGGTCGGTCACCAAGGGTCGGTCGGCAGGTGCCGAGAGATGATCGTCCGCTTGTCGGTCGCCAGGAGTCGGTCGCCGAATACCGGGAGACGATCGTATTTAGTGTCGATCGCTCGGCACCGGGACTTGTCCTGGGACCTTCGGTTGGCCGATTTATCTTGTCTGCTGGGCTAAGGCTTGGTCGCCTGGTCGCTGGTCGGCAGTTCTGCCTTGGCTGCTCGGCAGTGACTAGGTCGCCAGATCTCCGAGGCGATCGTCGGTCGGAGAGTATAATTCTCGACACAACAATTTCCCCCCATCTTGCTCCGATCTCGAAGACATGGGGCGAGGTGGTTCTTGCTGGCGATCGTGTAAGATGAGGACGGGCGATCTTGCTGAGCTGACTTTGGATTCGTACTTGGGTTATCATGGTCGATTGGCTAGCTATCTTTCGGTCTTGTACCTGCAAAAAACAACATTGGCCAATCCCCCTCGGAAACTTGATGGTTTCGCTTGTTTGAGGAATCGTGCACAGTCGCGGAAATCGATGGACCGACTCCATGACCATGTCTTGATGCGCGAAGACATTGAGTGTCCCGTGACTCACTTTATTATGAGGGTCCTCTGTTAGGCTGCGCCTCGCCTCGTATTTAAACGAAGGGCGTGCGGTCTCGGTCTAGAGGAGTCCTTGCGGGGGGCAGCGTCGGATGAATCAACTCCACCTCCGTGGCTTGTTAGCTCTGCTTCCACCTCGGCCCGCCATGGAGATGGCGAACCTCGACGGTGTACGTTGAGACGGGGGTAGTGGCACGTGTCGCTTTGTCCGGGTTCACCAAGTTAGATGATTATCCTTGAGGGCGGGCGATCGTGTCCACTGATTAATTTTGGAGAGCCCTCAGACTACGCCGGCCTCGTATTTAAACGAAGGGCGGGCGATCTCGGCCGAAAGGGACCTTGCATGGCCGAAGCAGCCGGTTCCATCGACTACCAGGACCATGGCTTCATGATGTGCGGTGGAGGCGATCGCGAGCCTTAGTCCCTCATGTTAAATGGTGGACTGTAGATGGCGAGCGAGTCCTCCGGCTCTGCTGGATAATTGCGATCGGGCTGGGAGACTGGAGGTCGTCGCTCGGGTGCCGATCGCGCTACTCCTAGGCTAAGAAGAAGCCTTTGCCTGGCCAGGAAATCTGCGGCTTTAGCTCGGAAGACCGTGTAGGTCGTGGGCTGGTCCTTCGTAAGATGCCTGAACATAGGCGAAAGACCATGGAATCCGGCTAGGACCACGTGGAGGGCGATCTCATCGCTTACGGGCTCGCCGTTGAGAATGATCTCGTCTACCCGGTCGATGTAGTCCGAGTCGGACTCTTCTTTCCCTTGCTTGATTCGCAGCATGCGATGGGGACCTTCCGGTCGAGCGACCTTGGCGGCGAAGTACTCTGTGAAGACGTTCGCCAGTTGGTTAAAGGAGCCGATGGACCGAGGTGGCAATGAGGCGTACCACCTGTGGGCGAGGTCGTCCAGTGTCAGAGGGAACATTTGGCACCTGGTCGCGTCTGATGCACCACACCCGGTCATGTAGATGTTGAACTTGCTCAGGTGTGTTTGGGGGTCCGATCGCCCCTCGTACAAGGGTGTTTGAGGAGGAGCGATCTTGTGCTGCACAGGGGCGAGCTTGATGTCGATCGCGAGCAGCTCGCTTGGCTCGGCGATCGTCTTCATGGCGCCTGCCCTGGATTCCAGGAGCGCCTTCATGCCGTCGAGCTGACGTTGCATCGCAGCCATTGCCGTGGCTCGGTCGCTTGCTGATCGGCTTTGGGAGCGGGAGCCGAGGCGATCGTGTACCGATCTCCGGACTCCGCTGCTGCCGACCTCGGCTATTTGGAGAGGGGGAGCCAGACGGCTGGGCTGCCTTCTGGGAGTCGGGTAGGCCGAGCTCCTGGTGACGGACTCAAACTCCGTCCTTCGTAGCTGGGGCCGGACTGCCCCGGTCGCCAAGACGGGTCGTTGCCCAGGCGATCGAAAACAGAGGTACCCCGGCTGGCGAGTGCCTCTTCTTGCGGACGAGAGCCTCCTGGCGATCGCTCGGCCAGTAACGCCTTGAGCTTCCGCTTGGACTTCCGGCGGATGGCCGAGGGGGTGATAGCGGGAGGCGCGTTGAGAGCACTCCGTCGCTCCTGAAGGACGGCTATGGCCTCTTCGATCTGTTCATTGGTTCGGAACTGATCGAGCGAGAGGCTTGGGCCGCCGTCCAGGGACGGGATCGAGCGTCTCTGACCGCGGCGGCTACCTTCCACCATCGGCTGTGGCTCGGACTGGGACGGAACGAGGCGTCTGGCCGGCTGGCCAGCGGCTTTCTTCGACGCGGAGGCGGAAGACATGATTTCTGAAAGATTTCTTTGAAGCGCAGTGAGTGTCACTTCAAGTATATGCCCCGAGAACAGTGAGTGTTCTTCGAGACGGTAGGAATAAAAATTTGAGGGTTAGATGCCCTCCCTCTAGCGCCAATTGTTGTTGCCCAAAATATTTATCCGAAGATTAATACTGCTGGAAGACGGACAACAAACAACAATTTGCGGGAGCACTTCCGAGAGAAAATGAATAAACAAGATTTGCCGGGTTTGTTAGGCCCGGGCTTGAATGCTCTCGCGAGATGTTATTAATACAAATATTCGTGGATACAAGTATTAATGTGAGAAATCTAAATACAATGAGTGTAAAAAGACTCTGTTAATCCGGCTCTTGAGCGAAGCTCGGTGTTCTTCGTCCCAACCGATCGTCTGCTTGATGAAAGAGGCCGGGAGAAGTAAGTACCGAATGATAGTTGTTGCCAAGAGTTGGAGATAGCCAAGTGCTGTGTGAAATCTCGTAGGTGTAGCTTAGATTTATTGTTCAGTGAGTCAAAATCCCAGCCAGGTCCAAGTGCAGGGAGCCGTGTATATATAGAGGCAGCCGAGTCTTGTCTTCAGGCGGGCGATCGCCTTCCGGCCACTATAATAATAGGGCGATTGTCTGCCGGCCCATATTATAATGGGGCGATCACACGGGCTGTCGGCCTAAAGTCCAAGGCAGTGGCTGGCAGCCAGCTGGGCGGTCCAATGAGGAGCTAGCATGCGTCCGGGGTCACTGTCACATGCGGCCCTACTGACAACTTTCGGCGGGCCTGTCGGCTGGTGGACGGATGCTGACAGGCTGTGGTCAACGATCCGTGATATGCGGATCTTGTCTCGGCTCTACACGTGGTGTCTGTCCTGAGGCTCGGCCTTTGCCGACTGGATGGCTATCGACATGATGCGGTCGTCTCTAGCTGGTCACTGAGGGTCGTCATCGGCCAGTCGCTGAGGGTCGGCATCGGTCGGTCACCAAGGGTCGGTCGGCAGGTGCCGAGAGATGATCGTCCGCTTGTCGGTCGCCAGGAGTCGGTCGCCGAGTACCGAGAGATGATCGTCCGCTTGTCGGTCGCCAGGAGTCGGTCGCCGAGTACCGAGAGACGATCGTATTTAGTGTCGATCGCTCGGCACCGGGACTTGTCCTGGGACCTTCGGTTGTCCGATTTATCTTGTCTGCTGGGCTAAGGCTTGGTCGCCTGGTCGCTGGTCGGCAGTTCTGCCTTGGCTGCTCGGCAGTGACTAGGTCGCCCGATCTCCAAGGCGATCGCCGGCCGGAGAGTATAATTCTCGACACAACAGTATGTTCCCTTATATCTCAGATATTTCCCGTTATGATCATTCCATCAATCAAGGGGATTTGAAAGTTACATTATGTTCATAAATGTAAGCATGCTCATCAGTGATAGTACTTAACCGCTAGTTCCTCACAAGTGTAAAATGATAGTTAAATCATGTTCACTCCCGAAATGATTCATGCCAACAATAATCTTTTTGTGATTCGAGCAGGTATCCAAAAGAGGTTTGCTTAGTCGATTTCCAAAACATTATCAAATCATGGCAACACATTCTTTGTGGTAGTTACTTCGACATCAACATTTACTTTAGTATTTTTCCTTTTCGAAAGCAGCATCCTTTGCCTGCTTGTAGAGAAAGAATAATCCTAAGTCAATGGTTTTTTTAAATATCAGAAGATATTGCCTATACCATTCCATTGATGTTGCATCGATGCTGAACTCTATCTAGTCAGCGAATTAACTGAGAACTGATATCAGGTCATGTACATTGAGCCAAGTACAATGATGCGCTATTGCACTCAAGTAGGGAATTTCAGCCCCCAAAGCTGTTCGTCACTTTCCTTTTGGCGAAACGGAACATTCCATTGCATCCAAATGTTCGACCTATCATGGGAGTACTAGTCGGGTGTACCTTGTCCATGTTTAAGTGCCTGAGAATCTTTCGGACATAGGCAGACCGGTGGAAGGAATTCCACAAACTCCATGTTCTATGTCAATGCCTCGACAAAACCGAGTTTTCTCAAGATCTTTCATCTCAAACTCAGTTTTCAAGTATCTGGTGGTTTCTCTTATTTCATCAAAAGTGTCGATTATATTCATATCGTCGACATATACTGCGATAATCGCAAATACATAACTTGTTTTCTTTACGAAGATGCAACGACAGTTCATCGTTCTTATATCTCCTCCCAATCAAGTAGTCACTTAGACGGTTATACCCACTACTACAAAACAGGGCTTTAACAGCAGTTCTGGAGCCATTTTAACAGCGGTTTGTTAAAAAACCAATGTTAAATTAACAGCGTTTTTTACTAAAAACCGTTATTAAATTAATAGCGATTTTTAGTAAAACCCGCTGTTAAAAGATATTAACAGCGGTTGTTTAGGAGAACCATTGGTAATTTAACAGCGGTTTTAACAAGAAACCGCTGTTAATGTTAACAGTACAATTTAACAGCGGCTTTCTTAAAGAACCGCTGTTAATGTTTTTTTTAATAGCAGGTTTGTTTTTTAATTAACCAACCTCCTACACACAATTTCAGCATCCAAAACAACTATCGATACCAGAATATAACAACAATCTCAAACAAAACCTCAACAACACAACTTTTATCCATTCACCAATACAACAACACAACTTTCATCCAACCATCAAATACAATAACGCAAAAATATTTCATTACAACTATCTATAGACGTGAATACCAATACAATGACGTTCCATCCAATTCAAAATAAATACAACAACACAAATCACAAACTAACCAAACAAAGCAATGATAATTCTTATAAAATCAAATGTCCAAAATCTACGCATATAAACGGTTCCTAACCTCCAAAATTGTTTTGTCCATTCGGTTCGAATTTCATTAATTATATCTATAGCAAATGCCGCAACATCATCAAACATCTGTACATATAAACATATAGATTAACAGATTCATCAAATCAAATGATTAAATCACTTTTAAACTGAAATAATTTAAAAACTTAAATTAATTTAAAAAATTGAAATTTATTTAAATAATTTAAAAAACTAAAAATAAAAGTTTATCACCTCCATCCATCCATCAATAATACGAGCTCGAATAATGGTCGACATCCAGTGCATGACGTAATACCCACACTCCCAACCTCCATTTTATTTATTAAACTAAAAAAAATATGAAGCTCAATTATATAAACATATATAACTAATATATATCTATATATATGTGACTAAATGTATTACTTAATTCGGAATATATCCAAGCAATCGTCTGTTTGGATTTACTTGTATGCATACCCCTCATCACCTTAAACGCGGTCACGGCACTGTTCGAAAGATTTATGAAATGAAAATAATATATTTTCCAAGTAAATGCTACAAATTAAAACTTACTTCTGGACTACAGCCTTAATGCGAGTGTCGGGCTTACGGTGTAGCGAGCAAAACCATACACCAACTCCTTTTACGGGAATAATGACCAAAAGTTGCCAATGCTCACTGCATTGACAAACGTATTACAAGCGGATGGGAGGGCGGGATTATTTAATTTTTCCATATGAAACCAATCTAAACACATCTACTTACATAATTATTAATATAAAAATCGGAAAAGACATGAAAGAAATATTAAGACTTTTAGAGAAAAAAGAGGGTAGTGAGACGAATGTTAGATCTTTTTAAAATAAATTTAGAAAAAAAAAAGGAGAAACTATGCAAATATAACATAGATGTAATTTATAAATCTATACTTACTCATGATGGTAAGCTCCAAGATATATCTGTTTTTTTTTTTTGCAACCGACATACGTAAAGTGATGTATCCAGAGGTCTCCTCTCTCTTATTTCCCATATTTTGTATGGACTGAGGATCAAAATATCCATACAAATCCTCGTTCATCGTGCCCACATTCAATTTCGATAAATACCTAATTTGTTAAACAAAATCTTAATATCTATTTACATTCCAAACTATGAATTTTTGATAAATATACATGAATATGCATGTAAAGAATTACTTACAAAGTCCAAAACTATAGAACCGATAAGAATTACTTAGTAAGAATTACTTAATAAGCTTAGCTCTTCAGTAGGTATAGGAACTTCGGCACTGCCATCTACGGCCTCCTCGACTACTATCTTAATCAAATGAGCTGGTAAAGGAGCACAATGTGGGGTAGAATCTCCGTGATGAACTCGACCGATAGCGACTAGATGAGGAGGATGCTCGTCCACATAAAATCCAAATCGACCAGTGTCCCAAGGCAGAGTCTTCCCTCCTGAAGGGCCAGAAACAGTATCGGTACAACTCATCTTCGTACTGACACGGGTAACATGATCATCCGGTGTATGTAGATTGACGTGGGGCTGATGTGAATGAGCACCCAAAGACTCCAATGTGTGGCCGGATATTTTCATCAAATTTTGTGTGACATATCCTCCAACACATTTTCATTTATTGATGATGCAGATCGACGTGAAGATCGTCCGAAATAATCTCGAATGCCTACAATAAATACAATGCCACAAACACGACCTGGGTGCTCCGGTCTCCCAATGGCCTCAGCCAATATATCATGTCATCCATCTGGAGTGAACCTACCTTGTGTATACTTCTCCTACAACTCATCCTACAAAAGAACGTTTTTTCGTAAGTGAAACACAAATGTGAAGCACATAAAAGAAATGTTGATGTTTTTTTCGTAATGATAAAAAAAACTTTTGTTTCATATGTAAAACATAAAAGTGAACTTTTAAAATTTTATTCATAATTCAAACACAACTTTTAAATATGTGTTATTAAATATTACGACTTTTAACAACAGATAAGAAAAGTAAGTGTATTTAATTTTAAATACATTTCAAATATTAAATAATATTTTAAACTTACGATCTTAGTAACAATTTCTCATGCAGCATCTGAGGACACTCCCCCAGATATTTTTTGGCGACCAAGCTTCCACCTCTGATGATGTGAATGAGGAGATGGAGGATCAATAATAACATCTTCCCCAGATTTTGATGCTTCTTCTTTACGCTCCTTCATCTTTCTCTAAATCTCCCGTACTTCCACAAAATTATATCCTCCTTGAGCCATAGTATGGGGAGCATTGTTCAGTTTCGCTATCTCTTGTTTCTTGATTCTTTTTTCACAAAAAAAAATATTTGCAAGGAATCGAAATAATATGTAAGGAAATGAGAATCACAAACACTGATGTAGAAAAGTTTTTTGAATACAGATTTACCTCCCAAGTAGGGTCCTCTCAAATCTTTTTGAATTCTTTCCAATCATCCTCCGATATACCATACTTCTCATAAGGAGACAACCCTTTCGATGGACCATATATATACTCACCGGTCAAATCAGTCTTAAATTGCCTCCATATCGTGCCTATACACTGCAATGTCTTCTTGCAAAATTGGCCAGTATTGCTAATTTGACTGACATCAAAGTTGGCCTACATTGACAATTCAAATTGAAACGTTATCGATAATACAAATTTTAAATTATTTAAATTAATTTCTGTTTTATAAAACAATTTACTTTACTTAATATTTTTTTTATAAATTACAGTTTTATAAGATAATTTTCAGAGTATCTAAATTATTTTTAGTTTTTCAGATTATTTAAAAAATGATGGTAATCTGGATGAAGAATCAACAAAGAATGATGTTAAACACGAGTGTTGGGCTACTGCCCAACCACTGCTGCTACGCACGAGCAAGCCACACGAGCACGACCAAATGCTCGTGCATTTGGTCGTATGCTGCGCTACCGCCCAACCACTGCTGCCACGCACGAGCAAGCCACACGAGCACGACCAAATGCTCGTGCATTTGGTCGTGTGCTGGGCTGCTGCCCAACCACTGCGGCTACGCACGAGCACCTGCTCGTGTGGCTTGCTCGTGCATCCTTGACATGTGCCAAAGTTCACTGCCCGAGCACTGGGGTGCCGCACGAGCTAGGCACGAGCACCTGCTCGTGTGCCACAAACAAGGGCTAGAATCGAGCCCGATACGGCTCCGAAAGCACCCAGAACATAACCAACTCAAAAGGGAAAGATAGCATATGCCCAGAACACCTTCTAAGAGGCAAAAAGACAACAAAATACAACATGTCATGACACACACATATAGACAAGATTTGCACGACTTACGCAACAACAAGTGGTACCCGACGAACACCACAACACGGTACATCCTATCGTACACAACAGAGAGAAAATTCATAATAAACGTCATCGAAAAATATCCGGCATAAACGACAAATTAATTTCAGTTTTTATAGAATAATTTACTTAAATCAATGTTTTTTTATAAATTACAATTTAGTTTCAGATTATTTAAATTTAATTCAGTTTTTTAAATTATTTAAACACAAAGTAAAACACATAAATTAAGCATAAAAGTAATGCACGTACCAATACAACCTGCTAAAGTATTTCCTTATCCGGCTTGTCCGGTACATGAATCCATCGACCGTACGGTATGGAAACATGATCTTTCGCAAGTTTACCCAAATATGTACTTAATTTGATTTTGTGTTAATACTTAAGTTTTCCCCTGTCTAGATCGATGTCAAGAGGTAGCTTCTTCCCATCTACACGCCGTTTGGACATACTTCTACATCTTTTAAGATTTCTCGATGTAGAAGTAGTCTGCATATGAGAAGCAGCTGAATGAGGAGGAGAATGATGAGGAGTATGAGGAGAATGAGAAGGAGAATGAGGAGGATACCGACGAGAGGCCATGTACCTGCATAAATAAATTAAAATATTGTCAAACATAACATAAACCAAAAAAATTAATATTTGTCAAACACAACATACACCAATAAGCTGAATTTGTACTTAACATTTTTTATGTCGGCCAAGTGGGAACATGATGCCAAACACCCATCAGTAATATTTTTTGTTTGAAAAACTCATTGTCAAAAAACTAATACTTGTCAAATACAACATATTACCTAGTTGCCTAAATTGACACTTATTATGACTTAACATCTAATTGCTACGTTTTTACTACTAAGTACTAAATCTACTGATTTGTAAGTGAACCCCTACTCACTTTGTAAGAGGAGAATAATTCAATTAGGTTAAACTTAGAATGAGAACAAAAATGGCATGTATCTATGCAAAACTTAGATGTAGTTATTCATGTACCTGATTTTTATTTATCTTTTGAGCTAACAAAGTTCTCCCAAAAACCTTCATCATGGTCATTTCGAATGGCGCGTATGTCGTCAGCTTAATTTTCTTCAATGATGGTGGGTAACCATGTCGACAAAGGAATAAATTCACAATTGTCAAATCATGATTCTTCAGTTTCATTGATATCCACACTTCTACTGGAATAACCACAGACAATCTTTCATTACATGGATCATTGACATAGAACACCTGTTTTTCTTGGTGTGCCATGATAAAAGGCTCATCTTTGTAAGCCACCTTGTGAAGATCTACCAATGTAAATCCTAACTCATCGATGTCCACAGTAACTCGTCGATGCCAAAACTGGGTTTTTGTCTTTTGAGCTTGAAAAGTGCATAGACTCGGCTTGAAGAGTAACTCCACTATTTTGAACCGCACTCTTGTCATCTTGTGACTTTATATAGAATGAGTACTTATTAATATCGTATCTACTCCAAGTTACGACATCAGATTTGGGTCCGTAAGCTAGCCATTGTATTATTTCAGATGCACTGCTAGAAGTTTGTTCCTTAAACCATCTCAAGAAAGTCTTATTATGTTCAATCAACAACTATTTTTCACTCATTCGGGGATTTTTTTATCATCAAATGATTCTTGTGAGCTGACAAGTAGGGAAGAACATCATCAGTGTTATTCAAAATGTATAAATGTGCTTGAAGCACCTCATCTCGACTCTTGGTTAAACCTTTAACACCCCGTGAATGCTTTCCTCTAATTCTATCCTCATGTCGAGACTTAAGAAGCCCTGCAGATTCTACTTGTGACATGTGATCTGCGCAAAACTCGATAGCTTCTTCTGCAATGTACCTCTCCACAATAGATGCTTCCGGATGAGACGGGTTTTTGGTATACCCTTTGAAAATCTTCATGTATCGCTCAATGGGGTACATCCATCTCAAATAAATAGAGCCACACTCTTCAATCTCCCTAACTAGATGGACAAGTAAGTGAACAATGATATCAAAAAAAAGGAGGAAAATACATCTCCGATTGGCATAAGATAACAACAGCCTCATTTTTTCACTCATCCAAAACTAGAGGATCTATCACATTGCTACATATAGCATTGAAAAAAAAACACAAGCGAGTTATGACATTCCTCACTTTTTTAGGCAAGACATCACGTATAGCCACTGCTAGAAGTTGTTGTATCAAGACATGACAGTCATGGGACTTTAAGCCAACCAATTTAAGATTTTGCAACAATACAAGACTCTTAATATTTGAAGAATAACTTTGTGGCACTTTAATGCCTTGTAAACATTTACAAAAGCTGATTTTCTCCCTTTTTGATAAAGTGTAACATGATGGGGGGAGATAAGTTCATTTACCAACTGATTGCGGATGCAACTGAGGACGCATACCCATTTTCTCTAGGTCTAGATGATCCTGAACACCATATTTTGTTTTGTCTTTAATATTGAGAAGTGTGTCGATCACAGTAACGCACACATTTTTTCGACATGCATAACATCTATGCAATGTCTAACATCTAGTTTGCTTCAGTATAGAAGATCAAAGAATATGGACCTCTTCTTCCATATGTTTGTCGTAACGGACTTTTTTGTAGTTTTCCCAAATATAGTATTGATATTCTTAACGTGATCGTAAACTTGCTCAACTGTTAATGGTGCCGGTGCAAATCCCTCTTCCTGGTATTCATTAAAAAATTTTCTCAATATACGATATGGGTGATGGCGATTGAGAAATCTCTAATGTTGAGTGTAAACTCTTTTTTTTCGTGTTTCAACTGAACGTAGCTTGTGCTTTCTTCACATATAGGACATGCATGATGCCCCTTCACACTATACCTGCTCAAGTTTCCATATGCTGGAAAGTCATTAATGGTACAAAATAACATTGCATGTAGCTTGAAACTTTGATGGTGGTACCCATCAAACACGTCAACCCCTTCGTCCCACATCATTCTCAAATCATCAATCAACGGACTTAGATAAACATCTATGTCATTTCCTGGCTGTTTTGGGCCTGACATTACCATTGACCATATAACATATTTCCGCTTCATACATAACCGATGGGGTAAATTATAGATCACAAGTAGGACAGGCCATGAGCTATGCTTAGTGCTTAAATTACCAAATGGATTCATCAGATCTGTGGCATGTCCAAGCCTATGGTTTCTTGCCTCACCCCCAAAATATGGAAATAAATTATCTATTTTCTTCCACTGTACATAATCAGCAGGATGATGAATTAGTCCGTCGCATTTTCTACCTTCTGCATGCCATATGAGGTTCTTTGCGTCATCCTTATTAGGAAACAGTCGCTTGAACCTTAGAATAATTGGAAGGTACCATAACACCTTCGCTGGAGGCCCTCGTTGTGTTCTCTCTCCATCACTAGAATCATCATGCTTCACTTTGTTGCGTGATGCCCCACACCTAGGACACTTATACAATAATTCAAACTCTTTTTCGATATAATATGCAATCATTAGGCCAGGCATGTATTTTCTTATATGCCAAACCCATCAGACACAAAACCTTCTTCGCCTCATAAGTACGATTAGGCAATTTATTACCTTTTGGAAGCATCCCCGGTATCAACTCGAGCAATTTGGTGAAACTTTTATCACTCCACCCATTTTTTGCTTTCACATTAATCAAGTTCAACACAGCAGAAAAGAGTGTAAAATTTTCACACTCCGGATATAAAGGAGTCTCTGAATCACTTTTCAACGCATCATAAACATGCGCTCATCGGAATAATTCTTCTCCAACATCACGAATCATGTCATCAAATTGATAACCATCTATATCTACGTGTATGTCTTCAGTTGGAATGTCTACTAGTTCGCCATGCCATATCCAAATCTTATAGTTCGTATTTATTCCCTCACAAATAAGATGTTCACGAATTGCGTCAGATTCATGTCGTCTCCCATTCATACTATTAGAAAACTGGCACCCCGCTTAGAAAGGTGGGTAATATTGCGGAGTAGAGTTTTCAAACTCTTTTGCGTTGCGGAAGTGTAATTAACTTGCGGAAAGTAAACGACACAAGATTTATAGAGGTTCGGCCAAACGTGCCTACGTCCTCTCTTAGTAGCTTTTTCTATAGGCTCAAGATCAACCTTTTCTGCCTTGTTTTCTATCGGTCCGAGGTAAATCGTTACAATTTCGTCTTCTATCGGTCCGAGATAAACCGTTACACTCTTGTTTTTATGTTGGTCCAAGATAAACTGTTTCCTTTTCTATTGTACAAGGAAGCAACCTATCTAGCTTTCTATTGGTACTAGACAAACCTCTCTTGGATTTAGATATGATTCCAATAATGCCGGATCAACGATCCTAATAACACCGAATCAATCAACAATCCGTATCTTTCCTCTCGTGTATGTTTTCGTGTATGAACACTCAAACACTTATCAATTAAGCACAATACAACAACAATAGTGTATATAATGATATCTGATCAATATGTAATTTGCTTGTAGTTGTTGTTATGAATAATACCATATGCCTTGGTATTTATAGGCATAAAGCCTCAACTAGCCGTTAGCTCCTGCATCCTGCATTACGTACGTTAACTGTATCCCATTACGTGCGTTAACATTTCTTCGTTACGTACGTTATGTTCCGTGTAAATTAGTCCAGTAGTTTTTGTGGTCCTCTTCACGTACATTATCATTATACTCTTTACGTACGTTATCTTCAGTTAAAATATCCGTTGCATGCTGACATACTCCATAACGTCATTTGTTCGTTCAATGGTTCCAATATTTGAATTCATATTCAAACTGCATTACGTACGTTAACAACACTGTGTTACGTATGTTAACTTCTTCTGATTGCGTACGTTATCTTGTTTAGGTTGTGTATATTAAATCATCAGGTAACATTTCAGGTGAGTCTTTCAGGTGACTATCTATTACGTACGTTATACATTTGATATAGCTTATGTTATCTTTGTTGTTCATCACTTGCTTGCTTTTCTGTCCGTTTCGAGCGTCTTCGATTTCTTTGTTGTTTTGCTTTGTTCCATTGTTGTTTTCTTTGATCGATAACATCATCAACTCATCATTAGTTCATCATCAACTCATCATCATAACCAATTTATGATTATATGGAATAGAATATTCCAACAATCTCCCCCTTTTTGATGATAACAAAACAACAATCTTTTAATGGGATTTTATACCTGCAAAATTAAAACAATTACAGATCAAAGTTTTCGACTTTGTCCGTTTCGTTAGTTTTCATCTCCCCATTTTTCTTTTCTTCTTTTCGACTCCTTCTCATTTTTATTTCTTTTTCAACTTCTTCTTTTAATTTTGATTTTCTTTTCTTCTCCTCCTTTCATGATCGGGATATTATTTTTATTTTTCTCGTCATTCTTCCATGACTCGTATTCTCCATCTCCCATTATTTTTCTCGAATTTCTCTCCCTTTCTCATACTCTTTCCCCCTTTTTGTCATAATCAAAAAGTGCAATAATAAATATGATTAAATATGACAAATTAACGGGTAGAACTCCCCCTGAAAAATAGATTTCTTCAAAAAATTACCCCCCCGAGTTAAATATCAATAGTTAAAAATATAAATTATCAAAGTACCAATTGATGGAAATATATTAAATTTGATTTTTGGGGATCCAACCGAGAGTTGGTTTTTCTTTTGAAATATAGACGTTATTCGGTATAATAGTTCTTTTTGGAATCCAAATCTTTTTAATTTTGATCGCCCGTCTTGGGCTTTTGCAAATCGAAATATGATGCCCAAGTTTTAAACATTTCTCACATCGGGGTATTTTAAAATCTAAGGATTCCGTTTTATTATTCGGTTTGAATCCTAACCCCTGTTTGTTTAAATAAAATTTTTGAACATAAAGCATTTCTTCAAATTTGTCGTTTCCACATAAAAATTTATTCGTTAAATTCTTGACTTCACTTTAAACTTTCAAAATACCATCCTTTAATTTATTCTCTTTCTCAATACATAGAGCATGGTCGGTTTAGAATTTTCCTTTTTCATTTATTTTGGAAATTTTGATTTCTAACATTTTAATTTTCGATTTGAGGGATTTATTATCATGTAAAGCATTTTGAAAATCATTGTGTAAAAGTTCGAATGCTTCAAATAATTTGTCGTGAGACGAGGTACTAACATGGCTTTCGACGTCGCTTTCGTCGAATGAACTCCTTTCCATGAGTGCGAGGTTATTTTGAATAAATTCATCATCATTCTCTTCGTCACTCCATGTAGCTATGATAACTTCTTTCATAGGATTTGAGCCTCGACAGTTTTTAGCAAAGTGGCCTGGTTTACCACAATTTTAACAACTATTGTCGAATTTCTTTATCTCGCTCGTCTTGATGTCTTTTCTTCACCGGTTTAATAAGTTTTGAAACTTATTTATATTTTTGGCATAATATGCCGATTCTTCATCATCTTCGTCCACCGGGATTTCTTCGTTCTTCGACATCTTAGCTTTCATAGCTATGGTTCTTTATTTCAGTTTCGAGTTGGCATTACGAGACTTTAAAACTATCTCATAGTTTATTAGCGAACTAACGATGGCGCTAAAATCAAGATTATTTATATCTTTTGATTCCATAATCGTCGTAAATGTCCCGTCCCATCACTACGCCATAAATGGCATTCGGCAACCACATAACTGTGTTACCTTAGAGCCAATTTTCTGTTGCCACAGACCCAAAAAGGGCAAAGGTAACATTTTAGCTATGTTGCTCTGTGAGCAGTAACCTTTGGACTCAAATGCATCATGTGGATCATCCTAAGCTAACATAGAATTATTGGTTACCTAAGTACCCTACAACAACATCCTAAGGACCCTACAACAACATCATATTCGTGTTGCAATAGACTTTATAATTTTATAAAATATATAGCTAATTTAGTGGGTTCCACATGTGGGGCCCATTTTGCGGGTCCCACAGGCCGGGCTCACCGATAGGACCCACGTAGTGGGGTCAGCTGGTGGGGCCCATATGTGGGACCCACTTTTCTTGGGCCTGTTAGTGGGCCTACTTTGTGGTCCCACAGGTGGGGCCACAATTGTGCAGCAATTTTTAGTCTATTCTATATTACCAATTGAAACACACTAGATATTACAAATGAAAGACATTTGGAACATATATATAGTACCGAAGGTAACACCTTCATTTTAACAAAATAAAAACGTAAATTTTAAATTTAGCATTTCCCAATAAAAAACCAACAAACCAATTCACAGAAACCAACTACATCATCCAACTACATAATCGCATCATAAAAAACAACTATATTCAATCACAAAACCAACCAACTACATATGTACAAGTACTAGAAGAAAATAACTTGGTTATTTTTAACCAATTACATCAGTGGGCGTCTAAAACTAATATACAAAAAGACTCTAAGAAACTATTATGTGGAACACTTATTCAAGTAGACCACTAGAAATAACAACAACTGGATGACCTGTTGCAATGGTAAACAACATTGTCTTCACACAAAGCAACAGCAAAAGTATATAGCTCAACTGCTTCTGCGTAACGTTTAGACTGCATAGCCTTGTTACCTGTAAAAGGACAGATCGAACAAGCATAAATAAACATTTCGACATAACAAGAGTGAGGCTAAACTGCCTCAATAAGTTCAGGGACAGTACATGACTACATTCTCTTTCTTTATTTTCAATTTAAGAATCACATATTAGATATCAGATTCTACAACATAAAAATTCTCCATAATCAATGTGCTGGCAAATCATTGTTCTTTTGGATGACATTCAAGATCATGGCAAGTATACAAATACAGTGGATGAAGATATATATAGATCAAATAAACATTCACCTGGAAGCAAAAGGTTTTTCCTTCTTCACCACAATATGCAACCATGCCTAAGTCAATGGAGAGTAGAAAGAGTAAAAGACCATAGACTTTAACATTTTTGATAATAATTTGTCACATCAGATGATGGCGTAGACCTGTCAGCCGTGAAGCATGAGAAATGCAACTTGTCGGTGATTTTTATCAGCAGCAAGTTGTGCAGGTGTCAGGCCAGTATTATCTGTTATCATCAAATCTTCCTTCTTCCTCGCCCGCACTGAACAGTGCATGCTTCTAAATTACCCTTAATCGCTGCCCAATGCAGAGGTGTACAACCTAAATGAGGAATTATAACCATTACGCTTCTGGAGCAGAAAATGGGACATACTCTCAAAATAACCAAAAATGCATATGACACAAGAAAGGAGCATTTAAACTAACCTTCTTTGTCCTGCCGTCCCCTGTAAGCATTTAGATATAGCAAAAGACGTATGCACCGCAAATCCCTTATAAGCAATTTCTAAATTAACAAACTAAAAATCGTCGGTACACATTTTGTACCAACCAAATCAGGTGAACAAGAAAGAAATGACAACTAGCAACTCTAGAATTTCTAATTATGTAACAAAATAAAATTAGTGTCATGTTCCATGATGTACACGTTGATTTACAATATCAATCACGTAACTTGACATGACTATAGCAATTATCTCGACTCCTCACCGTCTCATGATATTTTCTATATAACTAGAAAAACCTATAATACTAATAGTTTTTAATTTCATCTCATTTCTCCTTCATATGAAGGTTGCGACAGGAAGGGCATCCGACGTAAAATGTTGTCGCTTTATCTTTTGCATGAATTAGTGTTAACTAATTTTAAACAATTAATTGGCACTATGATTTTCATGCCACCGACCCCAACATAGTTGGGATTAAAGTGTAGTTGATGATGATAATGATGTAACAAAATTAAATTGCTGCACAACTGGTATTGATGCAAACAACATATAATGTAGAATTATAAAACAACCTTCAGACTATCATTCTGAATAGCTATTTAACTGATCAATGGTGCATTGCGTACAATATATTATACAGAGGAAGAAAATAGTATTAAAATGGTGCATTGCTTACAATATGTTATATAGGGGAAGAAAATAGTAATAGAAAAAGTACAGCAGGGAACTAGGAGCCTTTATAGAATCAGTACAAGCGACTACAATATACTGATATATTTTATTAACATATAGCAAGCAAAGAACGATGCAATATACTAATACATTCTATTAACATATAGCAAGCAAAGAGCAATGCAATATATTTATCAAATGCTAGTTGCAGATAATAAGCAAATAAACAATCCAGTAAAGCAATAGAATGGATGTTTAAGTTGACAAGACGAATGAAATCATAAAAGTGTTGTCAAAGACTATATATGACTTGAAGTTCCATTCTATAATTATGCTTTAAGTTAAGTGAACTCAATCAATGTGATCCCACTAAAATTTTCATGAACAACATGGGCCACCTTTTGAATACAACTGAATAGTAACCAAAGCATAAAGAGTAAGGAAATGGAGACATATGCTACAACAAACTTATCTCATTAATATGCTACAGGATTACAACCAGTGACAAGTTTTTCCATTAAAGATAAATGTTGTGTCCCTAAATATATAAACTCCACAATGAAAATGAAGAACAGTCAAAATTGTTTAAACCCGTCTTTGTCGTGGCAAGACGTTTTCTGGTGACTGAGATATCATGTGATACTTTCTCTAAGTTGAATAGCCATAGTGTTCCGTCATCAAGGACTCCAAAGACGCATCTACAAGAACAATGACGAGTAAAGTCGGACAGTTGATAATCAAATAGAATACAAAAGCCATTTCCAATAATGATTTAATCTATACCTCAGATGCGGTAGCCAATTCACACCAAAAATAGCGCCCTGGAAATCATATCTTTCTCTAAAACTAAAACGGAAAACTGGAAAAAATAAAGCAATAGAGAAAATTAGGTAGAAGCTCTAAAGGGAAGGAGCCAGTGGTTCCAAACTTGATATATCACAGCTATGCTCTAAATTCAATTCATGCATTTATCTTCGTTTCAAACTTATGAATAGTTTCATTTCCTTAATTAAGCATCTTCATACGCAGCTTTACAACCGGTACCTCAACAAAGTTACACCACTCATTAAGCACCAAACCTTCAGTTTAGAACCAGTCTCTAAGCCGTAACTGCTCTGAGCCTGAATATTTATGGAGAACAGCAATGTAAAAGATCCATATGCCAAAGATGTACAAGAAAGTAGGATGAAAGTGCAATTTAAATTAAGTAAAGTATCATAGCTGCCTTACTTATACTCTTTTGACCATTTTCCAGGCAAATGAAGGACACGAAACCATAGAACCGCAAGAATTCAGAATAGTCAACCTACAACAATGTATGTAAACTCTTTAACAATTAGAAATATCAAACAAACTGATCCTTTGTACAAGTGTTATCCAGTCGGGACCTGAACAGTGTAAATTGATTTACACAGGAGGACAAAGGCGGCGGCATCGGGAGGTGAAAGCAAATCTGGTCGGAGCAGGGTGACGACTTAGGTCTCGACAAACAGACTGGCGAAAGTGGTAGCGGCAAGGCGCTGGTTGTTGAGGAGGCTAACAGACGTCGGCGGCACTGTATGGATGACGGCGATGCGGCTAAGATGTGATCTTCCCGCTCGCGGTGGAGGACGGCAGACTGAGACAGGGCGGAGCTCTCGGGCGATCAAGGCGGCGGCATCGATGGTGAAACATTTTTCCAGCGGGGGAAATCGATCTGAGCGGGGGGTAATCGTCGGGGTTTCAGGATGGAGGACCGCGAGGGTTTTCCCATTTTCTACTCGCGGAATTGCCGGAAAGTGGTGACAACATGGCATTTTAAATTCATCACATCAATCGGGCTTAATATAATGCAATTGTTGGGCTTTGAAAAAAAAAAACTCCAATTTTGTAACTTTTTCTATATTGGGCCAAATTATAACTTATTTTAACACTTTTAACACCAACTTAAAATAATTACACAATGAACGACATAAACTGAATTGATTACATGGATCTGGAGAGCTCGAGTATAAAGCTCAGGAAGGCTCATAAATCGAGACCCTACAAAGCCTAGGAATAAACTTATTAGCTCGGCATAGAGCATGACGTCGAGACCGACCTGAAAACTAGGACCACATTCGGTGTGCCTCAGCTCAGGCTCAAGCCAAGACTTGGTTCAGGCAACTATATTGTTGCGCCGACTCGGCTCAGTGACAAAATAAGCCGAGATCAGTAAACTTCTCAACCCTGCGTAATGACATCAGGAAAATCTTGATTAGAAATATTAATTTATAAATTTATTTCCGCCGTAATTATTACCTGTTATCTATGTCATGTCGTTGCCTTAATTAATGGGCATTTATTTTAGTCAGCGTAGCGACTCGACATTATTTTTATTAAAATTTGTTATTATATGTAGACATTAAATTTGTTATTTTAATTATTTTGTAATTATTCATAGTTATTACAAGCTTTAATTTTTTTAATTATTTAAATCAAAATTTATTAATTTTCAAATAGTATTTTATTTTAAAACCTTTTTCAATTTAAATTTATTAAAAATATTTTATTATTTATAAAAAACATATATAATTCATTATTTGATGGAATAATTTTTTATAAAAATAGATTCAATGTTTTATTAAAATTAATTATTTTTAAAGTTAAAAAATTATTAAATCATTAATTTTATATAAAATTCAAAATTTTGTTTATTAATACTCTAAGGTAACACATCTCATGGTGTTACTGAGAGTTACTCCTTTTATAGCTAGAGTAACATATATTTAAGGATTTGGTAACACCATAACCCGAACGTTGTGGTAGGTCCAAAATTTCATAGCTATGGTAACATCCAAGAAGGTAACACCCCCCCCTTAAGTGTTGTAGAAAGCCATCTATGGCGTAGTGCATTCAACAGGTAGTGATCATAGGATCTTCTTAACTTTTTCACTACTTGTTAATGGTTTCCCAAAACAAGGTAATCCATTAGTAATGACCAAAAATTGATCGAGCATGTTCGTTATGGACTCTTCGTTCTTCATGATAAATAGCTCGTAATCATGGAGGAGCATATTTATTTTCATCTCCTTGACTTGAGATGTTCCTTCATGAGTTACCTCAAACATTTTCCAAATTTCTTTGGCACTTTCGCACGAGGATATCCGGTTGTGTTCTTCTGGATTTAAATCACAATATAATAATTGTGTTGCTTTGCAATTATAGTGGTCATTTTTCCAATCCTCATCATTATAATCTTCGAAGCTTTTTAGAGAGCCATCCGGTTTTGTAGGAATTTTCGGACCTAGGCAAATAACTTTCCAAAGCTCGATATAACTTGAAGTTCTGAGTGTATAATTAATTAATGTGGATACTTTATTCATGGGTCTTACAAAATTCCCCTCAATTGATGAGTAAAATGTAAAACCTTACAGGGAGTCTGGCTATAGCATTCCCAATTCTTGGCGAAGCATGCAGAATCTGGTGGTGCTGAGAGGTTTTGTAAATATGTCGACTAACTGGATGTCTGTATGAATCTTCTCGATCCGAAAATATTTATTCTCAGCATGATTCCTGATGAAATGATGCTTGATATTAATATGCTTAGTTCGTGAGTGCAATAAAGTGTTGTGCATGATTGCAATTGCACTCGTGCTATCGCACATAATTGGTGTCTCTCTGGCATGGATTCCATAATCTTGTAACTGCTATTGCATCTAGAGAATATGCATACAGCAACTTCCACCAACATAATATTCCAACTCAGCTGTAGAAAGAGAGTTAGCCAATTGCTTCTTACTAAATCATGACATAAGTCTAGGTCAAAAGAAGTGACAATGCCGCTTGTACTCTTCTATCCAACTTACAGTCTCCGATATTCGAGTCATTGTAGCCTACCAAATCGAATCCTCCTTCCTTAGGATACCATAATCCTACATCGATCATTCCTTTCACATACTTAAGGATTCGTTTGGTTGTGGTGAAGAGTGACTCCTTAGGTGCTACCTGATACTGAGCACACACTCCTACAACTAACTGGATATCAGGCCTGCTGGCTATTAGGTACATGAGTAAGCTTATTAGCTTCATGTGGAGTGATTGATCAACAGGCTTTCCAGCCTCGTCTGCACTTATCCGTGTGGAAGTGCTCATGGGGGTGGATTATGATTTTGAGTTGTTCTTCCCAAATTTGTTGAGCAGCTCCTTGCTGTACTTCTGCCGGTTGATAAATATACCTGTAGGGAGTTGTTTCACCTGCAATCCTAGAAAATAGCTAAGTTCTACCATCACATTCATTTCAAATTTACTTTGCATATGATGGAGAACCTTTTACAAAAGGCAAGGATAGTTGAACCAGATATAATATCATCGACATATATCTGAACCATAAGTAGATCGTCACCTTCCTATATTTTAAAGATGTCGACCGTCCCTTTCTCAAATACATTATTGATCATATACAGTGACAAGGTTTCATATCAGACTCTAGGTGCTTGCTTGAGTCCATACAGTGCTTTCCTTAGCCTGTATACAAGGTCTTCGCCTTCATTATTGACAAACCCTGGTGGTTGTTCAACATAGACTTCTTCGGCTAGGTCTCCATTCAGGAATGCGCTCTTAATATCCATTTGATATATAATAAAGTTCTTGTGAGTGGCATATGCTAGGAATATCCTGATGGCTTCTAGTCGGGCTACGGGAGTAAAGGTTTCATCATAAATGATACCTTATTCCTACCTATATCCTTGGGCTACTAGTCTAGATTTATTCCTGATTACTAGTCTATTCTCGTCCTTTTTATTTCTGAATACCCATTTGGTTCCTATGATTGAATGATGTGTTGGTCTGAGAACTAACACTAGCAGAAAAGTATCATTTCACACCGGACATTTTAAATCAGTTCTATAATAACCGATTTAGAAAGTGATACGGCCATTTTCTAAATCGGTTCTAAAATAACCGATCTAGAAAGTGACATGATCATTTTCTAAATTGGCTTTTTTAGAAACGATCTAGAAAGTAGACTTTCTAAATCGGTTATTTTAGAACCGATTTAAAACCCACTCGAGAAATTATATTTAAATTTAATAAAAATGCAAGTTTCTCAAACAACTCACCTTAGCTTAGTGGTTGGGACTTCACTCCCCAATCACAAAGTCAAGGGTTCAAACCCTCATGACAACAAATTGAAATATATTGATATTTTAAGACTGGGTCGAGCACGGTCTCGGGTCAGGTCTCGGGTTGGGTTGGTTGTGGTCGGGTCGGGGCCAGGCTGTGGTCGAGTCGGATCCGAGCTGGGTTAGGGTCATTTTTTTTGGAAAAAAAAATAAGACTTTCTAGATCGGTTCAAATCGACATTCTAGATTGTTTAAATAACTGATGTAGAAAGTAGACTTTCTAGATCAGTTCTGAAAACTGATGTAGAAAGTCCAGACTTTCTACATCGGCTGGATCTATAACAGTTATTTAACCGATTTAGGATGTCTATTTTACCCGATTTAGAAAGTGTTTTTTCTAGTAGTGTAGGTACCAAATATTATTCTGTTCGAAACCATTGAGCTCTTCTTCCATCGAAGTGAAACAGTGAGAATTATTTAGAGCTTCATTGGTCGAAAAAGGTTTGGACTGGGCTAAGAGTACATCTCGGGTGCACATAGCAAGTCTCCTAAGTTCGATTTGAGATTTCCATACAGGGAATCAAGAATTCTCAGAATTTGTCTCTTCCTATGCACAGAGTACATCGCCTTGTGTACTCTGTATTTTCCTATGTGTGGTTACACCGGCATCAATATCTCCAATTATTAATTCCTGGGGGTGATCTTTCAGCTACCTCCTGTCAGGTTCTAGTCCGGCATCCCATGTTGTATCCTGTGGAACTGTAGCCTCAACTTCAGCTTGTACAGCATCACCTTCGACTTCTTCTGTTCTTACAGCGGCAGGATTGATTTATAGGCCCACGACTCGTTCTGTTGGAGTTATGGGCTCATCAATAGAAAGTGTCTGGATGCTCTGGGTTAAATATTCTACTCCTGTAGGGTCACAATGGGGTTCATCAAACACTATATGCACAGATTCCTCTATTATCAACTTTCGTTTGTTAAATATCCTGAAAGCTTTGCTGATAGAGGAGTATCCAATGAAAATACTCTCATCCGAATTTTCGTCGAATGTCTCCAATTGGTCCTTCCCATTTTTAAACACGTAACACCTGCATCAAAAAATGTGAAAGCATGCAACCATTGGAGTTTTATTATTCCATACTGTAATACCCGGTTGTAATTCAGTAATTATCATTCAGTATTTATCATTCAGTAATTGATACTCAGTAATTTTCACTCATTATTAATCATTTGTCACTCAGATTCAGTCATGGTATTCATCATTCAGAGTAATTGTATCGTGTATGAATCGTCATTCATCACTAATCTGATTGAAGTTTCGTGCCGTGTTTATCGTCATAGTCATTTTCGTTGCTAGCTGTGCGTGAGGAGTAGCGCACGCTACGTACTCATTTTAGCGTACGCTAATTGGGTATAGGTAGCGCACGCTAGCACTCAGCATTAGCGCACGCTAAGGTTACTCTGCCGCACCCGTAAGGTACCGGATCAAGGTGAGTTATAAGTAGCGCACGCTACGAATGGTAAGTAGCGCGCTAGTGAGTTGTAGTAGCGCAGGGTCATATGTGGTGTAACGCGCGCTAAGGACAGATCGGGTTGAGTCCGGTGGCTACCGGATCGCATTGATTAAATCATAGCGCATGCTATGTGTTGTTTTTAGCGTACGCAACCGATTATATAGCGCACGCTAAATAATGGTTGTAGCGCACGCTATCGAGGTCGATCGTAGAACAGCGCTTCGACTCAAGATCGGGCATCAAATTATTCATTAGCGCACGCTAACTATGGGCTTTAACGACGCTAGTAGTATGGTCGTAGCGCACGCTACAAAGGTACGTAGCGCGCGCTACCGTGTTCGGACAAAGGTACTGGACTACCCGAACTACTCGTTAGCGCACGCTATTCATAAGGGCTAGCGCACGCTAACCTGGACTGGCTATAAATTGGACAGTTTGGTCAGAGTTCGTCATTTATCATCCTAATCTCTTTCTCTCGTCGGTTCTTGGAGATTTGGGCGATTTTGAGAGTATTCTTCAAGGTGTAATCATCAATCATCATCTTCAAGTCTTTGAGTTGGATTATCATCACTTCATCATCTCCAAAACATCAAATCAAAGGTATTAATTTCTTGGATCTTGAATTTCGGATTTTTGGGTTTTTCCTTCCGATTTCTTCGTGTAAGCTTGGATTATCATCGGAATATGTTGAATATGGATTATCTACCTTGAATATATATATTCCTACGGATTTAATGGTTATTTTCGGAATTATTTCAAGAACCCTTTGGGGTTGACTTTGGTTAATTGGGGATTTTCCGATTGACGTGGTTGTAAACTTGAATTACGGATTCCTAGTGGATTATTGATATCATTGGAAGTGTTTTTGATGGTTTGTAATACTCATTTTGGTGTTGGTTTCGACATATTCGGGTTTGGATATTTTCGAAGTCGTGTGGTTGGTTACATGTTCGTTAGAATGCCCCTATGAGTTTGATTATCGTTGTTTCGACCTTTGGGTTAGTCGTGTTTTGTTGTTTGATACGTGTATTGAACGGTTGTTGGTAATTATTGTTATTCAAGGTTGTTCGAGCGACCGACATTTCATTTAGGACGTTGTTCGTAGACGGACATTCTTCATCGGTATTGCGTAAGTTAATTCTTACTCGGTTAAAAGGATATTCATACCTTTTGTTGTTGTTCATTCATAATCATAACTCATTCATCATTGTATTAACCGTATCAAAACTTGTTGTTATCAATTAATCATTTCAGTCATAAGGAACGACGGTTCCAATCTTTTCATTGAGCTGTCATTTATTTCATTACCATTCCACCTCGGTGAGTCATTATTCATTTTCGATGTCACTTTTGTCATAACGTGGCATTCCGGGTCATACTGGCGTGCCGGTTGGTATGTGTAGGATTTTCATGTCGGGCACATTATGGTCGTGTGTTGGTTGTTGGCCTCACATTGGAGTACTGCACGAGTCAATGTGTCTCGTGAGACTGATTAGGTACAAGACCACGCGTGTATTGATCGTTGGTGGCTTGTGCACGGACACATTTCCATCCCGGGCGTAGTGTGGCGCCACCCTTTGAGCCGTACTGTTAGTTGATTCATATAGCATGTTTGATTGCGTATGTTTCGACAGGATATTTCATAACTTCAGATATAATCATGATTGTGTATTTTCAACCCTTGAGGATTGTTGTTCTTTGTAACTGACCCCGTTTGGGGATTTTGTATTTCAGGTCTTGGCAAGGCAAAGGCACGGGGAGAACACGCTGACGTCGAGGAGTCCCAGTGATACTACTAGGGGGCCCCAGTCTTTCCGTTTATTTCAGTCATTTCAGTCATGTCAGTTATTTCCGTCAAGTGTATTTCCGCTGCAACTTCCGTTTGAGATGTTTAATTATTCAGAGTGGTGTATTTTATCTTCATATAAAATACACTAGTATTCGGTATTGTCCTGGTGTGTTGTAACTAAACTCCTCATCGGAGTAATTATTGTTGTAATGTAGTTCGGTACTACATTTATCTTATGTAATTCCTTCATTTTCATTTGCCTGGTGGGTCCCAGTCGGGGATTCACGGCACTGTAATATCCGCCTCGTTTTGGGGTGTTACAGAGTTGGTATCAGAGCGTGGTTTTGAATACTACCCTCCAAGTCATGTCTCATTTGAAATCATCGTCATCGGACTAGTATCATTGGACTTTCGCGTCACGTGTGACCTGTGCAAATGCCGAGCCAATCAGACCAAGAACTGTAAGATTTCTGATGCCATGGTATAATTTCTGGCAATAATCATTCATTCATAATTCATTAGTTAACAATCCTCATTCATCAATTTCAATTGTGATCAATTCGATAATGTTAACTCATTAATCACTCAATTCATTTCATTACTCAGTTGTTGATCTTGAAGATCATATCTTCAATCTTGTTAAATTGTTCAAGATAATCATTTCAGTAATTTCATCAGATATTCATGTCACGTCAATTAATCATTCATGTAATCGCTGTATTTGAGCGCGTATGCTCATTTTCATCATTTTATAATATAATCATAATGTGATACTCATGCGAGAAATATAATCATTATGCGACCTTCCTACTTCAGTATGGGGAGAGCTGTCAGGGGATGCACGGGGAGAGGCCGCGGTGCGGGCCGAAACCCGGGAAATAATCACTCGCTGTCGGGAAATCGTGCCCAGGACTCGGCTCGATCAGAAGATGTTCGGGTTGATCCACTCACTTTTATGCAGGCCATGATGACCCATGTGCAATTGCTCAATCATCATTGCGCCACTCTGGCCGGATTAATCGAGAGAACCCTCCCGTATGAGCCAGCTGCTAAGGAAAGTGCTGAACAACAACCTTCATCTGTCAACAAGAAATCAACGAAGCGTAATCGGTCCGAAGGCGGTCGGTCAACCTCCAAGAAACCTCGTGCGGGTCCTAACGTTTCTGAGCGACCTCCTACGGCGCCTAATCCTGCGGGATCTCAGTCCCGAGCAGCCAGTTCGGCCATCATCTGTTTCAACTGTGGGGCGCCGGGCCATTTCAGTACTAGGTGTACGACGCCGTCTATCACATGTCATAATTGTGGGAATTCTGGGCATAAGGCCCGTTTTTGCCGAAAGGACTCTAAGTCAGCTCCGGCGGCATCTCAGGCCCCGAAACAATCAGCGATTCAGAATCAGACTGCTTTGTCAGCGTCGTTTAAGACAATGGAAGCAAACAAAGGTGGAGCTCATATGTATCAGACGGGAGCGTCCGGTTCGGGGGCCGGCAGGTCCCGGATTCATGTGATGAAGAGGATCGACGATCCGGTGGCCCGAACGATCTCAGGTATACTCGTAATTTTATTTCAATCTGTGTGTACCTTTTGATACTGGTGCACCGCATTCATTCATTTTCAAGTCATGATTGAATAAACTTAATTTGGATAGTCCTATTGCTTGTGGACCTCATACCATCGGTGTACCTAACGATAGAAGATTTTCGGAAATCATACCAAGGTAAGCTTAATGACCGCAATTGGTTAGTGGAGGTGAATTTATCTAAGGACGATGTAATATTGAGTGTTAATTAGATGGATTGTCATGATGCCGTTCTCAATGTTCGAAAGCGCATGGTCACTATCATTTTCGTCGTTGGTCGTCGAATGGGTACTTCAGGGAGGTAATCCCCGTTGTCCCAGAAGGATTACTAATATGATGGAAGCAGAGAAATTCCGCAAGCGAGTTGTTCAGTCATTCATTGTATCATTTTCATCGATTGGCCTTTCTAAGGCAATCGAGTTATTCAATCATTCATTGTATCATTTTCATCGATTGGCCTTTCTAAGGCAATCGAGCTATTCAATCATTCATTGTATCATTTTCATCGATTGGCCTTTCTAAGGCAATCGAGTTATTCAATCATTCATTGCATCATTTTCATCGATTGGCACTTCTAAGGCAATCGAGATGTTCAATCATTCATTGTATCACTTTTTATCGATTGACCATTCTCGGGCAATCGAAATGTTCAATCATTCGTGGTATCATTGTCATCGTTTGACGATGTATTCCAGACGAGTTATCTGGTTGCTTTCTCATAGAGTAGTGGAATTCAGGAGTGAGTTGGAGCCGGTACGTCCCCATTATCGAAGACACCGTATCGGATGGCCCCGACCAAATGCAGGAGTTGAAGATTCAACTTGAGGAATAGTTCGAGAAAGGTTATCTCCGACCGAGTGTGTCCCCGTGGGGAGCACCAATGTTATCTGTCAAGGAGAGGTATGGTTCGTTCGTGTGTGTATTATTATCAGGAGTTGAACAGGGTGAGGATCAAGATTAGTATCCTCTACCCCGTATCGACGATCTTTTGGATCAACTTCAGGGAGCTTCAGTATTTTCCAAGATCGACTTAAGATCTGGATATCATCAGTTGCGGATTCGAGAGTCGGATATCACGAGGACGGCTTTTCGAACACGCTATGGTCATTATGAGTTTGCGGTTATGCCGGTTGGGTTGATTATTGCACCTGCGGTATTCATGGAGTTAATGAATCAGGTTTTCATCGACTTTTGGATCAGTTTGTTGTTGTCTTCATCGATGACATTTTGATTATTCTCGTGACCGGGAGGAACACGAGGTTCATTTTCATCAGGTTTCCGACGTGTTAAGACGAGAGCAACTTTATGGGAAGTTTTCCAAAGGTGAGTGCTGGATGTCCGAAGTGACTTTTCTCGGACCTGTAATTTCATCAGATGGAGTGCGTGTTGATCCTCAGAAGACGAAGGCTATCCAAGATTGGTCACCTCCGAAGAATGTTAAGCAAATCCGAAGCTTTCCCGGATTAGCCAGCTATTATCGGCGGTTTGTGGAAGGATTTTCTAAAAAAAAATTCAGTCAATTCATTCATCACTCAGTTAATCTCATTGTTCAATTAATTCATTCATCTCGGAGTCAATCTCATTGTTCGATTAATTTATTAACCATCCAGTCCATCTCACGGTTCAGTTGTTGATCTTGCGAATCAAATTTTTTCAATCTTGTGAACTTGTTCAAGGTAATCATTTCAGGAATTTCATCAGATAGGCTTGTCACCTCACTTGATTTTTCATGCGATCTTCTCATATACGGAGTCATGTCGACGATCGTTTTATTGCATTATTAATGCATTCATTTTGTAGAGCATGTATGCTCATTGTTATTATTCCGTCTCGTAATCATAATACAATCTTCATACGAGATCTGTAATTATCACGTGACTTTCCTGCCTCGGTATGGAAAGAGTTCAGAGGGACATCGGACTCCGACGTCCAAGAGATCGTTTCTAGTCGTATTCATGCTGGGAAAGCATCTTCATCTCAGACGACGAGTTCGACTGTTGTTTGCTTAAACAGTGATACAACAGGACATTCATCACCGGTGTTGAGCAAGTTAATTCTTGCTCGGTAATAGGATAATCATTCATTTCATCGTCGTTCAATTTTTCGCATAGGTCATTCATCATATATCAATCACGTTAAGACTTATATTTATCAACCAATCATTCACTTCTCGGGGAATAATGATTCCAATAATTTCATTTGAGTTATCACTCATTTTGTTATTAGTTCACCTCGGCGAGTTATTCTTGATCCTTGTCGGATTTCTAATCATTTATCATTCATCTTAGTCACTCTCGTTTTGGTAACCTTTCGGGGTCATTTTAAGCAGTGAGTTCAGATTTGGGTCTTCGTTGAATCGTTGGGATCGAGGAGATCGATGATTTGGAGGATATCGATGTTGGGTACATTTGATATATAGCCTTGTCTTTCAGATGACTATATAACTCAATCCGTAATAATGTGTCGTGGTTGTGGATCATTTATTTTTGATCTATCTTATAATGATCGTATTTGAGAACCTTGAGATTTTGAGATCGTTTGATGCATTCCTTTTGGTGTCGTACCGAGACTTCGTGATATTCGGGAGATCGTTCACTGTGATCCGAGACGTCAAGACTTGGGGACTTGGGCGTGCAATTGATTTGGTCCCGAGAACTTTTTGGACTTTATTGTTTGCAGATCGTGAGGGATAGTTCATATCCCGAGTTGTTTACCCTTAGTTTCGGGGACGAAACTCTTTTTAAGGGGTGTATGTAATACCGGTTGTAATTCAAGAATTATCATTCAAGATTTATCATTCAGTAATTGATACTCAGTAATTTTCACTCATTATTAATCATTTGTCACTCAGATTCAGTCATGGTATTCATCATTCAGAGTAATTGTATCGTGTATCAATCGTCATTCATCACTAATCTGATTGGAGTTTCGTGCCGTGTTTATCGTCATAGTCATTTTCGTTGCGAGCTGTGCGTGAGGAGTAGCGCACGCTACGTACTCATTTTAGCGTACGCTAATTGGGTATAGGTAGCGCACGCTAGCACTCAGCATTAGCGCACGCTAAGGTTACCCTGGCTGCAGTCCAGAAGGTACTGGACTGAAGGTGAGTTATAAGTAGCGCACGCTACAAATGGTAAGTAGCGCGCGCTAGTGAGTTGTAGTAGCGCATGCTAATATGTGGTGTAACGCGCGCTAAGGACAGATCAGGTTGAGTCCAGTGGCTACTGGACTGCATTGGATTAATTCATAGCGCATGCTATGTGTTGTTTTTAGCGTACGCAACCGATTATATAGCGCACGCTAAATAATGGTTGTAGCGCACGCTATCGAGGTCAGATCAGAGAACAGGCAGTTTCTGGACTCCAGTACTGGGCATCAAATTATTCAATAGCGCACGCTAACTATGGGCTTTAACGTACGCTAGTAGTATGGTCGTAGCGCACGCTACAAAAGGTACGTAGCGCGCGCTACCGTGTTCGGACAGTGGGTACTGGACTACCCGAACTACTCGTTAGCGCACGCTATTCATAAGGGCTAGCGCACGCTAACACGATGGCTATAAATTGGACGGTTGGTCGAGTTCGTCATTTATCATCCTAATCTCTTTCTCTCGGTTCTTGGCGATTTGGGCGATTTTGAGAGTATTCTTCAAGGTGTAATCATCAATCATCATCTTCAAGTCTTTGAGTTGGATTATCATCACTTCATCATCTCCAAAACATCAAATCAAAGGTATTAATTTCTTGGATCTTGAATTTCGGATTTTTGGGTTTTTCCTTCCGATTTCTTCGTGTAAGCTTGGATTATCATCGGAATATGTTGAATATGGATTATCTACCTTGAATATATATATTCCTACGGATTTAATGGTTATTTTCGGAATTATTTCAAGAACCCTTTGGGGTTGACTTTGGTTAATTGGGGATTTTACGATTGACGTGGTTGTAAACTTGAATTACGGATTCCTAGTGGATTATTGATATCATTGGAAGTGTTTTTGATGGTTTGTAATACTCATTTTGGTGTTGGTTTCGACATATTCGGGTTTGGATATTTTCGAAGTCGTGTGGTTGGTTACATGTTCGTTAGAATGCCCCTATGAGTTTGATTATCGTTGTTTCGACCTTTGGGTTAGTCGTGTTTTGTTGTTTGATACGTGTATTGAACGGTTGTTGGTAATTATTGTTATTCAAGGTTGTTCGAGCGACCCACATTTCATTTAGGACGTTGTTCGTGGACGGACATTCTTCATCGGTATTGCGTAAGTTAATTCTTACTCGGTTAAAAGGATATTTATACCTTTTGTTGTTGTTCATTCATAATCATAACTCATTCATCATTGTATTAACCGTATCAAAACTTGTTGTTATCAATTAATCATTTCAGTCATAAGGAACGACGGTTCCAATCTTTTCATTGAGCTGTCATTTATTTCATTACCATTCCACCTCGGTGAGTCATTATTCATTTTCGATGTCACTTTTGTCATAACGTGGCATTCCGGGTCATACTGGCGTGCCGGTTGGTATGTGTAGGATTTTCATGTCGGGCACATTATGGTCGTGTGTTGGTTGTTGGCCTCACATTGGACTGTGCACACGAGTCAATGTGTCTCGTGGGCGATTAGGTACAAGACCACGCGTGTATTGATCGTTGGTGGCTTGTGCACGGACACATTTCCATCCCGGGCGTAGTGTGGCGCCACCCTTTGAGCCGTACTGTTAGTTGATTCATATAGCATGTTTGATTGCGTATATTTCGACAGGATATTTCATAACTTCAGATATAATCATGATTGTGTATTTTCAACCCTTGAGGATTGTTGTTCTTTGTAACTGACCCCGTTTGGGGATTTTGTATTTCAGGTCTTGGCAAGGCAAAGGCACGGGGAGAACACGCTGACGTCGAGGAGTCCCAGTGATACTAGTAGGGGGCCCCAGTCTTTCCGTTTATTTCAGTCATTTCAGTCATGTCAGTTATTTCCGTCAAGTGTATTTCCGCTGCAACTTCCGTTTGAGATGTTTAATTATTCAGAGTGGTGTATTTTATCTTCATATAAAATACACTAGTATTCGGTATTGTCCGGGTGTGTTGTAACTAAACTCCTCATCGGAGTAATTATTGTTGTAATATAGTTCGGTACTACATTTATCTTATGTAATTCATTCATTTTCATTTGCCTGGTGGGTCCCAGTCGGGGATTCACGGCACTGTAATATCCGCCTCGTTTTGGGGTGTTACACATACCTCATATGCTGTTTTGTTGTGGTGCTTGTTGATGATACATCCATTTTGTGTATAATATGTTGTATTTGTTGCTTCTCCCCAAAAACGCTGCGGCAATTTGCTTGTGGCTAACATGGTCCTTGTTTCTTCTTTCAGCATCCTGTTCTTGCGCTCGGCAACACCATTTTGTTGAGGAGTCCGGGCTTCTGAGTATTCGTGCTATATTCCATTATCCACACAGTATTTCTCTATAAAGCAATTTGTGAATATTGTGTCTCTTTCAGAATGAATGGATACAATACTCAACTCTTTCTCATTCTGCAGCTTTTTCAGGTGCTCTGGCAACTTTGTGATGGTATCTTTTTTTTTGCTCATGAAGATAGTCCAAGCATACTTGGAAAAATCATCAATAGTTACAAGATAATATTTCTTACCGCCTAAACTATGGGGTCTACAGGGCTGTAGAGGTCCATATGTAGCAAATCCAGTACCCTATGGGTGAACAGATATGACTTGCTCTTCAGGATGGTCTTGACTTGCTTGCCTTTCTGACAGGGTCCACAGACATTGTTTTAAGAAATGACACATCGGGCAAGCCTCTAACTACAAAGATGGTTCCTTTCCCTCTTGTTCTTCCTTTGAATTTGTCACCGAATCGCACCTTTGGACCGCAACCATCTACATAATATGACAGCTTGCTGATATCTCCTGTCACGTGCCGAGAACATCTGTTGTCGAAGTACCAGATGTCCTCTCCTTGATGTCCTGTAATCAAAGAAATTAGGCAAATTTAGGCCCCCTTTGATTTTGGGTCCATAGTTGTTAGTACCTTTTGGTACCCAAATTTGCCTGACAGCAATTGGTTTGTTGTAGGTTATTTTTGGTCATGTTTTGCGATATTTATGTGGGGCATACACATAGTCGCTGTAATCCTGATCATTATGCATGTAAAATATAGGGTTTTAGTTCCAGTATGATTGCCGTCTCGGAGGGGGAGCCATTTTATTTAGCCTTAATGCCTGCCTTCTAGGTTTTCCAGTTGGATTTCAAGATTTTTTGATGATGAAACTGCACGGCAGCATACTTCCTGGATGGATAACGGGGTTCCTGTATTCAGTATCTGGGTGCACGATTCTGTTGGTAGTACTGTGGTGCATATCTTTGGTACTTAGATACAACCTTCTTTCTGGCCGGCTGCTGACGCTATTGGTATGCTCGTGGAGCATACTGTTGGTGATTAGCATTGCGTCTTACAGGTCTCGGAGGCTGGGGTTTTCGCTGCTCATGATAGGAACTTTGGGGTGTAATCGCAGCCTTTGCTGTCCGAGGTGGGGTAGCTATGACCTTTACGGGACTTGGTGCCTCTTTAGGTTCAGGAATGGGTTCCACTCCCCTGGCAAACACCGTACTAGACTTTCCCTTGTGGGAGAACGAGTCATATCCTAATCTACGTTTATTGTTGGCATGCTGGCCAGTGCTTAGAATGAGATTTTTGCTTCTAACAAAGCATAATCATTTGTCTTGCAATTATTACGAGATTTTACCTCATTTAGTTCTGTTGCAAGTTGATGATTGCTTTCCATGATTTTTTCTTGAGAAATTTTGTTGTTTTCACAGTCTAAAGACATATTTTCGCATTTGTTTTTTAGCAAATCATTTTCATCTTTCAGCTCCAAATTTGAAATGGCGAGCTGTATATTTTCTTGTTTGAGCATCTCATGGGCTTTTTGAATGGTTTTAAACTCTTTCATCATATTTTCAAACGTATGTGATGCGTTGATATGAATAGTTGAGGTTGAGCTTACCTCATCATCGTTGTCATTATCATCCTGTACTTCTTTGGCGATAAAGTATATATATGATTTATCCTCTATTTCATCGTCGGAGGAGTCACTGTTGGTGATTGCCTGTAGGCACTCCTGTTGGAATTCGGGCCATAAATCGAATATGCAGCGGAAAATAAAGTCACACAAACCGTGCTCATCCGAACTCCTAAATAGAACTTTCAATGATTGTATAAACGAATATATAAAAAGAAACGAGATCATACCCTCGTAGACCCGACTTCTTTATATTGTTGATGACGACGAGCACGAATCCAATCTGTGAAGCTCTTGGATGATCCAACGCCGAAAACACCACGTCTCTACTTGCCACGCGTTGGAGAAATGATCGGAACGACTTCCATTTCGTTGTCCTCTAAGGACACGGCTAGAACAAAGTGATAGGAGCTTGCTAATATTATCTTTAACACTCTAAGTGTTTAGAAATATTTCTCTCTATTTTTTCTCTCTATTTTTCTCTCTCTCTCCCTTTAGTGTGAGTCGTATATACATGTGAGAGAGTAAGAAGTCTTCTTATTTGTCTTCAATAATATTCTCCACATGACAAAGTCATGACCAACCCCATATTATATTCATCACAAGATGTATTTATCCCCCATTAATAAAATATACCAAGATATAATATCAACAAGTCTTCCACCACATTAGGTAGAAGACATGGGGAGCGTCCAAGTTGAAGGAATTATGGAGTTTGGTTCGTTTTGAACTCTCGTGTGTCCAAACAAATAAACTCCATTCCGTTCTGATGTATTTATATCAATTAATTAATTCAATTAATTAATTATATCAAATATAAAATAATAAATTTAATTTCTCCAATAAATAATCATATTTATGAATTAAACTAATCACCCAGTAATTTATTTAATTCATCAGGCCGTAAATTAATTTATCCAAATAAATTAATTTAGACATCCAATGTCCGAACATTAATTAGAAATCCAATGTACAATAAATTAGATATCTAATATCTAATATTTGTTAAGAGATAATAAGCTAGATTCACTCCGTCATCTATCCTATTGCGCGACTCCGTAGGTCCGTCTCAGTTAGCAATGGGAGGAACCAATGAGTAGTAGCACCACCTAGCCAGCCTGGCGGCCTACACTGTACCCTAACTGAGAACGAATGATGGGATCATTCGAAAACCTTTCTGTTGTGAATACCAGTATATGTATAAACCCTTCTTTCAAATGTCCCGATCAAGTTATAGGGTCACGGTCAGTCAAACCCTATCTGTACTTGACTCTATGCATAAGTTAATGCAAATCGAGATCACTGAGCTCTCGTGTATACAATACAACTAGCTCCAATGCTTTGGCCAAAGACTTATGATCTCATTTGCCAATAACCGCATAGGACATATACCCGTTCACGTACAGGAGAAAGAATCATATCTTGGCATTTAGTAGAACCTGCTACTTGCCCCTCAAGATGCACATCGAGGTTGACCCCCACCTTTCGGTTTTCTGGGCCGAACTACTCTAATGAAAATCTTAACATCACAAGCACATCCCTACTAAATCCTCAAGTCGAAGGTTCACGAATACCTATCACAACCTCTCGATTGCATCATTGACTATTTCGGAGTGAAATCCATGTGACGAATCGAGGGTGAGTCGGTTCGAGTATACTAATCTCATTAGCATACCTATAACGTGTGTTCCTACTAACCAATAGTGATCGACAGGCACTCTCCAAGTCAAAGAACATGTCATACAAGTCTTCACATAAACTTAATGCCCAGTCAAGTTTCATCGACTTGCGAACGATTAAGTATTTGAGCCATAAACCTTTCCAGTGTCGATCCCCTTATCCAATAAGGAATCGAATGTTTTGCTGTCAAATACACAGACTAGATTCTATATATATATTTATGCGTCAGGAATGCCGTTGACTTCCAGTAAATAAAGAAACATACAATTGCCTTCTAATAATGATTTACATAATAACAAGTACAATGCCCTCACTCAAACATCCTCCGAGTGGCATTCAAGGGTATACTCCTAACAATCTCCCACTTGCACTCAATGCCACACATTGAAAGTGGCTTGGTCAGTGGATCAGTGATGTTGTCTACTGAGTCTACTCTATGCAGCAAAATGTATCCTTTGCGAACAAATTCTCTCATGAGATGATACTTTCTCTCAATATGTTTTGTATAGTTGTGAAACCTCGGCACCTAGGCATGTCCTACTGCTCAATCGTTATCACATAAATAATGAAATTAGGCAGGGCAGCACATGGTGTCACTTGAAGTTCATCCAGTAACTTCTTAATCCAAAACCCTTCATTTGGAGGCTTCCGAAACCGCTTGATACTCAGCCTAATAGGTGGAATCAGCATTTGCACTATGCTCGGTAGGAACCCTCTCTTAGAATCATCCATCTTAAATCACTTTAAGATCTTTATCTATATAGAGGGCTTGGTAAAGACGTATCATTCTCTTTGCTCTATCCCGATAGAGCCGAATACCAAGAATATAGGTAGCTTCTCCCAAGTCTTCATGGAGAACCTACTCGAAATCCAAGCTTTTACAGAACTAAGCATTCCCACATCGTTTCCTATTAGTAGAATACCATCTACATATAGTACTAAGAATGCGATCTTGCTCCCACTAACCCTCTTGTATCCACAAGGTTCCTCTTCATTTTGCATGAAGTCAAACTCTTTGACTGCCTCATCAAAACGAAGGAACCGACTACGTGAAGACTGCTACATTCTATTTCACGGAGTCTACATCTACCATTGCTAGGTCATTGGTCGCAGTTTGGTCTCTTGGTTATCACCTAGAATCTCATGGAGACCCAGTTCCTCCAAGTGCATAAAACCATACCTCTCAGATAATTGAGACACCCTACTAGACCTACGAGGTGGTTGTACTTGTGTTTCAGAAGGTTCGGTTCCATATTCTTGTACAGGTGTCTCATGGGGAGTTTCATTATATTCTTCTAAAGAAATACTTCTACCTGCTCCACCTTCCTGAATGAACTCTTCTTCCAAGAAGTGTGCTTGCAAAGCAACAATGATCTTTCGATCTACGGGCATATAGAATAGATAACCCATCGTCCCATATGGAAATCCAATGAAACGTCCCTTTACAGACCTAGCTTCCAGTTTCTCAACCTTAGTCTTCTTGACATAGGCGGGACATCCCCAAATCCTAATATGATTAATAGTTGGTTTCCTACCCTCCCACATCTCATGTGGAGTCTTAAGAACGGATTGGAAGGACATCTGTTCAATATATAAGCAGCAGTAAGGAGCGCATAACCCCACAGGTAAATCGATAAGTCGGTGTAGCTAAGCATGGAATGAACCATGTCCAACAAGGTTTGGTTCCTTCTTTCCGACACACCATTTAACTGAGGAGTTCCTGAAGGTGTGAGTTGTGACACTGTTCCGTGCTCCTTAAGGAACTCGTCAAACTATGAACTCATATACTCACCACCTCAGTCTGACCGGAGTGCTTTGATATTTTTACCAGTTTGTTTTTCGACTAGGGCCTTAAATTCCTAGAATTTCTCAAAAGCCTCGGATTTATGTTTCATTAAGTATACATAACCATACCTACTATGATCATCCGTAAACATAATGAAATACTGATATCCATCACGTGCTGCTTCCAAAGCACCACATACGTCGGTATGGACTAATCCAAGTTTATCAGCAGCTCTATTAAAAGTCCCTGTGAAGGGGGACTTACTCATTTTGCCTTTAAGGCAAGATTCACAAGTTGGAAACGGACCTAATCCCAATGGACTCATAAGTCCATCTTTTCCATTTTGTAAACCTTGGCCTGGCCAACATGACCAAGTCTAAGATGCCATTTCAAAACTAGATTGGTTTCATCCCTACCACACTTTCTAGTCATAGTGTTCACAACGACTTTGTATTTATGTTTAGATGATACAATCCATTTAACAATATGGCAGTGCCTACTAGTTTATTTCAAAAATAAATTTTGCAGGAACCATTACCAATGAAAAATGAAAGGTCTTTCCGATCCAATATCGGAATGCATACAATGTTCTTATGCCCCTTGGGCAACATTAGTACATCACCTAAAGTTAAAACAAAGCCGGATTCCAATTCCAAAATAAATGACCCTATATCAGTTGCTATGACACTATGCCCGCTTCCGATATTAATCTTCACTTCCCCATCTCCAAGCTTTCTACTTTGTTCTAGATCCTGATTTACAAATATGAGAACTAGCACCTGAATCCAGTATCTAAGAAAATACGGCAGCAGAATAATTCGTTTCCAAAATAAAAGTTCAGTACCTGAAGACCCATTAAGGATCAAACAATCTCTTTCCCAGTGGCCCAGCTCACCGCATCTGAGACATGTGTCCGATTTCAACTTCTTGCTCTTAGGAACCACCGGGGCCTTGCCCTTGCCCTTAATGTCCTTTCTTTGTGGGTCCATCTGCTTCTTGGTCTTTTTCTTCTTATTCTTGAATCTCTGAGATCCAGAAGAAATCACAAGGGCAGACTCCTTCATCCGCGGAGTCTTCATCTAAGACTGAGCGGTTACCAGTTTTTTCATCAACCCTGCTAAATTGCAAGCAATCTATTGCAATTGAAGTTTATAACAAACTGTGAGAAGGAATCAGAAAGAAATTGCATGATAAGGTCGGTTTGTAGAGAAGCACACATCCTAAAATCAAGAGCCTCTAATCTCTCGATCATAGAGATCATTTTGAGGACATGGACATTGAATTTCTCACCTTCCTTCATCCTGGCACCGCAAAGCTCTTTAGATATATGATACCTAGCAGCTCTACTATGCTCACCATATAGCTCGGTTCAGTGAGATAAAATCTGCCTGGCAGAAGTCATTTTCTCATGAGCTCTCTGAAGCTCATAGACATAGAGGCCATCATATAGCCACAGACTCTAATGTCATCCTTAACCCACTTTTCGTGGTTTTTAACATCTTCCTGACTGGCTCTGGTCCGCACCAGAGCCGCCGGAATGTCCGCCTCTAAGACGTATCCCAACGCCTCCATACTGAGGACTATCATCAGGTTGCGGAGCCAATCCACAAAGTTAGGACCATTTAAGGCGTTTTTTCCGAGTAGAATGGTAAGCAGGTTCATTGTCATTTTGAGAGTTGATATTTTGTTTGTCTGCAGTTAGTACGACAGATTGATTAGTGACTCGTTCAGTTATGATCTGAGTTTAGAATTAAGGTCTTTTCTATTCTTTTAACCCAGCTCCCACTACTTTTATCGGAATAACACACTCCCTTGTGAAATACGAAAATATTTGTTCGCATTACTTCATAGTGGTGATCGAGTTCTTTATAAATTTTAATAGAGGGCAACCGAACAGTTTTCTAGTCTATTAATCTTCATAAAGTGGTGTCCAACACCAACCCATCTAATGGATGATTCGATCTTCTTTTTTTCCTTATTCACTCCCCTCAACCTATACGGGTTCTATAGTTCATGAACAAGTTAAGTTTACACCATAGACGGTTATCAGTTTCATAATTGAATCTTATCCGGCAACCTAACAGGTTTTTAGGAATAAAATTTGCTCCAACCGAGGGCATCCAATGCACTCTCGGAATTTATCGACCCTCCCCGGACGACTACCCCGATAACTCGGAAGCATAGCACATCTGGTTTGGATTTCAATTTTCCAAGAGCTCGACGGAAGGAAGGAAAACCTTGAAACCTTTTAAACTTAATATTTTGACGTGGGAGAATTTTCGCGATTAATGTTACACTTTGCACATTAATTCATTTAAGCGCGTTTGTAGCATTCATACCATATGAATAAAACATACACAACCTAGTTGCTACCAACATGTAGTTCATGGACCATTCCTACAACCAAAAACATTGTAATCTAATTACATGTCTCGAGTCTTGAATCTTCGTCCTCTCGAATGGATCTTCCTCCGTTCTTCGTCGTTACATATAAATTTTACATTAAAAAATTGCATCCTAGATACAAATATTTCTAGTAATATAAATAGATTCAAAACGACCTTTACAACACAATCGAAAAACGATTCAGAAAACTAGGTCCACGAACTACATCACCATTCAAAAAAATAATGCAACCATTACATTAAAATAAATGGCAGTATTGATTAATCTAAATATTGATCTAATCAACAAAAATTAATCCAACTTTTAGAATTAATCTAATTAATTCACATAACCGTTAATTTTAATTTGTTCCGGACAAAATAAATATTTCATTAAATTAATTTCCTTAAAAATAAAGTTATCATAATTATATTTTAGTCAAATTAAATCCAATTTAGTTTGTGGGAAATTAATTTACCAAACAAAATAGAAAAGCGGAGCGGAAAACACAAGGCACAGGCAAGCCGCGGCCCGACAGTGCCAGTGACCCGGCAGCCAAATTTCACCCGGCCTAGCCGGCAGTAGCTTGCTGCCGGTCAGTCCCGGCATCCTCGAGCTGCCAGGTCCGGTCATTTTTCCGTCTCGTCTTTTCGTCCCGAATCCAAAAATAATATTTTTTTAATTTTTATATTACACAATTAAATCAGTTTTTCAAAAGAAAAATAGATTTATATTATAACATAAAATCATGAAAAATAATTTTTGATGAACAATTGAAAAGCAACGATTAAAACGATTATGATTCCAAATCATAAGAACACACAATTAAGCATTCCAAATGCTAAATATCGTATATACGATCGCAAGACCTCTCTCCGATACCACTGTTGGGATTCGCATACAAAAACGAAGAGCGCAGCGGAAGCGAAAAGCACAAGTGCACTACGAATCCATCAAGAGGATCAATTCAAGCTACGTATATACGAATATAAAACGAACAAAGAGGAAGATACGATATCATACCCTTGTAGTCCATTGATTTAATCGTTGAGAAGATGATGTCCCTCACTCAAACATCATCTGAGTGGCATTCGAGGGCATACTCCTAACAACTTCTCGATCTTGTTTGATGCAGGCAAGGCTTCTGATTCTCCAATCAGGGCCTTGAGCTTGCTTCTCATCCTTTTTCTGTTGCTCAGCTTTGGGAAACTCCTTATTCGCATATTATCCTGGTTTCCTGCAGTTGTAACACAGGTTAGAATCTCCAGATGAAGGGGATTCAGAACTCAACCTGTTGAATGGCTTGGGCCTGTATGGGGCCAATCCAGACTTCTTGATGAACTTCTTGAATTTGTGAATGAGCAGGGCCAACTCGTCTTACGACAGGATATCATCGTTGTTGTCTGTTGCCTTGCATGCTGATTTAGATGTGTTGGGTTCGGAACTATGTATCCTGTCAGATATAGCAGTAAGTGTTGTAGTCTTGCAGGTGACTCTTTGGATTTCTCTCTCCTATCTATATCAAACTCAAAAGCCTTTAGGTCATAAAAGAGATCAAAAGTAGAAATATCATTTAAGTTATAGGACACACGCATAGCCGTGGTTTTTATGTCACATCGGGCAGGGAGTGATCCAAATATTTTCAAAATTTTCTCCTTTTGGGTATACACTCTACCCAATGCTTCAAGTTCACCGACAATGCCGGTAAATCTAAGGTCAAGCTACTCAAGCGTCTCAGAAGATTTCATTTATAAAGATTCGAATTGTTGAGTTAGTTTGGAAATTTTTTTCTTTCGAGAGCTTAGTTCCGTCGCAAATAAGCTTGAGTTTCTTCCAGATTTCTTTGGCTGTCTTATTGCTTTTTAGCTTAGAGAATATGCCTTTGTCGAGAGTGACAAGCAGCGCATTCTTTACAACATCGTCCAGGTTCGCATGCTAGTGATCGTCCATTGTCCACTGCTCACGATCCTTCTCGAGCATCTCCGCATAAGGTTGTCCATCAATTCTTGCGGCGGTGTTGACCTTTATTATCTTGATTGGTCCTTCCTCAATGACGAAGATCATATCTTCGTGCATCGCTGCAAGATGAGCTTCCATCCTTATTCTCCAACCGTCAAGTTCATTAATACAGAACATAGGAATATTATTGATCATCAATGTGTCCATGATAGAAGTAAGATGAATAATGAAAATATGAAAATAAGATTTTCAAAAGCTAGTAATTTTTGTGGATCTTACTCGGTTAAAAATCAACTGATTCTTTGTTGAATCAACCGCTGCGATACCACTTGTTGGCCACACAGTATAGAGTAAACAACTTAGAAGGAGGAGTTGAATAAGCTGTATCTTTTTCGAAGTTATTTGCATAGCGAAAGTACGATATTCAGTTGCTATAAATACAACAACTAAGTAATCTCCTGTTTGCTTGATGCGTACATGGTTTTTGCAATATGTATACTTAAATCACACATGCAGATATGAAAACTGTAGAATGTAGATACACACATATTTAAATGGTTCAAGGTAAACCCCTCTACGTCCACTGGTCCTTCACACAGGAGTAAGATGTTTATTAAAATCACGGCGTACACAACTATATGACTTTAACGAAACACATCGCTGTATCGGTCACACAGATTGATACAACCGACAGTATCTTGGGCCGTTCATACCGATTGGGTTAGCTTCTTAGACTTGATTCTTCATACACAAACCAAAGCTTCTTCTTTAATGTTATTCGTCCCACACAGGTCAGAACTAGCATGGCTTAGTCCACACAGGGCTAAGTTAAACTCAACGTAAGGTTTTGTAGAACAAGAGCAAACAACAACTGTATGCTTGATGAGCATTCGCTGTAAGTATGCTATTTGCGTTGAGGACTCTGTATTTTTCTTCTCTTGATGAAGTTGTATGCTCAAGGAAATATAGTGCTCTCTGTAAGCTTGATATTCAGATTGTCAGAGCTAATACGTCAGATCATTAAGTGGGTAAAAATGACCAATGTCCTCTTGCCTGGGGCTATTTATAATATTAGAAATAGATTCGTTATAAATATAATCGTTGGCCGGTTGGTAAGATTGAGACGTCTCTGATTGGCAGCTTCAGAATGTTTATATTAAAGACGATTCTCTTTTAATGCTTTAGACTTTCTTTTTTACTAGCATTAAATGCTAATCAGACTGTTCAAACTTTAGTCTCTTTCGGCCGCAATAAATGCTGTCTTATCAGCATTAATGCTACTTTAACTGTAAATAATTTTTGATTAAACAATATTTCTTTCACAACAGTTCAAAATTTTCTTCAGTCCTGTTGGATATGTATTTTACTTTTCCTAAATAAAACACCTACGACATGTTTGTTGTATGCAACTTATTCTATCTCTGCTGTATATTGATGAATGCGTTGTAGGAAAGGACTTCTGACTATGCTGAAAGATCTTTCGCAGTATTGACAGACTGTATGAAGTTTTTTAACAGATTCCATACTTAGACTGAAATGCTGACTTTGAAGAACTTTGTTGTATGCGGCAATTATCAAAACACAGGGCGGATTTTTCCCAACATGTATATTTGAGTTAAAGGAAGGTCTTACCTACCTTAATAAATATGGAGTTCTGGATCATCAAATGTATCAGTGAATTGGCCTACTCCTCGTAGTCCACTTTATTATCTAGATATAGTTTAATAATAATTTACAAGTAGGTAATTTAGATGGTAGAATTAATTATTTAACGATTAACGTTTAGGAATTAAGGGATATAAATTTTTATTCGAGGGTTCATAGCTAAATTGGACTATTCTGAAATCAAATAAAAAATTTTATTCGAGGGTTCACGGCTAAATTAAACTGTTTTGAAATTAAATAAAATACGAAGGGGTCAATTTAAAATTTATTTCAATTTAATTTGAGGACTGATTTGAGTGTAACTAAAAGTTGATTGGGAACAATAAGAAGAAATTAAAGAGTTGGGGAAACGTTTAGGAATTAAGGGATATAAATATTTATTTGAGGGTTCACGGCTAAATTGGACTGTTCTGAAATCAAATAAAAAATTTTATTTGAGGGTTCACGACTAAATTAGATTGTTTGGAAATTAAATAAAATATGAAGGGTCAATTTAAAATTTATTTTAATTTAATTCGAGGATGGATTTGAGTGTAACTAAAAGTTGATTGCGATCAATAAGAAGAAATTCAAGAGTTGGGGGCTGAATTGAATGAACCGAGGAAATTCTAGGGTATTAAAACCCTATCTTTACTATGTACTCGCCCGACATCCTCATTTCCTTCTCCCCTGCTCCCCACTCTCTCTCTAGAATCGATTTTCTCGACCTGTCTTCTCATGTCTCATCGTTCTCTCTCTCACTCTCTCATACATACACCAAAATATATTCGTCACACAGGCACACACACCAAAATATGTCCCCTTTTCCATCAAAAAATCGAACACACGCACACAGATGCACGACGACCACCAAATTCACTGCGATGTGCAGTGGCACGGGCATAAGGGCCAAACAGCGAAAATTATCGATTTCCAGCTACATGCGAGCAATCAGATTTTGCGCGGGGTATGGAATGGAATTGCGGAGCCCGACCCAGTCTTATCTAGGTTCGAAAGGGGACTTTGAACTTTGCCCAATTTTCTGCAGATAGGCTCCGACTGATCCAGGAGGTGAGTTTTCCAGAAATTGATGGTGTGATGGTTCGGGATTCAAATCTCAATTTCTGTTTGAAGATGGCGAGTGTAGGTGGGGCTAGAGATAATTCTCAGTTTCAGCCGATTTGGATGGGTTTGGATTAATAGTTAGGATTGGCTCGTTTGATTTCTGATTGGTGATGAAATTTGCAGATATCGATCTCGGCTTCTGCTGACTAGAGTTGAAGCGATTCGGACCTTAAAAGCGTTCGGGCTGCAAGGCGGGGGCATAGGTGTGGCACTCTATTGAAAGCAGGTTGATGTTCGACAGATTGGGATTTCGGGGATAGTTGTCGTGGACGTCTGGGTTTTCAATTTTAATCTCCGATGATCACATGGCGTCGGTGGATTGTGGTAAAGGTTTATGGATGTGGTTTGATATTGTGGTTTCGTAGGGCTTGGCTCAACAGGTTTGATTTTGTGACCTCAAGTTTCAACGAAATCAGCCAATTGAAGTTGGCTTCGGGCTGAAATGTGTTTTTTGTTTTTCACTTTTCAGGCCTGGGATTGCGGTGAAATCTCCATTTTGAAAAGTGGGGGGTCTGATGGCAACACTGGGCTGCATATTCATCGGGCAAATTATATTTTGAATCTTGATGGTGTAAAACAAGGTGATGAAGCATCAAACAATTAATCAGATGAAAGAGATGAAATTATATTTTGGTTCTTACTTGATGAATGTTAGAAATTTTGTGTTGATTTGTTGCAAGACTTGTCTGCCTGAAGACGATCAGACAAGCAGTGGAGTCTTCTTCTGCTTGTAAACCCACTTTTTCTGGTATTTAGATTGATGAATTTTGATAGAGCGGAAGTGAGATATAATCTCTTCTTCTGTTTGCTTTGTAGCATGATTTATGTGTGTGTGTTTATTTTTGCCGATTTATGTTTGCAGAGAGTTGCAAAAACTTTTGGTACGGGGGAGTTTAGGTTTGAGCAGCGCCTGAAGCAAACTTTAAAAAAAGACCCTCAAATATAAATAAAATAAATATAAAAAAATAAATATAAAAAATTACATTTTCTAAATAATAAGATTCAATAAAATTTCTAAAGAATATAATATTTTTAATTCATTAATATAATTCTACTTGCTTTCTTAGAAATAAATTCACTAATCATTGTCTCATAATCAAGCTTTTTAACCAAATCATTCTCAATTGATAACATAGCCAATTCAGTCAAACTATCTTGCGACATTGTAGACTGAAGGTATGACTTAATGAACTTTAGCTTGGAGAAACTTCTTTCGGCGGAAGCAACGGTCACGGGTATCGTGAGGAGTATCATATAAGCAATCAAGACATTTGGATAACAACCATCCATGTCCTTCAAATAGTTCAACATTTCAATTGCTCCCATTTTCCCTTTTGGCAACACCTCTCTCAATTGTTTCAGTTCCACAAACAAGTCTCCCCCATCCATATCCGATGTCATACCTTTTTTTAGATGCATTTCCAAGCCATTGTAAGATGCCTTCAACGATTCATCACTCAACATCTTCGATTTCTCCAAATCAAATAAGAACCCAAAAATTTCTTGATACATTTCAAATTGCTCAAACCTACTTCGGAATAAAGTCAAAGCATTATCCATCATATCTTTAAAGTAAAGAACTCTAAATGATTCTTCACGGGACATGATCACATCTTCACTACTACTTTCATCATATTGCCTTTTCCTAACACGAGAACGCTTATTAGGAAATTTTGGTTCAATACCCATCTCCAGCAAGAACACTAGCTTCAATCAAGGCTTCCTCATATCCATTTTCCCTATACCTTTCAAAAAAATAGAGAAGTTCTTTCAATTGAGTCAACGCATTCTCATGTTCAAATCCTCCGTTTGCAAAGTTTTACTCACCTCATTAACTTGAGACAACAACTTGTGCCAAATAACTAATGCAAGTAAGAACTCAAAACTCTCCATTTGCTCGCTTGCAAGAGACGCGGCTTCACTTTTTGACATTGGATCATCACTATTATCGGCCAAGCAAAATAGTGCATCTCTTACTTGAGAAGCTTGAAACCTTATGGCTCTCACTTTCAAGATGACTTTCCCAACGAGTTTGTGACAATGATTTAAGGGTAGGACCTTTAACAACTCCCCTCAAAATACCCCACCTCTTGGTTGAAGATGAAAACAACGTATAAATTCGTTGTATAACTCCAAAGAAATTGCGAAAGTACTACAATGAGCCATATCACAAAGAGTAAGGTTAAGAGAATAACAACCACAAGGGGTGTAAAAGACTCTAGGATTGATGTCAAGCAATCTTTTTTGCACACCTTTGTTTTTTCCCTTCATATTTGACCCATTGTCATATCCTTGCCCTCTTATATCATCAACATCAAGGTAAAGTTTAGCCAAAGTACTTACAAGAGTATCAAAAAGTCCCTCCCACGTCGTATCAACCTTCAAAAAGTCAATAAAAAATTCTTCCACCTTCGAAGAAGTTGGCGAGACATCTACACATCGTATCACAAGTGACATTTGCTCATGGTGGCTTAGGTCCGGGGTACAATCAAGAATGGTTGAATAGTACTTTGCTTTCTTGATTTTCTTGAGAATCATCATCTTCACTTCATTGGCTAACAAAAGAATCATTTCATTTTGAATTTTATGGCTAAGATAATGCTTCCTTGTTTCTTTCTCCCGGATCCAACGAAGATGCTCCCTCATTTTTAGATCAAATTTGGCAGTCATTTCAATGATGCTTAAAAAGTTTCCAATGTTATCTTCATCAATCTTCTTACTACTTCCACGGAATGCCAAGTTACATTTTGCAAGCGTTTCCACAACCGCCAAAATTATTTTCAACACTTCACTCCATCACTCTTTCTCTTTAATGATTCTCTCTTGTAAATCACGATCAATAGTTGTACTTGTTCGAAACCTTTTCTCCAATTCAATCCAATTTGTCATGCACTTTATATGAACATCACTACTTTCATGAAGCTTGAGTGATCTTCCTATATTTTTCTAATCCTTGAATCCATCATTTGCCAATTGACTATGATCGTCTCTTTCCTTGAACAATTTACAACAAAAGCAAAAAACCATATTCTTTTTTATTGAATAAACTAGCCATCTTCTCTCTTGTGTTTCCCCATTACTCAAAATATGGGTGTAGTAAGAGCGAGCAAAATGTCTACCACCACATTTCGGATACTTGAACTTGGCTACTTCTCTTTGCGGGCCTTTTTTTACCATATGATCTCTTAATGTTTGAGAAATGGTACTCCAATTTCCGGGATCATAAATGTTTATACTTTCATCTTCCACTTGTTTCATCATCTATTGCAATTTGTACCTCAACATCATCGCCATTCACCTCGCCATCATCACCATCAATAGCATCTTGTTCAATAAGACGGACTTCCTCTACAATTTCATCTTCTTCTATAACATCTTGTTTCAACTTGTTCTTCAACATTACAAACATCCACATCAACTTGACCATCATTAACTACAACTTCATCATTATTGCTTGTACCTTGTTCTCCAATGGCTTTCTTCATAAACATTTTCTCAAGAACACCCTTTTGTTCTTTCACATATTTTTCGTGGTTTTTGATCTTTCTTCTTTTCGAAGCTCCGGAGGCATACTTTGTTTTTCGCTTTGACGACTCCATATTGCAATAATAAAAATCTAAAAGAAGAAGCATAATAAACTAATTAAAATACATAGTGTAGCCTTCACCATTCGTTTCAACATCATATTAATTAATCCTCACAAAATTATATTCATATTGATGTAACTATAATCAAACTATCAAAGAATTAAAGATTTAATAATTTAATCTATACAAGAATTAAAAAAAGGATAATTTCTTACCCGAGAAACTGAACAGAGCAAATCAAACTACAAGCCAATAAGAATTATATTTGGTTAAAATTGCTTACAATCACATGTTTTAGGGCAATATGTAGGCAATTTTAATTCAAAACCCTGGATCTCTTCTATTATTTGGTTTTAACGGGAGACGCAGGCAGAAAGAACTCAGAAACAGAGAAGAGGAGAAGACGTGAAATCTGATTGGAATTTAGGCTGAATATTTTTTTCTAAATTTTTAAAATAAATATGCGAACAAAAAAGGAGAGAAAAGGAATAGACGGAAGTGATTGGAATATAGTAAAAGAAACGAGAAAATTATCATATTGGTCCCATATGTGGGATCAATTTGCCAAAAAGTCCCGTCTGTCTCCGGCGGACCAAAAAACCCCACATCGCCCCCTGCTTTCGCCAATTTAGTCCTCCGTCGCCGGCCGAAGTATTTTCCGGCCATGACGTGGACGACACGTGGCTGACACATGGCAAAAATAGTGGGTCCGCCTGAGACAAACGGAGCTTTTTGGCCAATTGGTCCCACATATGAGACCAATTTGATAATTTTCTCATTTTATATATATACACTACCAAAAAAAGTACTTTAGCCGACGACCCGAAAAAAAAACGGCCGACGACTATAAAGTGTCGTCGGCTAAACTTCGCACTTTAGCCGGCGACTCGTTTTACCGTCGGCTAAAGGGTTTTAGCCGACGACTTGGCGGAGGTCGTCGGCTAAAGTTCGAAATAGTCGTCGGCTATATTAAAGAGGTTTATCCGACGACCGAGATAACGTTTAGCCGACCGAAAAAAAAAAAAATTTAGCCGACGACTTGATCTCGGTCGTCGGCTAAATCCCTTTCGAAAACAAATAATATTGCAACGGTTAAGCCGACGACCTACACCTCGCTCGTCGGCTAAACACTGTTTTAAAAAAAATAATATACTTTAGCCGACGACCTCGATCTCGGTCGTCGGCTAAACTCCTTCCGAAAAAAAATAATATTGTAATGGTTTAGCCGACGACCTAGATCGAGGTCGGCGGCTAAACACTTTTTCGAAAGAAAAAAAATAATATACTTTAGCCGACGACCTCGATCTAGGTCGTCGGCTAAACTCCTTCCGAAAAAAAATAATATTGTAATAGTTTAGCCAACGACCTAGATCGAGGTCGTCGGCTAAACCCTTTTTCAAAAAAAGAAAATAATATACTTTAACCGACGACCTCGATCTAGGTCATCGACTAAACCTACAAGTGAAAATTATTTATAGTTCAGGGAACACCAACCCAATCTTGCCCCTCTCCCCGCTAAAGAGCACATTTCTATTCCCGATCCTGTCAGTTATTCCCGAAAAAAGCTTGTGAGTTGCTACTTTGAGTTGTGCTAGCTGGAGTGACGAAGGTTTTACCGGTTGTTATAATCACCATTTCGATTAAGGTACGTATTTTATTGTATTTTTTATTGTGATTTCGAAACTTTGTATTATTCATGTTACATTCGATAGCTTATATGTAAAACGATTAAGTTTTATGATGATAATCATTATGATTAATTGTTTGTTGTGATTTCATTTATAATTTGAACAATATTAGTTAGTTGGATTAATATTGGAAAATGTATACATTTTCAGGATGGACAAGAGTTGGATTGGGTTACGAAAATTGTAACACCCCCAGATCCGAACGGGAATATTACAGCGCCATGGGCCCCGAGATGGAACCCACAAGGCTGAAGGAAATTTTCGCAAATATTTACAAATGCCCAAGAGGCTAACGACGGTATTATCTATTAAAAACATTCGAAGATTTATAAAACTCGTTTATCAAACCGCCGTAAAAACTCATTTGAAACCACAAGGCCTAAAATGCCAAAACTCAACAGTTTAAAAACACATACGTTAAGCTATCGCTTACACGCACGTGCGAATAGATTTAGAAAATGATTGCCAAAGTAACATAAGTTACCAGATACCAAAAGGTCATTTAAAAATACTCACGCAGCGGATAAAGACAAACAATTAAAATACTCTAGCAGCGGAATACAACAACTGATCAGAAACTCAAAACACAAATACATGCCCTTGCCAGTATCCTCCGGGAAGTTCATCTCTCCACGACCGCTACAAGCTTGATAATCCAAGAACCTAAAAAGAAAGCCCACGACGGGGTCAGCCATAATATCCAACAATGATAACCATCACATATCATCAATAATTACATATCAATGGAAATACTAAGTAAGAATACGACCAATGTAATCTTACCGTCGTAACTTTACGAGAATCCACGATTCGTGTCCTTAACAACACATTAAAATAATACCGAAATATCTGTACGGTATCTCAACAATACTCAAGGTTCTCAAAACATTATCATAACTCGCGATACGGAAATTATACCAACTCTGGCCAATTCAATCCATCGGATAACATCGACAATTCCAATACGATAATCGATTGTCCATCAAAGACAAGTACCAAGGAAATACGGAACATACCTTAAGATACGAAATACCATTACCATCACGTCAGTTTAATCCGAGATCAGATCAACACAACATACGGACATGGTCCTAACACAAGACCTACAAAGGCATACTCATATGAAAACGTCAATATGATCACAACAATAACGACAATGTATACTTATGGCCACCCATAATATACATATGCACAGTAACAACAACATATGGTAATCCAACGATCCAGCGCACACAACTATAGATTCCCATGATGATCCCATCGGACCAACGCATGGTGGCATTACCTGTCCAGCGATCCAGCGCACACAGCTATAGATTCCCATGATGATCCCGTCGGACCAACGCATGGTGGACATATGACAACAATGCACAACTGCACAAAACAACAGTGCACAATACACGACAACAACAATGCACAAATGCATGACAACAACGATACACGAATGTATCACAACATGATCGACTCAAATGATAAAAATGATTAGAGTACTTGCCCCGAGTCCTTCAAGAACGATCTCAATGCCTAAACCATCACGAACCATTATCCTCAATACTCGACGGTCCAAAGTATCATGGATTGCAGATAATTCATATCTCCGTTTTTATCACGATATATCCTCGATATACAAGTATACCAATAACAAAAGCAAATCATATACATTATGATTTAGATTCCCAAAACTCGAATATGATTTATAATCTCAAGTCTCCTGTGATTACGATTATAAACATTGTTATACGAATTATAAACGAGTGAAACGGAAACCATTCATTAAATACTATAAACTGAGTAAGTAATAACTTACTTCGATATCTGATACAATGACGAGGAAGTCATTGCAAATCCATTGCCGTCATCTACAAGTTCCTCGGTCCCGACCAAAGCAATCAACGAACATTCTCGAGCTTGACCGCAACACACGGTTGTAATCACTGATCAATATTCTCAACCTATTACAGTAATCGATAGACAACAAGTTCGACAACAATTAACAATAGATAAAACCAATTTGCAAACCCAACGGCTCGACAATATCTCGATTAAACACTAGTCGGATCAATCCGACTCAAACCAAAGACAATTTACAACCACAACACGAAAATCGCACTTTATGCATTCTTAGCGCACGTTAATCACCTAACGTAGCGTGCTCTAAGTTGCTCCGTTAGCGCGCTAGGCGATGGCGTAGCGTGCGCTAATGCTGTACAGATGCATGTTTTACAGATAGCGATCAACTTATGGCGATTTCAAGAACACCAAGTGATTCTGAATCATGTTCAAAGCTATCAAAACAACGAAATTCGATATCCTTTAACATATAAACAATCATCCAACTTATAATCCAACTTCTATATCCATATATCATCTTCCTCAATATCAACATCATGAAACATTAAGAACGTAACAACACTTTCATAATCTATCATTATAGGGAGTAATCATCGACAATAACATAAACATCCGAAACTGAGGAGAAGGATTAATCCACTTATCTCAAGAAAACGAACAACACTATTCAAACCACAAGAATCATATCAATATCTTCATGTCAACAATAACATCATCATAATCCGGTAATCCATCTCATAATCATGCTTATCAACTTGTTTATGTAATAATCATCAACTCAAGATCATCAACATTCAATCCAAAACGAAATCCAAAGATGAAGAGTAATTACCTCTTTGAAGGAATGGATTGAATCCCAAGGTTGAATCCGTTTTCAATCACTTCCAAGTTTCAAATGTTGTTAGGAATGATCAACTCAAGTGTTTGGGACCTCAATTTCTCTCTAAGACCTCTCTCTATCGTATGAAGGTGAAAGAATGGACGAAATGCTTCATAATACCCGTTTGTCCCTTATATAGAATACATTACTAGCGTGCGCTAAACCTTATGTTTAGCGTGCGCTACGGCCTTAGCGTGCGCTAACTGACCTTTGTTAGCGTGCGCTATCGCAGTCCAGAGGCAACTGTCTTACTGCATGAAGTGATTTACGTACGCAATGCCCATGAAATAGCATACGTAAATGCCTCTATTTAGCGTACGCAAGTGTCTTACCTTAGCGTGCGCTACTCATAGTTGACTCGTTTGTTTGTATGCTCCGAAGACTGGTCCACACACCGAAAGTGCTGACGAGGATAAGATTCCTTTTTGTCCGATATACAGTTAGCGTGCGCTAATCAACATGCATTAACATGCGCTAACACTACATTACAACATCCGTTGACTTATCAGAACGTGCGCCGAAAGTGGCCTGGTCCACACGCAGATTCCTTCCGATCTGACTGCATTAGCGTGCGTTATCTTATATCCGTAGCGTGCGCTAAACCTGCATGATAGCGTGTGTTACTCCTGATTATTAGCGTGCGCTAATAATGTTACACTTAGCTATTTTCAGCTATTCTTGTCCAATCGTCTCAACATACAGAATACGAACATACGGCATACTGAATACATATACTTCTTACATCCAATTGTCGACCAAGTACGACAATTATACCAATACATATGTCTTGGTCCTTCAATTATTTTACCCATACTGTACAGATTCCACGCTGTACAACATAACTCGGATAAAATAATCTTAAACAACAGTAGTGGAAATTCCGGATATTACAAAAATGGGATCCAAGTGTAATGGATGGGATGAAGCAGTTTATGAGATTTGTAAAAGAGCACGACAGTGGTAATACGTTGCACTACTGTCCATGTAATAAATGTAGATGTCGCAGTGATATGTTTCGTTTTCCATTTGATGAGGTCTGGGAACACCTAAAGAAGAATGGTTTTTGGAGTAAATATACATGTTGGATATACCACGGTGAAGCACCGAATTTCTGTTATTCCGTATGATCACGGACAATTTAGTGGTAACGACGGGTTCACCGATCCAAAGAGGAGGTTGATTGATGATGTGTTTGGTTTTTCCGAGACGTTTGTACCAACTGAGCAAATCCCACGACCCCGTAGACCGTTGCCTTGCAATACTGCTGGGCTTGACAGGTACAACAAGCTAATTCAACTCCAATGGACCCTCTATACCTGTGGTGTAACATGACTGTTCTTGATTGTGTCATGGAAACGATGAGATTAAAGGTGGAAAACAAATCATCCATCAAGTCTGTAGATGATTACTTGGAGCTTACGAGTAATATGCTTCCACAGGGTCATCATCTTCCTAATACATATTCAAAAATGAGACGAATTTTGAAAGATCTTGGTCTTTCCTACATTAAGATCCACGTCTGCATGATTGTGTTCTATTCTGGGGGCATCCCAATGAAGACCTCACAAGATGTCCTGTATGTGATACAGAGAGATATAGGATCACTCCTTCTGGAAAAGAGAAACCGGTGAAGGCACTTTGGTATTTTCCACTGAAGGACAGGTTGAAACGGCTTTTTATGTCTCCTCACACGGCAAAAGCAATGATATGGCATGCCGAGCCGCGCACTAATGACAGGGATACTATGATACACCCTTCAGATGGAGAAGCGTGGAAGCATATAGATAGGGAGTATCCGAATTTTTCTTCAGATATCCGAAATGTGAGGCTCGGGATTGCATCTGATGGTTTCAACCCTTTTGGTAACATGAGTCTTTCATATACCATATGGCCTGTTGTAGTGATTCCTTACACTCTTCCTCCGTGGATGTGTATGCGGAAGGAGTATAATATGTTGACCTTGTTAGTCCCGGGGCCGGGATATCCGGGAAAGTGTATCGATGTGTATATGAGACCTTTGATAGAGGAGCTGAAATTGTTGTGGGAGCAAGGTCATCCCACGTACGACAGTTATTCGTCCGAGACGTTCTACTTGCACGCCATGTGTATCGGCACTATTAGTGATTTTCCTGCATATGGAATGTTGTCTGGATCTGTTATTAGCGGATATAGAGGTTGTCCAGTGTGTTTGAATGCAGATTGTGCTAGGTACCACTGTAGGAAAGTTATCCGAATGCGTCATCGGGTATGGCTTGAGAGGGAACATGAGTGGCGTATGGATGCTGTGATACCCCACACCGACTAGCAGAGAGCGGGCGAAGTGCCTTATATGTGCGTGCCGAACTCCTTATAACATGAGGCCTTTTGGGAGCCCAATGGCTTCTGGGTGATGAGAACTCCGAAGTTAAGCGTGCTGGTGCGAGCAACAGTCTCAGGATGGGTGACCTCCTGGGAAGCTGCTCGTTGGGTTCCCACAAACAAAACCGTGAGGGCCAACTCAGAGGAGAGTGCCCAGAGCGGACAATATCATGCTACGGCGGAGGGGTCCGGGGATGTGACAATTTGGTATCGGAGCCACTCTGCCGTGTCGTGCAAGTGTGCCGATGAGGGCGTCGGGTCCTTTGAGGAGGGGCGGATTGTGATACCCCACACCGACTAGCAGAGAGCGGGCAAAGTGCCTTATTTGAGCATGTCGTGACACCTTAGCATGAGGCCTTTTGGGAGCCCAGTGGCTTCGGGGTGATGAGAACTCCGAAGTTAAGCGTGCTGGTGCGAGGAGCAGTCTCAGGATGGGTGACCTCCTGGAAAGCTGCTCGTTGGGCTCCCAGAAACAAAACTGTGAGGGCTAGCTCAGAGGAGAGTGCCCAGAGCGGACAATATCATGCTACGGCGGAGGGGTCCCGGGACGTGACAGATGCTGCAGCATTTGATGGCACTGTAGAAATGGGTGAGACACCACAACAGTGGACAGGTGATGAAATACTATCAATTCTTAATGAGTACGATTTTGGTCAGCTTAGCAACCATCCTGATGTGATTGCAGCAACCCCTGAAAGGCCCGACAGGTATAAGTATTGGTCGCACAAAAGTATATTCTGGGAATTGCCTTACTGGTCCAAGTTATTGATAAGGAACTTCTTGGATGTCATGCACATTGAAAAGAATGTTTGCGAAATTGTGGTTGGGACAACCTTAGGTTGGGATGGAAAGACCAAAGACGGGCTAAAAGCACGCAAAGGTTTGGAAGAAATGAGCATAAGAAAACATTTGTGGTTGAAAACTGTCAAGGGAAAACAAAAAATGCCTAAGGCAGCTTACACCATCACCGCGAGAGAACGAGATATTTCTTTGGATAAAGATCGCTAGGTATCCTACCGGGTATCTTTGGAAATATAGGAAGATGTGTTAATTTCGGGAGAACAAGTTAAGCTGGTTTGAAGAGTCATGATTGTCATATCCTACTCAACGCCTATTTAGGTATTTATTCGACCGTACTTACCAAAACGGGTGGTCGAGCCGTGTGTGGCATTGTCAAGATTTTTCCAGAAATTATGTACGAGAGAAGTCAAGAGATCTGATTTGCGTAAAATGCAAGATGAGATCATATATATCTTGTGCAAGTTTGAGCGAATATTTCCTCCAAACTTTTGACCTCATGCCTCACCTCATGATCCACCTTCCCGGGCGGTTATTGGTCATTTGGTCCGGTGCACTACACGAGGATGTACACGGTTGAAAGCAAACATAATTATGTATGATATATATATAAATAGTCAAAGTAAGTATGATATTTAACACAATGACAATATTACAACTCGGTGATTACAAAGACTCGTGGCCAATAAGTACGCACGGAAGGATGCATTGTAGAATCTTACCTTGCGTCAGAGTGTATTACGCATATCAAGTTGTATTTGGGCACCTTCGAGCCCCCTTCCCGCTCTATTCCACCAGATAAAATACAATTCAATCTTTCTATCATATCCATTGAGGTTGACATCTATGGGAGGTTGCCAGGAAGATAATTAGACCCGTACGAGTCACGAATTGCACATTGGTGGATATTGCTCAATTGTCCAGAAGTTCAGTACTGGAAAGACATCCACTTGTCATGCGATATGGTGCGAGGTGACACTAGATTCCACAATGACACTTTTGCCGACTATTTTGGAGAATGGGTACGTATACATTCAGTTGCTATTGCATTTTGGACTTAAGATATTTTTTTACATAAAAAGTTTATTTACGACAGATGACACACATACAAGATGACGGATACCCTAGCTGGTCGCGTGAACTTATGCTTCTTTCTATGAAGCCGGTTATGTCAAGAATTTATTCGATGGCCAAAGTCAACGGTGTCACATTCGTATGCCTTGAGAGAGATCAAAAAAGAAGATGTCAAAATTCTGGGGTTATGATAGATGGTGGATATTACGGTGTTCTTTTGGAAGTGGTAGAACTAATTTACGGGGAAGGCATGACAATTTACTTGTTTAAGTGTCGATGGTACGACACCAGTCTTGGAACCGATATGCAAGACGACTACGGGCTGTTGACACTTCCACTTCATGGTATGAAAGTGATCCTTTTGTATTTGCTACATCAGCAAAGTCGTTGTATTATTTGGACGACTTGGTGAAGAAAGGCACATGGAAGGTAGTGAACGTTGTGACAACGAGGAATATTTATAGTGCTGCTACACTGGGAGAAACAACAGGTACTGATGACGATGATGCTTATCAAGAGCCAAATACAGCAAATATTCCACCATCAACGATAATTACAATGAATAATGTTCTGAAGGACGAGTCGTCCGACTCCGTGGTGATGCTCGCAGTACGCGTTGACGTTGATACAAACGAATTACTTGAAAATTCGATGACGATAATGTGGATGACTTGAGGCATATGTTGCCGGATATCAACTCGAGATAATGAGACAGTGTAGTGATGACTCAAACTATGAGCCATAAATTTAGTAGATGTATATTTTCATTTGTTAAATATAATTAAAAAAATAGTAATAATAATAATCATAATCATAACATTAATATAATATCAATAATATTATTAAAAAACGGGGGTTTAGCCGACGACAAGATCTACGTCGTCGGCTAAAGTTTTAAAAAAAAATTATACTTTAGCCGACGACATATAAGGCGGTCGTCGGCTAAACCCGGCAATGACCGAGTGTTAGACAACACGGTCGGGTTGATCCTCTGATGTGTTTTCCCATTAAGGCGGGTGCGACCTGCCGTGTCCCTGACACGATCGACTAATGTTTTTAAAAAAAAAAATTAAACTTTAGCCGACTTATAAGAAGGTCATCGTCTAAACACCCGACCGTGTCCATCGACACGGCCCGTGTCGCACCGCGAAATTGAAAACACATCTTGTTTGCACCGCCGTGTTGTCTAACACGGTCGGGTCATTTCTTGATTTAGCCGACCGTCTTATATGTCGTCGCTAAAGTATAATTTTTTTAAAAACTTTAGGCGACGACGTAGATCTTGTCGTCGGCTAAACCCCACCTTTATACGTTTCTCGTACCTCCCTTTTGTTACTTTCTTCTTGGTTTAGTCGCCGCCCGTCATCGCCGATCGTCACCAGTATGCAACCGCCGTCACCTAGCCACCGTCACCTAGCCCCGTCGCCGATCGTCACCCATCCGATCGTCCGTCGCCCGTCTTCTGGTTTAGCCGATCGTCACTTGCCCACACTTGACCCTCGCCCTTGACCCACTTGACCCGGTCCCATCGCCTTGCCCGGCCAGCGCCCTCACTTGCGTCGCCTTGACCGGCCGCGGTAACCCTTGTCCTTATTTTTATTTATTTTGTTTGTTGAATTTATTGTATTTATTTGATGAATTTGTTTAGATTATGTGATGAATTAGATAAATTATTTAATGAGTTGTGATGCAATATTTGATGAATTTAGTATTTTCAATATTTTGTGTTTAATGAGTTGTGAATTTGATGAATTTGTTTGAGGAGGAAGGGATTGTATAGCCAGCGTTAATTGAAAGCTTAACGTGGTATGGCATTGATAATTACTGTTGTGTTGAATTGTGAATTTGATGAATTTGTTTAGATTATTTGATGAATTTGTTTAGAAATATTTGATGAATTTGTTTGAGGAGGAAGGAATTTTATAGCCGGCGTTAATCGAAAGATTAACGTGGTATGGCATTGATAATTACTGTTGTAATAAATATAATAAATATTAATGGCACATGATATAAAGAACTATAATTTAATTGAGTTTAAATTATTTGTGGCCAAAAAAAAATCTATCAAATGAAAAGTTGATGAGCGATAAAATTTTTAACTATACTATTTTGATGGAAAGATATTCTGATTACTACTTTAAAAATCGATTTACTTTATATAATATATGTAGGTCACAAGTCGTCCAGGAATAAGTCTAGAGGGGGGGGGGGGGGTTGAATAGACTTATTGAAACTCTTAAGCTCTTTTTCTCAAAGAGTAAGTTTCTTCAGCTGATAGATAAAAAAATGACTTGGAGTCGTTTGTTCTTAATACGTGCGGAAGTCAGCTGATGACGAATACACAGCAACTAATGAAACACTTAACAATGAATGCAGCAGTTAAAGTATGATGCAATAAAACAGTAAAATACGCAGGCAATTATAGTGGTCTCAGAGGTGGGGTAATCCTCTACTAATCCACTTTTCTCCAAACCAGTTGGAGATGAATTCACTATAATTTTCAACCAGTGATAAATATTACAGTGATTCAACCAAACTACAACAGCTTCCAACCAGTGGAAATCCGTGCCGTTGTAACACACTTGACTGCCTTGCACCTCTTGATCCTCGATCCTTGGATGCCTTTACAGTCTTGAACTTCAACCAGTGAAGTACCCCGAACTCAGGATTTAAGACACGAGTTTCTGTCTTCTCCAACTAAGAGCTTCTTCAAGTATGAACTTTTTAGAACCGCTCTTTCCACGATGCTGTATTTTGCTTTTAGATTGCTTGAATGCTTTGATCGCTTGAAAGTATGTTCGCACCGGTGAATGCTCAACTTCAAATCTTCGGATATATATAGGTGTTGATCCTTGAGCATTTCTTCATAGCCGTTGCAAATCTGTAACAAATCAGTCCGTTGGAGGGAGACTTCTTTGTTTATTCTTTTCTAAATGTTGTAAGACTGGATTCCCATATTTTAATCTATCTTCCGATCGTTGTGAAGACTCTGCATGTGATGCGCCGAATCTTTTGAATATAAAACATTTAAAGTCTTCAAGGTGGGTCTGGATGGATTAGTTAATTCATATCTTTTGCGGGAATCACTCCAATTTGTCTCTTCACGTTGCATGTGACTTTCCGTAATATTTGACTTTTCAACGCATGCTGATGTGGAATTAGAGTACTTGGCTGATCTCGACTAGGCTGATGTGCAGTTAACTTCTCTGCAGTCTGGACCTCTCTGATGTTCACTGTTTAGGACTTGTCTGATCAGATGACTTGTCTGAGGTATCTTATTGCTGATCACAGTTAAACATCTCTGATAAATTTTTGTTGACCAGAACTACTCTGACTTGACTCGGCTGTTCCTCTCTGATGAACTCAGCTGATCTTTAGTACTTAGCCGGTTTTCAGCCTAACTTATTTTTAGCCTATAGAAGATACTCATTTGGTTCTTCTTTACATTTTGCCAAGTTTTATACTTAACATTATTTAGCCTATGGAAGATACTCATTTGGTTCTTCCTTACATTTTTGCCAAGTAATAAACATTTTTATATTAATGACATCATCAAAATCTAACAAGTATTCCTAACAAATTCCCCCTATTTTGATGATGGCAAAACTTTAAACAAGTAATCAAATGTACAAGTCTGCACTTAGGTGCAAGACACAAACTCAAAATTAGTCTTGTTTTGAGACAACTAGGAGTTGTCATTCAAATGACTGTATATATTAATTTTCTGTTGATTACAAGTACATGGCTTGAATAAAATAAATACAGAAAAATTAATCAATTACAAAAATTATAATTACATCCAAAAACTATCTGCCCCTTCCTCTGCGAACAGTTTGCTTGGGAGGTCTAAATAGTTTTGCACCGATTGGTCTACTTTTGATGAGTGCAAGACCATATTTCCTCCTTATGACTAGGGCAGCAAAGTCTTGGTCTTCTTTTGAAGAGAACTTGTGCTCTTCACATAGCTTTCTAATTTCTTCTTGAAGCTCTAGCTCGTCAAGCTCATTATCCAAACGGGTCGGCGCTTCCACTGCTCTGAATGGAGGAATCATAGGATAAGCATGCCATTTGGCTGCATATTTAAGCATGATCTTCCACATAGTAGGCCATCTAGCATCCATGTAGTTGATGAATGACTGTTGGGGCGAGCATTCTTTATCTTGGAGAATCTCCCAGAGGTAGAAGCTACGTGAATTGTTTCTTGGCATCCGCCCAATTGGTCATGAATTGCAGTGGTAAGAATTCTTCAACATACCACAATTGTTTGCCTTCCCATTCGAATCTTTGTTCTTCTTTCTCTCTTGTTCTTCTCTTCTTCTCCATTGCTCTTCGGGTTGGGCAGGCAGATATCTCCTTTCTTTTCAGACTTGATGGTCCTCCTTCAATTTGGAGAATATCTTGCCTCTTCTTTGATCTTAGCTCTTCCCTTATTTCTCCTTGAGTACTTCATTCCCCCTGTATTCTATCTCTCCTCTTTTTGCCAGCATCAACTAAAGTAGTCAACTGCTGCTCTATCCTGTGCATCCAGTCAGACATGCCAAATGGCATTCTGTTGTTTGTAGGGGGAGGAGGTTGAGGTACTTCCCTTTGCAGCAAAGTGTCAATCTTGGCATTGATGGATTGGAGGTCAGGAGTGACCTGAGATGCAAGCAGCTCTCCAATGGTATCCTTCACTATTTGTCGAATCAGCTCAGTCACCGCAGGTGAGATCTGAGATGGTGGAGAGTGCTCGCCTGAGCCTTCTGCAAGTGAACCACTAGACTGCAGGCTCCTATCTGCAGCTGGTACTCCAGATGGGGTCTTTTCTGGTGTCCCTGATCTGGAGTCCTCAGCCAACTCGGCGTCCAGGATGGTATACCGGGCAGGCGCCCCAGCCCTGTCTGCAGCCTCCACTTCCGGCTCTTTCTCTGGCTCTTTTTCCTTCTCCTCTTCTTCTTTTCCTTCTTCATCTTTTTCTTTTTCTTTCTCAGCTCCTTGATCTCCTCCTTCATCATCATCATCATCATTATTATCATCATCCTCTTTCCCATCTTTTTCTCCTTCATCCTCATCATCTTTTTCACCTTCATCATTATCCTTCTCTCCTTCATCATCTTCCTGTTCTACTTCTTCCCCTTCTTCTTCTTCTTCATCAATCAACTCCTCTGTTTTCTCCACTTCTTCTGACTGTTTTTCAACTAAAATGTTTTCTTCTTCTCTTTTCTCTTCCTGCTCCCCTTCTTCGCCATCTAAGATAATGACTTCCTCATCTTCTTCTCCATTTACTTCTTCAATTCTAATATCTCTCTCTTCTTCCTCCTCTTCTTCTTTTCCAAATGAACCATCAAAAATACTATACATAATGGAATGGATGAATTGGTCCATGTTGGTTTTAAAATGAGACATGAACCAATTCTCCTGGAGGATTAAAACTATGTATGATTCTTTACAAAAATGAATCAGTACATCTTCTGTGGCTTGGGGATATACCCAACCACTGGTTTCAATATAAGTTTGAAGATTCGTAAATGGCAGTGTTTTGAAAAACTTCCACTCTTCAAAAATATTGACAAAAGAGTGTTTTAAGGCTTGTGGTTTAACAAGCTGTAATTGTTCAATGGACAGGTTGAAAACATTGTTGTCCAGCAGGTTAAATGTTTAATTGGCTTCAGGGATTGAGATGATTAAACCTGCTTCTTCCTCCTCAGGAATGTATCCGGAGTGAGGATGCCACGATCCGAGTTTCGGGTTGCTGGAGCGGTGTGGTCTTCCAGGTGAGTAGGTGACCTGGCTGCAGGACTGGCATGATGATCTGACTGCTCCTCCTGTCTAAACCGCAGTCGTCTGGGCCTCTTGGGAGAGGGTTCTGAAGATGACTGCATGATGGATGGCTCTTCAGGGGCTGGTCCTCTTCTCTTGAATCGGACAGCTATGGGAGTGTTGTCTGACTCTGAGTCCGACTTGGCTGCAGGGGGGTTGTCATCTGCAGGCTTGTCCGACTCGTCTGATAAATCGTATCTGGGGTAGGTCATTGAGTCGATGACTCTTTCAACATCCAGGTGCTCTCCTTGTGCCTCCCAACTTTCTCAACGTCTCTTGGTCCAGGTGACCAAGCCTCTTATTGATGTGAAAGGGATCAGTAGTACCCTTTACCACACCCATCTTTTCCAACATCCAACTCAGCTGCGTTCCAAACGCCAGCTTGGATTTAAATCTCTTCTCATCAACAAGCCATTCAGCTTTGTTGACCTCGCGAACAAGTTACCTAAAAATGTAATCCGCCCAATCAATCTGCTCGTCTTGAATTAGTGCTCCCAGCACTGTGAATTTTGCCGATGACAGTTGGTCGTAACTGCCGGCCATACCCATGATAATTTTGTTGGTAATATCCAATGCATATCGATAGACCTTCTTAATCTCGCTCCTTTTAGCAGTAAGTTTCAGCTTCGCAGGCTGATCGTCCGCCTTGATTTTCTTCCAGGTTTCGGCTGCTGACTGTTTGAGTGCCTCGACGGGTATGCCGCGGTGCCTCATACCAAAGGCTGTACGAATCGAGACCGGCGAAATGTCGACTTGAATTCCGCCAACAGTACTCCTAATTCCTGCCTGAATCAAATGGGCTTCGCGATAGAACGCGATAACATCCTCCTTGTACAAATGTTGAGGGCTGATATCCAGGAATGGGTAGATCCCATTTAGCTTCATCGATCGGATTAGGTCAAGCACATCGTAATTCTCCAGATTTGCATCCAACAGGCCTTCGAAATCAACGACCAGGGAGAAGATAATCTGGTCCTTGACCGCCTTCATGTTAACGCCTTCAAAATACGATTCTATTTCTGCAAACAAAGGATTTTTAGTGTATTTGAAGTTCAAAGAACTTTTGCTCTGTAAATCTAGGGTTTGGTAAGCGTAAAGGTAAAGTGAGGAGTTTTCTTCCTTATAAAGGAGATGAAAAGACATTTGGATTCATTTATTATTTATTTTGAAACGGTGGTACGCCTTTTGAGATTCTATTTAAATTTCAAATTCGAAACGGTGGTCCAGGTTTAGATTTTAAAATTTGACGGTTGGTTTTAATTGGCCACCGTGGAGGTCGATTTATCAATTGATCACCACGTGTATTTAAAATGCCACTTGCGAACCAAAAATTAATATAATATTATTATATATATATGTCAGATAATAATTAAATATTCAGAGGTCGGTTGAGTTTGGAAAACTTAGCTGGTTTGACTGTTGACTGTTGACTGCTCTGCATCAGGTGAGTTGACTCCATGGACTTCTCGCCTGAGATTCTGATCAGCTAGGTTCCTTTGTCTGTCCTTCGTCCTCTTGCCTGCATCAGCTAGGATCTGATTCCTTTAATCAGCTGGGTCCGTCCTTCCTCTGATATGTTTCAGCTTGCTTATGTACTAGATTCCCAATCTACTAGACCAAGATCTCTGCTCAGCTTCAAAAACCTTTCTTCTGGCAGGGGTTTGGTAAAGATGTCAGCTATCTGGTAGTCTGTGCTGACTCTCTCAACTCTAACTCTCTTGTTAAGCACATGGTATCTGATGAAGTGGTGCTTAACATCAATGTGCTTGGTCCTCGAATGCAAAACCGGATTGTTGGTTATTGCAATAGCACTATTGTTGTCACACCAGATAGGGACTTCATTGGCAATGATATTATAATCCCTCAGCTGTTGTCTGATCCATAAGATCTGTGCACAACAGCTACCTGCAGCAAGGTATTCTGACTCTGTGGTGGAGATAGAGTTAGAAACCTGCTTCTTGCTAAACCAGGATATCAGTCTGGTTCCTAGGAATTGGCACGTTCCACTAGTGCTTTTCCTATTGATTTTGCATCCTGCGAAATCTGCATCTGAATATCCTGACAGCTCGAAGTTATCATCCTTGGGATACCATAGTGCAACATTGACTGTAGACTTAAGGTATTTGATTATCCTCTTTGCTGCATCTAGATGTGACTGCTTAGACTTAGATTGGAATCGCGCACAAACTCCTACGGCATAGGATATGTTTGGCCTGCTTGCAGTGAGGTATAACAATGATCCAATGAGTCCTCGGTAGTGGGTTGAGTCCACTGATGTGCCTGCCTCATCTGCGTCTAAGTGAGTACTTGTGCTCATAGGGATTCTTGCTGGCTTGGCTGATTCCATTCCAAATCTCTTGATTAGATCTTTGGTATACTTAGCTTGGTTGATGAAAATTCCATTTTCCACCTGCTTAACTTGTAGTCCGAGGAAGAAGTTAAGCTTTCCCATCATACTCATCTCAAATTCTCCTTGCATGAGGTTAGAGAATTTCTCACATAACTCTGGATTGGTTGAGCCGAATATGATGTCATCCACATATATCTGGACTATTAATATGTGGCCTTCGTGCTCCACTCTGAATAGGGTCTTGTCCACCTTTCCTTTGCAAAAACCATTCTTCTCAAGAAACACAGACAGTGTTTCATACCATGCTCTTGGTGCTTGCTTAAGTCCATAGAGAGCCTTCAACAGCTTGTAGACTTTGTCTCATTTGACAAAACCTGGGGGTTGCTCTACATAGACTTCTTCTTATAGGATGCCATTTAGAAAAGCACTCTTTACATCCATCTGATAGACTTCAAAATCTTTGAATGCAGCATATGCGAGGAATAGTCTGATGGCCTCTAATCTTGCAACAGGTGCATAGGTTTCATCAAAATCTATTCCTTCACACTGTGCATAACCTTTTGCAACGAGTCTGGCTTTATTCCTAACAACAGCTCCGTCTTCATCACTCTTGTTTTTTTACACCCATTTGGTGCCAATAACCTTCTTGTGATCTGGTCTGTCTGTTAGTTCCCAAACTTTGTTTCTTTCCATCTGCTCCAGTTCCTCTTGCATGGCATTTATCCAAGAATAATCTTCTAAAGCTTGTTCTATTTTTTTAGGTTCTATCTGTGACATAAAGCATGAGAACATAGCCATTCCTGCGGGTAGAGTTGACTGTCTTGTCTTAACTCTATCAGTCAGCTTCCCGATGATTTGCTGGATTGGATGATCTTTGAGTTACTTGGGGATATCGTCTTCTTCTGGGTCTGTTCCCCCTGTTGAATTGCTCCGGTGGATTTCTGCATCAGCTGGGTTCTGGTCTCCTTGGTCTGCAGCTGGATCGGCTACCGTCTTGTCATCTGTAGGTTGGGTCTGGTCTGCAGATGAGTCTTTATCAGCTACAGCTGGGTCTTCATCAGCGGCAACTGGATCAGATAGGTTTGGTGATCCTGTCTGATCTGCAGTTGGGTCTTCAGCAGCTATAGTTGGATCTTCAGGCTGGTCTGCAGGTGAGTCCACCATTCCAGTGTCATGTACAATGACTTCTTCAAGGGTTGCTTATTTAAGCTTGTTCTCAATTAGCTCAACTTGCTTCCTGTACTCAACAGTAGATTCATCAAAAACAACATGGGGTGTTTCCTCCACAACTAAGGTTCTTTTGTTAAATACTCTATATGACTTGCTTCTTTGTGAGTATCCCATAAAGAGACCATCATCAGTTTTAGCATCAAAGGCATTTAGTTGTGTTTTACCGTTGTTGTGGATGAAACACTTACAACCAAAAACGTGAAAGTAAACAATAGTAGGAGTTATATTATTCCAAACCTCATAGGGAGTTTTGCCATGTCTCCCTACTATCATACTCCTGTTCTGAGTATGACAAGGCGTGTTTGACTTGACCCGAGAACCTCTTGGGTAGGTCAAACGCAATCATGGACCTTCTTTGCTTCCTTGAGTTCTGTTTCTTCTTTCAGCAACGCCGTTCTGCTGGGGAGTCCTGGCTGCAGAGAGCTCATGCTGGATCCCATTCTGATCGCTGTAATCAGTGATCGCCTTGTTGAGAAACTCTCCTCCTCTATCTGATTTGATCTTGATGATGGATAGGGATTTCTCATTCTGGATCCTTCTCAGCAGCTCAGGTAGCTTGGTCAAGGTTTCACTTTTCTTATACAAGAAGATAATCCAAGTGTACCTTGAGTAATCATCTATTACAACAAGTGCATGCTTTCGGCCGCTTAGAGTCCTTGGCTTGATAGGACCAAATAGATCCATGTGGAGTAGATCTAAGATCCTTGTTGTGAGAGTTATAGGCTGGACTGGCTTGAATGATGCTCTGGTCTGCTTTCCTTTCTGACATGCATCACAAAGAGCTTCATTCTTGAATGCTTCATCTGGAAGTCCTCTGACCAGCTTCTGAGAACTAATCTTGTTGATGGATTTGAAGTTCAGGTGACATAATCTTTTGTGCCACAGCCATCCGTTCTCAGCTACTGTCTTGGATAGAAAACAGGAGTTAGGTGTTCCTGTGTTCCAATCTATCATGTAGACATCTCTCCTTCTGAATCCTTGTAGCTTCACTTCTCCAGATAGGATATCTATCACCATGCATTTCCAAATGGTGAAGACTACTAGATTCTTCTCATCGCAAAACTGGCTTATGCTCAGGAGATTTTACTTGAGCCCTTTGACATAATGAACTTTGGATATCACCATATTTCCTCGGTGCAGCTCTCCAAAGCCCTTTGTTTGTCCTCTAGAGCTATCTCCAAAGGTTACATCAGGACCTCTTTCTTTGGTGTATTTGGACAGCATCTTCTTGTTCCCGGTCATGTGCCTTGAGCATCCAGAATCTACAAACCATTCTTCACCTCCAAAGTTTGAATTTGTGGAGATGTGGTTGTAGTCCTTCCATCTTTTCTGCAATCAAACAAGCAGAGATTTAGGTACCCAGATCTGTGTGGGTCCTCTCGGGTTAGCTGGTTTCTTGGAGAATTTATTTCTCCTTGGATTGTGAAAGTTGTTATCATTATAACCCTTATAAGGTGTGTAAGGTCGAGATCTGAATCTCCTGTTGGGATTGTATACCGGATATTCCTCAAAATATTGATAGTGTGGGCCATTTCTAAATCTTGGCTGAGACCATTTATTAAATCTTTGAGGTCTCCACACTTGTTCATTTTGGAAATTAGGATAACCTTGAGGTTTCCATCTGCCCCTCCCATTTTGAAATCTGTTTTTGGGGAGTTGTTGATAATAGTGGGCATGTTATGCAGGCTGCCATACCTGCAGGCCATTGCCTAGTCGCTTGTCTAGGTGGCTGCCTTGTGTAACCTGGCTGCAGCCTAGACTTATGACTTGGCTGTTGCCTGTTTTTAAATATCGGTTTATATGTATGCTCAGCAGTCGAGACAATTGTTTCTCCCTTGACGAAAGTGGTTTTGGAACTATAGGGAGTGTGAGGATCATATCTAAGGCCTGATCTGGAATGTAGTGGCCTTTTATTGGTACACAATTCTTCCAGGGTTGAAGACGCTTTCAGGGAGGTTATTTCCTGCGCCTGAGTCTTATTTGCCTGAGTCAGCTTAGTAAATTCAGCTTTGACATGAGCAAGTGCAGCTGATTTTTATTTAAGTAAAACAGTTAGTCGATTTATCTCAGTTGTATTAACATCAGCCTGGTTTTTAAAGTCAGCTGCAGTTATCTCAACCTTATTTAGTTCTAGGCTGAGTTTTTCAAAATCATTTTTCAGCTGCCTATTCTCATCTTGCAGCTGAGTCTTCTCGGCTAATACAGCTAGGTGTGTAGATTTAAGTGTCTCAAAATTTTTAAATAGCTGATTTACAGATTCGTGCAGATCCATATCTTGTGACATGGCTGAACTGTTATTTGAACCAGAGGGTTTTGATGTTATCTCTTCATCAGCTAAGTTGGCCATCAGGCAGTCATACTCTTCATCATCATCAGAAAAGAATCCGCTGCTTGATTCTACATGCTCTTGATCTTCTCCGATGAGGGACTTCCTTCTATCTTCTTTTCTGCCCACCTCCTTCTTGCTCTCGTCCTTCTTGAGATCAGGACATTCGATTTGGATGTGTCCTGTCTTGTGACAATTGTAGCACTCCACCTTCCGACTTAGGCTTTACGGTTCCTTCTGGGATTCTCCTTATAATTTTTCTTGTATTTGGAGTAGTTTTTCCGGAAGTTGCTGAACCTTTGCATTATAAACGCCATTTCTTCCTCAAAATCTAATGGATTTGGAGGCTTTACAGCAGATAAGCTCTTGGCGGGGGACTCGGCTGCAAAGGCTATTCCCTTCTCTGCAGGCTCAGTTGAGGACGAACTTGGAAGCTCGAACTCATAAGCCTTTAGATCAGAGAACAGCTCTTGGATCTTTATTTTATTAAGATCCTTGGATTCTCTTATGGTCACTGCCTTTATATTCCATTCAGGATTAAGAGATCTTAGAACCTTCAGTGCCATCTCCCTGTTGCCATAAGATTTGCCGAGGGAGTTGATCTCATTGATAATCTCAGTGAATCTTGTGTCCACTTGGTCTATGGATTCGTCATTCTTCATTTTGAAGTTGTCAAATTTTTGAATAGCAATTGACAACTTGTTTTCCTTGATCAACTCCGTTCCTTCACACATTAGGGCTAATGTATCCCAGATTTCTTTGGCATTCTTGCAATTCTTGATCTTGACCATGGTGGATTTGTCAAGAGTTTGATATAGCACATCTCTAGCCCGGTTATCAAGATTGGCCAGTATTCTTTCTTCGGGAGTCAGCTCTGTCCTCTTCTTTGGGATCTTCTCTGGCTTCCCTGCTGCGATCTCCTCTGCAGTGTTGTCCTTCTCGAAGATGAATGGACCATCCTCTATGATGCACCACATGTCGTCATGGATTGAAGATAAGTGTGCCTGCATCCTTATCTTCCAAAGATCATACTCGTCAACTGAAAACACAGGGAGTCTAGAATGCATGTGTTCCATTATAAAATGAGAGTAAAGATATATCTCACATATAGATCTGGTTCGTGAAATGAATGAACCAACCGTTCCGATACCACTTGTAGGTCACAAGTCGTCCAGGAATAAGTCTAGAGGGGGGGATGAATAGACTTATTGAAACTCTTAAACTCTTTTTCTCAAAGAGTAAGTTTCTTCAGCTGATAGATAAACAAATGACTTGGAGTCGTTTGTTCTTAATACGTGCGGAAGTCAGTTGATGACGAATACACAGCAACTAATGAAACACTTAACAATGAATGCAGCAGTTAAAGTATGATGCAATAAAATAGTAAAATACACAGGCAATTATAGTGGTCTCAGAGGTGGGGTAATCCTCTACTAATCCACTTTTCTCCAAACCAGTTGGAGATGAATTCACTATAATTTTCAACCAGTGATAAATATTACAGTGATTCAACCAAACTACAACAACTTCCAACTAGTGGAAATCCGTGTTGTTGTAACACACTTGACTGCCTTGCACCTCTTGATCCTCGATCCTTGGATGCCTTTACAGTCTCGAACTTCAACCAGTGAAGTACCCCGAACTCAGGATTTAAGACACGAGTTTCTGTCTTCTCCAACTAAGAGCTTCTTCAAGTATGAACTTTTTAGAACCGCTCTTTTCACGATGCTGTATTTTGCTTTTAGATTACTTGAATGCTTTGATCGCTTGAAAGTATGTTCGCACCGGTGAATGCTCAACTTCAAATCTTTGGATATATATAGGTGTTGATCCTTGAGCATTTCTTCATAGCCGTTGCAAATCTGTAACAAATCAGTCCGTTGGAGGGAGACTTCTTTGTTTATTCTTTTCTGAACGTTGCAAGGCTGGATTCCCATATTTTAATCTATCTTCCGACCGTTGTGAAGACTCTGCATGTGATGCGCCGAATCTTTTGAATATAAAACGTTTAAAGTCTTCAAGGTGGGTCTGGATGGACTAGTTAATTCATATCTTTTGCGGGAATCACTCCAATTTGTCTTTTCACGTTGCATGTGACTTTCCGTAATATTTGACTTTTCAACGCATGCTGACGTGGACTTGGAGTACTTGGCTGATCTCGACAAGGCTGATGTGCAGTTAACTTCTCTGCAGTCTGGACCTCTCTGATGTTCACTATTTAGGACTTGTCTGATCAGATGACTTGTCTGAGGTATCTTGACTGCAGTCTGGTCAAACATCTATGATAAATTTTTGTTGACCAAAACTACTCTGACTTGACTCGGCTGTTCCTCTCTGATGAACTCAGCTGATCTTTAATACTTAGCCGGTTTTCAGCCTAACTTATTTTTGGCCTATAGAAGATACTCATTTGGTTCTTCTTTACATTTTGCCAAGTTTTATACTTAACATTATTTGGCCTATGGAAGATACTCATTTGGTTCTTCCTTACATTTTTGCCAAGTGATAAACATTTTTATATTAATGACATCATCAAAATCTAACAAGTATTCCTAACAATATATCCTTCATAATAAAATTATAATACTTTTATTACTGTTTTAAGAATAGATTCTCTTTGTAATATCCAACAAAAGAATACATTCTTGCAATAAAAGAAATAATTTTAATATCCAACAATAGATTTCTTTGTTTAACATACTTTGCCTTTATAGTTGATTTTTTTTTCTAAATAATAAAAACAATAGTATTATTCAATCAATTTAAGAGAGAAATTGAATACATTTTAAGTAAATTTAATTAATTTAGAAAATATATTTTACAAATCAATTATATCAGAAAACTAAAAATCTGACATAAAAATACAAACAAACCATAAATCTTTTTTGCAAGCAATAAACCTCTACCAATCTTTATTTGATAAATAATTCTACCCTCGAAAAATAAAAATTTTATCGCTCATCAACTTTTCATTTGATAGAATTTTTTTGCCACAAATAATTTAAACTCAATTAAATTATAGTTCTTTATATCATGTGCCGTTAATATTTATTATATTTATTAAAAAATAATTTCATAGATATAATGAGAAGATTATCAAATTGGTCCGTGAGACCCATTGACCAAAAAGCCCCGTCTGTCTCAGGCGGACCCAGTATTTTTGCCACGTGTCAGCCACATGTCATCCATGTCAGCTCCGATGGCCGGAAAATACTCTGGCCAGCGACGAAGGACTAAATTGGCGAAAGCAGGATGGAGATATGGGGTTTTTTGGTCCATCGGAGACAGACGAAGCTTTTTGGCCAATTAATCCCAGAGGACCAATTTGATAATTTTCTCACAAAGAAACTATAAAAAGTTGGGGCCTATTTTTTTACAAAATTGGGGGCCTGCTTCACCTATTGGGCTGGGCGTCATCGTCTGCAAATGTGAAGTCGGTCTTGCTGGCGTCATTTGCCTGCTTCAAGCACTATCAGATAACCATTCTCTTGAAGAACTCAACCTGGCTGGCAATGTCAGTCCAATTGAGATCCGACCTCTAACAGAAAGCCTTAGATCGGCAGATGAAAGGTCAAACTCCTTGGGGGAAGGCGTAAACCAACCTGACTCGTCAACTTTACCCCATGACATGACGTGTAATGAGAACCAGCTTGAAGTTGCCGACAGTGAAGATAATCAAGTAGAGGTAGAAGCTACATTATCTGGTTGTAAAGATAGTCAGATATGCTGTACATCCCAGAAGAGAGTTGTTCATTCGGAATGCCAATCCATGCGACAACTTTCTGCTTCTATTAAGCTTGCTGGGAATTTGAAACTGCTTGATGTTAGTAGTAATGGGTTCTCTCAAGAAGTTATAGACATGTTATTTTCAGCATGGAGCTCAGGTGCCAGAGCTGGTGTGGCCCAGAGACATGTTGAAGGAGACACCGTCCATCTTTCAGTGCAGGGAAACAACTGCTGTGGCATCAAACCCTGCTGCAGAAAGATTTGAGTCCCAATTTTTCTGGCCATATATGAAACAAAAATAAATTAATCAGTTGCTGAAGATGGAGGTTTAGTTGCCCAAGGTTGAATTAAAAAGTGCATGCCACCCTCTATTGTTTTTATTGTCTACGGAAAACCTAAAAGTACTAATGTTCGACGCGCCAACCATATACTTCCGTTAGTTTATTATTGCAACGTGTTAACTATTACACTGTTCACATACTTTTTTTTGACCATCTTTTGTGATTTATACATATGAAAAAATATAGTCATGTGATGTGAGATCTTGTTAGATTCATCTCGAAATATATTTTCAAAATATCAACGTCTTATAATTTTTAAAACTAAAGAATTGAAGATATTAATAATCAAAGTTGTGCATTGACAGGCGTGAAAGTCCAGATATTGCAGTTATAAAAGAACGAAGGTAGTATATAAATTCATACTAATTTAATTAAAATAAAATATTTATACGCTCTAAAGTTGATTTTCCAATTGTAAATATCATTCATTTCGTACAAAAACGATTTGAAGGGAACCATCCAATACCAAAACTTGCATTCAATAGAACAAAATTTGGGTGAAATTCAGTAAACAAACCGTGGACCTACTTTTTGGCAAATTTTTTTGTGCGCTCGAAAGGGTGTCTTTAATGATATATAAATGGACCCGCTAATATGTTGGCTTATTTGATGTTGTTTTTTGTTTAGGGTTAGGATAAATTAATTGTGAATCGGAAAGTTAGTTGAAAAATCGAGTTGAAAATAGTTCGGTTCATTTATTAAATTTTGCATAATTTTTGATTTGGTTCTATGATTGATATAAATGGTTGGGTTAATGGTTCCAAATTATTTATATACTTAAAAGAAAACCGAGAACAACTGAATATGGATGTATATACAGAAACTGCAAAGAATTGATTGATGGCTATTCTCAAAATCGTTAAGAGCTAAATCGTTAAAGAACCAATGGCTACTCTGGGAACCGACATACATACTTAATGTATACACGAATTTTGCAATTTTCGGTTCCTTAATAGGTTTTGGTTTCTTAACATAAACAGTTCATAGTGTTTCCATTCGATTCTTGACGATTTTATTTTTTTATATATTGGGTAACTGAAGAACTACTAGAAGCAAATCGATGTAACCGGTTCCTCAAAAAAATGGTGAATCGAACCGTCATATGTAAGTCGATTCCGATTCCGGTCTGTTTATTTTCATGATCTCAATTCCCTGTGAATGATATTTGCACTCCACTTGTCTCTTTTTATTACTAATCACACTTTATTTTTTACTCTCTTAATATTTGGATATTTCTTTGAGAAGTTTGTCCATTTATTTTGCCTTTTTCTTTTACGAATTTGAAGAACGAAACATAAGTTGTACTAGAGAGAATGTAAATGATAAAGGGAGTGTTTTGTATAAAATCAAAATATTATTGTGCATAACCAACGTAGTATTCACATGTTAATTTCTTTGTTCATGTCTGTATTGTTATATTAATAAAGGGAGTTAATTTGAATTTTTATTGAATTACTAGACCGCATAAAACAAATCTGTCTAATCTGGGTAATTTTCGATTAACCTCTTATTAATTCTCTGGGCGTTAGGCGTTAGCAATCATAATGCCTAGCGCCTAGCATTTTTTTTAAAACCTTGGTCGCAACTTATGATTATCCAATTAGCAAATATACATGCAACGCATTTTAGGGTCATTTCATTTAAATTGAATATATTCAAAATGTAACGAAATAAATGACCAAACTAGAAAATGAATGTAAAAATAAATTAAAATATTAAAAAAGAGGAAAAAGTGGAGCGTGATTAGCATAAAGTGAAAAGTGGGTTGCAAGTATCACATTTCTTTTCTCTGTCATGTGTGCTTTTTAGTCAAAAGCAAGATTGATAGACATGTTTCGTATCTTTTTCTCTTCGCTTTCTTTCAAATGGATATTTTCCTGTGTCATAAATTTGTGCGAGTCGTCTTATTAATACGTTCCATTTTTTCTTTAATATTTTGGCATAATTTTAGCTCTTTTGTTGTGGCTGGTCGTCCTAGAAATAGGTTTCCTTCTTCAATATATATCTAACGTATATAGGCACATTTTCCTAGTGATAGGAACAATTAAGATTAAGATCTTACGTATCAAGTTGTAGTTCTAGGATTTTGGGTAGGATTAAGATCTTACGTATCAAATTGTAGTTTTAGGATTTTAGTTACCCATATGTAATACCCCAAACTAGACGATTATTACAGTACCATGGACCTTCAATTGAGACCTACCAGACGATTCACAATTCAACAATCGTCTCTAATTAAAATAACCCATCAGCAGTACCCAACCATATTATGTTACAGAATATTCTGACAAGGAGTTTATATAGTATTCTGACTAACAAATGCCAATCAATCCATAGGATCATCAAAATACAAGTATAATCTATATGAAGATGGATGTACCAAATAATACAAAAAATGCAAGAGAGTACAATGCATTAGAATAAATACAAGAAAATATAGTCAGAAGCAAGAAAACTCGGCCCCTTTACTAGTATTCTTGAGACCCTTCGCAATCACCATGTTCTTCCTGTGCATTTGTCTTCCCTCAATCTAAGTACGATAAGAACATATTTCGGCTAAAATCACAGGGTCAGTCAAACGAGATAATAAATCCCAAGATGTTGAACATACACAATCACACGTGCTTAAGAACCAACAAAAATTAAATATAACTGTTGAACATACATAATCACACGTGTTGTATGAAGCAACAACATAAGGCTCACACGATGGACGTCACACTATGCCTAGGATGGAAATGTATCTGCGAACATACCACCACGTATGCGGAGTCATGATAATATGCATGTGATCATATACTTAATTAGTCTTACGGAAGCGCAAAGGCAATATGAAGTACTACACATGACTATATATACCCGATTGAAAATCCTGTTGGGATTCGGTGCCTACAACGAAGGCCCAGCGAAAGCGGTAAAATGAAAATTAATTCGATCTGAATCCCTACGAGGATCGATCGAGCTACGTATATACGAATATTAAACGAAACACAAGAGATGCAAGAAACATACCTTTGTAGTCGTTGATTAAATGGTGTCCTTCTCTTGAGCTATTCCCCAAGCTTTGTTTGATCTCTATGAATCCAATCCGCTCCAAGATCTTGGATGATCCAACGCCGAAAGTACCACGTCTCTACTTGCCACGCGCCGGATAAACGATCGGAATGACTAAACCTCATTATTGTAACATCCCCAAAACCGTATGAGAATATTACACGCCGTAGACCCTTTCCACAAGGATCTACCAGGCTAAACATCCATAAACAACCAAATGCTTGCCCGACCAGGGTCAAACAATAAAATGATACAGACCGATATGGTCACTTACACGTGAATACACAGACCGATGAGGTCACACAACCCAATCGATAAAACTCAGGGGTCGAAATACAATACAGCGGAAGACTGAAATCAACTCTGACAACACAAAAAAAAATCAAAATAACTCTCGACTCATGATTAGTATCGCAGCTCGTCATCCTCTTGTGCCAATCCTGTGACTTCTCCCCTGAATCTGCATGTACCTGGACGCAAAACAGACATCCACCCCCCGATTACTCGGGGGTTAGTAAAACTCCACTGTTTTACTAGTGCAAGTATCAAATCATACGAAATGTAACAAGCAATTAATAATCGTGATCAAATATAATAATCAAGTATCAAATATTCCCGGGAGGTTTTCACAAGAGAAGATAAGCTATGAAGCATTCGAAAATAAGATTATCATCTCGGGAATTTTAGAATTTCAAAACCTTAAGACCTCAAGTCCTTATTCACAAAACCTTTCGAAAAACTGAAGGGCCTTAACCCAAAACTTGTTTCATAATTCAAGATTTACAATACGGAAACATTTCCATAAATCTCGTGGGGCTCGGCCCAACATTCTTTCTTAAAACTTTTCCTATAAAAACTTTGATTTGAAAAGTATCATGCTCATGACACCGTGATCCACATCACGTGTCTCCGTGGGTTCAACAACCCGCACGAACTACATCACGCACAATTAAACAAACATAATCAATTCCGACACCGTGATCCATCACGTGTCTCCATAGGTTCAACAACCCACCCGGACTATTAACCAAACATAACCAATTCCGACACCGTGATCCACATCACGTGTCTCCGTAGGTTCAACAACCCACACGGACTATTAACCAAACATAACCAATTCCGACACCGTGATCCATCACGTGTCTCCGTAAACATAACAACCCGCACGGACTATATCAATCACAACAATCACACACAGTCCGACACCGTAGTCCACCGCCACGTGTCACCGTAAGCCCCGTCGAGCTCACCGGTTGGGCGCCGTGTCCGAAACTCATGGTCCACCGCCACGCGTTATCGTAGGCCTCGTCGGACCGGCCGCGATTGGACCTCGGTACCTCACTAAGTTACGATCCGTAGTCCACCGCCACGAATCCTCGTAGGTCTCGTCGAACCAACACGAGTGAACTTAGCGGTCACACACATATTCACATTCACATTACATACAACAATGAGCACAATTAATCAATCACCTTGATCACCACAAAATCGTACATTGCACGCAAATAACACAACCTCGACACTCGCAACAACTATCATCAATCAACGACATTTAACCAACATAACACACATTCGGTACACAATACATTGTACAACCAAGTGTACAACCATCCCATATGTACGTCGCATTCCTGCACAAATGGCACAACGCCTAACACGTATCGATATAACACCATTATCACAAAGCCTTCAAATTGCGGAAAACACAACCAACTCAAACGGAACATATTTACGAAGGCAAGCGAAGTCATTATACATCTCATACGTAATTACTAGTCGCAAGATACAAGTCGTATAGTAAGATACTTGCCTTAATAACCGCTACCGAACGCTCAGAAGAACACGGTTCGGCCGAAGCTCGAACCCCAAGGAAGGCAACGAGCGGAAGGGTTCGACTCGAGTTCTTCACAAGAATTCGCTCCTAAGTCACAACGATGTCAATTCAATCACAATTCTACGAAACGTATGGAACTTCCCAAGTTCTACTCATTGAAGCATTTTATCGGACACCTTGAGGGCATAGTCCAATTCAATCGATTATTCAAGGTAATACTCAAATTCGTTTCACAAAACTTCGGGGTAATGAATGATTTCGAGTATACAACCATGTTCTAACAATAATCTAAACTAAAACGAATCAAATCGGCCAAAACATCAAGAAACCTCAAAATTCCCAAAACCAAGAGTTTAGGTGTTCTTACCTTCGATCCGGGTGGAATATGATGTTAATCCATGAATCAAACTTCCAAAACGTGTTGTTCTATGATTCTCTTACTCAAATCCATCCATTTATCTTTGAAGAATCGCGAAGGAACGAAGGAAAAAATGAGAAATGGCGGATAACTCGGTCGAGGCCATTAAATAGCCGATCTGCTCTGTGTGCCGTGGCACAGGACAAGTGTGCCGCGGCCCGGGGCCACCAAAACGCCCGGGAATCAGCTTAGTGCGCGGCCTGGCTGAGTGTGCCGCGGCACACGATGCAGTAACACCCCAAATCCCATTGGGTTATTACAGTGCCGTGGACCCCACCTCAGTGATCCACCAGGCGAACACGACTAAAATACAACAAACCGACCAAAATAGGAAATCACAGACCTACTATGACGTCCGACATACTATTCCGATATGGAATTTCAACGACAAGGATGGGCCTACATGGCCAAAATAAAAATACAACAACGTTCACGAGCCTTGCTCGGATAATACAAAATGACAACGACTGAACAAAAATGGAGTACTCCAACTGTCTCACCAACATGAACACCAAAATATCTCGGACTAGTATCGTTCGAATGCCTCGTCGCCCTCGTCATGCCCCTGTGTCTCAACTCCTTCCTCGCAAGTACCTAAAACATGAAAACATGTTCCGCCCCCACGGGGTCAGCCATCCAGTATAATGAATATCAAGTACATGCACAACATGATATGCATCCAAAGGCAGAATAAACAGTACAACAATGGTAGTACGAGATGCTCACAAACCAAAGTAAGAATCGAGCATTCGTGGAATATTATGCCCATGGCATACGATCAATACCTGCTCAATAGGTTAGAACATATGTGCCCAACGGCGAATCATCAATATAGAACACAACAATACATTACCCGAAGGTAAATCAATCCAACGCTGAAATAAATAAGGATCACAATGCCTGAAGGCTCAAACGGAAATACCGATACATCACAATGGCATGAAAGCCCTCACCAAGCCGCCAAAATATCACGATGGCTGAAAGCCGAAAAGACAGAAGCTGTAAAAATATCATGATGGCCTGAAAGCCGAACAGCCCGAAGCTGTAAAAATATCACAATACAGATCTCAAAGAAACAAACCTGACTGTCGAACATACCCCTCGGCGTATGAAACAATCAGTCACAAAATATCGAACATATCCAATCAAACATGGTCTATGAACGATTAACATTATGGCTCAAGATGGACATCACAGTACGCCCGATCCGGAAATGTGTCCGTGCACATGTCCACCCCGTATACGGAATCCAGAAATATACGTGGGACAATGTACCTAATTAGCCTCACGAAGTAACGTCTCGTGTGCACGGTCCAATGTGGTGATATCCACGCATGACCATCGTGTGCCTGGCTAAAAATCCTACACAATAACCAATCGGCACGCAGATATGATTCCGGATATGTCACGATACAACATGACAACGAAACTCAAAGGATAAGACATCCAAAACAAATCATACGACTCACCAAGTGAACGATGACGCGAATAATGAAAGATCGACACGACCGACAATGTTCGAAACAACCATCCTGGGATCAAAATCCCTAAGGACCAATGAACAACGATCACAACACAACAGTTCGGGAAAATCCTCAACCTTCAACGATCACAAAATTACCGAGTTTACAAGAATAATAGTGTGCTGCCTGGAATCGGTCAACACGACAATAATAATTCAACGGATGGGAATTATCGTTGATAATCCCAATTCAATACTTCGATTACCGTAGAATGGCCAATCGATAACAATTATACGATGGATGGGAATTATCTTTTTGACAACGGGTGGAAATTATAATTGATAATCCCAATTCAATATATCGATTACCGTTAGAGCGGACAATCGATAATAATTATACATCGGATGGGAATTATCTTTGATAATCCCAATTAAATATATCGATTACCTTCAGAACGGTTAACCGATAACAATTGTACAACGGATGTCTCGGCACCTTTAATCGGTTACCGATAACGAAGATGATAATCGAATACGCCAATGCCTTCAATCGCCAAAACGATATCAATAGGAAAAAACAACGATATCAATAACGACGTTTCACAAAAAATATCTTGATGGAACATCAATCAATAATAACAATCGATATGTCGATACCGCAAAACCGCTATCAACAACAATATCTCAAAGGAACGTCAATCAACAATAACAATCGATATGTCGATACCGCGAACCGGCTATCGACAACAATATTACCAACAAGTATCGCAATGCCTTAAATCGGTCATTTACGAACAACAATAATATTTGGCATAACTTGCCGAAGGGTATCGTATCAAACAATCCCCTGATATCAATAAAATCATAAAGAGACCAAGTCTCGGAATGATACACACATTCATACACATACATGATAACATTAATCTCATTGACGACAAGTATAAAACTTGCCTCAAACCGAAGGCGAGAAAGTCCTTCCACGATCAACGTCCTACCACGAATCGATCAACACGTCCTCCGACAATCACAAGCACTCGAACAACCTTGAATGAAATACAATTCATTCGATAGCACGATATCGACCGAAAACAACATAATAGATAATTCCAACACGAACACATACTATACTCGTATTTATCCGTATACATACGTATATATATAATATATATATATATTACATATATATATATAACATATATACAATACAACTCACAATATCTATATATATATATATATAAATATATATATACTAACACTACACACACTACTGTTACATAACACACAAAACACACACACACACAATCACGCTATGCACAACTCACACACACACACATCTGTTACATATATATATATAATATACATAACACACACAACACACAGACACTACTCACGCAGCACACACTAAAACTAACCGGAAGAATATAACTGAAAAACACATAAAACTAACCGGAAGAATATAACTGAAAAACACATAAAACTAACCGGAAGAGTCGATCGGTCAGGTCCGAAAAAAAAACTCCCATGCCGGAAATCGGCCGCCGGAAAAATGACCCGCCGGACCTCGTCCAACTCCGGTCCGTTTCCGTCCATGGCCGGTTTTCACCCGACTCCGTTTGTAACTCTTCGCCGGAAGAATGTCAAACCTCTGTTCCGCCGTCCATTCCGGACAAAAACCACCTCCGGTCGCCGGAAATAATGGAGTTCCGCATCCATGGCCGGAAACCATGAAGACGCCGGACGCCCGAGCTCCGCCTCGCCGGAAGAAAAAAAAATATGCCGGAATAGTTCAAATCGACCGGATTATAATGCCTCCCGATCCGGAAATTTCGATCGACCGCCGCCGAGCTCCAGTCGCCGCCAGAGACGTCGGCCCTACCTCCGGTCGCCGGAAAAAATGGAGAAGCTGGCCCGTCCTCAAGCTCCATCTCGCCGGAAAAAATGGAGAAGAGAGAAGAAGAGAGGGAGGTGGCGAGAGGAGAGTGAGGGAGAGAAAGAGAGAGGGACGTGAGAGAGAGCTGGGAGAAGAAGAAAAAGAAAAAATAGTGGGAGAGGGAGAGATGATGCAGTTGACGTGAGGGAGAGAGGGATGTGGGGTGATGATGATTGATGATGATATAAGGTGAGTATATATATATATTATATATATACATAAAGTGATAGGTGAGAAAGAGGGAGGGAGGGATTCACGTGAGTGAATGTGAGGTTGAGAGAAAAATGACAAAAATAATGATGAGTGATAATATATATAAATATATATATAATATATATATATATATATATATATATATATATATATATAAATGATACCTCAAAGATACCCTCGCCCCGAAAGTTGATCACGAGGAAGGTTCCCACTACCTACCACGCATTACGTACGTAACCTCAGGACGTAACGTACGCAATCACAACAAATTAGCGTACGTAATGCTACACAGGTAGCGTACGCTACGGCTATAAACTTAGCCAAAATTCCAAACTCGCCAAACAACAAGCAGCGAAACCAAACCGACGACCAGAAAAAATATTTCGATCCCGAAATATTCTTATACAATATATATATTGTATCGGTCCAAACAACAACACTTGTACAATTCCAAATGAATACGTACAACTCAACAGTAACACGAAAAAAAAAAAAAAATTACCCCCGGATATTACATACTCCCCCCCTTAAAAAGAGTTTCGTCCCCGAAACTCAGGGCGCACAAGTTGGGGCACGGACTATCCATCGGGATAAGGAAACAACATCTCCAGGAATACTCCTCAATACGAGCAATTCCGCCTAAGCAACTGGGCCGACCCCACGGGTCCCCACGTCTCCTCTGCCTGAACAAGGCGAAAAATCAAGTGATAAAGACACTCACCCAAAAGCGAGATTAGCCGAAACATGACTCTCCTGCTAGAGACCAGCCAGGAAGTCGCACCACAAAAGAAAAATAACAACACAGACATAGTCCTCGGGACTATATCGAACGCACGCCCAAGTCCTCACGACTTGACGTCTCGAATCACAATGAACGATTACCCAGATCATCACAAAAATCTCGGGTACAGGACCAAAGGGACAGAAAATCACATCAAATGACTCAAGTGTCAAGATTCTCAGATACAATGATAACAAGATAGATCAATAATAAATAGCTCACAACCGCAATATTAAAATACAGACCGAGTCAAACATCAATCCGAGAGACAAAGAAATTATAAATCAAGGGTACATCTCAAATGTACCCGGAATCCACATCCTCAAGATCATTGAGTTCCTCGATCTCATCGACTCGAGGAAATCACAAATCTGAACTCGCTACTCCCCCTCGGGTGTCCATACCTCTGGCTCCCGAAGCCCGATATGACCCCTTGGATGAAGTACGGACTGAAGTAATAAAATCTCTCGAGGCCCATGAGCTCTCTCGAGACCTACTGGCACTAGAACTCCTGCAGTATTCTGAAGGTGTTCCTGCCTCCCACACAAAAAATAAATAATAGCTGGCACCGTACATCGAGTACTCACATGCCCCGCTGATTCACAATTAAAACAAACAACAGTCGAACTCGTCGTCTGAGAAGAAAATGCTTTCCCAGTACGAAGCCGACTAAGAAATGACCTCTTGGACGTCGGAGCTCGATGTCCCTCTGAACGAATCGGCATCCTAGTCCTCTCACCAGAAGAAAATGAAGGATCCTTCTGAGTAAGCTCCTCGATCGAAAGCTCTGCTCCAAGAGCCTTCTCGATGAATTCGCCAAGTGAACTACAATTGTGATTGAACAACTGCATTCTCAACCGCGGGTTCAACCTCCGACAACTTGGCTTCACGAAGTGGAGCCGGATAATACCTCTCTAACATGAGAGTCTTGAACCCGATCCAAACATAATCACGATCGGTGGGTTCTCGAGCACGACTCCAAAAATGATTCGTCAGCCATCAAATTATTGGTACGAGGTTTCGGGTGTCGGCCCACTCTGCGGCCTCTACCCCCTCTGTCATGTCCTCTTTCCAGACTGAAAGAATAACGTTCGATCATGACCACATCTCAAATACGCCTCAACGGCTAGAATGCTAGGTCAACGCCAAACATGAGTATACAAACTCAACAGATAAACGATCACATCGATCACGCTAATCATAGCCGATACAGAGCCCACACGCTCCAAAGCAAATAATCATAAATCAATCGTACCCGATCGTCACATACAAGTGTCAACAAAACAGGTTTAATCAATGACATAATGAATGTATGCACATAAAAGAGAATAGAGTCCTTACACCGGTCATACGAAGCTTCGAGGTCTTGCGATACTAGTCTTCACTGACGACGACTCGATGAAAGAATGACTCATACAAATGCCCAACTATCACGACTCACAAAACCCGATCGTCTGCATTGTCATAACTCGACCCGCTACTACCGCCTTGGTAGAGCCACATAACACACAAGCTGTGGTTTCTCACAACCCAAAGGCTCGATACCATCTTCTCGTAACACCCCAAATCCCATTGGGTTATTACGGCCGTGGACCCCACCTCGGGTGATCCACCAGTGCGAACACGACTAAAATACAACAAGCCCGACCAAAATAGGAAATCACTGCACCTACTATGACGTCACATACTATTCCGATATGGAATTTCAACGACAAGGATGGGCCTACATGGCCAAAATAAAAATACAACAACGTTCACGAGCCTTGCTCGGATAATACAAAATGACAACGATCGAACAAAAATGGAGTACTCCAACCGTCTCGACCAACATGAACACCAAAATATCTCGGACTAGTATCGTTCGAATGCCTCGTCGCCCTCGTCATGCCCCCGTGTCTCAACTCCTTCCTCGCAAGTACCTAAAACATGAAAACATGTTCCGCCTACGGGTCGACCATCCAAGATAATGAATATCAAGTACATGCACAACATGATATGCATCCAAAGGCAGAATAAACAGTACAACAATGGTAGTACGAGATGCTCACAAACCAAAGTAAGAATCGAGCATTCGTGGAATATTATGCCCATGGCATACGATCAATACCTGCTCAATAGGTTAGAACATATGTGCCCAACGGCGAATCATCAATATAGAACACAACAATACATTACCCGAAGGTAAATCAATCCAACGCTGAAATAAATAAGGATCACAATGCCTGAAGGCTCAAACGGAAATACCGATACATCACAATGGCCTGAAAGCCCTCAGCCGAAGCTGCCAAAATATCACGATGGCCTGAAAGCCGAACAGCCCGAAGCTGTAAAAATATCATGATGGCCTGAAAGCCGAACAGCCCGAAGCTGTAAAAATATCACAATACAGATCTCAAAGAAACAAACCTGACTGTCGAACATACCCCTCGGCGTATGAAACAATCAGTCACAAAATATCGAACATATCCAATCAAACATGGTCTATGAACGATTAACATTATGGCTCAAGATGGACATCACAGTACGCCCGATCCGGAAATGTGTCCGTGCACATGTCCACCCCGTATACGGAATCCAGAAATATACGTGGGACAATGTACCTAATTAGCCTCACGAAGTAACGTCTCGTGTGCACGGTCCAATGTGGTGATATCCACGCATGACCATCGTGTGCCTGGCTAAAAATCCTACACAATAACCAATCGGCACGCAGATATGATTCCGGATATGCCACGATACAACATGACAACGAAACTCAAAGGATAAGACATCCAAAACAAATCATAGGACTCACCAAGTGAACGATGACGCGAATAATGAAAGATCAACACGACCGACAATGTTCGAAACAACCATCCTGGGATCAAAATCCCTAAGGACCAATGAACAACGATCACAACACAACAGTTCGGGAAAATCCTCAACCTTCAACGATCACAAAATTACCGAGTTTACAAGAATAATAGTGTGCTGCCTGGAATCGGTCAACACGACAATAATAATTCAACGGATGGGAATTATCGTTGATAATCCCAATTCAATACTTCGATTACCGTAGAATGGCCAATCGATAACAATTATACGATGGATGGGAATTATCTTTTTGACAACGGGTGGAAATTATAATTGATAATCCCAATTCAATATATCGATTACCGTTAGAGCGGACAATCGATAATAATTATACATCGGATGGGAATTATCTTTGATAATCCCAATTAAATATATCGATTACCTTCAGAACGGTTAACCGATAACAATTGTACAACGGATGTCTCGGCACCTTTAATCGGTTACCGATAACGAAGATGATAATCGAATACGTCAATGCCTTCAATCGGCCAAAACGATATCAATAGGAAAAAAACACTGATATCAATAACGACGTTTCACAAAAAAAATATCTTGATGGAACATCAATCAATAATAACAATCGATATGTCGATACCGCAAACCGGCTATCAACAACAATATCTCAAAGGAACGTCAATCAACAATAACAATCGATATGTCGATACCGCGAACCGGCTATCGACAACAATATTACCAACAAGTATCGCAATGCCTTAAATCGGTCATTTACGAACAACAATAATATTTGGCATAACTTGCCGAAGGGTATCGTATCAAACAATCCCCTGATATCAATAAAATCATAAAGAGACCAAGTCTCGGAATGATACACACATTCATACACATACATGATAACATTAATCTCATTGACCAGTACAAGTATAAAACTTGCCTCAAACCGAAGGCGAGAAAGTCCTTCCACGATCAACGTCCTACCACGAATCGATCAACACGTCCTCCGACAATCACAAGCACTCGAACAACCTTGAATGAAATACAATTCATTCGATAGCACGATATCGACCGAAAACAACATAATAGATAATTCCAACACGAACACATACTATACTCGTATTTATCCGTATACATACGTATATATATAATATATATATTACATATATATATAACATATATACAATACAACTCACAATATCTATATATATATATATAAATATATACATACTAACACTACACACACACTACTGTTACATAACACACAAAACACACACACACAATCACGCTATGCACAACTCACACACACACACATCTGTTACATATATATATAATATACATAACACACACAACACACAGACACTACTCACGCAGCACACACTAAAACTAACCGGAAGAATATAACTGAAAAACACATAAAACTAACCGGAAGAATATAACTGAAAAACACATAAAACTAACCGGAAGAGTCGATCGGTCAGGTCCGAAAAAAAAACTCCCATGCCGGAAATCGGCCGCCGGAAAAATGACCCGCCGGACCTCGTCCAACTCCGGTCCGTTTCCGTCCATGGCCGGTTTTCACCCGACTCCGTTTGTAACTCTTCGCCGGAAGAATGTCAAACCTCTGTTCCGCCGTCCATTCCGGACAAAAACCACCTCCGGTCGCCGGAAATAATGGAGTTCCGCATCCATGGCCGGAAACCATGAAGACGCCGGACGCCCGAGCTCCGCCTCGCCGGAAGAAAAAAAAATATGCCGGAATAGTTCAAATCGACCGGATTATAATGCCTCCCGATCCGGAAATTTCGATCGACCGCCGAGCTCCGGGCCGCCAGAGACGTCGGCCCTACCTCCGGTCGCCGGAAAAAATGGAGAAGCTGGCCCGTCCTCAAGCTCCATCTCGCCGGAAAAAATGGAGAAGAGAGAAGAAGAGAGGGAGGTGGCGAGAGGAGAGTGAGGGAGAGAAAGAGAGAGGGACGTGAGAGAGAGCTGGGAGAAGAAGAAAAAGAAAAAATAGTGAGAGAGGGAGAGATGATGCAGTTGACGTGAGGGAGAGAGGGATGTGGGGTGATGATGATTGATGATGATATAAGGTGAGTATATATATATATTATATATATACATAAAGTGATAGGTGAGAAAGAGGCAGGGAGGGATTCACGTGAGTGAATGTGAGGTTGAGAGAAAAATGACAAAAATAATGATGAGTGATAATATATATAAATATATATATATATATATAATATATATATATATAAATGATACCTCAAAGATACCCTCGCCCCGAAAGTTGATCACGAGGAAGGTTCCCACTACCTACCACGCATTACGTACGTAACCTCAGGACGTAACGTACGCAATCACAACAAATTAGCGTACGTAATGCTACACAGGTAGCGTACGCTACGGCTATAAACTTAGCCAAAATTTCAAACTCGCCAAACAACAACCAAACGACGAAACCAAACCGACGACCAGAAAAAATATTTCGATCCCGAAATATTCTTATACAATATATATATTGTATCGGTCCAAACAACAACACTTGTACAATTCCAAATGAATACGTACAACTCAACAGTAACACGAAAAAAAAAAAAAATTACCCCCGGATATTACAGGTACAGCCCCTTCAACACCAAAAAGGCACACCATGCAGTCTTGGCTACTTCGACTATAACTCCTTCGTCCGGACTCCGATTGACTCACCGTTTGAACCCTTGGAAAGCTAACTTGATGCTTTATAATATTGCAAAGATTCAGAATTTTTGGAGTTTCCAAGAATTTATGGTGATTTTTACAAAGCCGAACTCATACTTAGAAAAGTCGTTTAGTAATCCTGAACTCCACAAAACGACACCGAAACCCGAACCTGAATACGAACCGAAGATACGGTTACGAATTACTCACAAAGACGAATCTAAGAGCTAGTAGAACACACGATTCCGACCACCCGAAGGCTCGAAATTCGACAACGGAAGGTAATTACCCCAAACTTTGGGAAATTACGAAAATGGCCCAAATGTCCGAAAATCACCATACGACAACGAATAATCAAACCGAAGCTCACAACACGTATAACAACGTTAAATGAACTTACAAAAAACCCCAAACGATAGTTTCGAACGAGATTCGCAAGAACCGAACTCAAGCGCGGAAAAGTCGCTAAAAAGCACGGAACTCAACAAAGCAGCACCGAAACGAACTCGGATGACAAAAAGTGCAGAATTAAATATTCTCCGAATGACGAAACGGTCAAAAGCGAGTTTTCGAAACGGACCTCCGCCGAAAAATGAAAATTACCGGAAATCCGAAATTGCGGATATTACATTCTACCCTCCTTAAAAGAAGTTTCGTCCCGAAACTTAAAATAAGTAGGGAGAAGCAATATCCCAACAGGAAACCTCAACGAGATACATAAGAACGCATAACTTTCGCCCATTGGCGAAACGTTACAAGCAATGCGAAAGAATATTCAGCGTGGAAACACGCCCCACGACGACCATAACAAAGCCACCGGCAATGATTCAAAACAATAACAGTCAATTAACGACGCATCACATACCACATCATATGCACACGTTTAATCAATGAAACGTACACGACAACAAGTCGCACCCGACTAAAACGGCTATGCGACAGAAACAAATAGAGTATTACGATAGAAATCATTCCGATTCTCATCAACAAGAAAATGTCTGATGTCAAAACACAAACAATTCAAGATAACGGAAAACGAGAATACCGGATATTACATTCTATCCTATTAAAATTAAGTTTCGTCCCGAAACTTAAAATAAAACATCATGATAGAATAGAAACAAAACCAAAAAGTTCACGCAACAAATATCAATCTCTACACGAATTACGAAGACAAAGTACGATACACAACTACATCACTGGACACCACCGGGCCCTCCCGAGTAGGAACGAAAACCCGATTCCCGAACATCCCGCAACGGTCTCACAATGCACCGCTTGGTGCCCTGATGGCCGCACTTAAAACAATTAACCGTGGCGAACGACAATTACATCTCGCATGGCCTACACGATTGCAGCTAAAGCGAGTCTTCACACCGATCGTCTTACTCGCCTGCAGGGTAAGGTTCTTAGACCGGTCAACCGAACGAGGAGTTCTCCCGCATGAAATCACAAGCAACAGGCTCACGGATCTCACTCCTCGGCCTCTTGAAAAATTTCTCGAGGTCTTGTCTCTTACTCTGAACTGCATTCCGTCACAGAAACGACCATCTCAATGGCTAAAGCTCGGTCCTGATATTCCTTCAGGGTGGTACACATGAGTGGAGCCATACTCTCACGGATATGGGGTTTCATGTGCATATTGAAGTATCGGACCTTGTCCGCTTCACTTCTCACTTGATCACGAACATAAGCCAATCGCCGATTATAATCGACTATCGCACAGGATATTGACACATCACGGGCGTAGCCGAGAAAAATTCAACGATTCTGCGTTCACGAACAGGCAACGGGCAATACTATGCCTCCATGGCGGTCTTAAACTCGGCCCATGTAGGTGTACGGTCTGCAGGCACTACGGCGTGCCACCGATCTGCAGCTTCTTTGTCGAGTAGGTCTTGAGCAATGGGTACCCTCCTATCATCCGGACAAGCTACAAGATCAAATATTCTCGCCCAACTGGAAGAGCCGCTTTTCCCAACCTAACAAGTCGACGAACCCACAAAACGGGCGGCCGCATCTTCATCACATCTCGTAACCACTTACTAGTTCCGTTATCTCTATTTGGGTTCTCATCCCGACGTACGGCCCGATTCATCCGCACTAACCGATCAACCACGACGAAGGATGGTGGCGGCGCCAACGTCAACATTAACGCTAGTCGAATATCCCCGATGCAGACCGAGCCGATTGGTACTCGGCAAGGAGGAGTCGCCTCTCTCGCTCCCGATTACGACCACGACCACGACCACGACCATGACCACGGCCTCGACCTCGACCCTTAGCATACCGAGCGGACATCCAATCGAATAACAGGATAAAACAAACCTCACATAATCGACATAAGCCCAAAATCGGAAGACAATGCAATATTCACACGTTCACATTGACAAAGATGAACGACCTATACCTCATCATACACGGTTAAAACATTAAGCATACCATTGTGGTCCAACACCGGTAATATTTTAAAAAAACAAGTTTAACGAGGTATTTGTTCGAATGATAATATAAAAAAATTCGCGAGTTCGAAAGATTTTCTGGGGTGAAATTTTGAAAGTACTTTGTTTAATACCTCGGTCATTGAAGTGGGGAACGATACCTAACAACGTATCCCTCCACTTGGGCATACAACCCATTTTCCGACGAGAATAATAATATAGCAACTCACCGCACGACTTAACCTCAATACATAAACACATAACGCTCTAATTTACGGAAGCCAAAGTTGTTTTGCAAAATGTAAATTTTCCAAAATCCTTTAGTTCATAAGCAAAATGACGGTAATATTTTACAATGTCCGAAGTATTTTAAAACACATTTTTCAAATACCGTCTGATTGTGTCATTTGAAAATACACGGCCCATTTGTCAAAATTTAACAAATTTTAAAAATCCATATAAACCATGGTTTGACCGCACCACCAAAATATTTTTCAAAAATCGATTTCTACAAAATTCTCAAACTGTAAAGTCCTTCAGGAAACATTCACAAACTTACCCATAGCGGACAAAAATTACAACATTCCAAAACAACAATTTAAAACCACATACTCAAATGGCAACCAGGGTCGCCAATTCAATCAAATGCATCTCGTGGTATCAAGTTTAAACACACAGTAAAATCATTCATCGGAGTTTCTCACAAACTCTACCGTTGGTACCTTTTCGAAACCCATCGAGGTTTACAACCTTCACAACATACCACCCCACTCGGTGGTTCAAAGATAAAATAATAACGTGCCCAGTTCTATACACATACTATGTGCCACAAGTATGAAACACAACTATATTACACAATACTGTGTAAATAAAATTATACACCACAATTAACTCACTAAAATAAAATCGAGATACACAGGTATTACGCATAAAGGAGGAGACTTACATCCACAGGTCGCACGGAGGTGACAGTCGCCCACGATACTAATCTCGTCCGACAACATAACCGACACGTTGTGACCACGCACAACTCAACTTGTCACCTGACGACTCGAACGACAAGACAACACATTACTCGACAAAACACGACTTGAAACGACCTGACAGCCTAGGTTTCCGCAAACCTAAGCTCTGATACCATAATTGTAACATCCCCAAAACCGTATGGGAATATTACACGCCGTAGACCCTTTCCACAAGGATCTACCAGGCTAAACATCCATAAACAACCAAATGCTTGCCCGACCAGGGTCAAACAATAAAATGATACAGACCGATATGGTCACTTACACGTGAATACACAGATGAGGTCACACAACCCAATCGATAAAACTCAGGGTTCGAAATACAATACAGCGGAATACTGAAATCAACTCTGACAACACAACAAAAATCAAAATAACTCTCGACTCATGATTAGTATCGCAGCTCGTCATCCTCTTGTGCCAATCCTGTGACTGCTCCCCTGAATCTGCATGTACCTGGACGCAAAACAGACATCCACCCCCCGATTACTCGGGGGTTAGTAAAACTCCACTGTTTTACTAGTGCAAGTATCAAATCATACGAAATGTAACAAGCAATTAATAATCGTGATCAAATATAATAATCAAGTATCAAATATTCCCGGGAGGTTTTCACAAGAGAAGATAAGCTATGAAGCATTCGAAAATAAGATTATCATCTCGGGAATTTTTAGAATTTCAAAACCTTAAGACCTCAAGTCCTGATTCACAAAACCTTTCGAAAAACTTAAGGGCCTTAACCCAAAACTTGTTTCATAATTCAACAGTTTACAATACCGGAAACATTTCCATAAATCTCGTAGGGCTCGGCCCAACATTCTTTCTTAAAACTTTTCCTATAAAAACTTTGATTTGAAAAGTATCATGCTCATGACACCGTGATCCACTGTCACGTGTCTCCGTAGGTTCAACAACCCGCACGAACTACATCACGCACAATTAAACAAACATAATCAATTCCGACACCGTGATCCACTGTCACGTGTCTCCGTAGGTTCAACAACCCACCCGGACTATTAACCAAACATAACCAATTCCGACACCGTGATCCACTGTCACGTGTCTCCGTAGGTTCAACAACCCACACGGACTATTAACCAAACATAACCAATTCCGACACCGTGATCCATCATCACGTGTCTCCGTAGGCATAACAACCCGCACGGACTATATCAATCACAACAATCACACACACTTCCCGACACCGTAGTCCACCGCCACGTGTCACCGTAAGCCCCGCCGAGCTCACCCGGTTGACGACCGTGTCCGAAACTCATGGTCCACCGCCACGCGTTATCGTAGGCCTCGCTGGACCAAAGACGATTGGACCTCGCACCTCACTAAGTTCGATCCCCTAGTCCACAGCCACCAATCCACCTAGGTCCCCGCCAACCAACACGAGTGAACTTAGCGGTCACACACATATTCACATTCACATTACATACAACAATGAGCACAATTAATCAATCACCTTGATCACCACAAAATCGTACATTGCACGCAAATAACACAACCTCGACACTCGCAACAACTATCATCAATCAACGACATTTAACCAACATAACACACATTCGGTACACAATACATTGTACAACCAAGTGTACAACCATCCCATATGTACGTCGCATTCCTGCACAAATGGCACAACGCCTAACACGTATACTGATATAACACCATTATCACAAAGCCTTCAAATTGCGGAAAACACAACCAACTCAAACGGAACATATTTACGAAGGCAAGCGAAGTCATTATACATCTCATACGTAATTACTAGTCGCAAGATACAAGTCGTATAGTAAGATACTTGCCTTAATAACCGCTACCGAACGCTCCGAAGAACACGGTTCGACCGGGAAGCTCGAACCCCAAGGAAGGCAACGAACGGAAGGGTTCCGACTCGAGTTCTTCATAAGAATTCGCTCCTAAGTCACAACGATGTCAATTCAATCACAATTCTACGAAAACGTATGGAACTTCCCAAGTTCTACTCATCAAGCATTTTATCGGACACCTTGAGGGCATAGTCCAATTCAATCGATTATTCAAGGTAATACTCAAATTCGTTTCACAAAACTTCAGGGGTAATGAATGATTTCGAGTATACAACCATGTTCTAACAATAATCTAAACTAAAACGAATCAAATCGCCAAAACATCAAGAAACCTCAAAATTCCCAAAACCAAGAGTTTAGGTGTTCTTACCTTCGATCCGGGTGGAATATGATGTTAATCCATGAATCAAACTTCCAAAACGTGTTGTTCTATGATTCTCTTACTCAAATCCATCCATTTATGTTTGAAGAATCGCGAAGGAACGAAGGAAAAATGAGAAATGGCCGGATAACTCGGCCTGTGCCATTAAATAGCCGATTCGCACCGTGTGCCGTGGCACAGACAAGTGTGCCGCGTCCCCGTGGCCACCAAAAACGCCCAGGAATCAGCTTAGTGCCGCGGCACAGCTGAGTGTGCCGCGCACACGGCATGCCCTTCAACACCAAAAAGGCACACCGTGCGCCTTGCTATTTCGACCATAACTCCTTCGTCCAGACTCCGATTGACTCACCGTTTGAATCCTTGGAAAGCTAACTTGATGCTTTATAATATTGCAAAGATTCAGAATTTTTGGAGTTTCCAAGAATTTATGGTGATTTTTACAAAGCCGAACTCATACTTAGAAAAGTCGTTTAGTAATCCTGAACTCCACAAAACGACACCGAAACCCGAACCTGAATACGAACCGAAGATACGGTTACGAAGTACTCACAAAGACGAATCTAAGAGCTAGTAGAACACACGATTCCGACCACCCGAAGGCTCGAAATTCGACAACGGAAGGTAATTACCCCAAACTTTGGGAAATTACGAAAATGGCCCAAATGTCCGAAAATCACCATACGACAACGAATAATCAAACCGAAGCTCACAACACGTATAACAACGTTAAATGAACTTACAAAAAACCCCAAACGATAGTTTCGAACGAGATTCGCAAGAACCGAACTCAAGCGCGGAAAAGTCGCTAAAAAGCACGGAACTCAACAAAGCAAAGACCAAACGAACTCGGATGACAAAAAGTGCAGAATTAAATATTCTCCGAATGACGAAACGGTCAAAAGCGAGTTTTTGAAACGGACCTCCGCCGAAAAATGAAAATTACCGGAAATCCGAAATTGCGGATATTACAATTATCCTCCAAGGATACGACTAGAACAAGATTATAGGAGCTTGAATATAAAGATTATTACACCCTAAGTGTTTAATCTATTTTCTCTCTATTTTTCTCTCAATTTTTCTCTAAGAGAATTGAAGAAAAGAATGAAGAAGATGAAGATCAAGTTGAAGACCATGGAAATGTACTCTAAATTCTATTTCTCTCTTGAACTCACGTATGACTTGCCAAATGAATCAAGTCCACTTCATGGTAAGTATTCCTTCCATTCTTTATACACTTCCAACCACCAACAAACAACTCACCTCACATGAGAGGTCCCTACAAGCCATGTTCTTCCATTTAAAATGGAAACAAAAGACAAAGGGAAGATTGGTGGAAATGGGGGGGGGGGGGGGGCAAGATGAAAAATCGGATGAGTTCGATTCGTTTCGGACTCCCATGAATGCAAACATATAAGCTCCGATTCCGTTCCGATGTATTTATATCGATTAATCGATCCAATTAATTAATCATATCAAATACATAATAACATAATTAATTTCTACAAGAAATATATCCATGAATTAAATTAATCACCCAGTAATTTATTTAATTCATTAGGTCGTAAATTAATTTATCCAATAAATCAGTTTAAACATCAAATGTCCAAAATTTAGACATCCAATATCTAATATTCATAATGAGAGAATAAGCTTGATTCATTCCGTCGTCAATCCTATTGCGCGACTCCGTAGGTCCGTGTCAGTCAGCAATTGGAGGAATCAAAGAGTAGTAGCACCAACTAGCCAGCCTGGCGGCCTACACTGTACCCCAACTGAGAATGAATGATTGGGATCATTCAAGAACCATTCTATCGTGAATACCAGTATACGTATAAACCCTTCTTTCAAATGTCCCGATCAAGCTATAGGGTCACGGTCAGTAAAACCCTATCTGTACTTGACGCTATGCATGCATTAATGCAAATTGAGATCATCGAGCTCTCGTGTATCTAATACAACTAGCTCCAATGCTTTGGTCAAAGACTTATGATCTCATCTGCCAATAACTGCATAAGACATATAACCCATTCACTAACAGGAGAAAGAATTCTATCTCGGTATTCAGTAGGACCTGCTACTTGCCCATCAAGATGCACGTCGAGGTTGACCCCCGCCTTCCAGTTTACAGGGTCGAACTACTCTATTGAAATTCTTGACGTCACAAGCACATCCCTACTAAATCCTCAAGTTGAAGGTTAAACGAATACCTATCACAACCTTTCGATTCCGTCATTGACTGTCCCGAAATGAAATCCGTGTGACGAATCGAGGGTGATTTAGTTCGAGTATATTAATCCAATTATCATACCTATAACATGTGCTCTCACTAACCATTAGTGTTCGATAGGCACTTTCCATATCAAAGAACACGTTATACAAGTCTTCACATAAACTTAACACCTAGTCAAGTTTCATCGACTTGCGAACGATTAAGTGTTTGAGCTATAAACCTTTCCAGTGCCGATCCCCTTATCCAATAAGGAGTGGAATGTTTTGCTCTCAAATACACGGACTAGTTTATATATATATATTTACGAGTCAGGAACGCCAGTAACTACCAGTAAATAAAGAAACAACCATTGCCTTATATACATGATTTACATAATAACAAGTACAATGCCCTTACTCAACATCCTCTGAGTGGCATTCGAGGGCATACTCCTAACAATCTCCCACTTGCACTCAATGCCACACACTATATTATCTAATACCCATGTTCTCCAGATGACGCTCCAAGTTAATCTCAGAAAGTGGCTTGGTCAGTGGATCAGCGACGTTTGTCGACTGACTCTACTCAATGCAGCTCAATGTATCCTGTTGCGAACAAATTCTCTTACGAGATGATACTTTCTCTCAATATGTTTTGTACCATTATGAAACCTCGGCTCCTAGGCCTGTGCTACCGCTCTATTGTTATCATATAAAATGATGACTGGCAACGCAGCATATGGTGTCACGTGAAGTTTACCTGTAACTTCTAAATCCTTCATTTGGAGGCCTCCAAGGCCGCTTTATACTCAGCCTAACAGGTGGAACCAGCAGTCGCGCTATACTTGGCACTATGCCAAGATACTGCTCCTCCATTAAGAGTAAAATGTAGCCAGAAGTAGACGTAGAGTCGTCTTTATGACCTAGGAAGTCTGAATCAGTGAAGCCCATCATTCAGTTCTCCACCACCATATTTAAGAACCAGGTCTATAGTCCTTCTAAAGTACTTGAGAATGTTCTTTTACGGTAGTCTAATGTTCCCTAACTGGGTTAGCCCGAAACCTACTTACCACGCTCCAAGCATGCGCAATGTCAGGTTTCGTACACAATAAAGTATATATAAGGCTACCCAAATTTCGAAGCATATGGTATATTACTCATTTCCTTTCATTGTTCCTCACTTTGAGGACACATCTTCAAGGAGAGTTTTATTCCATGTCGCATCGGTAAGAACCCTCTTTTAGAATCTTCCATCTTAAATTGCTTTAAGATCTTATCTATATAGAGGGCTTGGGAAAAACTTATCATTCTCTTCGATCTATCCCAGTATAGTCGAATCCCAAGAATATAGGTTTCTTCTCCCAAGTCTTTCATGGAGAAATTACTCGAAAGCCAAGCTTTCATAGAACTAAGCATTCCCACATCATTTCCTATTAGTACAATGTCATCTACATATAGTACTAAGAATGTGATCTTGCTCCCACTAACCCTCTTGTATACACAAGGTTCCTCTTCATATTGCACGAAGTCAAAACTCTTTGACTGCCTCGTCAAAATGAAGGTCCCAACTACATGAAGACTGCTACAGTCCATTTCAGGGAGTCTACATCCACCATTGCTAGGTCATAGGTCGCGGGTCGGTCTCTTATTTATCACCTGGAACCTCGTGGAAAACCCAGTTCCTCCAAGTGCATAAAACTATACCTTTCAGGTAATTGAGACACCCTACTAGACCTACGAGGTGGTTGTACTTGTGTTTCAGAAGGTTCGGTTCCAATTTCTTGCACAGGTGTCTACTGAGGAGTTTCATTGTATTCTTCCAAAGAAATATTTCTACCTGCTCTGCCTTCCTGAATGAAGTCATCTTCCAGGAAGTGTGTATGCAGAGCAACAATGATCTTTCAATCTTCGGGCATGTAGAACAGATAACCCATCGTCCCAGATGGGAATCCAATGAAACGTCCCTTCACGAAACTCGCTTCCGACTTTTCTACCTTAGTCTTCTTGACATAGGCGGGATATCCCCAAATCCTAATGTGATTAAGATTTGGTTTCCTGCCCTCTCACATCTCATGTGGAGTTTTAGGAACGGATTTGGAAGGACATCTGTTCAAGATGTAAGCGGCAGTTAGGAGTGCATACCCCCACAGGTAAATTGGTAAGTCAGTATAGCCCAGCATGGAACAGACCGTGTTCAACAAGGTCCGGTTCCTTCTATCTGACAAACCATTTAACTGAGGAGTACCTGGACGTGTTAGTTGTGATACTATTCCATGTTCCTTTAGGAAATCATCAAACTTCATACTCATATACTCGCCACCTCGGTCCGACCGAAGTGGTTTGATATGATTTCCAGTTTGTTTCCCGACTAGGGCCTTAAATTCCTGGAATTTCTCAAAGGCCTCGGATTTATGTTTCATTAAGTATACATAACCATACCTAGTATGATCATCTGTAAACGTAATGAAATACTGATATCGTTCATGTGCTGCTTCCAAAGTGCCACATACGTCGGTATAGATTAATCCTAGTTTATCAGCGGCTCTTTCAAAAGTCCCTATGAAGGGGGACTTAGTCATTTTGCCTTTGAGGCAAGATTCACAAGTAGCAAAGGGATCCGATCCCAATTGACCCATTAGTCCATCTTTTTCTATTTTGTAAACCTTGGTCTGACCAACATGACTGTTGGCCACTAAGTATATAGGATACAGCTTGGAAAGTGTTTTAAACAACAAGCTGTACGGTTTTCAAATCTGAGTGCGTAGCGGAAGTCTTGTTAAAGTGAGTTGCTGTAAATACAGCAACTAGATATGAAGTGTATACTTAAATATAATCACAAATATTAAAATAGTAAATGCAGAAGATAAATCACACAGTAATTAAAGTGGTTCGAGGTAAACCCCTCTACATCCACTGGTCCTCCACAGAGGAGTGAAAATGTTTATTATAAATACTATGTACACAACTACGTATTTATAATCAAACCTAATCAATATATCATTCACACAGATTGATATAATGATCTTAGCCTTCAACAGTTCACACAGATTGGTTTAAGCTTTCACTTGACTGGCTTCTTCACACACAGTTCCGAAGCTTCGTATCTTCAATGCAAGTCCATCACAGACAGTTCAGGAATAGCAAGGATTCTCAGTCCACATAGGGCTGATGGGTTTTGTTCAAGGGTAGAACAATGTTTGAACAACAGCTTTTACTTTCTGAGCTTTTAGCTGATGATGCGTTGTTCATAGTTTGAGCACTTGTATATCTCTTCTTTCAAAATAGCAGTATGCTTTGTGAGATATGTTTGCTCAGATGTATATGATGATTACTTCATTTGATTTGATCTCGTTAGTGTATTCGTACGTTATCAGTTTTTCAGTACTTGATCTTCAAACTCTGGGGATATAAGCCTTCTGAGATATATCCATTGAGATAGATCCGTTGAGCAAAAGTCCGTTCCAACAGGATGATGTGTTTGAATAAAACAGGAGCCGGATTTTGCGCTAGATTGAAGATCTCTGATGGCTTAATATTTAAATACTTTATCCTTAAGTATTTAAATATATCTTCTTAAACGGGACTTTGACTTTAGCGAATAACAAAGATTCCTTCTTGTCCTGTTTGGATACTGTATGGAATGATAGTTGTATTGTCGATTCGAGACAGCTTCCATACTTAGTCTTATGAGGCTTCTTTACTGTATGATTGATTCACTGTATGCTGGGACTACGAGAAGTCTTCGATATAGGTTGACACCTTTGATCAGCTTTTCGATACAGCTGTTTTCAATATGATGGATTGGCACATTGTCAAAACATTATGTCAAAACTTTCGATACAGGGATTGTTATCCCAACAATTTCGATACAGGGATTGTATCCCAACAATAACCAAGTCTAAGATTCCATTTAAAAACTTGATTAGTTTCATCCCTACCACGCTTCCTAGTCATAGTATTCACAATGACTTTGTTACTGAGGTTTTGATGATACAATCCATTTAACAATGTAGCAGTGCCCACTAGTTTATTTCTAAAATAAATTTTACAGGAACCATCACCTATGAAAAATGAAAAGCCTTTCCGGTCCATTGCCGGAATGGATATAATGTTTTTATGCCCCTTGGGTAGAACAAGTACATCTTCTAAAGTCATAACAAAACCGGATTCTAAACCTAAAAGAAGTGATCCTATGTCGGTTGCTTCGACACTATGCCCGCTTCCGACAGTAATCATCACTTCCCCAGCTCTAAGCTTCCTACTTTGTTTCAAATCCTGATTCACGGTACACTAATGAGAACTAGCACCAGAATCCATTATCCAAGAAGTAGAAAATACAGTAGCAGAACAATTTGTTTCCAAAACTAAAAATTTTGTACCTAAAGCGCCATGAAGAATCGGACAGTCTCTTGCCCAGTGGCCCAGCTCATCGCATTTGAGACAAGCATCCTTCTTCTTTCTTTTCGGAACCATCGGAGCTTTGCCCTTACCCTTAAGGTCCTTGACTTGTGGTCCCGTCCACTTCTTGGACTTTGTCTTCTTATTCTTAGACCTCCGAGATCCAGAAGAAATCACAACGGTGGACTCCTTCATCCGCAGAGTCTTCATCTGAGACTGAGCGGTCATCAGTTTGTTCATTAGCTCTGCTAAGTTACATGCAATCTCATTGCAGTTGAAGTTCATAACAAACTGTGAGAAGGAATCAGGGAGAGACTGTAGGATAAGCTCGGTTTGAAGAGAAGTATCCATCTTAAAATCAAGAGCCTCTAATCTCTCGATCATAGATATCATTTTGAGGACGTGGTCCCCAACATTCTGACCTTCCTTCATCCTTGTACCGAACAGTTGCTTGGATATCTCATATCTAGCAGTTCGACTGTGCTCACCATAAAGCTCGGTTAAGTGAGATAGAATCAGTCTAGCAGAAGTTATTTTCTCATGAGCTGTAATACCACCGGTATTTCTTGCTTAATTACCTTGTACTGTGTGATTTCTTGTAATGTGATGTTGTTTTTATTTATTTATTTCATTAAATGCTATACAATTGTGCGATGTGTATGAAACGGAGGTGACACGCCTTGATGCCATTGGATAATCGTCGGTGCGAATATGACGCTGGCCAACGTCTTGTTCCCCAAAAATTGTTGACGAGTGGAAAGGATGGTCACCCTGAGATGGTTAAAATGTGATACGTGGCTAAGGGATTGAATGTCTAACGCACGTTATAGTATATGCATAATGTACGCTAAAATTGAAGTATTACGTACGTTAACGTAACTAGCTTACGTATGTAACGGTTGAGTTGGTCTCCCGACCAGAATCTTCCTTTTGACACGGATTGAGCTACTTTCGGCGAGCTAGAAGATAAACGAGTCAACTCCTCATAACGTACGCTATCCGCCAAGCTTAGCGTACGCTACAGTCTGGAGCCTTACGTACGTAAGAACGACTTACGTACGTAAAAGATGGGCACATTTCAGTCAGTGACCTCTGGACCGGCTTTACGCACGTTAGCATCAGAACATTACGTACGTAATGACCTTTACGTACGTAAGGTCTAAAGCATTAACGTACATTAGCGAGACCAAGTGTTATAAAATAACACTTCCCCTTTTCATTTGCTCGACCTCAACCCTACAAGAAAACACTCTTGGAGCATTTCCCAGCTTTATACTCGATTCTTGGCCTCTCTTGGAGAAGGTGATTTCTTGAGCTCCGGTGAAGATTATCCAAGTCATTCAAGCCACTCTTCGTTCCTCTTCGTAGTTCTTGTTGATTCGTCATCTCTCTTCATTGTTCTTCATCTACTATGGTAATCCTATCAATCCTAAGAGTAAGCTCTTCAATGTTGTTGATTATTACTTGTTGGATTATGGGTACTTGGGTAGATTTTGCTAAATCTCGTAGACAATCTAAACGGACGAACTGTAGTAATCGGGATTGTCAGTGTTCGTATATTTTGTTTTCATACTACCCATTGTAACAATCACATGCAAGAACTCCCATCTAAATTTACATCGAGTTTATATAAACTCGACAAATCAATTGTAGGAGAATTTCGTATGAATCCATCACCATTTGATAAACTAGTCGTAACCCACTCTTGCCACATGATTATCAACGTTAAATTAACTAGGGGAATTAATTCGATAGTATTAATGTCATTGAGAATCAAACGCCGAAATCATTGTGTAAAATGGTAATCCACCGATTGAAGTACTCGGAATAGAGAATTGAATTAGAAGTTATGGGATTCGATTATTCTATAGTTGTTTGTTGCTAACCGAATGATGATTGGGATAATCTTGTTGAACAAATCGATGTAGCTAACGTTAACCATAGAATTGAACGACATAGTGGTACGTATTGCTTGTGAACTTAGAAGCACGATACTAGTGTTGGCAATTAAGACTACGTTAGGAACCCAGTTAGGGAAGGCAAGGGAAGGGAAACTAGTTCTATTCATCATGATCCGTACGAGGTGTTAATCGGATATTACGTGACTAGGTTAAGCTCGATCGGGCGTGGAGATCCTAGTTATCATAAGGCACCTACCGTCGGATCAAAGGCAAGTGAAATCTTGCTCGAGAAATGTTAATATTATTGAAATGTTCGTATTCATGAATGTGCCATTGTTGATGAAATGACGACGATTGTCTTTCTCTAAGAATGTGTTATAAATGGGCCGATGTGTTGGGGATAAAACCTGTATGGTACCCGTATGGAAATGTGTTAGGGGATAAGACCCAAATTAGGCACCTAAGTTCCTGGGTATTCCCGTGTGGATAATTTCATGACCCTTGGTTGCGATCTTGGGGTTTATGTGATGGAAAGAGAAAGACAACGTCGGTCATGTGGTGAATATTTTCCGTTGGTTATGTGGCACTGTGATTGGTAAAATTGTGTATATCATTGCTAATAATTGTTATTGGTATGCATTCTCTGACCCAGGTTATCTGGCATGAATTGTCATGCCAGGTAAATTTGTTGATCATGTGCAGGACATTCCTGAGGGGTCCGGTCAGACTTGAACGGTGTTGGAATAAACTCTTGCAGCTGCTTAAATTAAATTTGATCTTTAAAACCTCCGTTATATAATAATCGAACTTTGAATTATGTTTCCTCTTAAAACCTTTCGGCTCATGATATGTAACCATGGACGTATCATTTTATTGCAATTTCTTTAAAATGTCTATTTCCTAAACTAGCCTTGTGGGCCCCACACGGGATTCACGGCACTGTAATACCTTGGGAGATTTTGGGGGTGTTACAGAAAATGATATCGGAGCTTGTGTGTTTTTTGTCTGGAAACTACATTAATTGTAAACTGTGTGTGGAACTGGCTTTAGATTAATACTGTCAGTAATGGCACGCTGAAGAGCTAGGAGGGTGGTGAATGATGCTCAGGGTTCCGCCGCAAACCACGATGGGGACAAGAACACTGCCGAGACCTATCCTGCTGGGGACCAGCCGCCACCAATTAATCAAAACGATCAGGAGGTGGAACGCCAGAATAACAACCCGGGAGGCATGGACCCGACTTTTGTTCAGGCCCTTGCCCCATCTATCGCCATGGGAATTGCCCAGGTCAACCAGGTGGAACGGGTACCAGTCATCATTGTGGAGGAAAACGCAGGAAGAGACCGATGGTTGGGAGAGATGCTGAAGTCCAGGCCTCCATTGTTTTACGGGGTAAGGGAGAAACACCTGGACGACTGGATTTCTGAAATGGAGACTGCTTTCGAAGTGATCGGATGCCCAGAGAACCGGAAGGTGCCGCTCGGTGTTAATCAACTCCGTGACACTGCTTCTCGCTGGTGGAGGACTTACAGGCCAGAGGACCGAGTAGTCGGGTGGACCAAATTTGCCCGACTACTGCGGAGCGAGTATTGTCCTAGATCAGCTCGAACCGCTCGCGCGCGAGACTTTTTCAGTGCCGGACCACAGAATATGCCAGTACCAGAGATCATTCGGGCCTACCGAACCGAGCTAATTTACATCTCGCAGATGGTTCCATCATAAGATCAACGAATATTCCACCTTGCACAGAGGTTGCCGGAGGATGTACAACGCTATGCCGCCGGATTCCACTGCACGACTCTGAGGGCATACGAAGACGTGGTCACAACATATGCCGGTACTGTTGTTAATACTGACACCAGACATATCGAAGAAGCAAAAGACATTGGCTCAGTCAGGGAGCAGCAACAAAAAGAACTCTGGGCCCGCATCTTCTTTTAAGTCAGCAGTTTCGTACCAACAGAATGGTGCATCTGATCGGCTTTACCATAGGGACTGCTTCAATTGTGGCGTGTCCGGACATACTAAGGATCGGTGCCAGAAGTCGGCCACCAAATGTTTCACTTACGGAAAGAGTGGACACATGTCTCGTTACTGCTGGCGGGCCAATCCCACTCAGAACTCAGCTTCCCAACCGAGTCAACAAGGCTTTGTGCAATCCTCCAGGACACCTGCTGTTTCCAACTACCGAGCTCCATCCCATCAGACTCAACCACCGCCACACGGTGCCGGATGAGGCTGTGGGCGCGGCGGTGGTACTTCATACTTTTCGGAGTCAGTGCCGTCCCGTGTATTTGAGCTGAGGGCTACGGATGGTTAGTCCGCACCAGCTATCTCAGGTACTCTTCTTGTTAACTCTCAGCCAGTGCATGTACTATTTGATACCGGAGCCACACATTCGTTTATATCTGTGGAATGTGTTGAACGTTTAAATCTTGCTTGTGTGCCTTGTGAATCCTTTACTGTTAAACTACCCGAGGGTAGTAGAATAGGCGGCGATCTAAAGTTTCGAGACTGTCAGATCTGCATCAATGATCATAGTTGGACCGCTAATCTTATGGTCTTCCCGCTTCAGAATGAAGATATCATATTAGCTATGGACTGGATGCCATTGCACAGGACGATCTTGGATACCTACCACGTGACTATTTCCATCACGGCTCATAACGGTACCACACATGTTATCAGAGGACGAGAACATTTCAGTACAAAAGGGTCTCTCAGCCATCTCGTATCGGAAGTCTCCTGCAACTCTCGAAGGAAGTACTATTGGTGTTATGTTCTTCAGGAGGATATTCCACAACTTACGATCACAAACATTCCAGTGGTGAATGAATTTCCAGACGTCTTTCCCGATGAACTACCAGGGATGCCACCACACGAGAAGTTGACCTCTCCATTGAACTTGAGCCGGGGATGAGACCTATTTCCAAAGCTCCTTACAGGATGGCACCGGCCGAGATGAAAGAATTAAAGATACAACTCGAAGATCTGCTGGAGAAAGGATTGATCTGCCCGAGCACCTCACCGTGGGGCGCGCCGGTACTTTTTGTTAAGAAAAAAGACAACTCTCTACGCTTGTTCATTGACTATAGGGAACTAAATAAGGTTACTATCAAGAATCGTTATCCACTTCTAAGAATTGATGACCTCTTAGATCAATTACTAGGGGCAGTTGTGTTTTAAAGATCGATCTATGGTCCGGATATCACTAATTGAGAATTCGGGAGGAGGATATATCCAAGACTGCATTTCGATCGAGGTATGGATATTACGAGTATATCGTGGTATCATTCGGGTTGACTAATGCCCCAGTCGTTTTCATGGAACTGATGAACAGAGTTTCGATTGATATCCTCGATAAGTGCGTGGTGGTTTTTATTGATGACATCCGATCTATTTTCGAAGCCAACAGGAACACGAGGAACATTTGAGGCAAGTGCTAAGCGTGTTGAGGCAACACCAACTTTATGCGAAACTTTCCAAGTGCGAATTCTGGATGCCGGGGGTAATTTTTCTCGGACATGTTGTCTCGGCAGAAGGCATCAAGGTCGATCCACAAAAGATCGAGACAATAATGAGTTGGGAACCGCCGAAGAATGTCAAGGAGGTAAGGAGTTTCATAGGATTGGCGGGTTACTATCGAAGATTCGTCGAGGCTTTTTCATGTATCGCTCGACCATTAACGAACCTACTGTTGTGTCACGATTTATTCATCCCGACAGGCGATCGACTATAAGGCCGAGCGACCAAGTCAACTCCAGTCAAACTATGGCTAGCTCGCCAAGTCGAAGATATCAGACCACCATCCGGTACCTAGCGATCGACTCCCAAGGCGATCGCCCTTTGGCAGCTGGCGATCTACTCTAGTGACCGGCTAAGGGCAATCGACCTACGCCCCGAGCAGAGACGATCGCCCGTCAAAGTCATCAAGGACTGGATCTCGGAAAAGCACCCACGTGCAGATCCACCAAAGGCGCTGACAAGATCTTCGCCAGCAGATAAGATCTTTTGCTGACAGACAAGACCTTTGACCATAGCCTGTCACCTACCAGCATGCGCGCCGAAAGTTGTCAGTGGGACCACCCGTGACAGCAACTCAGGACGCGTGTAAGCTCCCCATTGGACCGCACAGTTGACTGCCAGCAACTCCTGCAGACTTTGAGGGGACAGGCCCATGTGCTAAAAGACGATCGCCCGATTATTATAATACAGAAAAGGCGATCGCCCGGCGGATCCAAGCTCTATAAATAGAGAACCTCCTCCTACAGGAAAAAGGTTCCGAATTCGCTCAACCTAAGGTTCCCAATTCACTCATCCTACGGTTCCGAATTCGCTCAACCTAAGGTTCCCAATTCACTCATCCTACGGTTCTGAATTCATTCTGACTTACGCTCAGAACTCATTCTCTCACATTCCGATACATTCACGGAAATACTGAAGAACATACATATCATCAAGCTCCCGGCTATCTCACCGGAATCCATCTCAGGACTTCTCTCTCTAAACCTCTCGTCCAGAAGACGATCGGCAGAAGCAGCAAGTCTCCACTAGACAGATTCCAAGGGATTCATAAGCCCAGGAGCCCAAGCATCCAGCTAAATACTCGCCGTGAGAGACGGTCGATCTCTCACCGCCACGACTGTTCATCTCCTTTGTTACAAGAACTCACAGAGCATCAAATCTGGTTCTTCCGGCAATCTACACGCTCACTAGCTAAGATAACAAGAATCTTTACACTCATTGTAATTGTATTCTTACATTAGTACTTGTATCCCCGAATATTGGTATTAATAATATCTCGCGAGAGCATTCAAGCCCGGGACTAACAACCCCGGCAAATCTTGTGTTATTTATCTTTTTCACGGAAGTGCTCTTGCATTTGTTTGCTATCCCATCCATTCCAGCAATATCTATCTCCGGATAATATTTTGGGTAGCAACAATTGGCGCTAGAAGGAGGGTGCATCTAACCCTCACATTTTTATTCCTACCGTCCCGAAGAACACTCACTGTTCTCGGGGCATATACTTGAAGTGACACTCACTGCACTTCAAAGAAAACCTTCAGAATCATGACATCCGCCGGTATATCGAAGAAAGCCGCTCTCCGAACCGCCGGACACCATATCCCGGCTCAATCCGAACCCCAGCCAACGACAGGGGGAAGCCGCAGCAACGCGAGACTCTCGATCCCGCATCCGAGAGATGGCCCCAACCTCTCACTCGATCAGTTCCAAACCGAGGAACAGATCGAGGAGGCTATGGCCATCCTGGAGGAGCGACGGAGAGCATGCGCGTCGCCCGCGATAACTCCCTCGATCATCCGCCGCATGGGAAAACGGAAATTCAACGGGCTACTGAACGAGCGATCGTCAAAAAGCCCCAATTCGCGAGGAAAGGCTCTCGCACGACCGGACGGATCCATATTCGATCGCTTGGGGCGCGACCCATCCTGGCGACCGGGGCACTCTGTTTCCAACCTCGAAAAGACGGAACCCGAATCCGTCACCAGAAGTTTGGCCTACCCACCTCACAGCCGAACACAGGTCAGCCATCTGACTCCCGCCCCGATCGCCAGGGGATCAGTACTCAACCGCCTCGGCTCCCGCTCCGAGCGCCGAGCCGCTAGCAGTCAGGCCACGGCGATGGCCGCCATACAACGCCAACTCGACGAGATGAGAGCACTCTTGGACACTGGGGCAAGCACCAGCAAGAAGATCGCCGGGCCGACCGAGCCACTCGCGGTCCACATCGAGCTTGCCCCCATACAACCAACGATCGCTCCCCCCAAAACACCTCTGTATGAGGGGAGATCGGACCCCGAAACCCACCTGAGTAAATTCCGAATTTACATGACTGGGTGTGGGGCATCTGATGCTACCAAGTGCCGGATCTTCCCGTTGACATTGGGCGAGCTGGCCCATAGGTGGTACGTCTCACTACCACCACGATCAATCACGTCATTCTTCGCCAGCAAGGTCGCCAGACCAGAAGGCCCCCACCACATGATAAAAATCAAGCAGGGGAAGGACGAAACCGACGCAGATTACATCGACCGGGTAGACGAAATCATCCTCACCGGCGAACCCGTCAGTGACGAGCTCGCTCTCTATTCGGTCATGGGGCGATTCCACGGTCATTCTCCCATGTTTAGACATCTCTCCAAGGATATTCCCCCAACTTACGCGATCTTCCGCGCTAAAGCTGCCAACTTTCTGGCCAGGCAAAGGCTACTCACCCTCCGCTTAGGCGAGGAAACGCCACCTCTTGTCCAGAAGATAGCGATTGCCAAAGCAAAGAAGGCGATCGCCAAGATACCCGGAGATCTCAAGGCTTTCGAGGACATGGAAGCCTATCTCCTCCATACGTTCAACAGAACTCCGGCACATATTTTCTATGCCATCAAGGGGCACGAAGAGCTCAAAAAGCCAAAGGCGATAAGGGACCACGGTCACCTGGACAACAATCAACATTGTGCCTACCACAAGAGTCCCGGCCACAGCACCAACAAATGCCGCGATCTCCTCAAACAGCTCTGGAGATTGTTCGAGGAGGGCAAGTTGGACAACTTATTGGTTTAGCCGAAGCCCCTAACAATCTCTATATACGATCGTCCGAGTCGAACACAAAACAGGCTGGGAAGCTCATACGAGCCGACCCCTGGATCAACCTAGGCGACCGTCTCTACATGCTCCAATCAAGATAAGGAGACCTCGGAAGTCTCCTCGATCTCCCTCCTCATTTAAGAAATTGGAGGACTCGATCGCCATCTACAGTTCACCATCTAACATGATGGACTAAGGCACGAGATCGCCTCCCCCGCACAACGTACACCGTCGAAGGTCGGCACCTGCATGACGATCCAAGGTGGAAGAGTGCAGCCATGGTCCTGGTGGTCGATGGAACCGACTACTTAGGCCATGAAAGGTCCCTTTAGGCCAAGATCGCCCGCCCTTCGTTTAAATACGAGGCCGGCGTAGTCTGAGGGCCCTCCAAAATAAATCAGTGGACACGATCGCTCGCCCTCAAAGGTTCATCATCTAACATGGTGAACCCGGACAATGCGACGTGCCACAACCCCCGTCTCAACGTACACCGTCGAGGTCGGCCATCTCCATGGCTGGCCGAGGTGGAAGCAGAGCTAACAAGCGTGGAGTTGATTCATCCGACGCCGCCCGCAAGGACTCCTCTAGACCGAGACCGCACGCCCTTCGTTTAAATACGAGGCGAGGCGCAGCCTAACAGAGGACCCTCATAATAAAGTGAGTCACGAGACACTCAATGTCTTCGCGCATCAAGACATGATCAAGGAGTCGGTCCATCGAACTCCGCGATCGTGCACGGTTCCTCAAAATGGACGACCTTCCCCAAGGATTCGACAAAGTTGAAGACCGCTCACTCAATGAATTATTTTCATCCCCTTACTTCCACTAAGTGAATAAAAACAAGGGGCAATAAGAGTGCGGACTACCTACACGACGATCGTCGCTATTCAACCGCATACGGAGATCGTCATTTTTTCAGATGTAGTGCAGCGATCGAATTTGTTGTAAAAAGTTGTCTTTATGAGTTTATCAATTCATTTGGAACTACCCTCGCAACGATCTCTCCTCACACATTTGTATAAAGTCAAACAAAGACTCAAAAATAACCATTCATTCAAGTAATCGAAGATAATCAAACATTCAGTTCATTGCTTGAGAAGATCAAAGTACATGGTCGCCCGAAGGCCTATGTTCTACAAAAGAAAGCTACAAAACTACAAGTAAGCAAGCTAAAACGTCAAAAATGAAGCGCCTCAGGCCCCCGCCTGGCCTTCGCCATCAGCATTCGGCGCGGTCCCCTCATCTTCCGGAGCGTCGGGATGAGCAAGATTGGCCGGAGACGGATACCAGCTCAAATCCACGCCGATGTCCGCAAGGTCCAAGATCGGCAAGGAGAAAGCTGAATGGAGAGGATGCTCCAACGCATACGCCTTGAAGTTATCGGCAAGAGGCCCGACCTCCAAACCTTCTTTCTTAGCCGCTCGGATCGAGTCGGCGAACGCCAAATAATAGGCGAACTCGCTGACATACTCCAAGTTTTGGAAAGGGATCGGCCTTGGTCGCCTCAACCTCTCTTTTCAGCTCCGCCATCGCCAGTTGCGACCCCTGGAGCTCGGCCTCCCTCGCAGCAATCTTTTCCCTCGCCTCCGTCAGCTCACTGGTCATCCGAGCGATCGTCACCTTCTGGCGATCGGCCTCCTCTTCAGCAACATTCCGCGCCTGGACGGCATTCTGCATCTGGTCCCGAAATCGGTCAACCGCCATACGATATTTCTCAGTCTCCTTCTTCTCCAGCTCAAGCTCATGGCTCGCCCGCTTGGCCGCCTCCAGAGAATCCTTCTCCATCGCCGCGATCTTGTCAGCAAACTCGGCGTTCTCTTTCCGAGCCGCCTCGAGATCCTCCTGCAGGCGAATAGTAGAGGGCCGCCCCTCAAACTCCTGAGCAGCCTGGACGGCCATGGTCGCCGTCTGAAGAGAAAGGGCGAGAACAGCGTGCATCGAACTCGCCGATCGCTGTCGAGCGATCGCATCCAGATCAGTCGTCCATGCCTTCGGCAGAGCAGAAGCAGCCTTGCTAACATATGGAGGAATGTCGCAGGAATGGCGAGAAGATCGGCTCGCTAGGAAATCTACGACCATCGGCGGGCAACACGGATCTGCGCGACGGATCCTGCATCAAAACAACAAAGTTAATACAACTCCTACGCAGATGCAATTTTCAACACAAAAATGCTATCTACCTCTCAGCCTTCTCGGGATCCCGACCGAAAAACGGTTTCCCTCGAGGGGTCTCAGCATCCGCGATTGCCATCTCCCGCATAAAAGCCGCAGAGGGCGGCTCGCTCTCCGGAGCAACGATGGTGATTGGAGGCGCGGCGATCGGCACTTCATCGCCCGGGGCAGGAACCGAAGTTTCCTCCGGCCTCGGCCTCTTGCGATTCACTCGAAGCCCCTCCTCCGGAATTTCCTCCTCAACCACGACCGGCTCCACGCGAGGCTCCGGCTCCACACGAGGCTCCGCCTCCGGAACTATAGGCAACGCGACGGGTGGGACCCGAGTCGACCTCTTATGGCGAAGACGGCCTAGGACTCCTGGGTTCGACATGGCGATCTCCGTCGGAGGCTCCAAAAAGCGAGGGAAGCGAACCTCTGCAGTTAAGACAATCGATCAACAATCAGATACTGATCTAAAATAAGGCGATCGCCTAGAAAATGAAGGTCGCAGAAACTCATACCTGGCACCGCGAGATGTCTCGGAAAACGGAATAGTCGAGCCGACAACCAACGACTCTCCTTATTGATCCGATTGGCGTCAAGGTCGTCGTCCGACAAGCTCCTTATCCGCTCCCAGACAACGAGAAAGTCAAAAGGCAGCTCCTCGATCGCGGAATGTGAAAACTCGCAAAACCGAAATCAAATTAGATCACCCAAAACGCATCCAAACGAAGGGAGAGTCTAAACCCCACAGGATTCCTCTCCCGAAATTCAGTGGGGATCTCCGGCTCGCCCGTAGGGTTATCGCTCGCCGAAGCTCTCCACTTGCCGCGACCTGTAACCATTTCGCCCGATCGCCCGCATCTTATTCGGGACTCCATGAATCACCCGAGATCGGCCTTGAATATGGTAACCGACCAACCCTTTATGAGCCGTCGCTTTAAACAAATGATTCATCTCCAACGGCGATGGGAGGCGGTACAGGCGGTGACCGCCGAAAAGGGTGAGGGTGCGAGATAATTTTGAGCCGGGCGTTCGGCCACCTGAAGTGGCGCCACATTCCAAGCGGCCAACAGATGGGAGACCGCAAAGGATAGAGGGAAGCGCGGCCGGCCTCCATAACGGCCTCACTCACTGCGACCATACCCATCGGAGGCCGGTCGGCTCGTTCATTCTCCGCCAGCGAACATGTCCACATCGGAAGGAACATGAAATCTTGTCCTCCAGACGGCGGATCTTTCTGGTCGCGAACTCCGTATCCGGCCAAGCGACCACAACGACGCCGCGCAGCCCGCATCGCGATCGTTTGGGAAGCACATAGGGGTAGGCGACCGAGTACCCCTAAATCGAATCTGAGTAGGACCGCCAACCTCTCCATTATCTCGGCGAAAGCCCTATAGCCCGACCGAAAACGCCGTGTTGCTCCCAAGAAGCCCCGATCGCAGATCTCTCTCGACCGCGATCGTCTCTCTTCAAGCCGACTCCTTAGCAACATCGGCCTCATTGAATAAAGCCTCGACTTCAGTGGTCGATTCCGCCCGAATGGCCAGCTGCCGTCTCAGTGGAAGACGGAAGGAGTTTCTCCCCGGACAGCCGATGTCCCGGCGGCAGAACTGGTACCCGCTCCAAATGATGATGAGGTTCCGGCCATTCTCAGAAACAAAAAAGGAGAAAAGAATTTTTCTTACCCTAAAGTGAAATCGAACGACGATCGGCACTAAGATCTTCAGAAAATTCGGCAGCAAGTCCTTCTTTCTCCAAAAAGTACGCGTGAGTGAAACTGCAGCACCGCGCCCCTTTTATAGGAGAAGGCAGAGACCGGTTTGCAATAAGGGAAAACCTCAGGGGTCGGATCTCAAACGACGCCTTAATTGACCCCCTCGAGACCCGCGTACGCGTCTTTTCAAGGACGCGTCAGCCGAGGAGTCATTAATGACCGTTGGCGTCCTCCAATAGAAGCCCGACACGTGCGCGGAGACTTTTCAACGCCCATTGTTTTTTCCCGCACAGTTCAGCAGCCAACCAGGTCGTCCGAACCCAGAGTATATCAGCTCAAAGACAATCACCAGTTCAGTTAAACACGAAGTCGCTCATCAAAAGTTCAGCGATCGCCAAGAGAGCCACCTCACCCCACGTTTCCAACGTATGAGCGAGCTGGGGGGCAATTGTTGTGTCACGATTTATTCATCCCGACAGGCGATCGACTATAAGGCCGAGCGACCAAGTCAACTCCAGTCAAACTATGGCTAGCTCGCCAAGTCGAAGATATCAGACCACCATCCGGTACCTAGCGATCGACTCCCAAGGCGATCGCCCTTTGGCAGCTGGCGATCTACTCTAGTGACCGGCTAAGGGCAATCGACCTACGCCCCGAGCAGAGACGATCGCCCGTCAAAGTCATCAAGGACTGGATCTCGGAAAAGCACCCACGTCAGATCCACCAAAGGCGCTGACAAGATCTTCGCCAGCAGATAAGATCTTTTGCTGACAGACAAGACCTTTGACCACAGCCTGTCACCTACCTTACCTACCAGCATGCGCGCCGAAAGTTGTCAGTGGGACCACCCGTGACAGCAACTCAGGACGCGTGTAAGCTCCCCATCGACCGCCTGATTGATCGCCAAAGAACTCCTCGCAGACTTTGAGGGGACAGGCCCATGTGCTAAAAGACGATCGCCCGATTATTATAATACAGAAAAGGCGATCGCCCGGCGGATCCAAGCTCTATAAATAGAGAACCTCCTCCTACAGGAAAAAGGTTCCGAATTCGCTCAACCTAAGGTTCCCAATTCACTCATCCTACGGTTCCGAATTCGCTCAACCTAAGGTTCCCAATTCACTCATCCTACGGTTCCGAATTCATTCTGACTTACGCTCAGAACTCATTCTCTCACATTCCGATACATTCACGGAAATACTGAAGAACATACATATCATCAAGCTCCCGGCTATCTCATCGGAATCCATCTCAGGACTTCTCTCTCTAAACCTCTCGTCCAGAAGACGATCGGCAGAAGCAGCAAGTCTCCACTAGACAGATTCCATGGGATTCATAAGCCCAGGAGCCCAAGCATCCAGCTAAATACTCGCCGTGAGAGACGGTCGATCTCTCACCGCCGCGACTGTTCATCTCCTTTGTTACAAGAACTCACAGAGCATCAAATGGGTTCTTAGGCAATCTACACGCTCACTAGCTAAGATAACAAGAATCTTTACACTCATTGTAATTGTATTCTTACATTAGTACTTGTATCCCCGAATATTGGTATTAATAATATCTCGCGAGAGCATTCAAGCCCGGGACTAACAACCCCGGCAAATCTTGTGTTATTTATCTTTCTCACGGAAGTGCTCTTGCATTTGTTTGCTATCCCATCCATTCCAGCAATATCTATCTCCGGATAATATTTTGGGTAGCAACACCTACTAAGAAAGAGCACCAAATTTGTATGGACTACAGACTGTCAGAAGAGCTTTGATGAGCTCAAGAGTAGGCTGACAACTGCTCCAGTGCTAGTGCTACCGCAGGGAATAAAAGGATTTATTATATACACGGATGCATCTAAGCATGGGCTGGGGTGTGTCTTCATGCAAAATGACAGAGTCATTGCGTACGCATCTCGACAACTGAGGCCGTACAAAGTGAATTAACCGACGCACGACTTGGAGCTAGCCGCAGTGGTGCATGCCCTCAAGATTTGGAGGCACTATCTTTACGGAGTTACTTGCAAGATTTTCACGGATCATAAAAGTTTGAAGTATATCTTTATTCAGAGGGAATTAAACATGAGACAGAGGCACTGGTTGGAGCTAATCAAGGACTACGATGTGGAAATCTCCTATCACCCCATGAAAGCCAATGTGGTAGCTGATGCTCTTAGTCGGAAAACTACATAAGAAGTAATGGTATCCAGCATAACAGTTCAGCCCGAACTGCAGCAAGACATCAAGAGAAGCAGTACCGAAGTATGGATACAACGTAGGCAAGGACAATTGTGCTCAATCAATATACATTCGTCCTTACTAGACGAGATATGTCTAGCACATATGGAGGATCCCGAATTACATGTGATTGTTGCAAGAATCGAGGGAGGAGATGTTTCCGACTATAAGATCCAGGGTGACTTGGTGAGGTTCAAGAATAGGATATGTATTTCGCCGAATGATGGTCTGAAGCAAACTATACTGAAGGAGGCGCACTCCACTCCCTATTCTATTCACCCAGGAGCGAGCAAAATGTACAAAGATCTACGACAGAGTTTTTGGTGGAAAAATATGAAATGGGAAGTTGCTAGGTTCGTCGCCCGATGTATGATGTGCTAACAAGTGAAGATTGAACACCGCAGACCAGCCGGAATCATGCAACCCTTACCCATCCCGGAGTGGAAATGGGAGAGCATATCGATGGATTTTGTCACTAAGCTACCAACGGCGGTCGGAGAAAAGGATACAGTTTGGGTCATTGTTGATCAATTAATGAAATCGGAACATTTCATTCCTGTTCAAGAAACAACCGGGACAGAGCAATTGGCCGCTATTTTCATCAGGGAGATCGTGAGGCTGCACGACATTCCCTCATCCATCATTTCGGATAGGGACACCGGATACATGTCTCGTTTTTTGAAAGCTGTCCATAAAGCTATGGGGACCCAAATACATTTTAGCACGACTTATCACCCTCAGACGGATGGACAGACCGAACGTATGATTCAAACCTTGGAAGATATGTTGAGGGCATGTGTGCTCGATTGGGGTAAGGATTGGGCTAGGCATCTGGGATTGGTGGAGTTTTCGTACAACAACAGCTGGCATGCAAGCATAGGCATGGCACCATTTGATTCCCTGTATGGGTGAAGATGCAAGTTGCCGTTATGCTGGGATGATGCTTCTGACACCACGGTTACCGAGTTAGATCTGATCCAGGAGTCCATTAAGAAGATCTCTATCGTTCGAAAGCACACGCTAGCAGCACAAAGCCGGCAGAAATCTTATGTCGAAAACTGACAGCGACCGTTAGAATTTGCAGTCGGGGATCATGTTTGGGTCAAAATATCACCTATGCGGGGTATCTGGCGTTTCGTCCAAAAGGGCAAGTTAAGCCCGAGGTTTATAGGCCCGTTTGAGATATTGGACCGGGTAGGGAAGCTTGCGTATTGATTAGCTCTGCCGCCACATCTGGATGGAGTGCATAACGTCTTTCATGTCTCGCAGTTAAGGAAGAATGTCTATGATCTGAGTCACAAGCTCAATTTCGAAGAGGTGGAAATTTCCGACGACGCTACCTTTAGAGAGGTACCGATCGCCATCTTGGATAGGCGTATGAAGAAATTACAAAATAAATCCATACCCCTCGTGAAGGTTCAGTGGTCGCACCACAGCATGGAAGAAGCAACTTGGGAAACCGAGTCGAGCATCAAGGAGAGTCATCCCGAGTTATTTTCTTAGTTTCGGGACGAAACTATTTTTAAAGGGGGTGATATGTAATACCACCGGTATTTCATGCTTAATTACCTTGTACTGTGTGATTTCTTATAATCTGATGTTGTTTTTATTTATTTATTTCATTAAATGCTATACAATTGTGCGATGTGGATGAAACGGAAGTGACACGCCTTGATGCCATTGCATAATCGTCAGTGCGAATATGACGACGGCCAACGTCTTGTTCCCCGATAATTGTTGACGAGTGGGAAGGATGGTCACCCCGAGATGGTTAAAATGTGATATGTGGCTAAGAGATTGAATGTCCAACGCACGTCATAGTATATGCATAACGTAAGCTAAAATTGAAGTATTACATATGTTAACATAACTAGCTTACGTACGTAACGGTTGAGTTGGTCTCCCGACCAGAATCTTCCTTTTGGCACGGATTGAGCTACTTTTGGCGAGCTAAAAGATAAACGAGTCAACTCCTCATAACGACGATATCCACCAAGCTTAGCATACGCTACAGTCTGGAGCATTACGTACATAAGAATGACTTACGTACGTAAAAGATGGGCACATTTCAGTCAGTAACCTCTGGACGGGCTTTATGCACGTTATTAGCATCAGAACATTACGTATGTACGGTCTAAAGCATTAACGTACGTTAGCGAGACCGAGTGTTATAAAATAACACTTCCCCACTTCATTTGCTCGACCTCAACTCTGCAAGAAAACACTCTTGGAGCATTTCCCAGCCTTATACTTGATTCTTGGCCTCTCATATACCTGAATTAACATAGAGGAGGTGATTTCTTGAGCTCCGGTGAAGATTATTCGAGTCATTCAAGCCATTCTTCGTTCCTCCTCGTAGTTCTTGTTGATTCGTCATCTCTCTTCATTTTTCTTCATCTACTAAGGTAAGCATATCAATCCTAGGAGTAATCTCTTCAATGTTGTTGATTATTACTTGTTGGATTACGGGTTATAGATTTTGCTAAATCTCGTAGACAATCTAAACGGACGAACTGTAGTAATCGGGATTGTCATTGTTCGTATATTTCATTTTCATACTACAGGTTGTAAAAATCACATGCAAGAACTCCCATCTCAATTTACATCGGGATTATATAAACTCGACGAATCAATTGTAGGAGAATTTCGTAAGAATCCATCACCATTTGATAAACTAGTCATAACCCACTCTTGCCACATGATTATCAACGTTAAATTAACTAGGGGAATTAATTCGATAGTATTAATGTCATTGAGAATCAAACGCCGAAATCATTGTGTAAAATGGTAATCCACCAATTGAAGTCCTCGGAATAGAGAATTGAATTAGAAGTTATGGGATTCGATTATGCTATAGTCGTTTGTTGCTAACCGAATGATGATTGGGATAATATTGTTGAACAAATCGATGTAGCTAACATTAACCGTAGAATTGAACAACATAGTGGTGCGTATTGCTTGTGAACTTAGAAGCACGATACTAGTGTTGGCAATTAAGACTATGTTAGGAACCCGGTTAGGGAAGGTAAGGGAAACTAGTTCTATTTATCATGATCCGTACGAGGTGTTAATCGGATATTACGTGACTAGGTAAGCTCGATTGGGCGTGGAGATCCCAGTTATCATAAGGCACCTACCGTCGGATCAAAGTCAAGTGAAATCTTGCTCGGGAAATGTTAATATTATTGAAATGTTCGTATTCATGAATGTGCCATTGTTGATGAAATGCCGACGGTTGTCTTTCTCTAAGAATGTGTTATAAATGGGCTGATGTGTTGGGATAAAACCTGTATGATACCTGTATGGAAATGTGTTAGGGGATAAGACCCAAATTCGGCACCTACGTTCCGGGGTATTCCCGTGTGGATACTTTCATGACCCTTGGTTGCGACCTTGGGGTTTATGTGATAAAAAGAGAAAGACAACGTCAGTCATGTGGTAAAATATTTTCTGTTGGTTATGTGGCACTGTGATTGGTAAAATTGTGTATATCATTGCTAATAATTGTTATTGGTATGCATTCTCTGACCCAAGTTATCCGGCATGAATTGTCGTGACAGGTAAATTTTTTGATCATGTGCAGGACATTCTTGAGGGGTCTAGTTAGGCTTGAACAGTGTTGGAATAAACTCTTGCGCTGCTTAAATTAAATTTGATCTTTAAAACCTCCATTATGTAATAATTGAACTTTGGATTATGTTTCTTCTTAAAACCTTTAGGCTCATGATATGTAACCGTGGACTTATCATTTGATTGCAATTTCTTTAAAATGTCTATTTCCTAAACTAGCCTTGTGGGTCCCACACGAGATTCACGACACTGTAATACCTCGTGAGATTTTGGGGGTGCTACATGAGCTCTCTGAAGCTCATTAGACATAGAAGCCATCATGTAAGCACGGACCTTTACGTCATCCTTAACCCACTTTTCGTGGTTTTCAATCTCTTCCTGATTGGCTCTTGTCTGTACCGGAGGCGCCGGAATGTCCGTCTCCAAGACGTACCCCAGTGCCTCTATACTGAGAACTATCATCAGATTGCGGAGCCAATCCACAAAGTTAGGTTTGATCAAGGTTTTCTTTTCGAGTAGAATTGCGAGTGGGTTCATAGTCATATTGAGAGTTATGTCTGCATTTAAGTACGACAGATTAATTAGTGACTCGTTTAATTATGATCTGAGTATAGAATTAAGGTCTTTTCTATTCTTGTTACCCAGCTCCCACTATTTTTATCGGAATAACACACTCCCATGTGAAATCCAAAAGTATCGTTCGCTCTACTTCATAGTGGTGATCGAGTTCTTTATAAATCTTAATAGAGGGCAACCGAACAGGTTTCTAGTCTATTAATTTTCATAAAGTGGTGTCCAACACCAACTCATCTATCTAATGGATGATTCGATCTTCTTTTTCCCTTTGTTCACTCCCCTCAACCTATACGGTTTCTACGGTTCGTGAACAAGTTAAGTTTATACCATCGACGCAAATTAGTTTCACAATTGAATCTTATCCGGCAACCTATCAGGTTTCTATGGATAAAATTTGCTGCACCCAAAGGCATCCAATGCGCTCCCGTTAATTTATCCATCCTTCCCGAACCACTACCCCGATAACTCGGGAGCATATCACATTCGGTTTGGATTTCAATTTCCCGAAAGCTCGATGGAGGTAAGGAAATTCTTGAAACCTTATAAACTTAATAATTTGTCGTGGGAGAATTTTCGCGATTAATATTACACTTTGCACATTAATTCATTTAAGCACGTTTCTAGCATTCATACAATATGAACAACCATTCACAACCTAATTGGTACCAACATTTAGTTCATGGACCGTTCCTAGAAACAAAAACTCCGTAATCTAATTACAAGTCTTCGTCTCGAATCTTCGTCTTCTCGAAACGGATCTTCCTCCGGTCTTTGTCATTACATTTAAATTTTACATTGAAAATTGCATCCTAGATACAAATTTTTTCTAGTGAAATAAATAGGCTCAAAACGGCCTTTACAACCCAATCGAATAAAACCGAACGATTCAAAACTAAGTCCATGAACCACATGACCATTCAAAAATAATGCATCAAACACATTAAAATAAATGGCATTCATAATTAATCTAAATATTGATCCAACCAATATAAATTAATCCATCCAAACGAATTAATCCAATTAATTCAAACAACCGTTAATTTTAATTTGTCCCGGACGAGAAAATATTTCATTAAATTAATTCCCTTAAGAATAAAATTACCAAAATTAAATCTTAGTCAAATTAAATCCAATTTAATTTGTGAGAAATCAATTATCGAACGAAATATAAAAAACGGAGTCGGAAAACACGGTCGGGCTAAGCCCGGGACACTGCCCAGCAGGCTCCCGAGCAGGGCCTGCACATGATGCCGAGCATGTCCAGCAGGCCGGCATCGCGTCCAGAGTGGCATCATGAGGCAGGCCCTGACACTCCAAGCCGCCGGTCCGCTGCTTTCGGATAGTTTTTCGCCCCGATTCCAAAAATAATATTTTTCTAATTTTTATATTACACATTTAAATCAGTTTTTCAAAAGAAAAATAGATTTATATTATAACATAAAATCATGAAAAATTAATTTTTAGATGAACAATAGAAAATCAACGATTAATACGATTATGATTCCAAATCATACACCATCCAATCAAGCATTCCAAATGCCAAATATCATATATACAATCGAAAGACCTATGCTCTGATACCACTGTTGGGATTCAGTGCCTAAAACGAAGGCCCAGCGGAAGCGGTAAAATGAAAATTAATTCGATCCGAATCCCTACGAGGATCAATCGAGCTACGTATATACGAATATTAAACGAAACACAAGAGACACAAGAAACATACCCTTGTAGTCGTTGATTAAATGGTATCCTTCTCTTGAGCTATTCCCCAAGCTTTGCTTGATCTCTACGAATCCAATCCGCTCCAAGCTCTTGGATGATCCAACACCGAAAGTACCGCGTTTATACTTGCCACGCGCTGGAGAAATGATCGGAACGACTAAACCTCGTTATCCTCCAAGGATACGGCTAGAACAAGATTATAGGAGCTTGAATATAAAGATTATGACACTCTAAGTGTTTAATCTATTTTATCTCTATTTTTCTCTCAATCTTTCTCTAAGAAAATTGAAGAAAAGAATGAAGAAGATGAAGATCAAGTTGAAGACCATGGAAATGAACTCTAAGTTCTTTCTCTCTCTTGAACTCACGTATGACTTGCCAAATGATTCAAGTCCACTTCATGATAAGTCTTCCTTCCATTCTTTATACACTTCTAACCACCAACAAACAACTCACCTCACATGAGAGGTCCCTACAAGTCATGCTCTTCCATTTAAAATGGAAACAAAAGACAAAGGGAAGACTGGTGGGGGGGGGGGGGGGTGCAAGATGAAAAATCGGACGAGTTCGATTCATTTCGGACTCCAGTGAGTCCAAACAAATAAACTCCGATTCCATTCCGATGTATTTATATCGATTAATTGATCCAATTAATTAATCATATCAAATACATAATAACATAATTAATTTCTCCAAGAAATAATTATATTCATGAATTAAATTAATCACCCAATAATTTATTTAATTCATTAGGCCGTAAATTAATTTATCCAATAAATCAATTTAAACATCCAATGTCCCAAATTTAGATATCCAATATCTAATATTCATAATGAGAAAATAAGCTCGATTCATTCCGTCGTCAATCCTATTGCGCGACTCGGTAGGTCCATCTCAGTCAGTAATGGGAGGAACCAAAGAGTAGTAGCACCACCTTGTAACACCCCAAACAAGGTGAATATTACAGTGCCGTGAACCCCCAACTGGTACCCACCAGGTGAATGAAAATTATTAAATTAAACGATATAATTGTAGTACCGAACCAATATATCATCAATTACTCCGATTAGGATTTTCGAATAAAACATACCCATGAAATACAGAATACATGTATGTTTCATATGAAGATAAAATATACAACACTGAATGAAATGAAATCCAAACGGAACTACAACGGAAAATACATAACAAGGAAATGTGAACAAATGGATAGACTGGGCCCCCTACTAGTATCACTGGGACTCCTCGCCGTCAACGTTCTCTTCCCGTGCTTTTGTCTTGCCATGACCTAAAAACAACATCCCCAACGGGGTGAGTTACACAGAACAACAATCCTCAAGAGTTGAACAAGCACAATCATTTTATATTAGTTATGAAATAAAGCTGAAGAGGGGCATCATAGTACGCCCGTAATGGGACATGCAAGTGCACAAGACGAGTGTCCGGACACACCCGCACTTGTACCTAATTAGTCTCACGGAGGCACGTTACCGTGTGCACAGTCCATTGTGTCGGTGAACCCGCATCACATGACTATCGTGTGCCCGACTAAAAATTCCACACATAACCGCCCGGCCACGCAATTGTAATATCCACATTTTTCTTTTTCCGGTATTCTCATTTTTGGTGTATTTTTCATTTTTATGCAACTTGCTTGTAACCGTTTCGACATTTTGAATCTATTTTATTCTTGGAGTTTCTCCATTTGGACGAGTTTCGGAGGTGTTTTGATATTATTCCGTCTTATGTCATGTATTGTTGCATGGACGTTCGATTCTGGTAGAACCCGTTCGATTTTGTAATTTATTTGGTTGTAAGAGTTCGTATGGTTGAGTTGTTCGTGTTGTGAGTTTCGGTTTATTGATCCGACGTCGTATCGTGATTTTCGGACGTTTGGGCCATTTTATAATTTCCTATAAGTTTAGGGAATTTTACTTTCCTTGTTGTTTCTCAGATTCCTCGGTAGTCAGAATTGTATTCTCCTGCAACTTTCTTCTTCGTCGTTGTGAATATTTCATATCTACGCGTTGGAATCTGTCCTTGTGTTGCGTCTCGTTTTCGGACCGCCCGATGCAGCTAACTTCATTCAGCATTGTTGAACTGCCGCATGCATAACGTGCGTTATGCATGCTTTCTTGCGTGCGCTATCGGCACCTTCATAACGTACGTTATAGCTCACCGCTAATGTATGTTATGGCCTTTAGCAGATTGAACAGATTGTTATGTCCGAACTATTATGTATGTTAACTCCTTCTGTTACGTACGTAAAGCCCATGGTAGCGTACGCTAAACTATCCGGCGTAGCGTATGCTATCGAACCCAGTGTTGTTAGACAGTGAGTCAGTCCAGTTTTGCCCAGATTCTTACGTACGTAAACACGTTGGTGTTACATATGTAAGCCTCTTGTAGCGTACGCTAGCTAGCTGATGTAGCGTATGCTAGCGACCTCAGCGTTTTGGGGCGGACTGTTCTGCCCAGCCACTACATACGCTAATGCTTGAGGGTTAATGTACGTAATGATCATTACGTACGTTAACCAGCTCATGTAACGTATGTAACGTAGGTGCAGGTTTTATAAACCGGGGGTTGACCTTCACTTAGGCACTTTCTTCATTTCTTTTCCTCTGACCGAGAGCTGCGATCCAAATGAGGTTTTGAGCGATTCTTCAAGTTTTGCCTGTGGAAATCCTTGGGGAATCAAGTATTATGTTCCTAGTGTAGTTTATCATTCATCGCAATCATCTTCCTCCGTCCGAATCAAGATAAATCTTCTAAGAACCCTACTTTTGGGTAAATTGGGGGTTTTCGATTTTATTGTTCGATTCGTCCAGTGTTGTTGCTTATTTCATGTTGAATATGATTAATATTGTTGGTATTCTTGGTTTTCGTACGGATTCAAGTTATATTTCGTGGTATTTTTGTAATCGAGAGGGTTTGGTTGTGGTCCGCCCTCGTTGTTATTCTTGTACGAATATACATGAATCATAGGCGGGTATTTGGGTGTATTCCTTTTCCGTATTCGTTTGGAAATGGTTGTGATTGTATTCTTCGAACCGTTAGGTTCGGTTCCGTTGTTTCCTAGCGTTCGTCGGTGATTTTCCTTTTCGTTCGTTGCGTCGTCAATTATTCAAGGCAAGTATTTTGGATACCTTTATGCTTAACATGAAATGGTAATGCATATTGTGTGTGCTTTGCTCACCTCGGGAGGGTCCGACGGGGCCTCGAGCGAATCTATGACTTCACTCTAGATTCGCGAGTTTATTTCGCTAGCCAGCTCGGGAGGGTCATTAGAGGCCTTGAGTGGGATCAGTGGCTTCACCCCGGTCCTAGGCTACGCCTGTGCGTGATTTGTCTTATGATATGGCCACCTCGGGAGGGTCCCTAGAGGCCTCGAGTGGGACCAACGGCTTCACCCCGGTCCTAGCCAAATTGATTGTTGACTGTTTGTTTCCGTAAAAGACATGTCTGGTTTTGGTTTTCAAATGAATTTGGTGCATTTTACTATGAAATGTGTAAGCGAATGGTTTGCCTTGATTACTTGTACTAGCATAAATGCTAACCCCTCTTGGGACCCGTTTTGGGGAAATTCTTGTTATGGATTTCAGGTTATGATCAGCCGGACGAGCGGGCGCTGGGACAATACGAGGATGCTGGCCAGGGTCGTTGACATGTGCATTTGAGTTATTTTATTTCCATTGTTCCATTCGATATGGTTGTCGCCTACTTTCTAAACTTATAGATTGTACTCGCGAGTACTTAGGCTTTTCTCTTTGGATTGTGATTTGTATTCGTTGAAGTTATTTATGGTTGTCGATGTTGATTATTCCGCCGGTTGTACCGGGTGTGTTATTTTATTTTCATCTGGATGATGTGTGATTTTACTGTGGTAATTCGTGTCTAGCCTGGTGGGTCCCATGTAGGGGTCCACGTCACTGTAATATACCCTGAATATCTCGGGGGTGTTACAGAAAATGGTATCAGAGCCAGGTTTATGGATACCTAGGCTTGTCGGTTATTTGGGTCTAGTTGTGTTTTGTTTTGCACATTGTCACACCGCTGCTAGCCTCTCGGTACTCCCAGTGCTCGTAAGTTTTCCTTACTTGATTCTTTGTTTCTCGTACCGTATTTCCGTTTCTTGAATTGTGGATGTTTTTCCTCTCTTACTTATCATCGAGTTGCTTTTGCTACCTCTTAACACCAGTATGGATGCTGGAAGAGGCCGTGGTCGTGGTCGTGGACGCGGCCAGGGACGTAGGGCAGCCGGTGGGGCGTCCATGTCGCATTCTTCGGGAGCCGGCAGCACCGGTGACCTTCACAGCCATGCTTCTTCTCAAGATGGCGCCGACCTTGGTGTTGCGGCTGTTATGCAACAAATGGTAAACCAAATGGCGGCGATAGCCCAGGCGGTTCAGAACTCGAATCCAGCCCATGCTGCTCGGGATGGAGCTGACCGTTGGCTTTAGGATGTCATCAAGATGCATCCTCCTCAGTTTATGGGAACCTCAGACCCGATTGGCTGGGAGGGGTGGATCAAGGAGATATCCAAGGTCTTTGTTGCCACCAACTGTCCCGAGGACCGCAAGGTCCCTATTGCCCAGTACTTTCTCACTAGGGTCGCTACTGACTGGTGGGAGGCTGTTGGGCCTAAAGACCACGTTGCTTCATGGGCGGAATTCAAAGACCTGATGGAGACTGAGTATTGCCCGTGGCCGGTTAGACAGGCTCGATTCCATGTCTTCTATGATGCTCAACCGTTGTATATTCCAGTCTCTCAAGCTATTGCCGATTTCAACCGGGAGTTGGGCTACGTGAAGACCCAAGTTATCGAGGAGAGACAAAATCTTCCACTTTTCTCAGCGGATGTAGCTGTCGATACGGGACTACATGTCTGGGTTCGTCTGTACTATCTTGAAGCATTATCAGAGTCGAGCTCTTGCCTATGATATGTCTGTGATGGCCAGTGTGGCGGTTCGGGAGAGTAAGAAACAGAAATACGCCGGAAATTTCTCGGATCACAAGGGTGGAGGCCAGCAGAAATCTCAGTCTGCAAATATTCCTGGGGGTGGTTCGGCTCATTTCTCTGGGGGCTATCGAGGTACTGCCAGTGCCTCCGTTCGGGATGTTAAATGTTTTAACTGTGGCAAGTCAGGCAATCAGAACTGGGAGTGTCCTCGTCCGCCTTTGACTTGTCATACTTGTGGTCAGTCGGGCCACAAGGCTTTCTTTTGTGAGCGGGTAGGACAAATTCTTGGTGCTCAGGCTTCTTTTCCAGCACCTAGGGAGCCAAGTGTGAACCAGGGCTCGTTTGCTCTGTAGTCTCCACCGAGTGCCAGCCAAGGGAGAGGTCGGGGCTATCCAGCTAGAGGTGGAGCTTCCAGTGTCGGCTCCGCCCATCCACTTATCTATGAGATGAGGAGGGCCGATGATCCAGCGGCCACTGTGGCGACAGGTACCGTTCACATCCATTCCCATCCTGTCAGTGTGCTTTTTGATTCGGGTGATATGCATTCATTCATCTCTCTGGAGTGTGTACGCCGTTTGAGTCTTGACTGTTTGTCGCCTTGCGAGCCTTTCATCGTTAAACTTCCTAGCAGTGGTAGAATCGTTGGCAATCGAGAGGTTCGAGACTGTTCTGTGTTTATTTGTGAGAGGGCTTGGCTCTCTAATCTTATTGTTGTGGGTATTGAGGGTGAGGATTTGATTCTCGGGGATGATTGGCTTGAGCGGCATGGTGCAATCATGAACTACCGTACGAGGATCATCACCATGCTAGCCGAGGACGGCACCGAGCACTCTTTCACGGGGCCAAAGAGAAACCAAAAGTTCGTAAATAACGCCTTGAAGGCGAGGAGACTGCTGCGAAAGGGGTGTACTGGTTATTGGTGCTATGCCTTGAAGGCGGAGAATGGTGGAGTCGAGCTTTCATCGATTCCAGTCGTTAATGAGTTTCCTGATGTTTTTCCTGATGAGTTACCGGGGTTGCCACCGGACCGTGAGGTAGAGTTTTCTATAGAGTTAGAGCCGGATGTGGCCCCGATTTCGAAGGCGCCGTATCGCATGGCACCTTCAGAGATGGCCGAGTTGAAGAAGCAGTTGAGTGAGCTTATAGAGTCGGGATATATTCGACCGAGCGCTTTGCCTTGGGGCGCACTGGTTCTGTTTGTTCGGAAGAAGGATGGTTCACTGCGTTTGTGTATCGACTATCACGAGCTAAACAAGGTGACCATCAAGAACAAGTATCCTCTGTCGAGGATTGATGACTTGTTCGATCAGTTGCAGGGAGCTGTAGTATTCTCGAAGATTGACTTGAGATTGGGGTACTATCAAATTCGGGTGAAGGAGTCCGACGTTCCTAGAACAGCTTTTCGGATGAGATACGGACACTATGAGTTTGTAGTTATGCCTTTCGGGTTAACTAATGCACCGGCCGTGTTCATGCAGTTGATGAACACGGTCTTTATCGAGTATTTGGATAAGTGTGTTGTTGTCTTCATTGACGATATTCTTATTTATTCGAGGAACGAGGAAGAGCATGCCCATCATCTGTGTGGTGTTAGATATTTTGAGGACCGAGCAACTCTATGCGAAGTTCTCGAAATGTGAGTTCTGGCTGAAGGAAGTGATGGTTCTGGGTCACGTGATTTTAGCCGAGGGGGTGCGTGTGGATCCATAGAAGGTTGAGGTAGTGTTGGACTGGGCGCCGCCTAAGAATGTGAAGGAGGTCCGTAGTTTCTTTGGTCTGGCTGGCTACTACCGTATGTTCGTCGAGGGTTCACGAAACTAGCTCGGCTACTTACACAGTTACTCCATAAGACCGAGAAGTTCGTCTAGAATGATGAGAGACAGTCGAGTTTTGAGGAGCTGAAGAGACGCTTGACTTCATCCCCAATTTTAGCGTTGCTGTGTGGCAACGAGGATTTTTCCGTTTATAGTGATGCTTCGGGTCAGGGTCTTGGGTGCGTGTTGATGCAGCACGACAAGAATATTGCGTTTGCGTCGAGACAATTGAGGCCATATGAGCTTAACTACCCTACTCACGATTTGGAGTTAGCGGCAGTTGTTTTTGCGCTCAAGATTTGGCGTCACTATCTCTTTGGCTCTGCATGTCAGATTTTTGCCGATCATAAAAGTCTGAAAATACATATTTACTCAGCGGGAGTTGATTATGAGGCAGAGGGGGTGGTTAGAGTTGATTAAGGATTATGATCTCGAAATCCTTTATCATCCGGGCAAGGCGAACGTCGTGGCCGACGCCTTGAGTCGGAAACCGGTTGCATTGCGGACGCTTGAGATCCTTATGTATCAATCTGAGCTTCAGCGGGATTTGATTGAGTTGGGTGTTGAGATTTTGTTGCCTGAAGCTGTAGGGCAACTTTGCGCTTTAGAGATTTCGTCGTCTCTGATCGATGAGATTAAACTGAAGCAGTTGGAAGATCCGATGATTATTCAAATCCGAGAGAATGTTCTTAAGGGAAAGTCTCCTGGGTTTGTGATTCATGAAGATGGGTATTGAGATTCCAGAGTCGTCTGTGCGTACCGAACGACTCGAAATTAAGGCAGAGTATTTTGCCTGAGGCCCATGCCACGCCTTACTCCGTTTATCCTGGTTCGAGTAAGATGTACAAGGACCTGAGGAGGAACTTTTGGTGGAATGATATGAAGGAGGAGATCGCACGATTTGTAGCGAGATGTTTGACTTGTCAGTAGGTCAAATCGAGCATCAGCGACCGGCCAGGTTATTGCAGTCACTTCCCATCCTGGAATGGAAATGGGAAGATATTTCGATGGACTTCATTACGAGTTTGCCGAGATCGAGATCGGGCATGAACATGGTTTTGGGTGATTGTTGATCGTCTGACCAAGCCGACACACTTTCTGGGCATCAATGATACTTTGGGCCCGGAGAAGTTGGCTCGTGTGTTTATTGCGCAGATTGTGAGGCTTCACGGTACTCTGAAGTCTATTGTTTCGGATTGGGATGGCCATTTTGTATCGCATTTTTGGCAGGCGGTGCATAAGGCGTTGGGTACTCGTTTGCGTTTGAGTACGTCTTTTCATCTTCAATCAGATGGACAGTCAGAACGCACTATCCAGACATTCGAGGATATGTTGCGTGCTTGTGCTCTCGACTGGAGCACTGACTGGGAGGAGCATTTGCCATTGATCGAATTCATGTACAACAATAGTTGGCATGCGTCGATCCGAATGGCACCATATGAGGCGCTTTATGGGCGGCGTTGTCGATCGCTGATTTATTGGAATGAGACGTCCGATTTGGTCGGGACCGAACCGGATATCGCTTTAGAGACGAGGCAGAAGGTGGAATTGATTCAGGAACGGATGTTGACTGCTCAGAGTCGACAGAACTCATATGCCGACGTCCGTCGTCAACCCTTGGAGTTCGAGGTAGGAGACTACGTTTTGCTAAAGGTGTCGCCGACGAGGGGAGTTTTCCGCTTCGGGAAGAAGGGGAAGTTGAGTCCGAGATTTATTGGATCCTTTGAGATTCTCGAGCGAGTCGGTGAGTTGGCATACCGTTTGGCACTAGCTCCGGCCTTGAGTCACGTTCATAGCATTTTCCATGTTTCCCAGCTGAGGAAATATGTTCCGGATCTTAGTCACGTCATCGACTATGGTGAGATCGATGTCGCCGAGGATATTACCTTCGAGGAGCGTCCCCTGCAGATTTTGGAGCACTGTGATAAGCGACTGAGGCATAAGATCATTCCTTTGGTCAAAGTATAGTGGTCGAGGCATGGTGTCGAGGAGGTAACTTGGGAAACCGTAGATAGCATGCGTGCTAGATACCCCGAGTTGTTTGTTTCTTAAGTTTCGGGACGAAACTTATTTTTAGAGGGGTAGAATGTAATATCCGCATTTTTCTTTTTCTGGTATTCTCATTTTTGATGTATTTTTCGTTTTTAGCAACTCGCTTGTAACCGTTTCGACATTTTGGAGTTTCTCCATTTGGACGAGTTTCGGAGGTCTTTTGATATTATTCCGTCTTATGTCATATATTGTTGCATGGATGTTCGATTCTCGTAGAACCCGTTCGATTTTGTAATTTCTTTGGTTGCACGAGTTCGTATGGTTGAGTTGTTTATGTTGTGAGTTTCAGTTTATTGACCCGACGTCGTATCGTGATTTTCGGACGTTTGGGCCGTTTTGTAATTTCCTATAAGTTTAGGGAATTTTACTTTCCTTGTTATTTCTCGGGTTCCTCGATAGTCGGAATTGTATTCTCCTGCAACTTCCAGCTTCGTCGTTGTGAATATTTCATATCTACGCGTTGGAATCTGTCCTTGTGTTGCGTCTCGTTTTCGGAGCGCCCGATGCAGCTAACTTCGTTCAGCAGTGTTGAACTGCTGCATGCATAACGTGTGTTATGCATGCTTTCTTGCGTGCGCTATCATCACCTTCATAACGTACGTTATAGCTCACTGCTAACATACATTATGGCCTTCAGCAGATTGAACAGATGGTTCTGTCCGAACCATTACGTACGTTAACTCCTTCTGTTACGTACGTAAAGCCCATGGTAGCGTACGCTAAACTATCCGGTGTAGCGTACGCTATCGAACCCAGTGTTGCTGGACAGTGAGTCTGTCCAGTTTTATCCAGACCCTTACGTACGTAAAGACGTTGGTGTTACGTACATAAGCCTCTTGTAGCGTACGCTAGCCAGCTGATGTAGCGTACGCTAGCGACCTCAGTGTTTTGGGGCGGACTGTTCTGCCCAACCACTATGTACGCTAATGCTTGAGGGTTAACGTATGTAATGATCATTACAAACGTTAACCAGCTCATGTAACGTACATAACATAGGCCCAGCTTTTATAAACCGGGGGTTGACCTTCACTTCGGCACTTTCTTCATTTCTTCTCCTCCGACCGAGAGCTGCGATCCAAGTGAGGTTTTGAGCGATTCTTTAAGTTTTGCCCGTGGAAATCCTTGGGGAATCAAGTATTGTGTTCCTAGTGTAGTTTATCATCATCATAATCATCTTTTTCCGTCCGATTTAAGGTAAATCTTCTAAGAACCCTACTTTTGGGTAAATTGGGGGTTTTCGATTTTATTGTTCGATTCGCCCCGTGTTGTTGATCAATTCATGATGAATATGATTAATCTTGTTGGTATTCTTGGTTTCCCTACATATTCATGGTATATTTCGTGGTATTTTCGTAATCGGGAGGGTTTGGTTGTGGTCCGCCCTCGTTGTTGTTCTTGTACGAATATACATGAATCATAGGCGAGTTTTCGGGTGTATTCCTTTTCCGTATTCGTTTGAAAATGGTTGTGATTGTATTCTTCGGATCGTTAGGTTCGGTTCCGTTGTTTCCTAGCATTCGTCGGTGATTTTCCTTTCCGTTCGTTGCGTCGTCAATTATTCAAGGCAAGTATTTTTGGAAACCTTTATGCTTAACATGAAATGGTAATGTATATTGTGTGTGCTTTGCTCACCTCGGGAGGGTCCGACGGGGCCTCGAGTGAATCTATGACTTCACTCTGGATTCACGAGTTTGTTTCGCTAGCCAGCTCGGGAGGGTCCTTAGAGGCCTCGAGTGGGATCAGTGGCTTCACCCCGGCCCTAGGCGATGCCTGTGCGTGATTTGTTTTATGATATGGCCAGCTCGGGAGGGTCCTTAGAGGCCTCGAGTGGGACCAGCGCCTTCACCCCGGTCCTAGGCAAATTGATTGTTGACTGTTTGTTTCCGGAAAATACATGTCTGGTTTTGGTTTTGAAATGAATTTGGTGCATTGTACTATGAAATGTGTAAGCGAATGGTTTGCCTTGATTACTTTTACTAGCGTAAATGCTAACCCTCTGGGGACCCGTTTTGGGGAAATTCTTGTTATGGATTTCAGGTTATGATCAGTCGGACGAGCGGGCACTGGGACAGTATGAGGATGCTGGCCAAGGTCGTTGACATGTGCATTTGAGTCCTTTTATTTCTGTTGTCACATTCGATATGGTTGTTGCCTACTTTCTAAACTTATATATTGTACTCGCGAGTACTTAGGCTTTTCTCTTTGGATTGTGCTTTGTATTCGTTGAAGTTATTTATGGTTGTCGATGTTGATTATTCCGCCGGTTATACCGGGCGTGTTATTTGATTTTCATCTGGATGATGTGTGATTTTACTGTGGTAATTCGTGTATAGCCTGGTGGGTCCCATGTAGGGGTCCATGGCACTATAATATACCTTGAATATCTCGGGGGTGTTACAACAATATGATCCCAGAAGGGCACAAGAACGAAAGTGACGATGATGAATATTAATGAATGACAATCCGATAAGGGTCAAGAACGACTCACCGAGATGAAATAATAATGAAATGAATGATAACTCACTGAACTGATTGGAACCGTCGTTCCTCGTGAATTGAATGATTAGTTTGATAATTACATGTCTCAACAAGAGTAATATACTATGAATGAATTATGAATATGAATGAACAACAACGAAAGGAATGATTATCCTTTTAACCGAGTAAGAATTAACTTACACAAATACCGGTGAAGAAAAGTCCTTCCTCGAACAAACGTCCTAAGTGAAATTATCGGCCGTCCGAACAACATTGAATAATATAATTACCAACAAACGCTTAATATACGTATCAAGCATGTTCACAACCAACTCAAAAGTCGATACTACAATATCCAAACTCATTGGGGCATTCGAACAAATACGTTGCAAACATTCCTCCTTTGATTACAACCGACCCCAAATATATCGAAACCAACCTGCAAATGAGTAGTTCAACTCCAACAAAACATCATCAATACAATAAAATAATCCAACAGGAATACTCCATTCGAGATTACGACAACTAGTCGAAACCCCAAAAATCTCAAAGTCAACCCTTAAGGTGATCTTGAATAATTCTCCAAATACTCAAAAAATCCAAAAAATACACCAATAAATCTGCAGGAATACATGTATCTAAGTTAGATAATCCATATCTAACATAATCCAACATAATAGCAAGCTAACTTGAAGAGATCGGAAGGAAAAACACTGAAATTCCGAAATTCTAGATTCAAGAAATGTTTACCTTGATTTGGTGTGTTGGAGATGATTAAATTATGATTAATCCGAACTGGAAGCTTGAAGATGATGATAGGTGATTGCAGATCGAAGAGATCTTCCCAAATCGTCTAAAATCGCCCGAAATCGCCCAAGGAAGGAGGTGAGATGTGAAAATGACGAAACTGGACTGAACTGTCCTATATATACTAAACCCAGCTTAGCGCGCGCTAGCTCCTGTGCTTAGCGTGCGCTAGCGGGTTCATCGGGTAGTCCAATACCCACTGCCGGCATCGTTAGCGTGCGCTACGTACTTGGTAGTGTGCGCTAACGCCTCTTATTAGCGTACGTTAACCTTGTGTTAGTGTGCGCTACCTGATAATTGGTGCCCAGTATATTGGAGTCCAGAACCTACTGTCCTCTGCCTTGCTCGCCTCCATGTGCGCTACACCTATAACTTAGCGTGCGCTACTAATACCATTAGCGTACGTTATGATCCACTCGTAGCGTGCGCTATGAATTATTCCATTTCAGCCCAGTACCTAATGGACTGTCTGAACGAGTCTTAGCGCACACTCCACTGATGGCTTAGCGTGCACTATCCAAATTACTAGCGTGTGCTATTTCCCATTCATAGCGTGCGCTACTACAACTCAAACTCGGTCCAGTGCCTTCTGGACTGTCTGCCTCAAATGCACTAGCGTGCGCTAAGACTAAACGTGAGCGTACGCTACCAGTACTCAATTAGCATGCACTAAAAAGAGTATGTAGCGTGCGCTACTTGTCACACCCAGATAACCAAATATGATGAAAATGATAGCATCCTCGTATCGATTCTCAAAACAAGGTTGAATGACGAATGATAACTGATATACGATTCAAATTTCGCCGAACGGTGAATACAATGAATGAATATGAATGATAAATGATTATATATGAGTGAAAAAAATTACTGAGTGACAATTTACTGAATGATAATGAATGAATTTACAACCGGGTATTACATACTCCCCCCTTAAAAAGAGTTTCGTCCCCAAAACTAAGGGTCAAACAATTTGGGATAACACTCCCGCATACTCTCTTCGGTTTCCCAAGTAGCCTCTTCGACTCCGTGTCTAGACCACTGAATCTTAACCAAAGGAATCGTCTTGTTCCTCAACTATTTGATTCGCCGCTCTAAGACTCGTACACGACGCTCCTCATATGTATGATCATCCGCGATCTCAATTTCATCGAACTGAAGTATGTAACATGGGTCGGCAACCACAACTGAGAGACGTGAAACACATTATGAATTCGGCTCAACGCCGAAGGCAAGGCCAATAGATAAGCCAGACTGCCTACTTGATCCAAAATCTCAAATGGTCCAATGAATCTCGGACTCAACTTTCCTCGCTTCTCGAAACGGAAGATACCTCGACTCGGGGATACCTTGACCAAAATGTGGTCACCTGCCTCGAACTCTAATGGTCGATGACGATTATCTGCACATGATTTTTGTCGACTCTGAGCAGTCAACAAACGACTCCTGATCAAAGTTACCTTCTTGCGGGTGGCTATAAGCATATCGGGCTCGGTGCTGATTGATTCTGATAAGTCATCCCTGTTAGGGTTGTATATGTCAAAGCATACTTTATGCTTGTATTACCTAATTTTCTGGTCTTTATCTATGAGAATATTTAATTCATTTATCACATATTTTGCATATTTATTCACGCTATGGTTATGCAAATGTAGTCTAAATTACTTTATATTGTAGATAATGTGGTGTGTCGTGTCACACAGAAGATCACATTATCGGATCCTTATATAGTAATATTTAGTTCACAACCTATATAACATTAGACAGTTATGTGAGAGGTTGTAGTATATGCTTGAGATTGGTTGGTCTTGACCATTAGCATATATTAGTGTATTCGTTATACGTTGAATAGGATCGAGGTGAGATAGATTCTTCTGTACTGACTATAAGAAGAACGTACATCTCGGACAATTATTATTTCTTAATTCTCGTGATTAATATTTAATTATATATATTTAATATTTATTGCTTTGATTTATCATGGGTGAGAGCCACAATGATTGACTCAATATGCTCGATATTTTGGGCAATATTATTATTTATATGATAATTAATATTATAGCTAGAAATCGTGTCCCGACCAGTCAGGCTGATCATGTCCCTTGAGACACTCGAAAGGATTATTATATTAAACCCTGTAAGTGGAATTAATTTTCCGATATAATAATAAAGATCGAGTGGTATACTCATGTATAATATATTAATTAATTAATTAAAAGCTGTCAGTAGCTTAAATTAATTAATGGACATGAATATCTTAAACACGGGAAATAATTAATTCAAAAAGGAGCCCAATTTCGTAATTTGAGATTTTGGTAGGAAGTGCAATATCATCTTTTAGTAGACTAAGTTGATATTTAATAGAGTCATTATATTAGGAAGAGTTCTAATATAGGAAGATGACATTTATTACGAGTCATTACCATATCCTCCTTAAGGTCCCTAGAGTAGCCCAAAACACCTATATATAGGACATTGGCGTTGGCGATTTTCATATCATTATTACCCAAGAAAATCGATTTTTGTGTGTATGTTTAATTATGGATCTTGACTTGTGTCTTGGATTCCATAATTTAGATAACACAATATTTTTCTAAAAATACCAAAATATTCAAGAAAAATAGAGAGAACAAAAATCGTGAGTTTCTTGAGAAGGTAATTCGGCCGATCCATTGTAGTCCAAGTTCAGTCTGGTAGATTGTTGTCCATACGACATCCGGATGTAGGCGGGATATACTCTAGAAGATCTTGAGGTAGAAATACAAGAAGATTGGAGAGGAGTACGAAGAGGAGATAAATCGACCAAAAGGGATTTCCTACCACTTCGCGTCAAAGGTACAAATTACTGACTCCCATGCGTAAATATGTGTATTTAATTGTTTATTAATCTGTTTAGTTAATTAATTGACAAGCCTAAATAGATCCGGTTTTTATGTTGGTTAGTTTATAAAACCTTTCTGAAATTTTTTTCGCCCACTTGCTTCCTCAGCGTTTTAAATTCCAACAATTGGTATCGGAAACGGTCTTTAGGTTCTGTTCAATTTAATTAATTTGGTGATTAATATGCTAACAATTAAATATTCATGTAGTATGATTTTTGGAATATTTTGCTAGAATTTGTCTTGCAGGAGAATATGATCCAATTATCATGGCTATGTGATGTTTTTATTTATTTATGCATTTTTGGTAATTTTGCCCGGTTTTGTGGCATGTATAAGTTTTTCTCGTGAGAAAATCCACGGGTAGAATAAGATTTTTTTTTTTGTAATTTGCTGTAAATTCGATGTATTTTATTTTGAATAAAATTGTAATCGAGTTGGACACACAAACTACGAAAGAGAAAGAAGTCCAGCGTGATGAGGAGTCCCGATCGGACAAACCGACCGAGACCAGCAAAGTGCCGATCGGGACTCGACCAGCAGCTGCTCTCGGCCGTGGCCTGCACCAGTCAGGGCGGCTTGGCACTCGGCAAGCGGGCAATGGCAAATGGTCGGGCAATGGCAAGTTGGGCAATGGCAATGGTCGCAAAGGCGGTGGCAATGGTCAAGTTGTCTAGTTCGGGTCATTTAATTCGTTTTTCCGCGAGATGCTTGAAGCAGTGGGAGCAAACGAGCCGAACATTTTCTCGTTATTCAAAACGAGGAATAACAGCCATTATAATTGGATTTAATTATCCAATTTTTATTATTTGTTGGTTTTTATTGTTTTGATGTATGGCATGTATGGATGTATGCGTGATATGTTTCCTTGCATGTTAGGACGAGAAAATTAAAAATCTTAATTTTTCAAAATAACTAAGTGATTTTAAATTGATTTTTCAAAATTAAATTGGCCTCCGTAATTGGTTTAAATTGTGAAATAATTAGCATGCGCGTTGAGATTAGAGTCTTCCTCCGCACCGGATGTGCTAATTATTGGCTCACTAGTTTAAACTTCAAATTTGATAACAAAAAGGTGAATATTATTTTTTATGATACGACTTCTCCATCTATAGGACTATTATCATTAAATAATATTCTAAGGTTTGTTAAATTATGGTGTTCACTTAGGTGTATTAATTAATAAGCTCCCCAACGGAGTCTATGTTAATTTAATACATGGCCAAGAGGAACCAACTATTAATTTTACTTGCCAAAACGCATCTTGGCTAGACAGTAAAATTAAAGACGTTAAAATCTACTTGAAAATGTATGTGTAAACGTCCACACTATCGTGGCTTGCATGTGCGGTTTTTCAAGGAGTTGGCTGATTTCATATATATTGTATTTTAAGGTTTTTCAATATATTATGCGTCGAATTATGTGATAAATGGTGTTTTTAATTTTATTCTCAGGTGTCTGTCAATCCACTAGCTGTTATTCTCAAAGAAAACAAACTTGATGGCACTAACTTTGCCGACTGGAAAAGAAATCTTGATATTGTCTTGACTGCCGAGGGGCATAAATTTGTTTTAACTGAGGAGAGCCCTTTATAACCAGAAACGGATGCCACTCATGAAGAGTTGGATGAATTCCAAAAATGGAAAAAGTCTGATGAGATTGGTCGCTGTTACATTTTGGCTTCACTGACAAATGTATTGCAGCATCAGCATCAGACGATGGGCTCGGCTGCAGAAATGATGAAAAATCTCACTGAGATGTTTGATGGCAACCCAAATGTCTGAAGGGACCCCAGTAAGGGATCACGTTCTTAAAATGATGTCTCAATTGTAACGAACTGAGCATACTGGGGGCTACTATCGATGCGGAGTCGCAGGTCGATATTATCTTAGGCAGTTTACCAAGAAGATTTGAGCAGTTCCTCCTCAACTACAATATGAATCTTAGGACTTACACATTGGCGGAACTGCTGACAGAGCTTCAGCCTGCCGAAGGTCTCTTCAAACAAAGTTATCATCAAATTCTTATGGCAACCGGTGCTGCTTTTTCAAAACCCAAATGGGGAAAGAAGAAAAAGCAGGTTGGCTAGAAGCAAGTGGCAACCTTCAAAGCTAAGGGCAAGGCTCCTCAGTCAAAGGCTCCTCAGCCCGAGGCGAACAAAAAGCCGAAGGGAAAGTGCTTCAACTGCGGTCTGAAAGGGCATTTCAAGAGTGACTGCCCTAAGAAAGGTACGTATCATGCACTAGTAGTCAAAACATGTTTGGCTGCCTATTCTATCACGTCGTGGATAGTGGATTCGGGCTCCACTGATAGTATTTATTATGACTCACAGGGGTTCCAAGTAACCAAGGTACTTAGTGCGGATGAGATTACAATAAGCTGGGGTGACTATTCTAGGCTGAAGGCTGTTGCAGTGGGAGTCGTGTAGTTAAAAGTTGATGATAGGATATTAGTTCTAAATAATGTATTATTGGTACCCAATTTTAGAATGAATTTAATTTCAATTTATAAATTGCGTCGTGATGGGTATTTAGTTTCTTTTGAAGATAATGCAGTTATTAAAAGAAACGGTGAATATGTCTGCGCGAGTACTTATAGTGAAGAACTTTATATCATTAATGCTGCACCAGCTCCCTTGCATAATTATAAATCACTTAATTCTTTGACTAATCCTAATAAAAGAAAAGGGCCTTTGAGCATAAATCCAACATATTTGTGGCATTTACGATTGGGTCATATTAACCTTAGAAGGATTCAAAGGATTCAAAGATTGGTGAGCGATGGCCCATTGGATTCGCTCCAAGTTGAGTCATTTCCAACCTGCGAATCCTGTCTAGAAGGTATAATGACTAAAAGGGCTTTTCAAATCAAAGGAAATCATGCCTAAAATGTGTTGGAATTGGTTCATACCGATGTATGTGGTCCAACGAACATCCAGGCTAAGGGTGGTTTCGAATACTTCATCATATTTATAGATGATTATTCGAGATATTGATACATCTATTTGATGCGACGTAAGTCTGAATCTTTTGATAAGTTCAAAGAATTCAAGGCTGAAACGGAGAAGCGTCATGGGCAGAGTATCAAGTCACTACAATCTGATCATCGTGGCGAGTACCTTAGTGGAGAGTTTTTGGATCTCTTGGCACATGAGGGGATTACTTCCCAGCTCACAGCGCCTAGTACACCACAACAAAATAGTGTTACTGAACGAAGGAATCGTACTTTATTAGAGATGGTTAGGTCAATGATGAGTTATTCTGATTTGCCTATTTCATTTTGGGGATACGCCTTAGAAACAGCGGCGTACATTCTAAACTTGGTGCCTTCAAAATCAGTTCCAAAAATACCCACAGAACTGTGGATTGGGCGCAACCCCAGTCTAGGACATGTTCGGATTTGGGGTTCACCAGCACACGTGCTGAATAAGGAAGCTGATAAGTTGGCATCTCGTACAGAAGTACGAGTGTTTGTAGGATATCCGAAGGGAACGAAGGGTGGCCTATTCTACAGTCCTAAAGACCAGAAGATCATTGTTAGCACCAATGCCCGGTTCTTAGAGAAAGACTATGTAATAAGCGACAAGCCTAGGAGTGAGGTCATTCTAGAAGAACTTAGGGGTGAGATTTCGACAATACAAATTGTGCAAACACCTAGTGTACCACGTATCGACACTATTGTGGATACGCAAACCAAAGACACACCTCGTCGTAGTGGGAGGGTTGTTCGTCAACCTGAACATTTCATCGGTGTGGGAGCATCTTCGGACCACTCCCAGGACTAGGATGAAACGTATCCATGTACGTACAAACAGGCAGTTCAAGACAAGGATGCTGAATCCTGGAAAACAGCAATGGAATCCGAAATGGGATCTATGGATTCTAATCAAGTGTGGGAGCTAGTAGAGCTACCCAATGGGGAAAAACCCATTGGAAGTAAGTGGGTCTACAAGCGTAAGAGATCGAAAGGGAAGGTTGAAACCTTCAACGCAAGGCTTGTTGCGAAAGGTTACACTCAGAAGGAGGGCATCGACTACGATGAGACCTTTTTGCCAGTAGCCATGCTTAAACCGATCCGGATTCTCTTGGCTATAGCTGCGCATTTGGATATGGAGATTTGGCAGATGGATGTCAAGACTGTGTTCTTGAATGAGAAACTTGATAAGGAAATCTACATGCGCCAACCTGAAGGATTCATTGCTGAAGGAGAGGAGCACTTAGTGTGCAAGCTTAAGAGAGCCATTTATGGTCTCCAACAAGCATCAAGGTCTTGCAACATGCGATTTGATGAGGTCATTCAATCATATGGTTTTGAACAGTGTCCTAGTGAGGTTTGTGTATACAAAAAGTGTGATAGAAATGTTCTAGTGTTTCTTGTACTGTACGTACATGATATACTTCTGATTGGAAACAATGTGAATGTATTATCGGACATAAAGGTATGGCTGTCTGAGCAATTAGATATGAAGGATTTGGGAGAAGCTGGGCACATCCTTGGTATTAGGATCTTTCGAGATCGAAAGAAAAGGATGTTATGCTTATCTCAGGCATCCTATATCGATATGGTGCTAAAGCGGTTTAGTATGGAGAATTCCAAGAAAGGTTTCTTACCTTACAGACATGGAATTCAGCTATCTAAGGCTACGTGTCCTAAGACACAGAAGGAGATAGATGACATGAAGCTGGTCCCTTATGCTTCGGCAGTGGGAAGCCTCATGTATGCTATGCTTCGTACTAGGCCTGATATCTGTCATGTTGTAGGCATGGTGGCGAGATATCAGTCGAACCCAGGACCGGGACATTGGATTGCTGTCAAGCATATACTCAAGTACCTGAGAAGGACTATGGAGCATATGCTTGTATATCAATCAGATACACTTTGTCCTTTGGATTACACTGACTCAGATTTCCAGTCAGACAAAGTTAAGCTTAAGTCAACCTCGAGATATGTTTTTGCTGGACTTAGATGTGGTTCTTGGTTTGCATAGAAGTATCATAATTTTGTTGTGGCAATACTGGTGCATTTATAAACCCGTAGGAACCATGATCCCATAAAGCAAGGAAACATATCAGTCGCAAGTAACGTTGTAAAACGAGGGAACGTAGTGTTGTTCAAGATTGCATCTGAAAACAACCTAGTTGATTCTTTCATGTGGAAGGAATGGGGTTGAGATGTATGGCAGCATTGCTTTGAGTATAAGTGGGAGATAGATAGACATAGTCTAGATAGTATACTTCAAAAGCATGCTTTGAGTATAAGTGGGAGATTGTTAGGGTTTTATACGTCAAAGCATACTTTATGCTTGTATTACCTAATTTCCCAATCTGTATCTATGAGAATATTTAATTAATTTATCACATGTTTTGCATATTTATTCACGCTATGGTTATGCAAATGTAGTCTAAATTACTTTATAATGTAAATAATGTGGTGTGTCGTGTCACACAGAAGATCACATTATCAGATCCTTATATAGTAATATTTAGTTCACAACCTATATAACATTAGACCGTTATGTGAGAGGTTGTAGTATATGCTTGAGATTGGTTAGTCTTGACCATTAGCATATATTAACGTATTCGTTATACGTTGAACAGGATCGAGGTGAGATAGATTCTTCTGTACTGACTATAAGAAGAACGTACATCTCGGACAATTATTATTTCTTAATTCTAGTGATTAATATTAAATTATATATATTTAATATTTAGTGCTTTGATTTATCATGGGTGAGAGCCACAATGATTGACTCAAGATGCTCGATATTTTGGGCAATATTATTATTTATATGATAATTAATATTATAGCTAGAAATCGTGTCCCGACTAGTCGGGTAACCGATCATGTTCCTTGAGGCACTCGAAAGGATTATTATATTAAACCCTGCAGGTGGAATTAATTTTCCGATATAATAATAAAGGTCGAGTGGTATACTCATGTATAATATATTAGTTAATTAAAAGCCGTCAGTAGCTTAAACTAATTAATGGAGATGAATATCTTAAACACGGGAAATAATGAATTCAAAAAGGAGCCCAATTTCGTAATTTGGGATTTTGGTAGGAAGTACAATATCAACTTTTTAGTAGACTAAGTTGATATTTAATAGAGTCATTATATTAAGAAGAGTTCTAATATAGGAAGATGACATCTATTAAGAGTCCTTACCCTATCCTCCTTAAGGTCCCTAGAGTATCCCAAAACACCTATATATAGGACATTGGTGGTGGCCGATTTTCATATCATTATTACCCAAGAAAATCGATTTTTGTGTGTGTGTTTTATTGTGGATATTGACTTGTGTCTTGGATTCCATAATTCAGATAACACAATATTTTTCTAAAAATACCAAAATATTAAAGAAAAATTGAGAGAACAAAAATCGTCAGTTTCTTGAGAAGGTAATTCGGCCGATCCATTGTAGTCCAAGTTCAGTCCGGTAGATTTTTGCCCACACAACATCCGGACGTACGCGGGATATACTCAAGAAGATCTTGAAGTAGAAATACAAGAAGATCGGAGAGGAGTACGAAGAGGAGATAAATCGACCAAAAAGGATTTCCTACCACTTCGCGTCAAAGGTACAAATTACCGACTCCCATGTGTAAATATGTGTATTTAATTGTTTATTAATCTGTTTAGTTAATTAATTGACAAGCCTAAATAGATCCGGTTTTTATTTGGTTAGTTTATAAAACCTTTCTTAAAATATTTTCGCCAACTTGTTTCCGCTGCGTTTTATATTCCAACAATCCCAACACAAAGGAGATCGACAACGATGACCGTATAAGGCCTCGTAAGGTGCCATCTTAATCGAAGCATGCCAGCTGTTATTGTATGTGAACTCAATCAACGGTATTTGGGCTTCCCAATCATCTTTCCAATCGATAACACATGCTCTCAACATGTCCTCCAATGTCTGAATAGTTCGCTCTGATTGTCCGTCGGACTGAGGGTGAAAAGCTGTGCTGAAATTAAGCTGAGTTCCCATGGCACGATGAACTGATTTCCAAAAATGTGACACAAATCACCCGTCACGATCAGAAACGATACTCTTTGGAGTACCCTGCAATCTCACTATCTCTTTGATTAACAACTGGGCAAGTCTCTTAGGACCCCACGTATCCTTAATCTCAAGGAAATGAGCTGACTTAGTTAAGCGATCCACAATTACCCAAATTGTATTCATTCCACGATAACTCATCGGCAAACTCGGGATGAAGTACCTTGAAATATCCTCCCACTTCCACTCTGGAATAGGGAGCGTTTCAGCATACCCGCCGGTCGCTGATGTTCTATCTTGACTTGGTGACAGGTTAAACATTTCAAAACAAATTCTACGACTTATTGCTTCATATTACTCCACCAGTAATTTTGTTTCAGGTCTTTGTACATCTTGCTAGACCCTGGATGAATGGAGTAAGGGGTAGCATGAGCTTACTCAAAATCGAGTTTTTCAACTCATCATCCGCCGGTACGCATAACCGGATCTTAAATCGCAGAAGTCCATCCCCGTAGACCACAAATCCAGGGGCTTTCTCATGAGCCACATCCTCACGGATACGCAACAAAAACGGGTCTGAACCCTGATTCACTCTAATCGCCTCCTCAAGTGGTGATGAAATCTCTAGCATGCAAAGTTGCCATTGAACTCGCTGTAACCAAACCTCGATCTCGGGTCTTAGGAATTCCTGTTGAACTTCCTTCTGAGCAGTCAAACGAGCAAGCATTTGCTCCTGAACGGACTTACGACTCAAGGCGTAGGCGACGACGTTCGCCTTGCCCGGGTGGTATAGTATCTCAATATCATAATCTTTGATTAGTTTCAACCACCGTCTTTGTCGCATGTTTAACTCTTTCTGAGTGAATATATACTTCAAACTCTTATGATCTTCGTGCTCCTCTCGGTCACGAGAATAAATCAAAATGTCGTCTATGAAAACAACCACGAACTGATCCGAATAGTCGATGAAAACTCGATTCATTAACTCCATGAATACCGTAGGTGCATTAGTTAACCCAAACGACATTACTACAAACTCGTAGTACCCATAGCGTGTTCGAAACGCCGTCCTTACGATATCCAACTCTCGAATTCGCAACTGATGATACCCAGATCTTAAATCGATCTTGGAAAATACTGAAGCTCCCTGAAGTTGATCTAAGAGGTTATCAATACGGGGTAGGGGATATTTATTCTTGATCGTCACCCTGTTCAACTCTCGATAATCAATACACAAGTGAAATGAACCGTCCTTCTTCTTGACAAATAACACTGGTGCTCCCCACGGGGACGCACTCGGTCGGATATAACCTTTCTCGGTAAATTCCGCTAGTTGATTCTTAAATTCCTGCATTTCGGCCGGGGGTATCCGATATGGTGCCTTCGATAATGGGGACGTACTAAGCTCCAACTCTATCGTGAACTCCACATCTCTCTGCGGAGGTAAACCAGGTAACTCGTCGGGAAATACATCGGCATATTCTCTCACTACAGGAATATCTGCCAACATCATTGATGATTTCTCGGTCTTGGTCATATAGCACCAATAACCTACACACCCCTGATTGAGTAATTTCAGTGCTTTCATCATATTAATGACTCTTCCGGAATGGCTTGGGTTACCCCCTGAAATACAAACTCGACTCCATCGTCTGAAATGACAGTGACCATACACTTACGGACACTAAGTATGGCATCATGACGATCCATCCAATCAATTTCCAAAACAACATGATCTCTAGGTAAATCTACCATGATCATGTATGCCAACCAAATACGGCCATTAAGCTGAATCGGACAATTCTTAATCTCACGATCTCCGATAATTCTTCTACCATCAGGTAGTCCACTGATATAAGGTTCACAACTAGTAGCACTATCTAGATGAAGTCTACTCAAGCATGACTCGGAAATGAGTGAATGCGATGCACCAATATCAAAAAGGGTACACATAGGTTGAGATAGAAATTCGAGTATACCTGAGATCATTCGGGCCTCCAGATCGTCGATCCTCTTCATCTCGTAAATTCGGGGCTTGCCGGCCCCGAACCGGATGCTCCCGTCTGATAGTTATGAGATCCACCTTTTGTTTCTCCCGTCGTCTTAAACGACGCGGACTGAGTTGCCTGATTCTGAACAGCTGACTGCTTTGGGGCCTGAGATACCGTCGGAGTAGGTTTGGGTTCTCTTAGGTAGAAACGAGCCTTATGCCCGGCAATACCACAGTTATTACACGTGATAGACTGCCTCGAACACTTAGTGCTGTAATGACCCTGCGCTCCACAGTTGAAACAGGTGATGGCCGATCTGGCCACCTGGGACTGAGACTCCGCAGGTTTAGGTGCCATAGGAGGTCGCTCGGAAAAAGTACGGCCCGCATGAGGCTTCTTGAAAGTTGCCTGACTATTTTCGGGCTGATTATGATTCTGAGATTTCTTGGCAGAAGATGAAGGTTGTTGCTTAGTAATTTCCTTAGCAGTAAGCTCATAAGTAAGAGCTTTCTCGATTAAATCGGCCAGAGTGGCGCAATGATGATTAAGCAATTGCATCTGGGCGATCATGCCCTGCATAAAAGTGAGTGGATCAACCTGAACACCTTCGGATTGAGCTGTGTCCCGCGTACGACTTCCTGACAGTGAGTGATTATTTCCGGGTGACTGAGTGGCAGCATCGCTGCTCGTTGATTTAGTATTATTCCTCGCGTTCACGCGTGTATTAACACAAGCTCTCGGGCTTCGGCCCGCAACGCGGCCTCTTCCCCTGCGTCCTCAGACAACTCTCTTCATACTGAAGTAGGAAAGTTACTTGATAATTGTAGATCTCGCATGAGTACCACATTATGATTACATTATGAAATGATAAAAATGAGCATACGCGCTCTAACACAATGATTACATGAAGGATCAACTGAGGTGACATGATTATCTGATAAAATTCTTGAAATGATTATCTTGAACAAGTTACCAAGATTGATAATACGATCCACAAGATCAACAACTGAATAATGAGATTGACTGAGTGATTAATGAATTAACATGATCGACATGACCAGAAATGAAAATGATTATTGAGGATTGTTGACTGATGAATGATGAATGAGTGATTCTTATTGCCAGAAATTATACAATGGCGTCAGAAATCTTACAGTTCTTTTGATTTGAGGGGCTTGGCGCTTGCACAGGTCCCATGTGACGCGAAAGTCCAATGATACTAGTCTGATAAACGATGATTTCAATCAGACATGACTCGGAAGGGTAATATTCAAAACCACGCTCCAATACCAACTCTGTAACACCCAAAACTAGGCGAATATTACAGTGCTGTGAACCCCCAACTGGGATCCACCAGGCGAATGAAAATTAATAAATTAAACGATATAATTGTAGTACCGAACCACATTATATCATCAATTACTCCGATGAGGAGTTTCAAGTAAAACACACCCTGGAAATACATAATACATGTATATTTCATATGAAGCTAAAATATACAACACTGAATGAAATGAAATCCAAAAGGAACTGCAGCGAAAAATACATAACAAGAAAATGTGAATAAATAGATAGACTGGGCCCCCCTACTAGTATCACTGGGACGCCTCGCCGTCAACGTTCTCTTCTCGTGCTTTTGCCTTGCCATGACCTAAAAACAACATCCCCAACGGGGTCAGTTACACAGAACAACAATCCTCAAGATATACCCCAAACTAGCGGATATTACAGTGTCGTGGACCCCCGACTGGGACCCACCAGGTGAGTGAAAATGAATGAAATACACAGGGTAAATGTAGTACCGAACCACATTACATCATTAATTACTCCGATGAGGAGTTTCATACAACACACCCAAGGAAATGACCGAATACAAGTATATTTTATATGGAGATAAAATATACAACACTGAACGAACTCAAAATACAAACAGAAATCTGCAGCGGAAATAAAATAAGGAAGCACGGTGAATGAAAGGACTAGGGCTCCCTACTAGTATCACTAGGACTCCTCGCCGTCGACGTTATATTCCCGTGCTTTTGCCTTGCCATGACCTGAAAACAAAATCCCCCAACGGGGTCAGTTACACAGAACAACAATCCTCAAGAGTTGAATAAACACAATCATATACATGTTGTATAAACCACAAGTTCGATCAAAAATGAATCGGTTAGATTATAACCCAGTCTTGTTGAAAACATACGCAATCAAACATGATGTATGATTCAACTAACAGTACGGCTCAAAGGGTGGCGCCACACTACGCCCGGAATGGAAATGTGTCCGTGCACAAGCCACCAACGAGTATCGATTGAATACACGTGTGGTCTTGTACCTAATCAGTCTCACGAAGCAATCGACTCGTGTGCACAGTCCAATGTGAGGCCAACAACCAACACACGACTTAAATGTGCCCGACATGAAAATCCTACACATACCAACCGGCACGCCAGTATGACCCGGAATGCCACGAGATAACAAAGTGACATGACTCACCGAGATGAAATGATAGTGAAATGAATGACAGCTCAATGAAATGATTGGAACCGTCTTTCCTTGTGACTGAAGTGATTAATTGACAATGACAAGTCTTGATACGGTTAATACAATATGAATGAATTATGATTATGAATGAACAACAACGAAAGGAATGAATATGCCTTTAACCGAGTAAGAATTAACTTACCTTAACACCGGTGATGATACGATTTCTCTCGAACAACGTCCTAAATGAGATGTCGGTCGCTCGAACAACCTTGAATAACACAATTACCAATAATCCGGTTCAACACACAAATCAAACACGAGTATAACTAACTCAAAATGTCGATACGACTAAACCAAGTTCATTGGGGCATTATATCGAACACGTTGTGGCCAATCTTCGATTGTTTACAACCAAACCTCATTAATACCAATATCAAATCCCCAAGAAGTGTTTCAAACCAACAAAACACCTTCAATACGATCAATAATCCAATATGAATATCCAAATTCGTGATTTCAACAACAATTAATCGAAAATCCCCAAATCCAATTCAATATTCAAAGTGTTCTTGAATAATCCTTCAATAATTCAATGAATAATCAAATATATCCATAATCATGCGTATATCACTTCATACAACATGATCTTAACATCCAAAACATCATATCTCAATACAAAATCAAAATCTAAGATGTTGAAGAAATTACCTCTTGAAGATCCAAGCACTTTGATCCGAAGAACACGCGTTAGATCGACTATCCGGGCTTCACGATCGAAAGGAGATGAAGAAAACCAAGTACTCAAGTGATAGATGATGGAAAATCTCTCCCTCAAGCCCTCTCTCTCGGAACAAGGTGGAAGAAATGGGAAAAATGGGTGATTTGTCTCAAAAAAATGAAGTTATAGTGCAGACTGCACTGTGTGCCGCGTCCCGGCCGAAGTGTGCCGCGGCACAGGGCCAAAATCTGCCCCAGTGCTCGGCAGCGTGCCGCGGCCCGAACGAGTGTGCCGCGGCAGTGAATCGGCAGTGTGTCGCGGCCCTGTCGGCGTGAGCCGCAGCCCCCGGTACAGACGGGTCGGCCAACAATTGCAACACGAGTGTGCCGCGGCCCGGACGGGTGTGCCGCGGCAGTGTGCCGTGGCCCTGCCGGCATGAGCCGTGGCCCCCGGTACAGGCTGCTCGGCCAAAACTGGAAAATGTGTGTGCCGCGGCGCACACTCCCTTGTGCCGCGGCCCACACCCCCCTTGGGTCCTAAACTGATGAAAAATGACCCGTAAAGGGAATAAAAGTAATAGGAATCAATATTTGGGAAACAATAACACGAAATGGAAGTGCGGAAAGCCCAAAACGGTGGTTCCAAGCAATGATTACAAGGGTTCGTCCAACAAAAACACAATTTGAACAATGAGGAGATTTGAAATGACATGAATTCCAACGTCAACATCGACTAATGAATCAATTACAACAATCAAGTTAATACTCTTCTCTCGATTTCCGAGTAAGGTTGAAACAATGAACAATATCGATACACAGCTCGGAGATATTCCGAACAGTGAACACTGATGAATGATTATTAACAAGTGAAAAATTACATAGTGACAATTACCGAATGAAATTACTGAATGATAATGACTGAATTACAACCGGGTATTACATACACCCCCCCTTAAAAGAGTTTTGTCCCCGAAACTAAGGGTCAAACAACTTGGGATAACTCTACCGCATACTATCCTCGGTTTCCCAAGTAGCCTCTTCGACTCGGTGTCAAGACCACTGAATTTTAACCAAAGGAATCGCCTTATTCCTCAACTGTTTGATTCTCCGCTCTAAGACTCGTATGGGACGCTCTTCATACGAATGATCATCTGCGATCACAATTTCGTCGAACTGAAATATGTGACTCGGGTCGGCAACATACTTCCTTAACTGAGAGACGTGAAAAACATCATGAATTCGGCTCAACGCCGGAGGTAAGGCAAATCGATAAGCTAACTCGCCTACTCGATCCAAAATCTCAAACGGTCCAATGAATCTCGGACTCAACTTTCCCCTCTTCCCGAAACGAAAGATAACTCGACTCGGGAATACCTTGACTAAAACATGGTCACCTGTCTCGAACTCTAATGACCGGTGATGATTATCTGCATATGATTTCTTTCGACTCTGAGCGGTCAACAAACGACTCCTGATCAAAGATACCTCCTCACGGGCGGCTATAAGCATATCGGCTCAGTGCCGATTGATTCTGATAAGTCATCCCAACACAAAGGAGATCGACAACAACGACCGTACAAGGCCTCGTAAGGTGCCATCCTAATCGAAGCATGCCAACTATTATTGTACGTGAACTCGATCAACGGTAGTTGGGCTTCCCAATCATCTTTCCAATCGAGAACCCATGCCCCCAACATGTCCTCCAAAGTCTGAATAGTCCTCTCCAATTGTCCTTCGGACTGAGGATGAAAAGATGTACTGAGATTAAGCTGAGTTCCCATAGCACGATGAACTGATTTCCAAAAATGAGACACGAATCGTCCGCCACGATCGGAAACGATACTTTTAGGAGTGCCGTGCAATCTCACTATCTCTTTGACAAACAACTGGGCAAGTCTCTCGGGACCCCACGTATCCTTAATCTCAAGAGAATGAGCTGATTTAGTTAAGCGATCCACAATCACCCAGATTGTAATCATGCCACGACGACTCGTCGGCAAACTCGTGATGAAGTCCATTGAAATATCTTCCCACTTCCATTCTGGAATAGGGAGAGGTTTCACCATACCCGCCGGTCGCTGATGTTCTATCTTGACTTGCTGACAGGTCAAACATCTCTAAACAAATTCCGCGACTTGCCGATTCATATTACTCCACCAGTAATTTTGTTTCAAGTCTTTATACATCTTGCTAGACCCCGGATGAACGGAATAAGGGGTAGCATGAGCTTCTCTCAAAATCGAGTTTTTTCAACTCGTCATTTGCCGGTACGCACAACCGATTCTTAAAATGCAAAAGTCCATCCTCGTGGACCACAAACCCGGGGGCTTTCCCATGAGTCACATCCTCTCGAATGCATAACAAAAATGGGTCCGAACCCTGATTCTCCCTGATCGCCTCCTCAAGTGGCGATGAAATCTCCAATGTACAAAGTTGCCCTTGTACTCGCTGTAACCAAACCTCGATCTCGGGTCTCAGAAATTCCAGTTGAAGTTCTTTCTGAACTGTTAATCGAGCAAGCATCTGCTCCTGAACAGACTTACGACTCAAGGCGTCGGTGACAACGTTCGCCTTGCCCGGGTGGTAAAGTATCTCGATATCATAATCTTTGATCAGTTCCAATCACCGCCTATGTCGCATATTTAACTCCTTCTGAGTAAATATATATTTTAAACTCTTATGATCGGTGAATATATGACAGGTAACGCCATAAAGATAATCACGCCAAATCTTCAATGCGAACACCACGGCTGCTAACTCCAGGTCATGGGTCGGATAATTAACCTCATAAGGTCTCAATTGCTGTGAAGCATAAGCAATAATTTTCCCGTTCTGCATGAGTACACATCCGAGACCCTGTCCGGACGCATCACTATAAACCACAAATTCTTCCGTCCTGTGTGGTAAAGAAAGGACAGGTGTTGAAATTAACCGGCTCTTGAGTTCCTCAAAACTCTGTTGACACGCGTCGGACCACGTGTATTTCTCATCCCTTCGCAAAAGGTTGGGCATTGATTGACCGATTTTAAAAAAATCCTTCCACAAATCGCCGATAATAACCGGCTACTCCGAGAAAGCTTCGGATTTCCTTAACGTTCTTCGAAGGTTGCCAATCTCGGATAGCCTCCGTCTTCTAAGGGTCGACACGAACTCCGTCTGATGAAATTACATGCCCGAGAAACGTCACTTCGGACATCCAGAACTCACATTTGGAAAACTTCCCATAGAGTTGCTCTCGTCTCCACACATCGAGAACCTGATGAAGGTGAAGCTCGTGCTCCTTCCGGTCACGAGAATAAATTAAAATGTCATCAATAAAGACAACCACGAACTGATCCAAAAAGTCGATGACGACCCGATTTATTAACTCCATTAATACCGCAGGTGTATTAGTGCATTAATTAACTCCACGAACTCATAATGGCCATAGCGTGTTTGAAATGCCTCCCTCGCGATATCCGACTCTCGAATGTGCAACTGGTGATATCCAGATCTTAAGTCGATTTTGAAAAATACCGAAGCTCCCTGAAGTTGATCTAAGAGATCATCAAAATGGGGTAGAGGATACTTATTCTTGATCGTCACCCTATTCAACTCCCAATTATTAATACACGCACGAAATGAAACATCCTTCTTCTTGACAAACAACACTGGTGCTCCCCACGGGGATGCACCCGGTCGGATATAACCCTTCTCGGTCAAATACTCTAATTGATCCTTCAATTCCTGTATTTCGGTCGGGGCCATCCAGTACGGTGCCTTCGATAATGGAGACGTACCAGGCTCCAACTCTATCGTGAATTCTATATCCCTCAGTGGAGGTAAAACAGGTAGCTCGTCTGGGAGTAAATCGTCAAACGATAACAATGATACCACGAATGGTTGAACACCTCGATTGCCTTAGAACGGCCAATCGATGACAATAATACAATGAATGATTGAACATCTCGATTGCCTTAGAATGGCCAATCGATGACAATGATATAAAGAATGATGGAACATATCGATTGCCTTAGAACGGTCAATCGATGATAATGATATAAAGAATGATGGAACATCTCGATTGCCTTAGAATGGTCAATCGATGACAATGATATAATGAATGATTGAACAACCCTGGTTAAGTAATTTTACTGCTTTCATCATATTCATGATTCTTCCGGAACAACGGGGATCACCTCCCTGAAATACACACTCAACTCCAACTACGGAAATGATAGAGACCGTACGCTTACGAACTTTGAGGATGGTATCATGACGATCCATCCCACTAATACCTAATATCACATCATCCTTAGGTAAATCCACTACGATTAGGTCCACCAAACATTCGCGGTCATTAAGCTTAATTCAGTCAGTTCTTAACCCCACGATTTTCGAAAATTCTTCTACCACCAGGTAAACCAATGATATAAGGCCCACAATTAATAAGACTATCCAAGTTAAGTCTATTCAAACACGATTCGAAAATGAATGAATGCGGTGTACCAGTATCAAAAAGGTACACACAAGTTGAAATAAAATTGCGAGTATACCTGAGATCATTCGGGCCACCGGATCGTCGGTCCTCTTCATCGCGTGAATTCGGGATTTGCCGGCCCCCGAATCGGATGCTCCCGTCTGATACATATGAGCTCCGCCTTTAATCGCTCCTGTCGTTTTAAACGACGCTGACTGAGTATCTTGATTCTGAACGGCTGACTGCTTCGGGGCCTAAAATGCCGTCTGAGTATTCTTAGAGTCTCTTCGGCAAAAACGGGCCTTATGCCTAGCAATTCCGCATTTATGGCACGTGATAGTCTGCCTCGGGCACTTGGTGCTGACATGACCTGGTTCTCCACAATTGAAATAGGTGATGGCTGAGCGGGCCGCTCGGGACTGAGACTCCGCGGGTTTCGGCGCCATAGGAGGTCGCACAGAAAAAGTAGAGTTCGCACTAGGTTTCTTGAAGGTAGACTGACCTCCTTCGGACTAATTACGCTTCGTTGATTTCCTGCTGACAGATGAAGGTTGTTGCTCAACAATTTCCTTAGCAGTAGGCTCACACGGGAGACTTCTTTCGATTAATTCGGCCAGAGTGGCGCAATGATGATTGAGCAATTGCATATGGGTCATCATGACCTGCATAATAGTGAGTGGATTAACTCGAACATCTTCCGATCGAGCTGAGTCCTGGGTATGACTTCCTGGCAGTGAGTGATTATTTCCCGGATTTCGGTCCGCACCGCGGCCTCTCCCCGTGGGTCCCCTGACAGCTCTCTCCATACTGAAGTAGGAAGGTCGCATGATAATTATATATCTCGTATGAGTACCGCATTATGATTTACGTCATGAAATGATGAAAATGAGCATACGCGCTCTAATACAGTGATTACATGAATGATTAACTGAGGTGACATGATTATCTGATGATATTCTTGAAATGATTATCTTAAACAAGTTAGCAGGATTAATGATATGATCATCAAGATCAACAACAGAGTAATAAAATGAATTGAGTGATTAATGGGTTAATATGATCAACATGACTAAAATGAAAATGATTTTTGAGGATTGTTAACTAGTGAATTATGAATGAATGATTATTGCTAGAAATTATACCATGGCGTTAGAAGTCTTACAGTTCTTTCGGTCTGATGGGCTCGGCATTTGCACAGGTCACACGTGAAGCGAAAGTCCAATGATACTAGTCCGATGACGATGATTTCAAATGAGACATGACTGGGAAGGTAGTATTCAAAACCGGGCTCCGATACCAACTCTGTAACACCCCAAACTAGGCGGATATTACAGTGCCGTGGACCCCCGACTGGGACCCACCAGGCGAGTGAAAATGAATGAAATACACAGGGTAAATGTAGTACCGAACCACATTACATCATTAATTACTCCGATGAGGAGTTTTATACAACACACCCAAGGAAATGACCAAATACAAGTATATTTTATATGGAGATAAAATATACAACACTGAATGAACTCAAAATCCAAACGGAAATCTGCAGCGAAAATAAAATAAGGAAACACGGTGAATGAAAGGACTGGGGGCCCCTACTAGTATCACTGGGACTCCTCGCCGTCGACGTTATATTCCCGTGATTTTGCCTTGCCATGACCTGAAAACAAAATCCCCCAACGGGGTCAGTTACACACAAAAACAATCCTCAAGAGTTGAATAAACACAATCATATATGCTGTAAAAACCACAAGTTCGATCAAAAATGAATCGGTTAGATTCTAACCCAATCTTGTTGAAAACATACGCAATCAAACATGCTGTATGAATCAACTAACAGTACGGCTCAAAGGGTGGCGCCACACTACGCCCGGGATGGAAATGTGTCCGTGCACAAGCCACCAACGAGTATCGATCGAATACACGTGTGGTCTTGTACCTAATTAGTCTCACGAAGCAATCGACTCGTGTGCACAGTCCAATGTGAGGCCAACAACCAACACACAACTTAAATGTGCCCGACATGAAAATCCTACACATACCAACCGGCACGCCAGTATGACCCGGAATGCCACGAGATAACAAAGTGACATCAAAATCAATAATGACTCACCGAGATGAAATGATAGTGAAATGAATGACAGCTCAATGAAATGATTGGAACCGTCGTTCCTTGTGACTGAAGTGATTAATTGACAATGACAAGTCTTGATACGGTTAATACAATATGAATGAATTATGATTATGGATGAACAACAACGAAAGGAATGAATATCCCTTTAACCGAGTAAGAATTAACTTACCTTAACACCGGTGATGATACGATTTCTCTCGAACAACGTCCTGAATGAGATGTCGGTCGCTCGAACAACCTTGAATAACACAATTACCAATAATCCGGTTCAACACACGAATCAAACACGAGTATAACTAACTCAAAACGTCGATACGACTAAACCAAGTTCATTGGGGCATTATATCGAACACGTTGTGGCCAATCTTCGATTGTTTACAACCAAACCTCATTAATACCAATATCAAATCCCCAAGAAGTGTTTCAAACCAACAAAACACCTTCAATACGATCAATAATCCAATATGAATATCCAAATTTGTGATTTCAACAACAATTAATCGAAAATCCCCAAATCCAATTCAATATTCAAAGTGTTCTTGAATAATCCTTCAATAATCCAATGAATAATCAAACATATCCATAATCATGCGTATATCACTTCATACAACATGATCTTAACATCTAAAACATCATATCTCAATACAAAATCGAAATCTAAGATGTTGAAGAAATTACCTCTTGAAGATCCAAGCACTTTGATCCGAAGAACACGCGTTAGATCGACTATCCGGGCTTCACGATTGAAAGGAGATGAAGAATACCAAGTACTCAAGTGATAGATGATGGAAAATATCTCCCTCAAGCCCTCTCTCTCGGAACAAGGTGGAAGAAATGGGAAAAATGGGTGATTTGTCTCAAAAAAACGAAGTTATAGTGCAGACTGCACTGTGTGCCGCGGCACAGGGCCAAAATCTGCCCCAGTGCTCGGCAGCGTGCCGCGACCCGAATGAGTGTGCCGCGGCAGTGACTCGATAGTGTGACGCGGCCCTATCGGCATGAGCCGCGGCCCCCGGTACAGACGGGTCGGCCAACAATTGCAACACGAGTGTGTCGCGGCCCAGACGGGTGTGCCGCGGCAGTGACTCGGAAGTGTGCCGCGGCCCTGCCGGCATGAGCCGCGGCCCCCGGTACAGGCTGCTCGGCCAAAACTGGAAAATGTGTGTGCCGCGGCGCACACTCCCTTGTGCCGTGGCCCACATCCCCCTTGGGTCCTAAACTGATGAAAAATGACCCGGAAAGGGAATAAAAGCAATATGAATCAATATTTGGGAAACAAGAACACGAAATGGAAGTGCGGAAAGCCCAAAACGGTGGTTCCAAGCAATGATTACAAGGGTTCGTCCAACAAAAACACAATTTGAACAATGAGGAGATTTGAAATGACATGAATTCCAACGTCAACATCGACTAATGAATCAATTACAACAATCAAGTTAATACTCTTCTCTCGATTTCAGAGTAAGGTTGAAACAATGAACAATATAGATACACAACTCGAAGTTATTCCGAACAGTGAACACGGATGAACGATTATTAACAAGTGAAAAATTACATAGTGACAATTACCGAATGAAATTACTGAATGATAATGACTGAATTACAACCAGGTATTACACAAGAGTTGAACAAGCACAATCATTATATATTAGTTATGAAATCAACCTGAAGAGGGACATCATAGTATACCCGTAATGGGACGTGCAAGTGCACAAGACGAGTTTCCGTACACACTCGCACTTGTACCTAATTAGTCTCACGGAGGCACGCTACCATGTGCACAGTCCATTGTGTCGGTGAACCTGCATCACATGACTATCGTGTGCCCGACTAAAAATTCCACACATAACCACCCGACCACGCAATATGATCCCAGAAGGTCACAAGAACGAAAGTGACCATGATGAATATTAATGAATGACAATCCGACAATGGTCAAGAACGACTCACCGAGATGAAATAATAATGAAATGAATGATAGTTCACTGAACTGATTAGAACCGTCGTTCCTCGTGAATTGAATGATTAGTTTGATAATTACAAGTCTCAATAAGAGTAATATACTATGAATGAATTATGAATATGAATGAACAACAACGAAAGGAATGATTATCCTTTTAACCGAGTAAGAATTAACTTACACAAATACCGGTGAAGAAAAGTCCTTCCTCGAACAAACATCCTAAGTGGAATTACCTGCCGTCCGAACACCATTGAATAACATAATTACCAACAAACGCTTAATATACGTATCAATCATGTTCACAACCAACTCAAAAGTCGATACTACAATATCCAAACTCATTGGGGCATTCGAACAAATACGTTGCAAGCATATATTAGTGTATTCGTTATACATTGAACAGGATAGAGGTGAAATAGATTCTTTTGTACTGACTATAAGAAGAACGTACATCTCGGACAATTATTATTTCTTAATTCTAGTGATTAATATTAAATTATATATATATATATATATTTAATATTTAGTGCTTTGATTTATCATGGGTGAGAGCCACAATGATTGACTCAATATGCTCGATAATTTGGGCAATATTATTATTTATATGATAATTAATATTATAGCTAAAAATAGTGTCCTGACTAGTCGGGTGGATCATGTCCCTTGAGGCACTCGAAAGGATTATTATATTAAACCCTGCAGGTGGAATTAATTTTCCGATATAATAATAAAGGTCGAGTGGTATACTCATGTATGATATATTAGTTAATTAAAAGCCGTCAGTAGCTTAAACTAATTAATGGACATGGAATATCTTAAATACGGGAAATAATTAATTCAAAAAGGAGCCCAATTTCGTAATTTGGGATTTTGGTAGGAAGTGCAATATCAACTTTTTAGTGGACTAAGTTGATATTTAATAGAGTCATTATATTAAGAAGAGTTCTAATATAGGAAGATGACATCTATTAAGAATCCTTACCATATCCTCCTTAAGGTCCCTAGAGTAGCCCAAAATACCTATATATAGGACATTGGTGGTGGCCGATTTTCATATCATTATTACCCAAGAAAATTGATTTGTGTGTGTGTGTTTTATTGTGGATCTTGACTTGTGTCTTGGATTCCATAATTTAACACAGTATTTTTCTAAAAAGACCAAAATATTAAAGAAAAATAGAGAGAACAAAAATCGTCAGTTTCTTGAGAAGGTAATTCGGCCGATCCATTGTAGTCCAAGTTCAGTCCGGTAAATTGTTGCCCACACAACATCGGGATGTACGCGGGATATACACAAGAAGATCTTGAGGTAGAAATACAAGAAGATCGGAGAGGCGTACGAAGAGGAGATAAATCGACCAAAAAGGATTTCCTACCACTTCTCGTCAAAGGTACAAATTACCGACTCCCATGTGTAAATATGTGCATTTAATTGTTTATTAATTTGTTTAGTTAATTAATTGACAAGCCTAAATAGATCCGGTTTTTATGTTGGTTAGTTTATAAAACCTTTCTTAAAATATTTTCGCCAACTTGTTTCCGCTGCGTTTTATATTCCAACAATCCCAACATAAAGGAGATCGACAACGACGACCGTATAAGGCCTCGTTAGGTGCCATCTTAATCGAAGCATGCCAACTGTTATTGTATGTGAACTCAATCAACGGTATTTGGGCTTCCCTATCGTCGTTCCAATCGAGAACACATGCTCTCAACATGTCCTCCAACGTCTGAATAGTTCGCTCTGATTGTCCGTCGGACTGAGGGTGAAAAGCTGTGCTAAAATTAAGCTGAGTTCCCATGGCACGATGAACTGATTTCCAAAAATGTGACACAAATCACCCGTCACGATTAGAAACAATACTCTTTGGAGTACCGTGCAATCTCACTATCTCTTTGATTAACAACTGGGTAAGTCTCTCAGGACCCCACATATCCTTAATCTCAAGGAAATGAGCTGACTTAGTTAAGCGGTCCACAATTACCCAAATTGTATTCATGCCACGACAACTCGTCGGCAAACTCGTGATGAAGTACCTTGAAATATCCTCCCACTTCCACTCTGGAATAGGGAGCGTTTCAGTATACCCGCCGGTCGCTGATGTTCTATCTTAACTTGGTGATAGGTTAAACATCTCGAAACAAATTATGCGACTTATCGCTTCATATTACTCCACCAGTAATTTTGTTTCAGGTCTTTGTACATCTTGCTAGACCCCGAATAAATGGAGTAAGGGGTAGCATGAGCTTCTCTCAAAAATCGAGTTTTTCAACTCATCATCTGCCGGTACGCATAACCGGATCTTAAATCGCAGAAGTCCATCCTCGTAGACCACAAATCCAGGGGCTTTCTCATGAGCCACATCCTCACGGATACGCAACAAAAACGGGTCTGAACCCTGATTCACTCTAATCGCCTCCTAATATCATAATCTTTGATTAGTTCCAACCACCGTCTTTGTCGCATGTTTAACTCCTTCTGAGTGAATATATACTTCAAACTCTTATGATCTGTGAAAATCTAACAGGTGATGCCAAAAAGATAATGACGCCAAATTTTCAACGCAAATACCACGGCATCTCCCTCCAGGTCGTGGGTCGGATAATTGAACTCGTAAGGTCTGAGTTGCGGTGAAGCATATGCAATAACTTTCCCATTCTGCATTAATACACATCTGAGACCGTGTCCGGATGCGTCACTATAAACCACGAATCCTTCCGTCCCTTGTGGCAAGGAAAGGACAGGTGCTGAAATTAAACAGCTCTTGAGTTCTTCAAAACTCTGTTGACACGCATTAGACCACGTGTATTTCTTATCTTTCTGCAAAAGGTTCGTCATAGGTTTAGAGATTTTAGAAAATCCTTCCACAAATTGCCGGTAATAGCCTGCTAATCCGAGAAAGCTTCGAATTTGCTTAACATTCTTCGGAGGTTGCCAATATCGCATAGCCTCCATCTTCTGAGGGTCGACACGTACTCCATATGACGAAATCACATGTCCGAAAATCGTCACCTCGGACATCCGGAACTCACATTTGAAAAATTTTCCATAGATTTGCTCTAGTCTCAACACGTCGAGAACCTGATGAAGGTGAACTTTATGCTCCTCTCGGTCACGAGAATAAATCAAAATGTCGTCTATGAAAACAACCACGAACTGATCCAAATAGTCGATAAAAAATCGATTCATTAACTCCATGAATACCGCAGGTGCATTAGTTAACCCAAACGACATTACTACAAACTCGTAGTACCCATAGCGTGCTCTAAACGCCGTCCATGAGATATCCGACTCTCGAATTCGCAACTAATGATGCCCAGATATTAAATCGATCTTGGAAAATACCGAAGCTCCCTGAAGTTGATCTAAGAGGTCATCAATACGGGGTAGGGGATATTTATTCTTGATCGTCACCCTGTTCAACTCTCGATAATCAATACACAAGCGAAATGAACCATCCTTCTTCTTGACAAATAACACTGGTGCTCCCCACGGGGACGCACTCGGTCGGATATAACCTTTCTCAGTCAATTCCGCTAGTTGATTCTTCAATTCCTGCATTTTGGTCGGGGGCATCCGATACGGTGCCTTGGATAATGGGGACGTACCAAGCTCCAACTCTATCGTGAACTCCACATCTCTCTACAGAGGTAAACCAGGTAACTCATCTGGAAATACATCGGCATATTCTCTCACTACAGGAATATCTGCCAACATCACTGATGATTTCTCGGCCTTGGTCATATAGCACCAATAACCTACACACCTCTGATTGAGTAATTTCAGTGCTTTCATCATATTAATGACACTTCCGGAATGGCTTGGGTTACCCCCCTGAAATACATACTCGACTCCATCGTCTGAAATGACAGTGACCATACGCTTACGGACACTAAGTATGGCATCATGACGATCCATCCAATCAATTCCCAAAACAACATGATCTCTAGGTAAATCTACCACAATCATGTATGCCAACCAAATACGGCCATTAAGCTGAATCGGACAATTCTTAATCTCATGATCTCCGATAATTCTTCTACCATCAGGTAGTCCACTGCTATAAGGTTCACAACTAGTAGCACTATCCATATGAAGTCTACTCAAGCATGACTCGGAAATGAGTGAATGCGATGCACCAGTATCAAAAAGGGTACACATAGGTTGAGATAGAATTTCGAGTGTATCTGAGATCATTCGGGCCTTCGGATCATCGGTCCTCTTCATATCGTAAATTCAGGGCTTGCCGGCCCCGAACCGGATGCTCCCGTCTAATAATTATGAGATACACCTTTCGTTGCTCCCGTCGTCTTAAACGACGCGGACTGAGTGGCCTGATTCTGAACAGCTGACTGCTTTGGGGCCTGAGATGCCGTCGGAGTAGGTTTGGGTTCTCTTAGGTAGAAACGAGCCTTATGCCCAGTAATCCCACAGTTATTACACGTGATAGACTGCCTCGAACACTTAGTGTTGTAATGACCCAGCGCTCCACAGTTGAAACAGGTGATGGCCAATATGGCCACCCGGGACTGAGACTCCGCAGGTTTAGGCGCCATAGGAGGTCGCTCGGAGAAAGTAGGGCCCGCACGAGGCTTCTTGAAGCTTGCTTGACTGCCTTCGGACTGATTATGATTCTTAGATTTCTTGCCAGAAGATGAAGGTTGTTGCTTAGCAATATCCTTAGTAGTAAACTCATAAGTAAGAGCTTTCTCGATTAAATCGGCCAGAGTGGCGCAATGATTATTAAGTAATTGCATCTGGGCGATCATGCCCTGCATAAAAGTGAGTGGATCAACCCGAACACCTTCGGATTGAGCTGTGTCTCGCGTACGACTTCCTGATAGTGAGTGATTATTTCCGGGTGACTGAGTGGCAGCGTCGCTGCTCGTTGATTTAGCATTATTCCTCGCGTTCACGCGTGTATTATCACAAGCTCCCAGTCTTCGGCCCGCACCGCGGCCTCTTCCCCTGCGTCCTCAGACAGCTCTCTTCATACTGAAGTAGGAATGTTACTTGATAATTGTAGATCTCACATGAGTACCGCATTATGATTACATTATGAAATGATAACAGTGAGCATATGCGCTCTAACACAATGATTACATGAAGGATCACCTGAGGTGACATGATTATCTGATGAAATTCTTGAAATGATTATCTTGAACAAGTTAACAAGATTGATAATACGATCAACAAGATCAACAACTGAATAATGAGATTGACTGAATGATTAATGAATTAACATGATCGACATGACCAAAAATGAAAATGATTATTGAGGATTGTTGACTGATGAATGATGAATGAGTGATTCTTATTGCCATAAATTATACCATGGCGTCAGAAATCTTACAGTTCTTTCGGTTTGAGGGGCTTGGTGCTTGCACAGGTCACACGTGACGCGAAAGTCCAATGATACTAGTCTTATAAACGATGATTTCAATCAGACATGACTCGGAAGGGTAATATTCAAAACCACGCTCCAATACTAACTCTGTAACACCCAAAACTAGGCGAATATTATAGTGCCGTAAACCCCCAACTGGGACCCACCAGGCAAATGAAAATTAATAAATTAAACGATATAATTATAGTACCGAACCACATTATATCATCAATTACTCCGATGAGGAGTTTCAAGTAAAACACACCCAGGAAATACAGAATACATGTATATTTCATATGAAGCTAAAATATACAACACTGAATGAAATGAAATCCAAAAGGAACTGCAGCGAAAAATATATAACAAGGAAATGTGAATAAATAGATAGACTGGGCCCCCATACTAGTATCACTGGGACTCCTCACCATCAACGTTCTATTCCCGTGCTTTTTCCTTGCCATGACCTAAAAACAACATCCCCAACGGGGTCAGTTACACAGAACAACAATCCTCAAGAGTTGAACAAGCACAATCATTATATATTAGTTATGAAATCAAGCTGAAGAGGGGCATCATAGTACGCCCGTAATGGGACGTGCAAGTGCACAAGACGAGTGTCCTTACACACTTGCACTTGTACCTAATTAGTCTCACGGAGGCACGTTACCATGTGCACAGTCCATTGTGTCGGTGAACCCGCATCACATGACTATCGTGTGCCCGACTAAAAATTCCACACATAACCACCCGACCACGCAATATGATCCCAGAAGGTCACAAGAACGAAAGTGACCATGACGAATATTAATGAATGACAATCCGACAATGGTCAAGAACGACTCACCGAGATGAAATAATAATGAAATGAATGATAGCTCACTGAACTGATTAGAACTGTCGTTCCTCGTGAATTGAATGATTAGTTTAATAATTAGAAGTCTCAACAAGAGTAATATACTATGAATGAATTATGAATATGAATGAACAACAATGAAAGGAATGATTATCCTTTTAACCGAGTAAGAATTAACTTACACAAATACCGGTGAAGAAAAGTCCTTCCTCGAACAAACATCCTAAGTGGAATTATCTGCCGTCCGAACAACATTGAATAACATAATTACCAACAAACACTTAATATACGTATAAATCATGTTCACAACCAACTCAAAAGTCGATACTATAATATCCAAACTCATTGGGGCATTCGAACAAATACGTTGCAAACATTCCTCCTTTAATTACAACCGACCCCAAATATATCGAAACCAACCTCCAAATGAGTAGTTCAACTCCACAAAACATCATCAATACAATCAAATAATCCAATAGGAATACTCCATTCGAGATTACGACAACTAGTCGAAACCCCCAAAATCTCAAAGTCAACCCTTAAGGTGATCTTGAATAATTCTTCAAATGCTCAAAAAATCCAAAAAATACACCAATAAATCTGCAGGAATACATGTATCTAAGTTAGATAATCCATATCTAACATATTCCAACATAATATCAAGCTAACTTGAAGAGATCGGAAGGAAAAACACTAAAATTCCGAAATTCTAGATTCAAGAAATGTTTACCTTGATTTGGTGTGTTGGAGAGGATTAAATGATAATTAATCCGAACTAGAAGCTTGAAGATGATGATAGGTGATTGTAGCTCGAAGAAATCTTCCCAAATCGTCCAAAATCACCTGAAATCACCCAAGGAAGGAGGTGAAATGTGAAAATGACGAAACTAGACTGAACTGTCCTATATATACTACACCCAGCTTAGCGCGCGCTAGCTCCTGTGCTTAGTATGCACTAGCGGGTTCACCGGGTAGTCCAATACCCACTATCTGCATCGTTAGTGTGCGCTACGTACTTGGTAGCGTGTGCTAACGCCTCTTATTAGTGTATGCCCAGTATATTGGTGTCTAGAACCTACTGTCCTCTGCCTTGCTCGCCTTCGCGTGCACTACACCTATAACTTAGCGTGCGCTACTAACACCATTAGCATACGTTATGATCCACTTGTAGTGTGCGCTATGAATTATTCCATTTCAGCCCAGTACCAACTAGACTGTCTGAACGAGCCTTAGCGCCCGCTACACTGATGGCTTAGCATGCGCTATCCAAACTACTAGCATGCGCTATTTCCCATTCATAGCGTGTGCTACTACAACTCAAACTCATTCCAGTGCCTTCTGGACTGTCTGCCTCAAATGCACTAGCGTGCGCTAATACTGAACGTGAGTGTGCGCTACCAGTACTCAATTAGCGTGCGCTAAAAAGAGTATGTAGCGTGCGCTACTCGTCACACCCAGACAACCAAATATGATGAAAATCATAATATCTTCGTCTCGATTCTCAAAACAAGGTTGAATGAAGAATGATAACTGATATACGATTCAAATTTCGCCGAATGGTGAATACAATGAATGAATATGAATGATAAATGATTATTAATGAGTGAAAAAAATTACTGAATGACAATTTACTGAATGATATGAATGAATTTACAACTGGGTATTACACACCTAGCTAGCCTGGCAGCCTACACTGTACCCCAACTGAGAACGAATGATTGGGATCATTCAAGAACCATTCTATCGTGAATACTAGTATACGTATAATCTTTCAAATGTCCCAGTCAAGCTATAGGGTCACGATCAGTCAAACCCTATCTGTATTTGACACTATGCATGCGTTAATGCAAATCGAGATCATCGAGCTCTTGTGTATCTAATACAACTAGCTCCAATGCTTTGGCCAAAGACTTATGATCTCATCTGCCAATAACCGCATAGGACATATAACCCGTTCACTAACAGGATAAAGAATTCTATCTTGGTATTCAGTAGGACCTGCTACTTGCACGTCGAGGTTGACCCCCGCCTTCCAGTTTACAGGGTCGAACTACTCTAATGAAAATCTTGACGTCACAAGCACATCCCTATTAAATCCTCAAGTCGAAGGTTCACGATTCCTATCACAACCTTTCGATTCCGTCATTGACTGTCCCGTTGTAAAATTCGTGTGACGAATCGAGGGTGAGTCAGTTCAAGTATATTAATCCAATTAGCATACTTATAACGTGTGCTCCCACTAACCATTAGTGTTCGACAGGCACTTTCAATGTCAAAGAACACGTTATAAAAGTCTTCACATAAACTTAACGCCCAGTCAAGTTTCATCGACCTGCGAACGATTAAGTAGTTGAGCTATAAACCTTTCCAGTGCCGATCTCCTTATCCAATAAGGAGTGGAATGTTTTGCTCTCAAATACACGGACTAGTGTAATATCCGCATTTTTTTTTCTTTCCCTTGTATTTTCATTTTCGGTGTATTTCTCGATCGTAGTGACCCTCGTGTACCCTTCAGTGCATCTTTCCCATCATCTATTGACCTGATTCTCGTTATTATTGTACGGAACTGCTGTTTTGGGGTTACCATGGATCCATTTTATGTTTTGATGCATTTTGAGATGTTCCATTTGATGTTTCGCTCATATTACGGTGTTTTGGACCGTTATCTAGTGCACGCTAAATTTTCTGCATAGCGCACGCTAGAGGTCCCTTAGTAGCACACGCTACATTTACTTCGTAGCGCGCGCTAGCGAGTTAGCCCTGGGAGTGGCAGTTCTGTTCCCAGCCCTCTGGACTATCGGATTAGCGCACGCTACTTTGTCTAGCGCACTCTAATGTCGGGAGACTAGTGCACGTTAAGTTGTTCGGTAGTGCGCGCTAGCGTGATACCAAAGGCCGGGACCATCGCCAACTCGGTCAGCGCAGGCGCACGCTACGTTTGTACGATAGCGCACGCTAATGGGTCAGGTGAGTTTTGGGCAGTTAGCTTCTGGACTCGGCTGATGTCCAGGCAGCGCACGCTATTGCTCGATAACGCGCGCTACCGAGAGGTTATTAGCGCACGCTACATTTCGAGTAGCGCACTCTAACGGCCAGAATTCTGGCTACTGGACTGGGACGCTAACTGTATGGGCTGGAGTTTCGTCCCGTTAGCGCACGCTAACTTCGGGGGATTAGCGCGCGCTAACACTCCCTGGCTATATAAACCAGGGAGTTGACCCAGATGAGCTTATCATTTTCATTTCTTCTCCTCCCCGCGGCATAGAGCTTCTCCAGGCGAATTTCGAGCGATCTCTTCCTCCGATTATTTCAGGCATCCCCCACCTTGAGTTTTTGAAGTAGATTAACAACTCCTACTTGTGTTCTTCATTCTCAATCCAAGGTAAATCTCTTAGAACCCTACTTTCGGGAGATTTGGGGATTTTGGGATTTTCGTCCGATTCATTCCGTTTTGTTGGTGGATTCATGATGAATATGATTAATCTTGATAGTATTCCTAGTTTCCCTACGTATTCATGGTATATTTCGTGGTTTTTATCGAATCGAGAGGGTTTGGTTGTGGTCCGCCCTCGTTATTATTTTTGTACGAATATACATGAAGCGTAGACGGGTTTTTGGGTGTATTCCATTTCCGTATTCGTCTAGAGTTGGTTGTGATTGTGTTCTTCGAATCGTTAGGTTCGGTTCCGTTGGTTCCTAGCGTTCGGCGGTGTTTTTCCTTCGGTTCGTCGCGTCGTCAATTATTCAAGGCAAGTATTTTTGGAAACCTCTATGCTTAACGTGAAATGGTAATGTATATTGTGTGTGATTTGCTCACCTCGGGAGGGTCCGACGGGATCACGGAGGGAATCTATGGCTTCGTCCTGGATTCATGAGCTTGTTTCGCTAGCCAGCTCGGGAGGGTCCTTAGAGGCCTCGAGTGGGATTCGTGGCTTCGTCCTGGTCCTAGGTGACGTGTGGTGCTTGATTTGTTTTATGAATGTGGCCAGCTCGGGAGGGTCCTTAGAGGCCTCGAGTGGGATTTGTGGCTTCGTCCCGGTCCTAGGCAAATTAATTGTGACTGTTTGTTTCCGGAAAAGACATGTCTGGTTTTAGTTTTTGAAATGATATTGGTGCATGTACTATGAAATGTGTAAGCGATTGGTTTGCCTTGATACTTGTACTAGCATAATTGCTAACCCCTTTGGGGACCCGTTGTGGGAAAATTCTTGTTATGGATTTCAGGTTATGATCATCCGGACGAGCGAGCACTGGGACAGTACGAGGATGTTGGCCAGGGCCGTTGACATATGCATTTGGGTCATCTTATTTCTTTTTGCCTACTTCGATATGGATGTTTTCACATTTATAAACTTATAGATTGTACTCGCGAGTACTTAGGCTTTTCCTTTCGGATTTTGATTGGTCATCGTTGAAGTTACTGTATTTGTCGGTTGATGTTATTATGCCGGTTGTACCGGATGTATTGTTCTATGTTCTTGTTGTTAATAATTGTTTCCTTGCTAACCGAGACGGTTAGTCGAGTGGTGTTTTCATGTGTTAGCCTGGTGGGTCCCATATAGGGGTCCACGGCGCTGTAATATACTCTGAATATCTCGGGGGTGTTACAGAAAATGGTATCGGAGCCCTAGGTTTATGGATACCTAGGCTTGTTGGTTATTTGGGTCTAGTCGTGTTTTGTTTTGCATATCGTCACACCGCTGCCAGCATCTCGGTACTTCCAGTGCTTGTAAGTTTTCTTATTCGGCTTTTCTGTTTCTTTCATTGTATTTTCATTTCTTGAATCGTAGTTGCTTTTTCCTCCTTTACTCATTATCGATATACCTCTGTTACCTCTTAACACCAGTATGGATGCCGGAGGAAACCGTGGACGTGGTCGTGGACGCGGCCGAGGATGTGGGGAAGCCGGTAGGGCGGTCACGTCGCATTCTTCGGGAGCCGGTAGTACCGGTGACCGTCACAGTCATGCTTCTTCTCAGGAGCGCGCCGATCCTGGTATTGCGGCTGTTATGCAGCAAATGTTTAACCAGATGGCGGCGATAGCTCAGGTGGTCCAGAATCCGGATCCGAACCATGCTAATCGGGGAGGAGCGGATCGCTGGCTTCAGGATGTCATCAAGATGCATCCTCCTCAGTTCTCGGGAGCTTCGGACCCGATCGGCTGGGAGGGATGGATCAAGGAGATATCTAAAGTCTTCGTTGCCTCCAACTGTCCCGAGGATCGTAAGGTCCCTATTGCCGAGTACTTTCTCACTGGGGATGCTACAGATTGGTGGGAGGCCATTGGGCCCAAAGACCATGTTGCTCCATGGGCCGAATTTCAGGAATTGATGGAGATCGAATATTGTCCGTGGCCGGTCAGACAGGCTCGAGTGCATGCTTTCTATGATGCTCAACCACGGGATATTCCCGTATCCCAAGCTATTGCCGATTTTAACAAGGATTTGGGCTATGTGAAGACCCAAGTTGTCGAAGAGAGCGACAAAATTTTCCATTTTTCAAGGAGGATGAAACTGTCCATTCGGGACTATATGTCTGGGCTCGTCTGTACTACTTTGAAGGATTATCAGAGTCGAGCTCTTGCTTATGATATGTCGGTGACGGCTAGCGCGGCGGTTCGAGAGAGTAAGAAGCAGAAATATGGTGGGGACTTCTCGGGTTACAAGGGTGGAAGTCAGCAGAAATCTCAACCTGCAAATATTTCTACGGGTGGTTCGGCTCGTTTCTCTGGGAGTTTCCGAAGTGCCGCCAGAACCTTCGTCCGGGACCCCAGATGCTTTAACTGTGGCAAGCCAGGCCACGTGAACCGGGATTGTCCTCTTCCACCTTTGACTTGTCATACTTGTGGTCAGTCGGGCCACAATGCTTCTTTTTGCGAGAAGCTCAGACAGTTTCGCGGCGCCCTTTCTTCTCACCCAGCACCTATGGAGCCTAGTGTGAACCAGGGCTCATTTGCTCCGCCGCCACCGCCGAGTGCCGGCCGAGGTAGGGGTCAGCCCGCTAGGGGAGGAGCTTCCAGTGTCGGCTCTGCCCAGCCGCGTATCTATGAGATGAGGAGGGCCGATGATCCAGCAGCTACTGTGGCGACAGGTACCGTTCATATCCATTCCCATCCTGTCAGTGTGCTTTTTGATTCGGGTGCTACGCATTCATTCATTTCTCTAGAGTGTGTACGCCGTTTGAGTCTCGACTGCTTGTCACCTTGCGAGCCTTTCATCGTTAAACTTCCTAGCGGTGATAGAATTGTCGGTGATCGAGAAGTCCGGGACTGTTCTGTGTTTATTTGCGAGAGGGCTTGGCTCTCTAATCTTATTGTTGTGGGTATTGAGGGTGAGGATTTGATTCTCGGGGATGATTGGCTCGAGCGGCATGGTGCAATCATGAACTACCACACGAGGATCATCACTATGTTAGCCGAGGACGGCACCGAGCACTCTTTCACGGGGTGAAAGAGGGGAAACCAGAAGTTAGTTATTAACGCCTTGAAGGCGATGAGACTCTTGCGAAAGGGGTGCATTGGTTATTGGTGCTATGCCTTGAAGGCGGAGGATGGTGGAGTCGAGCTTTCGTTGATTCCAGTTGTTAGTGAGTTTCCTGATGTGTTTCCTGACGAGTTGCCGAGATTGCCACCAGATCGTGAGGTTGAGTTTGCTATAGAGTTAGAGCCGGGCGTGGCTCCGGTTTCGAAGGCACCGTATCGCATGGAACCTTCAGAAATGGCCGAGTTGAAGAAGCAGTTGAGTGAGCTTCTTGAGTCGGGGTATGTTTGGCCGAGCACCTCGCCTTGGGGCGCACCAGTCTTGTTTGTGCGAAAGAAGGATGGCTCACTACGTTTGTGTATCGACTATCGTGAACTAAACAAAGTGACCATCAAGAACAAGTATCCTTTGCCGAGGATTGATGACTTGTTTGATCAGTTGTAGGGAGCTGCGGTATTCTCGAATATTGATTTGAAATCGGGGTACTATCAGCTCCGGGTGAGGGAGTCCGACGTGCCGAAAACAGATTTTCGGACGAGATACGGACATTATGAGTTTGTAGTCATGCCTTTCGGGTTAACTAATGCGCCGGCGGTGTTCATGCAGTTGATGAACAAAGTCTTTATCGAGTATTTGGATAAGTGTGTCGTCGTCTTCATTGACGATATTCTTATGTATTCGAGGAATGAGGAAGAGCATGCCCATCATTTGCGGATAGTGTTAGACATTTTGAGGACCGAGCAACTCTATGCGAAGTTCTCGAAATGTGAGTTCTGGCTGAGGGAAGTGATGTTTTTGGGTCACGTGATTTCAGCCGAGGGAGTTCGTGTGGATCCGTAGAAAATTGAGGTAGTGTTGGATTGGGCACCGTCCACGAATGTGAAGGAGGTCCGTAGTTTCTTGGGTTTGGCTGGCTACTACCGTAGGTTCGTCGAGGGTTTCTCAAAACTAGCTCATCCACTTACACAGTTGCTCCAGAAATCCGAGAAGTTCGTCTGAAATGACGAACGGCAGTCGAGTTTTGAGGAGCTGAAGAAGCGTTTGACTTCAGCCCCGGTTTTAGCGTTGCCGTATGGCAACGAGGGTTTTGCCGTTTACAGTGATGCTTCAGGTCAGGGTCTTGGGTGCGTATTGATGCAGCACGGCAAGACCATTGCTTATGCATCGAGACAGTTGAGGCCGTATGAGCTTAAATACCCTACTCATGATTTGGAGTTGGCGGCAGTCGTTTTTGCGCTCAAGATCTGGCGTCACTATCTTTTCGGCTCTACATGTCAGAATTTTACCGATCATAAAAGTCTGAAATACATATTTACTCAGCGGGAGTTGAATATGAGGCAGAGGAGGTGGTTAGAGCTGATTAAGGATTATGACCTCGAAATCCTTTATCATCCGGGCAAGGCGAACGTCGTGGCCGACGCCTTGAGTCGGAAACCAGTTGCGTTGCGAACGCTTGAAGTCCTTACATCTCAGTCTGAGCTTCGGAGGGCTTTGATCGAGTTAGATGTTGAGGTTTTGTTGCCTGGAGCTGTCGGGCAACTTTGTGCTTTAGAGATTTCATCGTCGTTGATCGATGAAATTAAGCTGAAGTAGTTAGAGGATCCGATGATTACTCAAATCTGAGAGAACGTTCTTAAAGGAAAGTCTCCTGGGTTTGTGAATCACAAGGATGGTGCTTTGAGATTCCAGAGTCGGCTTTGTGTGCCGAACGACTTAGAGTTGCGACAGAGTATTTTGCGTGATCCCCATTCTACACCTTACTCTGTTCATCCTGGTTCGAGTAAGATGTACAAAGACTTGAGAAGGAACTTCTGGTGTAATGATATGAAGGAGGAGGTCGCACAGTTTGTAGCGAGATGTTTGACTTGTCAGAGGTCAAAATCGAGCATCAGCGACCGGCTGGGTTGTTGCTGTCACTTCCCGTTCCGGAATGGAAATGGGAAGATATATCGATGGATTTCATTACGAGTTTGCCGAGATCGAGGTCGGGCATGAATATGGTATGGGTGATTGTTGATCGCCTGACCAAGTCGGCACATTTTCTAGGCATCAAGGACACTTGGGGCCTGGAGAAGTTAGCTCATGTGTTTATCGCGCAGATTGTGAGGCTTCACGGTACTCCAAAGTCTATCGTTTCGGATCGTGATGGCCGTTTTGTATCGCACTTCTGGCAGGCGGTGCATAAGGCGTTGGGTACCCATTTGCGTTTGAGTGCCTCTTTTCATCCCCAGTCAAATGGACAGTCGGAGCGCACTATCCAGACGTTCGAAGATTTGTTGCGTGCTTGTGCTCTCGATTGGAGTAGTGACTGGGAGGAGCATTTGCCATTGATCGAATTCACGTACAACAATAGTTGGCATGCGTCGATTCGGGTGGCACCGTATGAGGCACTTTATGGGCGGCGATGTCGATCACCGATTTGTTGGAATGAAGCGTCCAATTTGGTCGGGACCGAGCCGGATGTCGTTTTAGAGACGAGGCGGAAGATAGAATTAATTCGGGAACGGATGTTGATCGCCTGCAGTCGGCGTAAGTCGTATGCCGACGTCCGTCGTCGACCTTTGGAATTCGAGGTGGGAGACAACGTTTTGCTAAAGGTGTCGCCGACGATGGGAGTTTTTCGTTTCGGGAAGAAAGGGAAGTTGAGTCCGAGATTTATTGGACCCTTTGAGATTCTCGAGCGAGTCGGTGGGTTGGCATACCGTTTGGCGTTACCTCCGGCCTTGAGTCATGTTCATAGCGTTTTTCATGTTTCCCAGCTGAGGAAATATGTCCCCGATCCTAGTCACGTCATCGATTATGGTGAGATTGATGTCGCCGAGGATATTACTTTTGAAGAGCGTCCTTTGAAGATTTTGGAGCATCGCGAGAAACGACTGAGGCATAAGACCATTCCTTTGGTCAAGGTGCAGTGGTCGAGACACGGTGTCGAGGAGGCAACTTGGGAAACCGAGGATAGCATGCGTGCTAGCTACCCTGAGTTGTTTGATTCTTAAGTTTCAGGACGAAACTTATTTTTAGAGGGGTAGAATGTAATATCCGCATTTTTTTCTTTCCCTTGTATTTTCATTTTCGGTGTATTTCTCGATCGTAGTGACCCTCGTGTACCCTTCAGTGCATCTTTCCCGTCATCTATTGACCTGATTCTCGTTATTGTTGTACGGAACTGCTGTTTCAGGGTTACCATGGATCCATTTTATGTTTTGATGCGTTTTGAGATGTTCCATTTGATGTTTCGCTCATATTCCGGTGTTTTGGACCGTTTATATTCCGTATCTAGCGCACGCTAAATTTTCTGCATAGCGCACACTAGAGGTCCCTTAGTAGCGCATGCTACGTTTACTTCATAGCGCGCGCTAGCGAGTTAGCCCTGGGAGTGGCAGTTCTGTTCCCAGCCCTCTGGACTATCGGATTAGCGCACGCTACTTTGTCTAGCGCACACTAATGTCGGGATACTAGCGCACGTTAAGTTGTTCGGTAGCGCGCGCTAGCGTGACAGTCCAGTGCTGGACAGTTTATTGCTGAACTACGTCAGGCGCCCGGTAGCACACGCTACATTTGTACGATAGCGCACGCTAACGGGTCAGGTGAGTTTTGGGCAGTTAGCTTCTGGACTCGGCTGATGTCCAGGCAGCGCACGCTATTGCTCGATAGCGCGCGCTACCGAGAGGTTATTAGCGCACACTACGTTTCGAGTAGCGCACGCTAACGTCCAGAATTCTGGTTACTGGACTGGGACGCTAACTGTATGGGCTGGAGTTTCGTCCCGTTAGCGCACGCTAACTTTGAGGGATTAGCGCGCGCTAACACTCCCTGGCTATATAAACCAGGGAGTTGACCCAGATGAGCTTATCATTTTCATTTCTTCTCCTCCCCGCGGCGTAGAGCTTCTCCAGGCGAATTTCGAGCGATCTCTTCCTCCGATTATTTCAGGCATCCCCACCTTGAGTTTTTGAAGTAGATTAACAACACCTACTTGTGTTCTTAATTCTCAATCCAAGGTAAATCTCTTAGAACCCTACTTTCGGGAGATTTGGGGATTTTGGGATTTTCATCCGATTCATTCCGTTTTGTTGGTGGATTCATGATGAATATGATTAATCTTGATAGTATTCTTAGTTTCCCTACGGATTCATGGTATATTTCGTGGTTTTTACGGAATCGAGAGGGTTTGGTTGTGGTCTGCCCTCGTTATTATTTTTGTACGAATATACATGAATCGTAGGCGGGTTTTCGGGTGTATTCCATTTCCGTATTCGTCTAGAGTTGGTTGTGATTGTGTTCTTCGAATCGTTAGGTTCGGTTCCGTTGGTTCCTAACGTTCGGCGGTGTTTTTCCTTCGGTTCGTCGGGTCGTCAATTATTCAAGGCAAGTATTTTTGGAAACCTCTATGCTTAACGTGAAATGGTAATGTATATTGTGTGTGATTTGCTCACCTCGGGAGGGTCCGACGGGATCACGGAGGGAATCTATGGCTTCGTCCTGGATTCATGAGCTTGTTTCGCTAGCCAGCTCGGGAGGGTCCTTAGAGGCCTCGAGTGGGATTCGTGGATTCGTCCCGGTCCTAGGTGACGTGTGGTGCTTGATTTGTTTTATGAATGTGACCAGCTCGGGAGGGTCCTTAGAGGCCTCGAGTGGGATTCGTGGCTTCGTCCCGGTCCTAGGCAAATTAATTGTGACTGTTTGTTTCCGGAAAAGACATGTCTGGTTTTGGTTTTTGAAATGATATTGGTGCATGTACTATGAAATGTGTAAGCGATTGGTTTGCCTTGATACTTGTACTAGCGTAATTGCTAACCCCTTTGGGGACCCGTTGTGGGGAAATTCTTGTTATGGATTTCAGGTTATGATCATCCGGACGAGCGAGCACTGGGACAGTACGAGAATGTTGGTCAGGGCCGTTGACATATGCATTTGGGCCATCTTATTTCTTTTTGCCTACTTCGATATGGATGTTTTCACATTTATAAACTTATAGATTGTACTCGCGAGTACTTAGGCTTTTCCTTTCGGATTGTGATTGGTCATCGTTGAAGTTACTGTATTTGTCGGTTGATGTTATTATGCCGGTTGTACCAGACGTATTGTTCTATGTTCTTGTTGTTAATAATTGTTTCCTTGCTAACCGAGACGGTTAGTCGAGTGGTGTTTTCTTGTGTTAGCCTGGTGGGTCCCATATAGGGGTCCACGACACTGTAATATACTCTGAATATCTCGGGGGTGTTACAACTAGTTTACATATATATATATACGAGTCAGGAACTCCAGTAACTACCAGTAAATAAATAAACATCCATTGCCTTATATAAATGATTTACATAATAAAAAGTACAATGCCCTCACTCAACATCCTCTGAGTGGCATTCGAGGGCATACTCCTAACAAATCCCACACATTACCAACTGGTAGCCAATGACTCCAGAATGCCACGATAATAAAAGTGGCAAGGAAACTCAAGAAGAACCAACTTGTCACATACCCCCTATATTTAGCTATCAGATACCGGATATTAAAAATACCCTTATTATATATATTACAGCACAACGAAAAACTTAAACTTTTAAGAGAAAACTCCTTTTACACACCAAAAGTTACATAGACATTAGCCGACTATTATATTACAATCAACAGAAAACGTCGGCTGTATAGGTTTACAAGAAAATTTAGACTTAACACACGCAGAACACTCCACATGCCTGATGTTCATATACAACGGCTCGTTGGCATGGAGAAGCGTCCAAACATCAACCTATGCCTAACAGTCCGAATTATTACATGTATCACAAGAAATCAACTAAACGAGCGAAAGCTCAGTAAGTAGTGACACATAATGCATGAATGCATTTATGAATGAGTTTGTGAAACGCAGTTTCATTTTCCTTTAACTTTTGAAAACTCTTTTATAGCACGCTGCTATGTATACCTCGAGTTCCTGGACCGGGCCAAAAGTGTGCGTGTCCAACCATAGCTAGAACAAACTGCCCATTTATAACACATGGGTCAACCTGACGTGTCCGAGACTCCACCAGAATCATGGCTATAAAGGTGCCCAGTCATACACATGAGTCACCATGGCGTGTCCCAGACTCCACCGCAAAACACCACACAAAGTGTCCAATCATAGCAAATGGATCACTAAGACGTGTCCCAGACTCCGCCGCAAAACAGCCCCTTACCAGTATCCCGCAATGCACAAAACCAAAATGGTTTGTTCTGATCACCTTTAGAACGCCTGTACTATGATCAATGCATGCAATGGCAACCTCCAATGCTATGCTATGATCATATGCATCATGATAATACCACATGTATAAATGCTCTATGTGACACTTCACACAATAAAAATAGAGCAATATGTTATCCACATATACACAAGGTACAAGCAATATCCAGAACAACAATCATTAACACATATTTCAAACAAATGCTCTTGTGATACAGTTTTGAAATCAATTAATACTTACCTTGTTCAGGTGATACCTTTGCTTTTATACCAATAAGAGGTGGTTGGGATGATATGTGTTTAGAGACTGTTTCAATGAGGGTCTTAAAGAATCTATATAGTATACACAAAATTTAACTCACTACGTATCCGAAGGGTTTTACCGATTTTACATAATTGGCATTCTACAAATTTTATGTGTGCATCGTAATATGCGAGCCTAATACTCTATCATTTTTTGCACTCCTAATTCATTATGAAGCCTATTAGTTTTTGTACATAACGTTAAATCAACTCTTATAGCCCACAACTCTAGGATTCTATAACAACACAATGGTTCAGGAAAAATTTTCAAGATCTTGAAATAGCTGAATTTGTCCCACTTATATCCACTTTATTATTAGTCGTATTTGCACAAATTTTTGATATAGCATCCCTAATATACTTAAGAACATGTATATGGTAACCCCTGCCCCTGGTGTACACGAATTCAAAACTATCCACACATATTTTCAAAACGTGGCAGAATTGACTCTTTTGTTGTCTTAATGAGTTTTAAGCACTATAAATCCACATTAGACACAAGTTTAGGCCATGTATGAGTTCTTAACATCATTAGAACTTGTTTAAGCACCTAAACCAGCTCTCACAAGTTCATATCACACAAGAAATATAGCAAGAACAAGAGTAAAACAAAGAAAACTCAACTTGATTGTCAAATGAATTGAGGTGTTGACGTTTTTATGATTTCTCTTTGATTTTTTTTGACCAATTTTCGAAGTGTGGAGATTCTTGATCGAGTTTAGAGTGTGTACAGACTTTAGAGTCGCTGTACTCCCTTATTTAAGTGGGAGAGTCGGTTTATAAGAGTTTAAGTACTAAAATACCCCTTGATGGCCTCTAGAAGTCAGATTTAGAAGAATGGACCGGTTCAAGTTGTTATAATCCAGTTGTTGGAATTTTAAAACCGATTCCTAGTAGGTAATGATCATATTTACAGTATGGATGTATGGTCCAAGGTTTTTGATAAAACTCATTATGCATTTTTATTGTTTAAACTTAGTTACTTCTGCGAACACATTCAAAACTGGTAGAGAAGGAGTTTGTTGTTATCTTTATGAACTTCTACATAATTAACACTAGAAATAAGAGTCTAAGGAGTCACTTAGAAATTTATTTGGATAATGAACTAAAGGACAAATTCAATTCTACCCGACCGCATTTGGGACGAATAAGGTACTTGCACATCAAATGACTTAACAAAGGTTATCACTGAGACCCTGAATTTCATCATTGATGGTATTCACAAGTATTAAGATGCTTGAAACGTGTTATCGGACTAAGAAAGTTATTTACTTGAATCATCAATCTAAATTGACTCAGCATACCCGCCGTCAAAAACACCGAGACCAACTGATAGACACGTCACTGATACTATTTACTGCTTATAGGCTTACCGCTTGTACTTGGGGTGCTGTTCAAAGGCTTAGCCACTTCAATGCCGTTAAATTAACTATCAGATAAGGTGAATCATGAAATATCAAAATAATACAAAATAATACTTAATAACAAGCAATGCATAAATCATATTATTCAAATAATAGCAGTTTCATGTCACATACGATTAAGCATGAAGTCTTACATATTTTAAGATTAATATGATATCATTAACTAGATCTTATATGTGAGAGTCCTTGGGCATCACAATCTTCCCCCCTTATAAAAATTTCATCCTCAAAATTTATTTACCGAATAGAGCCGGATATTTATGCCCCATTTCGTCTTCCTATTCCCACGTGCCTTCTTCAACTGAGTGATTCTTCCACAACAGCTTAACAAGTGACATCTTTTTGTTCCTAAATTCGGTTTGTTTACTATCCAAGATCTTATTTGGTGCCTCTTCATAACTCAAGTCCTCACTTAACAGTAATTTCTCGTAGCTCAATATATGCGATGGATCCGAGACATACCTCTTCAACATTTAGACTTGAAAGACGTCGTGAACATTTGCTAGTGAGGGCGGAAGTTCTAACCTGTACGCCACTTCTCCAATTCTTTCCAGTACCTCAAATGGGCCTATGTATCTAAGATTTAATTTCCCTTTCCTTCCTAAATGCAACTTAGTGGGCAAGTAACAGTCTCTACTGAATACCAAGATAGGATTCTTTCTCCTGTAAGTGAGCAGGTAAATATCCTATGCAGTTAATGGCAAATGAGATCATAAGTCTTTGGCCAAAGCATTTAGAGCTAGTTGTATTTGATACACGAGAGCTCGGTGATCTCGGTTTGCATTAACAAAAGCATAGAGTCAAATTACGATAAGGTTTGACTTGATCGTGACCCTAATACTTGAGCGGCACATATGATTGAAGGGTTTATACATATTCACGACATAATAGTTTTAGAATGATCCAATCATTCGTTCTTAGTTGGGTTACGGTACGGAGCATTGGACTAGCTTAGTGTTACTCGTACTCCTTGGTTCCTTCCGTTGCCGACTAAGACGGACCTATAGAGTCACACACTAGGATATTTGATGGAAAAAATATGTATGTATTATCACTTCATTAATATTAGATATTGGATATCTAATTTGATTTATCTGATAAATCATTCCAGTCTTGTGAATTAAAATTAATTAATGAGTAATTAATCTAATTCATAATAATTATTTGTTGGAAATATATTATTATAATTTTGTATCTCATAAAATTAATTAATTGGATTAATTAATTTAAATATAAATACATTAGAGATCAAATGAAGTGTACTTAAGCGGACTAAACACGCGAACGTTCGGTACAAGAACCGAGTGGCTCGGATCGTTTTCTCACCAAAACACCATGTGCCCCCCTTCTCCTTATCTTCCATGTAATTTCATTTTCACATGGGGTGTGTTAGTATTATAATAAGATGAGGACAAATGGACGAGATACCACATCTTATCATTTGATCTCAATTTGTTATATAAAATGTGTTAGTCTTTCATTTGATGTAAGACTTGAATAACAAACACACATACACATACACACACACACACATACAACACACACACATACTAATAAGGCTGGCCGTGAGCTACATAGAAGGGAGAGGAAGAAATTTTTCTTGATCTTGTTCATCTTAGAGAGAAAGAAAAGGAAGAATATAAGAGAAGAAAAAAGTACTATATCAATTCCTAGCTATCTCCTTTTAGAACGAATTGATATATAGTTTTTTCCAACAATATCCGACGCGTGATAATGTAGAGACGCTCGGCATATTCGGGTGTTTGATCATTCATCAAGTTTGAATGAATTAGATACGTGTACGTGTTGGTGACCAGAAAAATCTTAGCTCAGATTTTTCATTCAAGAAGATATTATCAAAGGTCTATGAGGGTATGAATTCTTAATTTTATCTTCGTCAATTTATATTCATTTATATGATGCTTGATCGAATCGTTTTAGGGGTTTGGTTTTTATCTAGTTAGACTAGTTTATTTTCCGCTGCATAACTCGACTTTGATCATCGAATCCCAATAATGGTATCAGAGCGATGTTTATGCGATCATATATTCAATATTTGCATTTGGAATGCTTGGTTGTACGTTTTTATGATTTAGAATCATAATTATTTTACTTGTTAATGTTTTATTGTTCATCTAAAAATTTGTTTTTCATGATTTTATGTTATAATATAAATCTATTTTTCTTTTGAAAAACTGATTCATATGTGTAATATAAAAATTAGAAAAATATTATTTTTGGATTCAGGATGAAAAGACGATCTGAAAAAGTGATCGGACCCGGCAACTCGGGGCTGTCGGGAGGGTGCCGGGATTGCCGACAGCAGGCTGCCTGCCAAGGGTAGCAAGCAGTGGCCGAGCAGCATGCTGGGCTGCTCGGTCAGGGCTAGGCAGTCCCTGCCGGGTTGTGGGCTTGGCCCGGACCTTGTATTTTCCGACTCTGTTTTTATACTTCGTTCGGTAAATTAATTTCCCGCAAATTAAATTAGATTTAATTTGACTAAAATATAATTATGGTAATTTTATTCTTAAGGGAATTAATTTAATGAAATATTTATTCTCGTCCGAAATAAATTAATATTAACGGTTGTGTGAATTAGTTGGATTAATTCTAATAGATGAGTTAATTTTATATTGACTGGATCAATATTTATATCAATTCTTTTTCATTTAATGTAATTGTTGCATTATTATTTGAATGGTGATGTAGTTCATGGATTTAGTTTATTGAATCTTTATTCGATGGGGTTGCAATGGCCGTTTTGAGCCATTTTTTTTAGAAAATTTGTATAGGATGCAAAGTTTATTAATGTAATAAATTAGCTATGACGGAGGGCCGATGACGAACCGCCATGAAGACGGAGATTCAAGACTTGTAATTAAATTTCTGTATTTTTATCGAGTCGATGATGACTCGATGCTTAGAATGGTCCATCAATCGCATGTTGTTAGATTTAGGTTGTGTATGTTTCATATTCTATGACAAACAAACAAATCGACAAACCGCGCTTATAAATGGATTAATGTGCAAAGTGTAACAAATAATCGTGTTATACTCCCACTTACAAACACCAAGTTATTAAGATTACGAGGTTTCCTACCCTCCATCACACTCATGAAAAATTGAAATCTAAACCAAAATATTATTCTTAGGGTATGTCGGGGTAATATTCTTGGGGAAGGTTGATAAATTTCTAGAGTGCATTAGATGCCTTTGGTTGTGACAAATCAAACCTCTAGAAACGGTATGGATTGCCGGGTGAGATTCAATTGTAAGACTAATCGGAGTTGACAGTTTAACCTTAGATAGTTCGGCGAGCCATAGAAACCGTATGGGTTGAGGGCAAGTGAACTAAGGATAAAAGAAGATAGAATCATCCATTAGATTGGTTGGTATTAGACACCACTTTATAAAGAATAAATAGAATATAAACCATATGGGTTGCACTCTATTAAACTTTGTAAAGAAACCGATCACCACTATGAAGTCCACCATGACTTCCGTATTTCACATGGGAGTGTGTAAATGCCAATAAAATAGTGGGAGCAGAGTTATGAATAAAGAGAGTCCTTAAATTCTTTATTTGGATCATAATTAAACAATCACTAATGAATCTTTAAATTATTCTCTGCAGTTAACAAACATCTCTCAAAATGACAATGAACCCACTCGCTGTTTTACTTGATAAGAACACTCTAACTCGACCCTACTTTGTGCACTGGATCCGGAATATGAGGATAGTCCTCAGTATGGAGACGCTGGGATATGTCTTAGCGGCGGACATCCCACCGGCTCTTGCAAGGACCAGGGCAAATCAGAAAAAAGTTGATGCCCATGAGAAATGGGTTAAAGATGATGTCAGGATCCGTGGTTTCATGATGGCCTCTATGAACAATGAACTTTAGAGGGGCCATGAGAAAATGCCCTCTTCAAGGGCAATTCTGGCACATCTAACTGAACTTTATGGGGAGCACAGTCGAACTTCTCGGTGTGAGATATCGAGATAGTTGTTTAGTGCTTGAATGAAGGAAGGAGAGAAAGTTTGGGATCTCATCCTCAAAATGATATCTATGATCGAGAGATTGGAGGTTCTTGAATTTAGTATGCATGTTTCTCTACAGACTGGCCTCATTCTTCAATCACTTCCTGATTCCTTCTCTCAATTTATCATGAACTTCAACTACAATGAGATTGCGTGTAATTTAGTTGGGCTAATGAACAAATTGAGCACGACATAGTCTCAGTGAATATTAGGCCGAAGGAGGCTGCTCTTGTAACTTCTTCTAGGCCTTGGAGGTCCAAGAACAATAAAAAGAATGGTAAGAAGCAATTCAAGCCAAAATGTAGGGTACAGAAAGATAAGGGCAAAGCCCCAATAGTTCAAAGAGCAAGTAGACCAAGAAAATGGATGTATGCGTCAACTGCGGTGAGCTAGGCCGCTGGAGGAGGTACTGTCCAAAACTTAACCGAAATGCGCCTTCAGGTACGGAACTACTAGTTTTGGAAACAAATTGTTCTGTCACTGTATATTCTACTTCTTGGATACTTGATTCTGGTGCGAGTTCTTACAAGTACAATGAATCAGGATCTGGAACAAAGTAGGAAGCTGGATTCAGGGGAGGTGATGGTCACAGTCGTAAGTGGACACAGTGTCAAGGCTTCTGATATTGGATCCGTTATGTTGAATTTAGAATCTAGTTTTATTCTTACGTTAGATGATGTACTTGTTTTGCCAAGGGCATAAAAATATTGTATCAATTTCGGTCATGGACCGAAAGGGATTTCACTTCTTTATAGGAAATGAGTCCTGTCGAATTTATTTTAGAAATAAATTGGTTGGTATCTATATGATTAAAAGGTTTATACCATTTGAATCTAAAGAATAAAACAACTGTGAACACTATAACTAGGAAGCATGGTAGGGATAAAACAAACCAAGCACTTAAATGGCATCTTAGACTTGGTCATATTGGTAAGACCAAGGTTCATAAAATGGATAAAGATGGGCTTACGGGTCCATTGGGATTGGATCCCTATCCAACTTGTGAATCTTGCCTTCAAGGCAAAATGACTAAGTTATCCTTCATAAGGACTGTTGAAAGAGCTGCTGTAAAACTTGAATTAATCGATACCGACATGTGTGGCCCTTCTAAAGTGGCAAGAGACAGATTTCAGTATTTCATTACATTCACTGATGACCATACAAGGTATGGGTTCGTGTACTTAATGAAACATAAATCTGAAGCTTTTGATAAATTCAAGGAATTTAAAGCCCTAGTTGAAAACCAAACATGTAACCTTGTTAAGGCTCTTCGTTCGGACCAAGATGGTGAGTACATGAGTACCGAGTCTGACGAGTTCTTAAAAGAACTAGGAATAGTGTCACAATTTACTTCTCCAGCTACTCCACAATTAAATGGTGTATCAGAAACAAGGAACCAAACTTTGTTGGACATGGTTCGCTCCATGCTTAACTATACTGATCTACCGATTTATCTGTGGGGTCACGTGTGTAATATCCGGATTTATTATGGTGTATTTCATCTGTATTCAAACCATGTATTATTCGGAATGGTGATTTTGATTATTGGAGTATGATATTTCGTGCATTAATATCATTGTACATAAGTATAGAAACTTGCAAAATTGCTCAAGCAACCTCGTGATAGCGCACGCTAAGAATGTATCTTAACGCGCGCTATCGGGCCATTATTAGCGCACGCTATGAAGATAGGAGTTGCGTGCGCTAAGAACTCAATTATTGAGCGGGACGGCTAACACATGCGCCAGCCGGGACATGGGTCCGGATAAGATTCCCGCTGACGCACCCGGACAAATTCTGAAGTCAACCATTATTAGCGCACGCTAAGGGATGCTTAGTAGCGTGCGCTAACTTGTCAATAATGCATAATATTATAAATGGGACAACAACCGATTTGGCTTTCATTTCTTTCGCCCATTCCTCAACCTTGAGAGTTCAGAGAGCTGTAGTAATACTTCTATACACTTAGAACACATCTTGTTGGTGTTTACATATTGGTTATCATTTGGGAATGATCATTGAAGAGGAATAGCACCTTGGAGTGGCATACAACCAACCGGAGTTGGATTCTACCTTACGGTTCAGTGATTTTCATCATATTAAGGTATGTTCAATCTATCTCAAGACTTAGAGTTGGATTTTAACGATTTGGATGATCATGTTAACAAGATATGGATTTTCATAGATGAATTATCCAAGTATATCATGTTGGAATGGTGAGATGTATAAGCCTTAAAAACCTTGATTATAATCATCATGATTCGAATCTTATTACACTGGATATGTGAAGAGGAACTTCTATCATTGGTAAACCGAATCTAATAGATGATTTCATAATAATCTTGGACTAGACGTTAACATCCTTATTGTTAGATAAATCTAAAGGTTTGATCATGGAGGGATTTATCTAGTATAGATAGAACGTTTAACAACTTCAGCATGATAATATTGATGGATATAAGGTGTTGATATCAACCGTTTGGCTTTTCGAATTGTCGTATGAAGATTTGGAGTCGGAATGGAATATGGTTTTATATTGGTATGCATATCCTTGAAATCCGAAGTTGTCTTTATCCGTAAAATCATTCATAAAGGTATGAACTTGGTATTCATGGAAGTAACATGAATTATCACGAAAGATTTCATTGTTTCGATCATGGCAAGAACAGTTTACTGCTCAGCAGTAAACTGCCATGCAGAGATAGCGCACGCTATGCTATGCAGTTTAACGTGCGCTATCGAGCACTAGTTAGCGTGCGCTACGTTTGGTACGTAACGTACGCTAGACCATCAGACGAGTCAGTTGGCTGGTCAGTGAAGTACTGACCATACATAGTTAGCGTACGCTAGGCTTTGTTGTTTGCGTGCGCTATCGGGCAGACTTAATGCACGCTACACAGAGTATTTAGCGTGCGCTAAGCAGTTCAGTCAGATTGCATTTTATGAACTTTTGGCCGTAAATCGAATTGTTAAACATTCATACGACGTGAGATAAATCCTATATCATTTCTGTTGTTAAGGTTTGGTCTCGTTACGTGATTGATTGAGGAGGACGATCTTCGAGTGGTCATTTTCGTGGAAGTGTTGTTATTGTCTTCAAATCGAGGCAAGTACTCTAATTAGAATTGTTTATATTATGACAATTATGATGTGATTGTATCGTGTAAATATGTTGTGAATATATGTCCACCATGCGTTGATCCGACCGGAATCATCATGGGAATCTATAGCTGTGTGCGCTGGATCGTTGGACAGGTAGTTCCACCATGTGTTGGTCCGACGGGATCATCATGGGAATCTATAGCTGTGTGCGCTGGATCGTTGGAATACCATCAGTATGTTGAAACTGTTATGATATGATATGTGTTGTGGATATTCTCGTTGGAGAAACTTGTTATGATATAATTGTTGATTATATCACTGTTGTATGATTATTGTACTTGTACTAGCATCGTTGTGTTAACCCCTTCGGGGGTGAACATTTGTGTATGTTCAGGATCTAGGAGAGCGGGAAAACAACCACTGGAGGTGCATGACGACGAGGGTGCAGAGTGATGTTCCGACCGGGTTTCTGCTATTATTTATTGGTTATTTTAATAAGTACTCGAGTACGAAGTCATTTGTGATGATTTGAATTTGGTGATGTATTATTGAGTTACATTGAACAATTGTACTATTTCGTATTGGGTCGAATCATTGTACCGTAATTTCGTTATTTCCATTCGTTAGTATCTTTTAATGCCTGTTTAAATTCTTCAGCCTTGTAAATCCTTATGTACAGGATTTACGGCGCTGTAATATTCCTGAATATATCGGGGGTGTTACAGAATATGGTATCGGAGCTAAGATTATGGATATCTTGGCCGTTGGGTTAAAATAGGGGTCATTTATGTCTTTTGAGGTAACCGGCCGTGAATGACATCACTGCACTGCCTACGTCTTCATGCGAACAGTGGTTGTAAGTTCCTAAACTCTATCTTGTTCTTTACATGTTGTGTCTCTATATACTCGAATATTAGAACGGTGTTGTTTCCTGTATATTGAGTATTTATGCTTACAGTATGTTGAGAGGCGGACGTGGACGTGGTCGCGGTCGTGGACGCGGATGGAGAAATGCCGAAAGGGAAGCGTCGCCTTCTAACCAGGCCAGTCATAGCTCAGGCGAGCCGCAACAATCTGTTAATAATGAACCAGATCCTGCTGTACCAGAGATCCTTCGTCAAGTGGTGAACCAGATGACTCAGTTCGCCCAGGTCGTGGACCGAATGCAAGTGGCGGTGGGACTACAGTAGGGAGAGAGACAGCAAGGGATCCCAGACATGGGAAATCGAGGTGACCGGTGGCTGCAAGAGGTGGCGAAGATGCAACCACCCAAATTCGACGGTATTTCTGAGACTCCCACCTGGGATCATTGGTTGAAAGAACTGGAGAAAATCTTTGCCGGAATTAACAGCCCAAACGACCGGAGAGCCTCTATCGCTCAATATTTTCTGATAGGGGAAGCATCCGAATGGTGGGAAGCCATCCGACCTATAGACCATGATGCCGATTGGACAGAGTTTAGATTGATGATGGAAGCTCAGTATTGACCTCGTCTTGTGAGGGAAGCCAAAATTCGGGAATTTTTCTCCGCTCAACCATCAGACGAACCCGTATCCTGCATTTATTAAGACGTTTAACCAAAGAAGCTTAGCATTTGTTCGACATCCGGTCGTAATGATGCAGAGATGATGATTCATTTTGAAATGAGGATGAAACCAGAAATCCAGAGGTACATGTCCGGTTTTGAATGTACCACTCTCCGCCAATACTGGATAAGGCGTTGGCGTACGAAATAAAAGAAGCAAGAATGGAGAAGTTTATGGAGTCGAAGAAACAGAGAGTCTCCGGTACTTTTACAGAGCACAAGAGCAATGGCCCGCAAGGCCCAGTCTTCTTTTCTTTCAAGAAGCCTCCGCACCCATCTAAGAGCGGAAAGAATTACAACAATGTCACCACGGCGGATACGGCTAGGAAGTGCTTTAACCGTGGTCGCCTGTGCCACCTTTGGCGTGATTGTTTGCGCACTCGATTACATGTTTTGAGTGCGGACAGGGAAGGACACCGTGCGGCGTTTTGTAAGGACGCCACTAAGTACAATGGAACCGTTCATCACGGCCCGATTCGAAGGAAGCCGGTGTCCAATGACGCGGAAAGTGTTCGGATGCCTCAGAATTTTGGCCGCGGCGAGGCAGAGGACAATGGGACCGAAAGGGGACATCGAGTGCCGGATCTGCTCCCCACGTGCATGCGAGATGAGGAGGACAGACGATCGTGATGTCATTGCCGCATCGTGCACTGGCCCGATCCTTTCCCAGCCAATTAGCGTTTTATTCGATACAGGAGCTACACATTCTTTCATATCTTTGTCTTGTGTAAATCGTTTGAATATTTCCGGTTTTCATACTTGTGAACCTTATGTTGTTGGTTTACCGAGTGGAGAAAGGATTGTCGGAAATTTAGAAACTAGAAATTTCCCCGTATCATTTGGAGGTAGAGAGTGGCTCTCAAATCTGATCGTGATAGAAATGCAAGGAGACGACCTGATACTCGGAGACGATTGGCTTAATAGATATGGAGCAATTGTGAGCTACCGAAGGAGGAATATCTCGCTGATCGCTGACGATGGTTCCGAGATTCTGTTTGAGGGATGGAAACTGGGAAGCTCAGGAAAGTTGATCAAGGCGATGAAAGCTGTCAAATTGTTGAAACAGGGCTGTACCGGGTACTGGTGTTACGCGATGAAGAAAGAAGACGAAATTGTAGAACTTTCATCCATTCCTGTTGTGAACGAATTTCCAGATGTATTTCCTGACGAGTTACCTGGACTACCTCCACGAAGGGATGTGGAATTTACCATTGAGCTGGAACCCGGAGCTACATCGATTTCCAAGGCGCCGTATCGTATGGCACCTACTGAGATGTACGAACTGAAGAAGCAGCTGGAGGAGTTACTGGACAAGGGCTATATTCAGCCAAGCGTTTCACCCTGGGGAGCGCCAGTTCTTTTCGTCCGAAAGAAGGATGGATCGCTCCGACTGTGTATTGACTATCGAGAGCTGAACAAAATAACAATTAAGAACAAATATCCGTTGCCACGGATTGATGATTTGTTTGACCAGATGCAAGGGGCAACGGTATTTTCTAAAATTGATCTGAGATCATGATATCATCAGCTAAGGATTAAGGAATCTGACGTTCCGAAATCAGCGTTCAGAACTCGCTACGGGCATTATGAGTTTGTAGTGATGCCGTTTGGTCTCACTAACGCACCTGCTGTATTTATGCAATTAATGAACCGTGTGTTCATTGAATTTTTGGATAAATTTGTGGTCGTGTTCATTGATGACATTCTGGTGTATTCTAAGAGTCCGGAAGAACATGCGCAGCATTTGTGGATTGTATTGGAGCTTTTGAGAAACGAGCAATTGTACGCCAAACTTTCAAAGTGTGAATTCTGGCTAAAGGAAGTAATGTTCCTCGGCCATGTGGTGTCAGCTAGAGGAGTCCGAGTAGATCCTTAGAAGATCGAAGCAATATTGGATTGGAAGCCTCCAAAGAATGTGAAAGAAGTCCGAAGCTTCTTGGGACTTGCTGGATACTATCGTCGATTCGTGGAAGGGTTTTCTAAAATCTCCCGCCCACTTACTCGACTCCTGCAGAAAACTCAAAAGTTTGAGTGGAATGAATTGTGTCAGATTAGCTTTGATGAATTGAAGAAGAGATTGACGACGGCGCCGATTCTATCACTTCCGCAGGGAACTGGAGGATTCATAGTTTACAGTGATGCTTCGAACCAAGGACTTGGGTGCGTGTTGATGCAGAATGATAAGGTGATCGCTTATGCATCGCGACAACTGAAACCTTATGAAGTGAATTACCCGACACATGATTTGGAGCTAGCAGCAGTGGTTTTTGCCTTGAAGATCTGGAGGCATTATCTGTACGGGACTCACTGTCAGATCTTTACGGATCATAAGAGTCTCAAGTACATATTCAGTCAGAAAGAGTTGAACATGCGGCAAAGAAGATGGTTAGAACTGATTAAGGACTATGACTTGGAGATTTTATATCATCCAGGCAAAGCGAATGTAGTGGCCGATGCACTTAGCCGCAAGCCTGTCTCTATTCAGATGCTGGAGACGCTGACCTCCCAACTTAGCCTTCAGTGAGAGATGATTCGTGAAGGAATTGAAGTATGGTTACAAAGAGTCCAGGGACAGCTGTGCGTGATGGAGATAACTTCATCATTAACCGAAGAAATCAAATCTTGACAGGCAGATGATCCTCTGATGATTCGGTTACATGATGAAGTGATCCAAGGAAAGGCCCCTGGATTCATAATTCATGACGATGGAGTTTTGAGATTTCAGAACCGACTCTGCGTTCCCGATGTTGATGTTCTGAAACAAACGATTATGAAGGAAGCTCATAGTTCGCCCTATTCTATCCACCCGGGCACTAGTAAAATGTATAAGGACTTGAAGCAGAACTTCTGGTGGGGCAACATGAAGAAAGACGTAGTGGACTATGTTTCGAAATGCTTGACTTGTCAGCAGGTTAAGATCGAGCATCAACGGCCTGCTGGAATGTTGAAGCCGCTCCCGATTCCTGAATGGAAGTGGGAGGACATATCGATGGACTTTATCACTAATATGCCGAAAACCAGGACAGGAATGAACATGATTTGGGTGATAGTTGACCGTTTAACCAAATCGGCTCATTTTCTAGGCATTAAGGATATGTGGGGACCAGAGAGGTTGGCACGAGTATTTATTTCGGAGATAGTTCGATTGCATGGTACGCCGAAGACCATTGTTTCTGATCGAGACGGTCGTTTTGTGTCTCACTTTTGGAAAGCAGTTCATAAGGCCTTGGGGACCGAATTGAACTTGATCTGACTTATCACCCGCAGACTGACGGACAATCTGAGAGAACTATACAAACGGTGGAAGACATGATAAGGGCCTGTGCCTTAGATTGGTCAAATGATTGGGAAATTCATCTACCGTTGATTGAATTTACCTACAAAAATGGTTGGCATGCTTCTATTAAGATGGCACCGTTTGAGGCCTTATACGGAAGGAGATGCAGATCGCCCCTATGCTGGGACGATTCATCGGACTTAATCGAATGTAACCCGAGTTGATCGAAAGGCACTCGAGAGAAGATAGCCTTGATTCGTGAAAGGCCGTTAGCGCCTGCAGTCGCCAGAAATCCTATGCGGACGTACGCCGCCGCCCATTGGAGTTCAGTACTGGAGATCACGTACTTTTGAAGGTTTCTCCTACTCGGGGAATCTTTCGTTTCGGAAGGAAAGGAAAGCTGAGTCCGAGATATATCGGACCATTTGAGATCCTCGAGAGAGTTGGGGACTTGGCATACAGATTGGCATTGCCGCCGTCATTGTGCCATGTTCATAACGTGTTCTATGTATCCCAGTTACGGAGGTATATACCAGATCCCAGTCATATCATTAATTTCGACGAGATCGAAGTCGAGCAGGATGGGATGTTCGAAGAAAGACCAGTCAAGATACTCGAGAGTCGAGTTAAGCAACTGAGGAGCAAGTCAATCATTTTGGTCAAAGTTCAGTGGTCACGTCACGGAATGGAAGAAGCCACCTAGGAAACGGATGTAACACCCCAAACTAGGCGGATATTACAGTGCCGTGTATCCCCGACTGGGACCCACCAGGCAAATAAAAATGGTGAATTAAATAATATAATTGTAGTACCGAACCACATTATATTACCAAACACTCCGATGAGGAGTTTAAGTACAACACACCAGGACAATACCGAATACTAGTGTATTTTATATGAAGATAAAATACACCACCCTGAATAAATAAACATTACAAACGGAATTTGCAGCGGAAAATACGAATGACAGAAATAACTGAAAATGACTGAACAAACGGAATGGTAGGGCCCCTACTAGTATCATGGGACTCGTCGCCGTCAACATGCTCTTCCCGTGCCTTTGCCTTGCCGTGACACGAAAACAAAATCCCCCAACGGTCGCCATACGTAACAACAATCCTCAAGAGTTGAAATCACACAATCATGAATTAACTGAAGTTATGAAATATTCTTAATTATGAATTACGCTGAAGAGGAGTACCATAGTACGCCCGTAATGTTCTGTGCAAGTGTACAAGACGAATGTCCGGACACATCCGTCCTTGTACCTAATTAGTCTCACGGAGGTAAGCGTTACCGTGTGCACAGTCCAATGTATCGGTGAACCCAATACATGACCATCGTGTGCCCGACTAAAAATTCCACACAGCCACACCCGGCCACGCAATATGAACCCAGAAGGTCATATGAACGAGAATGACCGTAATGAATATCAATGAATAAGTAATAATCTGACAAAGTCAAGAATGACTCACCGAGATGAGAGTAATAATGAAATGAATGATAGCTCAACGAAAAGATTGGAACCGTCGTTCCTTATGACTGAAGTGATTGATTGACAATAACAAGTTTTAATATGATTAATACAATGATGAATGAGTTATGATTATGAGTAATCAACAACAAAAGGAATGAGTATCCTTTTAACCGAGTAAGAATTAACTTACTCAATATCGATGAAGAATGTCCGTCCACGAACAACGTCCTAACCAAGATACCGATCGCTCGAACAACCTTAATTCAATACAATTGCCAACAATCCGATCAATAACGAATTAAACACGAATATAACGAACTCAAGACGTCGATACGATTAAACCAAGTTCATTGGGGCATTATATCGAACACGTTGAGGCCAACTTTGATTGATTACCACTAAACCTCAATAATACCAACTTCAAATCCCCAAGAAGTGATTCAAAACAACTAAACATCTCCAATACGATCAATAATCCGTTATGAATATCCAAAAACGTGATTATAACAACAATTAATCGGAAATCCCCAAATCCAACTCGATATTCAAAGTGTTCTTGAATAAATCTCTCAATAATCCAATGAATCCTTATACAAACTCATAATCATATACATATCCCTTCATATAACATGATTATAACGTCCAAAGCATCATAACTCAACACAAAATCGAAATCCAAGGTGTTGAAGAGCTTACCTCTTGAAGATCCAACCACTACGATCCGATGAACACGAGTTATAACGAGTATCCAAGCTTCCCAAAGGAATGAAGATGATGAAGATTACACACTCAGGTGATTGATGATGATGAAATCACTCTCTCAACACTCTCTCTCGGATGAAGAAGGAAAAATGAAAAAGTGAGGTGAAATGACCCGCCAAATCATTAAATGCTAGGAAGTTACGGCGGTAACTCGGCCCTCTTACGGCCGTAACTTTCCAAGTCAACGGCCTTACGGCCAGAATCGGCCAACTCAGACGGCCGTAACTCGGCTTCGTCAAAGCTCCGACAGACTTACGGCCAGAATCGTTCCTTAGTTACTGGCGTAACTCGCCTTCGTCAAAAACACCCGCCTGACCTTACGGCCGTACAGCACACCTTACGGCCGTAACTCGATGATACGGCCGTATCCGCCAACCTTACGGCGTAACCCGCCGTCAAAAATGGCGGACATCCCTCTGCACAGACGGCCGTATCCGGCCAAGCCTTACGGCCGTACCTGCCTCGACTTACGGCCGTATGCCGCAACCCTTACGGCCGTAAGTCACCCTTGATCGGCAACACCCGAAATTTACGAACGCCACTTACGGCCGTATCTCACCTTCCCTTACGGCCGTAACTCACCTTCGGCCAAAATGCCCGGGCAGCCTGCTGGACCACTTACGGCCGTAACCGGCCAGCCTTACGGCCGTACCCGCTGACTTACGGCCGTATCCCAGAACCTTACGGCCGTAACTCGATGCTGGCCAAGGTGAATCAATCCGATAATTCCGATTCCACGATACGACTGATGAATGATCCGACATAACATACGAATGTGAAAATGAACAAGTCTAACACGAGCCAAAGATGATACTCTCAGTACAAGGCTATCAATCACAATGAAAATGATAATACTCCCGTCTCGATCTAAAAACGGAGATAAAATGACGATCGAATCGATATACGATTACAACATGCCAACATTGAACGCAATTGAGTGATTCATGAATGATGAGTGATTATTAATGAGTGAGAATTACTGAGTGACAATTACAGACTGATAATTACTGAATGAAAATGAATGAATCACAACCGGGTATTACATACTCCCCCCCTTAAAATAGTTTCGTCCCCGAAACTAAGGGTCAAACAACTCGGGATGACTCTCCCGCATACTCTCTTCGGTTTCCCAAGTGGCCTCTTCGACTCCGTGTCTAGACCACTGAATTTTAACCAAAGGAATCGTCTTATTCCTCAACTGTTTGATTCGCCGCTCTAAAACTCGAATAGGACGTTCCTCATATGAATGATCGTCGGCGATCTCGATTTCGTCGAACTGGAGTATGTGACTCGGGTCGGCAACATACTTCCGCAACTGAGAGACATGAAATACATTATGAATTCGGCTCAACGCCGGAGGTAAAACCAATCGATAAGCTAACTCGCCCACTCGATCCAAAATCTCAAACGGTCCAATGAATCTCGGACTCAACTTTCCCCTCTTCCCAAAACGGAAAATACCTCGACTCTGGGATACCTTGACCAAAACGTGGTCGCCCGTCTCGAACTCTAGTGGTCGACGACGATTATCTGCATAGGATTTCCGACTCGAGCAGTCAACATACGACTCTTGATTAAAGCTACCTTCTCTCGGGCGGCTATAATCATATCGGGCTCGGTGCCGATTGATTCAGACAAGTCATCCCAACACAAAGGAGACCGACAACGACGACCGTACAAGGCCTCGTAAGGTGCCATCTTAATGGAAGCATGCCGGCTATTATTATACGTGAACTCGATCAATGGTAGTTGGGCTTCCCAATCGTCCTTCCAATCGAGGACGCATGCCCTCAACATGTCCTCTAATGTCCGAATAGTCCTCTCCGATTGTCCGTCTGACCGAGGATGAAAAGCGGTACGAGATTGAGTGAGTTCCCATAGACGATGAACTGATTTCCAAAAATGAGACACAAATCGTCCTTCACTATCGTAAACGATACTCTTAGGAGTACCATGAAGTCGACTATCTCTTTGATGAACAATCGAGCAAGTCTCTCAGGACCCCACGTTTCCTTGATCTCAGGGAAATGAGCTGATTTGGTTAAGCGGTCCACGATCACCCCGATCGTATTCATGCCACGACGACTCATCGGCAAACTCGTGATGAAATCCATAGAAATGTCTTCCCACTTCCATTCGGGAATAGGAAGAGGTTTCACATACCCGCCGGTCGCCGATGTTCAATCTTAACTTGTTGACAGGTTAAGCATCTCGAAACAAATTGCGACTTCTCGCTTCATATTACTCCACCGGTAATTTTGTTTCAAGTCCTTGTACATCTTGCTAGACCGGATGCACAGAATAAGGGGTAGCATGAGCTTCCTTCAAAATCGAGTTTTTCAACTCGTCATTCGCCGTACACACAACCGATTCTTAAACCTCAAAAGTCCATCCTCGTGGACCACAAATCCAGGGGCTTTCCCTGAGCCACATCCTCACGGATGCGCAACAATGAAGGGTCGAACTCGGTTCTCTCGATTACCTCCTCGAGTGACGATGAAATCTCTAACATACAAAGTGTCCCCGAACTCGCTGAAGCGGACCTCGATCTCGGGTCTAAGGAATTCCCGCTGAAGTTCCTTCGAACTGTTAGACGAGCAAGCATCTGCTCTGAACGGACTTGCGACTCAAGGCGTCGGCGACAACGTTCGCCTTGCCCGGGTGGTAGAGGATCTCAATATCATAGTCCTTGATTAATTCCAACCACTGCCTCTCGACGCATATTTAACTCCTTCGAGTAAATATATACTTTAAGCTCTTATGATCGGTGAATATCGACGGTGACGCCATAAAGGTAATGACGCGATCTTCAGCGAACACCACGGCTGCTAGCTCCGTGTCGTGGGTCGGATAATTAACCTCGTAAGGCCTCAATTGCCGTGAAGCATAGGCACAATAACTTTCCTGCTCGCATGAGCACACATCCGAGACCCCGTCCGACGCATCACTATAAACCACAAATCCCTCCGTCCCTGCGGCAAGGAAAGTACAGTGCCGACATTAACCGGCTCTTGAGTTCCTCAAAACTCTGCGACACGCGTCGGACCACGTGTATTTCTTATCCTTTCGCAAAAGGTTCACAATGGTTGAGCAATTTTGGAAAATCCTTCCACAAATCGCCGATAATAACCCGCTAGTCCGAGGAAACTCCGGATTTCCTTAACATTCTTCTGAGGTAACCAATCTCGAATAGCCTCCGTCTTCGAGGGTCGACACGAACTCCGTCGATGAGATTACATGTCCGAGAAAAGTCACGGACATCCAGAACTCACATTTGGAGAACTTCCCATAAAGTTGTTCGCGTCTCAACACGTCGAGTACTTGATGAAGGTGAAACTCGTGTTCCTCCCGGTCACGAGAATAAATCAAAATGTCATCGATGAAGACAACAACAAACTGATCCAAAAAGTCGATGAAAACCCGATTCATTAACTCCATGAACACCGCAGGTGCATTAGTCAATCCGAACGGCATAACCACAAACTCATAATGGCCATAGCGTGTTCGAAACGCCGTCCTCGCGATGTCCGACTCTCGAATCCGCAACTGATGATATCCGGACCTTAAGTCGATCTTGGAAAATACTGAAGCTCCCCGAAGTTGATCTAAAAGATCATCAATACGGGGTAAGGGGTACTTATTCTTGATCGTCACCTGTTCAACTCCCGATAATCAATACATAAGCGGAATGAACCATCCTTCTTCTTGACAAATAACACCGGTGCTCCCCACGGGACGCACTCGGTCGAATATAACCTTTCTCGAACAACTCTTCAAGTTGGTTCTTTAATTCTGCATTTCGGTGGGCCATCCAGACGGCGCCTTCGATATCGGGACGTACTGTGCTCCAACTCAATCGTGAATTCCACATCCCTCCGTGGAGGCAAACCGTAACTCGTCTGGAAAAACATCGGCATATTCCCTCACCACCGGAATATCCGTTAACATTATTGACTTCTCGGTTTTGGCCATATAGCACCAATAACCGACACACATCCCCGATTGAGTAACCTTCTCGCTTTCATCAAATTAATGACCTTACTGCAATGTAGCCGGGATTACCTCCCGAAACACACATTCAACCCCATAAATCGAAATGATAGTGACCATACGCTACGGACACTAATGATGGCATCATGACGATCCATCCAATCAATACCCAAGATGACGTCGTCCCTCGGCAAATCTACCACGATTAGGTCTCACGGCCATACACGACCATGAAACCGAATCGACAATTCAATCTCACGATTACCGATAATTGCCTACCATCAGGTAGGCCAATGACATAAGGCTCACAACTAGTAGCACTACCCAGACGTAGTCTACTCAAACATGACTCGGAAATGAATGAATGCGATGCACCAGTATCGAAAAGAGTACACACAGGTTGAGATAGAATATCGAGTGTACCTGAGATCATTCGGGCCTCTGGATCATCGGTCTTCTTCATCTCATAAATCCGGGGCTTGCTAGTCCCGGCACCGGACGCTCCCGTCTGATGGCTAAAAGCTCCACCTTTAGTCGCTCCCGTCGTTTTAAACGACGCTGATTGAGTGGCCTGATTCTGAACGGCTGACTGTTTAGGGGCCTGGGATGACGTCTGAGTAGGTTTGGAGTCCCTACGGCAAAAACGGGCCTTATGCCCAGCAATTCCACAATTATGACATGTGATAGTACGCCGGACACTTGGTACGAGGTGACCAAGTTCCCCTGATTATAACAGTGATGGCGGCGGCCGCTCGAGGCCGAGATTCCGCGGGTCTAGGCGACACGGGAGGTCGCTCGTAAAAAAGCGGAGCCCGCGGGGGTTTCTTGAAAGTGGCACGACTCCGTCGGTGATTACGATTCTGGACTTCTTGCTAGCGACGAAGGTTCTTTGCTTAGCAATTTCTTTAGCGATAAGCTCGTAGGTGAGAGCTTTCTCAATGAACTCGCCAACGTGGTGCAATTATGATTAAATGGCGAAGTCTCATACGGGGTTTGACCTCTTCTTTGAAATACTTGATCTTGTCCGCTTCGAGTGAATGATAGATGAGGTGAACGGAAGAAGTTCTGAAATTTCTCGGCAATGGCGAGAACATCCTCGTCTGGCGAGGGGTCGGGGTGAGCAATTCCGGCAGCTTGGCCTCTCGAGTGGGGCCGGATAATACCTCTCCATCATGAGAGTCTTGGTGATCCCAAGTACATGATCCGTCTGTGGGCTTCAACGATAACCACCATGAATGAGCGCTCTTACGAGATAGTAAGCCGCAATCTGAAACCTTGTGTCCCTCGGGACACTCTACCATAGCAAACAGACTTCTCGAAATGCTCAAGCCAATGAATGATATCTGCCGGCTCGGGCAGGCCCTCAAAAGTAGGTGGCCTCGGCGAGAGATATCGCCGATGATGTTACTCACATTCCTCTCTTGCCTCGAGGTGGCGGCGGAGAGCTGCGGTCCCGATTGACGGAGTTATGCATCGTCTCCATCAACTGAGCCATCTGAGTCATTTGGGCCATCATGCCCTGCATAAATGCGAGTGGATCAACCCGGACACCCTCTGACTGAGCCGTGTCCTGGGTACGACTCCCCGATAGGGAATGATCGCGTCCAGGTGAATGAGTGGCAGCGTCACTGCTCGATGAGTTAGCATTATACCTGGCATTTGCACGTGTGTTCGCACGAGTTCTCGGGATTCGGCCCGCTCCACGGCCTCGTCCTCCTCGTCCTCTGCCAGCTCTTTCCATACTGAAGTAGGGAAGTTACATGATGATTATATATCTCGCATGAGTATCACATTATGATTATATTATGAAATGATGAAAATGAGCATACGCGCTCAAATACAGCGATTACATGAATGATCAATTGACGTGACATGATTATCTGATGAAGTTACTGAAATGATTATCTTGAATGAGTTAACAAGATTAATGATTCGATCTTCCTGATCAACAACTGAACAATGAAATGAATTGGTGATTAATGAGTTAACATGACCGTCACGGTCAAAATGACAATGATGATTGAGGATTGTTAACTGATGAATTATGAATGAATGATTAATGCCAGAAATTATACCATGGCATTAGAAATCTTACAGTTCTTGGTCTGATTGGCTCGGCATTTGCACAGGTCACACGTGACGCGAAAGTCCAATGATACTAGTCCAATGACGACGATTTCAAATGAGACATGACTTGGAGGGTAGTATTCAAAACCACGCTCCGATACCAACTCTGTAACACCCCAAACTAGGCGGATATTACAGTGCCGTGTATCCCCGACTGGGACCCACCAGGCAAATAAAAATGGTGAATTAAATAATATAATTGTAGTACCGAACCACATTATATTACCAAACACTCCGATGAGGAGTTTAAGTACAACACACCAGGACAATACCGAATACTAGTGTATTTTATATGAAGATAAAATACACCACCCTGAATAAATAAACATTACAAACGGAATTTGCAGCGGAAAATACGAATGACAGAAATAACTGAAATGACTGAAAATGACTGAACAAACGGAATGACTGGGGCCCCCTACTAGTATCACTGGGACTCGTCGCCGTCAACATGCTCTTCCCGTGCCTTTGCCTTGCCGTGACACGAAAACAAAATCCCCCAGCGGGAATCGATTACGTAACAACAATCCTCAGGAGTTGAAATCACACAATCATGAATTAATCGAAGTTATGAAATATTCTTAATTATGAATTACGCTGAAGAGGAGTACCATAGTACGCCCGTAATGTTACGTGCAAGTGTACAAGGCGAATGTCAGGACACATCCGTCCTTGTACCTAATTAGTCTCACGGAGGTAAGCGTTACCGTGTGCACAATCGATGTATCGGTGAACCCGATACATGACCATCGTGTGCCCGACTAAAAATTCCACATGACCACACCCGGCCACGCAATATGAACCCAGAAGGTCATATGAACGAGAATGACCGTAATGAATATCAATGAATAAGTAATAATCTGACAAAGTCAAGAATGACTCACCGAGATGAGAGTAATAATGAAATGAATGATAGCTCAACGAAAAGATTGGAACCGTCGTTCCTTATGACTGAAGTGATTGATTGACAATAACAAGTTTTAATATGATTAATACAATGATGAATGAGTTATGATTATGAGTAATCAACAACAAAAGGAATGAGTATCCTTTTAACCGAGTAAGAATTAACTTACTCAATACCGATGAAGAATGTCCGTCCACGAACAACGTCCTAACCAAGATACCGATCGCTCGAACAACCTTAATTCAATACAATTGCCAACAATCCGATCAATAACGAATTAAACACGAATATAACGAACTCAAGACGTCGATACGATTAAACCAAGTTCATTGGGGCATTATATCGAACACGTTGAGGCCAACTTTGATTGATTACCACTAAACCTCAATAATACCAACTTAAAATCCCCAAGAAGTGATTCAAAACAACTAAACATCTCCAATACGATCAATAATCCGTTATGAATATCCAAAAACGTGATTATAACAACAATTAATCGGAAATCCCCAAATCCAACTCGATATTCAAAGTGTTCTTGAATAAATCTCTCAATAATCCAATGAATCCTTATACAAACTCATAATCATATACATATCCCTTCATATAACATGATTATAACGTCCAAAACATCATAACTCAACACAAAATCGAAATCCAAGGTGTTGAAGAGCTTACCTCTTGAAGATCCAACCACTACGATCCGATGAACACGAGTTATAACGAGTATCCAAGCTTCCCAAAGGAATGAAGATGATGAAGATTACACACTCAGGTGATTGATGATGATGAAATCACTCTCTCAACACTCTCTCTCGGATGAAGAAGGAAAAATGAAAAAGTGAGGTGAAATGACCCGGCCAAATCATTAAGTACTGCCGGAAGTTACGGCCGTAACTCGGCCCTCTTACGGCCGTAACTTTCCAAGTCAACGGCCTTACGGCCGTAACCGGCCAACTCGTACGGCCGTAACTCGGCTTCGTCCGAAAGCCTGCCGACAGACTTACGGCCGTAACCGTTCCTTAGTTACGGGCGTAACTCGCCTTCGTCAAAAACACCCGCCGACAGCCTTACGGCCGTACCGCACACCTTACGGCCGTAACTCGGATGATACGGCCGTATCCGGCCAACCTTACGGGCGTAACCCGCCTTCGTCAAAAATGGCCGGACATCCTTCCTGCAGCGTACGGCCGTATCCGGCCAAGCCTTACGGCCGTACCTGCCTCGACTTACGGCCGTATGCCGCAACCCTTACGGCCGTAAGTCACCCTTGATCGGCAACACCGAAATTCTGACGCCACTCACGGCCGTATCTCACCTTCCCTAACGCCCGCAACTAACCTTCGGCAAAAATGCCGGCGACTCTTTGGACCACTTACGGCCGTAACCGGCCAGCCTTACGGCCGTACTCGCTGACTTACGGCCGTATCCCAGAACCTTACGGCCGTAACTCGATGCTGGCCAAGGTGAATCAATCCGATAATTCCGATTCCACGATACGACTGATGAAGGATCCGACATAACATATGAATGTGAAAATGAACAAGTCTAACACGAGCCAAATATGATACTCTCAGTACAAGGCTATCAATCACAATGAAAATGATAATACTTCCGTCTCGATCTAAAAACGGAGATAAAATGACGATCGGTAACTGATATACGATTACAACATGCCAACATTGAACGCAATTGAGTGATTCATGAATGATGAGTGATTATTAATGAGTGAGAATTACTGAGTGACAATTACAGACTGATAATTACTGAATGAAAATGAATGAATCACAACCGGGTATTACAACGGAAGCTGATATGAAGTCTAGATATCCCGAGTTATTTTCGTCTTGAGTTTCGGGAGGAAACTCCTTTTTAGTAGGAGAGTATGTAATATCCGGATTTATTACGGTGTATTTCATCTGTATTCAAACCATGTATTATTCGGAATGGTGATTTTGATTATTGGAGTATGATATTTCGTGCATTAATATCATTGTACATAAGTATAGAAACTTGAAAAATTGCTCAAGCAACCTCGTGATAGCGCATGCTAAGAATGTATCTTAACGCGCGCTATCGGGCCATTATTAGCGCACGCTATGAAGATAGGAGTTGCGTGCGCTAAGAACTCAATTATTGAGCGGGACGGCTAACACATGCGCCAGCCGGGACATGGGTCCGGATAAGATTCCGCTGACGCACCCGGACAAATTCTGAAGTCAACCATTATTAGCGCACGCTAAGGGATGCTTAGTAGCATGCGCTAACTTGTCAATAATGCAGAATATTATAAATGGGACAACAACCGATTTGGCTTTCATTTCTTTCGCCCATTCCTCAACCTTGAGAGTTCAGAGAGCTGTAGTAATACTTCTATACACTTAGAACACATCTTATTGGTGTTTACATATTGGTTATCATTTGGGAATGATCATTGAAGAGGAATAGCACCTTGGAGTGGCATACAACCAACCGGAGTTGGATTCTACCTTACGGTTCAGTGATTTTCATCATATTAAGGTATGTTCAATCTATCTCAAGACTTAGAGTTGGATTTTAACGATTTGGATGATCATGTTAACAAGATATGGATTTTCATAGATGAATTATCCAAGTATATCATGTTGGAATGGTGAGATGTATAAGCTTTAAAAACCTTGATTATAATCATCATGATTCGAATCTTATTACACTGGATATATGAAGAGGAACTTCTATCATTGGTAAACCGAATCTAATAGATGATTTCATAATAATCTTGGACTAGACGTTAACATCCTTATTGTTAGATAAATCTAAAGGTTTGATCATGGAGGGATTTATCTAGTATAGATAGAACGTTTAACAACTTCAGCATGATAATATTGTTGGATATAAGGTGTTGATATCAACCGTTTGGCTTTTCGAATTGTCGTATGAAGATTTGAAGTCGGAATGGAATATGGTTTTATATTGGTATGCATATCCTTGAAATCCGAAGTTGTCTTTATCCGTAAAATCATTCATAAAGGTATGAACTTGGTATTCATGGAAGTAACATGAATTATCACGAAAGATTTCATTGTTTCGATCATGGCAAGAATAGTTTACTGCTCAGCAGTAAACTGCCATGCAGAGATAGCGCACGCTATGCTATGCAGTTTAACGTGCGCTATCGAGCACTAGTTAGCGTGCGCTACGTTTGGTACGTAACGTACGCTAGACCATCAGACGAGTCAGTTGGCTGGTCAGTGAAGTACTGACCATACATAGTTAGCGTACGCTAGGCTTTGTTGTTTGCGTGTGCTATCGGGCAGACTTAACGCACGCTACACAGAGTACTTAGCGTGCGCTAAGCAGTTCAGTCAGATTGCATTTTATGAACTTTTGGCCGTAAATCGAATTGTTAAACATTCATACGACGTGAGATAAATCCTATATCATTTCTGTTGTTAAGGTTTGGTCTCGTTACGTGATTGATTGAGGAGGACGATCTTCGAGTGGTCATTTTCGTGGAAGTGTTGTTATTGTCTTCAAATCGAGGCAAGTACTCTAATTAGAATTGTTTATATTATGACAATTATGATGTGATTGTATCGTGTAAATATGTTGTGAATATATGTCCACCATGCGTTGATCCGACGGGAATCATCATGGGAATCTATAGCTGTGTGCGCTCGATCGTTGGACAGGTAGTTCCACCATGTGTTGGTCCGACGGGATCATCATGGGAATCTATAGCTGTGTGCGCTGGATCGTTGGAATACCATCAGTATGTTGAAACTGTTATGATATGATATGTGTTGTGGATATTCTCGTTGGAGAAACTTGTTATGATATAATTGTTGATTATATCACTGTTGTATGATTATTGTATTTGTACTAGCATCGTTGTGCTAACCCCTTCGAGGGTGAACATTTGTGTATGTTCAGGATCTAGGAGAGCGGGAAAACAACCACTGGAGGTGCATGACGACGAGGGTGCAGAGTGATGTTAGACCGGAGTTTCTTATGCATTATTTATTGGTTATTTTAATAAGTACTCGAGTACGAAGTCATTTGTGATGATTTGAATTTGGTGATGTATTATTGAGTTCTGTTGAACAATTGTACTATTTCTGTATTTGGTCAGAACTGTTGTACCGTAATTTCGTTATTTCCATTCGTTAGTATCTTTTAATGCCTGTTTAAATTCTTCAGCCTTGTAAATCCTTATGTAAAGGATTTACGGCGCTGTAATATTCCTGAATATATCGGGGGTGTTACAACGTGCTCCTTACTGCTACACATATCTTGAATAGATGTTCTTTCAAATCTGTTCCTAAGACTCCACATGAGATGTGGAGAGGTAGAAAACCAAGTCTTAATCACATTAGAATTTGGGAATGTCCCGCTTATGTCAAAAAGACTAAAGTACAGAAATTGGAAGCTAGGTCTGTGAAAGGCCGTTTCATAAGATATCCCGGGGATTCCATGGAATATCTATTCTACATGCATGAAGATCACATGATTATTGTTACTTTATAAGCACACTTCCTAGAAGATGAGTTCATTTAGAAAGAAGGCACAAGTAGAAATATTTATTTGGAAGAAATAAAAGAAAGACCAATTGAGGTAGAATATTTCTTTGGAAGAAATAAAAGAAACACCAATTGAGATACCTGTACAAGATATTGGAATCGAACCTTCTGAAATACACACACAACCTCGCAGGTCTAATAGAACTTCTCAATTACCTAACAGATATGGCAATCGCATCAAGAGGAATTGGGTATCCATGAGATGACAGAAAGTAGTCAAGATAATGATTCTTCTATATACGACCAAGTGATGGTAGATGTTGACTCTGCAAAGTGGCAAGAGGCTATGGAAGCTGAGATAGACTCAATGCATGCTAATCAGGTTTGGACTTTAGTGGATCGTCCTAAGGGCATGGTGCCTTTTGGAAATAAATGGATCTACAAAAGAAATACTGATGGAGATGGAAAGGTTGATACTTATAAGGCCAGGCTTGTGGAAAAGGGTTATTCCCAAAGAGAGGGAATCGAAATATGGCAAATGGATGTGAAAACGGCATTCTTAAATGGATTCCTCGAGGAGGAGATTTACATGAAACAGCCTAAGGGATTCATATCTGAAATGGGTAGTCATAAAATATGCAAAAGTGTGCCATTTATGGACTGAAGCAAGCTTCACGAAGTTGGAATCTTCATTTTAACGAGACAGTCAAAGAGTTTGATTTTATCCAAAACGAAGAGGAACCCTTTATTTACAAGAAGGTTAGTGGGAGCAAAATTGCGTTCTTAATACTATATGTAGATGCCATTCTACTTATAGGAAACGACGTAGGAATGCACAATTCTGTGAAAGCTTGGATTTCTAAAGAGTTCTCAATGAAAGACTTGGGAGAAGCTACCTATATTCTAGGTATTTTCATCTCTATCGGGATAGAGCGAAAAGAATGTTAGGTCTTTCCCAAGCCCTATATATAGAAAAGATCCCGAAGCGATTTAGGATGAAAGATTCTAAGAAAGGGTTCCTACCCATTAGACATGGCTTAAGACTTTACTTAAAAAATGTGCCCTTAGAGTGAGGAAGACGAAAAAGAAATGAATAAGGTGCCCTATGCTTCAGAAGTGGGTAGCCTCATGTACACTATGATTTGCACCAGGCCGGACATTGCCTATGCTATGAGTGTAGTAAGTCTGTTTCAATTAAATCCAGGGCAGAAACATTGGACTGCTTTAAAGAACATTCTTAAGTACCTGAAGAGGACTAAAGACCTCGTTCTTACGTATGGCGGTGGAGAACTAAAAATAGAGGGTTATACAGATTCAGATTTTCCGAGAGACATGGATGCGAAGATGTCCACTTTAGGGTATATCTTTACTCTGAATGGTGGAGCAGTATCTTCTAGAAGTACCAAGCAAAGCACGACTGGAATCTATACATGTCAAGCTAAATATCAGGCAGCCACGGAGGCAACTAAAGAATCTTTTTGGATTAAGAAGTTCACTGAGGAATTCAAGTGGTTCTTGATGTAGAAAAGCCCGTGACGTTGTTTTGCGACAGCGACGGAGCTGTTGCACAGTCTAAGGAGCCTAGGGCTAACCACAACACCAAACATACTGAGAGAAAATATCATTTTGTTAGAGAAATGGTTCAGAAAGGGAATGTTATACTACAGAGAGTAGACACAGCAAATAACGTTGCTGATTCACTAACCAAGCCACTATCTCAGATGGTCTTATAGAGACATCTAAAGAGTATGGGTATTAGATACCATAGTTTGTGGCATTGAGTGCAAGTGGGAGATTGTTAAGAATATGCCCTCGAATGCTACTCAGAGGATGAGAAAGTGAGAGCATTGTATTGTAATTATAAATATTAAATAAGGTATTTAATATTTCTATATTATTGTATATCACAGGCATTTGTTATTTGGTATATAGAATAATAGTCCTTGCATTCGGGAGCAAACATTCCATTCCTTATGGAGACAAGAAAAAAGGTACTGAAAGTATTTAGGGCTCAAATGCTTCAATTGGTTCGCAAATCGATAAAACTTAACTGGGCAATAAGTTTGGACAAGGCTTGTATAACGTGTACTTTGACATGTAGAGTGCATGTTCTTCACTAAGGGTTAGTGTGAGCACATGTTATAGGTATGCTAATGGGATTAGTATACTCGAACATAACTCACCTCGATTCGATCACATGGATATCACTCAGGGATTGTCAATGACTGAATCAAAAGGTTGTGATAGGTATACATGGACCTTTGACTTGAGGTTTCAGTAGGAGAAGTGCTTGTGACATTAAGTTAGTCATTAGAGTAGTTCGATCCAATAACTGGTTGGTGGAGTCAACCTCGATGTGCATCTTAAGAGGTAAGTAGCAGGTTCTACTAAATGCCAAGATAGGATTCTTTCTCTTGTAAGTGAATGGGTATATGTCCTATGCGGTTATTGGCAAATGAGATCATAAGTCTTTGGCCAAAGCATTGGAGCTAGTTGTATTGGATACACGAGAGTTTGGTGATCTCGGTTTGCATTAGCAAAAGCACAGAATCAAGTTACAATAGGGTTTGACTTTACCATGACCCTACTACTTGACTGAGACATATGATTGAAGGGTTTATACGTATAGAGTATTCACGACATAATAGTTTGGAATAATTCGAGCATTCGTTCTTAGTTGGGTTACGGTACGGAGCACTAGACTGGCTAAGTGTTACCCGTAGTTCTTGGTTACTCCCATTGCCGACTAAGACGGACCTATGGAGTCGCGCACAAGGATATTTGATTGATAAAATATGTATATTATCTCTTCATTAATATTGGATATTGGACATCTAATTTGATTTATTTGATAAATCATTGTGGTCTTGTGAACTGAATTAATTACTGGATGATTAATTTATTTCATAAGTAATTATTTCTTTGAAAGATATTATTATAATATTATATTTGATAAAACTAATTAATTGAATTAATTAATTAAGTATCAATACATTTTAGATAAAATGAAGTATACTTAGCGGACTAAACACGCGAACGTTCGGTATACGAACTGAGTGGCTCGGCTCATTTTCTCACCAAAACAACCATGTGGCCGCCTCCTCCCCTTTCTCCTTACCTTCCATGTGATTTCATTTTCATGTGGGGTGTGCTAGTATTATAATGAGATGAGGACAAATAGATGAGATAGCATATCTCATCATTTGATCACATTTTGTTATATAAAATATGTTAGTCTTTCATTTTATATAAGACTTGAAACACACACACACACACACACACTAATAAGGTTGGCCGTGAGCTACATAGAAGGGAGAGGAAGAAACTTTTCTTGATCTTGTTCATCTTAGAGAGAAAGAAAAGGAAGAAGAGAAGAGAAGAAAAATATTATATCAATTCCTAGCCGTCTTCTTTTAGAACGAATTGATATATAATTTTTTACGATCAATATCCGACGCATGATAACATAGAGATACTGGGCATATTCGGTATTTGATCATTCATCAAGTTTGAACGAATTAGATTCGTGTACGTGTTGGTGAGCGGAAAAATTTAGCACGGATTTTTTCCTTCAAGAAGATATTATCAAAATTCTACAAGGGTATGACTTCTTAATTTTATCTTTATCAATTTATATCCGTTTATACGATTCTTGATCGATCTGTTTTAGGGGTTTGGTTTTTATCTGGTTAGACCGCTTTATTTTCCATTGTATAACTCGATTTTAATCACCGAATCCCAACACTTTGGATGTTGGGAGGGAGAGGGGATTGGGCCTGTTGACGAGAAGTGAATCCTTGTTAAAAATTGATGGCTTCGAGCCACAAAGGAACTTACGGGCAAGAATCTTCTTGGCATTCGCTGAATGTTGCATGCCACACACTACTATAAAGTATGATTTTTACGACGTCAATTTACGTTGGTTTAACGAAAACCGATGTAAAAATTAAAAATGCGGTCGATTTTCATCGGTTGTCTAATAAAACCGATGTAGAAAATAAAAAAATCATCATTCTTACATCGGTTATATGTATAACCGATGTAAAAAATGAAGACGCAGTGATTTTACATCGGTTATTCCTGAAAAATGATTTAAAATCACTACCTTGTTTACATCGGTTATTTGCAGACGATGTAAAAGTTGAAAATGTGTTAATTTACATTGGTTAGTTGGAGAATCGATGTAAAATTACTTTCTTTTTACATATGTTGAATAAACCAACGTAAAAGTTGAAATTCCGTGTACATTTAATGACGGGTTTTGTTTAACCGTTGTTAAAATCACTACCTTGTTTACATCGGTTATTTACAACCGATGTAAAGGTTGAAAATGTGTTAATTTTACATCAGTTAGTTGGAGAACCGATGTAAAACTGCTTCCTTTTTACATCGGTTGAATAGAACCGATGTAAAGGTTGAAATTCTGTGTACATTTAATGATGGTTTTTGTTTAACCGTCGTTAAAATCAATACCTTGTTTACATCGGTTATTTACAACTGATGTAAAAGTTGAAAATATGTTAATTTTATATCAGTTATTTGGATAACCGATGTAAAATTACGTCCTTTTTACATCGGTTGAAAATAATCAATGTAAAAGTTGAAATTCTATGTACATTTAACGACAATTTTTGTTTAACCGAACGAGTTTTATGACGGTTTCTTTCGAACCATCATAATTTTCCAATTTTATTACTAATTCTACATGGCAGATTCTCCCCTTATTATTTCCTCTCGCATTGAAAAAGGGTTTCTCTCTCAACCTCCACCATCGCTGTCGCCGTAGCCTCTCACCGTCGTGCCGTCGAACCTCCGCCGTGCATCGTTATTTTTTTTAGTTCAGCCCGCCGCGCTTCTGTCAAATCCAGTCTCCATCAGTCTCGTTCTTTTCTCTTAGTTTCTTGGTTCTAAACGACACCGCACCAAGGTAGATTTTGCTCGGTTTTACTCTCGATTCGGTTCCAATCGTCGCTGCACCAGGTCCTTGAAATCTGATTTTCCTCTCGATTTCTCAATCATTCCAGGTGATTTTTTTCTCATTAAAGAATTTAGGTGGTTTTCTTGGTGATTGCTCGCTTGACTTGGGTATTGAATTTGAAGCTATTTGCATATTTGGTGTCCTGCTGATTGCTTTTCTACTTGATTTGGTTAAGTAGTTGCTTATTTATTTGGACCATTGAATATGCAAGTTTAGAGAAGTTTTATTTTGGATTGATGAATTGAAACAACAATATAATGTTGTTATAGTTTGCAGGTCTATAGGGGTTCTTTTAAGGCTATTTGAGGCCTGTTTCAGGACGTTTGAATCTATTTGGAAATTGATTTTGATCAGTCAATTTATCTCCCTCTAAAGGGATTAGGGAGGTTACATTTTGAGATAGTAGAAGTATTACTTGGGGTGCCAATCGAGTTAGGATAGGACCTTTATTGTATATATTTATGCTCAAATCTTGTTAAATCGTAGTTTTATCTTGAGTTCGTTTTAGCATAAAGCAGTAGTCAGTTGAGTTTCGTTACGCGATTTTTTAGAGACGAAATCCTTATGCAAACATGGTTCTATATTTGCCCCCCTCTCCGTTGTATCTTTTTTCCAATAAAATTGGCATTTCTAGAAGTTGAATCAGTCATACGTTTCTAGAAGGACAATTTCCTAGAAGTTGAATCAGATCTATGTTTCTAGAAGGACAATCTTTTTTCCTGGCAGTACAAAGTTGAATCAGTCCTACGTTTCTAGAAGGACAATTATCCATGAATATCTCTAGTTGTTTGTGCAAGTAGATATTGTAGGGGTTTTGCTATCTCTGCATTTTTTAATATTAACCCCTATATGACCATTTTCATTCCAGGATTTGGTACTTGCCTAACGAGGCATGGTTCTCGTTGGCAAACATTGTTAATCTTTGACAATCCTTGGTATAGTCTTGTTGCCTGAAAATTTAGTGGTTTTGCTCGTCCATATTTTTCCACTATACCTTTCCCACAGCGACGTTTTGGAAATATTTCACGGCAATATTTGGCTAAGCATATCGATTGTACAGTTTGGGATCATGTAACTTCTAAACTTTTAAGTTTTATTAGGTATATATTTTAGTCTATTTTTGTTATAGAATTGCAGATTTACTCATGAGAATGAAGATTCAATGTTTGATAATTATGAGACTTTTTCTTTCTCGGCATGCATACCTCCTATTGATGAAAATGAAACGGATCGTATGCATGCCACTCGTAATGATCATGACGAAGGCATATGGGAGAACGTTCGTATATAATTGTAAGTACGTTTACTTAATTATCTTGTTGAATTATAAGAATCGTTTATACTCTACTTGGACTTGACTTTTAGCTACTTGCCAAATTTTCCCAACCTAAGCCATAGCTCCATTACAACCGAAAATAAGACCCTATGATTTGTGTTTTGTGAATATTTATGCATTTGATAGTAGATGAAATGAAAGCATATAGTAGAATATTTCCGTTAGAATCGAGTTTGAGCGTAATTGTCCAATCTAACCACTTGAGAGATGAGTGATCAAACAAATATCGTGAGGGACTACTTTTACTTGATTCTTACATGTTGGATGGGCGATTTTTTTGCCATATGTTCATTTGTGAGTTTGCGATTTCACGAGGTATTATGAGATTTCACGAGACTTGTATATTCTTGGATGACTATGTGTAGCTTAACGTTAACTTGGTTATTCAGTACTTATTTTTGTTGTATTGTATGGTTTTATTTTCTTTCTTTTTGCTTGAGGACAGGCAAGGGTTTAGGATCTGTTCTCTATATGTATGGATTCCTCGTGAAATTAGCTACGCAATGGTATATTACACACTAAAGCGGCTTATGGACTACGGTCGCGTTCAGGACCGCGATCTGCAATGAAGACCGCACATCGGGTAGCACTACACCAAAAACAGGATTTTGTGATATTGAACCTCATTGGATTTGTGACTGTCAATGACAGTCACAATTTTATGACTGCCAATAACAGTCACAAAGACCAAACAGTGATAAATCCAAATATTTGTGACTGTTAATGACTGTCACAAGTGTTCTGACTGTCTTGAGCAGTCACAAATCTAAATATTTGTGACTGTTTTGAGTAGTCATAAACTTTTCAATTTATGTATAAATACATTTTGGCAAACCCTTAGTACAGGCGACGGCCACATCTGAAATAAGGGTAATATGGCAAAACCGGTCTAAAGTCCCAAGTTCACATTCTGTACTTCTCCTCTATCTATGTGACTCCTGTCCCCGACAGCTGGTCTCTCTCTCTCTTTCTCTCTATCTCTCTCTCTCTCCCTCTCTCTCTCTCTCTCTCTCTCTCTCTCTCAGTCACGCGGAATACTTCTTCCAGCAACCCACAAAACCGGTTGTCGAAGTAGAAGTCACAATGGTCCATCAACAAGAGCAGCGATTGGACTCTCCATAATTCCTGAACTTGGGTCAGATCTCCACGAATCTCCCTTTGAATTTTCCAGCAAAAAAAAAGAAGTTGCAGTCTTCGATTCAGTAGAGCTTAGAGGTAGCGACGACGTTTTGAATCTAGAAATGAGGGTATAGTGTAGGAGTGGATGAGGATTGAGGTTGTAGTAGCCGCATAAAATCTCAGGTTTGAGTTCCTTTAGTTTTTTATTTCGGTCGTAAACAAAATTATGGGATTTGTAACACCCCCAAAGCCAACCGGGAATATTACAGCGCCGTGGGCCCCATATTGGAACCCACAAGGCAAAAATCATTTTCACAAATGTTTCAAATACACCAAAGAGGCGAAGATAGTAATGTTTTAATACTCAAATATTTATCAAAACATAGTTCCCAATTACCATCAAAAAATACCATTTGAAAGCACAAGGCAAAGACGCCAAAAAGGGCATTTAGAAATAAACACGAGTTAGAAAAATACTAAAAAAACCATTATAAAATTTGACACGCGGCGGATAGAGACATGATTAAATACATTTGCAGCGGAATCATAACAACCAGAAAAAAATACACAAATCCCAATAACCATGCCATAGCCAGTATCACTGGAAAGCTCATCCGTTCACGACCGCTACTAGCTCGAACTCCGAGTACCTAAAAGATAAAGCCCACAACGGGGTCAGCGATAATACTCAACAATGGTTACGATCACGTCACATAAACAATTACATATCAATGTAATTATAAGGTAAGAATATTTCCAATGTAATCTTACCGAAATAACCTTACCAATCGTGGTAACTTATATTAAACCAACCCTTTCCTCAATTCACACCTCGTATTCTCAAGTGACGAATGAATTCGAAATAACCATCTGTACTATATTCAAACAATGCCAAGATCTTCAAAAACATAAATACATCTCAAATACGGAGTAATCTGTCCATGACCAATCCTGTCCGCTGGATCGCACAATCGGATCCCAATTCTGATAAAACTGATATCACACGGTACATCTATAAATCAACTGACCCAAGACAATGGCAAGTCCAGGATATCAATACAAAGCATGAATGCTTACACAATCAATAATGATCAACAACCAATGCATCAAAATGGGAGTATCCATGACATGATAACTCCACACAAGATCGACAAGGGATCAACCACGAACGAGAATACCATGATGTGGTAACTCCAACAAGATCAATAAGGGACCAACAACCGGGAATACCAATAATACAGTAAACCCCAACAAGATCAATAAAGGATCGACAACCGAGAATGCCAACGGCACGATAAAATCCAATAAGATCAATAAAGGATCAACAACCGAGAATACCGACGATACAGTAAACTCCAACAAGATCAATCAAGGACCAACAACCGAGAATACCAACGATATGGTAAAATACAACAAGAGTAATAAGGATCAATACCGAAAATACCGACGATACGGTAAATCCCAACAAGATCGATAAAGGATCAACAACCAAGAATACCGACGATACGGTAACTCCCAACAAGATCGATAATGGATTTACAGCAACCGAGAATACCAACGGTAAGGAAAACTCCAAATGGAATCAATAAGGATCAATAACGAACGAGATTACCAATGATAGGGTGAACTCCAAACGAGATTAATAAAGGGTCAATAACAAACGAATTGACCATCGATATGGTAACTCCAAACGAGATCAGTAGGGAACCAATAAAAAACAAGATTGACAACGATATGGTAACTCCAAACGAGATCAATAAAGGATCAACGGGGACAGATACACGAGAGGATAAAATCTTCAACCATATACAATCACATATACAGGATCTCGAAGAAAAACCCGACTATCGAACAGATCCGATTATACATGGACTGTGAACGACCAATCAATAAGACTCAAGATGGACGTCACGATACGCCCGATCCGGACAAATGTCCATGTACAAGCCACCCACGCGTATTGATCAGATACACGTCTGGTCTCGTACCTAATCAGCCTCACGAAGTACATCTCATGTGCACAGTTCAATATGTGGTCAAAACCAACACATACTACACGTGCCCGCCCTGAAAATCCTACACATGACCGATAAGAACGTATCTGACTCCAGATATATCACGACAACATGACAACAATTCTCAAAGAAATGCATATACGACAAGGATCAGAAGACATTCCAAATGAGCAACGGTAACTCGATCACGAAAGACCGACACGACCACAATATCGTATTCCATCAGACAACAGTTCATAGCATGCTCAACAATGCATATAACATTAACACATAAACTCCCAAGGCCGCAGCCGAGGGTCACAGAAGCATCTCCTCAGGAATACTCCAGACGTGGGTACCATTCGGGTTTTATCCAGCAACACAGTTCATGCAATCACAAAATACCCCAAGGTCGCAACCAAGGGTCACGAAAGCATCTCACAGGAATACCCCAGAACGTAAGTGCCATTTATGTCTTACCCCCTAACACATTGGACCAACAGATTACACCTCAAAGAAAGAGCACATCAGAAAACGTAACAATCAATGATGCACATTCACCACATGAAGCGTCAACACACACATGCAATAAGGCAACAGGATGATTATCATAATCTAGCAATATTAATTTACCTCAAGCTCGAGACGCTAACCTTTCCACGACCAACATCCCTGAACGAATACACAGATATCCGAATAATCCAAAATGAAGTACAATCCATTACTAATACCAAACCACCATCTCGAGTTCAATATCGACATGATAACTAACCTTGTTATCCAACTTCTCATATAATAGACCAAATATAATTCACGTCTCCGTTTCCTCTAGACATCTTTAAAATCATATACATTATGATTAATCTCAGTCCAAGCATAATATACATACTATCATTCCGACAATTCATATTCCATGATACCATTGCTATATGAATCATAAATGAAATGAAAACGAAATCATTTATTAAACATTATGAACTGAGCAAGCATAACTTGCCTCGATACCGATACGATGAAGTTGTTACCAATCCCGTCGTCTTCATATACAAGCTCCGCAGCCCGGACCAAGGCGATCCATGCATTCTCCAATTCCTTTCGCGGAGCAACGGTTAATCATCAATGATCACTTAACGCAATCTAATGCAATGATCAATTAACAATACGTTCAATAACAATCAACAACCGATATAATCAACCATTCAAACTCAACGGTTCAACGATATATCGATCATACGAAACCAAACCATTACAATTCAACAATACAAATACAAGCCGTAATTCGATAATCAATAATTCTAAAAATGTCTTCAACGTTCTTGGTTCCGACTTCAATCTTAATTTCGGATTAACATGGCTCATCTTTGTAAATACAATTACCGGTTATCATCAGGAACAATCATATACTAAATTTAACCGAAATCCTTCAATTTCCATAAAATCACGATATGTATAACTCAAGAGTTCTTCAAGAACATGAATTAATCCATAATCATGTTTGTAGCCAACAAAACGACATAATCCGATGTGTTCTAACATCTAACCATCATCTAATTCATGATCCAAGGCATATATCATCATGTTCTTTAACATACACTTCACATAACACTAAGGATCATAACAACAATACCATAACCATCATCATACGAAGAAGAACATCAACCACAACATCAAAATCTGAATCGAAGAGAGAAGTTATCCAACATACCTCTTGAAGAAGAATCCCAAAGATCAAACACTTCCAAAAACATCAAGAACTCCTTCAAGCTTATAATCAATTCATCAAGGTCTTAACCAAGGTATAAGGGTCTGAATTAGGGCCAGAAGTGAGGAGGAATGAAGTTTGGGAGGAAGAGATGTGTTTCCTCTCGTGAGGAAATGAAAGACCACTTCTTAATATATAACCTGCACATCTCGTTACGTACGTTAAGACCCAACCTTAACATACATAAGCCCCTTTAACGTATGTTACATGTCCTGTATAGCATACGTAATCGACACCCAGGGCTCACTGTCTTATTTTGTGGCATGCATTACGTACGTAGCTTCCTTGCCGTAGCGTACGTAATGTAGCAGTTGACTTGCTACAGTATTTTACTTGTTTACATACGTAATGCTCCATCGCTAACGTACGTACGGCTCGAGGTTGACTCGCCTGTCCACATCCGCGCCGAAAGCTACCGACACCGGGCCCACCTTCCGACCACGACTCGATCCTGTCCGATTCTCTTTGTTACGTACGTAATGCCTTTCGCATAACGTACGTAAAATATGTAATTTAATGTACGTAAGTCCTTAACGCTAACGTACGTAATGGCCTTCTATACTTGGCCAAAATCCAACTCTTCATGTCCGTCTCGACATACTGGATACGAACATACAGCATACTGAATACATATGCTCGTTCCGATAACATTCTTATACTTAACATCTGATGCACGATATCCTCAAATACAAATGTCGACCAAGTACGACAATTGTACAAATACTCATACAGTATATCTGACATCGAAAAACATATCAATCATGTAATATCCTAGAATTAAAATAACCTCGATAGATATACTAGCACGACTGTCACAGTTCCCAAAATTATCCACCCATACTGTGTCGGTCCCACTCTGTACAGTACAACTCAGATAAAATAATGCGAAAAATCATAGCGAAATTCTAGGATATTACATATCTTCCCACTTAAATAAGTTTCTTCCTCGAAACTTAAAATCCTGTCATAATCAATATCTCAATCCCAAAATATCTTAAGATCATGTCACCATGCTCAAATAATCATCATCAAAACCAAAAAACTGAAAGAACATACTTACAGGTCCGTGAAGTCGATGATCTCCCGTGATACTAGCATACGACTCCCATACAAAGTCTCGACACAATAACAACACACAGGCATCACAAATATAGCAATTTGAAATATTAAAAAAAATTGGAACCTCCAAAAATCAGTTTGACTCGAAAGTCGCAAATTTATTTTCAAAAGTCACGCTACTACCGCATCGGTAGAGCCACATAACACACATGCCCGGGTTTTACGAAACCCAAGCTCCGATACCATATTCTGTAACACCTCTAAAGCCAACCAGGAATATTACAACACCGTGGGTCCCATATTAGAACCCACAAGGCAAAAATCATTTTCGTAAATGTTTCAAATACACCAAAGAGGCGAAGATGGTAATGTTTTAATGCTCAAATATTTATCAAAACATAGTTCCCAATTACCGTCAGAAAATACCATTTGAAAGCACAAGGCAAAGACGCCAATAGGGCATTTAGAAATAAACACGAGTTAGAAAAATAGTGAAAAACCATTACAAATTTTGACACGCAACGGATAGAGACATGAATAAATACATTTGCAGCGGAATCATAACAACCAGAAAAGAATACACAAATCCCAATAACCATGCCATAGCCAGTATCATCGGAAAGCTCATCCATTCACGACCGCTACTAGCTCGAACTCCGAGTACCTAAAAGATAAAGCCCACAACGGGGTCAGCCATAATACTCAACAATGGTAACGATGACATCACATAAACAATTACATATCAATGTAATTACAAGGTAAGAATATTTCTAATGTAATCTTACCGAAATAACCTTACCAATTCGTGGTAACTTATATTAAACCAACCCTTTCCTCAATTCACACCTCGTATTCTCAAGTGACGAATGAATTCGAAATAACCATATGTACTATATTCAAACAATGCCAAGATCCTAGAAAACACAAATACATCTCAAATACAGAGTAATCTATCCATGACCAATCCTGTCCGCTGGGTCGCACAATCGGATCCCAATTCTGATAAAACCGATATCACACGGTACATCTGTAAATCAACTGTCCCGAGACAATGGAAAGTCCCGGATATTAATACAAAGCATGAATGCTCACACAATCAATAATGATAAACAACTAATGCATCAAAATGGGAATATCAATGACATGATAACTCCACACAAGATCGACAAGGGATCAACCATGAACGAGAATACCATGATGTGGTAACTCCAACAAGATCAATGAGGGACCAACAACCGGGAATACCAACAATACGGTAAACCCCAACAAGATCAATAAAAGAACGACAACCGAGAATGCCAACGGCACGATAAACTCCAATAAGATCAATAAAGGATCAACAACCGAGAATACCGACGATACAGTAAACTCCAACAAGATCAATCAAGGACTAACAACCGAGAATACCAACGATATGGTAAACTCCAACAAGAGCAATAAGGATCAATAACCGAGAATACTGACGATACGGTAAATCCCATCAAGATCAATAAAGGATCAACAACCGAGAATACCGACGATACGGTAACTCCCAACAAGATCGATAAAGGATCTACAACGACCAAGAATACCAACGGTAAGGCAAACTCCAAACGGAATCAATAAGGATCAATAACGAACAAGATTACCAATGATAGGGTGAAATCCAAACGAGATTAATAAAGGGTCAATAACAAACGAATTGACCATCTATATGGTAACTCCAAACGAGATTAGTAGGGAACCAATAACAAACGAGATTGACAACGATATGGTAACTCCAAACGAGATTAATATAGGATCAATGGGTACAGATACACGAGAGGATAAAATCATCAACCATATACAAATCACATATACGGGATCTCGAAGACAAATCCGAGTATCGAACAGATCCGATTATACATGGATTGTGAATGACCTATCAATAAGACTCAAGATGGACGTCACGATATGCCCGATCCGGACATGTGTCCGTGTACAAGCCAACCACGGGTATTGATCAGATACACATCTAGTCTCGTACCTAATCAGCCTCACGAAGTACATCTCGTGTGCAGGTTCAATATGAGGTCGAAACCAACACAGGCTACACATGCCCGCCCTCAAAATCCTACACATGACCGATCATAACGTATCGGACTCCAGATATATCGCGATACAACATGACAACGAATATCAAAGAAACACATATTGGACAAAGATCAGAAGACTTTCCAAATGAGCAACGATAACTCGATCATGAAAGACCGACACGACCACAATGTTTTATTCCGTCAGACAACAGTTCACAGCATGCTCAACAATGCATATAACATTAACACATAAAATCCCAAGGCCACAGCCGAGGGTCACGGAAGCATCTACTCAGAATATTCGGACGTGGGTACCATTCAGGTTTTATCCCGCAACACAGTTCATGCAATCACAAAATACCCCAAGGTCGCAACCAAGGGTCACGGAAGCATCTCACAGGAATACCCCAGAACGTAGATGATTTAGGTCTTACCCCCTAACACATTGGCCCAACAAATTACAGCTCAAAGAAAGAGCACATCACAAACCCTAACAATCAATGATGCACATTCACCACATGAAGCGTCAACACACACATGCAATAATGCAACAGGATGATTATCATAATCTAGCAATATTAATTTACCTCAAGCTAGAGACGCTAACCATTCCATGACCAACATCCCTGAACGAATATACAGATATCCGAATATTCCAAAATGAAGTGCAGTCCATTACTAATACCAAACCACCATCTCGGGTTCAATATTGACATGATAACTAACCTTGATATCCAACTTCTCATACAATAGACCAAATATAATTCACGTCTCCATTTCCTCTAGACATATTTAAAATCATATACATTATGATTTATCTCAGTCCAAGCATAATATACATACTACCATTCCGACAATTCATATTCCACGATACCATTGCTATATGAATTATAAATGAAATAAAAAAGAAATCATTTATTAAACATTATGAACTGAGCAAGCATAACTTGCCTTGATACCGATACGATGAAGTTGTTACCAATCCCGTCGTCTTCATCTACAAGCTCCGCATCCCCGATCAAGGCAATCCATGCATCTCCAATTCCTTTCGCAGCACAACGGTTAATCATCAACGAGCAATTAACGCAACCTAATGCAATGATCAATTAACAATACATTCGATAACAATCAACAACCGATATAATCAACAAATCAAACTCAACGGTTCAACGATATCTCGATCATACGAAACCAAACTATTACAATTCAAGAATATGAATACAAGCCACAATTCGATAATCAATAATTCTAACAATGTCTTCAACATTCTTGGTTTCGACTTCAATCTTAATTTCGGATTAACATGGCTCATCTTTGTAAATAAAATTACCGGTTATCATCACGAACAATCATATACCAAATTTAACCAAAATCCTTCCAATTTCCATAAAATCACGATATGTATAACTCAAGAGTTCTTCAAGAACATGAATTAATCCATAATCATATTTGTAGCCAACAAAACGACGTAATACGATGTGTTCTAACATCTAACCATCATATAATTCATGATCCAAGGCATATATCATCATGTTCTTTAACATACACTTCGCATAACACTAAGGATCATAACAACAATACCATAACCATCATCATACGAAGAATAACATCAACCACAACAACAAAATCCGAATCGAAGACAGAAGTTATCCAACATACCTCTTGAAGAAGAATCACAAAGATCAAACACTTCCAAAAACATTAAGAACTCCAAGATTCAAGCTTCTAATCAACTCATCAAGGTCTTAACCAAGGTATAAGGGTCTGAATTAGGGCCAGGAGTGAGGAGGAATGAAGTTTGGGAGGAAGTGATGTGTTTCCTCTCGTGAGGAAATGAAAGACCACTTCTTAATATATAACTTGCACAGCTCGTTAGGTACGTTAAGACCCAACCTTAACGTACATAAACCCCTTTAACGTATACTACATATTCTGTATAGCGTACGTAATCGACACCCAGGGCTCACTGTCTTATTTTGTGGCATGCATTACGTATGTAGCTTTCTTGCCGTAGCGTACGTAATGTAGCGGTTGACTTGCTACAGTATTTTACTTGTTTACGTACGTAATGCTCCATCGCTAACGTACGTAAGGCTCGAGGTTGACTCGCCTGTCCACATCCACACCGAAAGCTTTCGAAACCGGGCCCACCTGCTGACCACAGCTCGATCCTGTCTGATTCCCTTTGTTACGTACGTAATGCCTTACGCATAACTTACGTAAAACGTGTAATTTAACGTACGTAATTCCTTAACGCTAGCGTAAGTAATTCCTTAACGCTAGCGTACGTAATGGACTTCTATAATTGGCCAAAATCTAACTGTTCCTATCTGTCTCGACATACTGGATACGAACATACGACATACTGAATACATATGCTCGTTCCGATAACATTCTCATATGATACATCTGATGCACGATATCCTCAAATAAAACTGTCGACCAAGTACGGCAATTATATACATACTCAATACACTATATCCGACATCCAAAAACATATCAAGCATGTAATATCCTAGAATTAAAATAACCTCGATAGACATACTAGCACGACCGTCACAGTTCCCAAAATTATCCATCCATTCTGTGTCGGTCCCACTCTGTGCAGTACAACTTAGATAAAATAATGCGAAAAATCGTAGCGAAATTCTAGGATATTACAGGATTGTGCTATTGCATAATTTGGGTATTTGCCTGGTTCTGACATTTATGTGTGTGTGTATGAATGTTTGAAGATGAATTGGTTGGGGTGAAGACCGAGACATTTTTTTTCCAACGATGGACCTAGGTTGAAGAAACTGAAATTGGAAGACGGATTTTCTCTGAAAATTGAGATGATAAGTTTTTATGTAATTAGAAAGAATCACATAGAATAACATAAGTTTGGTTGTGTTCACTACGTAAGAATTGTGTAAATTTTGGAAATGAGTCTGTTGTGAAATTCTTGAGATGTGTTTCTTTGCTCTAAATGAGATTTTTGTACGTGTGCGTATGAGATTTTGTAAAAGTGTTTTATTATTTTTTTGAGAAAGACACAGTATGTGAGAAAACAGCTTCTCTCGATCATGGACAAGTATGTAATCCGTTCTATTATTTTTTAATTCTTTATGTCAACTTACCTTCATTCGTTTTTGTTTTGAGATTGTCTTTGGTTCGTATAACACCAGTCTTGACCTGAGATAATGTTATCTTAATTTCTATTTGTTTCCCTTGGTTCTTTTAATGTGGTGCTCTTTTAAGACTTCAGCCCTTTTTGTACTACGCATGCTAAGAAGATTTGGCCTCTATGAAATAAGACTCCTTGAACTTTTTGATGTTAGTAGACATTCTTGTATATCACTTTCTATATATTTTTTCTTGCAAACCAATTGAGGGTCCTACACTGATTCACATGTAAGTTCTTAGCCTTCTTTATATAGCCTTCTTGGCCTGCCACATTCAGGAGGCAATAGATTTGTATAGTTTTTGTTTTGATTACCTTCAAGTTTGATATTCCTCAGGTAGTTTAAATAGTTCTCACTTGCATCACTTTCATTTTAGAAGGATTTTCTAACATTTTAATGCCTTAGTTAATGGTTCACTTTCTCTCTCTTGATGCACTCCTAAATGATCATATGACTCTAGGTGGATGGACCTCAGCAATATTAAGGTCAAGGTTCTTCCAGTTCATAATAATGGTATGACCATTTTGTAAACTATCTCACTTATGCTTATTAACAGGTACAAGCTAGACGTTGTGAGTGCTGGTAAGAATTTTCAAAAGGGTCAGTAAGCAAATCATGTTGAATCATTTCTTGTTAAAAAAATAACATGTTTAGTTCTCATAAATTTGTTCTCATTTTAATGTAAAATTCTACTGGCTTGCATTATTGTTTTTGTAGGGAACTTCTGTATACTTTCTACTGGTCCAATCATTGTTGGCCACAGAGGATTATATTCTACATGTTAGTTGTTGATCCATTTATTTATGTCACTAGCTTTATTTTTGCTGCTTTGTGGTAATTACTATTGAATGTGGCAGATATGGAGTAAGTGAGGAGCATTATAGTCAAATTCTTAAGCATGAACTGAAAGCAATCCAGAAGGTAACCAATCACATCTATTATATTTCCATCATAATAGGTGTGGATGTAATTTCCTTTAGAGGCTTTCCTTTTACATGATTAACAAGATGGCGCTTTCAAGGATGTGTGTCTCTGCCTGTTAAAGTTTATAGAATTATATGTTGTTGACCAGTACATTTGATGTCTAATTGGTCGTGTTTTTTAGGGTCGGTTCGAGTAACTATCATTGACTGGACCTTTTTTGCCTTCGAAGATGGGAGGAACGAGAAACAAATCTGGTGGTACGAGTGTTTCTTTGGCTAGTCCTGATGGATGTGTAGTTGGAGGTGGCATGTAGAATGATTTAATGTTTAAAGTGTTTGTGTATACATGAATTAATTTTTAACCCTAGATTGTAGTTTTCTGTATGCGTTGTGAAAACTGATTAGAGTAGTGTATGGAAATACTGAGAAATATGAATGGATTGCATTCTGACCTCATTATGAAAAATTGCAGGTTACAACATTTTGTTTCTTAAATATTTTATTTCTTTTAATTTTTTTCAACATCTGTGACAGTCAATGACAATCATACATTATTGAAATCTTAACTACCTTGTGACTGTCAAGCGAAGTCAGGAAAGGTGAAATTTGTGACTGCCATGAGCAGTCATGAAAATGACATTTGTGACTTCTAATGACAGTCACAAATATTCTTTGTCACTGTCACGGAAAGTGGTATTGTAAAGTCATATAATGAGGTTTGTGACTATTTGGCAGTCACAAAAAAGTTGTGATTGGTGATTATGTGACAGTCATTTCTGACAGTTTTTGCCATTTGTGACTGTTTTTGGCAGTCACAAAATCGTGATTCTGGTGTAATGTAGCTCTAGGAAAATGGACAGGACCGGACCGCGGTCTGAAAGGCTTGGACCGGGGTCCTTCATAATTCCAGACTAGGGTCTCACAAATTCGGACTGCAGGACAGATAAAAATCACACAGGTCTGGACCGATGTAAAATTGTAAAATTTAAATCGGTTCTAAGGACAATCGATGTAAAGAAGTGCAAATTTTACATTGGTTATCAATACAAGGCCAAACGATTTTCTGGCAGAGTCAGGCTTAGATGCTTCCTCCTAAAGCATTTTCAAGATGATCTTGCACCAGTTCACCTTTTCTCCAGACATGATGGCGACCACCATCCTGAAACAAAGACTTGTGCACCCTTCAACGAAAGTCATGCAAATAAAGATGGGGCATGGTGAAGTTCTTTTTGTGACATGACAAATGATCTTGAGAAGGTTGAGAGTTCCCAGTGAACAAATCTCAATAAGCCTTCAAAAGCTTCTCAGATCCAAACTACTTCAGCTCCTCCAATGTCAGTCCATCAGGAGAATTCTATACAAACATTCAAGGAGTTCTCGTTCACAGTTATCTCCTTATCTTAGACGGCGCTGACGATGGCAGTGACGTCAGAGCCTTTCTTGCTAGACGCATACTGAAACTCAGCGTCAATGAAGAACTCTTCAACAATCTATTCATCATAGCTCTCCGGATGTGAGCTACCCAGACGGTAGAGACCGGTTTGCTTCACTCGGGATACCACAAGTTTCATCCCGGCAATATCTTCATCCTTAGAAATTATACGCTTCTGCAAAACTGAGCGTGCAAAAATTCCTCCATCGATGATTAAGTCCTTCTTCTTAGTTGAGAAAGATGAAGTTTGGGAAGACATTTTGCAGTAATAGATTGAAAAAGTAGACTATAGAAAGCTAGAAAGTATGTAGGCTGTATGCTGTAGGCTTGATAATATGCAGAAAGCATAAAGAGCCTGCAGATCAGCATACTAGCCCTTTTATAGGGTGCAGGGAAGACTAAGTATACAGTAAAGGTCAGACTTAAGGGATGGGAACCGTCTTTTAAATGAACGAACAGGATGGATTCAGATGTAACTTGTACATCTAATCCGTCAATTTTGAAATTAATGAGAGGTCCCACTTCTGAAACAGTTCGTCTTCCATTATTGTACGAAATGGCGGTTTGAATTTTGAAATTACGTTTCTTAAGGCGTTAAAGTCCAGGTGTCTCTTCAGTATTGAAAGATAAATCGTTTTAAATTCAGAAAGTGCACATGGACTTAAAACAGTTTGCTGTGTATAAAAGATATGAAATTGGATACGATTAAAATATTAATTGATATCCTACAGTATATGTGCTGTATCCGCGAAAATATAGTGTTCCCCTTAAAAGGTACATACAGGATTCAATTCTTACATCAATTTTGGATTAATACTATTTTCTTGGGTCATACTGTATTTCCACTTAACTAATGCACACGTCATCTGTAGGAAGGTTATATGCTTTCTTCTTCCTACAGCAGAGATATAACTTGAAGTTCTGAGTGCACAATTAATTAATGTGGATACTTTATTCACGGGTCTTACAACATTACCCTCAATTGATGAGTAACATGTAAAAACTTACATGGAGTCAGGCTATAGCATTCATAATTCTTGGCGAAGCATGTAGAATCTGATGGTGCTGAGAGGTTTTGTAAATATGTCGACTAACTAGATGTCTGTATGAATCTTCTCGATCTGAAATATTTATTCTCAACATGATTCCTGATAAAATGATGCTTCATATTAATATGTTTAGTTCACGAGTGCAATATAGTGTTGTGCGTGATTGCAATTGCACTCGTGCTATCGCACATGATTGGTGTCTCTCTGGCATGGATTCCATAATCTTGTAATTGTTGTTGCATCTAGAGAATCTGCATACAAAAACTTCCACCAGCATAATATTCCTACTCAGCCGTAGAAAGCGAGTTGGCCAATTGCTTCTTACTGAATCATGACATAAGTCTAGGTCAAAGGAAGTGACAAGTGCCGCTTGTACTCTTCTATCCAACTTACAGTCTCTGGTATCCGAGTCACTGTAGCCGACCAAATCGAATCCTCCTTCCTTAGGATACTATAATCCTAGATCGATCGTTCCTTTCATATACTTAAGGATTCGTTTGGTTGTGGTGAAGAGTGAATCCTTAGGTGCTACCTGATACTGATCACACACTCCTACATCAAACTGGATATCGAGCCTACTGGCTGTTCGGTACAAGAGTAAGCCAATTAGCTTCATGTGGAGTGATTGGTCAACAGGCTTTCCAGCCTCGTCTGCACTTATCCGTGTGGAAGTGCTCATGGGGGTGGATTCCCAAATTTGTTGAGCAGCTCCTTGTTGTACTTCTCCTGGTTGATTCACTTGCAATCCTAGAAAATAGCTAAGTTCTTCCATCACACTCATTTCAAGTTTACTTTGCATGAGATAAGAGAACCTTTGACAAAAAGCAAGGTTAGTTGAACCAAATATAATATCATTGACATATATCTGAACCATAAGTAGATCGTCACCTTCCGGTATTTTAAAGAGGGTTTTGTCGACCGTCCCTATATCAAATATATTATTGATCAGATACAGTGACAAGGTTTCATATCAGGCTTTGGGTGCTTGCTTGAGTCCATACAATGCTTTCTTAGCCTGTATACAAGGTCTCTGCCTTTATTATCGACAAACCCTGGTGGTTGTTCAACATAGATTTCTTCGGCTAGGTCTCCATTCAGGAATGCGATCTTAACATCCATTTGATATATAATAAATTTCTTGTGAGTGGCGTATGCTAGGAACATCCTAATGGCTTCTAGTCGGGCTACGGGTGAAAGGTTTCATCATAAATGATACCTTCTTCCTGGGGCTACTAGTCTAGATTTGTTCTTGATTACTAGTCCATTCTCATCCTTTTTATTTGTGAATACCCATTTGGTTCCTATGATTGGTGATGTGAGTGGGAACTAGGTACCAAATATTATTCCGTTCGAAACCATTGAGATCTTCTTCCATCGAAGTGAAACAGTGAGAATTATTCAGAGCTTCATTGGTCGAAATAGGTTCGGACTGGGCTCAGAGTACATCTAGGGTGCACATAAGTTCGGTTTGAGATTTCCATACAGGGAACCAAGACTTCTTAGCATTTGTCTCTTCCTGTGCACAGAGTACATCGCCTTGTGTACTCTGTATTTTCCTACGTGTGGTTACACCGGCATCAATATCTCCAATTATTAATTCTTGGGGGTGATCTTTCAGCCACCTCCTGTCAGGTTCTAGTATGGCATCCCGTGTTGTATCATGTGAACTATAGCCTCAACTTCAGCTTGTACAGCATCAGCTTCGACTTCTTCTATTCTTACAGTGGCGGGATTGATTTCTAGGCCCACGACTCGTTCTGTTGGAGTTATGGGCTCATCAATAGAAAGTGTCTGGATGCTCTGGGTTAAATATTCTACTCCTGTAGGGTCACAATGGGGTTCATCAAACACTATATGCACAGATTCCTCTATTATCAGCTTTCGTTTGTTAAATATCCTGAAAGTTTTGCTGATAGAGGAGTATCCAATGAATATACCCTCATCCGAATTTTCATCGAATGTCTTCAATTGGTTCTTCCCATTGCTAAACACTTAACACCTGCATCAAAAAATTTGAAAGCATGCAACCATTGGAGTTTTATTATTCCATACCTCATATGTTGTTTTGTTGTGGTGCTTGTTGATGATACAACGATTTTGTGTAACATGTTGTATTTGTTCCTTCTCCCCAGAAACGCTATGGCAATTTGCTTGCGGTTAACATGTTCCTTGTTTATTCTTTCCGCATCCTGTTCTTGTGCTCGGCAATACCATTTTGTTTGAGGAGTCCAGGCTGCTGAGTATTCGTGATGTATTCCATTATCCACACAATATTGCTCTATAAAGAAATTTGTGAATTTTGTGTCTCTTTCGGAATGAATGGATACAATACTCGACCCTTTCTCATTCTGCATATTTTTCAGGTGCTATGGCAACTTTGTGATGGTATCATTCTTTTTGCTCATGAAGATGGTCCAAGCATACTTGGAAAAATCATCAATAATAACAAGACAATATTTCTTACCGCCCAAACTATGGGATCTACAGGGCCGTAGAGGTCCATGTGTAGCAAATCCAGTAACCTATGGGTGAACAGATATGACTTGCTCTTCAGGATGGTCTTGACTTGCTTTCCTTTCTGACAGGGTTCACAGACGTTGTTTTATGAAATGACACATCGGGCAAGCCTCTAACCATTCCCTGTCGAGCGAGCTCGTTGATAGTCTTGAAGTTCATATGCCATCTTTTTGTGCTATAGCCAGCTTTGATCTGCAGTGCATTTGGCAACAAAACATGGAATAATGGAGCTTGTGGGCTTCTAGTCAGCAATGTACATATAACCTGACCGACTTCCTGTAAAGACGACTTGCTTGGTCTTGATGTCCTTCACCCTACAGTAAACTACATAGAATTTGACCGAGAACTATTTGTCACAGAACTGGCTAATACTAACTAGATTATACTGTAATCCTTCAATGTAAGCTGCGTCAGTGACTTTAAACTTTCCTGCAAAGATGGTTCCGTTCTCTCTTGTTCTTCCTTTGGATTTGTCACTGAATCGCACCTTTGGACCGCGACCTTCTACATAATATGATAGCTTGCTGATATCTCCTATCACATCCCGAGAACATTCGTTGTTGAAGTACCAGATGTTCTCTCCTTGATGTCCTATAATCAAAGAAATTAGGCAAATTTAGGCCCCCTTTGATTTTTGGGTCCATAGTTGTTAGTACCTTTTGGTACCCAAATTTGCGTGACAGCAATTGGTTTGCTGTAGGTTATTTTTGGTCCTGTTTTGCGATATTTACGTGGGGCATACAGATAGTCGTTGTAATCCTAATTATTATGCATGTAAAATATAGGATTTTGGTTCCAGTATGATTGCCGTATCGGAGGGGGGGCCATTTTATTTGGCCTTAATGCGTGCCTTCTAGGTTTTCCAGTCGGATTTCAAGACTTATTGATGATGAAACTGCGCGGCAACCTACTTCCTGGATGGATAACGGGGTTCCTGTATTCGGTATATGGGTGCACGATTGTGTTGGTAGTACTGTGGTGCATATCTTTGACACGTAGATACAACCTTCTTTCTGGCTGTGTGCTGACGCTTTTGGTATGCTCGGGGAGCATACTGTTGGTGATTAGCATTGCATCTTACAGTGCAGGAGGTGGGGTTTTTCCGCTTATGATAGGAACTTTGGGGGCGGAATCGTAGCCTTTGCTGTCCGAGGTGGGGCAGTTATGACCTTTACGGGACTCGGGGCTTCTTTGCGTTCAGGAATAGGTTCCACTCCCCTGGCAAACACCATACTAGACTTTCCCTTGTGGGAGAACGAGTCATATCCTAAGCTATGTTTATCATTGGCATGCTGGCCAGTGCTTAGAATGAGATTTTTGCTTCTAACAAAGCATAATCATTTGTCTTGTAATTATTATGAGATTTTACCCCATTTAGTTCTGTTGCAAGTTGATGATTGCTTTCCATGATTTTTTCTTGAGAAATTTTGCTGTTTTCACAGTCTAGAGACATATTTTCGTAATTTTTCTTTAGCAAATTATTTTCATCTTTCAGCTCCAAATTTAAAATGATGAGCTGTATGTTTTCTTATTTGAGCATCTCATGGGCTTTTTGAATGGTTTTAAACTCTTTCATCATATTTTCAAACGTATGCGATGCATTGATACGAATAGTTGAGGTTGAGCTTACCTCATCATCGTTGTCATTATCATCCTCTACTTCTTTGTCCATAAAGCATATATATACTTTATCCTCTATTTCATCGTCGGAGGAGTCACTATCGGTGATTGCCTATAGGCACTCCTGTTGGAATTTGGGCCATAAATCGAATATGCAGCAGAAATAAAGTCGCATAAACCATGCTCATCCGAACTTTTAAAGAGGATCTGTCAAGGATCGTATAAATGAATATATAAAAAGAAACGAGATCATACCCTCGTAGACCCGACTTCTTTATATTGTTGATGACGACGAGCACGAATCCAATCCGAGAAGATCTTGGATGATCTAACGCAGAAAACACTGTGTCTCTACTTGTCACGCGCTAGAGAAACATTCGGAATGACTTCCACTTTGTTGTCCTCTAAGGACACGGCTAGAACAAAGCGAAGGAGCTTGCTAATATTACCTATAACACTCTAAGTGTTTAGAACTATTTCTCTCTATTTTTCTCTCAATTTTTTCTCTAAAAAAATGAATAAGATGATGATGGTGATGGAAGAATGAAGAAGACAAGATATCAAAGTCTCTCTCTCTCTCTCTCTCCCTTTAGTGTGAACCGTATATACGTGTGAGAGAGTAAGAAGTCTTCTTATTTGTCTTCAATAATATTCTCCACATGACAAAGTCATGACCAACCCCATATTATATTCATCACAAGATGTATTTGTCCCCCATTAATAAAATATACCAAGATATAATATCAACAGGTCTTCCACCACATTAGGTGGAAGACATGGGGGGTATCCAAGTTGAAGGAATTATGGAGTTTGGTTCGTTTCGGACTCCCATGTGTCCAAATAGATAAACTACATTCCGTTCCGTTGTATTTATATCAATTAATTAATTCAATTAATTAGTTATATCAAATATAAAATAATATAATTAATTTCTCCAAGAAATAGTCATATTTATGAATTAAACTAATCACCTAGTATTTATTTAATTTATATGGCCGTAAATTAATTTATCCAATAAATTAATTTAGACATCCAATGTCCCAACATTAATTAGACATTCAATATCCAAGAAATTAGATATCCAATATCTAATATTTATTAAGAGAAAATAAGCTCGATTCATTCCGTCGTCTATCCAATTGCGCGACTCGGTAGGTCCGTCTCAGTTAGCAATGGGAGGAACCAAAGAGTAGTAGCACCACCTAGCCAGCCTAGTGGCCTACACTGTACCCCAACTGAGAACGAATGATGGGGATCATTCCAAAACTTTTCTGTCGTGAATACTAGTATACGTATAAACCCTTCTTTCAAATGTCCCGATCAAGTTACAGGGTCACGGCCAGTCAAACCCTATCTGTACTTGACTCTATGCATGAGTTAATGCAAATCGAGATCACTGATCTCGTGTATCCAATACAATTAGCTCCAATGCTTTGGCCAAAGACTTATGATCTCATTTGCCAATAACCGCATAGGACATATACCCGTTCACTTACAGGAGAAAGAATCCTCTCTTGGCATTTAGTAGAACCTGCTACTTACCTCTTAAGATGCACGTCGAGGTTGACCACCACCTTCCGATTTTTTGGGTCGAACTACTCTAATGAAAATCTTAACATCACAAGCACATCCCTACTAAATCCTCAAGTCGAAGGTTCACGAATACCTATCACAACCTCTCGATTTCATCATTGACTGTCCTAGAGTGAAGTCCATGTGACGAATCGAGTGTGAGTCGGTTCGAGTGTACTAATCTCATTAGCATACCAATAACGTGTGCTCCCACTAACCAATAGTGATCGACAGGCACTCTCCAAGTCAAATAACACGTCATACAAGTCTTCACATAAACTTAACGCCCAGTCAAGTTTCATCAACTTGCGAACGATTAAGTATTTGAGCTATAAACCTTTCGAGTGCCGATATCCAATAAGGAGTGGAATGTTTTGCTCTCAAATACACGGACTAGTTTCTCTTTCTCTCTCTCTCTCTCTCTCTCTCTCTCTCTCTCTCTCTATATATATATATATATATATATATATATATATATATATATATATATATATATACGAGTCAGGATTTCCAGTGACTTCCAGTAAATAAAGAAACATACAATTGCCTTCTGATAATGATTTACATAATAACAAGTACAATGCCCTCACTCAAACATCCTCTGAGTGGCATTTGAGGGCATACTCCTAAAAATCTCCCACATGCACTCAATGCCACACATTATGGTATCTAATACCCATGTTCTCCAGATGACGCTCTAAGTCAATCTGAGAAAGTGGCTTGGTCAGTGGATCAGTGACCTTGTCTACTGAGTCTACTCTATGCAGCACAATGTATCATTTGCGAACAAATTCTCTCACGAGATGATACTTTCTCTCAATATATTTTGTATCATTGTGAAACCTCGGCACTTAGGCATGTGCTACTGCTCCATCATTATCGCATAAAAACCGAAAATAGGCGGCGCAACACATGGTGTCACTTGAAGTTCACCCAGTAACTTCTTGATCCAAAACCCTTCCTTTGGAGGCTTCCGAAGCCGCTTGATACTCAGCCTAACATGTGGGATCAGCAGTCGCGCTATGCTTGGCAGTGTGCCAAGATACTAGTCCTCCATTAAGAGTAAAATGTAGCCATAAATAGACACAGAGTTGTTTTCTATCCTGGGAAGTCTGAATTAGTTAAGCCCGTCATATTCAGTTCTCCACCACCATATATAAGAACCAGATCTCTAGTCCTTCTAAAGTACTTGTGAATTTTACGGCGGTCCAATGTTCCCTACCTGGGTTTGCCTGAAACTTACTTACCACGCTCCCAGCATGCGTAATGTCAGGTCTCGTACACAACAAGGCATACACAAGGCTATCTATATCCGAAGCATATGGTATATTACTCATTTTCTTTCATTGTTCCTCACTTTGAGGATACATATTCGAGGAGAGTTTTATTCCATGTCGCATCGGTAGGAACCCTCTTTTATAATCATCCATCTTAAATCGCTTTAAGATCTTTATCTATATAGAGGGCTTGGAAAGACCTATCATTCTCTTCGCTCTATCCCGGTAGATCTGAATACCAAGAATATAGGTAGCTTCTCCCAAGTCTTCATGGAGAACCTACTCGAAAGCCAAGCTTTTCCAGAACTAAGAATTCCCACATCGTTTCCTATTAGTAGAATACCATCTACATATAGTAATAAGAATGCGACATGGGGGTATGAATTCTTAATTTTATCTTCGTCAATTTATATTCGTTTATATGATGCTTGATCGAATCGTTTTAGGGGTTTGGTTTTTATCTAGTTAGACTAGTTTATTTTCCGCTGCATAACTCGACTTTGATCATCGAATCCCAATAATGGTATCAGAGCGATGTTTATGCGATCATATATTCAATATTTGCATTTGGAATGCTTGGTTGTACGTTTTTATGATTTAGAATCATAATTATTTTACTTGTTAATGTTTTATTGTTCATCTAAAAATTTGTTTTTCATGATTTTATGTTATCATATAAATCTATTTTTCTTTTGAAAAACTGATTCATATGTGTAATATAAAAATTAGAAAAAATATTATTTTTGGATTCAGGATGAAAAGACGATCTGAAAAAGTGATCGGACCCGGCAACTCGGGTCGGGAGAAGTGCCGGATTGCGGCAATGCAGTTTGCCCGCCAGGTAGCAAGCGGCGAAGCGACATCTTTGTTTGCTCGGTCGAGCTAAGCGATCCTATAGGGTTGTGGGCTTGGCCCGGACCTTGTATTTTCCGACTCTGTTTTTATATTTCGTTCGGTAAATTAATTTCCCGCAAATTAAATTAGATTTAATTTGACTAAAATATAATTATGGTAATTTTATTCTTAAGGGAATTAATTTAATGAAATATTTATTCTCGTCCGAAATAAATTAATATTAACGGTTGTGTGAATTAGTTGGATTAATTCTAATAGATGAGTTAATTTTATATTGACTGGATCAATATTTATATCAATTCTTTTTCATTTAATGTAATTGTTGCATTATTATTTGAATGGTGATGTAGTTCATGGATTTAGTTTATTGAATCTTTATTCGATGGGGTTGCAATGGCCGTTTTGAGCCATTTTTTTTAGAAAATTTGTATAGGATGCAAAGTTTATTAATGTAATAAATTAGCTATGACGGAGGGCCGATGACGAACCGCCATGAAGACGGAGATTCAAGACTTGTAATTAAATTTCCTGTATTTTTATCGAGTCGATGATGACTCGATGCTTAGGAATGGTCCATCAACTGCATGTTGTTAGATTTAGGTTGTGTATGTTTCATATTCTATGACAAACAAACAAATCGACAAACCGCGCTTATAAATGGATTAATGTGCAAAGTGTAACAAATAATCGTGTTATACTCCCACTTACAAACACCAAGTTATTAAGATTACGAGGTTTCCTACCCTCCATCACACTCATGAAAAATTGAAATCTAAACCAAAATATTATTCTTCCGGGTATGTCGGGGTAATATTCTTGGGGAAGGTTGATAAATTTCTAGAGTGCATTAGATGCCTTTGGTTGTGACAAATCAAACCTCTAGAAACGGTATGGATTGCCGGGTGAGATTCAATTGTAAGACTAATCGGAGTTGACAGTTTAACCTTAGATAGTTCGGCGAGCCATAGAAACCGTATGGGTTGAGGGCAAGTGAACTAAGGGTAAAAGAAGATAGAATCATCCATTAGATTGGTTGGTATTAGACACCACTTTATAAAGAATAAATAGAATATAAACCATATGGGTTGCACTCTATTAAACTTTGTAAAGAAACCGATCACCACTATGAAGTCCACCATGACTTCCGTATTTCACATGGGAGTGTGTAAATGCCAATAAAATAGTGGGAGCAGAGTTATGAATAAAGAGAGTCCTTAAATTCTTTATTTGGATCATAATTAAACAATCACTAATGAATCTTTAAATTATTCTCTGCAGTTAACAAACATCTCTCAAAATGACAATGAACCCACTCGCTGTTTTACTTGATAAGAACACTCTAACTCGACCCTACTTTGTGCACTGGCTCCGGAATATGAGGATAGTCCTCAGTATGGAGACGCTGGGATATGTCTTAGTGGCGGACATCCCACCGGCTCCTGCAAGGACCAGGGCAAATCAGAAAAAAGTTGATGCCCATGAGAAATGGGTTAAAGATGATGTCAGGATCCGTGGTTTCATGATGGCCTCTATGAACAATGAGCTTTAGAGGGGCCATGAGAAAATGCCCTCTTCAAGGGCAATTCTGGCACATCTAACTGAACTTTATGGGGAGCACAGTCGAACTTCTCGGTGTGAGATATCGAGATAGTTGTTTAGTGCTTGAATGAAGGAAGGAGAGAAAGTTTGGGATCTCATCCTCATAATGATATCTATGATCGAGAGATTGGAGGTTCTTGAATTTAGTATGCATGTTTCTCTACAGACTGGCCTCATTCTTCAATCACTTCCTGATTCCTTCTCTCAATTTATCATGAACTTCAACTACAATGAGATTGCGTGTAATTTAGTTGGGCTAATGAACAAATTGAGCACGACATAGTCTCAGTGAATATTAGGCCGAAGGAGGCTGCTCTTGTAACTTCTTCTAGGCCTTGGAGGTCCAAGAACAATAAAAAGAATGGTAAGAAGCAATTCAAGCCAAAATGTAGGGTACAGAAAGATAAGGGCAAAGCCCCAATAGTTCAAAGAGCAAGTAGACCAAGAAAATGGATGTATGCGTCAACTGCGGTGAGCTAGGCCGCTGGAGGAGGTACTGTCCAAAACTTAACCGAAATGCGCCTTCAGGTACGGAACTACTAGTTTTGGAAACAAATTGTTCGGTCACTGTATATTCTACTTCTTGGATACTTGATTCTGGTGCGAGTTCTTACAAGTACAATGAATCAGGATCTGGAACAAAGTAGGAAGCTGGATTCAGGGGAGGTGATGGTCACAGTCGTAAGTGGACACAGTGTCAAGGCTTCTGATATTGGATCCGTTATGTTGAATTTAGAATCTAGTTTTATTCTTACGTTAGATGATGTACTTGTTTTGCCAAGGGCATAAAAATATTGTATCAATTTCGGTCATGGACCGAAAGGGATTTCACTTCTTTATAGGAAATGAGTCCTGTCGAATTTATTTTAGAAATAAATTGGTTGGTATCTATATGATTAAAAGGTTTATACCATTTGAATCTAAAGAATAAAGCAACTGTGAACACTATAACTAGGAAGCATGGTAGGGATAAAACAAACCAAGCACTTAAATGGCATCTTAGACTTGGTCATATTGGTAAGACCAAGGTTCATAAAATGGATAAAGATGGGCTTACGGGTCCATTGGGATCGGATCCCTATCCAACTTGTGAATCTTGCCTTCAAGGCAAAATGACTAAGTTATCCTTCATAAGGACTGTTGAAAGAGCTGCTGTAAAACTTGAATTAATCGATACCGACATGTGTGGCCCTTCTAAAGTGGCAAGAGACAGATTTCAGTATTTCATTACATTCACTGATGACCATACAAGGTATGGGTTCGTGTACTTAATGAAACATAAATCTGAAGCTTTTGATAAATTCAAGGAATTTAAAGCCCTAGTTGAAAACCAAACATGTAACCTTGTTAAGGCTCTTCGTTCGGACCAAGATGGTGAGTACATGAGTACCGAGTCTGACGAGTTCTTAAAAGAACTAGGAATAGTGTCACAATTTACTTCTCCAGCTACTCCACAATTAAATGGTGTATCAGAAACAAGGAACCAAACTTTGTTGGACATGGTTCGCTCCATGCTTAACTATACTGATCTACCGATTTATCTGTGGGGTCACGTGTGTAATATCCGGATTTATTATGGTGTATTTCATCTGTATTCAAACCATGTATTATTCGGAATGGTGATTTTGATTATTGGAGTATGATATTTCGTGCATTAATATCATTGTACATAAGTATAGAAACTTGCAAAATTGCTCAAGCAACTTCGTGATAGCGCACGCTAAGAATGTATCTTAACGCGCGCTATCGGGCCATTATTAGCGCACGCTATGAAGATAGGAGTTGCGTGCGCTAAGAACTCAATTATTGAGCGGGACGGCTAACACATGCGCCAGCATGACATGGGTCGGATAAGATTCCCGCTGACGCACCCGGACAAATTCTGAAGTCAACCATTATTAGCGCACGCTAAGGGATGCTTAGTAGCGTGCGCTAACTTGTCAATAATGCAGAATATTATAAATGGGACAACAACCGATTTGGCTTTCATTTCTTTCGCCCATTCCTCAACCTTGAGAGTTCAGAGAGCTGTAGTAATACTTCTATACACTTAGAACACATCTTGTTGGTGTTTACATATTGGTTATCATTTGGGAATGATCATTGAAGAGGAATAGCACCTTGGAGTGGCATACAACCAACCGGAGTTGGATTCTACCTTACGGTTCAGTGATTTTCATCATATTAAGGTATGTTCAATCTATCTCAAGACTTAGAGTTGGATTTTAACGATTTGGATGATCATGTTAACAAGATATGGATTTTCATAGATGAATTATCCAAGTATATCATGTTGGAATGGTGAGATGTATAAGCCTTAAAAACCTTGATTATAATCATCATGATTCGAATCTTATTACACTGGATATGTGAAGAGGAACTTCTATCATTGGTAAACCGAATCTAATAGATGATTTCATAATAATCTTGGACTAGACGTTAACATCCTTATTGTTAGATAAATCTAAAGGTTTGATCATGGAGGGATTTATCTAGTATAGATAGAACGTTTAACAACTTCAGCATGATAATATTGATGGATATAAGGTGTTGATATCAACCGTTTGGCTTTTCGAATTGTCGTATGAAGATTTGGAGTCGGAATGGAATATGGTTTTATATTGGTATGCATATCCTTGAAATCCGAAGTTGTCTTTATCCATAAAATCATTCATAAAGGTATGAACTTGGTATTAATGGAAGTAACATGAATTATCACGAAAGATTTCATTGTTTCGATCATGGCAAGTACGATTCTTGCTCGTGATGAAGCGCCATGCGAGATAGCGCACGCTATGCTATGCAGTTTAACGTGCGCTATCGAGCACTAGTTAGCGTGCGCTACGTTTGGTACGTAACGTACGCTAGACCATCAGACGAGTCAGTTGGCTGGTCAGTGAAGTACTGACCATACATAGTTAGCGTACGCTAGGCTTTGTTGTTTGCGTGCGCTATCGGTCAGACTTAACGCACGCTACAGAGAGTACTTAGCGTGCGCTAAGCAGTTCAGTCAGATTGCATTTTATGAACTTTTGGCCGTAAATCGAATTGTTAAACATTCATACGACGTGAGATAAATCCTATATCATTTCTGTTGTTAAGGTTTGGTCTCGTTACGTGATTGATTGAGGAGGACGATCTTCGAGTGGTCATTTTCGTGGAAGTGTTGTTATTGTCTTCAAATCGAGGCAAGTACTCTAATTAGAATTGTTTATATTATGACAATTATGATGTGATTGTATCGTGTAAATATGTTGTGAATATATGTCCACCATGCGTTGATCCGACCGGAATCATCATGGGAATCTATATTGTGTCTGTTGGATCGTTGACGAGTAGTTCCACCATGTGTTGGTCCGACGGGATCATCATGGGAATCTATAGTATGTGCTTGGATCGTTGGAATACCATCAGTATGTTGAAACTGTTATGATATCATATGTGTTGTGGATATTCTCGTTGGAGAAACTTGTTATGATATAATTGTTGATTATATCACTGTTGTATGATTATTGTACTTGTACTAGCATCGTTGTGCTAACCCCTTCGGGGGTGAACATTTGTGTATGTTCAGGATCTAGGAGAGCGGGAAAACAACCACTGGAGGTGCATGACGGCGAGGGTGCAGAGTGATGTTCCGACCGGGTTTACTGTCTGTTATTTATTGGTTAATTTAATAAGTACTCGAGTACGAAGTCATTTGTGATGATTTGAATTTGGTGATGTATTATTGAGTTCTGTTGAACAATTGTACTATTTCTGTATTGGGTCAGAACTGTTGTACCGTAATTTCGTTATTTCCATTCGTTAGTATCTTTTAATGCCTGTTTAAATTCTTCAGCCTTGTAAATCCTTATGTAAAGGATTTACGGCGCTGTAATATTCCTGAATATATCGGGGGTGTTACAGAATATGGTATCGGAGCTAAGATTATGGATATCTTGGCCGTTGGGTTAAAATAGGGGTCATTTATGTCTTTTGAGGTAATCGGCCGTGAATGACATCACTGCACTGCCTACGTCTTCATGCGAACAGTGGTTGTAAGTTCCTAAACTCTATCTTGTTCTTTACATGTTGTGTCTCTTTATACTCGAATATTAGAACGATGTTGTTTCTGTATATTGAGTATTTATGCTTACGATATGTTGAGCGGCGGACGTGGACGTGGTCGCGGTCGTGGGCGCGGGACGGAGAAATGCCGAAAGGAAGCGTCGCCTTCTAACCGAGCCGATCATAGCTCGGGCGAGCCGCAACAATCTATTAATAATGAACCGAGATCCTGCTGTGCAGAGATCCTTCGTCAAGTGGTGAACCAGATGACTCGATTCGCCTGAGTCGTGGACCGAATGCAAGTGGCGGTGGGACTACGGTAGGGAGAGAGACGACAAGGGATCCCGGACATGGGAAATCGAGGTGACCGGTGGGTGCAAGAGGTGGCGAAGATGCAACCACCCAAATTCGGCCAGTATTTCCGAGACTCCCACAGGATCATTGGTTGAAAGAACTGGAGAAATTCTTTGCGGAATGCGGCCCAAACGGAGAGCCTCTATCGCTCAATATTTTCTGATAGGGGAAGCATCCGAATGGTGGGAAGCCATCCGACCTGTAGACCATGATGCCGATTGGACAGAGTTTAGATTGATGATGGAAGCTCAGTATTGCCCTCGTCCTGTGAGGGAAGCCAAAATTCGGGAATTTTTCTCCACTCAACCATCAGACGAACCCGTATCCCAGACGATTAAGACGTTTAACCAGCAGTTAGCATTTGTTCGACATCTGGTCAGAACAGATGCGGAGATGATGATTCATTTTGAAATGCGGATGAAACCAGAAATCCAGAGGTACATGTCCGGTTTTGAATGTACCACTCTCCGCCAATACCAGGATAAGGCGTTGGCGTACGAAATAAAAGAAGCAGCAATGGAGAAGTTTATGGAGTCGAAGAAACAGAAAGTCTCTGGTACTTTTACAGAGCACAAGAGCAGTGGGCCCCGCAAGGCCCAGTCTTCTTTTTCTTTCAAGAAGCCTCCGCACCCATCTAAGAGCGGAAAGAATTACGGAAAAATTTCGGCCACGGCGGATACAACTATGAAGTGCTTTAACTGTGGTCGCCCAGGCCACCTTTGGCGTGATTGTTTGCGCACTCCAGTTACATGTTTTGAGTGCGGACAGAAAGGACACCGTGCGACGTTTTGTAAGGACGCCACTAAGTACAATGGAACCCGTTCATCACAGCCAGTTCAGAAGGAAGCCAGTGTCCAACAGACGCAGCAAAGTGTTCAGATGCCTCAGAATTTTGGTCGCGGGCGAGGCAGAGGACAATGGGACCGAAAGGGGACATCGAGTGCCGGATCTGCTCCCCCACGTCTGTACGAGATGAGGAGGACAGACGATCAGGATGCTGCTGTCGCATCAGGTACTGTGCAGATCCTTTCCCAGCCAGTTAGCGTTTTATTCGATACAGGAGCTACACATTCTTTCATATCTTTGTCTTGTGTAAATCGTTTGAATATTTTCGGTTTTCATACTTGTGAACCTTATGTTGTTGGTTTACCGAGTGGAGAAAGGATTGTCGGAAATTTAGAAACTAGAAATTTCCCCGTATCATTTGGAGGCAGAGAGTGGCTCTCAAATCTGATCGTGATAGAAATGCAAGGAGACGACCTGATACTCGGAGACAATTGGCTTAATAGATATGGAGCATTTGTGAGCTACCGAAGGAGGAATATCTCGCTGATCGCTGACGATGGTTCTGAGATTCTGTTTGAGGGATGGAAACTGGGAAGCTCAGGAAAGTTGATCAAGGCGATGAAAGCTGTCAAATTGTTGAAACAGTAATGCACTGCAATCGTGTTACGCGATGAAGAAAGAAGACGAAATTGTAGAACTTTCATCCATTCTGTTGTGAACGAATTTCGGATGTATTTCTGACCATTCTGGACTACCTCCACGAAGGGATGTGGAATTTACCATTGAGCTGGAACCCGGAGCTACATCGATTTCCAAGGCGCCGTATCGTATGGCACCTACTGAGATGTACGAACTGAAGAAGCAGCTGGAAGAGTTACTGGACAAGGGCTATATTCAGCCAAGCGTTTCACCCTGGGGAGCGCCAGTTCTTTTCGTCCGAAAGAAGGATGGATCGCTCCGACTGTGTATTGACTATCGAGAGCTGAACAAAATGACGATTAAGAACAAATATCCGTTGCCACGGATTGATGATTTGTTTGACCAGCTGCAAGGGGCAACGGTATTTTCTAAAATTGATCTGAGATCAGGATATCATCAGCTAAGGATTAAGGAATCTGACATTCCGAAATCAGCGTTCAGAACTCGCTACGGGCATTATGAGTTTGTAGTGATGCCGTTTGGTCTCACTAACGCACCTGCTGTATTTATGCAATTAATGAACCGTGTGTTCATTGAATTTTTGGATAAATTTGTGGTCGTGTTCATTGATGACATTCTGGTGTATTCTAAGAGTCCGGAAGAACATGCGCAGCATTTGTGGATTGTATTGGAGCTTTTGAGAAACGAGCAATTGTACGCCAAACTTTCTAAGTGTGAATTCTGGCTAAAGGAAGTAATGTTCCTCGGCCATGTGGTGTCAGCTAGAGGAGTCCGAGTAGATCCTCAGAAGATCGAAGCAATATTGGATTGGAAGCCTCCAAAGAATGTGAAAGAAGTCCGAAGCTTCTTGGGACTTGCTGGATACTATCGTCGATTCGTGGAAGGGTTTTCTAAAATCTCCCGCCCACTTACTCGACTCCTGCAGAAAACTCAAAAGTTTGAGTGGAATGAATTGTGTCAGATTAGCTTTGATGAATTGAAGAAGAGATTGACGACGGCGCCGATTCTATCACTTCCGCAGGGAACTGGAGGATTCATAGTTTACAGTGATGCTTCAAACCAAGGACTTGGGTGCGTGTTGATGCAGAATGATAAGGTGATCGCTTATGCATCGCGACAACTGAAACCTTATGAAGTGAATTACCCGACACATGATTTGGAGCTAGCAGCAGTGGTTTTTGCCTTGAAGATCTGGAGGCATTATCTGTACGGGACTCACTGTCAGATCTTTACGGATCATAAGAGTCTCAAATACATATTCAGTCAGAAAGAGTTGAACATGCGGCAAAGAAGATGGTTAGAACTTATTAAGGACTATGACTTGGAGATTTTATATCATCCAGGCAAAGCGAATGTAGTGGCCGATGCACTTAGCCGCAAGCCTGTCTCTATTCAGATGCTGGAGACGCTGACCTCCCAACTTAGCCTTCAGCGAGAGATGATTCGTGAAGGAATTGAAGTATGGTTACAAAGAGTCCAGGGACAGCTGTGCGTGATGGAGATAACTTCATCATTAACCGAAGAAATCAAATCTAGACAGGCAGATGGTCCTCTGATGATTCGGTTACATGATGAAGTGATCCAAGGAAAGGCCCCTGGATTCATAATTCATGACGATGGAGTTTTGAGATTTCAGAACCGAATCTGCGTTCCCGATGTTGATGTTCTGAAACAAACGATTATGAAGGAAGCTCATAGTTCGCCCTATTCTATCCACCCGGGCACTAGTAAAATGTATAAGGACTTGAAGCAGAACTTCTGGTGGGGCAACATGAAGAAAGACGTAGCGGACTATGTTTCGAAATGCTTGACTTGTCAGCAGGTTAAGATCGAGCATCAACGGCCTGCTGGAATGTTGAAGCCGCTCCCGATTCCTGAATGGAAGTGGGAGGACATATCGATGGACTTTATCACTAATATGCCGAAAACCAGGATAGGAATGAACATGATTTGGGTGATAGTTGACCGTTTAACCAAATCGGCTCATTTTCTAGGCATTAAGGATATGTGGGGACCACAGAGGTTGGCACGAGTATTTATTTCGGAGATAGTTCGATTGCATGGTACGCCGAAGACCATTGTTTCTGATCGAGACGGTCGTTTTGTGTCTCACTTTTGGAAAGCAGTTCATAAGGCCTTGGGGACCGAATTGAACTTCAGTACAGCTTATCACCCGCAGACTGACGGACAATCTGAGAGAACTATACAAACGGTGGAAGACATGATAAGGGCCTGTGCCTTAGATTGGTCAAATGATTGGGAAATTCATCTACCGTTGATTGAATTTACCTACAAAAATGGTTGGCATGCTTCTATTAAGATGGCACCGTTTGAGGCCTTATACGGAAGGAGATGCAGATCGCCCCTATGCTGGGACGATTCATCGGACTTGATCGGAACAGAACCATAGTTGATCGAGCAGACTCGAGAGAAGATAGCCTTGATTCGTGAAAGGCTGTTAACTGCCCAGAGTCGCCAGAAATCCTATGCGGACGTACGCCGCCGCCCATTGGAGTTCAGTACTGGAGATCACGTACTTTTGAAGGTTTCTCCTACTCGGGGAATCTTTCATTTCGGAAGGAAAGGAAAGCTGAGTCCGAGATATATCGGACCATTTGAGATCCTCGAGAGAGTTGGGGAGTTGGCATACAGATTGGCATTGCCGCCGTCATTGTGCCATGTTCATAACGTGTTCTACGTATCCCAGTTACGGAGGTATATACCAGATCCCAGTCATATCATTAATTTCGACGAGATCGAAGTCGAGCAGGATGGGACGTTCGAAGAAAGACCAGTCAAGATACTCGAGAGTCGAGTTAAGCAACTGAGGAGCAAGTCAATCATTTTGGTCAAAGTTCAGTGGTCACGTCACGGAATGGAAGAAGCCACCTGGGAAACGGAAGCTGATATGAAGTCTAGATATCCCGAGTTATTTTCGTCTTGAGATTCGGGAGGAAACTCCTTTTTAGTAGGAGAGTATGTAATATCCGGATTTATTACGGTGTATTTCATCTGTATTCAAACCATGTATTATTCGGAATGGTGATTTTGAGTATTGGAGTATGATATTTCGTGCATTAATATCATTGTACATAAGTATAGAAACTTGAAAAATTGCTCAAGCAACCTCGTGATAGCGCACGCTAAGAATGTATCTTAACGCGCGCTATCAGGCCATTATTAGCGCACGCTATGAAGATAGGAGTTGCGTGCGCTAAGAACTCAATTATTGAGCGGGACGGCTAACACATGCGCCAGCCGGGACATGGGTCCGGATAAGATTCCCGCTGACGCACCCGGACAAATTCTGAAGTCAACCATTATTAGCGCACGCTAAGGGATGCTTAGTAGCGTGCGCTAACTTGTCAATAATGCAGAATATTATAAATGGGACAACAACCGATTTGGCTTTCATTTCTTTCGCCCATTCCTCAACCTTGAGAGTTCAGAGAGCTGTAGTAATACTTCTATACACTTAGAACACATCTTGTTGGTGTTTACATATTGGTTATCATTTGGGAATGATCATTGAAGAGGAATAGCACCTTGGAGTGGCATACAACCAACCGGAGTTGGATTCTACCTTACGGTTCAGTGATTTTCATCATATTAAGGTATGTTCAATCTATCTCAAGACGTAGAGTTGGATTTTAACGATTTGGATGATCATGTTAACAAGATATGGATTTTCATAGATGAATTATCCAAGTATATCATGTTGGAATGGTGAGATGTATAAGCCTTAAAAACCTTGATTATAATCATCATGATTCGAATCTTATTACACTGGATATATGAAGAGGAACTTCTATCATTGGTAAACCGAATCTAATAGATGATTTCATAATAATCTTGGACTAGACGTTAACATCCTTATTGTTATATAAATCTAAAGGTTTGATCATGGAGGGATTTATCTAGTATAGATAGAACGTTTAAAAACTTCAGCATGATAATATTGATGGATATAAGGTGTTGATATCAACCGTTTGGCTTTTCGAATTGTCGTATGAAGATTTGGAGTCGGAATGGAATATGGTTTTATATTGGTATGCATATCCTTGAAATCCGAAGTTGTCTTTATCCGTAAAATCATTCATAAAGGTATGAACTTGGTATTCATGGAAGTAACATGAATTATCACGAAAGATTTCATTGTTTCGATCATGGCAAGAACAGTTTACTGCTCAGCAGTAAACTGCCATGCAGAGATAGCGCACGCTATGCTATGCAGTTTAACGTGCGCTATCGAGCACTAGTTACCGTGCGCTACGTTTGGTACGTAACGTACGCTAGACCATCAGACGAGTCAGTTGGCTGGTCAGTGAAGTACTGACCATACATAGTTAGCGTACGCTAGGCTTTGTTGTTTGCGTGCGCTATCGGGCAGACTTAACGCACGCTACACAGAGTACTTAGCGTGCGCTAAGCAGTTCAGTCAGATTGCATTTTATGAACTTTTGGCCGTAAATCGAATTGTTAAACATTCATACGACGTGAGATAAATCATATATCATTTCTGTTGTTAAGGTTTGGTCTCGTTACGTGATTGATTGAGGAGGACGATCTTCGAGTGGTCATTTTCGTGGAAGTGTTGTTATTGTCTTCAAATCGAGGCAAGTACTCTAATTAGAATTGTTTATATTATGACAATTATGATGTGATTGTATCGTGTAAATATGTTGTGAATATATGTCCACCATGCGTTGATCCGACCGGAATCATCATGGGAATCTATAGCTGTGTGCGCTGGATCGTTGGGATGTAGTTCCACCATGTGTTGGTCCGACGGATCATCATGGGAATCTATAGTCATGTGCGTTGGATCGTTGGAATACCATCGGTATGTTGAAACTGTTATGATATGATATGTGTTGTGGATATTCTCGTTGGAGAAACTTGTTATGATATAATTGTTGATTATATCACCGTTGTATGATTATTGTACTTGTACTAGCATCGTTGTGCTAACCCCTTCGGGGTGAACATTTGTGTATGTTCGGGATCTAGGAGAGCGGAAAACAACCACCGGAGGTGCATGACGAGGGGTGCAGAGTGATGTTCCACCGGGTTTATCGTCATTATTTATTGGTTATTTTAATAAGTACTCGAGTACGAAGTCATTTGTGATGATTTGAATTTGGTGATGTATTATTGAGTTACATTGAACAATTGTACTATTTCGTATTGGGTCGAATCATGTACCGTAATTTCGTTATTTCCATTCGTTAGTATCTTTTAATGCCTGTTTAAATTCTTCAGCCTTGTAAATCCTTATGTAAAGGATTTACGGCGCTGTAATATTCCTGAATATATCGGGGGTGTTACAACGTGCTCCTTACTGCTACACATATCTTGAATAGATGTTCTTTCAAATCTGTTCCTAAGACTCCGCATGAGATGTGGAGAGGTAGAAAACCAAGTCTTAATCACATTAGAATTTGGGAATGTCCCGCTTATGTCAAAAAGACTAAAGTACAGAAATTGGAAGCTAGGTCTGTGAAAGGCCGTTTCATAAGATATCCCGGGGATTCCATGGAATATCTATTCTACATGCATGAAGATCACATGATTATTGTTACTTTATAAGCACACTTCCTAGAAGATGAGTTCATTTAGAAAGAAGGCACAAGTAGAAATATTTATTTGGAAGAAATAAAAGAAAGACCAATTGAGGTAGAATATTTCTTTGGAAGAAATAAAAGAAACACCAATTGAGATACCTGTACAAGATATTGGAATCGAACCTTCTGAAATACACACACAACCTCGCAGGTCTAATAGAACTTCTCAATTACCTAACAGATATGGCAATCGCATCAAGAGGAATTGGGTATCCATGAGATGACAGAAAGTAGTCAAGATAGTGATTCTTCTATATACGACCAAGCGATGGTAGATGTTGACTCTGCAAAGTGGCAAGAGGCTATGGAAGCTGAGATAGACTCAATGCATGCTAATCAGGTTTGGACTTTAGTGGATCGTCCTAAGGGCATGGTGCCTTTTGGAAATAAATGGATCTACAAAAGAAATACTGATGGAGATGGCAAGGTTGATACTTATAAGGCCAGGCTTGTGGCAAAGGGTTATTCCCAAAGAGAGGGAATCGAAATATGGCAAATGGATGTGAAAACGGCATTCTTAAATGGATTCCTCGAGGAGGAGATTTACATGAAACAGCCTAAGGGATTCATATCTGAAATGGGTAGTCATAAAATATGCAAAAGTGTGCCATTTATGGACTGAAGCAAGCTTCACGAAGTTGGAATCTTCATTTTAACGAGACAGTCAAAGAGTTTGATTTTATCCAAAACGAAGAGGAACCCTTTATTTACAAGAAGGTTAGTGGGAGCAAAATTGCGTTCTTAATACTATATGTAGATGCCATTCTACTTATAGGAAACGACGTAGGAATGCACAATTCTGTGAAAGATTGGATTTCTAAAGAGTTCTCAATGAAAGACTTGGGAGAAGCTACCTATATTCTAGGTATTTTCATCTCTATCGGGATAGAGCGAAAAGAATGTTAGGTCTTTCCCAAGCCCTATATATAGAAAAGATCCCGAAGCGATTTAGGATGAAAGATTCTAAGAAAGGGTTCCTACCCATTAGACATGGCTTAAGACTTTCCTTAAAAAATGTGCCCTTAGAGTGAGGAAGACGAAAAAGAAATGAATAAGGTGCCCTATGCTTCAGAAGTGGGTAGCCTCATGTACACTATGACTTGCACCAGGCCGGACATTGCCTATGCTATGAGTGTAGTAAGTCTGTTTCAATTAAATCCTGGGCAGAAACATTGGACTGCTTTAAAGAACATTCTTAAGTACCTGAAGAGGACTAAATACCTCGTTCTTACGTATGGCGGTGGAGAACTAAAAATAGAGGGTTATACAGATTCAGATTTTCCGAGAGACATGGATGTGAAGATGTCCACTTTAGGGTATATCTTTACTCTGAATGGTGGAGCAGTATCTTCTAGAAGTACCAAGCAAAGCACGACTGGAATCTATACATGTCAAGCTAAATATCAGGCAGCCACGGAGGCAACTAAAGAATCTTTTTGGATTAAGAAGTTCACTGAGGAATTCAAGTAGTTCTTGATGTAGAAAAGCCCGTGACGTTGTTTTGCGACAGCGACGGAGCTGTTGCACAGTCTAAGGAGCCTAGGGCTAACCACAACACCAAACATACTGAGAGAAAATATCATTTTGTTAGAGAAATGGTTCAGAAAGGGAATGTTATACTACAGAGAGTAGACACAGCAAATAACGTTGCTGATCCACTAACCAAGCCACTATCTCAGATGGTCTTATAGAGACATCTAAAGAGTATGGGTATTAGATACCATAGTTTGTGGCATTGAGTGCAAGTGGGAGATTGTTAAGAATATGCCCTCGAATGCTACTCAGAGGATGAGAAAGTGAGAGCATTGTATTGTAATTATAAATATTAAATAAGGTATTTAATATTTCTATATTATTGTATATCACAGGCATTTGTTATTTGGTATATAGAATAATAGTCCTTGCATTCGGGAGCAAACATTCCATTCCTTATGGAGACAAGAAAAAAGGTACTGAAAGTATTTAGGGCTCAAATGCTTCAATTGGTTCGCAAATCGATAAAACTTAACTGGGCAATAAGTTTGGACAAGGCTTGTATAACGTGTACTTTAACATGTAGAGTGCATGTTCTTCACTAAGGGTTAGTGTGAGCACACGTTATAGGTATGCTAATGGGATTAGTATACTCGAACATAACTCACCTCGATTCGATCACATGGATATCACTTAGGGATTGTCAATGACTGAATCAAAAGGTTGTGATTGGTATACATGGACCTTTGACTTGAGGTTTCAGTAGGAGAAGTGCTTGTGACATTAAGTTAGTCATTAGAGTAGTTCGATCCAATAACTGGTTGGTGGAGTCAACCTCGATGTGCATCTTAAGAGGCAAGTAGCAGGTTCTACTAAATGCCAAGATAGGATTCTTTCTCTTGTAAGTGAATGGGTATATGTCCTATGCGGTTATTGGCAAATGAGATCATAAGTCTTTGGCCAAAGCATTGGAGCTAGTTGTATTGGATACACGAGAGTTTGGTGATCTCGGTTTGCATTAGCAAAAGCACAGAATCAAGTTACAATAGGGTTTGACTTTACCATGACCCTACTACTTGACCGAGACATATGATTGAAGGGTTTATACGTATAGAGTATTCACGACATAATAGTTTTGGAATAATTCGAGCATTCGTTCTTAGTTGGGTTACGGTACGGAGCACTAGACTGGCTAAGTGTTACCCGTAGTTCTTGGTTACTCCCATTGCCGACTAAGACGGACCTATGGAGTCGCGCACAAGGATATTTGATGGATAAAATATGTATATTATCTCTTCATTAATATTGGATATTGGACATCTAATTTGATTTATTTGATAAATCATTGTGGTCTTGTGAACTGAATTAATTACTGGATGATTAATTTATTTCATAAGTAATTATTTCTTTGAAAGATATTATTATAATATTATATTTGATAAAACTAATTAATTGAATTAATTAATTAAGTATCAATACATTTTAGATAAAATGAAGTATACTTAGCGGACTAAACACGCGAACGTTCGGTATACGAACTGAGTGGCTCGGCTCATTTTCTCACCAAAACAACCATGTGGCCGCCTCCTCCCCTTTCTCCTTACCTTCCATGTGATTTCATTTTCATGTGGGGTGTGCTAGTATTATAATGAGATGAGGACAAATAGATGAGATAGCATATCTCATCATTTGATCACATTTTGTTATATAAAATATGTTAGTCTTTCATTTTATATAAGACTTGAAACACACACACACACACACTAATAAGGTTGACCGTGAGCTACATAGAAGGGAGAGGAAGAAACTTTTCTTGATCTTGTTCATCTTAGAGAGAAAGAAAAGGAAGAAGAGAAGAGAAGAAAAATATTATATCAATTCCTAGCCGTCTTCTTTTAGAATGAATTGATATATAATTTTTTACGATCAATATCCGACGCATGATAACATAGAGATACTGGGCATATTCGGTATTTGATCATTCATCAAGTTTGAACGAATTAGATTCGTGTACGTGTTGGTGAGCGGAAAAATTTAGCACGGATTTTTTCCTTCAAGAAGATATTATCAAAATTCTACGAGGGTATGACTTCTTAATTTTATCTTTATCAATTTATATCCGTTTATACGATTCTTGATCGATCTGTTTTAGGGGTTTGGTTTTTATCTGGTTAGACCGCTTTATTTTCCATTGTATAACTCGATTTTAATCACCGAATCCCAACACTTTGGATGTTGGGAGGGAGAAGGGATTGGGCCTGTTGACGAGAAGTGAATCCTTGTTAAAAATTGATGGCTTCGAGCCACAAAGGAACTTACGGGCAAGAATCTTCTTGGCATTCGCTGAATGTTGCATGACACACACTACTATAAAATATGCTTTTTACGACGTCAATTTACGTTGGTTTAACGAAAACCGATGTAAAAATTAAAAATGCGGTCGATTTACATCGGTTGTCTAATAAAACCGATGTAGAAAATAAAAAAATCATCATTCTTACATCGGTTATATGTATAACCGATGTAAAAAATGAAGACGCAGTGATTTTACATCGGTTATTCCTGAAAAATGATTTAAAATCACTACCTTGTTTACATCGGTTATTTGGCACGATGTAAAAGTTGAAAATGTGTTAATTTACATTGGTTAGTTGGAGAATCGATGTAAAATTACTTTCTTTTTACATATGTTGAATAAACCAACGTAAAAGTTGAAATTCCGTGTACATTTAATGACGGGTTTTGTTTAACCGTTGTTAAAATCACTACCTTGTTTACATCGGTTATTTACAACCGATGTAAAGGTTGAAAATGTGTTAATTTTACATCAGTTAGTTGGAGAACCGATGTAAAACTGCTTCCTTTTTACTTCGGTTGAATAGAACCGATGTAAAGGTTGAAATTCTGTGTACATTTAATGATGGTTTTTGTTTAACCGTCGTTAAAATCAATACCTTGTTTACATCGGTTATTTACAACTGATGTAAAAGTTGAAAATATGTTAATTTTATATCAGTTATTTGGATAACCGATGTAAAATTACGTCCTTTTTACATCGGTTGAAAATAATCAATGTAAAAGTTGAAATTCTATGTACATTTAACGACAATTTTTGTTTAACCGAACGAGTTTTACGACGGTTTCTTTCGAACCATCATAATTTTCCAATTTTATTACTAATTCTACATGGCAGATTCTCCCCTTATTATTTCCTCTCGCATTGAAAAAGGGTTTCTCTCTCAACCTCCACCATCGTGCCGCCGTAGCCTCTCACCGTCGTGCCGGCCGAACCTCCGCCGTGCATCGTTATTTTTAGTTCAGCCCGCCGCGCTTCACAAATCCGGTCTCCATCGGTCTCGTTCTTTTCTCTTAGTTTCTTGGTTCTAAACGACACCGCACCAAGGTAGATTTTGCTCGGTTTTACTCTCGATTCGGTTCCAATCGTCATTGCACTGTGTCCTTGAAATCTGATTTTCCTCTCGATTTCTCAATCATTCCAGGTGATTTTTTCTCATTAAAGAATTTAGGTGGTTTTCTTGGTGATTGCTCGCTTGACTTGGGTATTGAATTTGAAGCTATTTGCATATTTGGTGTCCTGCTGATTGCTTTTCTACTTGATTTGGTTAAGTAGTTGCTTATTTATTTGGACCATTGAATATGCAAGTTTAGAGAAGTTTTATTTTGGATTGATGAATTGAAACAACAATATAATGTTGTTATAGTTTGCAGGTCTATAGGGGTTCTTTTAAGGCTATTTGAGGCCTGTTTCAGGACGTTTGAATCTATTTGGAAATTGATTTTGATCAGTCCATTTATCTCCCTCTAAAGGGATTAGGGAGGTTACATTTTGAGATAGTAGAAGTATTACTTGGGGTGCCAATCGAGTTAGGATAGGACCTTTATTGTATATATTTATGCTCAAATCTTGTTAAATCGTAGTTTTATCTTGAGTTCGTTTTAGCATAAAGCAGTAGTCAGTTGAGTTTCGTTACGCGATTTTTTAGAGACGAAATCCTTATGCAAACATGGTTCTATATTTGCCCCCCTCTCCGTTGTATCTTTTTTCCAATAAAATTGGCATTTCTAGAAGTTGAATCAGTCCTACGTTTCTAGAAGGACAATTTCCTAGAAGTTGAATCAGATCTATGTTTCTAGAAGGACAATCTTTTTTCCTGGCAGTACAAAGTTGAATCAGTCCTACGTTTCTAGAAGGACAATTATCCATGAATATCTCTAGTTGTTTGTGCAAGTAGATATTGTAGGGGTTTTGCTATCTCTGCATTTTTTAATATTAACCCCTATATGACCATTTTCATTCCAGGATTTGGTACTTGCCTAACGAGGCATGGTTCTCGTTGGCAAACATTGTTAATCTTTGACAATCCTTGGTATAGTCTTGTTGCCTGAAAATTTAGTGGTTTTGCTCGTCCATATTTTTCCACTATACCTTTCCCACAGCGACATTTTGGAAATATTTCACGGCAATATTTGGCTAAGCATATCGATTGTACAGTTTGGGATCATGTAACTTCTAAACTTTTAAGTTTTATTAGGTATATATTTTAGTCTATTTTTGTTATAGAATTGCAGATTTACTCATGAGAATGAAGATTCAATGTTTGATAATTATGAGACTTTTTCTTTCTCGGCATGCATACCTCCTATTGATGAAAATGAAACGGATCGTATGCATGCCACTCGTAATGATCATGACGAAGGCATATGGGAGAACGTTCGTATATAATTGTAAGTACGTTTACTTAATTATCTTGTTGAATTATAAGAATCGTTTATACTCTACTTGGACTTGACTTTTAGCTACTTGCCAAATTTTCCCAACCTAAGCCATAGCTCCATTACAGCCGAAAATAAGACCCTATGATTTGTGTTTTGTGAATATTTATGCATTTGATAGTAGATGAAATGAAAGCATATAGTAGAATATTTCCGTTAGAATCGAGTTTGAGCGTAATTGTCCAATCTAACCACTTGAGAGATGAGTGATCAAACAAATATCGTGAGGGACTACTTTTACTTGATTCTTACATGTTGGATGGGCGATTTTTTTGCCATATGTTCATTTGTGAGTTTGCGATTTCACAAGGTATTATGAGATTTCACGAGACTTGTATATTCTTGGATGACTATGTGTAGCTTAACGTTAACTTGGTTATTCAGTACTTATTTTTGTTGTATTGTATGGTTTTATTTTCTTTCTTTTTGCTTGAGGACAGGCAAGGGTTTAGGATCTGTTCTCTATATGTATGGATTCCTCGTGATATTAGCTACGCAATGGTATATTACACACTAAAGCGGCTTATGGACTACGGTCGCGTTCAGGACCGCGATCTGCAATGAAGACCGCACATCGGGTAGCACTACACCAAAAACAGGATTTTGTGATATTGAACCTCATTGGATTTGTGACTGTCAATGACAGTCACAATTTTATGACTGCCAATAACAGTCACAAAGATCAAACAGTGATCAATCCAAATATTTGTGACTGTTAATGACTGTCACAAGTGTTCTGACTGTCTTGAGCAGTCACAAATCTAAATATTTGTGACTGTTTTGAGTAGTCATAAACTTTTCAATTTATGTATAAATACATTTTGGCAAACCCTTAGTACAGGCGACGGCCACATCTGAAATAAGGGTAATATGGCAAAACCGGTCTAAAGTCCCAAGTTCACATTCTGTACTTCTCCTCTATCTATGTGACTCCTGTCCCCGACAGCTGGTCTCTCTCTCTCTTTCTCTCTCTCTCTCTCTCTCTCTCTCTCTCTCTCTCTCTCTCTCTCTCTCTCTCTCTCAGTCACGCGGAATACTTCTTCCAGCAACCCACAAAACCGGTTGTCGAAGTAGAAGTGACAATGGTCCATCAACAAGAGCAGCGATTGGACTCTCCATAATTCCTGAACTCGGGTCAGATCTCCACGAATCTCCCTTTGAATTTTCCGGCAAAAAAAAAGAAGTCGCAGTCTTCGATTCAGTAGAGCTTAGAGGTAGCGACGACGTTTTGAATCTAGAAATGAGGGTATAGTGTAGGAGTGGATGAGGATTGAGGTTGTAGTAGCCGCATAAAATCTCAGGTTTGAGTTCCTTTAGTTTTTTATTTCGGTCGTAAACAAAATTATGGGATTTGTAACACCCCCAAAGCCAACCGGGAATATTACAGCGCCGTGGGCCCCATATTGGAACCCACAAGGCAAAAATCATTTTCACAAATGTTTCAAATACACCAAAGAGGCGAAGATAGTAATGTTTTAATACTCAAATATTTATCAAAACATAGTTCCCAATTACCATCAAAAAATACCATTTGAAAGCACAAGGCAAAGACGCCAAAAAGGGCATTTAGAAATAAACACGAGTTAGAAAAATACTAAAAAACCATTATAAAATTTGACACGCGGCGGATAGAGACATGATTAAATACATTTGCAGCGGAATCATAACAACCAGAAAAAAATACACAAATCCCAATAACCATGCCATAGCCAGTATCACTGGAAAGCTCATCCGTTCACGACCGCTACTAGCTCGAACTCCGAGTACCTAAAAGATAAAGCCCACGACGGGGTCAGCCATAATACTCAACAATGGTTACGATCACGTCACATAAACAATTACATATCAATGTAATTATAAGGTAAGAATATTTACAATGTAATCTTACCGAAATAACCTTACCAATCGTGGTAACTTATATTAAACCAACCCTTTCCTCAATTCACACCTCGTATTCTCAAGTGACGAATGAATTCGAAATAACCATATGTACTATATTCAAACAATGCCAAGATCTTCGAAAACATAAATACATCTCAAATACGGAGTAATCTGTCCATGACCAATCCTGTCCGCTGGATCGCACAATCGGATCCCAATTCTGATAAAACTGATATCACACGGTACATCTATAAATCAACTGACCCAAGACAATGGCAAGTCCCGGATATCAATACAAAGCATGAATGCTTACACAATCAATAATGATAAACAACCAATGCATCAAAATGGGAGTATCAATGACATGATAACTCCACACAAGATCGACAAGGGATCAACCACGAACGAGAATACCATGATGTGGTAACTCCAACAAGATCAATAAGGGACCAACAACCGGGAATACCAATAATACAGTAAACCCCAACAAGATCAATAAAGGATCGACAACCGAGAATGCCAACGGCACGATAAAATCCAATAAGATCAGTAAAGGATCAACAACCGAGAATACCGACGATACAGTAAACTCCAACAAGATCAATCAAGGACCAACAACCGAGAATACCAACGATATGGTAAAATACAACAAGAGCAATAAGGATCAATACCGAGAATACCGACGATACGGTAAATCCCAACAAGATCGATAAAGGATCAACAACCAAGAATACCGACGATACGGTAACTCCCAACAAGATCGATAATGGATTTACAGCAACCGAGAATACCAACGGTAAGGCAAACTCCAAATGGAATCAATAAGGATCAATAACGAACGAGATTACCAATGATAGGGTGAACTCCAAACGATATTAATAAAGGGTCAATAACAAACGAATTGACCATCGATATGGTAACTCCAAACGAGATCAGTAGGGAACCAATAACAAACAAGATTGACAACGATATGGTAACTCCAAACGAGATCAATAAAGGATCAACGGGGACAGATACACGAGAGGATAAAATCTTCAACCATATACAAATCACATATACAGGATCTCGAAGAAAAACCCGACTGTCGAACAGATCCGATTATACATGGACTGTGAACGACCAATCAATAAGACTCAAGATGGACGTCACGATACGCCCGATCCGGACAAATGTCCGTGTACAAGCCACCCACGCGTATTGATCAGATACACGTCTGGTCTCGTACCTAATCAGCCTCACGAGGTACATCTCGTGTGCACAGTTCAATATGAGGTCAAAACCAACACATACTACACGTGCCCGCCCTGAAAATCCTACACATGACCGATAAGAACGTATCTGACTCCAGATATATCACGATACAACATGACAAAAATTCTCAAAGAAATGCATATACGGCAAGGATCAGAAGACATTCCAAATGAGCAACGGTAACTCGATCACGAAAGACCGACACGACCACAATATCGTATTCCGTCAGACAACAGTTCATAGCATGCTCAACAATGCATATAACATTAACACATAAACTCCCAAGGCCGCAGCCGAGGGTCACAGAAGCATCTCCTCAGGAATACTCCAGACGTGGGTACCATTCGGGTTTTATCCAGCAACACAGTTCATGCAATCACAAAATACCCCAAGGTCGCAACCAAGGGTCACGAAAGCATCTCACAGGAATACCCCAGAACGTAAGTGCCATTTATGTCTTACCCCCTAACACATTGGACCAACAGATTACACCTCAAAGAAAGAGCACATCAGAAAACGTAACAATCAATGATGCACATTCACCACATGAAGGGTCAACACACACATGCAATAATGCAACAGGATGATTATCATAATCTAGCAATATTAATTTACCTCAAGCTCGAGACGCTTACCTTTCCACGACCAACATCCCTGAACGAATACACAGATATCCGAATAATCCAAAATGAAGTGCAGTCCATTACTAATACCAAACCACCATCTCGAGTTCAATATCGACATGATAACTAACCTTGATATCCAACTTCTCATACAATAGACCAAATATAATTCACGTCTCCATTTCCTCTAGACATCTTTAAAATCATATACATTATGATTTATCTCAGTCCAAGCATAATATACATACTATCATTCCGACAATTCATATTCCATGATACCATTGCTATATGAATCATAAATGAAATGAAAACGAAATAATTTATTAAACATTATGAACTGGGCAAGCATAACTTGCCTCGATACCGATACGATGAAGTTGTTACCAATCCCGTCGTCTTCATCTACAAGCTCCGCAGCCCCGACCAAGGCGATCCATGCATTCTCCAATTCCTTTCGCAGCACAACGGTTAATCATCAACAATCACTTAATGCAACCTAATGCAATGATCAATTAACAATACGTTCGATAACGATCAACAACCGATATAATTAACCAATAAACTCAACGGTTCCGATATCTCGATCATACGAAACCAAACCATTACAATTCAACAATACGAATACAAGCTGCAATTCGATAATCAATAATTCTAACAATGTCTTCAACACTCTTGGTTCCGACTTCAATCTTAATTTCGGATTAACACGGCTCATCTTTGTAAATACAATTACCGGTTATCATCAGGAACAATCATATACTAAATTTAACCGAAATCCTTCTAATTTCCATAAAATCACGATATGTATAACCCAAGAGTTCTTCAAGAATAGGAATTAATACATAATCATGTTTGTAGCCAACAAAACAACGTAATCCGGTGTGTTCTAACATCTAACCATCATCTAATTCATGATCCAAGGCATATATCATCATGTTCTTTAACATACACTTCACATAACACTAAGGATCATAACAACAATACCATAACCCTCATCATACGAAGAAGAACATCAACCACAACATCAAAATCCGAATCGAAGAGAGAAGTTATCCAACATACCTCTTGAAGAAGAATCCCAAAGATCAAACACTTCCAAAAACATCAAGAACTCCTTCAAGCTTATAATCAATTCATCAAGGTCTTAACCAAGGTATAAGGGTCTGAATTAGGGCCAGAAGTGAGGAGGAATGAAGTTTGGGAGGAAGAGATGTGTTTCCTCTCGTGAGGAAATGAAAGACCACTTCTTAATATATAACCTGCACATCTCGTTACGTATGTTAAGACCCAACCTTAACATACATAAGCCCCTTTAACGTATGTTACATGTCCTGTATAGCATACGTAATCGACACCCAGGGCTCACTGTCTTATTTTGTGGCATGCATTACGTACGTAGCTTCCTTGCCGTAGCGTACGTAATGTAGCAGTTGACTTGCTACAGTATTTTACTTGTTTACATACGTAATGCTCCATCGCTAACGTACGTAAGGCTCGAGGTTGACTCGCCTGTCCACATCCGCGCCGAAAGCTACCGACACCGGGCCCACCTTCCGACCACGACTCGATCCTGTCCGATTCTCTTTGTTACGTACGTAATGCCTTTCGCATAACGTACGTAAAATATGTAATTTAATGTACGTAAGTCCTTAACGCTAACGTACGTAATGGCCTTCTATACTTGGCCAAAATCCAACTCTTCATGTCCGTCTCGACATACTGGATACGAACATACAGCATACTGAATACATATGCTCGTTCCGATAACATTCTTATACTTAACATCTGATGCACGATATCCTCAAATACAACTGTCGACCAAGTACGGCAATTGTACAAATACTCATACAGTATATCTGACATCGAAAAACATATCAATCATGTAATATCCTAGAATTAAAATAACCTCGATAGATATACTAGCACGACTGTCACAGTTCCCAAAATTATCCACCCATACTGTGTCGGTCCCACTCTGTACAGTACAACTCAGATAAAATAATGCGAAAAATCATAGCGAAATTCTAGGATATTACATATCTTCCCACTTAAATAAGTTTCTTCCTCGAAACTTAAAATCATGTCATAATCAATATCTCAATCCCAAAATATCTTAAGATCATGTCACCATGCTCAAATAATCATCATCAAAACCAAAAAACTGAAAGAACATACTTACAGGTCCGTGAAGTCGATGATCTCCCGTGATACTAGCATACGACTCCCATACAAAGTCTCGACACAATAACAACACACAGGCATCACAAATATAGCAATTTGAAATATTAAAAAAAGTTGGAACCTCCAAAAATCAGTTTGACTCGAAAGTCGCAAATTTATTTTCAAAAGTCATGCTACTACCGCATCGGTAGAGCCACATAACACACATGCCCGGGTTTTACGAAACCCAAGCTCCGATACCATATTCTGTAACACCTCTAAAGCCAACCAGGAATATTACAACACTGTGGGTCCCATATTAGAACCCACAAGGCAAAAATCATTTTCGTAAATGTTTCAAATACACCAAAGAGGCGAAGATGGTAATGTTTTAATGCTCAAATATTTATCAAAACATAGTTCCCAATTACCGTCAGAAAATACCATTTGAAAGCACAAGGCAAAGACGCCAAAAAGGGCATTTAGAAATAAACACGAGTTAGAAAAATAGTGAAAAACCATTACAAATTTTGACACGCAACGGATAGAGACATGAATAAATACATTTGCAGCGGAATCATAACAACCAGAAAAGAATACACAAATCCCAATAACCATGCCATAGCCAGTATCATCGGAAAGCTCATCCATTCACGACCGCTACTAGCTCGAACTCCGAGTACCTAAAAGATAAAGCCCACAACGGGGTCAGCCATAATACTCAACAATGGTAACGATGACATCACATAAACAATTACATATCAATGTAATTACAAGGTAAGAATATTTCTAATGTAATCTTACCGAAATAACCTTACCAATTCGTGGTAACTTATATTAAACCAACCCTTTCCTCAATTCACACCTCGTATTCTCAAGTGACAAATGAATTCGAAATAACCATATGTAATATATTCAAAAAAAATACCAAGATCCTAGAAAACATAAATACGTCTCAAATGCGGAGTAATCTGTCCATGACCAATCCTGTCCGTCGGGTCATACAATCGGATCTTAATTCTAATAAAACCGATATCACACGTTACATCTGTAAATGAACTGTCCCGAGACAATGGCAAGTCCTGGATATCAATACAAAGCATGAATGCTCACACAATCAATAATGATAAACAACCAATGCATCAAAACAGGAATATCAATGACATGATAACTCCACACAAGATCGACAAGGGATCAACCACGAACGAGAATACCATGATGTGGTAACTCCAACAAGATCAATGAGGGACCAACAACCAGGAATACCAACAATACGGTAAATCCAACAAGATCAATAAAAGCGACAACCGAGAATGCCAGCGTACGATAAACTCGATAAGATCAATAAAGGATCAACAACCGAGAATACCGACGATACAAGAACTCCAACAAGATCAATCAAGGACTAACAACCGAGAATACCAGCGATATGGTAAACTCCAACAAGAGCAATAAGGATCAATAACCGAGAATACGGCGATACGGTAAATCCCATCAAGATCAATTATTGATCAACAACCGAGAATACCGGCGATACGGTAACTCCCAACAAGATCGATAAAGGATCTACAACGACCAAGAATACCAGCGGTAAGGCAAACTCCAAAGCGGAATCAATAAGGATCAATAACGAACAAGATTACCAATGATAGGGTGAAATCGAAGCGAGATTAATAAAGTGTCAAAAACAAACTAATTGACCATCAATATGGAAACACCAAAAGAGATTAGTAGGGAACCAATAACAAACGAGATTGACAACGATATGGTAACTCCAAACGAGATTAATATAGGATCAATGGGTACAGATACACGAGAGGATAAAATCATCAACCATATACAAATCACATATACGGGATCTCGAAGACAAATCCGAGTATCGAACAGATCCGATTATACATGGATTGTGAATGACCTATCAATAAGACTCAAGATGGACGTCACGATATGCCCGATCCGGACATGTGTCCGTGTACAAGCCAACCACGGGTATTGATCAGATACACATCTAGTCTCGTACCTAATCAGCCTCACGAAGTACGTCTCGTGTGCAGGTTCAATATGAGGTCGGAACCAACACAGGCTACACATGCCCGCCCTCAAAATCCTACACATGACCGATCATAACGTATCGGACTCCAGATATATCACGATACAACATGACAACGAATATCAAAGAAACACATATTGGACAAAGATCAGAAGACTTTCCAAATGAGCAACGATAACTCGATCATGAAAGACCGACACGACCACAATGTTTTCTTCCGTCAGACAACAGTTCACAGCATGCTCAACAATGCATATAACATTAACACATAAAATCCCAAGGCCACAGCCGAGGGTCACGGAAGCATCTACTCAGGAATATTCGGACGTGGGTACCATTCAGGTTTTATCCCGCAACACAGTTCATGCAATCACAAAATACCCCAAGGTCGCAACCAAGGGTCACGGAAGCATCTCACAGGAATACCCCAGAACGTAGATGATTTAGGTCTTACCCCCTAACACATTGGCCCAACAAATTACAGCTCAAAGAAAGAGCACATCACAAACCGTAACAATCAATGATGCACATTCACCACATGAAGCGTCGACACACACATGCAATAATGCAACAGGATGATTATCATAATCTAGCAATATTAATTTACCTCAAGCTAGAGACGCTAACCATTCCATGACCAACATCCCTGAACGAATATACAGATATCCGAATATTCCAAAATGAAGTGCAGTCCATTACTAATACCAAACCACCATCTCGGGTTCAATATTGACATGATAACTAACCTTGATATCCAACTTCTCATACAATAGACCAAATATAATTCACGTCTCCATTTCCTCTAGACATCTTTAAAATCATATACATTATGATTTATCTCAGTCCAAGCATAATATACATACTACCATTCCGACAATTCATATTCCACGATACCATTGCTATATGAATTATAAATGAAATAAAAAAGAAATCATTTATTAAACATTATGAACTGAGCAAGCATAACTTGCCTTGATACCGATACGATGAAGTTGTTACCAATCCCGTCGTCTTCATCTACAAGCTCCGCATCCCGATCAAGGCAATCCATGCATCTCGATTCCTTTCGCGGCTAGCGGTTAATCATCAACGAGCACTTAACGCAACCTAATGCAATGATCAATTAACAATACATTCGATAACAATCAACAACCGATATAATCAACAAATCAAACTCAACGGTTCAACGATATCTCGATCATACGAAACCAAACTATTACAATTCAAGAATATGAATACAAGCCACAATTCGATAATCAATAATTCTAACAATGTCTTCAACATTCTTGGTTTCGACTTCAATCTTAATTTCGGATTAACATGGCTCATCTTTGTAAATAAAATTACCGGTTATCATCACGAACAATCATATACCAAATTTAACCAAAATCCTTCCAATTTCCATAAAATCACGATATGTATAACTCAAGAGTTCTTCAAGAACATGAATTAATCCATAATCATATTTGTAGCCAACAAAACGACGTAATACGATGTGTTCTAACATCTAACCATCATATAATTCATGATCCAAGGCATATATCATCATGTTCTTTAACATACACTTCGCATAACACTAAGGATCATAACAACAATACCATAACAACATACCTCTTGAAGAAGAATCACAAAGATCAAACACTTCCAAAAACATTAAGAACTCCAAGATTCAAGCTTCTAATCAACTCATCAAGGTCTTAACCAAGGTATAAGGGTCTGAATTAGGGCCAGGAGTGAGGAGGAATGAAGTTTGGGAGGAAGTGATGTGTTTCCTCTCGTGAGGAAATGAAAGACCACTTCTTAATATATAACTTGCACAGCTCGTTAGGTACGTTAAGACCCAACCTTAACGTACATAAGCCCCTTTAACGTATACTACATATTCTGTATAGCGTACGTAATCGATACCCAGGGCTCACTGTCTTATTTTGTGGCATGCATTACGTATGTAGCTTTCTTGCCGTAGCGTACGTAATGTAGCGATTGACTTGCTACAGTATTTTACTTGTTTACGTACGTAATGCTCCATCGCTAACGTACGTAAGGCTCGAGGTTGACTCGCCTGTCCACATCCACACCGAAAGCTTCCGAAACCGGGCCCACCTGCTGACCACAGCTCGATCCTGTCCGATTCCCTTTGTTACGTACGTAATGCCTTACGCATAACTTACGTAAAACGTGTAATTTAACGTACGTAATTCCTTAACGCTAGCGTAAGTAATTCCTTAACTCTAGCGTACGTAATGGACTTCTATAATTGGCCAAAATCCAACTGTTCCTGTCTGTCTCGACATACTGGATACGAACATACGACATACTGAATACATATGCTCGTTCCGATAACATTCTCATATGATACATCTGATGCACGATATCCTCAAATACAACTGTCGACCAAGTACGGCAATTATATACATACTCAATACACTATATCCGACATCCAAAAACATATCAAGCATGTAATATCCTAGAATTAAAATAACCTCGATAGACATACTAGCACGACCGTCACAGTTCCCAAAATTATCCATCCATTCTGTGTCGGTCCCACTCTGTGCAGTACAACTTAGATAAAATAATGCGAAAAATCGTAGCGAAATTCTAGGATATTACAGGATTGTGCTATTGCATAATTTGGGTATTTGCCTGGTTCTGACATTTATGTGTGTGTGTATGAATGTTTGAAGATGAATTGGTTGGGGTGAAGACCGAGACATTTTTTTTCCAACGATGGACCTAGGTTGAAGAAACTGAAATTGGAAGACGGATTTTCTCTGAAAATTGAGATGATAAGTTTTTATGTAATTAGAAAGAATCACATAGAATAACATAAGTTTGGTTGTGTTCACTACGTAAGAATTGTGTAAATTTTGGAAATGAGTCTGTTGTGAAATTCTTGAGATGTGTTTCTTTGCTCTAAATGAGATTTTTGTACGTGTGCGTATGAGATTTTGTAAAAGTGTTTTATTATTTTTTTGAGAAAGACACAGTATGTGAGAAAACAGCTTCTATCGATCATGGACAAGTATGTAATCCGTTCTATTGTTTTTTAATTCTTTATGTCAACTTACCTTCATTCGTTTTTGTTTTGAGATTGTCTTTGGTTCGTATAACACCAGTCTTGACCTGAGATAATGTTATCTTAATTTCTATTTGTTTCCCTTGGTTCTTTTAATGTGGTACTCTTTTAAGACTTCAGCCCTTTTTGTACTACGCATGCTAAGAAGATTTGGCCTCTATGAAATAAGACTCCTTGAACTTTTTGATGTTAGTAGACATTCTTGTATATCACTTTCTATATATTTTTTCTTGCAAACCAATTGAGGGTCCTACACTGATTCACATGTAAGTTCTTAGCCTTCTTTATATAGCCTTCTTGGCCTGCCACATTCAGGAGGCAATAGATTTGTATAGTTTTTGTTTTGATTACCTTCAAGTTTGATATTCCTCAGGTAGTTTAAATAGTTCTCACTTGCATCACTTTCATTTTAGAAGGATTTTCTAACATTTTAATGCCTTAGTTAATGGTTCACTTTCTCTCTCTTGATGCACTCCTAAATGATCATATGACTCTAGGTGAATGGACCTCAGCAATATTAAGGTCAAGGTTCTTCCAGTTCATAATAATGGTATGACCATTTTGTAAACTATCTCACTTATGCTTATTAACAGGTACAAGCTAGACGTTGTGAGTGCTGGTAAGAATTTTCAAAAGGGTCAGTAAGCAAATCATGTTGAATCATTTCTTGTTAAAAAAATAACATGTTTAGTTCTCATAAATTTGTTCTCATTTTAATGTAAATTTCTACTGGCTTGCATTATTGTTTTTGTAGGGAACTTCTGTATACTTTCTACTGGTCCAATCATTGTTGGCCACAGAGGATTATATTCTACATGTTAGTTGTTGATCCATTTATTTATGTCACCAGCTTTATTTTTGCTGCTTTGTGGTAATTACTATTGAATGTGGCAGATATGGAGTAAGTGAGGAGCATTATAGTCAAATTCTTAAGCATGAACTGAAAGCAATCCAGAAGGTAACCAATCACATCTATTATATTTCCATCATAATAGGTGTGGATGTAATTTCCTTTAGAGGCTTTCCTTTTACATGATTAACAAGATGGCGCTTTCAAGGATGTGCGTCTCTGCCTGTTAAAGTTTATAGAATTATATGTTGTTGACCAGTACATTTGATGTCTAATTGGTCGTGTTTTTTAGGGTCGGTTCGAGTAACTATCATTGACTGGACCTTTTTTGCCTTCGAAGATGGGAGGAACGAGAAACAAATCTGGTGGTATGAGTGTTTCTTTGGCTAGTCCTGATGGATGTGTAGTTGGAGGTGGCATGTAGAATGATTTAATGTTTAAAGTGTTTGTGTATACATGAATTAATTTTTAACTCTAGATTGTAGTTTTGTGTATGCGTTGTGAAAACTGATTAGAGTAGTGTATGGAAATACTGAGAAATATGAATGGATTGCATTCTGACCTCATTATGAAAAATTGCAGGTTACAACATTTTGTTTCTTAAATATTTTATTTCTTTTAATTTTTTTCAACATCTGTGACAGTCAATGACAATCATACATTATTGAAATCTTAACTACCTTGTGACTGTCAAGCGAAGTCACGAAAGGTGAAATTTGTGACTGCCATGAGCAGTCATGAAAATGACATTTGTGACTTCTAATGACAGTCACAAATATTCTTTGTCACTGCCACGGAAAGTGGTATTGTAAAGTCATATAATGAGGTTTGTGACTGTTTTTGGCAGTCACAAAAAAGTTGTGATTGGTGATTATGTGACAGTCATTTCTGACAGTTTTTGCCATTTGTGACTGTTTTTGGCAGTCACAAAATCGTGATTCTGGTGTAATGTAGCTCTAGTAAAATGGACAGGACCGGACCGCGGTCTGAAAGGCTTGGACCGGGGTCCTTCATAATTCCAGACTAGGGTCTCACAAATTCGGACTGCAGGACAGATAAAAATCACACAGGTCTGGACCGATGTAAAATTGTAAAATTTAAATCGATTCTAAGGACAATCGATGTAAAGAAGTGCAAATTTTACATTGGTTATCAATACAAGGCCAAAAGATTTTCTGGCAGAGTCAGGCTTAGATGCTTCCTCCTAAAGCATTTTCAAGATGATCTTGCACCTGTTCACCTTTTCTCCAGACATGATGGCGACCACCATCCTGAAACAAAGACTTGTGCACCCTTCAACGAAAGTCATGCAAATAAAGATGGGGCATGGTGAAGTTCTTTTTGTGACATGACAAATGATCTTGAGAAGGTTGAGAGTTCCCAGTGAACAAATCTCAATAAGCCTTCAAAAGCTTCTCAGATCCAAACTACTTGACTCCTCCAATGTCACCCATCAGAGAATTCTATACAAACATTCAAGGAGTTCTCGTTCACAGTTATCTCCTTATCTTAGACGGCGCTGACGATGGCAGTGACGTCAGAGCCTTTCTTGCTAGACGCATACTGAAACTCAGCGTCAATGAAGAACTCTTCAACAATCTGTTCATCATAGCTCTCCGGATGTGAGCTACCCAGACGGTAGAGACCGGTTTGCTTCACTCGGGATACCACAAGTTTCATCCCGGCAATATCTTCATCCTTAGAAATTATACGCTTCTGCAAAACTGAGCGTGCAAAAATTCCTCCATCGATGATTAAGTCCTTCTTCTTAGTTGAGAAAGATGAAGTTTGGGAAGACATTTTGCAGTAATAGATTGAAAAAGTAGACTATAGAAAGCTAGAAAGTATGTAGGATGTATGCTGTAGGCTTGATAATATGCAGAAAGCATAAAGAGCCTGCAGATCAGCATACTAGCCCTTTTATAGGGTGCAGGGAAGACTAAGTATACAGTGAAGGTCAGACTTAAGGGATAGGAACCGTCTTTTAAATGAACGAACAGGATGGATTCAGATGTAACTTGTACATCTAATCCGTCAATTTTGAAATTAATGAGAGGTCCCACTTCTGAAACAGTTCGTCTTCCATTATTGTACGAAATGGCGGTTTGAATTTTGAAATTGCGTTTCTTAAGGCGTTAAAGTCCAGGTGTCTCTTCAGTATTGAAAGATAAATCGTTTTAAATTCAGAAAGTGCACATGGACTTAAAACAGTTTGCTGTGTATAAAAGATATGAAATTGGATACGATTAAAATATTAATTGATATCCTACAGTATATGTGCTGTATCCGCGAAAATACAGTGTTCCCCTTAAAAGGTACATACAGGATTCAATTCTTACATCAATTTTGGATTAATACTATTTTCTTGGGTCATACTGTATTTCCACTTAACTAATGCACACGTCATCTGTAGGAAGGTTATATGCTTTCTTCTTCCTACAGCAGAGATATAACTTGAAGTTCTGAGTGCACAATTAATTAATGTGGATACTTTATTCACGGGTCTTACAACATTACCCTCAATTGATGAGTAACATGTAAAAACTTACATGGAGTCAGGCTATAGCATTCACAATTCTTGGCGAAGCATGTAGAATCTGATGGTGCTGAGAGGTTTTGTAAATATGTCGACTAACTAGATGTCTGTATGAATCTTCTCGATCTGAAATATTTATTCTCAACATGATTCCTGATAAAATGATGCTTCATATTAATATGTTTAGTTCACGAGTGCAATATAGTGTTGTGCGTGATTGCAATTGCACTCGTGCTATCGCACATGATTGGTGTCTCTCTGGCATGGATTCCATAATCTTGTAATTGCTGTTGCATCTAGAGAATCTGCATACAAAAACTTCCACCAGCATAATATTCCTACTCAGCCGTAGAAAGCGAGTTGGCCAATTGCTTCTTACTGAATCATGACATAAGTCTAGGTCAAAGGAAGTGACAAGTGCCGCTTGTACTCTTCTATCCAACTTACAGTCTCTGGTATCCGAGTCACTGTAGCCGACCAAATCGAATCCTCCTTCCTTAGGATACTATAATCCTAGATCGATCGTTCCTTTCATCTACTTAAGGATTCGTTTGGTTGTGGTGAAGAGTGAATCCTTAGGTGCTACCTGATACTGATCACACACTCCTACATCAAACTGGATATCGAGCCTACTGGCTGTTCGGTACAAGAGTAAGCCAATTAGCTTCATGTGGAGTGATTGGTCAACAGGCTTTCCAGCCTCGTCTGCACTTATCCGTGTGGAAGTGCTCATGGGGGTGGATTCCCAAATTTGTTGAGCAGCTCCTTGTTGTACTTCTCCTGGTTGATTCACTTGCAATCCTAGAAAATAGCTAAGTTCTCCCATCACACTCATTTCAAGTTTACTTTGCATGAGATGAGAGAACCTTTGACAAAAAGCAAGGTTAGTTGAACCAAATATAATATCATTGACATATATCTGAACCATAAGTAGATCGTCACCTTCCGGTATTTTAAAGAGGGTTTTGTCGACCGTCCCTATATCAAATATATTATTGATCAGATACAGTGACAAGGTTTCATATCAGGCTCTGGGTGCTTGCTTGAGTCCATACAATGCTTTCTTAGCCTGTATACAAGGTCTCTGCCTTTATTATCGACAAACCCTGGTGGTTGTTCAACATAGATTTCTTCGGCTAGGTCTCCATTCAGGAATGCGCTCTTAACATCCATTTGATATATAATAAATTTCTTGTGAGTGGTGTATGCTAGGAACATCCTAATGGCTTCTAGTCGGGCTACGGGTGAAAGGTTTCATCATAAATGATACCTTCTTCCTGGGGCTACTAGTCTAGATTTGTTCTTGATTACTAGTCCATTCTCATCCTTTTTATTTGTGAATACCCATTTGGTTCCTATGATTGACTGATGTGTTGGTCTGGGAACTAGGTACCAAATATTATTCCGTTCGAAACCATTGAGATCTTCTTCCATCGAAGTGAAACAGTGAGAATTATTCAGAGCTTCATTGGTCGAAATAGGTTCGGACTGGGCTAAGAGTACATCTAGGGTGCACATAAGTTCGGTTTGAGATTTCCATACAGGGAACCAAGACTTCTTAGCATTTGTCTCTTCCTGTGCACAGAGTACATCGCCTTGTGTACTCTGTATTTTCCTACGTGTGGTTACACCGGCATCAATATCTCCAATTATTAATTCTTGGGGGTGATCTTTCAGCCACCTCCTGTCAGGTTCTAGTCTGGCATCCCGTGTTGTATCATGTGAACTATAGCCTCAACTTCAGCTTGTACAGCATCAGCTTCAACTTCTTCTATTCTTACAGTGGCGGGATTGATTTCTAGGCCCACGACTCGTTCTGTTGGAGTTATGGGCTCATCAATAGAAAGTGTCTGGATGCTCTGGGTTAAATATTCTACTCCTGTAGGGTCACAATGGGGTTCATCAAACACTATATGCACAGATTCCTCTATTATCAGCTTTCGTTTGTTAAATATCCTGAAAGTTTTGCTGATAGAGGAGTATCCAATGAATATACCCTCATCCGAATTTTCATCGAATGTCTTCAATTGGTTCTTCCCATTGCTAAACACTTAACACCTGCATCAAAAAATTTGAAAGCATGCAACCATTGGAGTTTTATTATTCCATACCTCATATGTTGTTTTGTTGCGGTGCTTGTTGATGATACAACGATTTTGTGTAACATGTTGTATTTGTTCCTTCTCCCCAGAAACGCTATGGCAATTTGCTTGCGGTTAACATGTTTCTTGTTTATTCTTTCCGCATCCTGTTCTTGTGCTCGGCAATACCATTTTGTTTGAGGAGTCCAGGCTGCTGAGTATTCGTGATGTATTCCATTATCCACACAATATTTCTCTATAAAGAAATTTGTGAATTTTGTGTCTCTTTCGGAATGAATGGATACAATACTCGACCCTTTCTCATTCTGCATATTTTTCAGGTGCTATGGCAACTTTGTGATGGTATCATTCTTTTTGCTCATGAAGATGGTCCAAGCATACTTGGAAAAATCATCAATAATAACAAGACAATATTTCTTACCGCCCAAACTATGGGATCTACAGGGCCGTAGAGGTCCATGTGTAGCAAATCCAGTAACCTATGGGTGAACAGATATGACTTGCTCTTCAGGATGGTCTTGACTTGCTTTCCTTTCTGACAGGGTTCACAGACGTTGTTTTATGAAATGACACATCGGGCAAGCCTCTAACCATTCCCTGTCGAGCGAGCTCGTTGATAGTCTTGAAGTTCATATGCCATCTTTTTGTGCTATAGCCAGCTTTGATCTGCAGTGCATTTGGCAACAAAACATGGAATAATGGAGCTTGTGGGCTTCTAGTCAGCAATGTACATATAACCTGACCGACTTCCTGTAAAGACGACTTGCTTGGTCTTGATGTCCTTCACCCTACAGTAAACTACATAGAATTTGACCGAGAACTATTTGTCACAGAACTGGCTAATACTAACTAGATTATACTGTAATCCTTCAATGTAAGCTGCGTCAGTGACTTTAAACTTTCCTGCAAAGATGGTTCCGTTCTCTCTTGTTCTTCCTTTGGATTTGTCACTGAATCGCACCTTTGGACCGCGACCTTCTACATAATATGATAGCTTGCTGATATCTCCTATCACATCCCGAGAACATTCGTTGTTGAAGTACCAGATGTTCTCTCCTTGATGTCCTATAATCAAAGAAATTAGGCAAATTTAGGCCCCCTTTGATTTTTGGGTCCATAGTTGTTAGTACCTTTTGGTACCCAAATTTGCGTGACAGCAATTGGTTTGCTATAGGTTATTTTTGGTCCTCTTTTGCGATATTTACGTGGGGCATACAGATAGTCGTTGTAATCCTAATTATTATGCATGTAAAATATAGGATTTTGGTTCCAGTATGATTGCCGTATCGGAGGGGGAGCCATTTTATTTGGCCTTAATGCGTGCCTTCTAGGTTTTCCAGTCGGATTTCAAGACTTGTTGATGATGAAACTGCGCGGCAACCTACTTCCTGGATGGATAACGGGGTTCCTGTATTCGGTATATGGGTGCACGATTGTGTTGGTACTACTGTGGTGCATATCTTTGACACGTAGATACAACCTTCTTTCTGGCTGTGTGCTGACGCTTTTGGTATGCTCGGGGAGCATACTGTTGGTGATTAGCATTGCATCTTACAGGTCTGGGAGGCTGGGGTTTTTGCTGCTTATGATAGGAACTTTGGGGGCGGAATCGTAGCCTTTGCTGTCCGAGGTGGGGCAGTTATGACCTTTACGGGACTCGGGGCCTCTTTGCGTTCAGGAATAGGTTCCACTCCCCTGGCAAACACCATACTAGACTTTCCCTTGTGGGAGAACGAGTCATATCCTAAGCTATGTTTATCATTGGCATGCTGGCCAGTGCTTAGAATGAGATTTTTGCTTCTAACAAAGCATAATCATTTGTCTTGTAATTATTATGAGATTTTACCCCATTTAGTTCTGTTGCAAGTTGATGATTGCTTTCCATGATTTTTTCTTGAGAAATTTTGCTGTTTTCACAGTCTAGAGACATATTTTCGTAATTTTTCTTTAGCAAATTATTTTCATCTTTCAGCTCCAAATTTAAAATGATGAGCTGTATGTTTTCTTATTTGAGCATCTCATGGGCTTTTTGAATGGTTTTAAACTCTTTCATCATATTTTCAAACGTATGCGATGCATTGATACGAATAGTTGAGGTTGAGCTTACCTCATCATCGTTGTCATTATCATCCTCTACTTCTTTGTCCATAAAGCATATATATGCTTTATCCTCTATTTCATCGTCGGAGGAATCACTATCGGTGATTGCCTATAGGCACTCCTGTTGGAATTTGGGCCATAAATCGAATATGCAGCATAAATAAAGTCGCATAAACCATGCTCATCCGAACTTTTAAAGAGGATCTGTCAAGGATCGTATAAATGAATATATAAAAAGAAACGAGATCATACCCTCGTAGACCCGACTTCTTTATATTGTTGATGACGACGAGCACGAATCCAATCCGAGAAGATCTTGGATGATCTAACGCAGAAAACACTGTGTCTCTACTTGTCACGCGCTAGAGAAACATTCGGAATGACTTCCACTTTGTTGTCCTCTAAGGACACGGCTAGAACAAAGCGAAGGAGCTTGCTAATATTACCTATAACACTCTAAGTGTTTAGAACTATTTCTCTCTATTTTTCTCTCAATTTTTTCTCTAAAAAAATGAATAAGATGATGATGGTGATGGAAGAATGAAGAAGACAAGATATCAAAGTCTCTCTCTCTCTCTCCCTTTAGTGTGAACCGTATATACGTGTGAGAGAGTAAGAAGTCTTCTTATTTGTCTTCAATAATATTCTCCACATGACAAAGTCATGACCAACCCCATATTATATTCATCACAAGATGTATTTGTCCCCCATTAATAAAATATACCAAGATATAATATCAATGGGTCTTCCACCACATTAGGTGGAAGACATGGGGTATCCAAGTTGAAGGAATTATGGAGTTTGGTCTGCTTTGACTCCCATGTGTCCAAATAGATAAACTACATTCCGTTCCGTTGTATTTATATCAATTAATTAATTCAATTAATTAATTATATCAAATATAAAATAATATAATTAATTTCTCCAAGAAATAGTAATATTTATGAATTAAACTAATCACCTAGTATTTATTTAATTTATATGGCCGTAAATTAATTTATCCAATAAATTAATTTAGACATCCAATGTCCCAACATTAATTAGACATTCAATATCCAAGAAATTAGATATCCAATATCTAATATTTATTAAGAGAAAATAAGCTCGATTCATTCCGTCGTCTATCCAATTGCGCGACTCGGTAGGTCCGTCTCAGTTAGCAATGGGAGGAACCAAAGAGTAGTAGCACCACCTAGCTAGCCTAGTGGCCTACACTGTACCCCAACTGAGAACGAATGATGGGGATCATTCCAAAACTTTTCTGTCGTGAATACTAGTATACGTATAAACCCTTTTTTCAAATGTCCCGATCAAGTTACAGGGTCACGGCCAGTCAAACCCTATCTGTACTTGACTCTATGCATGAGTTAATGCAAATCGAGATCACTGATCTCGTGTATCCAATACAATTAGCTCCAATGCTTTGGCCAAAGACTTATGATCTCATTTGCCAATAACCGCATAGGACATATACCCGTTCACTTACAGGAGAAAGAATCCTCTCTTGGCATTTAGTAGAACCTGCTACTTACCTCTTAAGATGCACGTCGAGGTTGACCACCACCTTCCGATTTTTTGGGTCGAACTACTCTAATGAAAATATTAACATCACAAGCACATCCCTACTAAATCCTCAAGTCGAAGGTTCACGAATACCTATCACAACCTCTCGATTTCATCATTGACTGTCCTTGAGTGAAGTCCATGTGACGAATCGAGTGTGAGTCGGTTCGAGTGTACTAATCTCATTAGCATACCAATAACGTGTGCTCCCACTAACCAATAGTGATCGACAGGCACTCTCCAAGTCAAATAACACGTCATACAAGTCTTCACATAAACTTAACGCCCAGTCAAGTTTCATCAACTTGCGAACGATTAAGTATTTGAGCTATAAACCTTTCGAGTGCCGATATCCAATAAGGAGTGGAATGTTTTGCTCTCAAATACACGGACTAGTTTCTCTCTCTCTCTCTCTCTCTCTCTCTCTATATATATATATATATATATATATATATATATATATATATATATATATATATATATATATATATATATATATATATATATATATATATATATACGAGTCAGGATTTCCAGTGACTTCCAGTAAATAAAGAAACATACAATTGCCTTCTGATAATGATTTACATAATAACAAGTACAATGCCCTCACTCAAACATCCTCTGAGTGGCATTTGAGGGAATACTCCTAAAAATCTCTCACATGCAGTCAATGCCACACATTATGGTATCTAATACCCATGTTCTCCAGATGACGCTCTAAGCCAATCTGAGAAAGTAGCTTGGTCAGTGGATCAGTGACCTTGTCTACTGAGTCTACTCTATGCAGCACAATGTATCATTTGCGAACAAATTCTCTCACGAGATGATACTTTCTCTCAATATATTTTGTATCATTGTGAAACCTCGGCACTTAGGCCTGTGCTACTGCTCCATCATTATCGCATAAAAACCGAAAATAGGCGGCGCAACACATGGTGTCACTTGAAGTTCACCCAGTAACTTCTTGATCCAAAACCCTTCCTTTGGAGGCTTCCGAAGCCGCTTGATACTCAGCCTAACATGTGGGATCAGCAGTCGCGCTATGCTTGGCAGTGTGCCAAGATACTAGTCCTCCATTAAGAGTAAAATGTAGCCATAAATAGACACAGAGTTGTTTTCTATCCTGGGAAGTCTGAATTAGTTAAGCCCGTCATATTCAGTTCTCCACCACCATATATAAGAACCAGATCTCTAGTCCTTCTAAAGTACTTGTGAATTTTACGGCGGTCCAATGTTCCCTACCTGGGTTTGCCTGAAACTTACTTACCACGCTCCCAGCATGCGTAATGTCAGGTCTTGTACACAACAAGGCATACACAAGGCTATCTATATCCGAAGCATATGGTATATTACTCATTTTCTTTCATTGTTCCTCACTTTGAGGACACATATTCGAGGAGAGTTTTATTCCATGTCGCATCGGTAGGAACCCTCTTTTATAATCATCCATCTTAAATCGCTTTAAGATCTTTATCTATATAGAGGGCTTGGAAAGACCTATCATTCTCTTCGCTCTATCCCGGTAGATCTGAATACCAAGAATATAGGTAGCTTCTCCCAAGTCTTCATGGAGAACCTACTCGAAAGCCAAGCTTTTCCAGAACTAAGAATCCCCACATCGTTTCCTATTAGTAGAATACCATCTACATATAGTAATAAGAATGCGATCTTGCTCCCACTTACCCTCTTGTATACACAAGGTTCCTCTTCATTTTGCACGAAGTCAAACTCTTTGACTGCCTCGTCAAAACGAAGGTCCCAACTACGTGAAGACTGCTACAGTCCATTTCATGGAGTCTACATCCACCATTGCTAGGTCATTGGTCGCGGGTCGGTATCTTGTTTATCACCTGGAACCTCGTGGAGACCCAGTCCTCCAAGTGCATAAAATCATACCTCTCAGATAATTGAGACACCCTATTAAACCTATGAGGTGGTTGTACTTGTGTTTCAGAAGGTTCAGTTCCATGTTCTTGTACAGGTGTCTCCTGGGGAGTTTTATTGTATTCTTTCAAAGAAATACTTCTACCTGCTCCACCTTTCTGAATGAACTCTTCTTCCAGGAAGTGTGCTTGCAAAGCAACAATGATCTTTCGATCTATGGGCATGTAGAATAGATAACCCATCATCCCAGATGGGAATCCAATGAAACGTACCATTATGGACCTAACTTCCAGTTTCTCCACCTTAGTCTTCTTGACATAGGCGGGACATCCCCAAATCCTAATATGATTAAGACTTGGTTTCTTACCCTCCCATATCTGATGTAGAGTCTTATGAACGGATTTGGAAGGACATATATTCAATATATAAGCAGCAGTAAGGAGTGCATAACCCCACAGGTAAATCGATAAGTGGGTGTAACTAAGCATGGAATGAACCATGTCCAACAAGGTTCGGTTCCTTCTTTCCGACACACCATTTAACTGAGGAGTTCCTGAAGGTGTGAGTTGTGACACTATTCCATGCTCCTTAAGGAACTCGTCAAACTCTGAACTCATATACTCGCCACCTCGGTCTGACCAGAGTGCTTTGATATTATTACCAGTTTGTTTTTCGACTAGGGCCTTAAATTCCTAGAATTTCTCAAAGGCCTCGGATTTATGTTTCATTAAGTATACATAACCATACCTAGTATGATCATTCGTAAACGTAATGAAATACTGATATCCATCACGTGCTGCTTCCAAAGCAACACATACATCGGTATGGACTAATCCAAGTTTATCAGCGGCTATTTTAAAAGTCCATGTGAAGGGGGACTTAGTCATTTTACCTTAATGGCAAGATTCACAAGTTGGAAATAGATCTGATCCCAATGGACTCATAAGTCCATCTTTTCCAATTTGTAAACCTTGGTCTGGCCAGCATGACCAAGTCTAAGATGCCATTTCAAAACTTGATTAGTTTCATCCCTACCACGCTTTCTAGTCATAATGTTCAACGACTTTGTTATTTAGGTTTAGGTGATATAATCCATTTAACAATGTGGCAGTGCCTACTAGTTTATTTCAAAAATAAATTTTGCAGCAACCTTCACCAAAGAAAAATGAAAGGCCTTTCCAATCTAATACCGGAATGCATGCAATGTTCTTATGCCCCTTGGGAAACATTAGTACATCATCTAAAGTTAAAACAAAGCCAGATTCCAAATCCAAAAGAAGTGATCCTATATCAGTTGCTATGACACTATGCCCGCTTCTGATAGTAATCATCACTTTCCCATCTCAAAGCTTTCTACTTTGTTCTAGACCCTGATTCATGGTACAAATATGAGTACTAGCACCTGAATCCAGTATCCAAGAAAATACGGTAGTAGAATAATTTGTTTCCAAAACTAAAAGTTCAGTACCTGAAGCCCCATGAAGGATCGAACAGTCTCTTGCCCAGTGGCCCAGCTCACTGCATTTGAGACATGTGTCCGATTTCAACTTCTTGCTCTTAGGAACCATCGGGGCCTTGCCCTTGCCCTTAATGTCCTTGCTTTGTGGGTCCATCTGCTTCTTGGTCTTTTTCTTCTTATTCTCAAATCTCCGAGATCCAGAAGTAATCACAAGAGCAAACTCCTTCATCCGCGGAGTCTCCATCTGAGACTGAGCGGTTACCAGTTTGTTCATCAACCCTGCTAAATTGCAAGCAATCTCATTGCAATTGAAGTTTATAAAAAACTGTGAGAAGGAATCACGAAGAGATTGCAGGATAAGGTCGATTTGTAGAGAAGCATGCATCCTAAAATCAAGAGCCTCCGATCTCTCGATCATAGAGATCATTTTGAGGACATGGTTCCCGACTTTCTCACCTTCCTTCATCCTGGCACCGAAAAGCTCTTTAGATATCTGATATCTAGCAGTTCTACTTTGCTCACCATACAGCTCGGTTAAGTGAGATAAAATCTGCCTAGGAGAAGTCATTTTCTCATGAGCTCTCTGAAGCTCAAAGTCATAGAGGCCATCATATAGCCACAGACTCTAATGTCATCCTTAGCCTACTTTTCGTGGTTTTTAACATCTTCCTGATTGGCTTTGGTCCGCATCGAAGCCGCCGGAATGTCCGCCTCCATGACGTATCCCAGCGCCTCCATACTGAGGACTATCATCAGGTTGCGGAGCCAATCCACAAAGTTAGGACCATTTAAGGTGTTCTTTTCGAGTAGAATGGTAAGCGGGTTCATTGTCATTTTGAGAGTTGATATTTTGTTTGTCCGCATTTAGTACGACATATTAATTAGTGACTAGTTCAGTTATGATCTGATTTTAGAGTTAAGGTCTTTTCTATTCTTTTAACCTAGCTCCCACTAGTTTTATCGGAATAACCACTCCCTTGTGAAATCCGGAAGTATTTGTTCGCATTACTTCATAGTGGTGTTCAACACCAACCCATCTAATAGATAATTTGATCTTCTTTCTCCCCTTGTTCACTTCCCTCAACCTATACGGTTTCTATAGTTCATGAACAAGTTAAGTTTACACCATCGACCGTTATCAGTTTCGCAATTGAATGTTATCCGGCAACCTAACAGGTTTCTAAGGATAAAATTTGCTCCAACTGAAGGCATCCGATGCACTCTCGGAATTTATTGACCCTCCCCGAACGACTACCCCAATAACTCGGAAGCATAACACATCTGGTTTGGATTTCAATTTTCCAAGAGCTCAACGGAAGGAAGAAAAACCTTGAAACCTTTTAAACTTAATATTTTGACGTGGGAAAATTTTCGCGATTAATGTTACACTTTGCACATTAATTCGTGTAAGCGCGTTTGTAGCATTCATACCATATGAATAAAACATACACAATCTAGTTGCTACCAACATGTAGTTCATGGACCATTTCTAGAACCAAAAACATCGTAATCTAATTACATGTCTCGAGTCTTGAATCTTCGACCTCTCGAATGGATCTTCCTCCAGTCTTCGTCATTACATATAAATTTTACATTGAAAAATTGCATCCTAGATACAAATATTTCTAGTAAAATAAATAGACTCAAAAAGGCCTTTACAACCCAATCGAAAAACGATTCAAAAAACTAGGTCCACGAACTACATCACCATTCAAAAAATAATGCAATCATTACATTAAAATAAATGGAAATTTTGATTAATCTAAATATTGTTCTAATCAACAAAAATTAATCCAACATTTAGAATTAATCCAATTAATTCACATAACCCTTAATTTTAATTTGTTCCGGATAAAATAAACATTTTATTAAATTAATTCCTTTAAAATAAAATTATTATAATTATATTTTAGTCAAATTAAATCTAATTTAATTTGTGGGAATTAATTTACCAAACGAAATATAAAAACGGAGCCGAAAGCACAAGGCCCAGGCCAAACCGCACTCGATAGGGCGCTTAGCCAGCAAAGACTTAGCCGGCCAGTGCCCGACAAGCGCCTTGCTGCCGGCGATCCCGGCACTGCGAGTCACGTCCCATTTTTCCAGCTCGTATTTTCGTCCCGAATCCAAAAATAATATTTTTCTAATTTTTATATTACACAATTAAATTAGTTTTTCAAAAGAAAAATTGATTTATATTGTAACATAAAAGCATGAAAAATAATTTTTAGATGAACAATTGAAAATTAACGATTAAAATGATTATGATTCCAAATCATAAGAACACCCAATCAAGCATTACAAATGCTAAATATCGTATATACGATCGCAAGACCTCTCTTCGATACCACTGTTGGGATTCGCATACAAAAATGAAGAGCGCAGCGGAAACGAAACACACAGGTGCAATACGAATCCCTCAAGAGGATCAATTCAAGCTACGTATATATGAATATAAAACGAACAAAGAGGAAGATACGATATCATACCCTTGTAGTCCGTTGATTTAATCGTTGAGAAGATGATGTCCCTCACTCAAACATCCTCTGAGTGTCATTCGAGAGCATACTCTTAACAACTCCTCGGTGTTGTTTGATGCAGGCGAGGCTTCTGATTCTCCAATCGGGGCCTTGAGCTTGCTTCTCATCCTTTTTCCTGTTGCTCGGCTTCGGGAAACTTATGTACCTTTGGATGAGGACACTTATTCGCATAGTGTCCTGGTTTCCTGCAGTTGTAACACAAGTTAGAATCTCCAAATGAAAGGGATTCAGAACTCAACCTGTTGAATGGCTTGGGCCTGTATGGGGCCTATCCAGACTTCTTGATGAACTTCTTGAATTTGTGCATGAGCAGGGCCAACTCGTCTTACGACAGGATACCATCGTCGCTGTCAGCTGCCTTGCATGCTGATTTAGATGTGTTGGGTTCGAAACTATGTCTCCTGTCAGATACAACAGCAAGTGTTGTAGTCTTGGCAGATGACTCTTTGGATTTCTCTCTCCTATCTATATCATACTCAAAAGCCTTTAGGTCAGAAAAGAGATCAAAAGTAGAAATATCATTTAAGTTACAGGACACACTCATAGTCGTGAGTTTTATGTCCCATCTGGCAGGGAGTGATCCAAATATTTTCAAAATTTTCTCCTTTGGGGTATACACTCTACCCAATACTTTAAGTTCACCGACAATGCCGGTAAATCTGAGGTCAAGCTCCTCAGAAGATTTCATTTACAAAGATTCGAATTGCTGTGTTTGTTTGGAAATTTTTTTTCTTCCGAGAGCTTAGTTCCGTCGCAAATAAGCTTGAGTTTCTCCCAGATTTCTTTGGTTGTCTTACTGCTTTTTAGATTAGAGAATATGCCTTTGTCGAGAGTGACAAGCAGGGCATTCTTTGCAACATCGTTCAGGTTCGCACGCTTGTGATCGTCCGTTGTCTACTGCTCGCGATCCTTCTCGAGCATCTCCGCATAAGGTTGTCCATCAATTCTTACGGCGGTGTTGACCTTTATTATCTTGATTGGTCCTTCCTGAATGACGAAGGTTATATCTTCGTGGATCGCTGCAAGATGAGCTTCCATCCTTATTCCCCAACCATCAAGTTCATTAATAGAGAACATAGGAACATTATTGATCATCGATGTGTCCATGATAGAAGTAAGATGAATGATGAAAATATGAAAATAAGGTTTTCAAAACTAGTGATTTTTGTGGATCTTACTCGGTTAAAAATCGACTGATTCTTTGTAGAATCAACCGCTCTGATACCACTTGTTGGCCACACAGATATAGTAAACAACTTAGAAGGAGGAGTTGAATAAGCTGTATCTTTTTTGAAGTTATTTGCGTAGCGGAAGTCCGATATTCCGTTGCTGTAGATACAACAACTAAGTAATCTCCTGTTTGCTTGGTGCGTACAGGATTTTTGCAATATGTATACTTAAATCACACAAACAGATATGAAAACAGTAAATGACATAATGTAGATGCACACAGATTTAAGTGGTTCGACGTAAACCCCTCTACGTCCACTGGTCCTCCACAGAGGAGTAAGATGTTTATTAAAATCACGGCGTACACAACTATATAACTTTAACTAAATGCGTCGCTGTATCGTTCACACAGATTGATATAGCCGACAGTAGCTTGGGCCGTTCGCACCGATTGGCTTGGCTTCTTCGAATTGCTTCTTCATACACAGATCGAAGCTTCTTCTTCAATGCTATTCGTCCCACACAAGTCAGAACTAGCAAGGCTTAGACCACACAGGGCTAAGTTAAACTCAACGTAAGGTTTTGTAGAACAAGAGCAAACAGCAACTCTATGCTTGATGAGCATTCGCTGTAAATGTGTTGTTTGCGTTGAGGACTCTGTATATTTCTTCTCTTGATGTAGCTGTATGCTCAAGGAAATATAGTGCTCTTTGTAAGCTTGATATTCAGATTGTCAGAGCTAATACGTCAGATCATTAAGTGCGTAAAAATGAGCAATGTCCTCTTGCTTGGGGCTATACTAGAAGTAGATTCGTTATAAATGTAATCGTTAGCCGGTTGGTAAGATTGAGACGTGTCTGATTGGCAGCTTCAGAATATTTGTATTAAAGGCGATTTGAATTTAATGCTTCAGACTTTCCTTTTTACTAGCATTAAATGCTGACTGTTCAGACTTTAGTCTCTTTCGGCCGCGTTAAATGCTGTCTTATCAGCATTAAATGCTACTTTAACTGTGAATACTTTTTGAATAAATAATATTTCTTTCACAACAGTTTAAAGTTTTCTTTAGTACTTATGCACCAAAATATTAGGTGCAGGACTTTTGCCTCGTGAGAAAATACGAGGCAGGAACCAACCGCATAGTTTTTTCGCGGTTCGGTTTTTCCAGTTTTTTTTGTCCGAACCGAACCGGAACCGATTTTGTATGGTTTGGACGAAATATATTATATTATATTTTATTTTATTAAGAATATATTTTATTATTTTATATTATATTAATTATGTTTAATAAGAATATATTATATTATATTATATTCAGAGGGTCGGTTTCCCGGTTCGGTGCGGTTCGGACGGTTCCTTGCGGTTCAGATCGGTTCCTCTTTAAAACAGACAGGAACCGCGAACCGAACCGAACCGAATATTAACAGTACGAACCGAATAGAAAAAAAATTGTTGTTAGGAACCGAACCGAACCGTCGGTTCCAATGTGGTTAGGATCGGTTCTGCGGTTCTCGGTTCCAAAAGTCCAAGCCCTACAAAATATATTCTTCAGACACACGCACACACACCAAAATATGTCCCCTTTTCCATCAAAAAGTTCACACGCACACAGATGCACGACGACCACCAAACTCACTGCGATGTGTAGTGGCACGGGCATAAGGGCCAAACAGCGAAAATTATCGATTTCCAGCTACAAGCGAGCAATCAGATTTTGCGCGGGGTATGGAATGGAATTGTGGAGCCCGACTCAGTCGTATCTTGGTTCGAAAGGGGACTTTGAACTTTGCCCAATTTTCTGCAAATAGGCTCCGACTGATCCAGGAGGTGAGTTTTCCAGAAATTGATGGTGTGATGGTTCGGGATTCAAATCTCAATTTCTGTTTGAAGATGGCGAGTCTAGGTGGGGCTAGAGATAATTCTCAGTTTCAGCCGATTTGGATGGGTTTGGATTAATAGTTAAGATTGGCTCGGTCGATTTCTGATTGGTGATGAAATTTGCAGACATCGATCTCGGCTTCTGCCAACTAGAGTTGAAGGGATTCGGACCTTAAAAGGGTTCGGGATGCAAGGCGGGGGCATAGGTGTGGCACTCGGTTGAAAGCAGGTTGAAGTTCGACAGATTGGGATTTCGGGGATAGTTGTCGTGGACGTCTGGGTTTTCAATTTTAATCTCCGATGATCACATGGCGTCGGCGGATTGTGGCAAAGGTTTACGGATGTGGTTTGTGTTGAATATTTAACTAGATAGACACACAATCCGGTAATTAGTATTGAGAACTAATACCTAATTATATAATTATTAAAAGCAAACATATGAAAGATAGAAAATAGAATAGACTCAAATAATAAATAATTTTGTTATTATTATATTACCGAGTTTCAACCAAAATCGGGATGATCCTTCACGATCAGATCCGATTGTAAGAAAGGGGGAGAGAAGCAGACTATCTCGTTGAGGGACGAAATTGAATGCGCAACAAATATGTAAAAATCAACTTGTTTCTTGGATCTCTTAGTTGAAGAAAATCGCACGGAGAAACTCCTGTCCTTAAAGGTTTTTACGCGCTTCAACGGTTGTAAGCCTCAGCGTAGAACCCCAGGATTTGATGCAGCTTTATCGTCGTTCCAACAGCAATGGAAGGAGCGATAAATGCAAAGGCGACTACTTGGAATCTCAAAGAAAAAACGAGAGAGGAGGCTGCGATTTTTCGAATGATGAATACGGCTCCTATGGAGCTGTATTTATAGTTGCAGAACCCTAGGGAAGCACCAAAAAAATAACGGGCTAGGGTTTTTTTCAGGCCCAACTTGTTCACCAAGCAAACCCAGTTCTGGAACCTTCCATCCGATTCGGGTCAGTCCGACCCGACTGAACCCGAGCTCCGCTAAAAAATAAAGGCTCCTCAGCTCCTCGCGATCGATGCGGCGTGCGAAGTGCAAAGTGCGCCTACAATGCGCCACTTCACGAACCTCGCGTCTCGCGTCCACGGCCCGGCTCGACGCGCGTGTGGGCTTGGCCCATCTCTAGTCCACTAAGGCCTTTGAAAGCCTAACTAGAGAAAAAACCTAATACACCACCTTTTGTTTCTTATTCCTACCAATGTGGGATAAAGAAAAAATGCCAAACTCCTTTTAGCATAAATATTTCCAACAATCCCCCACAAGGTTGGCAAATTTCCTTTCATTCAGAGAAATGATGTCACTTTAGTGTCACGAAGATTAAATCCCAGCATTATGAGTATAAACAAGAAGAGACCGATTCAATGGTATCCTTATAGGCTTAAACCAATAACCTTTTGACCTCTCCGGTTTACCCCCACACATCACATGTCAGCTTTGCATTCTCTCTGAGCACTAATTTGGCCATGCGCTAAAATCCTTTTCATGACCCTCTAGAAGACAAACCACTAGTCTTCATTTGAGGCGGCACCACCTCTAGATCATATAGGCAAAGTTTTACAAAATCTTTGTTGCATAGATGTCTCCATAATTTGTTAAGAGCCTCAACTCAACCTCGTTCTCGGCAACAACGTACTATCCTACCTCACATGGATCTATCATTATTTGATAGTACCTTCTATCATTAGTGACTTCGGTATTACCCTTTAAACTTGAGAATTAGGAGCACTAATGTCAAGTTGGGTTTCCATCACTAACGATTCTATTGTGGTTTTAGACCCATGACTCTCGTGGTAGATGTAACCAAATCTCTCGTCAGAGGTTTGGTAAACGGATCTGCCAAGTTCCTACTCGTCTTGACATAGACAACTTTGATGGTACCATTATCAATAAGATGTCTCACAAAATTGTGTCGTAGACAAATATGTCTAGACTTCCCATCTATAATGCACGGATTCTTCAAAATTGGGCAGTATGCAGTATCGGATACTGCATGGGTGCGGGTGCGATTCGCGTGGGATTCGCACGGGATTCGCCACGTGGCGAATCCGTGCAAAAAAAAAAAGAAAAATCGGACTCGCGTATCCTGGCACAGGATACGCGTACAGGATACGCGAGTCCGAATTTTTTTTTTTTTAGATTTTTTTATAATTTTTAAAAAGTAAATCAAATAAATTAAAATACAAAAAAGTAAATCATTTAATAAGTAATTACTTTTACCTTTAGCAGTATTCACGGACAACATTAGAAAGCTCCGCTGCTCAAAGCCATTTGGAATTGTTTTTTGTATGACTTGTTTTATGCATTTGAATTGATTTTATGGTGATATTTGAATTGTTGTTTTTTATATTTAACAAGTGTTATATATAATAAAATATAAAATAAACAGACGTATCCTTGCCGTATCGCACCCTAACATTTTCAAAAAACCGTATCCCCGCACCCGTATCTGCCCGCACCCGCACCCGCCCCCCCGCACCTGTGCAACATAGCTTCCCATTATACACGGTATTGTATATTGCTGACAGTGTGGCCTCACCGTCACGATACATGGGAATACACGGCATAGGAGTATCCCACATACGAATATCCAATAGTAGATCTCTAATCCACTCTGCCTCTTCGCCTGCTGCGGCTAAGGCAATAAGCTCAACCTCCATCGTTGAGTGAGCTATACATGTCTGTTTCTTGCTCGCCCAAGAAATAGCTCCTCCAGCAAGAGTATAAATCCATCCACTTGTGGATTTAGAATCACTCTTGTGATCTATCCAGCTGGCATCATAATAACCTTCTAGTATTCCAGAAGATGACGTGTAAGTCAACTCAAGAGTACTCGTCCTTTTCAGGTACCCAAGTACTCTCTGCCCACTGCCTTCCAGTGCTCCATACCGGGATTGACAGTGTACTGACTTAATTTGCTTACAGCAAAAGCGATGTCAGGTCGAGTACAGTGTGTGGCATACATTATGCTACCGATTGCACTTGCATATTCTAGTTGAGCCACTGCCCGACCAGAGTTCACATTAAATTTTACACTAGAATCAAAAGGAGTGTTGAATTCCTTAATATTCAAGTGTAGAAACTTTATCAGTATTTTTTCTATGTAATGAGATTGACATAGAGAAATCTGAATACTTGTCCTTTCACTTTGATACCAAGAATGGTATCGACTTCTCCTAGATCTTTCTTCTTAAAGTTCGAGGATACGTATTTCTTCGTCTCAAGAATACCTTCTAGGTGTGTTCTAATGATCAACATATCATCGACATAAAGACAGATAATGACAGTGTATTCGGTTGTGTATTTAGAATAAATACACCTATCAGCACTATTGTTTTGAAATTCGAATGCAATTATAGTGGTGTCAAATCTCTCATGCCACTGTTTAGGAGCTTGTTTCAAACCGTACAGGGATTTAATAAGTCTACACACTTTGTTTTCCTGTCCAGGTATCACAAAACCTTCAGGTTGCTCCAAATATATCTCCTCATTGAGATATCCATTCAGAAAGGCTGTCTTCACATCCATTTGATGAGTGTATAGAACTTTCAATGCTGAGACTGCTACAAGAGTTCTAATAGAACTAATTCTAGCAACAGGAGCATATGTATTAAAGTAATCGATACCCTCTCGTTGCATGTACGCCTTGGCAACTAATCTTGCTTTATAGGCTGATATGGGTCAATCTCGATGAAACTTTCTCTTGAAAATCCATTTGGATCCTATGGGTCTCTTTCCCTTGGGTAGATCAACTAACTCCCAAGTTCCATTACCCATAATTGAATCCATTTCATCATTGACAGCTTCCTTCCACAGAGGAGCATCTCTTGATGACATGGCTTCATTGAAGGTCTTAGGATCATCATCCAAGTTAATGTCAGAAATGACCTCTCTCGTCACTTTCTTTTGATTTCCTTCAACCAAATAAGAGAAAAAAATCTTCTCCAAAGGTTTTCTCTTGTCTAATTCTAGTACCTCTCCTTGGTTCCTCTACAACCGGAGGTGGGTGTATTTCTCGAGAAGTACTTGGAGAAGTTGTGGGATTAGGGTTTTCACCATCTCTAGAAAACTTATCCTCGAAGAATTCCACATCTATGGATTCTATAACAATACCTGATTCAATATCCAATAATCAGTAAGCCTTGCAATTATGAGCATATCCAATGAACACACTCTTCATAGCTCGTGCTCCCAATTTGGATCGCTTAGGATCGGGAGTCCGATAATAAGCAACACACCCCCACACTCTTAAATAGTCTAGGTTAGGTTTTCTTCCTTTACACAACTCATATGGACTTGTAGGGATCACACGACTAGTGATCCTATTGTGAATGTAGCAAGCAATCAATAGTGCTTCCCCCCACATACTGTTTGGCAGACCCGATTGGTTCAACATGCAATTTACCATCTCAGTTAAAGTTTCTTTCTTTCTCTGAGCCAAACCATTCTGTTGAGGACTATATGGTGCGGTTCGTTCATGTTTGATACCATTCTCTTCACAGAATGTGTCAAACTCCGTGTTAAAATATTCTCCGCCTCTGTATGAGCGAAGAATTTTAATGTGTCTTTCGAGTTGGTTTTCGACTTCTGCTTTATATCGTTTAAATGCATCAAAAGCTTCATCTTTTGACCCCAGTAGATAAACATATAGAAATCGACTAAAGTCATTACAAAATGTGATGAAATACCTTTTTCTTCCTCGAGTAAGTATTCCATTAAATTCACATAAATCACTATGAATCAACTAAAGTAATGATATGTTTCTCTTTACTGATGGAAATGGTTTCTTAGTAAACTTTGATTTTACACACGTTTCACATTTTTCAAAAACTTTTGCGTCATATTTTACCATCCCTTTAGATTGCATCTTGTCAATATTTTTAACATTTGTGTGTGCTAATCGTTTATGCCATAAAGAAATTGAACAAAGAAAGTAACCAGAAAAACTTATTTCATTCCAACATTTCCATCAAACACATCAAAGTTAGCAACATCAGACACAATACAAACACTAGGACCATCACCATCTGAACTACTCTTACTACCCTCATCACTAAGGTAGAGACGGTACATACCCCTACAATTGTCCGCCTTTCCCACATACTGTCCATTTTTAGTGATCTCAATCTTGCCATTCTCGAGCTCCATCTTGAACCCAGCTTTGTTAAACTTGTCCGCAGAAACCAATCCCTTCGTGATGGTAGGAACATGTAAAACATCACGAAGGGTAACCCAACAACCACTTATGAACTTCAAGAAAACATCTCCTCTTCCTAAAACTTCAGCTTTGTGGCCATCCGCACAAACCACAACCGTCCCTGGAGCTGTTGGAAAGTAAGTGCAGAAGTGAGTTCGTTGTCCACAAACATGCACGGTGGCTCCCGTATCAACGAACTACCCTCGACTCGCTATTGCTCGTGTCAGAGAAGAAATCATGAACACATCTCCAAGGTTCACACTTGCTACCATATTTGTAACATCCTCGACAGCATGTACCACAAGACTAGATTTGCGATCTTTACACTCGCGTGCATAATGGCCAGTCTTCCCGCAGACGTGGCATGCTCCGGACCTCTTAGGCTTTGAGATAGGGTTCTTTTGTTGTTGATTACCATGCTTCTTGAAGTTAGGTTTCTTGGGCCCAAAGTGTAACACTCCCAAGACGATCAGGGCATATTACAGCACCATGGACCCCACACTTTGGAATCCACCAGGCTAACAAACCGACCCAACATAAGACACAGACATACATCAACAATAAAGAGACAATTTCTCAATCCACGACATTTAAAACAGAAGACTGAAATTCGACAATACTATTCGACGTTAAATCTGTTCCCAAAATAGGTGCACAACATTAATAAATTCAGAAATGAAGTACTCGAGTACTTAAAACAATGACATAGTAAATAAATTCCAAAAATAAGATACCAACAGACAACCACCGAACAGAATCACTTTTGCCCATCATCCTCGTACGGCCCGCATGCTCGTTCGCCTCCATGACCTGTACCTGAAATACAAAAGTATTTTCCCCATTTAAGGGTTTAGCGACAACTGCTAGTGCAAGTACAATCCATTTGAACTACCATTCTAATCAGATGAAAATATGCGCCAAAAGTCATTTTAGAAATCATTTATATTCCGGAATATTCACGGTGCGCAAGCACAAAATACATTTTCCCAACAAAACAATTCAAAGTTAACCGTTGGTACGAGACTCACGGACACCATACCCCGCAGAGCCCCGTCGGACATCCCTGGATGGTTAACCATAGTTCGTGATAAGCACACTCACGGCAGTACGAATCACTAGAGGCCCCGTCGGACCGTCCCTAGGTGAACATACACATATCCATCCACAACAACCACGAGAAGCCATAATTAAAATACTAGAACATGTAAACAAATGTAAAGTACTTGCCTTTGAGACATCTTCTACGAAACGGGGATGAACAACGACTACGAATGTCCCGGAGGAAACATGACCGATCCTAAATGAAGGATTAACACAACTCAGCTCTATACGGTAACAATAATTGAATGGAATACACCCACAACCCCGTTTACAATTTATAACAACCTACGTTCGATCGATACGGGCGAGGGTTTTCACAAAACCTCCCCGAAACAACAACTCGTGGATTAAACACGACGGAAACGGATTGAGAATCACCCAATAACAACAATCGAATAGAAATATAGCAAAAACACCGAACAAATCGAGTTCAATCTAGGCAAATCCCGAAAACCCCAAAAAATGAATAAAAGTAGGGTTCTAAGTCAAAATACCTTGAATTAGGGCGGAAGAGATGGATTAGGATGATGATAAACTTCACTTGGACCCCAACAATCGATCTCACGAAGAATTCCACGGGCAAAAATGGAAGAATCGCAAAAATCTCACAGCTCTTGGACGAGGAAGAAGTAGAAGAGGAAATGACGAAGTCAAGGTCAATTGAGGTTTATAAAACCTGACCCCTTCGTTATGTACGCTATAGGAGATGGTTAACGTATGTTATGGACATTACGTACGTAACACTGAAATATTAACGTACGTAATGGCTGAGAAGAACAACCTGTCTAAAACACTGGGGACGTTAGCGTACGCTACATCTGAAGGATAGCGTACGCTACAAGGGGGCTTACGTACGTAACACAGCGGGTTTACGTACGTAAGGAGCTGGGCAAAACTGGGCAGACCACTGTCCAAATTTCCGAAGGTCATAACGTACGTTATCGCTGGGGCATAACGTATGTTATATATGTGTCGATAGCGCACGCTAGCTAGCATACATAACGTGCGTTATGCATGCAACAGTGCAGCACTGCCGAATGCAGATAACTCTACCGGTTAGACGAAGTCACGACACAACACGGGGACAGAACCCCAAACGTAAATACAGAATATTCACAATAACGAAGTTAATGCTGAAAAGAAATACAATTCCGACTACCGGGGATTCCGAAATACGACAAAGAAGATGAAATTCCCTAAACTTATAGGAAATTACAAAAATGGCCCAAACGTTCGAAAATTACAATACGACGTCGGATTAACAAACTGAAAGTCACAACACGAACAACTCAACCATATGAACTCATGTAAACAAAGAAACAACGAAAAAGAACAAGTTTCACGAGAATCGAATGTACATACGGCAAAACATAACATAAAGTGGAATTACGTAAAAACATCTCCGAAACTCATCCAAATGGAAAAACTCCAAGAACAAGGTAGATTCAAAACGTCGAACCGGTTACAAGCGAGTCGATAAAAATAGACATACACAAAAAAATGGAAACTGCTAAAAATGAAAAGGTACGGATATTACATTCTCCCCCTCTAAAAAGAAGTTTCGTCATGAAACTTAAAATTCAAAAAACTCGGGGTGCCTCGAACGCATATCCTCCTCCAACTCCCACGTTGCTTCTTCTACTTCGTCCCTCGACCATTGCACTTTAACCAAATGAATGGTTTTGTGCCTTAATTGTTTGTCTCGATGCTACAAAATTTTAACGGGCCTCTCTTCGAACGTGACGTCCTTCTCGATCTGCACGTCCCCGAAATCGATAACATGGGATGGGTCCGGAACATACTTCCTCACCTGAGAGACGTGAAATACATTATGCACATGACTCAACAATGGAGGCAAAGCCAAACGGTATGCCAACTCACCGACTCTCTCCAATATCTCGAAAGGTCCAATATACCTTGGACTGAGCTTCCCCTTTTTCCCAAAACTCCCTTCGACGGGGACACTCTCAACAAAACATGATCCCCTACCTCAAACTCCAAGGGTCGACGTCTAACATCCACATAAGACTTTTGTCGGCTCTGAGCCGCCAACATCCTCTCTGGAATCAACTCAACTTTCTTATTCGTCTCCAACACAAGATCCGTCTAGGTGCCAACTAAATCGGATGGTTCGTTCCAACATATCGGTGATCGACACCGTCGGCCATAAAGCGCCTCATACGGTGCCATCCTAATCGACGCATGCAGCTATTATTATAAGTAAACTCAATCAGAGCCAGATGCTCCTCCCAGTCACTACTCCAGTCTAACGCACACGCGCGTAACAAATCCTCGAACGTTTGAGTGGTACTCTCGGACTGTCCGTCGGTCTGGGGATGGAAAGATGTACTCAAACGCAAACGTTTCCCCAATGACTTGTGCACTGCCTGCCAACAATGCGATACAAACCGACCATCTCTGTCCGAAATAATGGTCTTCGGCATACCATGAAGTCTCACTATCTGCGCGATAAAAATACGAGCCAATTTTTCTGGACCTCAAGTATCCTTGATGCCCAAAAAATGTGCCGACTTAGTCAGTCGGTCCACGATCACCCACACCATATTCATTCCGGTCTTCGTCCTTGGCATATTCGTGACAAAATCCATCGAGATATCTTCCCACTTCCATTCTGGAACGGGAAGTGGTTTTAACAACTCGGCTGGTCACTGATGTTCGATTTTGACCTGTTGACAAGTCAAACACTTAGCCACAAACTGAACTACTTCATTCTTCATGTCATTCCACCAGAAATTCTTCCTCAAATCTTTATACATTTTACTCGAGCCCGGATGGACTGAGTAAGGTGACGCATGAGCCTCCCGCATAATACTCTGCCTCAATTCCAAGTCGTTCGGAACACATAACCGACCTCGGAATCTCAACACACCATCCTCTGTATCATGAAACCCGGGGCTTTCCCCTTCCCTACATTCTCTCGAAGCTGAATAAACATCGGGTCTTCCAACTGTCCCGATTTAATGTCATCGACTAGAGACGAAGAAATCTCAAGAGTACGCAACTGCCCGGAACTCTCTGGTAGTACAATCTCAACGCTCAACCTCATCAACTCTCGCTGGAGTCCTGGCGGGGCCGTAAGTAACTCAAGCGCCCGAAGCGATAGCGATTTCCAGCTTAAGGCATCTGCCACCACATTTGCATTGCCCGGATGGTAAAGGATCTCAAGGTCGTAATCCTTAATCAACTCTAACCATCTCCGTTGTCTCATGTTTAGTTCTTTCTGCGTGAAAATGTACTTCAGGCTCTTGTGATCGGTGAAAATCTGACACGGTGAGCCATACAAATAATGACGCCAGATCTTCAACGCAAACACAACCGCGGCCAACTCAAGATCGTGAGTAGGGTAATTCAATTCGTACGGTTTCAACTGAAGGGAAGCATAGGCAATCGTCCTCCCGTGCTGCATGAGTACACATCCGAGCCCTTGTCCCGAAGTGTCACTAAAAAATGAGAAACCCTCATTACCACTCGGTAAATCCAAAATGGGGGCATTTGTCAACCGCTTCTTTAACTCTTCAAAACTCTTCTGCCTCTCGTCGGTCCACACAAACTTTTCTGACTTCTGTAACAACTGAGTCAGTGGTCGAGCGAGCTTAGAGAACCCCTCGACAAATCTACGATAATACCCGACCAAGCCCAGAAAACTACGGACCTCCTTCACGTTTTTGGGCGGCGCACAATCCAGTACTGCTTCTATCTTATGTGGGTCCACACGTACACCCTCGGCCGAGATCACGTGACCGAGAAACATAACAATCCGCAACCAAAACTCACACTCTGAGAACTTCGCAAAAAGATGCTGAGTTCTCAAGATTCCCAACATGATATGCAAATGGAGTGCATGCTCCTCCTCACTCTAGTAAATCAAGATACCGTCAATAAATATAACTACACACTTATCGAGGTATTCGATAAAGACTTTGTTCATAAGCTGCATGAACACGGTTGGGGCGTTGGTTAGCCCAAAAAGCCATAACCACAAACTCGTAATGACCGTATCTCGTCCGAAAGGCCGTCTTCGTAATGTCGGAATCCTTCACTCGGAGCTGATAATACCTCGATCTCAAATTAATCTTCGAAAATACAGTTGCCCCTTGCAATTGGTCAAACAAGTCATCAATCCTCAGAAGCGGATACTTGTTTTTTATAGTTACTTTGTTCAACTCACGATAGTCGATACACAGACGAAGTGACCCATCCTTCTTCTTTACAAATAAGACCGGTGCGCCCCAAGGCGAAGAGCTCGGTCGAATATACCCTATGTCTAGCAACTCTCCCAACTGTTTCTTCAACTCAAGAATCTCGATAGGCGCCATACGGTATGGCGTCTTAGAAATCGGTGCTGCACCCGGCTCTAAATCCACAGTAAACTCAACCTCCCGGTCTGGCGGAAAACTCGACAACTCGTTTGGAAAGACATCAGGGTACTCACACACTATCGGAATAAACGATAGCTCGACTTCCCCTTCTTACGATCTCAACGCATAACACCAATAACCAGTGCAACCTCCTCGAAGAAGTCTCAACGCTTTCATAGCGTTGATCAGAAATCTCTGACTGCTCCGCTTACGTCTCACAAAATAATGCTTGGTACCGTCAGAGGCTAACATCCAAATGGTTCTCGTTCTATAACTCATGATCGCCCCATGATGGTCCAGCCAATCCTCACCAAGAATCAGATCCTCGTCCTTAATATCTACCGCAATCAGACTAGAAGGCCAATCCCTCCCCGCGATACTCATAGGAAAATCTCTAATCTCACGGTCCCGCACGATGCCATCCCCACTAGGTAGTTTAACAACAAAAGGTTCACACGCAACTAGGCAATCAACATGCAAACAACGCACACAATCCATAGATATGAAAGAATGCGTAGCACCAGAATCGAATAACACAGAAACATGATGGTCAAGGATGTGAACGGTACCTGTAGCTACCGTCGCGTCGGGATCTCCAGCTCGTCTCATCTCATACACACGGGGCGGAATAGACCCCGAACTAGAAGCTCCCCCTCTAGAATGTTGCCCACGTCCTCGACCTCTACCAAAACTCTGCTGCGGCTGAGAAACTATCAGTGCCTAATTAACGCTCGGTTCCCCCGCCGCTGGGGCTGACACCTGAGTAACTGGTGCCCGAGCTGCATCTGTACAAAACTTAGCACGATGTCCCATCCTACCGCAAGCAAGACACTGAATCGGAGGCCTGTCACACTCACTCATCATGTGTCCGGGACGACCGCAGTTAAAGCAGGTAGGACCACGAGTGGAAAAAGTAGGAGCAGACATAAAACCATTTCCTTGCTCAAACGACGGGGGCTGACTCCAGAAGACTCGCGAACCAGACTGAGCCCTCTGATGGCCGCCAGACTTACCTCCCGAAAACTTACCGGAGGTCTTCTGTTTCTTTCCCTCGGTCGCCGTCTCTGTTGCAGAAAACGACATCTCATAAGCTATTGCCTTGTTCTGATAATCTTTTAAAGTTGTACACCCGAGACCAGACATGTAGTGACGAACCCTCGACTTTATCCGCATGTCAAAGTGGCGGATCTTATCTAGCTCATCTCGGACCTGGTTTCTCACATAGTTAAGTTGTTGGTTGTAGTCTTTGATCGCCTGCGAAATAGGAACATCCTGGGGCTTGGCCTCAAAGAAGGCTCGGATCCTCCCCTCTTTCACTGGCCATGGACAAAATTTGTCCTCCATCAACTCTCGGAACTCTGCCCACGTGGCTGCCCGGCCACGTAGTTTCACTGCTTGCCACCACGTTGCTGCCTCCTTGGTGAGGAAGTACTGAGCGATGGGTACCTTCCTCTCCTCGAGGCAGTTAGCCGCCTCAAACACCTTCTCCATCTTAAATAACCAACTCTCCCAACCGGAAGGGTTGGAAGTGCCATCAAATTGCAGAGGACGCATACGAATCACGTCCTGAAGTAACTTATCATTGTCGGTTCCAGTAGGCGGAATCGGGTTAGCATTAGCTTGGCCGACCAAGACAGTCTGAGTCAGTAGCGTCATCTGGTTCGCTACTTGCTGCAAAATATTTGCCACTCCGATATTCTCATGAGCATTACCGAAGCTAGCAGATTGATCCTGCTGGCCTCCGGAACTAGGTGGAATACTGTTCGACAAGGAAGGAATCGCCGAATCAGTTCCCGAGTTATCGTACATGGCCGCCCCACCGGCTGCGCCACGCCCCTTACCGCGTCCGTGTCCTCTACCAGCAGGTATTCTGAAGAAGTAACGGGTGAGTACAATTCAAACGCAAAATGCAACAAGATACCAAGAAAGGAATAGAACAGAACAACGTAACGAGTCAAGTTAGGAGAAACTTACGAGCACCGGCGTACTGAGATGATGGCGTTGCAGTGATACCGTTCAAAAACGACACTCAACTAGACCCAAATAACCGACAGCCTAGGTATCCATAAACCTAAGCTCCGATACCATATTTTGTAACACCCCCAAGACGATCAGGGCATATTACAGCGCTGTGGACCCCACACTTTGGAATCCACCAGGCTAACAAACCGAACCGACATAAGACACAGACATACATCAACAATAAAGAGACAATTTCTCAATCCACGACATTTAAAACAGAAGACTGAAATTCGACAATACTAGTGGACGTTAAATCTGTTCCCAAATGGGTGCACAACATTAATAAATTCAGGAAGGAAGTACTCGAATACTTAAAACAATGACATAGTAAATAAATTCCAAAAATAAGACACCAACAAACAACCATCGAACAGAATCACTTTTGCCCATCATCCTCGTACGGCCCGCATGCTCGTTCGCCTCCATGACCTGTACCTGAAATACAAAAGTATTTCCCCCATTTAAGGGATTAGCGACAACTGCTGGTGCAAGTACAATCTATTTGAACTACCATTCTAATCAAATGAAAATATGCGCCAAAAGTCATTTTAGAAATCATTTATATTCCGGAATATTCATGGTGCGCAAGCACAAAATACATTTCTCCAACAAAACAATTCAAAGTTAACCGTTGGTACGAGACTCACGGCTACCGTACCCCGCAGAGCCCCGTCGGACATCCCTGGGTGGTTAACCATAGTTCGTGATACGCACACTCACGGAAATACGTATCCCTAGAGTCCCCGTCGGACCGTCCCTAGGTTAACATACACATATCCATCCACAACAACCATGAGAAGCCATAATTAAAATACTAGAACATGTAAACAAATGTAAAGTACTTGCATTTGAGACATCTTCGACGAAACGGGGATGAACAACAACTACGAACGTCCCGGAGGAACCACGACCGATCCTAAATGAAGGGTTAACACAACTCAGCTCTATACGGTAACAATAATTGAATGGAATACACCCACAACCCCGTTTACAATTTATAACAACCTACGTTCGATCGATATGGGCGAGGGTTTTCACAAAACCTCCCCGAAACAACAACTCGCGGATTAAACACGACGGAAACGGATTTGGAATCACCCAATAACAACAATTGAATAAAAATATACCAACAACACCGAACAAATCGAGTTCAATCTAGGCAAATCCCGAAAAACCCCCAAAATGAATAAAAGTAGGGTTCTAAGTCAAAATACCTTGAATTAGGGCGGAAGAGATGGATTAGGATGATGATAAACTTCACTTGGACCCCAAAAATCAATCTCACGAAGAATTCCACGGGCAAAAATGGAAGAATCGCACAAATCTCACAGCTCTCGGACGAGGAAGAAGTAGAAGAGGAAATGACAAAGTCAAGGTTAACTCAGGTTTATAAAACCTGACCCCTTCGTTATGTACGTTATAGGAGATGGTTAACGTACGTTATGGAAATTACGTACGTAACACTGAAATATTAACGTACGTAATGGCTGAGCAGAACAGCCTGTCTAAAACGCTGGGGACATTAGCGTACGCTACATCCGAAGGCTAGCGTATGCTACAAGGGGGGCTTACGTACGTAACACAGTGAGTTTACGTACGTAAGGAGCTGGGCAAAACTGGGCAGACCACTGTCCAAATTTCTGAAGGTCATAACGTACGTTATCGCTGGGGCATAACGTACGTTATATATGTGTCGATAGCGCACGCTAGCTAGCATGCATAACGTGCGTTATGCATGCAGCAGTGCAGCACTGCCGAAAGCAGATAACTCTACCGGTTGGACGAAGTCACGACACAACATGGGAACAGAACCCAAAACGTCAATACAGAATATTCACGATAATGAAGTTATGTTCTGAAAGGAAATACAATTCCGACTACCGGGGATTCCGAAATTCGACAAAGAAGATGAAATTCCCTAAACTTATAGGACATTACAAAAATGGCCCAAACGTTCGAAAATCACAATACGACGTCGGATTAACAAACCGAAAGTCACAACACGAACAACTCAACCATATGAACTCATGTAAATAAAAAAACAACGAAAACGAATAAGTTTCACGAGAATCGAACGACATACGGCAAACTCGTCCAAATGGAAAAACTCCAAGAACAAGGTAGATTCAAAATGTCGAACCGGTTGCAAGCGAGTCGATAAAAATATACATACACAAAAAATAGAAACTGCTAAAAATGAGAAGGTACGGATATTACACAAAGTTCTTTCGGTTTTGTCCCCCAGATTTGCCCTTATTTCTAGAACCCCCAGCTGACACCTGATGCACACTCGATCCAACTTTACCACCCTTGTCCCTGTTTCGAGTCTCCTTCTCAATGCGGAACTGCTTCAACAGATCATCCAAGGAGTAGTCCTCGGATTTGTGCATCATCCTCTTAGAGAAGTCTTTCCAGGAGGGTGGCAGTTTTTTGATAATCACACCAAGATAGAAGAGTTCCGGCAGAGAGATGGAAAGCGAGTTCAGCTTGTTGACCATAACCTGGAGTTCATGCACTTGCTCCATAATGGGTTTGTCATCAACCATTTGAAACTCTACATACTTGGACACAAGGTACTTGTTATTACCTTCCTCATGTGCCTTGTACTTGAGTTCCAAGGCTTTCCAAAGCTCTCGTGGATCTGTGACAGACGCGTACAGATCATAGAGGCGATCAGACAAGGAATTCTTGATGTGGCCAACACACAGTTCCTCAGACTATCTACACAGGGCCCTTAGCTTTTCCAGATCTGAAATCTCTTTTGGAACCACAGCCTTTCCCGCTTCGGAGATTGATCAGCGGGAATTGGTGCAAGTTCTGGGTCCAGGACATAGCCAAGTTTCAGCACAGCAAACATGAACTTAACCTTATTATCCCAGCAGGTGTAGTTCTGTCCATCGAATCGGTCAAGCCGGGCAAGCTCTTGGTTCATTAGATGGAAATTCGCAGATGAGATTTCAGTGTCCATTTGACTGTTCCTTTAAACACGATTTAATAATAAAAACCTTTAAGAATGTTGAATATTTGACCAGATAGACACACAATCCGGTAATTAGTATTGAGAACTAATACCAAATTATATAATTATTAAAAGCAAACAATATGGAAGATAGAAAATAGAATAATGTCAAATAATAAACAATTTTGTTATTATTATATTACCGAGTTTCAACCAAAACTGGAATGATCCTTCACGATCAGATCCGATTGTACGAAGGGGGAGAGAAGCAGACTGTCCCGTTGGGGGACGAAATTGAATGCGCAACAAATATGTAAAAACAAAATTGTTTCTTGGATCTCTTAGTTGAAAAAAACCGCACGGAGAAACTCCCGTCCTTAAAGGTTTTTACGCGCTTCAACGGCTGTAAGCTTCAGCGTAGAACCCCAGGATTTGATGCAGCTTTATCGTCGTTCCAACAGCAATGGAAGGATCGATAAATGCAAAGGCGACTACTTGGAAACCCAAAGAAAGAACGAGAGAGAGGAGGCTGCGAGTTTTCAGATGATGAATACGGCTCCTATGGAGCTGTATTTATAGTTGCAGAACCCTAGGGAAGCATCAAAAAAATAACGGGCTAGGGTTGTTTTTCAGGCCCAACTTGTTCACCAAGCAAACCCAGTTCAGGAACCTTCCATCCGATTCGGGTCAGTCCGACCCGACTGAACCCGAGCTCTGCTAAAAAATAAAGGCTGCTCGCGATCGATGCGGCGTGCAAAGTGCAAAGTGCGCCTGCAACGCGCCACTTCGTGAACCTCGCATCTCACATCCACGGCACAGATCGGCGTGCATGTAGGCTTGGCCCATCTCTAGTCCACTAAGGCCTTTGAAAGCCTAACTAGAGAAAAAACCTTATAAACCACCTTTTGTTTCTTATTCCTACCAATATGGGACAAAGGAAAAATGCCAAACTCCTTTTAGCATAAATATTTCCAACAATTTGATATTGTGGTTTCGTAGGGCTTGGCTCAACGTGTTTGATTTTTTGACCTCAAGTTTCAACGAAATCATCCAACTGAAGTTGGCTTCCGGCTGAAATGTGTTTTTTGTTTTTCACTTTCCAGGCCTGGGATTGCGGTGAAATCTCCATTTTGAAAAGTGGGGAGTCTGTGATGGCAACACTGGGCTGCATATTCATCGGGCAAATTATATTTTAAATCTTGATGGTGTAAAACAAGGTGATGAAGCATCAAACAATTAATTAGATGAAAGAGATGAAATTATATTTTGGTTCTTACCTGATGAATGTTAGAAATTTTGTGTTGATTTGTTGCAAGACTTCGCTGCCTGAAGACGATCAGACAAGCAGTGGATTCTTCTTCTTCTTGTAAACCCACTTTTTCTGGTGTTTAGATTGATGAATTTTTATAGGGCGGAAGTGAGATGTAATCTCTTCTTCTGTTTGCTTTGTAGCATGATTTATGTGTGTGTATTTATTTTTGCTGAGTTATGTTTGCAGAGAGTTGCAAAAACTTCTGGTACGGGGGAGTTTAGGTTTGAGCAGGGCCAGCCCTAGGTTTTTAAGGGCTTGAAGCAAACTTGAAAAAAGGCCCTCAAATATAAATAAAATAAATATAAAAAATTATTATTTGTGGATATTGGAAATAATGGAAATATATAAATACAAGGGGAACAAATAATATAAATGAAAACGTATGACGTAAATGCCGAGGCGAGAATTGGATTCTCTCTTCGTAAGACAAAATTCGAAATCAAATAGAAAACATAACAGAAAATTCGTAGGTATTTTTGTGGTCAGGTCAGCCATTTTGTTTTGACGTTTCCCAGAGTTTCGACCGTTGGATCGTCTTGAATTTTGGACGATAACTTCATAAGGTCTCTATCTAAATTCTGAATGGTAGAGATCGGATTTGGAGGTCCAGAGGTTCGTGTTCAAGGGGCTGTAATGAGGCTGTTTTCTGGACTGGTTTATGTTGGAAGATGGAATCTACTATTTATACGAGGAGGTTGCCAAAATTCTGCGGAACTGATTTCCGTCGTTGGAGGGACAAAATACTGCTGTTTCTCACGACGTTCGACAGGGCTCGATTCCTAGCAGAATACCTACTTGCTGCCTAACCGGAGGTTTCTGACAACCTCAACTTCGCCAGAATGGCCATCTGGAGTAACGGTTGCCATACCTCGAAGGAACTCTGGGATGCCTTGGAGGTAACGTTCGACGTTGGAGGCATTAACCACTCCCACCAAGCCAAGAAGGCGAAGGTCGATGGCCCAGACTTTAAAGACACGGAAGATGATCCTCGTACGATCGAGGAAGCCTTGACAGGCAAGGATGCTCCCTTCTGGAGGGAAGAAATCCGCAATGATATGAATCTCCTCATGGAAGAAATGGAGGGGATCATTTGGAAGTGGCGCCTACGCAAGAGGAGGATTGGCGATGGAATATTCATCAGATTCAAGGCGAGTCTGCTAGGCTCACGCTTCCGACTCAAAGGAAGTCCTGTGGACTTGTCCTAAACTTGTATATAGAAAGTCGTGTAGGACTATCTATAATACAGGCTTGTAAATAAGTAAAGCCTTCCTTGTATATATATATATATATAATTATATATATATATAATCAAATATTTAGTATTTGATGCATGTTAATTTAATTTGATACAATTAAATGAATGAAATTGCTTCGTCTAAATTAAAGTAGAGAAATAATTGATATATTTAATTCATTGGAATCAAATGAAAATGATTATCTTGATTAGCCTACAATTGTTAGGAATACTTGTTAGATTTTGATGATGTCATTATTATAATTCAAATGTTTATTACTTGGCAAAAATGTAAGGAAGAACCAAATGAGTATTTTCCACAGGCCAAATTATGTTAAGTTAAATACTTGGCAAAATGTAAAGAAGAACCAAATGAGTATCTTCTATAGGCCAAATAAGTTAGGCTCATATCGGCTAAGTACAAAGGTACAGATAAATACATCAGAAAAGTACAGCCGAGTCAAGTCAGAGAAGTTCTGGTCAACAAAAATTCATCAGAGATGTTTGGCCAGACTACAGTCAAGTGACTTCAGACAAGTCATCTGATCAGGCGAGTCTCAAACAGTCACCATCATAGAAGTCCAAACTACAGAGAAGATGACTGTACATCAGGCAACTTGACTTATAAGAGATCAACCAAGTACTCCAAGTCCACGTCAGCATGCGTTGAATAGTCAAATATTACGGAAAGTCACATGCAAGCGTGAAGAGACAAATTAGAGAGATTCCCGCAAGGATATGAATTAAATAATTCATCCAGACCTACCACTGAAGACTTTAATCTTATTGTATTCAAAAGATTCGGCGTCTCACATGCAAAGTCTTCACAACGGTCGAAAGATGGATTAAAATATAGGAATCCAGCCTTGCAACGTTCAGAAAAATAAACAAAGAAGTCTATTTCTCCAACGGACGGATTTGTTACAAGATTTGCAATGGCTATGAAGAATGCTCAATGGATCGACACTTATATATATCCAAAGATTTGAAGATGAGCAGTACGATGCGAACAAAACTCTCAAGTGATCAAAGTTATCAAAGCAATTAAAGTAAACACATAGCATCCTGAAAAGAGGAGTACTCAAAGTTCTTATCTTGAAGAAAGCTCTTAGTTGGAGAAGACAAACACTCTTGTTTTAAAACCTGAGTTCGGGGTACTTCACTGGTTGAAGTTGCGAGACTTATAGGCATTCAAGGATTTGAAGAATCAAGTGGTGCTAGGCAGTCAAAGAGGAGTTGCAACGACGTGATTTCCATTGGTTGGAAGTTGTTGTAGCCAAGTAGTAGAATCATTGTAATCTTTATCACTGGTTGAGAATTATAGAAAATTCATCTCCAACTGGTTTAGAGAAAGTGGATTAGTAGAGGATTACTCCACCTCTGAGACCACTACAAATTGCCTGCGTGTTTTACTATTTTCAGCATCATACTTAACTGTTGCATTCATTCATTACTGTTCCATTGCTTAGTCTTGATTTCATCATCAGCTGATTTCCGCATATCTATCAGCTGAGAAACTCACTCTTCGTGAAAAAGAGTTTAAGAGTTTCAATAAGTCTATTCACCCCCCCTCTAGACTTATTCCTGGATGACTTGTGACCTACAAGTGGTATCGGAGAGGTTGGTTCATTTATTTCATGAACCAGATCCATATATCGAGGATATATATATATATATATATATATATATATATATATATATATATTTAACTCTCATTGTAAAATGGAACACATGCAACGCATTCTAGATTACCTGTGTTTTCAGTTGACGAGTATGATCTTTGAAAGATAAGGATGTAGGCACACTTATCCTCAATCCATGATGACATGTGGTGTATCATAGAGGACGCCCCGTTCATATTCGAGAAGGATAACACTCCCGAGGAGATTGCAGCTGGGAAGCCTGAAAAGATCCCAAAGAAGCGGACGGAGCTGACCCCAGAAGAAAGATAGCTGGCCAACCTAGACAACCGTGCCGGAGATGTGCTATACCAAACCCTTGACAAATCAACAATGGTCAAGATTAAAAATTGCAAAAATGCCAAGGAGATTTGGGATACCCTTGTTGTGATGTGCGAAGGTACTGAGCTAATAAAAGAAAATATGTTGTCAATCGCTACCCAGAAGTTTGACAACTTCAAGATGAAGACCGGAGAATCCATAGACCAGGTGGACACAAGGTTCACAGAGATTATCAACGAAATCAATTCTTTGGGAAAATCCTATGGCAACATGGAGATGGACCTGAAGGTTCTGAGATCACTCAACCCAGAGTGGAATATGTGTAACACCCCCAAAACCATACGGGAGTATTACACGCCGTGGGCCCCGCGCCGGAACCCACCAGGCTAAAAACCAATTACAAAAGCGACAAGGAGGCCGATGACGGTAGTATTTTCCAAAACTCACGAAATCATTTGAAAACACTAACTACCGTCAAGACAATCAAGGCCAAAAACTCGATTAAGGGAATAGGTTTTCGAAATCAATCTCAGTTGGCAAAAAGCAGAAAGCCATTTGAAAGAACTCACGCAGCGGATAGAAATACAGTCCAAGATACATATACATCAATAATTAATACACACACAAAATACACGATTCCCCAACAATATGCCATAGCCAGTATCGTCCAGAATCCTCGCCCCACGACTGCTACCATCAAAGTCCTCAATACCTGAAAAACAAGTCCCACAACGGGGTCAGCAATAATGCCCGACAAATAACCGCAAGTACATAAACATAAATATTCACATGCCATGCATCATGAGAATAATAACATCAACGATAATCTTACCACTTCCGGTAATCCAACGATTCTCGTCAAAATCCCAATATCACGATAATACCACATAATACCTCAATACCGAATACTTTCCCGTACATAATCTTCTATGTACGATTGCCATAAAACATACCACTATCCGGACTTCCTTCCGGAATGCATACCACATACCAAGAATATCCAAAATGACATCAACAATATACGAATACTACAATCTTCCCAAGATTGTCCAAGCATCTCAACACTCATCAATTGTGCATTCTACTCCGTATAGAACATCACTGAACATTCGTCAATATGCAATACAACATAAAATACATATGATATGTAAATGGAATTACTCATCAAAACATTACAACCGAACAAGTAAACACTTGCCTGGATACCAACATGACAAAACCAACACCGAACCCATCGCCTTCATCTACGAGCTCTTCAGCCCCGACTGGACGGAATCTACGGCCTTTCACCGTGGCAAAACGATTATACCTATTGGTTAATCAACCTAGAACAATCATCATATCAATAATCAAACCAACTCGGTAACAAGGATCATAACATGCACAATCTGGAATTCAACCTCGTATTATGATCCAGAAATCCATCTCAAAACGGTTTAAACGAATCATCATCTTTAATAATATGAAGAAACATTCGAAGTTCTTATCAAAATCCATAAAATCCCATATAACATCATTATATGATTATCCAACATGTTCCTCACATGTAATCATCCAAGAAAAACGAACCATTAACAAAGGAATACGAAGATTACCTGGTTTAGACGAACCAAAAAGAAGAACACTAGCAATCCATCCAAAGAATCATGAACAACTTGAAGAACAAGGCTTGAATCCAAGCTCTGAGTCTAATGTTGTTAAAGATTATCATTATACAGTGTTTGGGAATCCCAAATAACTCTCAACTCTCTCTCTCCCGAGTGAAGGAAGAAGAATGGACGAAATGCCTCACAATACCCGTCTGTCCTCCTTTTATAATAAACATTATTAGCGTGCGCTAACATCTCATGTTTAGCGTGCGCTACAGCCTTAGCGTGCGCTAACTGACTTTGTTAGCGTGCGCTATCGCAGTCCAGAGGCTACTGCCTTGCTTCGTAAACTAGCTTACGTACGTAATGCCCATGCATTAACGTACGTAAAACATCCTGCCTAGCGTACGCAAATCCTTGACATTAGCGTGCGCTATCCGAAGTTGACTTGCTACAGTGTTCACCTACCACTCGTGCCCCCACATGCCGACAGCATCTGACAAGGATAAGATTCCCTCTGCCTGATCTGGAATTAGCGTGCGCTAATCATACGGTTTTAGCATGCGCTAGCTCTACACGACAAACACTCGCTGACCTTATCTGAACACGCGTCGAACATGGTCGGGTCCACCCGCCGAAAGCTAAGATTCCATTATTGGCGATCTGATGTTAGCGTGCGCTAACCAACATGCGTTAGCGTGCGCTAACTGAATATAAAAATCAACCTGGGCCTACCTATCAGCCACCTTCCGGAACTAACCCAGCAAGTCGTTACGTACGTTAGGGGTCCTCCTTAGCGTACGTAACCGAACCTCTTAGCGTACGCTATCAATTCTTCGTAGCGTGCACTACTTGTACCCAGTAGCGTGCGCTAATGAAACACTTATAGCGTGCGCTATCGTTGCTGTGCCTAGCTATATTCAGCTATCCTCAACTAATATCTCGACATACCAATCGAACATGCGGCACAATGAATACATATACGCATTCAATAACATTATCAAACGTTCAAAACGTTCTCAAGCACAAATATCCATCAACGATATCCAACATATAAACGAAAAATATATCCGAAAAATCGGGGTATTACACTCTACCCCCCTTAAAAATAAGTTTCGTCCTCGAAACTTGCAACCTGCCGCCAACAACATATAAATCCAAAATCACCAAGATAACCAAGAATTATCGAATAATCCGAACAACATACTTACAGGTCAGTGAAGACAAAGATCTCCCGTGATACTAGCATATGACACCATTTCAAAAATCTCGACACAACAAGAATGCCAAAATAGGAATAATCACAATTTGAAAACGATTGGTCTCCGCCAAGACCACAACAAGTTTAGAGCACTGTCGAGTTTTGTGGGATCTGTGACGCTGTGTCTCCTCACCTAAAGCGCATGAGCCGCTCCTTGTCACATGCACGTATCACCGGCATTCCACTCCACATCGAAAGCCGCACATTGCACGTGCCTCACACCGGCGTTCACTTCCCGATTGGAGCCGCACATTGCACATGACCATGGCACCGGCGTTCACTCCCTGCCTCGTCGGTCTCGGGAACACCAACAATCCCCAAACCCACACATCACCACGACAGTACTCAAAAATCACACAGAACCAAAACAATACAGTTCAAAATATCCAGAAATCCAGCTACACAAAATTCATGCAACTACCACATTGGTAGAGCCACATAACACATATGCCCGGTTATCACAAAATCATGGGCTCTGATACCATATTTGTAACACCCCCAAAACCATACGGGAGTATTACACGCCGTGGGCCCCACGCCGAAACCCACCAGGCTAAAAACCAATTACAAAAACGACAAGAAGGCCGATGACGGTAGTATTTTCCAAAACTCACGAAATCATTTGAAAACACCAACTACCGTCAAGACAATCAAGGCCAAAAACTCGATTAAGGGAATCGGTTTTCGAAATTAATCTCAGTTGGCAAAAAGCCGAAAGCCATTTGAAAGAACTCACGCAGCGGATAGAAATACAGTCCAAGATACATATACATCAATAATTAATACACAGACAAAATACACGATTCCCAACAATATGCCATAGCCAGTATCATCCGGAATCCTCGCCTCACGACCGCTACCATCAAAGTCCTCAATACCTGAAAAACAAGTCCCACAACGGGGTCAGCAATAATGCCCGACAAATAAACGCAAGTACATAAACATAAATATTCACATGCCATGCATCATGAGAATAATAACCTCAACGATAATCTTACCACTTCCGGTAATCCAACGATACTCGTCAAAATCCCAATATCACGATAATACCACATAATACCTCAATACCGAATACTTTCCCGTACATAATCTTCTATGTACGATTGCCATAAAACATACCTCTATCCGGACTTCCTTCCGGAATGCATACCACATACCAAGAATATCCAAAATGACATCAACAATATCCGAATACTACAATCTTCCCAAGATTGTCCAAGCATCTCAACACTCATCAACTGTGCATTCTACTCCTTATAGAACATCACTGAACATTCGTCAATATGCAATACAACATAAAATACATATGATATGTAAATGGAATTACTCATCAAAACATTACAACCGAACAAGTAAACACTTGCCTGGATACCAACATGACAAAACCAACACCAAACTCATCGCCTTCATCTACGAGCTCTTCAGCCCCGACTGGACGGAATCTACGGCCTTTCACCGCGGCAAAACGATTATACCTATTGGTTAATCAACCTAGAACAATAATCATATCAATAATTGAACCAACTCGGTAACAAGGATCATAACATGCATAATCTGGAATTCAACCTCGTAATATGATCCAAAAATCCATCTCAAAACGGTTTAAATGAATCATCATCTTTAATAATATGAAGAAATATTCGAAGTTCTTATCAAAATCCATAAAATCCCATATAACATCATTATATGTTTATCCAACATGTTCCTCACATGTAATCATCCAAGAAAAATGAACCATTAACAAAGGAATACGAAGATTACCTGGTTTAGACGAACCAAAAAGAAGAACACTAGCAATCCATCCAAAGAATCATGAACAACTTGAAGAACAAGGCTTGAATCCAAGCTCTCAGTCTAATGTTGTTAAAGATTATCATTATACAGTGTTTGGGAATCCCAAATAACTCTCAACTCTCTCTGTCCCGACTGAAGGAAGAAGAATGGACGAAATGCCTCACAATAGCCGTCTGTCCTCTTTTTATAATAAACATTATTAGCGTGCGCTAACATCTCATGTTTAGCGTGCGCTCTGACCTAGCGTGCGCTAGCGGCTTTGTTAGCGTGCGCTATCGCGATCCAGAGGCTACCGCCTTGCTTCGTAAACTAGCTTACGTACGTAATGCCCATGCATTAACGTACGTAAAACATCCTGCCTAGCGTACGCAAATCCTTGACATTAGCGTGCGCTATCCGAAGTTGACTTGCTACAGTGTTCACCTACCACTCGTGCCCCCACATGCCGACAGCATCTGACAAGGACAAGATTCCCTCTGCCTGATCTGGAATTAGCGTGCGCTAATCATACGGTTTTAGTGTGCGCTAGCTCTACACGACAAACACTCGCTGACCTTATCTGGACACGCGTCGAACATGGTTGGGTCCACCCTCCGAAAGCTAAGATTCCATTATTGGCGATCTGATGTTAGCGTGCGCTAACCAACATGCGTTAGCGTGCGCTAACTGAATATAAAAATTAACCTGGGCCTACCTATCGGCCACCTTCTGGAACTAACCCAGCAAGTCATTACGTACGTTAGGGGTCCTCCTTAGCGTACGTAACCTAACCTCTTAGCGTACGCTATCAATACTTCGTAGCGTGCGCTACCTGTACCCAGTAGCGTGCGCTAATGAAACACTTATAGCGTGCGCTATCGTTGCTGTGCCTAGCTATATTCAGCTATCCTCAACCAATATCTCGACATACCAATCGAACATGCGGCACAATGAATACATATACGCATTCAATAAAATTATCAAACGTTCACAACGTTCTCAAGCACAAATATCCATCAACGATATCCAACATATAAACGAAAAATATATCCGAAAAATCGGGGTATTACAATATGAAGGCGGTATCCATGAGGGAATCCAAAGACCTCAATAAAATCAAGATTCAAGAACTATTCTCTGATCTGAAGACTTATGAATTTGAACTCCCAAGTTCATCATCAAACGAGCCTGCAGAGAAGGGAATAGCGTTTGTAGCCGAGTCTCCCGCCAAAAGCTTATCTGTAGTTAAACCTCCAAATCCACTCAATTTCGAGGAAGAGATGGCGTTCATCATGCAAATGTTCAGCAACTTTAGGAAGAATTACTCCAAATATAAAAAGAATTATAAGGAGAATCCCAGAAGAAACCAAAAAGGCGGAAGCTGGAAGGTGGAGTGTTACAACTGCCATAAGACATGAAACATTCAAATCGACTGTCCTGATCTTAAGAAGGACGAGAGCAAGAATGAGGTGAGCAGAAAAGAAGACCGAAGGAAGGCCCTCATCGGAGAAGATCAAGAGCGTGTAGAGTCAAGCAGCGGATTCTTCTCTGATGATGATGAAGAATATGATTGCCTGATGGCCAACCTAGCTGATGCAGAGGTATCATCAAAACCCTCTATTTCAAAAAATAGTTCAGCCATGTCACAAGATATGGACTTCCACGAATCTGTAAATCAGCTACTTAAGGATTTTGAGACACTAGAATCTGCACACCTATCTGTATCAGCCGAGAAGACTCAGCTGCAAGATGAGAATAGGCAGCTGAAAAATAATTTTGAAAAACTCAGCCTAGAATTGAATAAAGTAAAATCTGATCATGAAAACCAGGTTGATGTCACTACAGCTGAGATAAAACGATTAAGTATTTTGAATAGTGAAAAATCAGCTGCACTTGCTCATGTCAAAGCTGAATTTACTAAACTGACTCAGGTAAGTAAGACTCAGGCGCAGGAAATAACCTCCCTGAAGGCGTCTCTCACTCTGGACGAACTGTGTACTAATAAAAGGCCACTATATTCCAGATTAGGCCATGGATATGATCCTCACACTCCCTCTAGTTCTAAAACCACTTTCATCAAGGGAGAAACAATTGTCTCGTCTGCTGAGCCTATATACAAACCTGTATTTTAAAAATAGGCAACAGCCAAGTCACAAGTCTAGGCTGCAGCCAAGGTATACAAGGCAGCCACCTAGACAAGCGACTAGGCAATGACCAAGGCAGAAGCAGCAGCCCAGACAACATGCCCATTATTATAAAAAACTCCCCAAAAATAGATTTCAAAATGGGAGGGGCAAATGGAAACGTCAAGGTTATCCTAACTTTCAAAATGAACAAGTGTGGAGACCTCAAAGATTTAATAAATGGTCTCAGCCAAGGTTTATAAATGGCCCACACTACCAATATTATGAGGCATATCCAGTATACAATCCTAACAGAGGATATAGACCCAGACCTTACACACCTTATAGGAGTAATAACAACAATTTTCACAATCTAAGGAGAAATCAATTCTCCAGGAAACCATCTAACCCTAGAGGACCCACACAGATTTGGATACCTAAATCTCTGCTTGTGTGATTGCAGAAAAGGTGGAAGGACTACTACCACATCTCCACAAATTCAAACTTTGGAGGTGAAGAATGGTTTGTAGATTCCGGATGCTCGAGGCATATGACCGGGAACAAGAAGGTGCTGAAAAAATATACCAAATAAAGAGGTCCAGACGTAACCTTTTGAGATAGATCTAGAGGACAAACAAAGGGCTTTGGAGAGCTGCACCGAGGAAATATCATTATATCCAAAGTTCACTATGTCCCTCAAGTATAATCTCCTGAGCATGAGCCAGTTTTTTGATGAGAAGAATCTAGTAGTCTTCACCATTTGGAAATGTATAGTGATAGATATCATATCTGGAGAGGTGAAGCTACAAGGATTCAGAAGGAGAGATGTCTACATGATAGATTGGAACACAGGAACCCCTAATACCTGTTTTCTATCTAAGACAATAGCTGAGAATGGATGGTTGTGGCACAAAAGATTATGTCATCTGAACTTCAAAGCTATCGACAAGATTAGTTCTCAGAAGCTAGTCAGAGGACTTCCAGAAGAAGCATTCAAGAAGGAAACTCTTTGTGATGCGTGTCAGAAAGGAAAGCAGACCAGAGCATCATTCAAGCCAGTCCGGCCTACAACTCTCACATCGAGGATCTTAAATCTACTTCATATAGATCTATTTGGCCCTATCAAGCTGAGGACTCTAAGTGGCAGAAAGCATGCCCGAGTAGTAGTAGATGAAGATCAAACTGTAGCTGATAAACACTCATCTGCAGACCAGACCAGATCCCAACCTGCAGATGACAAGACGGTAGCTGATCCAGTTACAAACCAAGGAGACCAGATCCAAGCCGATGCAGACAGAGAGGAAATCCACCAGAGCAAATATACAGGGGGACCAGACCCTGAAGCAGAAGACATCCCTAAGTGGCTCAAAGACCACCCAATCCAACAAATCATTGGGAAGCTGACTGATGGAGTTAAGACAAGACAGTCTACTCTACCCGCAGGAATGGCAATGTTCTTTTGCTTCATGTCCCAAATAGAACCCAAGACAACAGACCAAGCCTTGGAAGACTATTCTTGGATCAATGCCATGCAAGAGGAGCTTGAACAAATGGAAAGGAACAATGGTTGGGAACTAACAGACAAACCAGATCATAAGAAAGTTATTGGCACCAAATGGGTGTACAAAAACAAAAGCAACGAATAGATTTTGTTAGGAATAAAGCCAGACTTGTTGCTAAAGGATATGCACAGTGTGAAGGAATAGATTTTGATGAAACCTATGCACCTGTTGCAAGATTAGAAGCCATCAGATTATTCCTCGAATATGCTGCATTCAGGGATTTTGAAGTCTATCAGATGGATGTAAAAAGTGCATTTCTTAATGGAATCCTAGAAGAAGTCTATGTGGAGCAACCCCCATGATTTGTCAAATGAGACAAAGTTTACAAGCTGTTGAAAGCTCTATATGGACTTAAGCAGAAACCAAGAGCTTGGTATGAAACCTTATCTGTATTTCTTGAGAAGAACGGTTTCTGCAAAGGGAAAGTGTACAAGACCCTATTTAGAGTGGAGCACGAAGGCCACATATTAATAGCTCAGATATATGTGGATGACATTATATTTGACTCAACCAACCCAGAGCTGTGTGAGAAATTCTCAAATCTCATGTAAGGAGAATTTGAGATGAGTATGATGGGAAAGCTTAACTTCTTTCTTGGATTACAAGTAAAGCAGATGGAAAATGGAATTTTCATCAATGAAGCCAAATATACCCGAGATCTCATCAAGAGATTTGGAATGGAATCAACCAAACTAGCAAGAATTCCTATGAGCACAAGTACTCACCTAGATGTAGATGAGGGAGGCATATCAGTGGATTCAACCCACTACAGAGGACTTATTAGATCATTGCTATACCTCACTGCAAGCAGACCAGATATATCCTATGCCGTAGGAGTATGCGCTAGATTTCAATCCAAGCCAAACCAGTCTCACCAAGATGCAGCCAAGAGAATAATTAAATACCTTAAGTCTACAGTCAATGTTGGACTATGGTATCCTAAGGACGATAACTTCGAGCTATCAGGATATTCAGATGCAGAATTCGCAGGATGCAAATTAAATAGGAAAGGCACTAGTGGAACGTGCCAATTCCTAGGAACTAGACTGATATCCTGGTTTAGCAAGAAGCAGGTTTCTAACTCTATCTCCACCACAGAGTCAGAATACCTAGCTGCAGGTAGTTGTTGTGCCCAGATCTTATGGATCAGACAACAGCTGAGGGACTACAACATCATTGCCAATGAAGTTCCTACCTGGTGTGACAACAACAGTGCTATTGCAATAACCAACAACCCGGTATTGCATTCAAGGACCAAGCACATTGATGTTAAGCACTACTTCATTAGAGATCACGTGCTTAACAAGAGAGTAAGAGTTGAAAGAGTCAGCACAGACTACCAAATTGCTGATATCTTCACCAAACCTTTGCCAGAAGAAAGGTTTTTGGAGCTGAGCAGAGAACTTGGATTACTAGATTGGGAATCTAGTACAGAGGAAAAAGCTAGCTGAAGCAGATCAGACGAAGGACATAGTAAGCTGATCATAGGAATCAGACCCTACCTGATGCAGACAAGAAGACGAAGGACAAACGAAGGAACCTAGCTGATCAAAACCACAGGCGAGAAGTCAAAGGAGTCAACTCACGTGATGCAGAACAGTCAACAGTCAACGGTCAACCAGCTAAGTTCTCTAAACCTAACCGACTTCTGAATATTATATTATTATCTGCTATTTGTATAATAGTATTATTTTATTTTTGGATCACAAGTGGCATAATACTATATGCTTAAAATACACATGGCAATCACAAGTTTAATCGACCTCCACTGTGACCAATTAAAATCCAACCATCCATTTTCAAACTCAAAAGCTGGACTATCGATTACTAAATTTGAATTTTATAAAAATCCTCAAAAGGTGGACCACCTATTAAAATAAATGATTATTTAATTACAAACGTCGTTTCATTTTCCTTTTAAGGACGGGAAAGCCCTTTCACTTTACCTTCGCCAAACTTTCGAAACCCTAATTTTCAAAATCCTTTCGAACTCTCAATACACTAAGAAATCGTTTATCTTGCAGAAATGGAATCCTACTTTGAAGGCGTAAATCTGAAGGCAGTCAAGGACCAGATCATTTTCTCCCTGGTAGTTGATTTTGAGGGACTCCTCGAAACGAATCTGGAGAACAACGAGGTGCGCAACCTCATTCGCACGATGAAGATGAATGGGATCTACCCATTTTTGGATATCAGTCCCAAGCACTTGTTTAAGGAGGCCGTTATTGCGTTCTTCCGAGAGGCCCGAGTGATTGAATCGGGGATTCGAAGCACGGCGGAATCTAAGTGGACATCTCGTCGGAGACAATCGGAAAGACATTTGGAATGAAAAATCGCAGCGTGGCGGTTGAAGCCCTTGCCGAGATGCAGCCGATACTTGGATGAAGATTAAGGCGGTCAACCAACTGGAGAAACTGAAACTAACCGCCAAGAGGAGTGAAATAAAAAGGGAGTATCGCTATGTGTTGGACATAACCAACAAGATAGTGATGGGCATAGCCGGTAGCGACGACCAACTGTCGTCAGCTAAAATTATGGTGCTGGGAGCACTAATCCAAGACACGGCAATTGACTGTACGGATTACATATACAGGCAGTTGGTGCGCGAGGTCAACAAGGCCGAGTGGCTTGTTGAGGAGAAGAAATTTAAATCCAAGCTGGCGTTCGGAACGCAGCTCAGTTGGGTTCTGGAGAAACTTGGTGTGGCGAAGGGAAGTACTGACCCCTTCCACATCAATAAAAGACTTGGTCATCTAGACCAAGAAACATTGAGGAGGCTAGGAAGCGGAAGGAGAGCAGCCCAGATCTTAAAAGAGCTGTCTGATCAGGGACCTACCTATTGATATCCTGAATCATCAGACGAGTCCAACCAGGATGCAGCCCGCAAATCCCCTGTAGCCCAGTCTGATATAGAGTCGGACAACACTCCTATTGCTGTTCGCTTTGAGAGAAGGGGACCAGACCCTGGTGAGCCCTCCATAATTCATTCCTCACCATAACCTTCTCCAAAGAGGCCCAAGCATTTGCAGTTTAGTGAAGAGGAGCAGCCAGAGCAATATTTCAGCCCTGCAGCTAAGTCACCTACTCATTTGGAGGACCAGCCTGTTCCTGCCAGCCTGGAGACCCAGATTGTTCCTCTTCTCACTCCCCAGTACATATCAGAGGAAGAGGAAGCATGTTGGATCATTAACATACCTGAGGCGAACTACAACTTCAATCTGCTTGACAACAACATCTTCAACGTATCCATAGAGCAGCTCAAATTGGTAAAACACCTCGCTCTAAAACATTCGTTCGTTCACATTTATGAGGAATGGAAAACTTTAAAATCATATTCTTTCACTCAACTACAATCTTTCGTTGAGGTGAGTAGCTAGGTGTAACACCCCAAACTAGGCGGATATTACAGTGCCGTGGACCCCCCGACTGGGACCCACCAGGCGAATGAAAACGGATGAATTACACAGGGTAAATGTAGTACCGAACCACACTACAACATCAATTACTCCGATTAGGAGTTTCATACAACACACCCAGGATAAAATAGAATACATGTGTATTTTATGTGACGATAAAATACACAACACTGAATGAAATGAGTATTCAAATGGAATGTCTGCAGCGGAATAAATAAAGGAAACCTAAATGACTGAATAAATGACTGAACAGACTGGGACCTCTTTCTAGTATCACTGGGACTCCTCGCCGTCAACGTGCTCCCCCTGTGCCTTTGCCTTGCCATGACCTGAGAAACAAATATCCCCAAATGGGGTCAGTTATACAGAACAACAATCCTCCAGAGTTGAATAAACACAATCATATAATTATGTAGTATAAACCACAAGTTCGATTAAAATGAAGCGGTTAGATTATAACCCAATCTTGTTGAAAACATACGCAATCAAACATGCTGTATGAATCAACTAACAGTACGGCTCAAAGGGTGGCGCCACACTACGCCCGGGATGGAAATGTGTCCGTGCACAAGCCACCAACGAGTATCGATCGAATACCCGCGTGGTCTTGTACCTAATCAGTCTCACGAAGCAATCGACTCGTGTGCACAGCCCAATGTGAGGCCAACAACCAACACACGACATAAATGTGCCCGACATGAAAATCCTACACATACCAACCGGCACGCCAGTATGATCCGGAACGCTACGATATAACAAAAGTGACATCGGAAACGAATAATGACTCACCGAGATAAAATGATAATGAAATGAATGATAGCTCGACAAAATGATTGGAACCGTCGTTCCTTGTGACTGAAGTGATTAATTGACAATGACAAGTTTTAATACGGTTAACACAATGATGAATGAGTTACGATTATGAATGAACAACAACAAAAGGAAATGAATATCCTTATAACTGAGTAAGAATCAACTTACACAATACCGGTGACAATTATCCTTCCACGAACAACGTCCCAATAGAGATATCGGTCGCTCGAACAACCTTGAATCATACAATATCCAACAACTCGTTCAATATACGAATCAAACACGAATATAACGAACTCAAAACGTCGATACGATTAAACTAAGTTCATTGGGGCATTATATCGAATACGTTGTGGCCAAACTCCGGTTGTTTACAATCAAATCTCAATAAGCCACTATCAATTCCCCCAAGAAGTGTTTCAAACCAACAACATCTTCCGAATGATCAATAATCCAAAATGAATATCCGAAAACGTGATTATAACGACAATTAATCGAAAACCCCCAATTTCAACTCGATAATCAAAGTGTTCTTGAATAATCCTTCAATAATCCAATGAATCCTTATACAAACTCATAATCATATACATATCCCTTCATATAACATGATTATAATGTCCAAAACATCATATCTCAACATAGAATCGAAATCGAAGGTGTTGAAGAAATTACCTCTTGAAGATCCAATCACTTCGATCCGAAGAACACGAGTTTAAACGAGTATCCAAGCTTCCCAAATGAATGAAGATGATGAAAATTACACACTCAAGTGATTGATGATTGCAAAATCTCTCTCTCAACCCTCTCTCTCGGATGAAGATGGAAAAATGAAGAAGTGAGGAGAAATGACCCGGCCAAGTCCTTAAATACTGCCGGAAGTTACGGCCGTAACTCGGCCCTCTTACGACCGCAACTTTCCAAGTCAACGGCCTTACGGCCGTAACTGGCCAACTCGTACGGCCGTAACTCGGCTTCGTCCGAAAGCCTGCCAACAGACTTACGGCCGTAACCGCTCCTGAGTTACGGGCGTAACCCGCCTTCGTCAAAAACACTCGTCGACAGCCTTACGGCCGTACCGCACACCTTACGGCCGTAACTCGGATGATACGGCCGTATCCGGCCAACCTTACGGGCGTAACCCGCCTTCGTCAAAAATGGCCAGACATCCTTCCTGCAGCGTACGGCCGTATCCGGCCAAGCCTTACGGCCGTATGCCGCAACCCTTATGGCCGTAAGTCACCCTTGGTCGACAACACCCGAAATTTACGAACACCACTTACGGCCATATCTCACCTTCCTTACGGCCGTAACTCACCTTCGGCCAAAATGCCTGGGCGGCCTTTGGACCACTTACGGCCAGAAGCCGACCTTACGGCCGTACTGCCGAACTTACGGCCGTATCCCGAACCTTACGGCCGTAACTCGATCTTGGCCAAGGTGAATAAATCCGATAATTCCGATTCCTCGCTACGGTGATGAATGATCCGACATATCATACGAATGTGGAAGTGAACAAGTCTAACACGAGCCAAAGATGATACTCCCAAGACAAGGCTATCAATCACAATGAAAATGATAATACTCCGTCTCGATCTAAAAACGGAGATAAAATGACGATCGGTGGCGATATACGATTACAACATGCCAACATTGAACGCAAATGAGTGATTCATGAATGATGAGTGATTATTAATGAGTGAGAATTACTGAGTGACAATTACAGACTGATAATTACTGAATGAAAATGAATGAATTACAACCGGGTATTACATACTCCCCCCTTAAAAAGAGTTTCGTCCCCGAAACTAAGGGTCAAACAACTCGGGATAACTCTCCCGCATATTCTCCTCGGTTTCCCAAGTGGCCTCTTCGACTCCGTGTCTAGACCACTGAATCTTGACCAAAGGGATCGTCTTGTTCCTCAACTGTTTGATTCGCCGCTCTAACACTCGTACAGGACGCTCCTCGTACGAATGATCATCTGCGATCTCGATTTCGTCGAACTGAAGTATGTGACTCGGGTCGGCAACATACTTCCGCAACTGAGAGACGTGAAACACATTATGAATCCTGCTCAAAGCCGGAGGTAAAGCCAGTCGATAAGCTAACTCGCCTACTCGATCCAAAATTTCAAACGGTCCAATGAATCTCGGACTCAACTTCCCCCGTTTTCCGAAACGGAAAATACCTCGACTCGGGGATACCTTGACCAAAACATGGTCACCCGTCTCGAACTCTAGTGGTCGACGACGATTATTCGCATACGATTTCTGTCGACTCTGAGCTGTCAACATACGACTCTTGATCAAAGTTACCTTCTCCCGGGCGGCTATAAGCATATCGGGCTCGGTGCCGATTGATTCTGACAAGTCATCCCAACACAAAGGAGAGCGACAACGACGACCGTACAAGGCCTCGTAAGGTGCCATCTTAATGGAAGCATGCCAACTATTATTATACGTGAACTCGATCAATGGTAGTTGGGCTTCCCAATCGTCCTTCCAATCGAGGACGCATGCCCTCAACATGTCCTCTAATGTCTGAATAGTCCTCTCTGATTGTCCCGGATTTGAGGATGAAAAGCGATCGAGATTGAGCCGAGTTCCCATAGCACGATGGTGATTTCCAAAAATGAGACACAAATCGTCCGTCACGATCGGAACGATACTCTTAGGAGTACCGTGCGGTCTCACTATCTCCTTGATGAACAATGAGCCGAGTCTCTCGGGACCCCACATATCCTTGATCTCAAGGAAATGAGTGATTTAGTTAAGCGGTCCACAATCACCCGGATCGTATTCATGCCACGACGACTCGTCGGCAAACTCGTGATGAAGTCCATAGAAATGTCTTCCCACTTCCACTCCGGAATAGGGAGAGGTTTCAACATACCCGATCGGCCGATGTTCAATCTTAACTTTTGTGAGTTAAGCATCTCGAGACAAATTCTGCGACTTCTCGCTTCATATTACTCCACCGGTAATTTTGTTTCAAGTCCTTGTACATCTTCTTTGGACCGGATGAACAGAATAAGGGGTAGCATGAGCTTCTCTCAAAATCGAGTTTTTCAACTCGTCATTCGCCGGTACGCACAACCGATTCTTAAATCTCAAAAGTCCATCCTCGTGGACCACGAATCCAGGGGCTTTCCCCTGAGCCACATCCTCACGGATGCGCAACAATGAAGGGTCTGAACTCTGATTCTCTCTGATTACCTCCTCAAGTGACGATGAAATCTCCAACATACAAAGCTGTCCCTGAACTCGTTGGAGCCAGACCTCGATCTCGGGTCTAAGGAATTCCTGCTGAAGCTCCTTCTGAACTGTTAAACGAGCAAGCATCTGCTCCTGCACGGACTTACGACTCAAGGCATCGGCGACAACGTTCGCCTTGCCCGGGTGGTAAAGGATCTCGATATCATAATCTTTGATTAGTTATAACCACCGCCTCTGTCGCATATTTAACTCCTTCTGAGTGAATATATACTTTAAACTCTTATGATCGGTGAATATCTTACAGGTAACGCCATAAAGATAATGACGCAAAATTTTCAAAGCGAACACCATGGCTGCTAGCTCCAGATCGTGAGTCGGATAATTAACCTCGTAAGGTCTCAATTGCCGTGAAGCATAGGCAATAACCTTTCCATTCTGCATGAGCACACATCCGAGACCCTGTCCGGACGCATCACTATAAACCACAAATCCCTCCGTCCCCTGCGGCAAGGAAAGTACAGGTGCTGACATTAACCGGCTCTTGAGTTCCTCAAAACTCCGTTGACACGCGTCGGACCACGTGTATTTCTTATCCTTTCGCAAAAGGTTCGTCAAGGGTTGAGCGATTTTAGAAAATCCTTCCACAAACCGCCGATAATAACCCGCTAATCCGAGAAAACTTCGGATTTCCTTAACATTCTTCGGAGGTAACCAATCTCGGATAGCCTCCGTCTTCTGAGGGTCGACACGAACTCCGTCTGATGAAATTACATGTCCGAGAAAAGTCACTTCGGACATCCAGAACTCGCATTTGGAAAACTTTCCATAAAGTTGCTCTCGTCTCAACACGTCGAGAACCTGATGAAGATGAACCTCGTGCTCCTCTCGGTTACGAGAATAAATCAAAATGTCATCGATGAAGACAACAACAAACTGATCTAACAAGCCGATGAAAACCCGATTCATTAACTCCATGAATACCGCAGGTGCATTAGTTAGCCCGAACGGCATAACTACGAACTCATAATGCCCATAGCGTGTTCGAAACGCCGTCCTCGCGATATCCGACTCTCGAATCCGCAACTGGTGATATCCAGATCTTAAGTCGATCTTGGAAAATACTGAAGCTCCCTGAAGTTGATCTAAGAGATCATCGGATACTTATTCTTGATCGTCACCCGGTTCAATTCCCGGTAATCAATACACAACCGGAACGAACCATCATTCTTCTTGACAAACAGAACTGGTGCTCCCCACGGGGACGCAGTCGGTCGGATATAACCTTTCTCGAACAACTCCTCAAGTTGGTTCTTTAATTCCTGCATTTCGGTCGGGGCCATCCGGTACGGTGCCTTCGATATCGGGGACGTATCGGGCTCCAACTCAATCGTGAATTCCACATCTCTCTGTGGAGGCAAGCCAGGTAACTCGTCTGGAAAAACGTCGGCATATTCCCATACTACCGGAATATCCGACAACAATACTGATGATTTCTCGGTTTTGGTCATATAGCACCAATAACCAACACATCCCCGATCGAGTAATCGATCGCTTTCATCAAATTAATGACCTTACGAGCAGTAGGGATTACCTCCCTGAAACACACATTCAACCCCATCGTCTGCAATGATAGTGATCATACGCTTACGGACACTAATGGTGGCATCATGACGATCCATTCAATCAATACCCAAGATGACGTCGTCCCTCGGAAAATCTACTACGATTAGGTCCACGCCATACACGACCATGAAATGAATCGGACAATTCGAATCTCACGATTACGACAATTCGTAAACCATCAGGTAGGCCAAATACATAATGCTCAAAACAAGTATCACAACCCAAACGTATTCAACTCAAACATGACACGGAAATGAATGAATGCGATGCACGGTATCAAAAAGGGCACACACAGTGGGATAGAATATCGAGTGTACACGAGATCATTCGTGCCTCTGGATCATCGGTCTTCTTCATCTCATAAATTCGGGGCTTGCCGGCCCCGAACAGACGCTCCGTCGATAGCTCTGCTCGCCCTTGCTAGCTCCTTTCGTTTTAAACGATCTTGGCCGAGTGGCCGATTACGCATCTTTGAATGTCACAGGGCACGAGATGATGCCGGAGTGGGTTTAGAGTCCCTTCGGCAAAAACGGGCCCTATGCCCAGCAATCCCACAGTTGAGGCACGTGACAGACTGCTTCGGACATTTGGTGCTGAAATTGCCCTGTTCCTCACAGTTGAAACAGGTGATGGCCGAACTGGCCGCTCGTGACTGAGATTCCGTGGGTTTAGACGCCAGGGGAGGTCGCTCAGAAAAAGTAGAGCCCGCACGTGGTTTCTTGAAAGTGGCACGACTCCGTCGACCGATTACGGTTCTTAGACTTCTTGCCGCAGATGAAGGTTGCCGCTTAGCAATCTCCTTAGCGATAGCTCGTAAGTAAGAGCTTTCTCAATGAATTCGGCCAACGTGGTGCAATTATGATTAAGCGATTGCGGGCGCATACGAGGTTTCACCTCTTCTTTGAAATACTTGATCTTGTCCGCCTCAGAGTGAATGATAGATGAGGCGAACGGAAGAAGTTCCTGAAATTTCTCGGCAATGGCGAGAACATCCGCGTCTGATGAAGGGTCGGGAGTGAGTAACTCTGACAGCTTGGCCTCTCTGAGTGGGGCCGGATAGTACCTCTCCATCATGAGAGTTTTGAACTGATCCCAAGTACATGATCCGTCTGTGGGTTTCAACGATAACCACCATGAATGAGCGCTCTTACCAAGATAGTAAGCCGCGACTGAAACTTTATGCCCTTCTGGGCAATCCACCATAGCAAATAACTTCTCGAAGTGTTCGAGCCAATGAACAATATCCGCCGGCTCAGATGAGCCTTCAAAGGTAGGTGGTCGCTGGCGAGAGATATCACTAATGATATTGCTTACACCCCTCTCTTGCCTCTGAGGCGGCGGCGGAGGAGCCTATTGATTTTGATTGACTGAATTGTGCATCGTCTCCATAAGTTGTGCCATCTGCGTCATTTGGGCCATCATGCCCTGCATAAAAGCAAGTGGGTCCACCCGAACACCTTCTGACTGAGCCGTGTCCCGGGTACGACTCCCCGATAGTGAATGATCACGCCCAGGTGAATGAGTGGCAGCATCGCTGCTCGATGAATTAGCATTGTTTCTCGCATTCGCACGTGTATTCACACGAGCTCTCGGAATTCGGCCCGCACCACGGCCTCGTCCTCCTCGTCCTCTGCCAGCCCTTTCCATACTGAAGTGGAAAGTTACATGATGATTATATCTCTCGCATGAATATCACATTATGACTATGACATGAGGTGATGAAAATGAGCATACGCTCTAACACAGTGATTACATGAACGATTAACCGAGGTGACATGATTTCTGATGAAATTATTGAAATGATTATCTTGAACAAGTTAACAAGATTAATTATATGATCTTCCAGATCAACAACCGAGTAATGAAATGAATTGAGTGATTAATGAGTTAAAATGACCGTCCTGGTCAAAATGAAAATAATGTTTGAGGATTGTTAACTGATAAATTATGAATGAATGATAATTGCCAAAAATTATACCATGGCGTTAGAAGTCTTACAGTTCTTTCGGTCTGATTGGCTCGGCATCTGCACAGGTCACACGTGACGCGAAAGTCCAATGATACTAGCCCGATGACGATGATTTCAAATGAGATATGACTCGGAAGGTAGTATTCAAAACCACGCTCCGATACCAACTCTGTAACACCCCAAACTAGGCGGATATTACGGTCTGTGGACCCCATTTGGGACCCACCAGGCGAATGAAAACGGATGAATTACACAGGGTAAATGTAGTACCGAACCACATTACAACATCAATTACTCCGATTAGGAGTTTCATACAACACACCCAGGATAAAATAGAATACATGTGTATTTTATGTGACGATAAAATACACAACACTGAATGAAATGAGTATTCAAAACGGAATGTCTGCAGCGGAATAAATAAAGGAAACCTAAATGACTGAATAAATGACTGAACAGACTGGGACCCCTTTCTAGTATCACTGGGACTCCTCGCCGTCAACGTGCTCCCCCTGTGCCTTTGCCTTGCCATGACCTGAGAAACAAATATCCCCAAACGGGGTCAGTTATACAGAACAACAATCCTCCAGAGTTGAATAAACACAATCATATAATTATGTAGTATAAACCACAAGTTCGATTAAAATGAAGCGGTTAGATTATAACCCAATCTTGTTGAAAACATACGCAATCAAATATGCTGTATGAATCAACTAACAGTACGGCTCAAAGGGTGGCGCCACACTACGCCCGGGATGGAAATGTGTCCGTGCACAAGCCACCAACGAGTATTGATCGAATACCCGCGTGGTCTTGTACCTAATCAGTCTCACGAAGCAATCGACTCGTGTGCACAGTCCAATGTGAGGCCAACAACCAACACACGACATAAATGTGCCCGACATGAAAATCCTACACATACCAACCGGCACGCTAGTATGACCCGAAATGCCACGATATAACAAAAGTGACATCGGAAATGAATAATGACTCACCGAGATAAAATGATAATGAAATGAATGATAGCTCGACAAAATGAGTGGAACCGTCGTTCCTTGTGACTGAAGTGATTAATTGACAATGACAAGTTTTAATACGGTTAACACAATGATGAATGAGTTACGATTATGAATGAACAACAACAAAAGGAAATGAATATCCTTATAACTGAGTAAGAATCAACTTACACAATACCGGTGACAATTATCCTTCCACGAACAACGTCCCAATAGAGATATCGGTTGCTCGAACAACCTTGAATCATACAATATCCAACAACTCGTTCAATATACGAATCACGCACGAATATAACGAACTCAAAACGTCGATACGATTAAACTAAGTTCATTAGGGCATTATATCGAATACGTTGTGGCCAAACTCCGGTTGTTTACAATCAAATCTCAATAAGCCACTATCAATTCCCCCAAGAAGTGTTTCAAACCAACAACATCTTCCGAATGATCAATAATCCAAAATGAATATCCGAAAACGTGATTATAACGACAATTAATCGAAAACCCCCAATTTCAACTCGATAATCAAAGTGTTCTTGAATAATCATTCAATAATCCAATGAATCCTTATACAAACTCATAATCATATACATATCCCTTCATATAACATGATTATAATGTCCAAAACATCATATCTCAACATAGAATCGAAATCCAAGGTGTTGAAGAAATTACCTCTTGAAGATCCAATCACTTCGATCCGAAGAACACGAGTTTAAACGAGTATCCAAGCTTCCCAAATGAATGAAGATGATGAAAATTACACACTCAAGTGATTGATGATTGCAAAATCTCTCTCTCAACCCTCTCTCGGATGAAGATGGAAAAATGAAGAAGTGAGGAGAAATGACCCGGCCAAGTCCTTAACATCTGCCGGGTTACGGCCGTAACTCGGCCCTCTTACGGCCGTAACTTTCCAAGTCAACGGCCTTACGGCCGTAGAATCGCCAACTCAGACGGCCGTAACTCGGCTTCGTCAAAGCAGCCCGGCAGACTTACGGCCGTAACCGCTCTGAGTTACGGCGTAACCCGCCTTCAAAAACACGTCGACAGCCTTACGGCCGTACCGCACACCTTACGGCCGTAACTCGGATGATACGGCCGTATCCGGCCAACCTTACGGTGTAACCCGCCTTAAATCAAAAATGGCGGACATCCTTCCTGCGGCAGACGGCCGTATCCGGCCAAGCCTTACAGCCCGCACTGCCTCGACTTACGGCCGTATGCCGCAACCCTACGGCCGTAAGTCACCCTTGGTCGACAACACCCAAAATTTACGAACACCACTTACGGCCGTATCTCACCTTCCTTACGGCCGTAACTCACCTTCGGCCAAAATGCAGGCGGCATTGGACCACTTACGGCCGTAATCCAGCCTTACTACGGCACTCCACCGAACTTACGGCCGTATCCCAGAACCTTACGGCCGTAACTCGATGCTGGCCAAGGTGAATAAATCCGATAATTCCGATTCCTCGCTACGACTGATGAATGATCCGACATATCATACGAATGTGGAAGTGAACAAGTCTAACACGAGCCAAAGATGATACTCCCAGTACAAGGCTATCAATCACAATGAAAATGATAATACTCCCGTCTCGATCTAAAAACGGAGATAAAATGACGATCGGTAACTGATATACGATTACAACATGCCAACATTGAACGCAAATGAGTGATTCATGAATGATGAGTGATTATTAATGAGTGAGAATTACTGAGTGACAATTACAGACTGATAATTACTGAATGAAAATGAATGAATTACAACCGGGTATTACACTAGGAGTATCCCCAGGCTACTGAAGAAGCGCTGATGCATTTTTGCAACGAGTCAGACGCAATTTTGTTACTTCAGGAAAATTGGTTCATGTCCAATTTTAAAACCCACATGGACCAATTTATCCATACTATTATGTATAGTATTTTTGATGGTTCTATTGATAAAGAAGAAGAAGTTGAAGAGAAAGAGATAAGAATAGAGGAGTTAGTGGAGGAAGAAGAAGAGATTATTATTGTTGATGATGAAGAGGGGAGACAGGAAGAAAGAGAAGAAGAAAATATCTTAGTTGAAAAACCATTGGAGAAGAAGGAGTCGAAAAAACTGTGGAATTAGTAGATGAAGAAGAAGTTCATCAGGAGGATGAAGAAGAAGAAAAAGAAGATGATAAAAAAGATAATGATGATAAAGATGATGATAAAAAGGATGATAAAAATGAAGATAAAAATGATGATGATGATGATGGTAAGGATGATGGAGGAGAAAAAGAGGCTGAGAAAGAAAAAGGAGAATGATGAAGAGGAAGAAAAAGAAAAGGAGGAAGGAGAGAAGGAGAAGGAAAAGGAAGAAGGAGAAAAAGAGAAGGAGAAAGAAAAGGAGGCAGAAAAGGAAGCTGCATCAGACAAGGCTGGGGCACCTGCCCGATATACCAGCCTAGATGCAGACCTGGCTGAAGACTCCAGATCGGGGACCCCAGAGTAGACCCCATCTGGTAAGCCAGCTGCAGACAGGAGTCTGCAGACAGGTGGTCATCCGCACACCCACCTGCAGGCGTTGAAGGCTCAGACGAGCACTCTCCACAGACATCACAAATTACACTTGTGATGACTGAGCTGATCCGACAGATTGTAAAAGACACTGTTGGAGAGCTGCTTGCTTCTCAAGTCACTCCTGACCTGCAGTCAATTAATGCCAAAATTTACACCTTGCTGCAGCGGAACATCCCTCTACCACCTCCTCCTACAAACAACAGAATGCCCCTTGGCATGTCTGACTGGATGCTTATAATGGAGCAGCAATTGACCACCCTGGTTGATGCTGGCAAAAAGAGGGAAGAGAGGTTACAGGGGGAAGGTAGCAAGCAGGGGGGAATAAGAGGAATTTAAGAGATAAGGACCAAGAAGAAGCAAGATGTCCAATTGATCACAACTGGGACATCATCGGAAAGAGGAAGGAAGAAGCTGAGACTGATGATCAGCCTGCAGCCAAAAGAAGGAGGATCGGGGAAGAGCCTACTCTAGAATGGGAAGGCAAAGAGTTGTGGTATGTTGAAGATTTCCTTCCTATCAAAGATGCACCTATGTGGGGAACTGCAAAGAAAAAGTTCATCAGAGATTTTTATATCTGGGAGTTACTCCACGATAAAAATTACTCCCCACAGCAGACTTTTATTGTAACACCCCCAATCCACTCAGGGATATTACACGCCGTAGACCCTCTCCTCGAGGATCTACCAGGCTGGTAACAACATTTAACATCTCGACAATGCCTTCAAGGCAAAAATGACTCAGTAGACCGATTTGGTCTTTCAATAAATACATACAACCCGAATACAACTCATGCCCACGCAGGGGTCAAAACACAACCACACCCGTACAACGGGAAAAATATAGCAGTAGAAAATAAAGTACAACTATACCAATACGACATCAACGGGTCCTCGTGTGATTAGTATCGTTCATCTTTCATCATCCTTCATGCCGACCCTGTGCTCTGCTCCAAAACCTGAATGCAATACAAACATCCACCCCCCGAATACTCGGGGGTTAGCAAAACTCCACTGTTTTGCTAGTGCAAGTATAAAATACGAAAACGAGCCATACATATCATACTCCACGGAACATGTTAATCATAAACATACTTCCCGAGGTAAATCACTTAATCAAAACGGTTAAATCGAAAGATAGGGGTAAACCCGATATACATCTTGTGAAAACATTTTACGATCTCGGGAGTTTTGAAAACACATTGGGATTTAAGAATTCTCAAACCTTTCAAAAACGTTTAGGGACACAGCCCAAAAGTCATTTTCCCAAAACATAAATCCGATAACAACAAATGGGGTCCACGAACCGATCATACCATAACAACCTGTTTCCACAGATTATTCGCGTCCCGTGCTAGCAAGCCACGGACCTCAGATGCTCCCGTAGAACAAACCCGAGTGAATAACCCACAGGGAAACTATATCAAATCACATGTCACCGTAACCACAGTCACGTGACTACAAGCACATATACGTACATAATCAAACCACAACCATAAGTTATCCCGGCATCGCGCTAACAAGCCACGAACCTCGGAGTCCCCGCAAGACATACCCGATGATACCCCACAAGTTATCTCGGCATCGGGCTAACAAGCCACGAACCTCGGAGTCCCCACAAGACATACCCGGAATGGATAACCCTACGGTCACGCCCAACCCATACTAGCAAGTATGGATCCCGGAGATTCAACAATCCTACCCGGAGGCACATCACATACATCAAGCACACAACAATAATCACTTATCAAGCCAAACAACATTAAGTATCACAACCTCCTTTCAAGGAGTAACAACTAATATCACACACATTACGTTCTTACCGAACAAGTACACAATAACAATACGTAATCCCCGACAAAGGATTACGGTCTATCAACTCACTCGAAGTGATCATATTATCTTTAAACATACAAAACCAACACACATATTCCGAGAACACATATTCACGAAGTATACGAATTATCGTTGAAAGACAACATTTATCGAGAACATACCAATCCCTTTTTACGTTCATTAAATATTGGATTTCGCATAAAATCATTTATCAAGAATTATATCAACGAAACATGAAATGTATGGGCAAGATACTTGCCTCAAAATCGGCACGCAAGTATCCCGACGAACACGGCTCAACCGGAAAGCTTCGAAACGCCCAATGCTATCGAAACGGAAGACGACGACGAACGAAAGGGTTCAACACGATTTCTTCGCAAGAAACACGACCCTAACATCATACAATCAATAAATCATCGATCATACGAGGAAGAATAATCGTAGAACGCCCGAAAACCCCTCTAAGACATTTTACCGGACACCTTCAAGGCGTCGGTCAAGAACTCGACTCAAACAACGAATCGATACGATCCAACCATGGAATAATAAAGGAAATGATATAATACATCTAAATAATCATCAATCCATCAAAATACTAAGTTAAATCGGATTAATCGGACGAAAACAACCAAAACCCCCAAATTCCCCAAAATTAGATTTCTAGGAAATCGACGATCAGTAGATCGGAGGATGTTATAGGACGGATGATTGACGATATGAACCTCCAAACTTCATGGATATGTTGTTAAACAACATGGCTTCAAGCTTAGAACACGCCCCGTGCGGAAGAGGAGAAGAAGAAGGTGAAAAATGGCAAGAAAACGTCTGCAAGGCCTTTTATAGGGGTTGATCGCTGCCGGACACGGCCCGTGCCGATCGGCACGGTCGTGTCGCATACCTGGCCGACAGGGACTCGACCGTGTCCCGCTTGACACGGTCGCGGCGGAGGGCCTTCCGATAGTGACCCGTCCGAGCGGCGACTTCGGCATGACTCGGCCGTGTCTGGAACACGGTCGGGCGTGTCAGCGATCGGCTCGCTTATCCGGAAGAGTTCGGCACGGGCCGTGTCGGACGACACGGTCGGGTCCTGAGGCAGAGACTCCGGCATTTCCGGACGAGTACAGCACGGGCCGTGTCGGACGACACGGCCGAGTTCGGCCGGCAGTGATCGGCCAATAACGAGCGAGTGAGCTAAAACGACCATAACTCTCTCGTCCGGACTCTGATTGACTCACCGTTTGAACCATTGGAAAGCTAACTCGATGCTCTATAATATTGCAAAGATTAAGAATTTTTGGAGTTACCAAAAATTAATGGTGACTTTACAAAGTCGAACTCCCACGTGAAAAAGTCGATTAAGGACACGGAACTCAACAAAACGACACTGAAACGAACTCGGATGACAAAAAGTGCAGAATTAATCATTCTCGGAATGACGAAACGGTCATGATAGAGTTGTCAAAACGAACTTCCTCTGAAAAAAGAAAATTACCGAAATTCGAAATTGCGGATATTACATTCTACCCTCCTTAAAAGAAGTTTCGTCCCGAAACTTAAAACAAGTAGGGAGAAGCAATATCCCGCCAGGAAAACTCAATGAGATACGCAAGAAACGCGTAACTAATGCCAAACGGCGAAACGTTACATACAACGCAACGGAATATACGGTGTGAAAACACGCTCCACGACGACCAACACAACGTCGCCGTTAGGGACATGATAAAATCAACAAGTGACAAACGTCATCAAATAGATAATACAATCAAGTCAATTATCCGAACAATCACAAAACACTAAGCACCGTGCATAGTTGAGAAAACGAAAAATAAACACAAAACGATCCACTTCGAATAAAAGAACTTTATCTCCGAGATTCGAAACAACCGGGTAAGGAAATAACATAACATACAACTGATAGACCACGCCCCTCAGGGACTCCTCGGAGTTGGTCCTGATTTCAGTGCTCAAATCCGTGCCTCGGAAGGCTCGGTGACTAATTCGCAAAACTGAACTCGGTGTCCCTCAAGCCCGCACTTGTAACACGTTACTAGCGGAGAAGGGCAATGTGCACGGACATGCCCTGCCACATTGCAGTTAAAACACCTCCTGGCTTTACCAGGAGTCAAAGCAGAAGACTTAGAACTCTCAGTCCCACGCAACGAGCGACAGAGCTTCACAGCCGAAAGACTACGACGTTGCGAACTAGAAACACCAACTCCTGCACTTTCCACAAGGTCATTGGACTTCCTCTGCTTCTTCGACTCGGGCACACGCTCCGACGATAACGAAGCTAGTTCACGGGCCAATGCTCGATCTTGGTAGTCCCTCAACGAAGTGCAAGTGAGTCCCGACATATACACGCGAATCTCTGGCTTCATTCGTCTGTCAAAATGAAAGATCCTCTCTTCCTCGGTTCTCACCCGATCTCGCACATAACTGAGTTGTTTGCTATAGTCGATGATAGCTGTGTCACTGTAACACCTTGTGGTTACGCCGAATAAAATTTGTGAATCCTCTGCTCTCTAATCGGTTTCGGACAGAACTCAGCTTCCATAAATGCCTGGAACTCCGCCCACGTGACATCACGATCATGAGGCTTAACAGCCTCCCACCAATTAGCGGCATCTTTGTCAAGAAGGTACTGCGCAATAGGTACCTTTCGCTCTTCAGGACAATCGACAGCCTCGAATATCTTTCCCAACTGGAAAAGCCAACCATCCCAGCCCAACGCATCCGCAACACCGGCGAATCGAGGGGGATTCATACGAATTACCTCCCGAAGCCACTGGTTTGCACCAGTGTTCTGAGTCACATCTGTAATGCGCTGAATTGCCTGAGTCAACTGAGTCATCTGTGTAGCTACTGTGTAAAATAGTAGCGACACCGATCTGGCATCATCACCGGCAACATGATCTCGACCACGCGTCGATTGCCACGACTACGACCTCGGCCCCTCGGCATCTTGAATAAGTAATTACTCAAAGACTGTGAAAAATCATAACATATACCACATACAACAATTTCCATCGTAAAGCAACATGCATACTAAAATCATAGCAACGACGGTATCGTTCGAAATCTCAACGGCCCGACGATAACCAAGACATAATCACAAAACATCATGGAACAATCACACATATACACGAACATACCAACCCAAGCTTCAACAGCTCACATTCGCGTGTCAACACGCAAATCACCACGAGGCGATAAACAGTAAACACCAGTTCACACCTCTCACAGAGGGCTAACAAAACATATGCGTGGCGAACGACTCAACGTTCACACCACCAATTCAATCACAATTCGGGGTTAACACCGTAACGAAAGTTCGAAAACCATACACGCATTTCCGGTCCATAGCAGGAATGATAGGTTTTAAAACGAGAACCACCTTTTGAAAACAGTTTGGAAACAACAGTTGATCTTGAGTATCATTTTACAAAGAGTAGTACAAACACCTTTATCGAGACTTTGAAAATCATCTTGCGTTTGAACAAAAATGAGGACACCTTTCCTTTAGTGAAAAACTTTCAAAAATATTTGACCCTTGGGTCTAAGCAACTGCATTTGAAAATATCTCAAAAATATTTTTGGTCCTCAACCGGAAAATTTTTGAAATGTATTGCGGCATTAGAAAACACCTTGAAAACACCGCAAGAAAATAATTCGTTTTAAAAGTACGTCTCGAATTTTAATTTTATAAGATACTCAAGGTTTTCAAAATAATTCAATGGGCTAGAATGCCCAAAATTTGAGTAATTACAAGGAACAATATAGCGCCGTGGGTCCCGCTAGGAACCCACCGTGCTAAAAACCATTCACAAAAACGCCAAAAAGGCCGATGACGGTAATATTTCAAATACTCACAAAATCCATTTACAAAATACTAAATTCCGTCATAAGAATTTCGCCAAAATGATCAAGGCCATAATGCCAAAAACTCGGTTAAGGGAATTGATTTTCGAAATAAAACTCAGTCGGTAAAATACCGAAAGCCATTACAGAAGAACTCACGCAGCGGATAAAAGAAATAAAGTCAAACATGCACAAGACAGCAACACTACTCCTCATATGAACGAAAAATGGGAGTCAAATAATCACGTATCACGAAATCAAAATCCATAAGAGGATTCCGTCAATTAACTCATAATAAAAAATAGCTCGTGTCACACGAGGCACAACACAAAGAAGGGAGACTTACATCCACAGGTCGCACGAAGATGATGATCGCCCCACGATACTAATCACAACAAACCAACTCAGACGACGCGTCGCGACACGACTCAGTCAGATAAAATCTGACGAGACAAAACTCAACAGACACCACTGACCCGACAGCCTAGGTTTCCACAACCTAAAGCTCCGATACCATTCTGTAACACCCCCAATCCACTCAGGGATATTACACGCCGTAGACCCTCTCCTCGAGGATCTACCATGCTGGTAACAACATTTAACATCTCGACAATGCCTTCAAGGCAAAAATGACTCAGTAGACCGATTTGGTCTTTCAATAAATACATACAACCCGAATACAACTCATGCCCACGCAGGGGTCAAAACACAACCACACCCGTACAACGGGAAAAATATAGCAGCGGAAAATAAAGTACAACTATACCAATACGACATCAATGGGTCCTCATGTGATTAGTATCGTTCATCTTTCATCATCCTTCATGCCGACCCTGTGCTCTGCTCCAAAACCTGAATGCAATACAGACATCCACCCCCCGAATACTCGGGGGTTAGCAAAACTCCACTGTTTTGCTAGTGCAAGTATAAAATACGAAAACGAGCCATACATATCATACTCCACGGAACATGTTAATCATAGACATACTTCCCGAGGTAAATCACTTAATCAAAACGGTTAAATCGAAAGATAGGGGTAAACCCGATATACATCTTGTGAAAACATTTTACGATCTCGGGAGTTTTGAAAACACATTGGGATTTAAGAATTCTCAAACCTTTCAAAAACGTTTAGGGACACAGCCCAAAAGTCCTTTTCCCAAAACATAAATCCGATAACAACAAATGGGGTCCACGACCCGATCATACCATAACAACCTGTTTCCACAGATTATTCGCGTCCCGTGCTAGCAAGCCACGGACCTCAGATGCTCCTGTAGAACAAACCCGAGTGAATAACCCACAGGGAAACTATATCAAATCACATGTCACCGTAACCACAGTCACATGACTACAAGCACATATACGTACATAATCAAACCACAACCATAAGTTATCCCGGCATCGCGCTAACAAGCCACGAACCTCGGAGTCCCCGCAAGACATACCCGATGATACCCCACAAGTTATCTCGGCATCGGGCTAACAAGCCACGAACCTCGGAGTCCCCGCAAGACATACCCGGAATGGATAACCCTACGGTCACGCCCAACCCATACTAGCAAGTATGGATCCCGGAGATTCAACAATCCTACCCGGAGGCACATCACATACATCAAGCACACAACAATAATCACTTATCAAGCCAAACAACATTAAGTATCACAACCTCCTTTCAAGAAGTAACAACTAATATCACACACATTACGTTCTTACCGAACAAGTACACAATAACAATACGTAATCCCCGGCAAAGGATTACGGTCTATCAACTCACTCGAAGTGATCATATTATCTTTAAACATACAAAACCAACACACATATTCCGAGAACACATATTCACGAAGTATACGAATTATCGTTGAAAGACAACATTTATCGAGAACATACCAATCCCTTTTTACGTTCATTAAATATCGATTTCGCATAAAATCATTTATCAAGAATTATATCAACGAAACATGAAATGTATGGGCAAGATACTTGCCTCAAAATCGCACGCAAGTATCCCGACGAACACGGCTCAACCTAAAGCTTCAAACGCCCAATGCTATCGAAGCGGAAGACGATTTACGAACGAAAGGGTTCAACACGATTTCTTCGCAAGAAACACGACCCTAACATCATACAATCAATAAATCATCGATCATATGAGGAAGAATAATCGTAGAACGCCCGAAAACCCTCTAAGACATTTTAGGACACCTTCAAGGCGTCGGTCAAGAACTCGACTCAAACAACGAATCGATACGATCCAACCATGGAATAATAAAGGAAATGATATAATACATCTAAATAATCATCAATCCATCAAAATCCTAAGTTAAATCGGATTAATCGGACGAAACAACCAAAACCCCAAATTCCCCAAAATTAGATTTCTAGGAAATCACTCCGATTCGGTAGATCGGAGGATGTTATAGGACGGATGATTGACGATATGAACCTCCAAACTTCATGGATATGTTGTTAAACAACATGGCTTCAAGCTTAGAACACGCCCAGTGCGGAAGAGGAGAAGAAGAAGGTGAAAAATGGCAAGAAAACGCGTCTGCGGGGCCTTTTATAGGCCGATCGCTCGCCGACACGGCCCGTGCCGATCGGCACGGTCCGTGTGTCGCATAGCTGGCCGACAGGGACTCGACCGTGTCCTCGCTTGACACGGTCGCGACGGAGGGCCTTCCGATAGTGACCCGTCCGACAATGACTTCGGCATGACTCGACCGTGTCCTCGAACACGGTCGGGCGTGTCGGCGATCGGCTCGCTTATCCTAAGAGTTCGGCACGGGCCGTGTCGACGATACGGTCGGGTCCCGAGGCAGACTCCGCATTTCCGGACGAGTACGGCACGGGCCGTGTCGGACGACACGGCCGAGTTCGGCCGGCAGTGATCGGCCAATAACGAGCGGGTGAGCTAAAACGACCATAACTCTCTCGTCCGGACTCCGATTGACTCACCGTTTGAACCATTGGAAAGCTAACTCGATGCTCTATAATATTGCAAAGATTTAGAATTTTTGGAGTTACCAAAAATTAATGGTGACTTTACAAAGTCGAACTCCCACGTGAAAAAGTCGATTAAGGACACGGAACTCAACAAAACGACACTGAAACGAACTCGGATGACAAAAAGTGCAGAATAAATCATTCTCGGAATGACGAAACGGTCATGATAGAGTTGTCAAAACGAACTTCCTCTGAAAAAAGAAAATTACCGAAATTCGAAATTGCGGATATTACATTTATTAACTTCATGGAAGAAGCACATCCAAATCTCTGGGATGTCCTACTAAAACGTGCAAATGGATGTAATGCATATCCCATGATTCTTCCCTTCAGGCCTAAAGATCCTTCCACCTTGGAAAATGGTGAACTGGATGAATTAGCACTGCAAAGGAAAATAAAGAAGCTTTGTGACGAGCATAAGTTCTCCTCACAAGAAGAACAAGACTTTGCTACCCTCATTGTCAGAAGAAAGTACGGCCTTGCCCCTGTCAAGAAAAGGCCTATTGGTGCAAAGATTTTAAGACCTGCCAAGCAGCCTATCCGCAGAGGCAGATGCAGAGGCAGATGATTTGTCTGTCTTCATTTTTTTTATGAAAATTTTGTACTTGTAATTTTTCCTGTAATTGTTTTGATCTTTGAAAGCCATGTACTTGTAAAACAATACAGAAAAATTAATATAACAATCTTTTGAATGACAATTCCCAGTTGTCTCAAAACTAGACTGATTTTAGTTTTTGTCTTGCACTCAAGTGCAGACCTGTTCATTTGAATAATTTGCTTAAGTTTTGCCATCATCAAAATAGGGGGAATTTGTTAGTAATACTTGTTAGATTTTGATGATGTCATTATTGAAATTCAAATGTTTATTACTTGGGAAAAATGTAAAGAAGAACCAAATGAGTATCTTTCATAGGCCAAATTATGTTAAGTTAAATACTTGGCAAAATGTAAAGAAGAACCAAATGAGTATCTTCTATAGGCCAAATAAGTTAGGCTCAAATCGGCTAAGTACAAAGGTACAGATAAATACATCATAGAAGTACAGCCGAGTCAAGTCAGAGAAGTTCTGGTCAACAAAAATTCATTAGAGATGTTTGACCAGACTGCAGTCAAGTGACTTCAGACAAGTCATCTGATCAGGCGAGTCTCAAATAGTCACCATCAGAGAAGTCCAATGCATTTGTCTCTTCATCCAACTTGACTTATAAGAGATCAGCCAAGTACTCCAAGTCCACGTCAGCATGCGTTGAATAGTCAAATATTACGGAAAGTCACATGCAAGCGTGAAGAGACAAATTGGAGAGATTCCCGCAAGGATATAAATTAAATAATTCATACAGACCTACCACTGAAGACTTTAATCTTATTGTATTCAAAAATTTCGGCGCCTCACATGCAAAGTCTTCACAACGGTCGAAAGATGATTAAAATATGGGAATCCAGCCTTGCAATGTTCAGAAAAATAAACAAAGAAGTCTATTTCTCCAACGGACGGATTTGTTACAAGATTTGCAACGGCTATGAAGAATGCTCAAAGGATCGACACTTATATATATATATCCGAAGATTTGAAGATGAGCAGTACGATGCGAACAAAACTCTCAAGCGATCAAAGTTATCAAAGCAATCAAAGTAAACACATAGCATCGTGAAAAGAGCAGTACTCAAAGTTCTTATCTTGAAGAAAGCTCTTAGTTGGAGAAGACAAACACTCTTGTCATAAAACCTGAGTTCGGGGTACTTCACTGGTTGAAGTTGCGAGACTGATAGGCATCCAAGGATTTGAAGAATCAAGTGGTGCTAGGCAGTCAAAGAGGAGTTGCAACGACGTGATTTCCATTGGTTGGAAGTTGTTGTAGCCAAGTAGTAGAATCACTGTAATCTTTATCACTGGTTGAGAGCATGGGGTACGGGCACGCCAAACCCTCGTGCCAAAGAAAAACGCCACATTTCTCGTTGGCGCACCACACCGTGGCTCGCGCCATTGGGTGCTGCGCCGTCCTCACCAGCCAGCGCCGAAGGTTTTTTTTTTTTTTTTTTTTGTGTCTGTGTTCGTGAATGTTGTGTTCGTGAATATTGTGTTTCTTGTGTTGTGTTTGTGTTTGTGTTTTTTTTGTTTTTTTTTCTTTCTTTTTTGCAGTGCAGCGGAAAGAAGAGGCTAGAGGAAGAAGATGAAGTCCTTTTGGGTTTTTTTCTTTCTTTTGTGTATGTGTTTTGGGCTTAAAATTTTGGGCTTAAAATTTGGTATGTGTTTTGGGCTTAAAATTTTTGTTGTTTGTGAAAAAATATAAAGATGTGTTTAAGATTGGTTAATTAATTTTTTTTAATTTTAGGTAAAAGATAAAAAAAAAAAAAAAAAAAAAAAATGCCAACGGCACCAGAATTTCTGGTGCCAACGGATACCCCTGAAATGTGGTGCCATAGCATTTCTGGTGCCATAGAGCTTTTTGCTGACGTGGCACCACATTTTGCCAACGGCACGAGCCCAACGGCACCACGGTACCCAGTGCTCTGAGAATTATAGTGGATTCATCTCCAACTAGTATGGAGAAAGTGGATTAGTAGAGGATTACTCCACCTCTGAGACCACTACAAATTGCCTGCGTGTTTTACTGTTTTCAGCATCATACTTAACTGTTGCATTCAGTCATTACTGTTCCATTGCTTAGTCTTGATTTCGTCATCAGCTGATTTCCGCATATCTATCAGCTGAGAAACTCACTCTTCGTGAAAAAGAGTTTAAGAGTTTCAATAAGTCTATTCACCCCCCCACCCTCTAGACTTATTCCTGGACGACTTGTGACCTACAACAATAAGGTAGATAATCAAAAGGCATGTGGAATTAATGCTCATTTAATTTTAAGAATTAAATCAAGATATTAATTACCTTAGACATGTAATATTAATGTATATTTAATTTTAACAATTAAATAAAGACATTAATTACTCTATTATAAGAATAGAGGGAAATGCACATTTAATTTTAAGAATTAAATGAAAGCATTGATCATTTAATTATAAGATTAAATGAATATATATAAAATTAATGATTATTTAATTATGATAATTAAGGTGTTAATTACTCTATTTAAAGCGATAGAGGAAATTGATTAGTCTACTTTGAAGTACATAATCACGGTGGAAAATACGAATATCATTTAAAAAGTTAAATGATTAAGTTGACCCCGTGTTAATTACAATGGTCGATTAGTCTATATTAAATAGATAATCAATATGGGGGAAGAGGAGTAAGTACTTTGTAAGTAAATACAAAATATTTCACTATAAATCCAAATATTTAATTATCAAGCAAATTAAATGATAGATGATTTATTTCAAGGAAATAATCATGCTTTTGGTGACGAAAACGTCGTTGGAAATTACAAATTTACTTACAAATCAAGCTGAGAGCTAGTAAAACGACTAAATTGGTTTGGAAATGACATTTAATGATTTGTGTAATCCAAGACCACAAGTATCTAGACAAAATACATAATACAAGGAAATGTGGGGGTATCTTGACGAAAAGGTCAAAATTCAATTAATAAGAAAATTTCTTGAAAGAAAGAAATTCAATATTACGACAAAGTTTATGTCGTTTAGTAGAATCATGTGTTGGAAAGTGTGACAAGGACAATAAAGAAATTTATCTTGCAAACACTTCACACTTGAAAATTTACTAAGACGACTAAAGAACGAAAAGTTGTATAGTAATGATTGAAAAAGTAAATATTTATCTTCGGATAATATATTTGATCACATGTGTATGTTGACTAAGAAAGGTCAAATACAATAATATGGCCATTACTTGAGATAAAATATGCAGTAAAGGGAATGGATTGAAAACCACAATCAAATGGATGTTCATAAATGACACTTAACCATGATGAATGGAGATCCCAAGAACTTGGTTCAATGAGACAATTGAGTTATGAATGTTCACGTTGTGCACTTGAAATTTGAAATCCATTCTCGTAGCTTTTCAAGTGCAAACCTGCAGCGTGTGGTAAAGGATAAGCCTAAAAAGCTTTTAATGATTCCTATAGCCTTTAAGGTGGAGTATGGAAGAATATTCTTTATAGGAGATCACCTATATAAGTAAGAAGTGTGGCCGCTTCTAAACGTTACAATACACAAAATACATAGGAATCCAAGAATGGTCCAACGCCAAAAAATGGACACAACATAAGAACAAGAGATATTAGATCTGTTATTGTGTGTGTGTTATTGTCTAGGTTTACACACAAAAGCTGACCGATTCAAGACATCGCGTTCACCGAGCAACAAGTAAATCTGATAACACTATACTATTCAAGGCTAACTACCACCTATCCTGATGCAATAACAGGTCGTCGGGACTAAGTTCATTGCATTTGCATTAATCGTCATTCATGTGGGGATTCTTGGAAATTTTGATATGAAAAATCCTAGCAGAACCATATTTTAATATGGTATTTATTTCGAGTAGATATATTTTACGTATTTATTTGTTCATATCAAAATTCGGATGAATGAGCAATTAAATTACAAATAATAATACTTGAAATAAGATAATGTTTGGTGGTTACTAGGTCGCACTCATCTGCGAATAGCCACATTTGGTGGTTAATTATGGAAAATGTATCATACCTTTTCATGAAAATTCGCATTGGTTCATGTTTAATGGTGGATGAAGGATAACACCTTTTCATGAACAAAGTTCATAATTAAAAGTGGGATAAAAGGTCACACCACTTCGCGAAAAGTCACTTGTGACTATAAATAGGCCTCTACAATTGATGATTAAACATTCATTAATTCGAACACACTCATTCGAACATAGATTCATCTACAAATTCGAGCATTATACATTCATATTAGTCTACTCGGTTCATTCATCATCCTAGTGGAAGTCTAGAAGTCTGTACTCAGTCCCGAGTATCTATATTGTTCGACTGGAACTACGACCCACGGTGCAGCATTTCGTATTCAAAGTTTGTCATTGTATCTTGAAGACATTTGTTATAGACCGTTTGCACAAGTGCAGAGCAATTTTGTCTTACGGAGAGAGAATCCAATTCTCGCCTCGGCATTTACATCATAAGTTTTCATTTGTATTATTTGTTCTCCTTAAATTTATATATTTCCATTATTTCCAGCACCCAAAAATAATAATCGTAAGACAAAATTCGAAATCAAATAGAAAACGTAACAGAAAATTCGTAGGTATTTTTCTGGTCAGGTCAGCCATCTTGTTTTGACATTTCCCGGAGTTTCAACCATTGGATCGTCTTGAATTTTGGACGATAACTTCATAAGGTCTCTATCTACCACCAATAACGTATGTTAGAGAATCTTACATACGCTATCCTCACTACGTAGCATACGCTACATCCTCCCAGAAGCTACTGCCTCAAAACGAAACATCCTTAAGTACGTTGCCAGAAAAAGACGTACGTAAGTTCACCTACATTACGTACGCTATAGCATAAGCATTACGTACGTAATGCCCGTTGACTTGGCTGTCTCAAAAAACCAAATATTCTGATCATGCATGGCCCTGCATGCCGAATGTCAGATACGATCTGATACCTTGTTTTACGTACGCAACCAACATGGTTTAACATACGTAACCTTTCATCTTATATATTATATATATAATCAAAATTGTCATTTGTGGGTGTTGGAAATAATGGAAATATATAAATACAAGGAGAACAAATAATAGAAATGAAAACTTATGACGTAAATGCCGAGGCGAGAATTGGATTCTCTCTGTAAGACAAAATTACTCCGCACTTGTGCACACGGTCTATAGCAAATATCCCCAAGATATAACAACAAATTTTGAATACGAAATGCTGCACCGCGGATCGTAGTTCCGGTCGAACAATATAGATATTCGGGATTGAGTATAGACTCCTAGACTTCCACTAGGATGTTGAATGAACCGAGTAGACTAATATGAATGTAATGCTTGCATTTGTAGACGAAACTATGATCGAATGAGTGTGTTCGAATTAATGAATGTTTAATCACCAACCGTAGGGGCCTATTTATAGTCACAGGTGACTTTTCGCGGAGTGGTGTGACCTTTCATCCCACCTTTAATTATGAACTAATATGTTTGTTCATGAAAAGATGTGATCCTTCATCCACCATGAAACATGAACCAATGCGACTTTTCATGAAAAAGTATGATCCATTTACTATAATTAACCCCCAAATGTGGCTATTCGCGAATAAGTGCGACCTAGTAACCACCAAACATTATCTTATTTCAAGTATTCTTATTTGTAATTTAATTTCTCATTCATCCAAATTTGGATATGAACAAATAAATATGTAAAATATATCTACTCAAAATAAATACTATATTAAAATGGTTTTGTTAGGATTTTTCATATCAAAATTTCCAACAAAAATAAATATAAAAAAAATTACATTTTCTAAATAATAAGATTCAATAAAATTTTTAAAGAATATAATATTTTTACTTCATTAATATAACTCTACCTGCTTTCTTAGAAGCAAATTCACTAATCAATCTCTCAGAATCAAGCTTTTTAACCAAATCATTCTCAATTGATAACATAGCTAATTCACTCAACATATCTTGCAACATTGTAGACCGAAGGTATGACTTGATCAACTTCAGCTTGGAGAAACTTCTTTCGGAGAAAGCAACGGTCACGGGTATCGTGAGGAGTATCCTATAAGCAATCAAGACATTCGGATAACAACCATCCATGTCCTTCAAATAGTTCAACATTTCAATTGCCCCCATTTTCCTTTTTGGCAACACCTCTCTCAATTGTTTCAATTCCACAAACAAGTCTCCCCCATCCATATCCGACGTCATATCTTTTTTTTAGATGCATTTCCAAGCCATTGTAAAATGCCTTCAATGATTCATTACTCAACATCTCGATTTCTCCAAATCAAATACGAACCCAAACGCTTCTTGATACATTTCAAATTTCTCAAACCTACTTCGGAATAAAGTCAAAGCATTATCCATCATATCTTTAAAGTAAAAAACTCTAAATGATTCTTCAGAGGACATGATCACATCCTCACTACTACTTTCATCATATTGCCTTTTCGTAACACGAGAAAGTTTATTAGGAAACTTTGGTTCAATACCCATCTCCATAACAAGAACATTAGCTTCAATCAAGGCTTCCTCATATCCATTTTCCCTATACCTTTCAAAAAAAAAAAAGAGAAGTGCTTTCAATTGAGTCAACGTATTCTCATGTCTGTAACACCCCCAGATCCGACCGGGAATATTACAGCGCCGTGGGCCCCGAGATGGAACCCACAAGGCTGAAGGAGATTTTTGCAAACATTTACAAACGCCCAAGAGGCTAACGACGGTATTATCTATTAAAAACATTCGAAGATTTATAAAGCTCGTTTATCAAACCGTCGTAAAAACTCATTTGAAACCACAAGGCCCAAAATGTCAAAACTCAACAGTTTAAAAACATACGTTAAGCTATAAACACACGTCTGAAGCGAGAATAGATTTAGAAAATGATTGCCAAAGTAACCTAAGTTACCGGATACCAAAAAGGCCATTTAAAAATACTCACGCAGCGGATAAAGACAAATAATTAAAATACTCTAGCAACGGAATACAAGAACTGATCAGGAAACTCAATACACAAATACATGCTCTAGCCAGTATCCTCCGGGAAACTCATCTCTTCACGACCGCTACAAGCTTGATAATCCAAGAACCTAAAAAGAAAGCCCACGACGGGGTCAACCATAATATCCAACAATGATAACCATCACATCACGTCAATAATTACATATCAATGGAAATACTAAGTAAGAATACGACCAATGTAATCTTACCGTCGTAACTTTACGAAAATCCACGATTCGTATCCTTAACAACACAATAAGATAATACCGAAATATCTGTACGGTATCTCAACAATATTCAAGGTTCTCAAAACATTATTATAACTCGCGATACGGAAATTATACCAACTCTGGCCAATTCAATCCATCGGATAACATCGACAATTCCAATACGATAATCGATTGTCCATCAAAGACAAGTACCAAGGAAATACGAAACATACCTCAAGATACGAAATACCATGACAATCACGTCAGTCTAATCCGAGATCAGATCAACATAACATACGGACATGGTCCTAACACAAGACCTACAAATGCATACTCATATGACAACGTCAATATGATCACAACAATAACGACAATGTATACTTATGGCAAACCCAGAATATACATATGCACAACAACAATACATATGGTAATCCAACGATCCAGCGCACACAGCTATAGATTCCCATGATGATCCCGTCGGACCAACGCATGGTGGCATTACCTGTCCAGCGATCCAGCGCACACAACTATAGATTCCCATGATGATCCCGTCAGACCAACGCATGGTGGACATATGACAACAATGCAGAACTGTACAAAACAACCATGCACAATACACGACAACAACAATGCACAAATGCATGACAACAACGATACACGAATGTATCACAACATGATCGACACAAATGACAGAAATGATTAAAATACTTGCTCCGAGTCCTTCGAGAGCAATCTCGATATCTAAACCATCACCAACCATTATTCTGAATATTCACCGATCCAAAACATCACGGACGGTAGATAATTCACGTTTTTGTCAATACCATGATGTATCCTCGATAACAATTATACCAACGATAATTGTAAATCATATACATTATGATTTAAATTCCTAAAACTCGAATACAACCTATAATTCCAAATCTCCTGTGATTACGATTATAAACATTGCTATACGAATTATAAACGAATGAAACTGAAACCATTCATTAAATATTATAAACTGAGCAAGTAATAACTTGCCTCAATACCAATGAAGCCATTACCAATTCCTTGCCGTCGTCTACAAGTTCCTCGGTCCCGACCAATACAAGCAACGAACATTCTCGAGCTCGACCGCAACACACGGTTGTAATCACTGATCAATATTCTCAACCTATTACAGTAATCGATAGACAACAAGTTCGACAACAATTAACAATCGATAAAACCAATTCACAAACCCAACGGCTCGACAACATCTCGATTAAACACTAGTCGGATCAATCCTACTCAAACTAGCACGAATTTACAACCACAACACTAAAATACTGCACTTTCTGCCTTCTTAGCGCACGTTAATCACCTAACGTAGCGTGCGCTAAGTTGGTCCCGTTAGCACGCGCTAGGCAGTAAACGTAGCGTGCGCTAATGCTGTACAAATGCATGTTTTTCAGATACCGATCAACTTATGGCGATTTCAAGAACACTAATTGATTCTGAATCATGTTCAAAGCTATCAAAACAACGAAATCTGATATCCTTTAACATATAAACAATCATCCAACTTATAATCCAAGTTCTATATCCATATATCATCTTCCTTAATATTAATACACGAAACGTCAAGAACGTAACCACGCTTCCTTAATCTTCCATTACAAAGAGTAATCATCTACAATAACATCAACATCCGAAACTGAGGAGAAGGATTAATCCACTTATCTCAAGAAAACGAACGACACAATCCAAATCACAAGAATCATATTAATATCATCATACTCCGGTAATCCATCTCATAATCATGCTTGTCAACTTGTTTATGTAATAATCATCAACTCAAGAACATCAATATTCAATCCAAAACGAAATCCAAAGATGAAGAGTGATTACCTTTATGAAGGAATGGATTGATTTCCAAGGTTGAATCCATTTCCAAGAATCACCAATGATTTCAAGAACAAAGCTTTAATCCATGATTTCCATCTTTAATCTTGTTAAAGATCACCACCTCACCGTGTTTGGGAACCTCAAGAACCTCCCAAAGCTCTCTCTATCGACTGAAGGTGAAAGAATGGACGAAATGCTTCATAATACCCGTTTGTCCCTTATATAGAATACATTACTAGCGTGTGCTAAACCTTATGTTTAGCGTGCGCTACGGCCTTAGCGTGCGCTAACTGACCTTTGTTAGCGTGCGCTATCGCAGTCCATAGACTACTGTCTGGCTTCGTACATGAGCTTACGTACGTAATGCCCATGCATTAGCGTACGTAACTTACACTATCTAGCATGCGCAAGTCCTTGCATTTAGCGTGCGCTAATATAAGTTGACTCGTTTGTCTGTATGCTCCGAAGACTGGTCCACACGCCGAAAGTGCTGACGAGGATAAGATTTCTTTTTGTCCGATATACAGTTAGTGTGCGCTAATCAACATGCATTAGCGTGCGCTAACACTACATTACAACATCCGTTGACTTACCAGAACGTGCGCCGAAAGTGGCCTGGTCCACACGCAGATTCCTTCCGACCTGACTGCATTAGCGTCCGTTATCTTATATCCGTAGCGTGCGCTAAACCTGCACGATAGCGTGCGCTACTTATGATTATTAGCGTGCGCTAATAATGTTACACTTAGCCATTTTCAGCTATTCTTGTCCAACGTCTCAACATACAGAATACGAACATACGGCACACTGAATACATATACTTCTTACATCCAATTGTCGACCAAGTACGACAATTATACCAATACAGATGTCTTGGTCCTTCAATTATTTTACCCATACTATACAGATTCCACGCTGTACAACATAACTCGGATAAAATAATCTTAAACAACAGTAGTGGAAATTCCGGATATTACATACTACACCACTTAAAATAAGTTTCGTCCTCGAAACTTGCAATCCGTCATAAAAACAAACAAATCGTTCAACCAAAATATCCCGAAACCATCACGACAACGATCAATCATCATTATTACCGAATAACCAAAATAACATACTTACATATGCGCCAAGTCGACGCTCTCTTGAGATACTAGCAAGTGACTTCACTATAAAGCTTCAACACGCTTACGATCACAATTCCATGAATCTCAACAAAAATATAACATCTTCGGAAGAAATAATCTATCCGTTTCAAATCTTGTCTGCTTGATTACACAATCAAGTCCAAATCCTGATACAAATCAATAATACACGATACATCTGTGAAACAACTGCCCAACACAATGGCAACGAATCCCGAAATATCAACACAAAATCTGAACGCTCAGATGATCACCAGCAATGATCAACCCATAAATTAATCGAGAATATCATTGACATGATGAACTCTAATATGACCAATCCAAAGGTCAAAACGCAATCGAGAATATCATCACCATGATAAACTCCAACACGGTCAACACAGAACCACGGAAACAGATATACGAAAGAATAGCATTCTCAAAACGACAAACCAATCACATACAGTGGATCTCAATAAACACACCTGACTGTCGAACATACTCCTCGGCATACGAACAAGTAATCATAAACCGACGAACATATCCAATCATACATGGAGTGGGAACAACCACTCAATATCCAAAACCACCAGCATGAGGTCACCCTCCCCAAATCTACACTTACAAAGAAATCATTCAAAATTCACTATGATAAAATTGCGCTAATACCGTACCAATGGAATCACATAGCACACATGTCCCGGTTTCACAAAATCCACAGTTCCAAAATTACATCCTGTGCATGAATCTACAACACGCAGCATACCTCTCTCATCCGATAGATCAACCGATCATCCCTGGATAACCAAACTGTCATACTAAAGTTCGAATCTCTTTTCCTCGTACCATACTGATGTCTTATCCAGTTCGTGAATCTCATTCAGAACTTCACCACGATATGCATTATGCATTAAATGCGTATGTACATCAATCACATTTTCAAAACCAGTTTGAAATCATATAATCTTGTCAAGAAGACAAATTTTCAAAAGTTCTTTCAAAAATTTCAAAACTCAAAACATAAATTTTGGTAAGACCACCAAATCAATTCTCGAAAAATAAACTGGCTCGCTGGTGCCAAGTATTTGATAACAGTTTCCTTCGAATCCACACGATTTCGAAGTTTTAAAATGAAAACTATGCAAATGATTGACCACATCCGTACTACTATATACCAATCTGGCTCGTCACAAATTCCACTGATATTCCATCAGAAAACTACACGATAGAATCCAAAATCTCAATGTATAGACTCCGACAAAAAACTCCTTTTTCCACATATGACTCGCAACGTCAACCATTTTTCATCCTGGATCACCTCAATTATGCTATGACAATGCCTCGAAACAAATCAACATAGCGAAAGACTTCCCGAGAAGTTTCATTTGAACAAGTAAATCAAAACTGCGACAGGCAGAAACGAAATAGGTAAATGATTGATAAAGTATTTTACAAGTCTAGGGAGTTTTTTTTTTTTTAAGAAAACAGAAAAGTCTTTTGAAATATTAGGGTCTCAGCCCGTATCTCGTTCCGCATTACAAGAAGTCTAAAAAGTAGGAAACTCTTTTTCGGACCCCAAGTCCTGAGTTATAAAACAATTTCAAAAATCTATTGGGTCTCGGCCCAAAAATCATTTACGGTAAAACATCTGTAAAACATTCATTTTGAAAAGTATCATTTTCAAATGCTCAAAAACAGTTCATATATCTCAAGATGAACTAACATGACTACATGTTCTCCTGAACAATCCACAATATTTCTCCCAAATGCGAAACTCCGTTCCAAAACTTAATCGACATGTTGATTTCCAAAATCATAACTTCTCAAGATCATAAATCCTGTCCCAACTCTGTCACCTTATACTGTACCGCATAATATCTTTCTGAATCTCAAAACATATCAACTTAGAATGGCAATAAATCTCAATGCAATTCAAAAATCCAAATACTTACAGATCGTGACGCCGACGATTCCCCGTGATACTGGCACATGTCTCGACTCAAGAAAATACTCGACACAGATATTTTCAAAACACACATTTTGCAAACTTAGTTCAACTCGAGAACACAACACGGCTCTATCCGAAGAAACACGTTGACATCATTTGGAAAAGTTACAACAATCCCAGTACCACACTGGTAAATCACACAAGCCCGAGTGAACAATAAAACTCAGAGCTCAAACACTTATCAACCGACAACTCGAATGACACGACAAAAGCACGACCCAACTCGACCCGACTGCCTAGGTCTTCACAACCTCAGCTCCGATACCATATTCTGTAACACCCCCAGATCCGACCGGGAATATTACAGCGCCGTGGGCCCCGAGATGGAACCCACAAGGCTGAAGGAAATTTTCGCAAACATTTACAAACGCCCAAGAGGCTAACGACGGTATTATCTATTAAAAACATTCGAAGATTTATAAAGCTCGTTTATCAAACCATCGTAAAAACTCATTTGAAACCACAAGGCCCAAAATGCCAAAACTCAACAGTTTAAAAACATACGTTAAGCTATCGCTTACACGTACCGACAGAATAGATTTAGAAAATGATTGCCAAAGTAACCTAAGTTACCGGATACCAAAAAGGCCATTTAAAAATACTCACGCAGCGGATAAAGACAAATAATTAAAATACTCTAGCAACGGAATACAAGAACTGATCAGGAAACTCAATACACAAATACATGCTCTAGCCAGTATCCTCCGGGAAGCTCATCTCTTCACGACCGCTACAAGCTTGATAATCCAAGAAACTAAAAAGAAAGCCCACGACGGGGTCAACCATAATATCCAACAATGATAACCATCACATCACGTCAATAATTACATATCAATGGAAATACTAAGTAAGAATACGACCAATGTAATCTTACCGTCGTAACTTTACGAAAATCCACGATTCGTATCCTTAACAACACAATAAGATAATACCGAAATATCTGTACGGTATCTCAACAATACTCAAGGTTCTCAAAACATTATCATAACTCACGATACGGAAATTATACCAACTCTGGCCAATTCAATCCATCGGATAACATCGACAATTCCAATACGATAATCGATTGTCCATCAAACACAAGTACCAAGGAAATACGGAACATACCTCAATATACGAAATACCATGACAATCACGTCAGTCTAATCCTAGATCAGATCAACATAACATACGGACATGGTCCTAACACAAGACCTACAAATGCATACTCATATGACAATGTCAATATGATCACAACAATAACGACAGTGTATACTTATGGCAAACCCATAATATACATATACACAACAACAATACATATGGTAATCCAACGATCCAGCGCACACAGCTATAGATTCCCATGATGATCCCGTCGGACCAACGCATGGTGGCATTACCTGTCCAGCGATCCAGCGCACACAACTATAGATTCCCATGATGATCCCGTCGGACCAACGCATGGTGGACATATGACAACAATGCACAACTGCACAAAACAACCGTGCACAATACACGACAACAACAATGCACAAATGCATGACAACAACTATACACGAATGTATCACAACATGATCGACACAAATGACAGAAATGATTAAAATACTTGCTCCGAGTCCTTCGAGAGCAATCTCGATATCTAAACCATCACCAACCATTATTATGAATATTCACCGATCCAAAACATCACGGACGGTAGATAATTCACGTTTTTGTCAATACCATGATGTATCCTCGATAACAAGTATACCAACGATAATTGTAAATCATATACATTATGATTTAAATTCCTAAAACTCGAATACAACCTATAATTCCAAATCTCCTGTGATTACGATTATAAACATTGCTATACGAATTATAAATGAATGAAACTGAAACCATTCATTAAATATTATAAACTGATCAAGTAAGAACTTGCCTCAATACCAATGAAGCTATTACCAATTCCTTTCCGTCATCTACAAGTTCCTCGGTCCCGACCAATACAAGCAACGAACATTCTCGAGCTCGACCGCAACACACGGTTGTAATCACTGATCAATATTCTCAACCTATTACAGTAATCGATAGACAACAAGTTCGACAACAATTAACAATCGATAAAACCAATTCACAAACCCAACGGCTCGACAACATCTCGATTAAACACTAGTCGGATCAATCCTACTCAAACCAGCACGAATTTACAACCACAACACTAAAATACTGCACTTTCTGCCTTCTTAGCGCACATTAATCACCTAACGTAGTGTGCGCTAAGTTGCTCCCGTTAGCACGCGCTAGGCAGTAAACGTAGCGTGCGCTAATGCTGTACAGATGCATGTTTTTCAGATACCGATCAACTTATGGCGATTTCAAGAACACTAAGTGATTCTGAATCATGTTCAAAGCTATCAAAACAACGAAATCTGATATCCTTTAACATATAAACAATCATCCAACTTATAACCCAAGTTCTATATCCATATATCATCTTCCTTAATATTAATACACGAAACATCAAGAACGTAACCACGCTTCCTTAATCTTCCATTACAAAGAGTAATCATCTACAATAACATCAACATCCGAAACTGAGGAGAAGGATTAATCCACTTATCTCAAGAAAACGAACGACACAATCCAAATCACAAGAATCATATTAATATCATCATACTCCGGTAATCCATCTCATAATCATGTTTGTCAACTTGTTTATGTAATAATCATCAACTCAAGAACATCAACATTCAATCCAAAACGAAATCCAAAGATGAAGAGTGATTACCTTTATGAAGGAATGGATTGATTTCCAAGGTTGAATCCATTTCCAAGAATCACCAATGATTTCAAGAACAAAGCTTTAATCCATGATTTCCATCTTTAATCTTGTTAAAGATCACCACCTCACCGTGTTTGGGAACCTCAAGAACCTCCCAAATCTCTCTCTATCGACTGAAGGTGAAAGAATGGACGAAATGCTTCATAATACCGATTTGTCCCTTATATAGAATACATTACTAGCGTGTGCTAAACCTTATGTTTAGCGTGCGCTACGGCCTTAGCGTGCGCTAACTGACCTTTGTTAGCTTGCACTATCTGTAATACCCGGTTGTAATTCAGTTATTATCATTCAGTATTTATCATTCAGTAATTGTCATTCAGTAATTTCACTCATTTATGATCATTTATCACTCATATTCAATCATGGTATTCATCATTCAGAGTAATTGTATCGTGTATCAATCGTCATTCATCACTAATCTAATTGGAGTTTCGTGCCATGTTTATCATCATTGTCATTTTCGTTGTGGGCTGTGCGTGAGGAGTAGCGCACGCTACGTACTCTTTTTAGCGCACGCTAATTGAGTACAGGTAGCGCACGCTACCACTCAGCATTAGCGCACGCTAATGTTACCCTGGCTGCAGTCCAGAAGGTACTGGACTGCAGGTGAGTTGTTAGTAGCGCACGCTACAAGTGGTAAGTAGCGCGCTCTAGTGGGTTGTAGTAGCGCACGCTAATAATTGCTGTAGCGCGCGCTAAGGACGGATCAGGTTGAGTCCAGTGGCTACTGGACTGCACTGGATTAATTCATAGCGCACGCTATGAGTGATATTTAGCGTACGCAAGCGGTGTAGTAGCGTATGCTACTTGTTGGTTGTAGCGCACGCCATCAAGTCGATCGAGGACGCAGGCCATCGGATTCCAAGATCGGGCATCACATAATTCGTTAGCGCACGCTAACAATGGGTTTTAACGCACACTAGTGGTATGGCCGTAGCGCACGCTACAAAAAGGTACGTAGCGCGCGCTACCGTGTTCGGACAGTGGGTACTGGACTACCCAAATTACCCGTTAGCGCACGCTACGCATAAGGGCTAGCGCACGCTAACCTGGATTGGCTATATATTGGACAGTTAGCCTGAGTTCGTCATTTTATCATCCTTTCTCATTCCCTCATCGGTTTCGGGCGATTTCAGGCATTTTGGAGAGTTCTCTTCGAGCTTCTATCATCCATCATCATCTTCAAGTCTTTGAGTTGGATTATCATCACTTCATCATCTCCTTAACATCAAATCAAAGGTATTAATCTCTTGGATCTAGAATTTCGGATTTTTGGGTTTTCCTTCCGATTTCTTCGTGTAAGCTTGGATTATCATTGGAATATGTTAGATATGGATTATCTACCTTGGATAAATATATTCCTACGGAATTAATGGCTATTTTCGGAATTATTTCAAGAACCCTTGGGGTTGACTTCGGTCAATTGGGGATTTTCCGATTGATGTGGTTGTAATCTTGAATTGTGGATTCCTATTGGATTATTGATATCATTGAAGTATTTTGTTAGTTCGAAATAATCATTTTGGTTTTGGTTTCGATTAATTCGGGATTAGATATTTCCGAAGTTGTGTGGTTGGTTACGTATTCGTTTGAATGCCCCTATGAGTTTGATTATCATTGTATCGACTTTTGGGTTGGTCGTGTTTTGTTGCTTGACACGTGTATTGATCGTTTGTTGGTAATTGTTGTTATTCAAGGTTGTTCGAGCGACCGGTATATCGATTAGGACGTTGTTCGTGGAAGGACTTTGTCATTGGTATTGAGTAAGTTAACTCTTACTCGGTTAAAAGGATACTCATTCCTTTTGTTGTTGATTGCTCATAATCATAACTCATTCATCATGGTATTAATCATATTGAGACTTGTAATTGTCGAATAATCATTTCATTCACGAGGAACGACGGTTCCAAATCATTTCATTGGGTTATCAATCAAGTCACTATTATTTTCATCTCGGTGAGTCATCTTGGCCTTGTCGAATTATTATTCATTGATGTTCATTTTGGTCATTCTCGTTCATATGACCTTCTGGGTTCATATTGCGTGGCCGGGTGTGGGTGTGTGGAATTTTTAGTCGGGCACACGATGGTCATGTATTGGGTTCACCGATACATTGGACCGTGCACACGGTAACGCTTACCTCAGTGAGACTAATTAGGTACAAGGACGGGTATGTCCGGTCATTCGTCTTGTACACTTGCACAGAACATTACGGGCGTACTATGATACTCCTCTTCAGCGTAATTCATAACTAAGAATATTTCATAACTTCAGTTAATTCATGATTGTGTATTTTCAACCCTTGAGGATTGTTGTTCTGCGTAACTGACCCCGTTGGGGGATTTTGTTTTCAGGTCACGGTAAGGCAAAGGCACGGGAAGAGCATGTTGATGGCGACGAGTCCCAGTGATACTAGTAGGGGGCCCCAGTCATTTCGTTTTGTTTCAGTCATTTCAGTCATTTCAGTTATTCCGCCATTTGTATTTTCCGCTGCAAATTCCGTTTGAGATGTTTAATTGTTCAGGGTGGTGTATTTTATCTCCATATAAAATACACTAGTATTCGGTTTAGTCCTGGTGTGTTGTACTTAAACTCCTCATCGGAGTAATTGGTAATATAATGTGGTTCGGTACTACAATTATATTAATTAATTCATCATTTTCATTTGCCTGGTGGGTCCCAGTCGGGGATTCACGGCACTATAATATCTGCCTAGTTTGGGGTGTTACGCTATCGCAGTCCATAGACTACTGTCTGGCTTCGTACATGAGCTTACGTACGTAATGCCCATGCATTAGCGTACGTAACTTACACTATCTAGCGTACGGAAGTCCTTGCATTTAGTGTGCGTTAATATCAGTTGACTCGTTTGTCTGTATGCTCCGAAGATTGGTCCACACGCCGAAAGTGCTGACGAGGATAAGATTCCTTTTTGTCCGATATACAGTTAGCGTGTGCTAATCAACATGCATTAGCGTGCGCTAACACTACATTACAACATCCGTTGACTTACCAGAACGTGCGCCGAAAGTGGCCTGGTGCACACGCAAATTCCTTCCGACCTGACTGCATTAGCGTGCGTTATCTTATATCCGTAGCGTGCGCTAAACCTGCACGATAGCGTGCGCTACTTATGATTATTAGCGTGCGCTAATAATGTTACACTTAGCCATTTTCAGCTATTCTTGTCCAACGTCTCAACATATAGAATACGAACATACGGCACACTGAATACATATACTTCTTACATCCAATTGTCGACCAAGTACGACAATTATACCAATACAGATGTCCTGGTCCTTCAATTATTTTACCCATACTGTACAGATTCCACGCTGTACATCATAACTCGGATAAAATAATCTTAAACAACAGTAGTGGAAATTCCGGATATTACAATGTTCATATCCTCCGTTTGCAAAGTTTTACTCACCTCATTAACTTGAGACAACAACTTGTGCCAAATAACTAATGCAAGTAAGAACTCAAAACTCTCCATTTGCTCGCTTGAAAGAGACGCGACTTCACTTTTTGACATTGGATCATCACTAATATTGGCCAAGCAAAATAGTGCATCCCTCACTTGAGAAGCTTTAAACCTTATGGCTCTCACACTTTCAAGATGACTTTCCCAATGAGTTTGTGACAATGGTTTAAGGGTAGGACCTTTAACAACTCCTCTCAAAATACCCCACCTCTTGGTTGAAGATGAAAATAATGTATAACTTCGTTGCGTAACTCCAAAGAAAGAAATTGCAAGAGTACTACAATGAGCCATATCACAAAGAGTAAGGTTAAGAGAATAACAACCACAAGGGGTGTAAAAGGCTCTAGGATTGATGTGCATCTTGACGGACAAGTAGCAGGTTCTACTAAATACCAAGATAGGATTCTTTCTCCTGTAAGTGAACGGGTATATGTCCTAAGTGGTTATTAACAGATGAGATCATAAGTCTTTGGTCAAAGCATTGGAGCTAGTCGTATTGGATACACGAGAGCTCGGTGATCTCGATTTGCATTAACTCAAACATAGAATCAAGTACAGATAGGGTTTGACTGATCGTGACCCTATAACTTGATCGTGTCATATGAAAGAAGGGTTTATACATTTACTAGTATTCACGACAGAATGGTTCTTGAATGATCCCTATCATTCGTTCTCAGTAAGGTTACAGTATAGGACGCGGGACTAGCTAGGTGGTGCTATTACTCTTTGGTTCCTCCCATTTCTTATTGAGACGGACCTACCGAGTCTCGCATTAGGGAGACGACGGAATAATTTGAATTGCATCTCTTATTGTGAAATTTAGACATTGGATGTCTTATTTAATTTATTAGATAAATTAAATTGGTCGGGTGAATTAAATAAATTACTGGGTAATTCATTTAATTCATGCATTATTATTTTTTGGAGAAATAATATCTTGATATAGTTAATTATTTAGATTAACCAATTGTATTAATTTCAATTGAGACGAACCAAGATGTATCAGTCGGATTGGATACACGACGGTCCGTTTCATAGACTAATACAAACCGAACCTTCTCTATTATTGTGTGGGCCGCCCCACACCTTGTGTCATCTTTCGAAGATGATTTTGTCCCCATGGTTGTATGTGTTGAGGTAGCTTCCTAACACTTGGGGACAAAAGGGGGATAAGAGTGATCTTATCTTGATTTCCCCTTTAGGTGTGTCTTTGAAATGATGTATGGACTTTGTTATAAAACAAAGTTCTTCCTCCACCATTCATTACGAAAAAAATCGGCCAACACCAATAGTAGAGAGTGAGTTCATCTTGATGTTATTCTTACACTTCTAAAGAGAGAGAAAAATCAAGAACAAAAATTTACATCACTTAGAGTGATCATATATTTGAGAGAGCATTTTCCTATTACTCCTTTCTAGCCGTATCCTTGGAGGATAATTGAGTAGTTATTGTTCCTATCATCTCACGACGCGTGGCTAGTAGAGACGCGGTGCTTTCGGCATTTGGATCATCAATGACTTGTCAAATTGGATTTGCGGTCACCGGCATCAACTTCAACATTCAATCAAAGGACTTCAAGGGTATGGTTTCATATCTTAACTCTTGTCCTTTTAATATTCGTATATACGTTGCATGATCGGTCCTCTTTAGGGGTTCGATATTATTTCATTTTAGGCATCGAATCCCAACATGAAATGCACAGGTCGGCGGGTTCATGGGTCGGCCACAGGTCCGGGTCCGACCCGTGATTTTTTTTTAAAAAAATATTTTTAAAATTTTATTTATTATCATTTTATACACGAAAAAAACTAACGAACAAATGAAATAATTGGAAAAAATGAACTTGTATTTAATTTTAAGTTTACACTTAAAATTAAATTGCCTACGTATCCTCGTAAGAAATCAAAGACCTACGTAGTTCTTTTACTTAAAAAAGAATTAGAAAAATAGGCTTGTATTTAATTTTAAGTTCTCATGTAAATTTGCTACGTATCCTCGTGAGAAATCAAAGCCCTATATAGTTTTTTACTTACCTGACATACCTTACTTACCTATAGTCGAAGTAGATGTTGTCGTCGTCTTGATCGTCGGTTTGACTCATTTGACTAGACTCTCCTTTGGTGGTGCCTTCTTGATAGGCTTCTTGGCCCGCTAATAGGTCATCCCACTTATTTTCTTGATCTCGTAACTCGACTTTTGTTGCGTCTTTAAGTATCATTTGAGCCTCATGATTTTTCGGCGTCATTGGGGATCTCCGCTCGTCCAACATAAAACCTCCGATCTCAACGGGGACCGTGGACGCGGCCATGAAAGAATCTCTTGTGCCATAATAGAAAGTATGGGAAATTTGGTTCCCCTTATCTTCCACCAATACAACAGATCAAGTGCACCTGCATTATTATCCTCGGCCACAAAGCTAGTTGCATAATATCGACTAAGGTCATTTCTTTGATCGACGTTACTACCCCTTATTTCTTGCTATATTATAGAGTCATTGTTGAAATGGGTTAGTGAGAGATCTCTCTAGTTCTATATTAAATGTAATGGTAGTCCTAGTTCTTGTTTTTGAGTTTGAATCTTATCTCCATATTTAGCTAAATATTCAGCAAAAATAGTTTCACAACTATTTTTAAAATCTATTTTTACTTGTTCAACATTAGGATTATTTTCAAACATAGTTCGACTCTCAACACTATCCTGAATATTGGGAAAACCCATATTTTTAAAAATATTATAATAAATTTCAAGTAATTATTGTACATGAGCTATATTCAAATTGGGAGATAAAACTGCACTAATCAATAAAATATCGTGAATACGGTTAAAACACTTTAACCATTTTAAACATACATTGTAAATAGCATTACCCAACCTTGGGGATTTACTACAAGCATCCATTTCGAAAACAATAAAATAATAATGAAATAAAACTATAGGAGATGTGGGTAATAACAACCACCTAAATCTTTAGTTGCATTTTGAAAAACCTTTAATAGTTTTATTAAGTCTTGGTTTCATCCCAATAGGTTGGTAATAAATAAAATCCTTCTATATGGAAAAAGTTAACAAAAGATTCACACAATAATTCTTTATATTCATTAGTTGAATTTAACATCTCATAAGCGGAGTTCCATCTATATTTTACATCTGGAGTAAAAAATTTGGGTTGCATTTGTCTTGATTTTAAAAATTTAACCCATTATCTTGCTAACTTGGTACGATTACATAAAAACAAGACATATTTTTTCTAATTGGTTCTATGGCATCATCTACAACTTTTAATGTATCTTATACACGGAAATTTTGAATATGACATATACATCTAGTATGAAATAATCACCTTGTAAAACAGGATTGCAAGCTTGTATTAAAGCTGGTACACTAGCAGTATTAAAACTAGCATTATCAAAACCAATTGTCAAAATTTTCTCTTTTAAGCAATAAAATGTTCAAATTTTAATAAATGCTCTAGCTATATTATCTGCACTATGTGTGTAGTTAAATTTTTTAATGGCAAGTAATCTTTTGTTTAAGTTCCAAGTTTCATTAATCTATTATATAGTTATTTCCATATAATCATTTTTTGTTTAAAATTTGCCCACATATCAGCGGCTAAAGCAACTCTATGATTTATAGATTTAAAATATGCTCGTAGTCCAAGTTTATATTATTCGGCTAGGTATACTGCTTGTCTAGTTATTGTAGTACGTGGAATTCTCTTAATAGCAAGATTATAGGCATTTTGCATCCCATATTCCCAACCCGTAATATCCGCGAAATTAAACGGTAAAGATTCTTGTGCACATAATTTTGCCATTTGTTCTGTAGCAATTTTTTCATTATATTTATAAAGTTGATATTCGGACATACCTTGAATGTCGGCTCTAGTAGAAGGTTGGAAGTTGAGATGACTATGCAATTTTTGATCTGCGTGAACCGATGCGTGGTTATTCTCAAAATGCCTTTTAAAATTTTCATATCTATCCCCCGCTTTATACGGATATTTTTTGCTGCAATAGTTGCAAATAACCTTCATAGAACCATCCGACAGTTTTTCCTTCTTAAAGTGCTTTGAAAAAAGGTCGGATATCGGCTTCCTTTCTACAACAGGGCAGGTTTCTTTCTCCCTTTAGTTTTCTTGCTTCCTCTTCCTTTCACAGTTTTTTACTCCTCCTCGGACGATAACTGTTCAACATAAGGGGGTTGTTCTCGGTTTGGCTTGTCGCAGGATGCTACGACTTTAATTTTTGCATTGGAGTTGGTACGCCATGAAGAGTGCGCTCAAACGTTGCATATGTTTGTGTAAACATAGTTTCAACGATTTCGTGATCCATTTATTCGTCAATGTTATGCAATTATTGACGATTTGGGATACGTGGAAATCTCGGGGGTTAATTTCTTCTTCACTATTAGTTGTACTACCATAATAGATACTTTCGTGTATCATAGCATCATATTCATCTTCTTGACTTATTTTCAAACTAGGTGGAGGTTGGTTTTCAGGCTCCCGAATAGTTATGCCCGATGGTTTCTTTGATTGCCACAAAGAGCCATTCGTTATAACCTGGACATTTTGGATTTTTTGGGGAGATGTAGCAATACCCTTTCCCTTGTCAGAGTTCGATATAATGATAAAATGATAATAGAAAGAGAGATACTAGATTATAGAAATAATAGTTGAGAGAAAGATAGATTATATTGAGAATGAGTGTGAAAAATGAGAGAGGTTAAGGGGTATTTATAGATATAATTTTTGATTTTTTTATGAAAAATTTTGAATTTTTTTTCGTTGGGCACGCCAAGTCCGGGTCCGACCCGCCAAGTCCAACAGTCAGTTTTTATTTTTTTATTTTACAACTGGGTCGACAGGTCGGACCTAGTGGGTTGGCGGGTCGCCAAATTTAGGACCCAGACCCCACCCGTGTATACCACAGGTCCGAGTCGACTGGTCCGATGGGTTGGCAGGGTATGAGTCTTACACAGGTTCGGCGAGTTCGGCTTTTCTGGACACCTTTATACTGGGATACACACTGCCGGTAAAATACTGTACCAAGATACATACTTTTGGTAATCATAAAACACCACACCAGGATACACATTGTGATTTGTGGTCAATCACAATCATATTTTCCAAATAATAAAGTCACATAATAGCAAATTAATCTAATAATATCAATTGTCATAGTCCATGTAAGTGACAAACTTTCCTCAAGCCTGATATGTGCAAATTTGAAATTCGAAATTTCATATCAATGCAAGTTCTGCGAGTACACGATCCCCGATCAATATCCATTTCACAACCTAAATGATATCGTCAAATAATAACGTTCAACACGATCAATTCAATCAAGTAGGAAGTACACCTGCCAAAGGTCAATGTTAGTATTTATAAATTCGTCGGTGATTTCGGAATTACAAGAAATAAAAAATTCAATTCACCATGCAAATAGCTTGTTATCTTCTTAACTTAGTTCTGAACATGTCTAGAATCATCAACTCGATGGGTTCTTAACAAGATTAAATTCAGTGATTACTAATAATTAATTACTACATTCGACAATACTTTGACTAATATAAATTCGACTAATGTTAACAACAACTCGAGTTTCTACAATTAAACATCAACAACAACTCTATAATCTAGTTCTAGGTGAAAACAAGATGGTAAAACCGATTATGATAATAGTTCTTCTAAATAACTATACGGTTCAATCATCTTACAGAACTCGTAGTCTAACACTATCCCAGCTCCAAGGCTTCGAAATAAATATCATAAAAACTTGAACTGAAGGAGAATCGAAGGATAGCCAATCTTACCTCAAATCACAACGACGAAGAGCAAGCTAGAAATCTTCAATAAGATTGAGCAGTTCAACACCATGATAATACAAGATATGAAAGGCTTAAAATCACTTATACCAGATGGAAGGACTAATTAGGAGAAAAGAATGCAAAAAAGTTCGTGAGAAATGAAGAGGGACGGCTTATCTTTATAGACCGCATCAATATTAATGTAAGCTAACACCCATTTGCAGTGTATGCAAGGACTCCAACATATGTTCGTGCACTCCAATTGTGTATGTCATGACTCACCGGAGGCTACTGTCTCAATCCATAGTTATTTAGCATATGTAACAATGGCACAAAATACATAAATGGTGCAATAGTAGCGTCCGCAAACAAGTGTTGGTGCATTTGTTAAGTGGTGTTGACTTTCATTATGCACGGGCACCGATCCTCGGTCCCCAAATGTTATGTCCCGATTCCTTCTGTCTGATTCCCTCATAACGTATAGAATTCACATTACCATAATGCACGCAAATGTCTCATCAGATCATACGTTACAAGCATAACGTAGCGGCCGCAAGCCTTAGATGCCTTAGCCAAATTCAATTTAAAATCATGGTTTGTTTAAGTGTGAACACCATCTTGATAATTTCTCTAGCCCTAGTCGAAGAATCCATCAGAGAATATCAAGTTGGCCACTATCATATTTACACCGATAGTTATCCAATAAAGTTAAATAATATTATCCAATGTCTTGAACAGGTTGGTATAATATAATATCATTAACACAATGCAATAATATATGAAATTAAAATTTATTATTTAATAACCACGGTACTTGTAATAAACGATCCAAACCGCATAATACATTGTAAACAAATATAGGGTAAATACAACAAAATATACCATAATAACCGTCGATATTACAATACATATCTGCAAAAAGTAAAGCAACAGCATCGCATCATATGTTACTTCATTCAAACCTGAAGCCTAGTAGTGATTCGACATAATAGTGCAAACACTCTAACTGATGGCAAAATTCAAAACCTATAACTTTCACAATATCAGTAGTTTTGATTACCCATGTCAATAAATGAAAATTGTCAAGAATAATAATTATGCACAGTCTAATAAATTAAGAAGCTAACATGGCTACCAGTACAAGTACACAAGTTGCAATATGTAGAATTTTATGTCATGCTCTCACATTGGGGATGGACCAGAAAGTGAATGTTAACATATTAAATAATATTTACGATAATAAAATTCTAGTAAAGCATACAAGTGCCAGTTCTTAGCCTGGTAAACTAAGACTGATTATTTGATACAATAGAGTAACTAATAAAAGTTTAAGAGTACATCGAAAATAATACATCAGATTACGAAAGAGTACAACGAAATTAAGAGTACAAGATTGACATAGAATAAAAGAGATGCTAATTGTGGCTCCACAACTCCAATGTCTTGTCGGCATAATCGAGGTCAGACTTCACTTGTCGTTAGCATCTGCCTCCTCGTCATCTTCGAACTCATCATCTAGTGGGGTTCTAGAAAATCAAAGTTGAGTAAGAATAAAGGATTCTCAATGAGTTTGATTTGGATATTTCATGAGTTTACTTGTCAAAAAATAACTATAATATATTTTCTCACGTATTTAAGAATAATGTTTGATATTTGGTGCAAGTTTTTTTCAAATAAATATTCTGCCTTTAATCTTACTTCTAATTATGAATTATAACATAACAGTCAATCTTTGTAGATTACTGTTAAATATAATGAATGTACAATATCGAGCGCCGAGTGAGTATTTACTAATTTTCTTAGCCTCCTTATAATATCTTAGATCTTTATCAGTGTTTGGCCTTTGACTCTCGCCACAACCCTAGGTTTAATAACCGTGGTCTTGGGCGTTTATCGGACCGTCACTATAACATTGAATTTCGTGCTTTACTGCTCTCACACTTTGTGATGTGTTGCCTTATCACTTATCTAGGCTTGATATGTCCTTAGCTCTTGGTCTATGTTCCGATCATATCATAATTGCGATTATACCCGATACTACGACCTAGTCACCTGAGGATGACTCCGTCCTTCGGCTTCAAGGGAATAGGAAACAACAATAGCTTTGTCTAGAACCTCAGCCACATTGCTGTTGGGATTCGATGCCTAAAATGAAGGCGCAGCAGAAGCAAAAATGAATTTTACCGAACTTCTAAAGAGGACTGATCATGCAACGCATATACGAATATAAAAGGACAAGAATTAAGATATGAAAACATACCCTTGAAGTCCTTTGAGTGAATGTTGAAGTTGATGCTGGTGACCGCAAATCCGATTTGATAAGCCCTCGATGATCCAAAAGCCAAAAGCACTGCGTCTCTACTAACCACATACTGGGAGATGATCAGAAACAACAACTGCTCAATTATCCTCTAAGGATACTGCTAGAAAAGAGTAGTAGGAAATGATCTCTCAAGTATCTGATCACTCTAATTGATATAGAAGTTTTGTTCTTGATTTTCTTTCTCTCTCTAAGAGTGTAAGAAGATGAACAAAATGAACTCTTTCTCTCTTCCATGATGATAGCCGATTTTCATGATGGAGTGGAGGAGGATGAACTTTGTTTTATAGAAAAGTCCACACTAACTTCTAACCATCACACCTAAGGGTTGATAAGGATAAGATCCCATCTTATCACTTTTTTGTCCTCAAGTGTTTAGGAAACATCCTCAACACATGCAATTATGAGGACAAAGTCATCATCAAGGATGCTTCAAGATGTGGGGCGGCCCACACCATGATAGAGAAAGATTCAGTTCGTTTCGGTCCATGAAATGGACCGTCATGCATCCAGTCCGACTGATACATCTTGGTTCGTCTCAAATAGAATTAATACAATTGATTAATCTAATTAATCAATTATATTAAAATATTATTTCTCCACGAAATAATAATCCATGAGTTAAATTAATTACCCAGTAATTTATTTAATTCACCAACCCGCTTTATTTTATAATATAAATTAAATAAGGCATCCAATGTCTAAAATTCACTATAAGAGATCCAGTTCATATTATTCCGTCGTCTCCCTAATGTGCGACTCGGTAGGTCCGTCTCAGTAAGCAATGGGAGAAACCAAAGAGTTATAGCACCACCTAGCCAGTCCCACTGCCTACACTGTAACCTTACTGAGAATGAATGATAGGGATCATTCAAGAACCATTCTGTCGTGAATACCAGTTAACGTATAAGCCCTTCTTTCAAATGTCCCAATCAAGTTATATGGTCATGATCAGTCAAACCCTATCTGTACTTGATGTTATGCATGAGTTAATGCAAATCGAGATCACCGAGCTCTCACTTACCTAATACAACTAGCTCCAATGCTTTGGCCAAAGACTTATGATCTCATATGCCAATAACCACATAGGGCATACTTGTCCATCAAGACGCATGTCGAGGTTCACCTCCCACCTCTTTATTTTCTGGGTCGAACTACTCTAGTGAAAATCTTAATGTTACAAGCACATTCCAACTAAATCCTCAAGTTGAAGGTTCATGAATACCAATCACAACCTTTCGATTCCATCATTGACTGTCTCGGAGTGAAATCCATGTGACGAATCGAGGGTGAGTCGGTTCGAGTATACTAATCCCATCATCATACCTATAACGTGTGCCCCCACTAATGATTAATGACGACAGACACTCTCCAAGTCAAAGAACACGTCATACAAGTCTTCACATAAACTTAATTGTTGGAATATTTATTCCACACATTATTTAATTTATGTTTTGATGATTAAAGTTGCTAAACTACAAAACAACATCGAGGCGAAGCAAAACGGCGAAGCAGACGAAGACGCAAAAAATTGCAATCTGGACTGCATTAGCGCACGCTAAGGGACATATGTTAGTGCACGCTAACGAGGAGTCAGCTGCATTCCAGCCTATTATCGAAGTAAGCTGCAGTGAAGTCAGCAGATGGATAGCGCACGCTACACTCTATTATTAGCGCACGCTACCCTCTATTATTAACGCACGCTATCGAGCCATGTTACTGTGGTAGAAGATATTCAAACACAGAATGACGTATGCAATGAAGTCAGCATTAGCGCACGCTACAAAGAATGAATAGCGCACGCTAAGTTGTTTGAATCTAGTCAATCCGAACGTTGGAAAGATTCGGCGGAAAGTCAAGCATCAAACGGATAGTTTGACAAGTAAACTCAACGGATATATTACGTTAACGCACGCTACTCAATCATGGTTAACGTACGCTAAGTAAGTGAAATAACGTACGTAAGGCAGGAGGTATAACGTACGCTAAAGAAGAAACGAAGCTACTGGACTGAAACTGGAAAGACCTAGCGCACGCTACAAAAGAAGGCTAGCGCACGCTAGCAAGTCAAAACAGCCAGCAACGGCTAGTTTGTGGGAAATGCCTATAAATACCATTCCTATGGTAGTGTTTGAGCACAACAACTTCAAGCAAACGAGATATACATCTGAGAATCATATACTTACATTGTTGTTGTAATATTGAGCTTATATTGTTAGTTTGAGTGTTTATACATTCAACATTATACACGAGAGGTAAAAGAAAAGATACGATTGGATTCGGTGTTATTAGGATCAAGTATCCGGCATTGTTAGAATCGCAATCGATATCTAAGTGAGGTTATCTAGTACCTATAGAAAGCTAGAGTGGTTGATTCCTTATCCAATAGAAAAGGAAAAACGGTTTTACTCGGACCGATAGAAGACGAGCTTGTAACGGTAATCCCTCGACCGATAGAAGAGAGGCGTAGAGGTTTTGATCTTAAGCCTAAGGAAAAAGATACATCGAGAGAGGACGTAGGCTTCGTTAATAGCCGAACCTCTATAAATCCTTGTGTGATTTATTTTCCGCAATTTATTTACGCTTCCGCATAAAACGGCGCAAATATCCGAATCGGTACCCAACAATTGGTATCGGAGCCAGGTTCTCCTATACGCGGCTTAACATCCGAGGAGAAAAGATCCAATGGCGTTTCAAATGGCTCCAGTCGAAGGCCTTGCTCTCAACCGACCACCATTTTTTGATGGCGCGAACTTCATGACTTGGAAGAAAAAGATGTCAATATTCATTCGAGCCTACGACATCGAACTTTGGAAGGTGATTTGTCTTGGTCCCAAAATCCCGACGAACTCAAACGGAACTCTCAAAACCTTTGAAGAGTATGACGATGCGGATTGGAAAAACGACCATTATAATTGCAAAGCGACGCAATTATTATACTGTGCTTTAAATCCGGAAGAACACAACCGGATATCATCGTGTGATAATGCCAAAGAAATCTGGAAAATGCTTGAGGTAACACACGAAGGCACATCTCAAGTCAAGGAGACGAAGATAAACATGCTCCTTCACGATTATGAATTATTCCAAATGAAGGACGATGAATCCATCTCGATTATGCTCGACCGATTTTCGGTCATCACTAATGCATTAGCATGTTTTGGAAAACCACTTTCGAGTAGTGAGAAAGTAAAGAAAATTCTCCGATCACTACCTCGAGAATGGGACGGATGCATTACGGCAATAATGGAATCCAAAGATTTAAATACTCTCGATTTTAGTGCTCTCGTTGGTTCTCTTATCAACTATGAGATTGTCCTAAAATCTCGGAATGCCAAACCGAAACCGAAGGAGAGGTCGACAGCCTTCAAGGCTAAAATGTCGAAAAAGAAAGAAGAAACCCCGGTGGACGAAAGTGACGAAGAAATGGCATATTATGCCAAAAATATTAATAAGTTCCAACACTTATTAAACCGGAGAAAGAAGGACATTCAAGCGGGCGAACCTAAGAAATTCGACAACACTTGTCGATTATGTGGTAAACCAGGCCACTTTGCTAAGAACTGTCGAGTAAAGCAAAAGGAGGTTCTAATCGCAACATGGAGCGACGAAGATCCCGATGAAGATTTTCTTGAACAAAATAATCTCGCGCTCATGGCCCGGAGTTCATTCGACGATAGCGACGTAGAAAGCCAAGTAAGTAATTCTTACGACGAACTTTTTGAAGCATTCGAGTTATTACATACGGACTATCAAAATGCTTTAAATAAAATTAAATCCCTCCAGTCTAAATATAAAACCTTGGAAATTGAAAATTCCAAAATACTCGAAAAAGGGAAATTTGTCGAAATTGATCATTCGAAATGCCTTGAAAATGAAAATATTTTAAAAAATGATCTTTTAAAAGTTCAAGATGAACTAAAAATTTTGACAAAGAAATTCTCGTGCGGCAACGATAAATTTGAACAAATGTTATGTGTTCAAAAATATACGCTAAATAAAGAGGGGTTAGGATTCAAATCACGTTCGAAAAATGAATCCGTCAATTTCAAAATACCCCGATGTGAAAAATGTTTGAAAATTGGGCATCACATTTCAAATTGCAAAAGCCCAAGACGGACGATAAAAATTAAAAAGATTTGGGTTCCTAAAGGAACAAACGTTTCAAACATCGTCTATGTTTCAAAAGAAAAACCAACTATCGGTTGGATCCCCAAAAATAAATTTTGACAAATGATATTTTACAAAGGAGGAGAAGGAAATAATATTTTCAGGGGGAGTTTATACCCTTATTAATGCATAAATTGGTATCATGCATATTTATATTTCATTTGGTATCCTTTATATTTTTTTACTTTTTGATGAAAACAAAAAGGGGGAGAAAGATATGAATTGAGATAAAAATGATAAAAATGAGAAGGAGATGAAGAGGAGATAAAAATGAGAAAAATCGAAGAAGTCGAAAAGAAAAGAAAAGAAAAGCGTACAAATAGGGGGAGTTGAAAAAATTGAAAAACGAAAAACGACGGAGTTGAAAAATGAAGAAGTCGAAAAAGAAGAAAAAGAAAAGAATTGGAGAAACTAACAAAACGATCAAAGCCGAAAACTTTGATTCGTATAAATATACATATATTATTTTTTACAGATTATCCAATTCAAGGGTTGTTTTGTAATCATCAAAAAGGGGGAGATTGTTGGAATATTTATTCCACACATTATTTAATTTATGTTTTGATGATTAAAGTTGCTAAACTACAAAACAACATCGAGGCGAAGCAAAACGACGAAGGCATTTAAGACGCAAAAATTGCAACTGGATCGCATTAGCGCACGCTAAGGGACATATGTTAGCGCACGCTAACGAGGAGTCAGCTGCATTCCAGCCTAGTATCGAAGTAAGCTGCAGTGAAGTCAGCAGATGGATAGCGCACGCTACACTCTATTATTAGCGCACGCTACCCTCTATTATTAACGCACGCTATCGAGCCATGTTACTGTGGTAGAAGATATTCAAACACAGAATGACGTATGCAATGAAGTCAGCATTAGCGCACGCTACAAAGAATGAATAGCGCACGCTAAGTTGTTTGAATCTAGTCAATCCGAACGTTGGAAAGATTCGGCAGAAAGTCAAGCATCAAACGGATAGTTTGACAAGTAAACTCAACGGATATATTACGTTAACGCACGCTACTCAATCATGGTTAACGTACGCTAAGTAAGTGAAATAACGTACGTAAGGCAGGAGGTATAACGACGCTAAAGAAGAAACGGGTTACCGGATCAAATCGAAAGACCTAGCGCACGCTACAAAAGAAGGCTAGCGCACGCTAGCAAGTCAAAACAGCCAGCAACGGCTAGTTTGTGGGAAATGCCTATAAATACCATTCCTATGGTAGTGTTTGAGCACAACAACTTCAAGCAAACGAGATATACATCTGAGAATCATATACTTACATTGTTGTTGTAATATTGAGCTTATATTGTTAGTTTGAGTGTTTATACATTCAACATTATACACGAGAGGTAAAAGAAAAGATACGATTGGATTCGGTGTTATTAGGATCAAGTATCCGGCATTGTTAGAATCGCAATCGATATCTAAGTGAGGTTATCTAGTACCTATAGAAAGCTAGAGTGGTTGATTCCTTATCCAATAGAAAAGGAAAAACGGTTTTACTCGGACCGATAGAAGACGAGCTTGTAACGGTAATCCCTCGACCGATAGAAGAGAGGCGTAGAGGTTTTGATCTTAAGCCTAAGGAAAAAGATACATCGAGAGAGGACGTAGGCTTCGTTAATAGCCGAACCTCTATAAATCCTTGTGTGATTTATTTTCCGCAATTTATTTACGCTTCCGCATAAAACGGCGCAAATATCCGAATCGGTACCCAACATTAATGACCAATCAAGTTTCATCGACTTGCGAACGATTAAGTATGTAACCATACATTTTTCCAGTGCCGTTCCCCTTACCTAATAAGGAGTGGAATGTTTTCTCTCAAATATATGGACTAGTTTTTCTATATATATATTTACAAGTCAGGAATGTCAGTGACTTACAGTAAATAAAGAAACAAATAATTGCCTTCTAATAAGAGTTTACATAATAACAAATACAATGCCCTCTCTCATACATCCTCTGAGTGGCATTTGAGGGCATATTCCTAACAGCTACTTAGTTCATGACTTAGTCTAACCGTCCAACAATACATATATATAGAAAAGTAACTCTAGAGGTACTCGTATTGATCCTAGAGGTAATTTATACCCTAAGTTTGTATTACTTAGTTCCATACAACACTTACTCCCGATTTCTATTGGATAATAATTATTATCATGATCAACGATATCAATATATGTCACAAGATGCCAACAAGGTTTTTCTGATAATGCATGGACTTGGGTGGTTTAGAGATATTTTTTTTGGTTCATAATGTGGGTAATGCCGGAAAAAATTTATAGATTAGCATTCATACGAGACCCCAACAACATCATGTAAGAGCCAAGTTCTAATCTCCACAGGGGGTGTATCTAAAATGTGAAAACCACTACTAAAGGAATACGCATAATGAGAAAGGCAATCAGCAACAAAATTGCCTTCTCTATAGATATGTGACACTAAACCGCATCAAACTCCTGGAGCAAGCCCCATACATAATCAACAATGGGTCTGCAGAGGGCATTGATTGCAAAAATGCCATTTATCATCTCAACGACTGCAAGATTATCACTCTCCACATGGAGGAATCGGAGTCCAAGTTGCTTGGCATGTTTAAATCCCTGTAAAAAAACTCCAAATTTCCACATATAGTATAGAGCATATGCCAATATTAGTAACATATCCGCTGTACCAAATACCGTGACTATCACGAATGACACCTCCACCAAAAGCATGACTCGATCCCTGGGCAAGTGATGCATCAGATTTAACTTCCATGTACCCGGAGGAGGTGTGGACCATCGCACAAGCTGGGCAACCCGTGGCAGTCTCACACCAGTCAATAGCTGGGCTCGTGTGGTCGATATACTGCAGGAAGTCGATAGAATGTGCCCCACAAGTGTGCTCAAACTGATTCTTTCATCTTTAAACACATTTTTACACCTATATTTCCCAATATACCATCATCCAGCACCAAATATAGTATTCCAATTCAAACCATTTGGCACAATTAACTTCGAGCATACGTTAGCCGCAATCTAAGTCTCTAAGTGAATGTCCAGATTAAATAAATTTATAAACTCAAATTGTGGCAACAGGGATTCCTAGACTTGGCGTGTTTGACGACAATCACTAAGTAAATGCATCGCGGTCTCATCATAATTACCCTATAAGGGACATGTAGCTGATTCAGTAAGCGTTCGTGTCTTTCTTTCCGCATTAACCATAATCCCATTGTTTAAATCTAACCGGAGAAACATCTTAATTGATTGTGGCCCATACCGGCACCAAACAGCCTTCCACAAAAACGAATGAGCTTTTAAAGCCTCAGGACACAAGCTTTCATAGGCCGAAGATAACGTAAACTTGCCCAAAGAAGACAACCCCCAAAATGCAGAATCGTCATCTTGTGATGGTGAAGGAGGAGGTATTGCCTCTATCTTCATTAACACTTCATCCGTCAATAGTGATTCAAAACAGTCCCAGTTCCATTCATTATTATGATCAACAAAATGATGAACCGGTCAATCTAACAAAGCATCATGAATCGGCCCAGTCGCTATATCTATAAGAGCGTCTCCCACTCCCGGTACCCAGCTATCAAGCCAAAATCGTATTTTTTGACCATTCCCGACATCCCAAGTAATGTGACAACATATCCCTGTCCAAGACTCACACATCAGTCTCTATAAAAGGGTGCAATTGACTAGAGCAACCGGATCCAAGTCCCTGGTGGGGTCAAAACTATACTTTGTACAAAAACTAGTACCCCAAAATGAATTCGGTTCAGAAAATAAGGACCAGCAAAATATTCATACCAAAGGCTATGTTAACATTTTTCATCGATCAAAGCCCAAGGCCACTATTTTCCAGTGGCTGTACAACAATAGGCCAGGCTGCAAGACTCATTCTCCTCTTTTCATTTGATCCACTCCATAAGAAAGTGCACGTCACCTGTTCAATGTCAACACAGGTGCCGATTGGAAACTTAGAAGTCTGTATTACATATAAAGGCATGGTGTTGAGAACTGACTTTGCAAGCGTAGAACGACCTATGAGGGAGATATTGGATGCCTTCCATTTGTATTTTTCAAACGCATCTTTTCAACAATATAAGCATACGTGTGAGTGATACGTTTATGATGTAAAGAGACTCCAAGATAAAATCCCAAGTCCGTAACCTCTTTAAAACCCAATTGCTCCTTAATGATTTTGCGCATCTGAACTGAAGTATTCTTGGAGAAGAAAATTGATGTTTGTGCCGCATTGATTTTCATCCCAAAACTCTCACAAAAATCATCTAAAACCTCCTCAATACATGAAGCCGACTCAATCTTTGCCATGCCAGATAAGAGAAAATCATCGGCAAAAAATAAGTGAGTTAGCCCAGGACCATGACCCCCTAATTTAAGTGGAAGCCAGGTTTACTGTTGAACAGCAAATGTAATACCATGATCCAATTTTCCATGCATAACACAAATAAATAAGGAGATAATGGGCAACCTTTCCGGAGACCTCTAGATGGAGTAAATGAAGAAGTAAGCTCACCATTCCAGAGGATTTGCATGGAATCCGACGTTACGCATACCATAATCACATCGACAACCGGAGGGGGAATTCTAGCATCCAACAGTGTATCAAACAAAAATTGCCAACTGATTTGAGCATACGCTTTTTTCGAGATCTACTTTTATAGCCATAAACCCAGTCTTTCCTTGCATTTAGCGCATAGTGTGAACAGCCTCTTGTGCTAATATGATGTTATCCGTTATGTGTCGGCCCGGCACAAAAATCGACTTAGTGGGACCAAAAATATACAGCATGAACGACTTTAATCGATTCACTATTGTCTTTGTAATCACTTTATATATCACCGTACAAAGAGCAATAGGTCTAAATTGGGGCATCGAACTAGGCGCATCTACCTTTGGGATAAGACAAATTTCCATTTTATTCATCATGGGATCTAAAGCCCCACCATTAAGAACACGAAGAACTTCCGAACTAACATCATCGCCCACAACAGCCTAATGAGTCTGATAAAACCCCGCCTGAAGACCATCAACCCCAGGGGCTTTCCAAGGTTTCATATCAAATAACGCTGATCGAACATGGGACGAAGAGGACAGTGCAGTTTATCAAAGTGTGCATAATGTGTTCGGAACTGATTACTTTCTTCATACAGTTTATCAAAATAACCTGCCGCCATGCTTTTTAATACCAATTTATCAGTCACCCAAACACCCTCATCATTGCGGAGCATCTCAATTCTATTTCGTTTTCTTCATCTAACGATTCGCAAATGAAAGAATGAAGTGTTGCGATCACCCGAGTTAATACAATCACTCCAGGATTTCTGATGCCATAAAGATTCTTCCCGGAGAATTATAATATCAAGCACTTTGCGGAGCTCCTGTTCAAGTTGAATCATATGAGACAGTTGACGATACTCCAATATACGTTAGATACCAGCTATACGATTCAGGAGTGATCATTTTTGATGGAAAATGTTACCGAATACTTTGTTGTTCCAATGTTGTAGTTTATCGGTAAAGGAGGAATCGAATCCATAAAGTTGCGATCACATTGACAATTTTCTCTAACAAAGGCATCATACTTCTTATGTGAAATCTAGGCCTTTACAAACCGAAATGCCGATTAGCAGCAGAAGGAGCATAACTGCACAAATTCATTAAGAGCGGGCGGTGATCCGATTGATACCTTGTTAGGTGGGAGATTGAATCTTTCGAAAATGATAATCTATAAACGGAATTACACAAACCTCTATCCAAACGCTGATGAAGGTTACCTCTGCACCAGGTAAATTTAGGACCCAAGAAACACATATCTAATAAGCTTGAATCAAAAATCCAATCCACAAAGCTCTGGCTCCACCTGATCTGTTAGGAGAGACCCCCAATCTTTTCTGAATTTTGTGCTATAGAATTAAAATCCATCGTTAAGACCCATGGCTCATAAACATCCAGCTTAAGAGCTAATAACTGTTGCCAAAGGAAAGCCCTGCGATTCGGGGCGGGATGGCCATAAACAGCAGTAAAGAGAAAATATCGGGCTCTATCAATCTTGACCCGACAATGAACATACTGAGACTTAGTATTCAAAATGTGTACGGACAATGCATTGGACCTCAAGAGCCAGATACCTCCAGAGAAACCGCACATCTCAACTCTGTGAGAGAACGGATAACCAATTTGTTTTATTACTGCATCCGCCTGTTCACCACTTATTCTAGGTTCAAACGAAGCTCTAATATGCCGTCGATGAAGCTGAATCAAAATATTTAAAGCACCAATAAAGAGGGCGCTTTTTTCCCTGTGACAGTTCCATGACAAAATATTAAAAAAATAATACAAGAAGAGATCGGATGTAAACCTCAAATAAAGCATGGTTGCCGATCACTGATCCACCCTCTTGTCGTTGATCATCGATATCATTCACGTACAGTTCCCCCTCAGTATCATCAATGGTATCACCCAGTTGCTCCACAGCACCCTCGGCATCCATAGCATCCAATTCATTATTAACTGTAATATCAGGGGGCTCATCTAGAACATTTAACCATGGAGACTCACTAGCAAGCTGGTTATTATCCACCTCCCCATCATTAGCAGCTTGTGGACTAGGAGCACAACTAGTATATTGAGGGACTGGGTTGTGTTTTTATGCAACATGGTAAAGTAGTAGCCTATGCATCGAGACAGCTTAAACCACATGAGTTGAACTATCCGACGCATGATCTGGAGTTGGCTACTATAGTACATGCATTGAAGATTTGACGTCACTATCTCTACGGAGGAAAGTTTGAGATATACACGGACCATAAAAGTCTGAATTATATTTTCACACAGAAGCATCTTAACATGAGGTAAAGGAGATGGTTAGAATTGGTGAAGGACTATAATTGTACTATTCATTACCATCAGGTTAAGGCTAATGTGGTAGCCGATGCCTTAATCCGAAAGACTAGAGGCGAGTTGGCTTGCTTGACCGATCAGGAGAGTTTGATAAAGGAGTTCTCCCAGTTCAGGATTGAGGTAGTTTAGTCTGCAAAGAGTTCAAAAGCAATCCTATCATCTTTGGTCATGCAACCAAGCTTAAGAGATAAGATTAAGGAGGCTTAACCATGCGATAAGTTCTTGTGCAAGATGAAAGATCGAGCACAAGATGAAAGTATTGAGAAATTTGTCATTACCGCATACGACGTTTTGACTTATGATGGGAGGTTATGTGTTCCTAAGGATCAATCCATAGGAAGCAAGTTCTTGAAGAAGCCCATAATGCAACATACTCCACTCACCCGGGAGGTACAAGGATGTACCACAACCTGAAGACGTTCTTTTGGTGGAGAGAAATGAAGCGGGACATTAGTGTATTCGTGGAAAGGTGTATGATATGCTAGTAGTTGAAGGAAGAACACCACCGTTGGAAATCCCAGAATGGAAATGGGAGCATATCACAATAGATTTCATGGTTGGTCTGCCACGAACCGTGAAGAAGAATGATGTTATTTGGGTAATAGTAGACCGTTTGACGAAGTCATCTCATTTTCTATCTATGTGGATGACTTATAGTATGGAACAGTATGCAAAGATTTATATTCAGGAGATTGCGAGATTACATGGTGTTCCAGTGTCGATCCTCTCAGATAGAGATCCACGATTTACGTTGAAATTTTGGAAGAGTATTCAGAGTGCATTGGGCACTAAGTTGAATTTAAATACTGCATATTATCCACAGACTGATGGTCAATCGGAACGGACTATCAAGACACTTTAAGATTTATTGAGGGCGTGTGTTCTTTATACTTGTGAGAATGGGAAAATATTTTTCCATTAGTAGAGTTTGCTTATAACAATAGTTACCAAGCGACTATACAAATGGCCCCGTACGAGGCTCTGTACGGAAGAAAATGTCGAGGGCCCCTTTATTGGAGTGAGTTTGGAGAAGGAAAGATTTTGGGTCCAGAATTGATCAGGATCTGCAGAAGTCGTATGCTGATAAACGAAGAAAAGATATTCAAGTTGATTTTGGAGAAAACGTGTTCTTGAAGGTAGCGCCGATGAAAGGAGTGATATGATTCGGTAAAAAAGGAAAGCTACAACCTCGTTATATCGGACCATTTGAGATTTTGGGTCGTGTTGTTGATATTGCTTATAGTTTGGCATTTCCGTTGGAGTTATCAGGAGTGCACAATGCCTTTCACGTCTCCATGCTGAGAAAATACGTACATGATTATGGTCACGTATGCAATTTCGAATAGTTGCATGTAGCCAAGAACCTGACTTATGAGGAGATACCTACAGCTGTTTTGGAGCCTAAGGTACATAGGTTACGAAATAGAGAGGTTAAACTGGTGAAAGTTCAGTGGAGCCATCATGGTCCGAACGAGGTGACTTGGGATCGTGAAGAAGAGATCTGTTCTAAGTATCCGATATTCGCCATTAAAGGTACATGATTTAATTTTCGAGGACGAAAATTCATTTAAGAAGGGTAGGTTGTGACGCCCCGATTATCGCACATGCATTTACTTTATAATTTATAGAAACCACATGAATAATTTTAAATGTCCGATAATTTATTAATGAATTTCATTTTAATTCTTGAAATAAGGTCAAAATTTTCCTTATTTGCATATCATGATTTTAGTTTACACTCCACGCTCAAGTCCAAGCTCTCGTATTATCATAGTCCAATAATATCTATTTTTATAAATAGTCCAAAATTATTTAATAGCCCAACTAATAATGATTTAAATAAATTTTATTTTAAGTTCAATTTAATGGTTGGTCAAAGTCCTTTTTCTAGCCCAATTAAAATTCTTAAACCTAGTACTTATAAACAGTATAAATATACCTTTATACTCGATACACAAAATTTTTACTAACACAGAATACTCCTCCTGCAAATCTTCTACCCTACGTTCATCTTCTTCAGATCTTCTTCTCAATCATCAAAGGTAAACTTCAGCCCCATCTTTTACTGAGAGTTTTTATTTTTAGTTTTCTTTTTATTTTATGTTTCTGATCAAAACCTAACATATCGACTCTTCAACCTCAGGATTCCCTCAACCAAGTTTAAATCCCAATCCAAGTTATGTAAATCCATCAACTCATTCATCGCTAAATCCCCCGAACCTACGTCCTAAATCCAGAAATCAAAATCATAACAACTATAACATCTCCACCGTCTCTGGTCAGAGCACCTAGAACAACCAAATCTGTTCAATCGGACTGAACTAGTCAGATCACCTCATAACCAACCTTCTTACTTGGCCAAATCTGACCCGAGCCTGAAATCAACAATCAAATCCATCAACCATATTTCAGAAACTTAACACCATCACCTTCAGCATCCAGACATCAAACCAAAACATACAAACAAACTTTTAAAATTACGTAACCTCCATCTCAAATACGACCACCGCTGCGCGCAATGGCCCAGAACACATCTCTCTTAATCCGGCTTGATCCTAAAGCATAGCTCAAGTATCAAAACCAATTAAACCTATTTCATCCCAAATCTAGCCAGTACCGCCATTTACCTGATCGCCGCGCTGCTTCACCGCCACTCCATATTTCCTTGATTTTCAGTTTGATGGCATGGTGTTCTGCACGTATGTAGGTATGTATGTAGATGGTGTGTGCTTGTAGTTTGGCAGAGTAGAGAGAGGGAAATCTCAGAACTTAAAGAGAGTCAGTGTTCTGCAGAGAGGGAGAACGCGGAGATGCTGAGATGTAGAGAATAAACCGAGAGTTAATGAGAGAGATCTGGTGTCTCATGTGAAAAAAAAGGAAATTTATATCCTAACTTAAAATCCCAATTCAACCCCCAAATTTTACTCAACTATTCAATTTAACACCAAAGTCTAAAGTATATTTTTGCTCATATAAATACTCTAAGCCCATATCATTAGAGCATTGGGTAGCCTCGTGCCGTTGAGGTGGTACCGTTGGCAAAAAGTGTTGCCACGTCAGCAAAATACTCTATGGCACCAGAAATCATTTGGCACCACATTTTATGCCGTTACCATTGACACCAGAAAATGTGGTGCCGTTGGACAATTTTTTTTTCATTTACATAATTTAGAGATATATAAAATTAAAATTAAAACACATTAGATTAATTAAAAAAAAGACATGCATAGAAATAAAAAAAGACGAAAAAAGACATTAAAATTAAAAATACATAAAGTTAACTAGTTTTGTGTTGGATATGACGCCCGGATTCGTGCTTTTTGGGCATTGACGATAGCCGCGTCGATCGGATCCATCCTGCTTGGTATGAATAGTGTAGTTGCGTTTCTTGGCTTCCGTATTGTAGACGTCGAGAATTTTATACCAAAATATATCGTTTTGTTGATCCGCAACCGTTTTCGGATCCTCGCATATTTGAATGAAACACTCCGCCAAAAGCAACTCCTCGTCTTGGCTCCACAAATTTCAAGCTCGGGTTCCACGTTCGGCTTGCGGTTCTTTGGTTTTCTTCCCCTTGTTCTTCGTCTTTGTTTTTTTCAACGTCGGTGTCGGGACCGCCTCTTCTTCGTCTTCGTCTTCGTCTTCGTCTTTAGCATACCGGTAATCCATTGTTGGTAGGGATTCATTTTGTTTGGAGAAAATTTAGAGATGTGGAAAATAGTATGTTATAAAATATATTAAAAGTGTGTGTGAAGTATGAAATAATAAGGAGGTATTTATAGGATTTTGAAGGGGTAAAAATTGAATTTTTTGGGGTATTAAATACAAAAAATGGCTATATTAACGTTTTATAACGTTCGGATTTTTCAAAAAAAAAAAATTCAATCGCGGTGGCTGGTCACCACGGCGCGAGCACCAATGGCGCCAGCCCCAGTACGGTATGCCGTTGGTTTGGTTCGGCTGGTAGAACGGCGCGAGCCAACCAGCTTCCCGTACCCCTTGTTCTTAGTGTTTGTATCTTACTTTTATTCCCTTTTATTTTTCAGCAATATATCTATTCGTATATGTTTTAATAAGAATAAGTTAATTTTACTTATTGTAGATTATAACGAGAACTTCGTAGCTTAGGACTTGTACTGTATTTGCATCTCAAATTTTCAAGGATCATCATCATCGTATTTCGAGGTGGGAACTTTACGCTTGTTTTATTTAATGCATGATGTTACTTGTATATATGCTTGTTTTTGGCCAAAATATTTGTATGCACAATACGGCATATTATTTCCGTTGTAGCCTCCAATGAGTAGTAGCCATAACGTGCTCAAAGTTTACATGTTAATTACGTTGTAGCCTCCAATGAGTAGTAGGCATAATATGCTCAAAGTTTGCATGTTAATTATATTGTAGCCTCCAATGAGTAGTAGCAGTATGCACAAAGTCCGCATATTAATTGCCTTCGAGCAACCACTAGGTTTAGACATGTCATATCTACTTGACAACATGTATGTACATAAATTTAACAAAGCGTTCCCTCCTCACTGAGCGAGTTGAAAGCTCATCCAATTATTTAAATATTTCAGGTTGAGGAGTCTGACGTGGTGGGCAAAGGCATGGTGTGATAATAATATTTATCTACTTCTTTATTTAATTTATTTATTTAAAATTTTAACTTTGGCTTCAATGTCATGGTTGGATATTATGGATGTTTTGAAATGTTGAGAATTTATTATATTGTTATTTGCGAAATGGTCGACATTATTTCAATTTCCGCTGTGATTATTCAATTATTTTTCTTAAAAATATTTAATCTCCCTTGAAATTATTAGAAAATGACTTTTGAAAAGTGGTCGCTATATTAGTTGTATTTGTTAAGTTTTAAGTGTATATTTAAGTTGGGTTGGGTTTAGGTTTTGGCATTAGCTTTTTATGGTAAAAGAGCAAGTGTTGGCCCATAAAATAAAAATTACTAAGTCCAATTAGGTATGTTCATTAGCCCAAATTTAATTTTAGATATTTATTTTTATATTAGGTTAGTGATTGGTATTAAAGTAAGTAGTTTATTCTTTACTTAAATTAAATGATAATATATCAAAGGAAAATCTAACTTCTATTCAATAATAAAATAATGGACAACTTTAATTTATTATTAATAATCAAATCTTATTATAATTAAGTAAGGTCTCACACCATCCACACCTTGGAAGAATTTGGTCCCCAACTTCATATTCGAATAACTCTGGGTAATTCTTCTTCATATCTTCCTGTGATATACATGTTGCGTCTTCTTCTCGGTTATGGTTTTGCATACAACCTTAATCAAAGGTCTCTTTTTGTCTCTTGACTTGCATAATTGTCGCTCTACGATTCTGATCGGCTTCTCGACATAGGTCAAATTATCCTTGATCGGTGTTATGTCATGCATGATGACATGTTTGGGATTCGAATGATATTTTTTCAATCTCGAGACATGAAATACATTGCATTCCATCAAGATCGATCTGTAGCTCGAGATGGTATGCCAATTTTCCAATCATGTCTAGGATCTTAAAAGGTCCGATGTATCTGGGGCTAAGTTTTTCTCCATTCTTCGAGTTGATTAATCCTTTGCGTAGGGATAACCGAAGGAATACTTTGTCTCTAGTGCCGAATTCCAAATTTTTCCTTCTTTGGTCCAAATAACTTTTCTGTCCACTCTGAGTGGTGCAAATTTATTCCCGAATGATTCGAACTTTATCCGATGCATCTTCTACTAACTCTACTCTCGGTATCGAGTTTCAGTTCTGTGTCTTTGGTGTCCATCGATCGCCAATCTCCTAATGGATTGGTGATCAACATCTTCTCCCATATAATGCTTCGTACATGGCCATTCTGATAGTCGCCTGGTAACTGTTGTTGTATGCGAACTCAGCTAAAGGTAGGTGGTTACTCCAACTTTTCTGAAAACCTAGCGCACACACTCGTATCATATATTCAAGGACTTGTGTCATTCTATAGGATTGTCCGTCAGTCTGTAGATGAGTTGTAGTACTGAAACTCAATATCATCCCAAGTTCCTGATGAAGGCTCTTCCAAAACCTTGTGACATATCTGGGGTCATGATCTGATACAATGTCTATAGGTACTCAATGTAGTCTAACGATCTCCCAGATATACGTCCTTGCTAGCTTTTGCAGACTCTCATTCTTCCTTACTTGTAAAAAGTGAGCTGAATTTGTAAGTCTGTCCACGACTACCCAGATTATGTTATATCCTTCACTAGTTGTCGGTAAATCCGCCACGAAGCCCGTCCTGATTAGTTCCCATTTCCATTCAGGAATCTCAAGTGGTTGTAGCAACCCCGATGGCCTCTGGTGTTCAGCCTTCACCCTTTGACAGGTTCGACACTTGTCTACAAATTCCGCTACTTGGTTCTTCATATTCACCCACCAGTCGTGTTACTTCAGATCCTTATATATGTTGTTGTAACACCCCCGAGATATTCAAGGTATATTATAGTGCCGTGGACCCCTACATGGGACCCACCAAGATAGACACAAATTACCACAGGAAAAACACACATCATCCAGATGAAAATCAAATAACATGCCCGGTACAACCGGCGGAATAAGCAACACCGACAAACGTAAATAACTTCAACGAATATAAACCACAATCCGAAGGGAAAAGCCTAAGTACTCGCGAGTACAATCTATAAGTTTATAAAGTATACAACAACCATATCGAAAGGAATAACGGAAATAAAAGGACTCAAATGCACATGTTAACGACCCTGGCCAACATCCTCGTACTGTCCCAGCGCCCGCTCGTCCGGCTGAACATAACCTGAAATCCATAGCAAGAATTTCCCCAAAATGGGTCCCCAAAGGGGTTAGCAATTACGCTAGTACAAGTAATCAAGGCAAACCATTCGCTTACACATTTCATAGTACATGCACCAATTCATTTCGAAACCAAAACCAGACATGTATTTTCTGGAAACAAACAGTCAATAAACAATTTGCCTTAGGATCGGGGCTATACAACTGGCCCCACTCGAGGCCTCTAAGGACCCTCCCGAGCTGGACATATCATAAAACAAATCATAAACAGGCATCGCCTTAGGACCGGAGCTATACCACTGATCCCACTCAAGGCCTCTAAGGACCCTCCCGAGCTGGCTAGCGAATCAAACTCGTGAATCCAGGGCTATACCATTGAATTCCCTCGAGGCCACGTTGGACCCTACCGAGGTGAGCAAAGCACACACAAATACATCACCATTTCTTGTTAAGCATAAAGGTTTCCAAAAATACTTGCCTTGAGTAATTGACGACGACACGAACGAAAGGAAATCAAACACGACCGTTAGGAACTGACGAAACCGAACCTAACGATTCGAAGAATACAATCACAACAATTTCTAAATGATTATGGAAATGGAATATACCCAAAAACCCGCCTACAATTCATGTGTATTCGTACAAAACAATAATGAGGGTGGATCGCAACCAAACCCTCTTGATTACACAAAAACCACGAAATACAACATGAATTCGTAGGGAAAACAAGAATACCAACAATATTAATCATATTCATCATGGATTAATCAACAATACGGAACGAATAGGACAAAATTCAAAACCCCAAAGTTTCCTAAAAAATATGGTTCTAGGAGATTACCTTGGATTAGGATGAAGAATTCAAGTAGAAGTCGATAATCTACAACAAGAACTCGAGATGGATGATCTCTCCAAGATTGAAGATGCCCAAATCACCCAAAATTCGCCCCTAAATCGCCCAAATCGTGAAGAAGAAGAAGATTGGAGAGGAAATGAAATCCTCTCCCAGAACCCCGCTGATATAATGCTGACTGACCCGCGTGCCGCGGTATAGGTTGAGTGTGCCGCGGTCTGCGGCTGGAAATTGAGGGCAGGATTTTTGCCCGTACCGCAGCACGGAACGCCGTGGGCCACGATACGCAGTACAGCCACCCCAGGCACCATTCTTGCCAAGGCTGTGCCGCGGCGCACAATCCCTTGTACCGCGGCACACACTGTTTGAGCCCAAAAGTGATGAAAAACGACCCACAAACATGATAGACTCGATCAATGCATAGTCCCAACCATTTAAAGGCCTGAATGAACTATCACGAACCCTCGTATGGTGACTTCACGTCAAACACAGTCGGTCCCAACACGACGGTAACATCAAATGATCCGAAAAGAGAATAAACGCAATGGAAACCCAAAACTTTGGAATATTACGGAATGACCCAACACGATACTCGATCGAAACACCAATAAAAGTTCACAACGTCCATCATAGCATGAAGTGGATTTGCGGGAACCCCAAAACGGCAGTTCCAAACAATGATTACGAGAATTGAACCCAACAACGACAAAACTCACATCCAACACGGAATTGAGTAAAACAAGTTCGAAACAAGATCGGATGTTGAAAAGTCTAGTATTAAATATTCTCGAAATACTCATACGGTTACAAGAGAGTCACTAAAAATGAAAAATACACCAAAAATGAAACTACCGGAAAAAGGAAAAATGCGGATATTATATTCTCCCCTTCTAAAAACAAGTTTCGTCCCGAAACAAACAAGTCGGGGTACCTAGCACGCATGCTATCCTCGGTTTCCCAAGTTGCCTCCTCGACACTATGCCTCAACCACTGCACTTTGACCAAAGGGATGGTCTTGTGCCTCAGTCGCTTCTCATGGTGCTCCAAGATCCTCAAGGGACGCTCCTCAAAAGTAATATCCGTGGCGATATCAATCTCACCATAGTCGATGACGTGACTAGGATCCGGAACATATTTCCTTAGTTGGGAAACATGAAAAACGCTATGAATATGGCTCAAAGCCGGGGGCAACGCCAAATGGTAAGCCAATTCGCCTACTCTCTCGAGAATCTCGAAAGGCCAAAATAAATCTCGGACTCAACTTTCCTTTCTTCCCGAAGCGGAAAACTCCCCTCGTCGGCGACACCTTAAGCAAAACGTGGTCTCCCACCTCGAATTCCAAAGGTCGACGACGGACGTCGGCATATGACTTTTGTCGGCTCTGAGCAGTCAACATCCTCTCCCGAATCAATTCCACCTTCCACCTCGTCTCTAAAGCGATATCTGGTTCGGTCCTGACCAAATCGGATGCCTCATTCCAACAAATCGGTGATCGACAATGCCTCCCATAAAGTGCCTCATACAGTGCCATTCGAATCGATGCGTGCCAACTATTGTTGTATGTGAACTCGATCAATGGCAAATGCTCCTCCCAGTTACTGCTCCAGTCAAGAGCACAAGCGCGCAACATGTCCTCGAACGTTTGGATAGTGCGTTCCGACTGTCCATCTGACTAAGGATGAAAAGAGGTACTCAGACGTAAACGAGTACCCAACGCCTTAAGCACCACTTGCAAAAAGTGCGATACAAAGTGTCCATCCCGATCCGAAACAATAGACTTCGGAGTATCGTGAAGCCTCACAATCTGTGCAATAAACATATGAGCCAATTTCTCCAGACCCGAGGTATCCTTGATGCCCAGAAAATGTGCTGACTTGGTCAGACGGTCCACAATCACCCAAACCATATTCATGTCCGATCTCGATCTCGGCAAGCTCGTGATGAAGTCCATCGAAATATCTTCCCATTTCTATTCTGGAACGGGAAGCGACTGCAATAACCCAGCCGATCGCTGATGCTCGATTTTGACCTGCTGACAAGTCAAACATCTCCACTACTACAAAAAATACATTTTACTACGGTTATTTCATACATTTTACATCGGTTATAGAACTGATGTAAAATGTACCGTCGTAAAATAGGCGTTCAATCTACATCGGTTTATAAACCGATGTAAAATGTATACATTTTACATCGGTTGAATGTTAACCGATGTAAAAAGTGCAGATTTCGTACATTTTACATCGGTTCTGATAGCAACCGATGTAAAAAATGATGTAAGATATTACATTTTTACATCGATTTCATTATTAACCGATGTAAAATGTCGGAAAAACTACATCGGTTATATTTTAACCGATGTAAAATGTCTGAAAAACTACATCGGTTAAAATATAACCGATGTAAAATGTATACATTTTATTTTGTACATCGGTTTTAAATAACCGATGTAAAATGTAAAACTACATCGGTTAAAATATAACCGATGTAAAAAATAAAATGTATACATTATATCGGTTTCAAACAACCGATGTAATTTTTTTTTATTATTTCACTGCTTTTTCCGATTCCACTGTATTTTCAAATTCTGTTTTTAGCAAAACAATCGAATCCTAAAGACGTCCAAACGGAAAGTAATCACCGTTAAAACAACACATTCCTAAAAGACGTCCTAAAAAGAAGTAACAATGAGTATAACATAAGACAAGGAACCCATTAACATGTTCAACCATACATTCGAGTTTTTATCAAATCACAACATTAATTTAACAATCTTACTACCAAAACCTGTTCAACCAATAGGTTTGCTAATATCAACGTGGCCAGATTATTCATTTTTTTTAACAGCAAAAAGCAAAGCTAGGCAACGAGCTTCGGCATGGCCATCGAACTCTTGGCTTGCTCATCTTTAATTCCAAATGAGCGTAACTGGAAGTATGGCCATTCGAACGAGAGAGAATGTGGACAGATTGGTGTGAAGAGCATACATGGAACATTCGGATGTACCTGCACATAGAGATGGGCCTACTTTAGCAGGATCAACTACAACTGACAGCTATATAAGCTCCAGTAAGGTTGCATCATTAAATCACAGTCTACAAGAAAGCCCAGACATCATTTCAAAAAAAAAAAAAAAGCCAAGACATCAAATAAAAAACTTTTGTTTTCTAATCAGTCTTAACTGATGAAAAAAGATAGTGAACAAAGAAGAAAGATGTGATGTAGGTGAGAACTACAGAAGCATACAGAGAAACCGAGCCAGAAGCATAAAATGCTTTCCACCACCACTGCCAGTCCTCGACGCACAGATGCATGTAGGTGAGAACTACAGAAACTTCAGCACATACAATGACCAACAACAGAAGGACAACGAGCAAAAAGCCGAATACATAATAGAATCTGGCGACATGCAATTCTGATGTTCCTTTAAAGCAGTAAGGATGACAAAAACGATTCCTGGGAAGAAACATGCAATTGACCAAGAAACGGACCTCCATCCCTCTGAATTCTGATGTTCCTTTAATGACTCTCCATAGATATACACCAGCATACCCTGCTCCAGTTCCTAAAAAGAGGTAAAGGATTATCATTCCTGTTAAAAGCATACCCCGTGAAGCTGGCGACATGAACCCTAAAGCAGCAAATACAATGGTGATGACTGCCATTTGATATAACTTTTCACAAATTCAACCTCATAGCCAATGGCAGCAAAACAAACTAAATTAAACACCACACATACTACTAAATTAAACACCACACATTTTTAATCTTCATAGTTTTGGAGAATCTTTTCGGCATACATGTAAAAACATCCTCAAAAATACCAGCAAAGAACAGGGAAAAAACCCAAACAAAATCAAAATGACGGGGAAAAAAACAACCGTGAGGTTTTTGAATATTTTAAAAAAGTAGAGGTTTTTCCCAAACAAAATACACAAAAGAAATTTCATTCTTTCTTCATTTTAAAGAGAACACATACTTACAAGAAAAGATAGATATAGAACAATGTCCATTCAAATTAACTTAGTGGTGCCACCTATGCGGAGGATATTAAATAAAAAAAGTAAGCTATATACTGTCCCATAAAAAATGATTCTTCAGGGAAATAAAAATAAACACAGTGTCGAAATGAGAATATCAACTTGCAGAAAAAGAACAGAGAGTGGTTCCACATATAGTAAAGAGAGGGATGGCTCAACAAGTTTGAACAAATAGACGCGTATTGTAAAGTCGTATCATCATATCATCTCCAACAAAAAAAAGTACATACTCATCTGTTATATTCCAAAAATGTCTGGCCCACTGAGTACGGATCTCTTCAATGCTCGTTTGAGGAAGTGCACTAGTGTCATTAAATATCTAGAACATAGAATAAAAAAATAATGAAGAATAGTAGAATAACCAAATAAGGATTATAAAAGCTGTGGCTATTTTAAAAAAAAATACCTCTTGCCAATCGTTTGACACTCGCTCGAATAATAGTTAACATCCAATACATAACGTAATATCCGCATTCCCAAGATCCGACTTGTTTATTACACTACAAAATTAAATTTAAAGTTGAATTTAAAAAAATTACAAAGATCATGTAAAACTATTTAAATTGAATCTAAAATGACTTACTTTTGGATAAAGCCAAATAAGGTTATGCTTCGATTTGTTGTTGTGTATACCACCAAGCATTTTAAAAGGGCTCACGACAATCGGTTTTGATGACAATTCTCATTAAAGTAATTTACAAATACAAACAAATTAAACTAAAAATACTAAAATTACATATTAAACTTATCTATGTACTATGGCTTTCATAGCGGCGTCTGGCCTAGCATGTAGTGAACAAAGCCACACAGCCAACGCTTCGTTAGGAATAATTATTAAGAGTTGCCAATGATTCCTACATTACAGTAAAATATTTTTACAAATGAAATATAAACTTTTTACTATAATTAAATTGATTATGTGGTGACCGTACTTACCCATGATGATAAGCTCCTAAGTAGATCTTTTTGTTTTATTCCCGCATATGTTTCAGAATATACTTGGAGACTTCATTTTCTTTGTTCCCCATATATTGTATAGATTGGGGCTCAAGAAATCCGTACACATCATCATTCCCCATATCCATACTTAACTTATGTAGCAACCTAATGTGTTCAAATAAATTTTACTTAAATAATATTGCTATCATAAATTGTAAAAGCAATGAATTACCTAATAAAACTTAAAAGTTTAGAACTTACAAGATCCAGAACTGTATAATCGATATGCTCAGCCACACATTGCCGTGTAATATCCCCAAAACGTCGCTGTGGGAAAGGTATAATGGAACATCATGCTCAACACCAAAGAGACTCGAATCCCACACCACCTGCATAGGGTTACCATAAATGGATGCAGTAACCTTAAGCAATTCAACAATCGGGTTATCTATAATATTAACCCGCTTCTTTTGTCGCTCAATATCCTAAATAATAAACATGTCAACAATCAATCTTTAATTCACACATTTATTATAATAACCTTTTACTGAAAAGAAATAGCACCTCGCTAGATATAGCCTTGACAAGACGTTTCGGCCATGCAATAAAACCACCTAGGGCCTCTCCCACTATGCTAACCTCTGAAGTGGGAATAGGGACCTGAGCATCAGCATCTCGAACATCCTCAACTGTCACCCTAACCAAATCGTCAGACAAGATCACACCATGTATGGTTGAACCACCCTCGAGAACTCTCCCTAGGGCCACTAGGCGGAGGGGTTGACCATCAATATATAAACCACACTGGCCATTGGCAGTGTGAGCCTCTCCTAAAGAGCGATCATTAGGAGCAGCACAACTCGCGTTCGTGCTAACATGTCCAAGAGGTGTAACTGGAGGTGGTTGTGAATTTGCTCCTACGGATGCCAACGCCGGACCGAATTGCTTCATCAAATTCTGTGTAACCTCCATCGTGATCTTCTGTGTGAGGCTTTGCAAAAACTCAGGATTGATTGACTGGGGTCTGGTCGACCCACATGAACGTGATCCAAAATATTCTCGAATCCCTATACCAGATCCAACACCACGAACACGACCTGGGTGCTCTTGTCTCCCAATTGCATTACTAAGAATGTCATCACGTCCATGGGGAACAAATGAACCTTGTGAACACTCCTCCTCCAAATCATCCTACACCAACATTAAAACAACATTAGCATATTTGAAAAAACGCTACAGACCTACGCAACGCAACTGAAAACACTGATCACTGCGAATATTAAACTAAACATATTTGAAAACTTACAATCCTCTTTGCAATCTCACGTGCTGCGTCAGTAATCATCTCGCCCGATTTTCTTATGCGGCCTCGCTTCCATCTCTGGTGTCGAGTAGGAGGAGAAGGAGGATCAACAACCGCATCGAAACCAGATTGTGATGCTTCTTCTTGTCGTTTGTTTAATTTCTCGGCCATGATCTTCTCATCCACCAGGTCATAACCACCACGAGACATAGTGTGAGGGCAATTGTTCAATTTTTGAATTTCTTGTGCCTTACTTCTCTTTATCTGTAATAATTATAAAGCACAAAATATATTATTTACAGCATGAACAACACTGAGTTATACTACTTCATGAACAACACGTTGGATATTATTTGCGGCATGAACAAGATTGTTAGGAGACATCATTGTAGTCAGACATGAGAATTAGCATAACATTTTTTCTCCACTTATATATAGTACATGTAATCAATTTTGTAGTCAGACATGAGAAAAGGACTCCATTAGCATTACCCCTACCCCTACCCCTACCCCTACCCCCACCCACACACACAATTACAACACTGAGTTTATTTTGTTTATATATTCTATTTTGTTTATATATCCATTTTGAGTTTATTGTTGGTGTAAATGTGCTTTCCAAACCAAAGACATTTCTTGTTGGTGTAATGTATATTACAACTTTGTTCAAAATTTTGAGTTTATTTTGAGTTTATATTACAACCTTTGAGTGTAAATGAGTGTAAATTTTGAGTTTATATTACAACACATTATATATTCTACCCCACCCACACAAACTGCTCAAAATCTCATGAACTAGCACTACCGTTGGTGTAAATGTGCTTTCCAAACCACCGCTCCACCACGAAATCGCCTTTCGCCCGCACATACTCGAAAACGAGATGTGAAGTAATAACACACACTCAAGAGCAATAAAAACATTTACTCCTTTTAAATTTGAAGAGTAGTGAAAAAGTAAATACAAGTACAATGAATAATTTTTCGAAGTTATACTAATATTGACTCGGATGAGATTTAATTACTTACCTCCCGATTCGGGTCTAATCGACTTTTTTAAATTCATCCTAGTCATCCGAGGAGATATTATACTTCAAACAAGGATCCATGTTCTTGTAACCTCCGAACACCCATGCCCTAGACAAGTATGATTTAAATTGTCTCCATTTTACGCCCACCGACTGTAGAATCTTTTCCTTTCTTTGTTTTTCGTTCGCGATATCGAAGTTGTTCTACATTTAATAAAAATATATAAACAGAGAATGATTGGATATGAAACAAATTATTTTCAATTGTAATTGAAATATTCGAGGAATAGAAATTACCAAAACATCCAGCCAAATCATCTCTTTATCATGATCGGGTACAAGTCTCCATGTAGGATGTAAAATGGAAATATGTTCTCGAGCAAGTTTCCCCAAATAACTTGACAACTTCACGTTATGAGTCCTTTTTGTTTTTCCCCGTGACCGTATCGATGTCAAGCGGTAACTTATTCCCATTCATACGTGTTTTAGTCACATCCCTACATCGTGTGGGCTTCGATAATTTTTGATGAGGTTTGTGGAGGTGAAGTGGAACGAGACCTAGTGGAAGAATCGACCTCGGTGGGGTAGCCATCATGTGCTGTTCGGACAAAACATTTTCCACTTAAACGAGACAATGACTAGCAATTAACATTTTCATTCTAGGAATGTATTTAAACTAAAAGCATATACTTTGTAATGGCGTATAATTTATTAAGTTTTATTTACTCATATCGATTACCATTCATATCTTTTTGTTCCTTATTCACCGTCTAAATATTTTACGTTGTTCATAATTCATTAACAATTACTTAGCTTATTCATTCGACACTTTTGTAGCCATTTTTTTACCCACCTTTTTTGGCTATAGTAAAATATGCCAATGATAATTATAAGTCATGGCGCTAGGACTTATTGCGCAGGGAGGGAATTGGAAGCACTAATGGAAAACCTTTTATAACAAGTGCGTTGAATACTTCAATTTCATCGAATTAGTATAGGCTTCATGGCTCAAGTATGTTTATTTATTTTTCTAATGTGAAAGCGGATTCGTTCCTCCACGAAATCACCGATTCAGAGATTAGATTAGATATCATGCAAAGGGCCCCGATGACATACCAAGACAGTCGAAAGCGCAGAGTACACGTATCTTGTTACAATTTCCAAGATTCTAACGCAACTCACAATAAAAATACATATAAATTAGTAAACAATCGAGAGCCTTGTTTAATTTGGGTTCAACCGAAAGAAAATAACAATACAAACAAAGCTTCATTAGAAAACAACTGAAATTACCTACCGACAAAATACACAAATCGACTTTAAAAGAAGCTTGATACAATTTGCACTAACCAATCATGCACGATCCAAAGAGCAATGAAAATAAACCACAAGTTCTAAGGTGGAGAAAGATGGACATGTTATATGCAAATTTAAGTTTATATTGAAAACATGGCTGGGGCGGGGGGGAGAGCAAAAGCATTGGTACAACAAAATAATTAGTTGAGCATATATGCCAACCATAGTTTATGGTTTTTATTTCATTACCTGCAAATTATCATGTGTATTCTCTACAATTTTCCTGACAAAATCTTCATCTTCCAGATTTAACAGACCAACCTACAGTAGCAGAAGAATCTTAGTTCGAGCATAGAGACAAAATCATTCATTAGATATAAATAATGCCTTAGGTTACTTGCGCAACTATTGGTTAAAAGTCCTAGACCACCAACACAGCAGACCCACCCAGTTTGCCATTTCGAATTGTGTAGAAATACATGTGGGCATGTAACATTAAATAGATGCACACACAGATGAAAGAAACAAGTGGAGAATGTATGCAAAAGTGGGAATGTAGTATAGAATCAGGAGACTACCAAAAGTCGGTGAATAAAGATTACCTCCGTTGCCGGTGAATATTCTACAATAACTTATAGTAAGTGAAAAGATACATATAGTAAGTCAAAATTCAAGAAAATCCTGGAATGTTCGCTCAAAAGAATTGTGAATTTGGTCTACAAACTTGGAAATGAGTGAAATGTTTGTGATATAATGGTCGATCTTCCGAGAAGAACATACATTTGTTCTGACTGGTAGTTGGTGCTTGTTGGATAATATAATTCTTTGTTAATTACTATCAATTTATTGTCTTATGAACAGTATAAGACTTTGGAAGCAATGGTTCACGAAGTTAAAACAGATGTATCAAATGTATCCACCGCATCAACCTTAGCATGCACTGCAAGGACAAGGGGTTCAAGTTCACCTTTCGGATGCATTCTTTGGTCCGGTCCAAAGATATGAATCAAGAAAAGGATCAGGAATTATCAAGTGCTAGACTCCGTATAGAAGAGCTAGAGGCACTGGCGGCCAACAGATATAAAGAGGCAAAATGTCACGTATAGCCACTGGTAAGAGTTGTTGCATCAGTACGTGGCAATCATGAGACTTTAAGCCAACTAATTTAAGGTCTTGCAATGACACAAGACTCTTAATATTTGAAGAGTAACCTTGTGGCACTTTAACGCCTCGAAGACACTGGCAAAAACTTGTCCTTTCTTTTTTTGATAAAGTATGACATGTCAAAGTGTGTATGTTCGCTACCTACCGATTCAGATATAACTCGTCGTATTCCCATCTCAACTAGATCTTTACGAGCGTTCACACCATCTTTAGTCTTACCTCTAATGTTGAGAAGCGTGCCGACTAAACTATCACACACATTTTTTCCACGTGCATAACATCTATACAGTGTCGCACATCTAGATCACGCCAGTATGGAAGATCAAAGAATATCGACTTTTTTTTCCATATGTTTTTCTCAGTATCCTTCTTTTGGGTCTTTCCGAATATTGTATTCATGTTCTTGACTCGCTCATAAACTTGGGCACCGCTAAGGGTGTCGACGCCATGCCGTGCTCTTGACATCCATCAAAAGCTTTTTTCAATCTACGACGGGTGATTACATGTGAGAAACTTCCATGTCGAGTGTAGAGCCTTTTTTCCATGTTTCAAATTGTATGTAGCTTGTGTCTTCCTCACATATAGGACATGCTAGATGCCCCTTAACACTATAACCACTCAAGTTCCCATATCCGGAAAGTCATTAATGGTACAGATAATATTGCACGTAATCTAAAACCTGTCCCGGCGGTATCCATCAAACACATCAACCCCTTTCTCCCACAACATTCGTAAGTCTTCAACCAATGGGCTTAGATAAACATCAATATCATTTCCCGGTTGTCGCGGGCCTGAAATCATCATAGATAACATGATATATCTTCGCTTCATACACAACCAATGGGGGAGATTGTAAATTATGAGCATAACGGGCCACGAACTGTGTTTAGTGCTTAAGTTAGCAAAGGGATTCATTCCATCTGCAGCGAGTCCAAGCCTAAGATTTCTTGGCTCACTCCCGAAATCAGGAAAGAGCTGATCAATCTTTTTCCATTGTGGAGAATCAGCTGGATGGCGAAGCTGTCCATCAGATATCCTTTTATCTGCATGCCACGAAAGGTTTATTGCATCATTTGCATTAGCAAATAATCGCTTAAACCTTGGAATTATTGGAAGATACCATAACACCTTCGCTGGAGGACCTCGATTCGTTTCGTCATCACTATCACAATCAGTAGACTTCGATTTGTATCGTGAAACTCCACACCTCGGGCACTTGTGCAGTGCTTCAAACTCTTTTCTATATAATATACAATCATTGGGGCATGCATGTATTTTCTTATACTCCATACCCATCGGACATAATATTTTCTTCGCATCATAGTTACGGTTTGGCAATGTGTTGTTTTCTGGAAGCATCTCCTTCAATAACTCAAGTAATTCAGTGAAGCTCTTATCACTCCAGCCATTTCTTGCCTTCACATTGACCAATTTTAAAGCTCACGAGACGTGTGAAATTTTGGCACTGATACAATGGTGTCTCCGAGTCACTTTGTAGAGTTTCGTACACATGTGGTTGTTGAAAATATTCATGTCCGACGTCCCGAATCATGTCTTCAAATCGATCTTCCATATCTACATCAGCGTGCTTAGTTGGAATATCTGCCACTTCACCATGCCATATCCATGTTGTATAATTTTTATTAATTCTATCGCAAAGAAGATGTTCCCGAATAAGGTCAACTTCATGTCTCCTCCCATTCAAACAGTTGATACAAGGACAAAAATATTTTCCATCCTTGGGCTCGATTGATTGCGTTGAGCAAATTCTAGAAAATGTTCAACTCCATTCTCGTACTCATCGCTTATGCGACTTGCTTTCATCCAACTATGATTCATTTTTTTCTATTCTGTGGAACACCATTTTCAAAATATAATATTAGAAAATTTGCATCAATAAAACTACATGAGTTGTTAAAACATAAGAAAAACTAAAAGACCTACTAGAATTTGTGTAAATTATTTGCAATTCTCTTCATTTAAAAATAAAATCCTTGTAGGATTATAATCAAATCCTGAATATAACAAACAGAAACACACATCCAAAAATCCAATTCGACGTTTGGATTAAATGAACATCTTGGTGCATTTTGTGGTGATGTGATGGACATGAGTCAATCATAATATGTTTGGTTGAGTGGTTAATTTTGGTTTTGGGAAAAAACAAGGCTAATAAAATGATATAAACTTGAGTTAAAGAGGTGCATATCATAAAACAACAGGGCCTAATGGTTTGATTCAACCAGACTTGTTATGAAACTAGGACTGTGAACTACCCAACAAACTACGTAGTAGCCTAGTTTTACAATTTAATACAAACTACAATACTTAATACAAACCAGAAAACTTCAACAACCTAAATCATCGACCAAAGAAGAAAAAAAGTTTTGCCACCAAAAATTTCAGCTAGTAGAAAAACTCCGACCAAGAAAAAAAGTCTGTCCACAGAAGGGCGATCGACTTCGTAAAAAAATTCCTACTGGCAAAAGTCCGACCAGCTTGAGAGTTATGCTTAAGAGAAGATGGATTACCGCACAATACAACTTCTTAAGGGTCTAACTTTGGTCGATTTAAAACCATATCAAATAATCGATATTAGGCCGAAACTTTACATTAGCATAGAAGACACATCATACTTACTACCGACCAAATTTTGCGTTGATCAAATTATATTAAGCAACTAACGAGTCATCGTAAATCGACCAAGCAAAGACTCTTCTAAAAGTTTACTTGGCAATTTTGTAGAAGGAATGTTCTGCACAAAGGCTACATTTAGATTCAAACCTGTCTTTTCTCATACGTCATGAAAATAAATGATTCACACTTTCAGAATCTTACGGATGTCTAGTTTATGTTAGGAAAAGGCGGTTTCTGTATACGATCCCAACGAGCAAGAAATGTCGGTTCGAACAAACTGCGTGTCGACGAAAAACTACTTGTGCTACCATTTTGTAAACTGTCATAAATTCTATACTCAATATATTGCTATCAAATTTTATAGGTTTACAGAAAACATATCAGGCTTATTTTAACAGATCTTAAATCCTCTTTTTTTTTTCCTGACCAGATATTTTATTATAGACAAAGTGCATTAAATCAACTACAAAAACAAAACTAAAATTATATTGGAAACCAGAACTAAATCTGGGTGTGCTGCCGTTCTTTTGGAAACAAAACAAAAACAGAACTCACTTGGATTAATGCATCGCGAGTTCAACTTCTGGGTGTGCTGTCGTTCTTTTGGTCTCGATGAGATCCCACGCGAATCCCGTGTGTGATAATAGCCGGATGAAGAATTAAAGCAGGAAAACCGGATATTTAGCAAGACCGCCGGCAAAGAGAATGAAGATTGACCGATGGAATCTCTCTGAAAGTGGAAGCTCTTGCTGATGCAAATTCCTAGCCGCTGCTGGTGATGAAGTGAATCAGTCCCACGGTGGAGGTTGATTGAAGATGATGTTAGGCGGGTTCAGAATCGCGGGCTGAGGAAAAAAAAGTTCCTCTGCTCTGATCTTTAGGGTTCAGCAAAATACTAAAAAAAATTTAGTTAATAATACAATTGGAATTTTAATACGGTTCTCAAAAACCGTCGTAAAAAAAGACAACTTTTACATCGGTTCTATTGGAAAACCGATGTAAATAATTACATCGGGTACTTTTAACCGATGTAAATAGGATAATATTACATCGGTTTTCCTACAACCGATGTAAATTCATAAACATTTTATATCGGTTATTATGAACCGATGTAAAGCTAATTTATACTCAACTTTTACATCGGTTATTTTTAACCGATGTAAATAAGGGTAATAGTACATCGGTTTTCCTGCACAACCGATGTAAATTCATCAACATTTTACATCGTTTTTTAGAAACCGATGTAAAAGTTCCGAAATTTTTTATTTACATCGGTTTTCTCTCATAACCGATGTAAAATCGATGCATTTTTTATTTATACATCGGTTTACATTAAACCGATGTAAATTGAGTGTCGTAAAATGCATATTTTGTAGTAGTGCTCGCTACAAACTGTGCGACCTCTTCCTTCATATAATTCCACCAGAAATTCCTCCTCAGGTCCTTGTACATCTTACTCGAACCAGGATGAACGGAGTAAGGTGTAGCATGGGCCTCGCGCAAAATACCCTGCCTCAATTCTGATTCATTCGGTACACAGAGCCGACTCTGGAATCTCAATACCCCATCTTCATGAATCAAAAACCCAGGAGACTTTCCCTTAAGAACATTCTCTCGGATTTGAGAAATCATCGGATCCTCCAACTGCTTTAGTTTAATTTCATCGATCAGTGACGATGAAATCTCTAAAGCGCAAAGTTGCTCGCCAGTTCCCGACAACGAAATCTCAAAACCAAACCCAATCAAAACCCGCTGGATCTCAGATTGAGGCGTAAGGATCTCAAGCATCCGCAACGCGACCAGTTTCCAACTCAAGGCGTCGGCCACGACGTTTGCCTTGCCCAGATGATACAGGATTTCGAGATCATAATCCTTAATCAACTCTAACCACCTCCTCTGTCTCATATTCAACTCCCGCTGAGTAAATATGTACTTTAGACTTTTATGATCGGTAAAAATCTGACACGCAGAGCCAAAGAGATAGTGACGCCAAATCTTGAGCGCAAAAACAACCGCTGCTAACTCCAAATCGTGAGTAGGGTAGTTAAGCTTATACGGCCTCAACTATCTCGATGCAAATGCAATAGTCTTGTCGTGATGCATCAACACGCACCCAAGACCCTGACCCAAAGCATCGCTATAAATGGCAAAACTCTCGTTGCCACACGGCAACGCCAAAATCGGGGCTGAAGTGAAATGTCTCTTCCGTTCCTCAAAACCTTACCGCCTCTCATCATTCTAGACGAACTTCTCGTATTTTTGGAGTAACTGTGTAAGTGGCCGAGCTAGTTTCGAAAACCCCTCGACGAACCTACGGTAGTAGCCAACCAAACCCAAGAAACTACGAACCTCCTTCACGTTCTTAGGCGGTGCACAATCTAACACTGCCTCAATCTTCTGTGGATCCAAGCGGACCCCCTCGGCGGGAATCACGTGACCCAGAAACATCACTTCCTTCATCCAGAACTCACATTTCGATAACTTCGCATAGAGTCGCTCGGTCCTTAAAATATCCAACACCACACGCAGATGATGGGCACGCTCTTCCTTGTTCTTCGAATAAATAATAATATCGTCAATGAAGACGACGACACACTTATCCAAGTACTCGATAAAGACCTTGTTCATCAACTGCATGAATACTGCCGGCGCATTAGTTAACCCGAAGGGCATAACCACAAACTCGTAATGTCCGTATCTCGTCCGAAAAGCTGTTTGCGGAACATCGGACTCTTTCACCCGAAGCTGATAGTACCCCGATCTCAAGTCGATCTTCGAGAATACCGCAGCTCCCTGCAACTGATCAAACAATTCATCAATCCTCGGCAAGGGATACTTGTTCTTAATGGTTACCTTGTTTAGCTCGCGATAGTCGATACATAAACACAGCGAACCATCCTTCTTCCGTACAAATAGAACGAGTGCGCCCCAAGACGAAGCGCTCTCAAGAAGCTCACTCAACTGCTTCTTCAAATCAGCCATATCTGAAGGTGCCATGCGGCATGGCACTTTCGAAATCGGAGCCGCACCCGGCTCTAACTCTATGGCGAATTCAACCTCACGGTCCGGTGGCAACCCCGGTAACTCATCAGGAAAAACATCTGGAAACTCACCAATGACTGGAATCGATGACAACTCAACTCCACCACTCTCCGCCTCGAAAGCGCAACACCAATATCCAGTACACCCCTTCCGTAGGAGTCTCATCGCCTGCAAGGCGTTAATTACGAACTTCTGATTTCCCCCCTTTCGCCCCGTGAAAGAGTGCTCGGTGCTGTTCTCGGCTAACATGGTGATGATCCTTGTGTGGTAGTTCATGATTGCACCATGCCGCTTGAGCCAATCATCTCCGAGAATCAAATCCTCGCCTTCAATACTCACAACAATAAGATTAGAGAGCCAATCCCTCTCAGAAATAAACAAAGGACAGTCTCGGACCTCTCGATCACCAACGATTCTATCACCGCTAGGAAATTTAACGATAAAATGATAGCAAGATGACAAGCAGTCAAGAATCAAACAGCGTATACACTCCAGAGAGATGAATGAATACGTAGCACCCGAATCACAAAGCACACTGACACGATGAGAATGGATGTGAACGGTACCTGTCGCCACAATGGCCGCTGGATCATCAGCCCTCCTCATCTCATAGACACACGGATGGGCGGAGCCGACACTGGAAGCTCCCCCTCTAGTGGGCTGACCCCGACCTCTCCCTCGACAGGTACTCGGCGGAGACTGAGGAGCAAATGAGCCCTGGTTCAAACTCGGCTCCCTAGGCGCTGGAAAAAAAGCCTGGGCACCGAGAATCTGTCCTACCCGCTCACAATAGAAAGCCTTGTGGCCCGACTGACCACAAGTATGACAAGTCAACTGCGGACGAAGACACTCCTGGTTCTTATGGCCCGACTTGCCACAGTTAAAGCATGTGATATCACGAACGGAGGCTCTGGCAGTACCTCGAAAACCCCCAGAGAAACGAGCTGAACCGTCGCAGGAATGTTTGCAGATGGAGACTTCTGTTGATCTCCACCCTTGTGACACGAGAAATTTCCGACGGATTTTTGCTTCTTGATCTCACGAGCCGCCTCACTGTCCGTTACAGACATATCATAGGCAAGAGCTCTACTCTGATAATCCTTCAAAGTGGTGCAGACGAGCCCAAACATGTAGTCCCGAATTGACAGTTTCATTTGTCTGGAAAAGTGAAAAATTTTGTTGCTCTCCTCTATAACTTGGGCCTTCACAAAGCCCAACTACCGGTTGAAATCGGCAATAGCTAGAGAAACAGGAATATCCCGAGGCTGAGCATCATAAAAGGGGTGGACTCGAGCCTGTCTAACTGGCCACGGGCAATATTCGGTCTCCATCAGGTCCTTGAATTCTGCCCACGAAGCAACATGGTCCTTAGGCTCAACAGACTCCCACCAATCAGTAGCGTCCCCAGTGAGAAACTATTGGGAAATAAGGACCTTGCGGTCCTCGGGACAGTTGGTGGCAACAAAGACTTTGGATATCTCCTTGATCCACCCCTCCCAGTCGATCGGGTCTGAAGCCCCCGAAAATTGAGGTGGATGCATCTTGATGATATCTTGAAGCCAATGATCTACTCCACCCCGAGTAACGTGGGCCGAAGTTGGGTTCTGAACCGCCTGAGCTATCGCAGCCATTTGGTTCACCATTTGTTGTATTACTGCTGCAACACCAAGATCATCGCCATCCTAAGAGGTAGCATGACTATGACGGTCACCGGTGATGCCGTCTCCCGAAGAATGTGATGTGGCCGCCTCACCGGCTGCCCCACATCCCCAGCCACGTCCACGACCACGACCACGACCACGGCCTCTTACAGCATCCATACTGGTGTTAAAAGTTAGCAAAAGCAACTCGATGATAAGTAAGAGAGAAAAAATATCCACAGTTCAAGAAATGGAAATACGGTATGAGAAAACAAGGAATCGAGTAAGGAAAACTTACGAGCACCGGAAGTACCGAGATGCTGGCAGGTGTGTGATGATGTGCAAAACAAAACACAACTAGACCCAAATAACCGATAAGCCTAGGTATCCATAAACCTGGGCTCCGATACCATTTACTGTAACACTCCCGAGATATTCAAGATATATTACAGTGCCGTGGACCCCTACATGGTACCCACCAGGCTAGACACGAATTACCACAGGAAAACACACATCATCCAGATGAAAATCAAATAATACGCCCGATACAACTGGCGGAATAAGCAACACCGACAAACGTAAATAACTTCAACGAATATAAACCACAATCCGAAGGCAAATGCCTAAGTACTCGCAAGTACAATCTACAAGTTTATAATGTAGACAACAACCATATCGAAAGGAAAAACGGAAATAAAAGGACTCAAATGCACATGTCAATGACCCTGGCCAGCATCCTCATACTGTCCCAGCGCCCGCTCGTCCGGCTGAACATAACCAGAAATCCATAACAAGAATTTCCCCAAAACGGGTCCCCAAAAGGGTTAGCAATTACTTTAGTACAAGTAATCAAGGCAAACCATTCGCTTACACATTTCATTGTACATGCACCAATTCATTTCGAAACCAAAACCAGACATGTATTTTCCAGAAACAAACAGTAAATAAACAAATTGCCTTAGGACCGGTACTATACCACTGGTCCCACTCGAGGCCTCTAAGGACCCTTCCGATCTGGCCATATCATAAAACAAATCACGCACAGGCATCGCCTTAGGACCGGGACTATACCACTGATCCCACTCGAGGCCTCTAAGGACCCTCCCGAGCTGGCTAGCGAATCAAACTCGTGAATCCAGGGCTATATCATTGGATTCCCTTGAGGCCCCGTCGGACCCTCCTGAGGTGAGCAAAGCACACACAAATACATCACCATTTCATGTTAAGCATAAAGGTTTCCAAAAATACTTGCCTTGAGTAATTGACGATGACACGAACGGAAGGAAATCAAACACGACCGCTAGGAACCGACGAAACCGAACCTAACCATTCGAAGAATACAATCACAACCATTTCTAAACGATTACAGAAATGGAATACACCCGAAAACCCGCCTGCGATTCATGTGTATTCGTACAAAACGGGCGAATCTCAACCAAACCCTCTCGATTACACAAAAACCACGAAATACACCATGAATTCGTAGGGAAAACAAGAATACCAACAAGATTCATCATATTCATCATGGATTAATCAAAAATACGGAACGAATTGGACAAAAACTCAAAACCCCCAAGTTTACCAAAAAATAGGGTTCTAGGAGATCACCTTGGATTATGATAAAGAATTCAAGTAGAAGTCGATAATCTACAACAAGAAGTTGAGGTGGATGATCTCTCCAAGATTGAAGATGCCCAAATCACCCAAAATTCGCCCCTAAATCGCCCAAAGCGTGAGGAAGAAGAAGAGAGGAGAGGGAATGAAATCCTCTCCCAGAAATCAGCTGATATAATGCTGACTGACCCGCGTGCCGCGGCGCAGGTTGAGTGTGCCACGGCCCGCGGGTGGAAATTGAGAGCAGGATTTTTGGCCGTGCCGCGGCACGAAACGCCGTGGGCTGCGGCTGTTGGGATTCGGTGCCTAAAACGAAGGCCCAGCGGAAGCGGTAAAATGAAAATTAATTCGATCCGAATCCCTACGAGGATCGATCGAGCTACGTATATACGAATATATAAACGAAAAGCAAGAGTCGTAAGAAACTAACCCTCGAAGTCCATTGATTAAATGGTAACCTTCTCTTGAGCTATTCCCCAATCTTTGCTTGATCTCTACGAATCCAATTCGCTCTAAGCTCTTGAACGATCCAACGCCGAAAGCACCGCGTCTCTACTTGCCACGCGCCGGAAAAAACGACCGGAATAACAACACTTGATTAACCTCTAAGGTTACGGCTAGAATCAAGTGATGAAGCTTTTATTATTACACTCTAAGTGTATAATATATCTCTCAATAATTTCTCTCAATTTTTCTCCAAGAAAAATGAAGAAGTGAATGAAGAAGATGAATAAAAAAGATGATGAAGAAGACTTCTCTCTCTCTCTCCTCTTCAACCTCATGTTGGAAATCAAGTGCTTTTGAGAAGTGAGATGTCTTCTTCCCTTTATTCAACTCTCCACATGCACATCTCATTATTATGAGAATCAAAGCTCCACCACCTCAATGATCAACCATTAAAGAATGGAACAAGGGTCCATATGAAAGTGGGTGGAAATGTGGTGGGCGGCCCATGTAGAAATTGGACAAGTTCGGTTCGTTTCGGACTCCCGAGGGTCTAAACAGATAAACTCCGATTCCGTATCGATGTATTTATATCGATTAATTAATTCAATTAATTAAACATATCAAATACAAAATAATATAATTAATTTCTCCAAGAAATAATTATATACATGAATTAAATTAATCACCCAGTAATTTATTTAATTCATTAGGCCGTAAATCAATTTATCCAATACATCGATTTAAACATCCAATGTTCCAAAATTAGATATCCAATATCTAATATTCATAATGAGAGAATTAGCTTTATTCATTCTGTCGTCAGTCCTATTGCGCGACTTGGTAGGTCCGTCTCAGTCAGCAATGGGAGGAACCAAAGAGTAGTAGCACCACCTAGCCAGCCTGGCGGCCTACACTGTACCCCAACTGAGAACGAATGATTGGGATCATTCAAGAACCATTCTGTCGTGAATACCAGTATATGTATAAACCCTTCTTTCAAATGTCCCGATCAAGTTATAGGGTCATGGTCAGTCAAACCCTATCTGTACTTGACGCTATGCATGCGTTAATGCAAATTGAGATCATCGAGGTGTCGTGTATCTAATACAACTAGCTCCAATGCTTTGGCCAAAGACTTATGATCTCATTTTCCAATAACCGCATAGGACATATAACCCGCTCACTAACGGGAGAAAGAATTCTATCTTGTTATTCAGTAGGACCTGCTACTTGCCCGTCAAGATGCACGTCGAGGTTGACCCCCGCCTTCCGGTTTACAGGGTCGAACTACTCTAATGAAAATCTTGACGTCACAAGTACATCCCTACTGAATCCTCAAGTCGAAGGTTCACGAATACCTATCACAACCTTTCAATTCCGTCATTGACTGTCCCGGAGTGAAATCCGTGTGACGAATCGAGGGTGAGTCGGTTCGAGTATACTAATCCAATTAGCATACCTAAAACGTGTGCTCCCACGAACCATTAGCATTCGACAGGCACTCTCCATGTCAAAGAACACGTCATACAAGTCTTCACATAAACTTAACGCCCAGTCAAGTTTCATTGACTTGCGAACGATTAAGTATTTGAGCTATAAACCTTTCCAGTGCCGACCCCCTTATCCAATAAGGAGTAGAACGTTTTACTTTCAAATACACGGACTAGTTTCTATACGTATATTTACGAGTTAGGGATGCCAGTAACTACCAGTAAATAAAGAAATATTCATTGCCTTATATAATTGATTTACATAATGACAAGTGCAATGCCCTCACTCAACATCCTCTGAGTGGCATTCGAGGGCATACTCCTAACAATCTCCCACTTGCACTCAATGCCACACACTATGGTATCTAATAACCATGTTCTCCAGATGACGCTCCAAGCTAGTCTGAGAAAGTGGCTTGGTCAGTGGATCGGCGACGTTGTCGGCTGAGTCTACTCTGTGCAGCACAATGTATCCCTTGCGAACAAATTCTCTTATGAGATGAGACTTCCTCTCAATATGTTTGGTGCTGTTGTGAAACCTCGGCTCCTTGGCCTGCGCTACAGCACCGTCGTTGTCGCGATGCGGTGGAGCAGGCACTCGGACATGGTATCACTTGAAGTTCTCCCAGAAACTTCTTAATCCAGAACCCTTCCTTGGAAGCCTCCGAGGCTGCTTGATACTCAGCCTGACAGGTGGAATCAGCAGTCGCGCTTTGCTTGGCACTACGCCAAGATACTGCTCCTCCATTAAGAGTAAATATGTAGCCAAAAGTGGACATCGAGTCGTCCTTCAGTCCTTGGAAGTCCAAATCAGTGAATCCCAGCACATCCAAATCTCCACCACCATACATCAGAACCATATCTCTAGTCCTTCTCTAGTCCAATGTTCCCTACCTGGGTTTGCCTGAAACCTACTCACCACGCTTACAACATGCGCGATGTCAGGTCTTATACACAACATAGCATACATAAGGCTACCCACGGCCGAAGCATATGGTATATTACTCATTTCCTTGCATTGTTCCTCACTTTGAGGACACATATTCAAGGTGAGTTTTATTCCATGTCGCATCGGTAGGAACCCTCTTTTAGAATCATCCATCTTAAATCGCTTTAAGATTTTATCTATATAGAGGGCTTGGGAAAGACCTATTGTTCTCTTTGCTCTATCCCGGTAGAGTCGAATACCAAGAATATAGGTAGCTTCTCCGAAGTTTTTCATGGAGAAATTACTCAAAAGCCAAGCTTTTACAGAACTGAGCATTCCCACATCATTTCCTATTAGTAGAATATCATCCACATATAGTACTAAGAATGCGATCTTGCTCCCACTAACCCTCTTGTATACACAAGGTTCCTCTTCACTTTGCACGAAGTCAAACTCTTTAACCGCCTCGTCAAAACGAAGGTTCCAACTACGCGATGCTTGCTTCAGTCCATAAATGGAACGCTGAAGCTTGCACACTTTCTGAATATCGACTTCGGACACAAATCCTTTAGGCTGCTCCATATAGATTTCCTCCTCGAGGAATCCATTAAGGAAAGCCATCTTTACGTCCATTTGCCATATCTCATAATCGTGGTAGGCAGCTATAGCAAGCATCATACGAATAGACTTGATCATGGCTACGGGCGAGAAGGTATCGTGTTAATCGATCCCTTTCTTCTGGGTATAACCCTTTGCCACAAGCCTGGCCTTATAGGCGTCAACCTTGCCATCACCATCAGTCTTTCTCTTGTAGATCCACTTGTTCCCAATAGGCACTATGCCCTTGGGGCGGTCTACTAGTGTCTAGACTTGATTGACATGCATTGAGTCTATCTCAGCTTCCATAGCTTCACGCCATTTTGCGGAGTCTACATCCACCATCGCTTGGTCATAGGTCGTCGGATCGATCTCTTGGCTATCACTTGGAACCTCATAGAGACCCCATTCCTCCAAGTGCACAAGCCCATACCTCTCAGGTAAATGAGACACCCTACTAGACCTATGAGGTGGTTGTACTTGTGTTTCAGAAAATTCGGTTCCAGTTTCTTGCACAGGTGTCTCCCGAGGAGTTTCATTATATTCTTCTAAAGAAACACTTCTACCTGCTCCGCCTTCCTGAATGAACTCATCTTCCAGGAAGTGTGCTTGTAAAGCAACAACGATCCTTCGATCTTTGGGCAAGTAGAATAGATATCCCATTGTCCCAGACGGGAATCCAATGAAACGTCCCTTCACAGACCTAGCTTCCAACTTTTCCACCTTAGTCTTCTTGACATAGGCGGGACATCCCCAAATCCTAATGTGATTAAGACTTGGTTTCCTTCCTTCCCACATCTCATGTGGAGTTTTAGGAACGGATTTGGAAGGACATCTGTTTAATATAGGCGGCAATCAGGAGTGCATACCCCACAGGTAAATTGGTAAGTCAGTATAGCCCAGCATGGAACAGACCATGTTCAACAAGGTCCGGTTCCTTCTTTCTGACACACCATTTAACTAAGGAGTACCTGGAGGTGTTAGTTGTGAAACTATTCCATGTTCCTTAAGGAACTCGTCAAACTCCATACTCATATACTCGCCACCTCGGTCCGACCGAAGTGCTTTGATATGATTACCAATTTATTTCTCGACTAGGGCCTTGAATTCCTGGAATTTCTCAAACGCCTCGGATTTATGTTTCATTAAGTATACATAACCATACCTAGTATGATCATCTGTAAACGTAATGAAATATTGATATCCGTCACGTGCTGCTTCCAAAGCACCACATACGTCAGTATGGATTAATCCTAATTTATCAGCGGCTCTTTCAAATGTCCCTGTGAAGGGGGACTTAGTCATTTTGCCTTTAAGGCAAGATTCACAAGTAGGAAAGGGATCTGATCCCAATGGACCCATAAGTCCATCCTTTTCCATCTTGTAAACTTTGGTCTGACCAACATGACCAAGTCTAAGATGCCATTTCAAAACTTGATTGGTTTCATCCCTACCACGTTTTCTAGTCATAGTATTCCCAACTACTTTGTTGCTGAGATTTAGATGATACAATCCATTCAACAATGTAGCAGTACGCACTAGTTTATTTCTAAAATAAATTTTGCAGGAACCATCACCAATGAAAAATGAAAAGCCTTTTCGGTCCATGACCGGAATGGATACAATGTTTTTGTGCCCCTTGGTCAAAACAAGTACATCTTCTAAAGTCAAAACAAAGCCAGATTCTAAACCCAAAAGAAGTGATCCTATGTCGGTCGCCTCGACACTATGCCCGCTTCCGAATGTGATCATAACTTCTCCAACTCCAAGCTTCTTACTTTGTTCCAGATCCTGATTCATGGTACAAATATGAGAACTAGCACCCGAATCCAGTATCCAGGAAGTAGAAAATACAGTAGCAGAACAATTTGTTTCCAAAACTAAAAGTTACAGACCAAGTGCCATGAAGAATCGGACAGTCTCTAGCCCAGTAGCCCAGATCACCGCACTTGAGACAAGCATCCTTCTTCTTCTTGTTCTTCGGAACCATCGGGGCCTTGCCCTTACCCTTAAGGTCCTTAACTTGTGGTCCAGTTTGCTTCTTGGTCTTTTTCTTTTTGTTCTTAGACCTCCGAGGTCCAGAAGAAATCACAAGAGCAGACTCCTTCATCCGCGGAGTCTTCATCTGAGACTGAGCGTTCACAAGTTTGTTCATTAGCCCAGCTAAATTACATGCAATCTCATTGCAGTTGAAGTTCATAACAAAATGTGAGAAGGAATCAGGGAGAGATTGTAGGATAAGGTCGGTTTGGAGAGAAGTATCCATTTTAAAATCAAGAGCCTCCAATCTATCGATCATGGATATCATTTTGAGGACGTATTCCCCAACCTTCTCACCTTCCTTCATCCTTGCACCGAACAGTTGCTTGGATATCTCATATCTCAGTACTGCTGTGCTCACCATAAAGTTCGGTTAAGTGAGATAGAATCTGCCTAGCAGAAGTCATTTTCTCATGAGCTCTCTGAAGCTCATTAGACATGGAAGCCATCATATAAGCACGGACTTTCACGTCATCCTTAACCCACTTTTCGTGGTTTTCAATCTCTTCCTGATTGGCTCGGGTCCGCACAGGAGGCGCCGGAATGTCCGTCTCCAAGACGTATCCCAGTGCCTCTATACTGAGGACAATCATCAGATTGCGGAGCCAATCCACAAAGTTAGGTCCCATTAAGGTGTTCTTTTCGAGCAGAATTGCGAGTGGATTCATTGTCATATTGAGATTTGAGTCTGCATTAAATACGATAGATTAATTAGTGACTCATTTAATTATGTTTTGAGTATAGAATTAAGGTCTTTTCTATTCTTGTTACCCAGCTCCCACTATTTTTATCGGAATAACACACTCCCATGTGAAATACGGAAGTATCGTCGCTCTACTTCATAGTGGTGATCGAGTTCTTTATAAATCATAATAGAGGGCAACCGAACAGGTTTCTAGTCTATTAATTTTCATAAAGTGGTGTCCAACACCAACCCATCTAATGGATGATTCGATCTTCTTTTTCCCCTTGTTCATTCCCCTCAACCTATACGGTTTCTATGGTTCGTGAACAAGTTAAGTTTATACCATCGACGCAAATCAGTTTCACAATTGAATCTTATCCGGCAACCTATCAGGTTTCTAGGGATAAAATTTGCTCCAACCGAAGGCATCCAATGCGCTCCCGGTAATTTATCCATCCTCCTCGAACGACTACCCCAATAAAACGGAAGCATAGCACATCCGGTTTGGATTTCAATTTCCCGAAAACTCGATGGAGGGAAGGAAAACCTTGAAACCTTATAAACTTAATAATTTATCGTGGGAGAATTTTCGCGATTAACGTTACACTTTGCACATTAATCAGTCAAGCGCGTTTGTGGCATTCATACAATATGAAAACAACCATTCACAACCTAGTTGCTACCAACATGTGGTTCATGGACCGTTCCTAGAAAACAAAAACTCCGTAATCTAATTACAAGTCTTCGTCTTGAATCTTCGTCTTCTCGAAATGGATATTCCTCCGGTCTTCGTCATTACATATAAATTTTACATCGAAAATTGCACCCTAGATAGAAATATTTCTAGTAAAATAAATAGGCTCAAAACGGCCTTTACAACCCAATTGAATAAAACGAATGATTCAAAACTAAGTCCACGAACCACATCCCCATTCAAAAAGCATTCATCCAATAAATACTATATAAATGGAAAGCGTAGAGATACATTGATTCAATCAACAATACGAACCAATTCAATCGATTCACACAATTGGTAATATGATAACGTTCAAAATAATTCGGTCGACCATAAATATTCCAATTAATCAAATTTCCCTTATAAAATGAAATACCATAAATCATTTTAATCATATTAAATCCAATTTAACATGAGGGAGATTAATTTTCAAGAATACACGAAAAAATCGAGCCGGGGCGAAAAAGGCCTGCCATGGCCGAGTCACTTCGGCAAAGATGCCGTGACAGCTGGCATGGCCGAGTCGCTCGGAAGGCTGCCCGGCAGTGCCCGGCCGACCACAGGCGCGGCCCCGATCTGATGTCTGCCCGGCCGCATTGACCAGGCCGCGGCTCCGACTCCCTTCCGACTGGCCCAACGGCATTTGAAGCTAGTTTTTCGACCGGATATCCAATATCTATATTCTCCAACATTCATATCTTCAATATAAATCATATTTCCAAGAAATTAAGATTTATATTGAGACATAAACTTACGAAAAATATAACTACAATGAACGTAAAAATATATACCACGATTATGACTAAAATGATTCCAAATCATTCACCATCTAATCAAGCATTCCAAATGCTAATATCGTATATACGATTGCAAGACCTACGCTCTGATACCATTGTTGAGATTCGGTGCCTAAAACGAAGGCCCAGCGGAAGTGGTAAAACGAAAATTAATTCGATCCGAATCCCTACGAGGATCGATCGAGCTACGTATATACGAATATATAAACGAAAAGCAAGAGTCGTAAGAAACTAACCCTCGTAGTCCGTTGATTAAATGGTAACCTTCTCTTGAGCTATTCCCCAATCTTTGCTTGATCTCTACGAATCCAATCCGCTCCAAGCTCTTGAACGATCCAACGCCGAAAGCACCGCGTCTCTACTTGCCACGCACCGGAAAAACGACCGGAATAACAACACTTGATTAACCTCTAAGGTTACAGCTAGAATCAAGTGAAGAAGCTTTTATTATTACACTCTAAGTGTATAATATATCTCCCAATAATTTCTCTCAATTTTTCTCCAAGAAAAATGAAGAAGAAGTGAATGAAGAAGATGAATAAAGAAGATGATGAAGAAGACTTCTATCTCTCTCTCTCTCCTCTTCAACCTCACGTTGGAAATCAAGTGCTTTTGAGAAGTGAGATGTCTTCTTCCCTTTATTCAACTCTCCACATGCACATCTCATTATTATGAGAATCAAAGTCCCACCACCTCAATGATCAACCATTAATGAATGGAACAAGGGTCCATATGAAAGTGGGTGGAAATGTGGTGGGCGGCCCATGTAGAAATCGGACAAGTTCGGTTCGTTTCGGACTCCCGAGGGTCTAAACAGATAAACTCCGATTCCGTATCGATGTATTTATATCGATTAATTAATTCAATTAATTAAACATATCAAATACAAAATAATATAATTAATTTCTCCAAGAAATAATTATATACATGAATTAAATTAATCACCCACTAATTTATTTAATCCATTAGGCCGTAAATCAATTTATCCAATAAATCGATTTAAACATCCAATGTTCCAAAATTAGATATCCAATATCTAATATTCATAATGAGAGAATTAGCTTTATTCATTCCGTCGTCAATCCTATTGCGCGACTCGGTAGGTCCGTCTCAGTCAGCAATGGGAGGAACCAAAGAGTAGTAGCACCACCTAGCCAGCCTGGCGGCCTACACTGTACCCCAACTGAGAACGAATGATTGGGATCATTCAAGAACCATTCTGTCGTGAATACCAGTATACGTATAAACCCTTCTTTCAAATGTCCCGATCAAGTTATAGGGTCACGGTCAGTCAAACTCCATCTGTACTTGACGCTATGTATGCGTTAATGCAAATTGAGATCATCGAGCTGTCGTGTATCTAATACAACTAGCTCCAATGCTTTGGACAAAGACTTATGATCTCATTTTCCAATAACCGCATAGGACATATAACCCGCTCACTAACGAGAGAAAGAATTCTATCTTGGTATTCAGTAGGACCTGCTACTTGCCCGTCAAGATGCACATCGAGGTTGACCCCCGCCTTCCGGTTTACAGGGTCGAACTACTCTAATGAAAATCTTGACGTCACAAGTACATCCCTACTAAATCCTCAAGTCGAAGGTTCACGAATACCTATCACAACCTTTCGATTCTGTCATTGACTGTCCCGGAGTGAAATCCGTGTGACGAATTGAGGGTGAGTCGGTTCGAGTATACTAATCCAATTAGTATACCTATAACGTATGCTCCCACTAACCCTTAGCGTTCGACAGGCACTCTCCATGTCAAAGAACACGTCATACAAGTCTTCACATAAACTTAACGCCCAGTCAAGTTTCATTGACTTGCAAACGATTAAGTATTTGAGCTATAAACCTTTCTAGTGTCGACCCCCTTATCCAATAAGGAGTGGAACGTTTTGCTCTCAAATACATGGACTAGTTTCTATATGTATATTTACGAGTTAGGGATGCCAGTAACTACCAGTAAATAAAGAAACGTTCATTGCCTTGTATAATTGATTTACATAATTACAAGTGCAATGCCCTCACTCAACATCCTCTGAGTGGCATTCGAGGGCATAATCCTAACAGCGGCACGCAGTATAGCCGCCCCAGGCACCATTCTTGCCAAGGCTATGCCGCAGCGCACAATCCCTTGGCCGCGGCACTTACTGTTTGAGCCCGAAAGTGATGAAAAACGACCCACAAACATGATATACTCGATCGGCGCATAGTCCCAACCATTTAAAGGCCTGAATGAACTATCACGAATCCTCGTATGGTGACTTCACATCAAACACAGTCGGTCCCAACACGACGGTAACATCAAATGAACCGAAAATAGAATGAACGCAATGGAAACCCAAAACTTTGGAATATTACGGAATGACCCAACACGATACTCGATCGAAACACCAATAAAAGTTCATAACATCCATAATAGCATGAAGTGGATTTGCAGGAACCCCAAAACGGCGGTTCCAAACAATGATTACGAGAATTGAACCCAACGGCGACAAAAGTGACAGCCAATACGGAATTGAGTAAAACAAGTTCGATACAAGCTCGGATGCTGAAAAGTATAGTATTAAATATTCTCGAAATACTCATACGGTTACAACCGAGTCACTAAAAATGAAAAATACACCAAAAATGAAAATACCGGAAAAAGGAAAAACGCGGATATTACACTTGTTGCCTCCTGGATGAATTGTATATCTAGATCAGTGAGCCTATGCTAATATTTTCTTCTTGAGTTCATCGTTTTCGGGAACATATATTCGGTGTTTGAATATCAACATTCCATCGTGAGACACGCTAAACTCAGATTTCTCACCATGTGTGACACTCTCCTTAGGCTTGCACAGTTTCCTATCTTGTTCCTACGCTTCTTATATTTCCTTAAGTAAGTTCGGATTCATCGATAAGTTAGCGCATAAAACATGTGTCTTAGCCGGCCTTGAATTCCAATGGCTTATATGTTCCTAGGCATCCCATTCTCTTATCATGAGTCTTGCCACGCTTGCCTTCCTACTCAAGGCATCAGCTATGATATTGGCTTTACCAGGATGGTGTTGAATGGTGAAGTGATCTTCAAGAAGCTCTATCAACCTTCTCTGTCTTAGGTTCAAATCCTTCTGAGAGAATAGAGATTTGAGACTATTGGGGTCTGTGAAGATTGTGAATGTGGCTCCTTACAGGTAGTGCCTCTATTTGTTCAAAACAAATGCTGCGAGTTCAAGGTCGTAGTCGGATAATTCATCTTGTGACATTTCAGATTCCATGATGCATAAGCCACTATTTCCCATTTTGCATCAGTACAACTCCCAATCCTCCATTCGACGCATTACTGTATACCATAAATCCTTCACTCCCTTGGGGAAGTGTTAGTACTGGTGCAGAGGTGAGTTTTCTCTTGAGTTCCTGGAAACTTGACTCACACTTATCGTTCCACTCAAATTTGGCGTGCTTCTTCATCAACCTTGTAAGTTGTCCTGCGAGTTTGGAAAAGTCTTTAATGAATTTGCGGAAGTAACCCGCAAGTCCAAGGAAGCTTCGAATCTGAATGATGGTTTGGGGCCTGTTCCAATCCAAAATAATCTCTACCTTCGATGGATCTACTGCAACTCCGTCTCCAGATATATGTCTTAAAAATGCTACTTCTCTTAACCAGAATTCACATTTACTAAATTTGGCGTACAAGTTATGTTTCCTCAATATTTGTAGTACAATCGTTGGGTGAGTTTCATGATCCCGGTCCATATTGGAATACACGAGTATGTCTTTAATAAATATCACGACAAATAGATCCATATATGGTTGAAATACGTGGTGCATTAAATTCATAATTGCAGCCAGTGCAATAGTCAATCAAAAAGGCATTACTAAAAATTCATAATGACCATGCCTAGTTTGAGAGGCAGTCTTAGGTATGTCATCCTATTTTATCTTACTTGGTAGTATCCTTGCTGAAGATCTAACTTTGAGTAGACTGTTGCTCCTTGAAGTTGGTCGAATAGCTCATCAATCCTAGGAAGTAGATACTCTTTCTTAGTAGTAATGTTGTTATGTTCATGGTAATCGATGCACGACCTTAGCATGCCATCTTTTTTCTTTACAAACGGCACTAGAGCTCCCCAAGAAGATATGCTCGATCGGATAAATCTAACCTCTAGTAGTTTCTGCAACTGAACATTCAGTTCTTGCAGCCCTGGTGGGCCATTCGATATGGCATCCTAGCCACAGGTGCCTTTCTTGGCAAGATATCGATGTTAAATTCAAATTCCCTATCAGGAGGTATAGAAGTAAGTTCTACGGGAAATACATCAGGGTATTCTGATACCACTAGTATAGCTTCAATCTCCACCTTGATCTTGGGTTTGTTGATGACAAGCCATATATCTTGTTGATCCCTTCGATATGGCCTTTCTTTCCTTCATGGTGGATATGCCTGGGGATAAGTTAAGTTTAAGATTCCGATGTAGTTCTGATCGGGTTTGCAGAATCGAACTACCTTAGAATAGCGATCAAGTTGCATATAGTGCTTTGATAGCCAATCATCCCAAGTATGAGGCCATACTTAAGTATGGGTTGAAGAATTAAGTCGGCAGGAAAACAATGTCCATCAAATATCAATCCACATTCCCTAAATATCGAATCTGTTTCGCGATCATACCCATAGGTGTTGATACTTCTAGGCTTATAGGTAGGGATTCTACGCAAACATTTATTTTTATACATAATGGGGTTTGACAAAAGAATGTGAAGTCTTAGATCTAATAATGCATAAGTAGAGTGGTTTGATACGAGAATTGTACCTTCCACCATATTAGTTGTGTTAGGGGCTTCTTGCACGACTAAGGCTAAGACTCTTGCCGATGCCTTCCCCTTGATGTCCTTGCGATTTCCTAGCTTAGCCATATTTCTCTACTGGTTGTTTCTCGGTGCTTACTTTGGGAACCTCTAGTTTGATGTTTATTGCCTCCATAATGTAAGTATCTACCTTGTTTTTTCCAATAGTCTTCGGGTTTGTGTCCCATCATATCATAGTGGGGACATGGTGGCGATTGGCCGCAGATATATTCCCAAAGTTCTATCCAGCAGTCTTGCATTGGAATTTCTGAGGTGGCCTAGATTATTGATTTGATGCAGATCTCTTGAAATTCCCAGTTTTGTGATTCGTCGCCTATCCCAACTGGGTCATTCCACTTTCGATTCGGCTTGCAGCTTCAACTGCTTTCACCATGGTCATCACTCTCACTGGCAGCAAGCTCTATTCTAGTGCAATCCTCAAACCTCTTGTAAACTTATACAAATTATCCTCCTCTGTGCTAACTAGTCCTGGCACGTACTTGGAGAGTCGATTGAACTGAAACTCATAGTGGCTACTGTTATTGCCCCTTACTTAAGATGGTAAAACTCGTCACGTCGAGGTTCGTGAGATGCTTGAGATATGTACTGGTCTCGAAAAGCCTTCACGAAATTCTCGAATGTTAAGTCAGTAGCTTCCCATGTCCATTTGTCATTGATAACTCTCCATCAGTCGTGAGATACTGGCTCCAACCAAAAAGTCGCAAGTGTTAGCTTCTGTTCCATCAAGTATTTCAGGGTGTCAAAGATGCTTTCTCTCCTCTCAACCCAGTGTTCGGCCTTAATGTCAGATAAATTGATCGCTCTACTAACTAGCCTTCATCAGGTTCCCCATGGAAAGTAGGGAGGTTAAGTCGGACAAACTGTTCTAAAACTCGATCGTGTGGCACAGGCGCATTCGGGTTTGGTGCAATATGTTATTGAAGGAATTAAATATCAGGAAACATAATCATCATTTCATCATAACTATTACATTTGTGGAAATGCTCTGTCTTGGGAATATTACAGCATTAGGTAAGGAAATGTTGGGATTCCGAAAATAAAACGAAATACGCAGCGGAAATAAATACGAATCCCAAACAGGATCGATCAAGTAACGTATATACGAAAAAAAATACATACAAAGGTAAAGATTCATACCCTTGAAGCCTTTTAAATAAATCTTCGTAAAGTGTAGACGATGATCACGATCCCGTCCCGAACACGAAATCCCTTCGTTCCAAGCACCGAAAATTCGAAGCCTCTACTTCACACGCGTCGGAAGTTGCCCGGAAAAATCTACAACACTCCGTTCTATGAAGAACACGGCTAGGAAGTATTGTAGGAATTTTTTCTCTCTTAATTTTTCTTACTTCTTTTCACCTCAAAGATGAACAAAATGAAGAAGTAAAATTTTTCTCTCTCCTCACTTAAAAAACTCACGGCAGACTGCTCTCCAATGAATGAGTATGAGTGGTTTGTAGTTATCTCATCTCATCATTTATAATGTAATGATATATATATTATAAAGGAATAATTATTCCTTTACAACTATCATTCACAATTATGTGGGAATCTCAACTCTAAGTGAGTTCCCACACACATGCAAGATCATGCCATGCCATGAGGAGTGGGTGGCCACAAGGAAGTTTCCTAGAAAACGAGTCGAGCCACTCGGCTCGTGTACCGAACGTTCGTCAAACGACTCCGTTAAATACACTCCTTTTAATCATCAATGTATTTATATTAATTAATTAATCTAACTAATTAATTATATCAAATACAAATATATATTTCTCTAAGAAATATAATTTATTAATTAAATTAATTACCCGGTAACTTAATTTAAATTCATAAGACCGATATTTGATTTATCCAATTAATCATAATTAGATATCCAATATCTAATATTAATAGAGAGATAATAAATTCACATTTATCCATCAACGCTCCTGATGCGCGACTCCGTAGGTGCGTCTCAGCCGGCATTGGGAGGAACCAATGAGTGCGGGCAGCACTTAGCCAGCCTAGCGGGCCGCACTGTAAACCCCGACTGAGTACGAATGAAGGGATCATTCCAGAACCATTATGTCGTGAATACTATATACGTATAGACCATTCATCAAATGTCCCGGTCAAGTCTTCGGGTCACGGTAAAGTCAAACCCTACTGTTGACTAAACTCTATACATGTGTTAATGCAAATCAAGACCAACTGATCAATAGTGTATCTAATACTACTATATCAGAATGCTTTGGCCAAAGACTTATGATCTTATTTGCCATTAACCGTATAGGACATTCGCCTGCTCACTAACAGGAGATAGAATCCTTTCTTGGCGTACAGTAAAGACTGCTACCTGCCCGTATAGTCCGCACTTCGAGGTCGACTCAGTAATTAAGCAAATGAGTCTAACTACTCTAATGACAAACTAAACGTCACAGGCACATCTTCTACTGAACCCTCAAGTCAAAGGTCCACGTATACTATCACAACCTTTCGATTCGTCATCGACTCTCCGAGAGTGAATACCGTGTGACTGAATCGAGTATGAGTCGAGTTCGAGTATACTGGTCCCACCAATATACTTATAACTATGCTATCAAGACATGCACATGTCCTAGCATTAGTTATACAAATCTTATTAAAAACTTCATGCCCATTTAAGTTTATTGACTTGCGAACGATTTACGTAAATAAACTTTAAACACTTCCAGTGCATTTTCTCTTATCCCATAACGAGAATGGAATGTTCAGTTTATTTACATGGACTTCACTTCAATGTTTACCAAGTCAAGAATGCAATTGAAATACAATAAACAGTGAATGAATCGAATTGCCTTTTTTATTATTTATTCCATAATTACAAGTACAATGCCCCTACTCTCTCATCCCCTGAGTGGCATTCGAGGGCATATTCCTAACAGGAAAATTGTAGGTTTACCTTACCAACTATCGATTATTAAATGTTTAAAACCCAAAAGTTATACACATAGTTTAGTACATCACATCTTAGTAATATAATAATAGAAGACACTCTCTTAATCCTCTGCGGTCTCCATCGGGTCCTCCTCAGGGTCCTCCTCCTCAGAGCTGGAGGATACATCAATCATCTCTGTTGGTGGCATAGCCGAAGCCCTGAGATCAACTATACAAAATATGTCAGACGCGCACACATCACGTCCAAGAACTCTCTCTCCTGGAGGTGCTCGGCAGCTAGTGTAAACTGTTGTGATTGGTGCCTAAAATTAAAGACGCTGTGTAATAATAAAATTTATCCTTTCAACAAACTGAACTCCTAAACAAGATCAGTCAAACATCACATATACAAATAAAATAATTAAAAGTATGGATTTAGAAATCATTCCTTTGAAGACCTTTAATTAAATATTGATGAACATGATCGAAGCTTTCATAAAATCCCAAGCACCAAAAACACCGTGCCTCTATGAATCACACGTCGAAAAGATAATAAAAATCAACTTCTATCTTCTTGCTCTCAAAAAACTCGGCTAGAAGATGATAGTAGAAGTTTATATGATATATTTAAACACTTTAAGTGTATATCTCAAATTTTCTCCCAAGAACACGCCTAAATATAAGTGTATTGAAATTTGGAAAAATTCTCTCCCTTTGCCCCTATTTGGTTCGGCCGATTGCTCATCAAGTGTAGGAGGAGGTGTTTTGATACTTAAACTAAACATCCCTCACTACATGCCATCACACCCACTTTATAATCAATTCATCAAATGAATTATTTAAAGTTCCACACATCTTATCGTACCAAGAACATGACAAAAGAAATCTTCCACCATGTGGAGGTGTTGGGTGGGGCGGCCATGCGAGGGTATTTGAAGTTGGTTCATTTTGATCCGTGAAATAGATCCCGTGTGTCTAGTTCGATAGATATATCTTGGTAGGTTTCAAATTTAAATCATTTAGTTAATCTATTAATTAATTATAGCAAATATAATTTCTCTAGGAAATAATATGAATAAAATTAATACTAAGTAATTTATTTAATTACCTAGACCGATTTAATTTATCTAATAAATTAAATTAGACATCCAATGTCCAATATTAACCAAGAGATGAAAAGCTCAATATATTCCGTCGTCTATCCTGTGTACGCGACTCTATAGGTTTATCTCAATTAGCAATGAAAGGGACCAAATAGTGTTAGCATCACCTAGCTAGTCCCGTGGCGTACACTGTAACTCAACTGAGAATGAATGGTAGGGATCATAACCTTTATGTATGAATATCGTATACGTATAAACCCTTCAATCATATGTCCCGATCAAGTATTAGGGTCATAGTAATGTCAAACCCTATTTTAACTTGACTCTGTGCACTTGTTAGTGAAAACTGGGATCACCAACTCGCGTATATCAAATATAACTGGCTCTAAATGTTTTGGCCAAAGACTTATGATCTCATTTGCCACTAACCACATGGACATCTTCCTGTTCACTTATATAAGAAATAACCCTATCTTAGTATTTAGTAGAGACTGCTCCTCGCCCACCAAGTTGCACTTCGAGGTTGACCACACCAGCTGGTGATTGGATCAAACTACTCTAATGACTAACTTAATATCACAAGAACATCTCCTACTAAATCCTCAAGTCAAAGGTTCACGTATACCTATCATAATATTTCGATTCAGTCATTGACTATCCCGAATTAAAATTCATGTGACCAAATCGAGGGGAATCGAGTCCGAGGATACTAATCACATTAGCATACCTATAACATATGCTCCAGCTACCTTAGTGAATACAGACACTCTCCATGTCCAAGTACATGTTATTGAAATCTTGTCTAAAATTAATGTCGAGTTAAGTTTTATCGACTTGCGAACTAGTTATGCATTCGCGCCCTAACACTTCCAGTGCCTATCTCATTATCTCATAATTAGGGGAATCTTTGCTCTCAAATACAAGGACTATTATTCTATATACCAAATCATGATACTACTGATATAGAATAATATAGCAATAGTAAATTAATTATTCAATTGATATTTGTAATTACAATACAATGCTCTCACTCTCCCATCATTTTAGTTAAATGTGAGGGCATATTCATAACAATCTCTCACTTCCACTCAATACCACAAACTATGGTATCTAATATTCATACTCTCCAGATGTCGCTCTAAGACCATCTGAGGCAGTGGCTTGGTGATTAGTGCATAATTGATCTAAAATTCATATACAAAATATTCCTTTTTCCGGGCATAATCATACTGATTTGTGATTAAAAATACATATTTTATAGATATGTCCAAACATGAGCTAAAAATGGTCATTTTACAGATTACTAACACGAAACGTCAAAAAGTACGGAAAACAAGATCAAAATCAACGCCGGGAATTTTTCAAGGCAAAAGCGACCATACAAACGGCGCAAAAATGACTGTGTTATGTAGGCCGTTTCATATACGGCGCAACAAGGGCCGTGTCTTGGGACGTTTCATACACGGCCGGCATTTAGCGCCGTGTCCTCGCTCGTATTCCGGAAGAGACCGAGTCACCACAAAACGGCGCACAACACGGGGCAAACTGGGCCATTTTTCATCACCGTTTTTCAGCAGATGCCATGCAAAAATAGTCCACTGTTGACCATCTTGTGAACTCAACCACAAGATATTATTATGGTCAAAAATCTGAAAATCAAGACATGCAAGGAAGATCAAGTGTGAATCAAACACCAAAGACTTGTCAAAGATGCCACAAATTAAATAATCAATTGTATTCTTGAAAATCACCTATAAAAGGACATCTTCATCCATTGCAAAATTATCCTCCTCTTCTTGTAAAGAAACACTCCTTTATTTTAGCAAGATATTTTCCTTAGAACTCTCAATTTTAGTTTGTATTTCATTTTTGGTTTGAAGTTTTTCTTTCATTTAGTTTGTAATTGAAAAGTGCTTCATCAATAAGCACTTAGTATTTTACTTAGTATTTTACTTTCAATTTTTGTAAGCTTGTAACCTTTAAACAAGTTTGAAGTTATATTTTGAAGTATGTTTCTTGCATTTTGATACATCATATTCAAGTAAGTTTTATCTATTGTCATTAAGTTCTAGTAATTAAAAGTTTCTATATATCTTATATATATCAATTATTTCTATTATAATTTTAGTTTATATAAACCAATGAGTAGCTAATCTTTCTTTCTAGGGGAAGGGGGATTTCTATTAGGTTATATATTGAGTATTTGATTGATTTACACTATTTTTAGGACTAATTGGTTTAAATAGAGATTGATCATATCCTATTTTTACTAATGAAACCTTCTTGATTGATTATTGAGTGAATTGGAAATATATCTTTTCAATCTCTCAAATGTTAATCTTGTTATCAACATCTTAAGATTGCGAAAGTGGTTAAGACACCTTTGAATACGAAAGTTATGAGGTGAAAAGTTGATTACTCGATGAACAATCGTTTATCCTAAAAATAGTCAAGTTAAAGAAATGAAAGGACTAATTGGTTTAAATAGAGATTGATCATATCCTATTTCTACTAGTGAAACCTCCTTGATTGATTGTTAAGTGTATTGGTAACACATCTTTTCACCTCATAACTTTCGTATTCAAAGATGTCTTAATCACTTTCGCTTTTTTTACTTCTGAACCATTTCTCTAACAAAATGATATTTCATCTCAATATGTTTGGTGTTTTTGTGATACCTAGGATCCTTAGCCTCAACAGATCCGTCGTTGTTGCAAAACAGTTCCAGGGGCCGCCTGTTTTTCTTAATCTAAAAAGCTTCTTTAGCAGCCTCCATGGCTGCCTGATATTCGGCTTGACATGTGGAAATTATAGTCGCGCTTTGCTTGGTACTTCTCCAAGATATTTTTTATAAATAAAAAATAGTCTCATTAATAAACTATTTTTATTTAGACTATTTAAAATAGTATAAGAAAATGCACTATTTTTTATTTAAACTATTTATACTCGACTATTTTTAATGAGACTATTTTAACTAGACTATTTTTAATGAGACTATTTTTATACTAGACTATTTATATTAAGACTATTTTTAACTAGACTATTTATAGTAGACTATTTTTAACTAGTGAAAATGAATAGAATTAAAATGAGTTGGGAATTTATAAAATATAGGGGATTACGGGTTCATTAAATTAGGTATTTAATTAAGTATAGGAATTGATTTATATGGATATAAAAGAAAAATGAATATTTATCGAGTAATCAACTTTCCACCTCATAACTTTCGTATTCAAAGATGTCTTAATCACTTTCGCTTTTTTAAGATGTTGATAACAAGATTAAAACTTGATAGATTGAAAAGATGTGTTTCCAATACACTTAACAATCAATCAAGGAGGTTTCACTAATAGAAATAGGATATGATCAATCTCTATTTAAACCAATTAGTCCTTTCATTTCTTTAACTTGACTATTTTTAGGATAAACGATTGTTCATCGAGTAATCAACTTTTCAGCTCATAACTTTCGTATTCAAAGGTGTCTTAACTACTTTCGCAATCTTAAGATGTTGATAACAAGATTAACATTTGATAGATTGAAAAGATATGTTTCCAATTCACTCAACAATCAATCAAGAAGGTTTCATTAGTAAAAATAGGATATGATCAATCTCTATTTAAACCAATTAGTCCTAAAAATAGTGTAAATCGATCAAATACTCAATATATAACCTAATAGAAATTCCCCTTCCCCTAGGAAGAAAGATTAGCTACTCATTGGTTTATATAACTAAAATTATAATAGAAATAATTGATATATAATATATATATATATATATAGAAACTTTTAATTACTAGAAATTAATGACAATAGATAAAACTTACTTGAATATGATGTATCAAAATGCAAGAAACATACTTCAAAATATAACTTCAAACATGTTTAAAGGTTACAAGCTTACAAAAATTGAAAGTAAAATACTAAGTGCTTATTGATCAAGCACTTTTCAATTACAAACTAAATGAAAGAAAAACTTCAAACCAAAAATGAAATACAAACTAAAATTGAGAGTTCTAAGGAAAATATCTTGCTAAAATAAAGGAGTGTTTCTTTGCAAGAAGAGGAGGATGATTTTGCAATGGATGAAGATGTCATTTTATAGGTGATTTTCAAGAATATAATTGATTATTTAATTTGTGGCATCTTTGACAAGTCTTTGGTGTTTGATTCACACTTGATCTTCCTTGCATGTCTTGATTTTCATATTTTTGATCATAAAAATATCTCGTGATTGAGTTCACAAGATGGTCAAAAGTGGACTATTTTTGCATGGCATCTGCTGAAAAACGGCGATGAAAAACGGCCCAGTTTGCCCCGTGTTGTGCGCCGTTTTGTGGTGACTCGGTCTCTTCCAGAATACGCGCGAGGACACGGCGCTAAATGCCAGCCGTGTGTGAAACGGCCCAAGACACCGCCCTTGTTGCGCCGTATATGAAACGGCCTACATAACACAGTCATTTTTGCGCCGTTTGTATGGTCGTTTTTGCCTTGAAAAATTCCCGGTGTTGATTTTGATCTTGTTTTCCGTACTTTTTGACGTTTCATGTCAGTAATCTGTAAAATGACTATTTTTAGCTCATGTTTGGACATATCTATAAAATATGTATTTTTAATCACAAATCAGTATGATTATGCCCGGAAAAAGGAATATTTTGTATATGAATTTTAGATCAATTATGAACTAATCACTTGGTCAGTAGATCAGCAATGTTATTTGTTGTGTCTACTCTCTGCAGTGTAACATTTTACTTCTGAACCATTTCTCTAACAAAATGATATTTCCTCTCAATATGTTTGGTGTTTTTGTGATCCCTAGGATCCTTAGCCTCAACAGCTCCGTCGTTGTTGCAAAACAGTGCCAGGGGCCGCCTGTTTTTCTTAATCTAAAAAGCTTCTTTAGCAGCCTCCATGGTTGCCTGATATTCGGCTTGACATGTGGAAATTATAGTCGTGCTTTGCTTGGTACTTCTCCAAGATAGTGCTCCACCATTAAGAATAAAGATATACCCTGAAGTGGACATCTTCACATTTATGTATCCGAATAGTCCGAGTCCATATAACCATCCACTTTTAGTTCTCCACTGCTGTATGTAAGAACCAAGTCTTTAGTCCTTTTATGGCACTTAAGAATGTTTTTACAACAGTCCAATGTACCTCCCCTGGATTTGACTAAAACCGACTTACCATGCTCACAACATAAGCAATGTCTGGTATAGTGCAAATCATAGCGTACATGAGGCTTCCCACCACCTAAGCATAGGGTACCTTACCCATTTTCTTTGTATATTCCTCACTTTGAGGACACATATCTAAGGAAAGTTTTATACCATGTGGCATAGGTAGAAACCTTGTTTTAGAATCTTTCATCCTAAATCGCTTTAGGATCTTTTCTATGTAGAGGGCTTGGGAGAGACCTAACATTCTTTTAGTTCTCTCCCGGTAAAGATGAATACACAGAATATATGTAACTTATCCCAAGTCTTTCATTTAGAACTCACTCAAAAGCCAAGCTTTTATAGAACTGAGCATTTCTACATCATTTTCTATAAGTAGAATGTCATCCAAATATAGTATTAAGAATGCAATTTTATGTCCAATAACCTTCTTATACAGAGAGGGTTCCTCTTCGTTCTGGACAAAATCAAACTCTTTGACTACCTCGTTAAATGAAGATTCAAACTTGGCTACAAACGAGAAGGTCTCGAAGTAATCGACTTCTTCTCTTTAGGAATAACTCTTTGCTAGACGACTAGACTTCTAGGTATCAACCTTGCCATCTCTATCAATTTTTCTCTTGTAGATCCATTTATTCCCAATAAGAATTATGCCGTTAGGACGATCTACTAAAGTCTATATCTGATTAGCATGCATAGAATCTATCTCAGCTTCCAAGCTTCTCCACACTTTGTGGAGTCCACATCTACCATCCCTTGGTTATACATAGAGGGATCATTATCTTGGATACTTTCTGTCATCTCAAGGAGGCACAGTTCCTCTTGATGCAGATAGCCATACCTCTCAGGTAATTGATAAGCTCTACTAGACATTTTGGTGTTTCTTTTATTTCTTCCAAATAAATATTTCCACCTGCACCTCATTCCTGAATGAACTCATCTTCAAGGATGATCTTATGATCTTTGTGCATGTAGAATAGATATCCCATGGAATCTCTTGGGTATCATATGAAACGACCCTTCACATACCTACCTTCCAACTTCTCTACTTTAGTATTCATGACATAAGCAGGACATCCCCAAGTCTTAATGTGATTAAGACTTGGCATCCTACCTCTCCAAATCTTATGTGGAGTCTTAAGATTGACTTTGGAAGAACATCTGTCCAAGATATTGTAATATCCTGCTGTAGATTTTTATTTTTATACTACTGTACTATACGTATCGTACGATTACCATTGCATTATAATTGGATTTATACAATGTTTATTGTATCATTATGTTGTTGCCCAAAATATTTATCCGAAGATTAATACTGCTGGAAGACGGACAACAAACAACAATTGCGGGAGCACTTCCGAGAGTAGATAAATAACACAAGATTTGCCGGGTTTGTTAGGCCCGGGCTTGAATGCTCTCGCGAGATGTTATTAATACGAATATTCGTGGATACAAGTATTAATGAGAGAAATCTAAATACAATGAGTGTAAAAAGACTCTGTTAATCCGGCTCTTGAGCGAAGCTCGGTGTTCTTCGTCCCCGCCGATAATCTGCTGGATGAGATAGGCCGGGAGAAGTAAGACCGAAAGATAACTGTTGCCAAGAGTTGGATGTTTGCCAAGTGTGTGTATTTTGCTTCTGTATGGTGTGAAATGCGAGAATGCAGAGAGTTCAGACCGTGAAACCGAGTGCAGGCTGCCTCCTTTATATAGGGGTTGAGGTGCCCTGTCTCCTAGTGGGCGATCGCCTTTCGGCATTTAATGTAATGGGGCGATCGTCCTAAAGGTCACATGGGCTGCCTGCCAAAAGTCCATAGATCCAGCCGGCAGCTAGCTGAGTGGCCCAATGAGGAGCCGGCACGCGTCCGGAAGCACTGTCACAGGAGGTCCCACTTTGTTACTTTCGGCGGACTTTGTCAGGGTAGGTGACAGGCTGTAGTCACATGTCTTGTCCGTCTGCTCCTTTCGCAGGTCTGGGCCCTGTTGGTAGGTGAGGTAGGTGACAGGTTTGTCAGCGCCTTTTGCGGATCTGCACGTGGGTGCTGTCCTGTTGCTCGGCCTTGGCCGACTGGATGGCCATCGGTCATGATGCGGTCGCCTCTAGCTGGACACCGAGGATCGTCATCGGCCAGTGGATGGAGGTCGCCAATGGTCGGTCACCAAGGGTCGATCGGCAGATGCCGATAGAGGGTCGCCAGATGTCGGTCGCCGAGTACCGAGAGACGATCGTATCTGAGGTCGATCGCTCGGCACCGGGACTTGTCCTGGGACCTTCGGTTGGCCAGTCTAGCATGTCCGCTGGGTTGAGGCTCGGTCGCCTGGTCGCTGCTCGGCAGATCTGCCTTGGCCGCTCGGCAGTAAGTCGGTCGCTCGGCCTCGGAGGCGATCGCCGGTCGGAAGGTGTTAATTCTTGACACAACAATTGCCCCCCAGCTTGCTCCTATGTTGAAGACATGGGGCGAGGTGGTTCTGGCTGGCGACCTTGCTGAGCTGACTTACGATTCCGGACTTGGGCTACCATGATCGATTGGCTAGCTATCTTTCGGTCTTGTACCTGCAAAAACAACATTGGCCGATCCCCCACGGAAACTTGGTGGTTTCGCTTTGTTTGAGGAATCGTGGCGATCGCGGAGATCGATGGACCGACTCCATGACCGTGTCTTGGTGCGCGAAGACATTGAGTGTCTCGTGACTCACTTTATTATGAGGGTCCTCCGTTAGCCGCGCCGCCTCGTATTTAAACGAAGGGCGTGCGGTCTCGGTCTAGAGGAGTCCTTGCGCGCGGCGTCGGATGAATCAACTCCACGCCCGCGGCTTGTTAGCTCTGCTTCCACCTCGGCGGCCATGGAGATGGCCGACCTCGACGGTGTACGTTGAGACGGGGATTGTGGCATGTGTCCACCGACATGTTGGAGAGCCCTCGACTACGCCGGCCTCGTATTTAAACGAAGGGCGGGCGATCTTGGCGAAAGGGACCTTGCATGGCGAAGCGGCGGTTCCATCGACCGCCAGACCATGGCTTTATGATGTGCGGTGGAGGCGATCTTATGCCTTAGTCCGTCATGTTATATCCGGATCGTAGATGGCGATCGTGTCCTCGGATGCGGATGATGTAGTGTGATGACCGCGATCGGGCGAAGATCGCGATCGTCGCTCAGTGCCGATTGCTTATTCGTAGGTCGATATTGGCGATCGGGCGGGAGATCGTCGTCCGGTGCCGATCGCGCCGCCACAAAGCTAAGAAGAAACCTTTGCACGGCCGTAAAATCTGCGGCTCTTTCCCGGAAGGCTGCGTAGGTCGTAGGTTGGGTTTTCGTGAGATGCCTGAACATAGGCGAAAAACCCTGAAATCCTCCTAGGACCGCGTAGAGGGCGGTCTCATCGCTTATGGGCTCGCCATTGAGGATGATTACGTCTACCCGGTCGATGTAGTCCGAGTCGGACTCTTTTTCTCCCTGCTTGATTTGCATCATGCGAAGGGGACCTTCGGGCCGGACGACCCTGGTGGCGAAGTACTCAGTGAAGCCGTGCGCCAGCTCGTTAAAGGAGCCAATGGACCGAGGTGGCAATGAAGTGTACCACCGGTGGGCGAGGTCGTCCAGCGTCAGAGGGAACATTCGGCATGTGGTCGCGTCAGATGCCCCACACCCAGTCATGTAGATGTTGAACTTCCTCAGGTGCACTTGGGGGTCCGATCGCCCCTCGTACACGGGCGTTTGCGGGGGAGCGATTTTATGCTGCACGGGGGCGAGCTCGATGTCGATAGTGAGCGGCTCGCTTGGCCCGGCGATCGTCTTCTTGGCGCCTGCCCTGGATTCCAGGAGCGCCTTCATGTCGTCGAGTTGACGTTGCATCGCAGCCATCGCCGTGGCTTGGTCGCTTGCCGATCGGCTTTGGGAGCAGGAGCCGAGGAGATCGTGTACCGATCTCCGGCTCGCCGCGCCGACCTCGGCAATTCGGCGAGGAGCCGGATGGCTAGCCGCCTTCCGGGAGGAGGGTAGGCCGAGCTTCGGTGACGGACTCAAACTCCGCTGCCTCGTAGGCCGGGGCCGACCGCCCGTGAGCTGTGTCGGGTCACCGCCTGTGCGATCGAAGACAGAGGTGCCCAGGCCGCGAGCGCCTCTTCTTGCGGCGAAAGCCTCCGGCGATGCTCGGCCGGTAGTGCCTTGAGCTTCCGCTTGATCTTCGGCGAGAGACCGGCGTAGGCGGAGGCGCGTCGAGAGCACTCCGTCGCTCCTGTAGGACGGCCAGGGCCCCTTCGATCTGTTCCTTGGTTCGGAACCGATCAAGCGAGAGGCTTGGGCCGCCGTCCAGGGACGGGATCGAGCATCTCTGACCACGGCGGCTACCTTCCACCATCGGCTGCGGCTCGGACTGGGATGGAACAGGGGGTCTGGCCGGCTGGTCAGCGGCTTTCTTCGACGCGGAGGCGGAAGACATGTTTTCTGAAGGATTTCTTTGAAGTGCAGTAAGTGTCACTTCAAGTATCTGCCCCGAGAACAGTGAGTGTTCTTCGGGACGGTAGGTATAAAAAATCGAGGGTTGCGCCCTTCCTCTAGCGCCAATTGTTGTTGCCCAAAATATTTATCCGAAGATTAATACTGCTGGAAGACGGACAACAAACAACAATTGCGGGAGCACTTCCGAGAGTAGATAAATAACACAAGATTTGCCGGGTTTGTTAGGCCCGGGCTTGAATGCTCTCGCGAGATGTTATTAATACGAATATTCGTGGATACAAGTATTAATGAGAGAAATCTAAATACAATGAGTGTAAAAAGACTCTGTTAATCCGGCTCTTGAGCGAAGCTCGGTGTTCTTCGTCCCCGCCGATAATCTGCTGGATGAGATAGGCCGGGAGAAGTAAGACCGAAAGATAACTGTTGCCAAGAGTTGGATGTTTGCCAAGTGTGTGTATTTTGCTTCTGTATGGTGTGAAATGCGAGAATGCAGAGAGTTCAGACCGTGAAACCGAGTGCAGGTGCCTCCTTTATATAGGGGTTGAGGTGCCTGTCTCCTAGTGGGCGATCGCCTTTCGGCATTTAATGTAATGGGGCGATCGTCCTAAAGGTCACATGGGCCGCCCGCCAAAAGTCCATAGATCCAGTGACTAGCTGAGTGGCCCAATGAGGAGCCGGCACGCGTCCGGAAGCACTGTCACAGGAGGTCCCACTTTGTTACTTTCGGCGGACTTTGTCAGGGTAGGTGACAGGCTGTAGTCACATGTCTTGTCCGTCTGCTCCTTTCGCAGGTCTGGGCCCTGTTGGTAGGTGAGGTAGGTGACAGGTTTGTCAGCGCCTTTTGCGGATCTGCACGTGGGTGCTGTCCTGTTGCTCGGCCTTGGCCGACTGGATGGCCATCGGTCATGATGCGGTCGCCTCTAGCTGGACACCGAGGATCGTCATCGGCCAGTGGATGGCGGTCGCCAATGGTCGGTCACCAAGGGTCGATCGGCAGATGCCGATAGAGGGTCGCCAGATGTCGGTCGCCGAGTACCGAGAGACGATCGTATCTGAGGTCGATCGCTCGGCACCGGGACTTGTCCTGGGACCTTCGGTTGGCCAGTCTAGCATGTCCGCTGGGTTGAGGCTCGGTCGCCTGGTCGCTGCTCGGCAGATCTGCCTTGGCCGCTCGGCAGTAAGTCGGTCGCTCGGCCTCGGAGGCGATCGCCGGTCGGAAGGTGTTAATTCTTGACACAACACATTATATTTGGAAATCAAACTATTATAGGTTTTACATTCATATTATTTGACAATTGGAAGTTGCATGATAAGTCATACTTTGGATAAGTACTATAGACCTAGCGTACGCTACGTTCAGTGCCTAGCTTAAGCTATCTTGATGATTGTTGCGTTAAGATTGATTGATTGCGTACGTAATTAAGGGTATCAGATCGCATCCCAACTTTCGGCGTGCGAGGCCGTGCATGACCGGAATATTTGGATCGATTGAGACAGCTAAGTCAACGAGCATTATGTACGCAACATTGATGTGTTAGTGTATGTAATGAGGGCGAACTTACGTTCGTCATTTTGACAACGTACACATTGAAGGTGCAATTTAAGGCAGTAGCCTCTGGGGGAGGGGGGGCTTATGTACGTAAATGTTGGGATTCCGAAGACAAAAATGAATACGTAGCGGAATAATAATAATACACAATAAAGAATCCCAAACAGAATCGATCAAGTAATGTATAAACGAAAAATAAATCAATGAAGATAAAAAGGATCAAAGTCCCATACATTTGAAGCCTTTGATATTATCTTCGTAAGTTGATGATGATCACGAACCCGAACACAAAAATGAATTCCCTTTCTTTCAAACACCGGAAGTGCGATGTCTCTACGTCACCACACGACGAAACTTGACCAAAAAAATCAACGAGACTCCGTTCTCTAAGAACACGGCTAGGGAAACTCGTAGGAATTTTTTTCTTTTTTTCTTATTTTTTTCTCACCTCTAAGATGAAGAATTGAACAAAAAAAAATTTCTCTCACCCCTCACTTAGGTGGTTCGGCCGAAATGCATCAAGATGGTATTGGTGTGGTGTGTTGTTATGTTGATATAAAGAATAAAAGTAAGATATGATAAGATAAGTCTCATCATCTCATTTGGAAGCATGTGAGGAAAACAACATGCTAATCAACATAAAATAAAACATCACACCAAGACAAAGTGTAGAGGGAGGTGGGGCGGCCCCATGAGGAAATTTCCACGAAACGGGCCGAGTCATTCGGCTCGTGTACCGGACGTTCGTCAAACGAATCTGTTAAATACACTCCATTTTATTTCCAATATATTTATACTAATTAATTATTCCAATTAATTAATTGTAACAAATACAAATATATTTCTCTAAGAAAATTTATTTATGAATTAAATTAACTACCCAATAACTTAATTTCAGTTCATAAGACCGCTATTTGATTTATCCAATAAATCATAATTAGATATCCAATATCTAATATTATTAGAGAGATAATAAATTCACATTTATCCGTCAACGCTCCTGATGCGCGACTCTGTAGGTCCGTCTCAGCTGGCATTGGGAGGAACCAATGAGTGTGGGCAGCACTTAGCCAGCCTAGCGGGCCACACTATAAACCCTAACTGAGAACGAATGAAGGGATCATTCCAGAACCATTATATCGTGAATACCATATACGTATAAACCCTTCATCAGATGTCCCGATCAAGTCTTCGGGTCACGAAAAAGTCAAACCCTACCATTGACTAGACATTATACATATGTTAATGCAAATCAAGACCGACTAATTACTAGTGTATCTAATACGACTAGACCAGAATGCATTAGCCAAAGACTTATGATCTTATTTGCCATTAACCGTATAGGACATTCGCATGCTCACTAACAGGAGATCAAATCCTTTCTTGGCATACAGTAAAGGCTGCTACCTGCCCGTATAGTCCGCACTTCGAGGTTGACTCAGCGATTAAGAAAATGAGTCTAACTACTCTAATAACAAACTAAACGTCACAAACACATCTCCTACTGAACCCTCAAGTCAAAGGTCCACGTATACTATCACAACCTTTTGATTTATCATCGATTCTCCAAGAGTGAATACCGTATGACTGAGTCAAGTATGAGTCGTGTTCGAGTATACTGGTCCCACCAATATACTTATAACTATACTATCAAGACATGCACACGTCCTAGCATCAGTTATACAAGTCTTACTCAAAACTTAATGCCCAATTAAGTTTATCGACTTGCGAACGGTTTATGTAAATAAACTTTAAACACTTCCAATGCATTATCTCTTATCCGATAATGAGAATGGAATGTTCGCTCTTATTTACATGGACTTCACTTCAATGTTTACCAAATCAAGAATGTATTTGAAATACAATAAACAATCAATGAATCATATTGCCTTTTATTGGTAATTCCATAATTGCAAGTACAATGCCTCTTCTCTCTCATACCCTGAGTGGCATTCGAAGGCATATTCCTAATAATCTCCCACTTGCACTCAATGGCACACATCATGGTATCTAATACCCATGTTCTTCAGATGTATTTCCAAGACAACCTGACATAACGGCTTAGTCAGCGGGTCAAAGACATTCTCTTCTGAGTCTACTCTTTGCAACGAAACATATCCTTTTTCAACCATCTCTCAAACGATGTGATACTTTATCTCTATATGCTTGGTGTTGTGGTGAGCCCTTGGCTCCTTGTCTTGGGCGACAACTCCATCATTATCACATAATAGTGATATAGGAAGCTCCACATTAGGCACCACTTGAAGTTCTTGCACAAAATTCTGCATCCAAAATGATTCCTTGCTAGCCTCTGAGGCAGCTTGGTACTCTGCTTGGTAGGTGGAATCTGCAGTAGCGCTTTACTTGGAGATTCTCCAACATACTGCTCCTCCATTGAGAGTAAACAAATACCCAGATGTCGACTTAGAGTCGTCCTTGTCTCCTTGAAAATCAGAATCGGTGAATCCAACCACCTTCAGTTCTCCACCACCGTAATTAAGAACCATATCTCTAGTTCTTCTCAAGTACTTAAGAATGTTCTTGACGGCAGTCCAGTGTTCCCTTCCCGGGTTTGCTTGAAAATGACTTACTATACTAACAACATAGGCTAAGTCCGGTCTCGTACACAACATAGCGTACATGAGGCTACCCACTGTCGAAGCATATGGCACCTTACTCATCTCTCTTTTGTCTTCCTCACTTTGAGGACATATTTTTGTGGTGAGATGAATTCCATGTCGCATGGGAAGGAACCCACTTTTAGATTCATCCATCTTGAATCTTCTCAGGATCTTATCTATATAGAGGGCTTGGGAAAGTCCTATCATTCTTGGCGGTCTATATATGTAACGATGGATCCCTAGAATATAGGACGCTTCTTCCATGTCTTTCATGGAGAACGTTTTAGAAAGTCAAGCTTTCACAGTATTGAGCATTGCTACGTTATTTCCTATAAGTAGAATATCATCTACATATAGTACTAAGAATGCAATGTTGCTCCCACTGACTTTTTTTGTAAACACATGGATCCATCTCTTTTGACGCGAAGTTAAAGTACTTGAATGCTTCGTAAAATAAAAAGTTCCAACTTCGAGAAGCTTGCTTCAGCCCATAAATGGCTCGTTGCAGCTTACACACCTTATGAATATTAGCTTTGGACACAAAACCCTTAGGCTGTTCCATATAAATTTTCTCCTCGAGGTATCCATTTAGAAAAGCCGTTTTGACATCCATTTGCCATATTTCATAATCGTAATGGGGAGCAATGGCAAGCATCATGCGAATCGACTTGATCATAGCTACGGGCGAGAAGGTATCATGAAAATCGATCCCTTCTCTTTGGGTATAACCCTTTGCCACAAGCCTGGACTTATAGGCGTCAACCTTGCCATCCCCATCAGTGTTTATATATCCATTTACTTCCAATAGGCTTCATGACAGTTGGTAGATATACTAGATTCCAGACCTGATTGGTATGCATCGAGTCTATCTCAACTTCCATTGCTTCTTGTCATTTATCGGAGTCCACATCCACTACCGTTTGGTCATAGGTGACAGGGTCATCCTCATGGCTATCAGGTACGTCGTGGAGACCCAGTTCCTGTCATACCTCTCAGGTAAGTTAGACACCCTATCAGTCCTTCGAAGTGGAGGTTATGTTACAATAGGTTCGGTTCGTGATCCCTCAAGACATTCATTATGCTCTTCCAAAGAGATATTTATACCCGAGCCACCTTCTTGAATGAACCCATCCTCATGGAAGCGCGCTTGCAAAGCGACAACGACCCTATGGTCTTCTGGCATGTAGAATAGATAACCCATCGAGTCCTTTGGGTATCCAATGAAATGTCCCTTGATGGACTTCGCTTCCAGTTTGTCTACCTTAGTCTTCTTGACATAGGGTGGACATCCCCAAATGCTTATGTCATTAAGACTTGGTTTCTTACCCTTCCACATCTCATGTGGAGTGATAGGAACGGATTTGGTAGGACATCTATTAAGGATATAGGCAGCGGTAAGTAAGGCGTACCCCCATAGGTAAATTGGTAAATCAGTGTAATTCAACATGGAGCGGACCATGTCCAACAAAGTCCGATTTCTTCTTTCTGAAACACCATTTAACTGTGGGGTTCCTGGCGGCATTACTTGTGAAACTATTCCATGTTCTTTAAGGAACTCACCAAACTCTGTGCTCATATATTCGCCACCTCGGTCCGACTGAAGTGCTTTGATATGACATCCAGTCTGTTTTTCAACTAGGGCCTTAAATTTTTTGAATTTAATAAAGGCTTCGAATTTATGTTTCATCAAGTACACAATCCCATACCTAGATTGATCATCTGTGAACGTTATGAAATATTGATATTCGTCTCGGGCTGCTTCCAAAGCACCGCAAATGTCGGTATGTACCAACCCAAGTTTTTCAGCAGCTCTTTTAAATGTCCATGTGAAGGGGACTTAGTCATCTTGCCTCTAAGGCAGGATTCACAAGTTGGATAGGATTCTACACCCAATGGACTTAAAAGTCCATCTTTCTCCATTTTATGAACCTTGGTCTGACCAGTGTGACCAAGTCTAAGGTGCCACTTAAAAGCTTGATTAGTATCTTGCCTGCTACGTTTCCTAGTTATAGTGGTCACTGCTGATTTATTTTGTAAGTTCAGATGATATAAACCATTCAACAATGTAGCTGTGCCAACCAATATATTTTGAAAATAAATTTTACAACTACCATTGCCAATGAAGAAAGAAAATCCTTTCTGGTCCAAGACTGAACTGGATATAATGTTTTTATGCCCCTTGTGTAAAACCAGTACTTCATCTAACGTCAAAATAAAACCAGATTCTAAACCCAGTAGGAGTGATCCAATATCGGTTGCCTCGACACTTTGTCCGCTTCCGACAGTGATCATCACTTCCCCAGCTTCAAGCTGCCTACTTCGTTCCAGATCCTGATTAATAGTACAAATATGAGATGTAGCACCTGGATCCAGAATCCATGAAGCATAATATATAGTAGCGGAATAATTGGTTTCAAAAACAAAAAGTTTCGTACCTGATGCACCATTGATCTTGGGACAAGTCCTATGCCAGTGGCCCAGCTCACTGCATTCAAGACATTTGTCCATAGGTTTTAGACCGCCTACCTTCTGAACCTTTAGGGCCTTGCCCGTTCCTTTCTGCACCCTTTTCTTCGGTTTATACTGCTCATAGGTCTTTTTCTTCTCGTTTTTGGACTTCTGAGGCCATGAAGAAATTACAAGAGCAGCCTCCCTCAGTTTAGTCTTCATGTTAGACTGTGCCGTCACCAGTCTATTCAATAGCCCAGCTAATGTGCATGAAATCTCATCACAGTTGAAATTCATTACAAACTGCATGAACGAGTCAGGCAGAGATTGAAGGATGAGATCAATCCGAAGGGATAAATCTATATGAAAGTTGAGCACCTCGAGCCTCTCAATCATAGAGATCATCTTGAGGACGTGGTCTCCCACTTTCTCCCCTTCCTTCATCCTAGCACTGAATAACTGCTTCATTATCTCATATCTAGCAGTCCTACTGTGCTCTCCATAAAGCTCGGTCAAATGTGCGAGAATCTGCCTAGCAGAAGTCATTTTCTCGTGCGTTTTCTGCAGCTCATTAGTCATTGAGCCCAACATAAAGCCACGGACCATCACGTCATCCCTGACCCATTTTTCATGGACGCCAATCTCTTCCTGATTACCCCTAGTCCGGACTGGAGTCGGTGGAATGTCCGCCTCCAAGATGTATCCCGAAGACTCCATGCTGAGTACAATCATCAGATTCCGCAACCGAGTGCAGCCCCAATTTCGAAAGCACTGTACCGTATGGCACCTTCGAAAATGCAGGAACTGAAGAGTCAGTTAGAGGAATTGTTAGAGAAGGGATACATTAGACCTAGTGCCTTGCCTTAGGGCGCGCCAGTCTTATTTGTGAGGAAGAAAGATGGTTCACTACGTTTATATATCGATTATCGAGAGCTGAACAAAGTGACCATTACGACAACCTAGGTTTCAGCAACCTAAGCTCTGATACCATATTCTGTAACACTCCCGATCCCCTCGGGAATATTACAGTGCTGCAGACCCTCTCCATGAGGATCTACCAGGCTAAAAACAGAAACAACACATCACATTACATGCCGACATGGCTAAATAATGAACCATTGGACCGATTTGGCCTTTCCTCATAACAACTTAAAACCTCAATTACACTCTCTTTCAAAACTCATACCCACATAAGGTCAAGAACACTCACAGACTTACACCACAGAAACTAAGATAGCGGAAAGAACAATACAGTAATCCCCGAATAACTGCACTCAGAACTGGCCTTCATGTGATTAGTATCATTTGTCTCCCATCATCCTTCGTATCGGTCCTGTGTTTTGCTCCCCTAGAACCTGCATGTACCTAGACGTAATACAGACATCCACCCCCCCGATTACTCAGGGGTTCGCAAAACTCCACTATTTTGCTAGTACAAGTATAAAGTGCAAATACGAGCTATACATAACATACTCCAAAAATATAATAACTTTATTAATTCCATAATTTAACCCAACAAAAGACGTCTCGAGATGTTTCACTTGGATAAAATAGTTTAAACTGTAAAAAGTCAGAATGAGATAAGTAGACAATTTGAATAGTATTTTAAGATTCTCGGGAGTTCTGGAAAGATATTTTTGGATTAAAGAATTCTCAACTTATCAAAAACCACATAGGGACACAGCCCCAAATATTGTTTTTCCAAAATGCAAATCCGGTCACAAAACACGGGGTCCACGACCCAATCATCCACATCACATACTCGAGTGAATAACCCAATGGTCAAATTTGACACGCAACTAAACTACAATGCACGGAAACAATCACAGGACCCACGTCCCTATACCAAAGATAGCACAACCTAGAAACAAATCATATACGACACTTATTCTGGTGCCATTCTAGCCAAGTACCACGATCTTACATATGACGTATCTCACACCGAGAATAACAACGTTGTGATATTCCGGACATATCACCATTATCGAAAACAACATCATAACACAATCACAGGGGCTATACTGGCATTGTACCTCACGCGAGATACACACCCCAGGGAGTCCTCGTCAGGCCCTCTCTGGTTGTACAACCCTACTAAGTGATCCGTAGGAAACGCGGCCTAACGGAACTCAGGGGAACCTCACTGGTTTTACTTGGCACACGACCACATGTCGCACTTTCTGAAATCACATTTCACAACATACTTTCACAAATTCATTCCCCTGAAGTACATCAGATGTAAATCAAGGTATTTGCTAGAAATGGCCACTTTATCCGACATATACTCACAACCAATATCACACAACATCACATACTCATCAATAGACGCATATATCTACACACAGACATACACACACTTCTTGCCAAAAAGACATAACTTTAAGTCCACTAACGATGTAATCACACACAGTGGTGCCATACGCAAACAAGACATTCCAATGCACAACACTAATACACATTCTCAGAAAAGCACATTCGTTCACAAACACACAAGTAGATCTTTGTGAAAGCCTTTATCGAGAATATATCGATTCTTTTGTAACTTCATTAAAAACATTCTAATCGTACATATAGTCAATTATCAACTATTACATCTACGAAACATGAACTGTATAGGCAAGATAATTGCCTTGAGTATTTCGACGATTAAATGAGGTTGGTAAAACTCGGGCAGGAGCTATCTATCCCCAATTTCCGAACCTAAGGTGACCAATATAGCAAGACTCATATCAGGGCTACTGATTCAAATCACAATAACACGTAGAATTCGAATCCGTACTCTAAGGGGATTTTTACCGAGCACCTAGCGGGCATTTTGAGTATAAGAAATGATATAGTTGAAGAATTCGATCTCTATCCCGCTAGAATCGATGAAAACCACTCAAGAACATCTAAGAACCCAAGAACACCTAAGAATCATCCTAGAAAAAAGAAATAATAAGAATCTTTTGAAAGAACTTGAAGAAATTCAAACCACATACCTTGATTCAACCAAGAAATGGATAATTCTTCCACAATGGACTTAATATCTTGATTCTGTAATGTTAGGAACATGTTTATGGCTTGAGTTTGGAGTTTAAGATGGAGGATTTTAGGTGGAGAATGAAGAAAACTCGAAGGAATGCCCTAGAACACTTCAGAAATGAGAGAGAGGGCTATTTATACTCATTCGGTCGGATTTTCTAGATTTTAACATTTCCCGGCCGTGTGAAATGACACAGTCGAGTCACGGGTTGTGTCAACCATCCAGAGAGTTCTGCTTAACCGCAATAGATCAACACGGCCCGCGTCAAATGACACGGCCGTGTCACTACACCAGAGTATACTATTTCGACTATAACTCCTTCGTCTGAGCTCCAATTGACTCACTGTTTGAACCATTGAAAAGCTAATTAAATGATCTATAATTCTTAAGAATTTTAGAATTTTTGGATTTTTCAAGAATTTATGGTAAATGTATAAAGTGTATGACAAAAAGTGCCGAACAAAACATGTCCAAAATGTGTCAATGAACACAAGAGAGTCACTAGAATCGGAAAATACATAAATGAAAAATACGGGTATTACAATGATGATGGGGTCTTAGTGGTTTGTCTTCTGGCAGAACTCCATCTTCGGAGTGAGGTTTGGAGCTAATAGGGATGGGAGATGCAGGGGCATCTGGTGCGGGAGCTTCAAAAGCAGGTGCTCCGGAAGGAGGTGTTGTGGGTTCAGTATCAATGACAGGGGGGACTGATTCCTCATGTTGTTGTTCTTCTATAGTCGGTAGTACATGAGGGACTGAATCCTTTTGCCGACTCTCAACTTCCGCCTGATCTGGAAGAGGGACTGGTTCCTATTGGCGGATGGTGCGGGCTTCGTTGTCTTCAGTTTGCAGGACAGGCTGGGCGTCCTGTATGGGAGCAGGTTTCTCTGCAGTGATTACAGGAGGTACTTCCTCCTGGTTTTGTTCTCGAGCAGCTTCCAGTTTCGGGGAAGGGGACTGTTGTCTGTCAGAAGTCCCCTGAACTTGTTGGTTTTGGAGTTTGGCCACCTCACCTTCCTTGGACTCTTCACGGCTGATCCTTAGACGAGGCTGTAGGGCATCGTCGTCGTCATCCGAGTCACGGTCAGAGTGGTGGCTCGGTAAATGAGCTTTGTCATTAGACTGTGACTTCCCTTTGAGGCTAGCCTTATATTTTTCCGTGTAGTAGTTGAAGATTAGCTCCCGGCAAAAGTGATCCTCCCAGTGGATCAGGACTTCAACGTTTTGGGTGTCCGTGACCTCCAGAGCAAATAATTCGTCATCCTTCCAGTCGACCCAGTGATACGGGGTGTCGTTTGTGGCGACCCTGTGTGACTCCCAGATTTTGAAGCGTTCGAAAGCTTCCTCGATTTGAACCTGTAGGAGAGTATTATTTATAATGTCAGTTGGGGAGGGACTCCATACCGTAGTTGGGTCTGCCATCCGGATGGGATCCTAAATAGGTATCAGAGCCTGTTGTGGAGAGGGATCCCGAACATGGGATGTTACCTTGTGGGGAGTGGGACTCCGTACAGGGGTGGGTACCCTATTTGGAGTAACGGTTTGGCTCCGAAGGGGCAGGCGACTTGCCGGAACCTTCCAACTTGGAAAACATTGGTCATCCGTCATAGCCGCCATAGGCTCGAGATTTGCTGTTTTAGAAGCAACTATTTTTTCCAAAGGGGTTGCATCCTGTGGGGTTGGTTCAGCTATAGGAACAGAGGGACTATCTACGGTGACCGCTACAGTCACTGTAGCCTCGGCCTTAGAAGATTTCTTGGTCTTCTTTTTCTTCTTCTCGATAGCATTAGGCGAACGACTGTCGGAAATGCTTCTATTCCTCTTCTTCTCCTCGCTTGATATCTTTGGAGTGACGTCCCTAGCGTCACTCGAGATCGGCATGCTTCGAAGATGGTGTCTCTTAGCAAGCAATGGAGATTTATTGAAAACGGTGGGTTTCATCCCACCAATAAACTTTCCTGTGCCAATCTTCTTGGCATCAGCAGACTGTTTCACTCTGCAATGAGTGAGGATGTAGTTCAGTATGAGGCCAAAGGATTTCTTGGAAGATTCAGGCTTAGCGGCCTCTTCCTGAACTCTTTTCAGCAGAATTTGACACCAGTTAACCTTCTCTACTAACATGATTGCCACCATCATTCTGAAGCGGAGGTTGGTGTATATTTGAAAGGCTCCTGTCCGGTTCCAATCCACTCGGCAACAAAAGTCATGCAGATAGACGCACGATAGTGTGAAGTTTTTCTTGTGGCATGAGGGGTGGACATTTTTAGCCCTCTCATCGCCAGTGAACAGTTTCCAGTAGGCGGTCAATAGCCATCAGACGGTAGCCTGTACAACTTTTCGAAAAGCTCTCTGTTCAAAGGGATTTCAATCACTTGAACCGTCGCGGTGATTTCGGAAATCTCCCCTCATCTTCTCTGAGATTAGTACTTGAATGACACATATAAATAAAATTCCTCCACAATCTGCTCGTCGTAGAGATCAGCATGGTGACTAGCAAGATGGTACAGCCCTTTCTGTTTCACCCTGGAAACGACAATCTTGATCCCAACATTGTCTTCTCCTTCAAGGTCGATTCTCTCCATTACAACAGACCTGGCGAAGATACACCCATAAGTTATGGTTTCCTTCTTCTTCATCGGAAGGGAAGATGCATGAGAAGTCGACATTCTGTAGATGAAAAGATTTGGAGTAACAAAGAATCACATGAAAGAAATTAGAGAATTGCAGAAAATATATAAACTGTTTGCTTAAGACTCGTTTAATGTGCTGAAAGCGTAAAGAGTCTAAGGGAGCAAAATACATTCCTTTTATAGGGTGTAGGAAAGATTAGGGTTATACAGTGAACGGTCAAATTTAAGGGATGGAAACCATCTTTAAGAGAACGTACAGGATGGATTGAGAGTAACTAGTACATCCGATCCATCTGTTTTTGAAATGATGACTGATCTCACTTCTTACAGTTCATCTTCCCTTATTGCACGAAATGATGGTTTGAAATGATTGAAATCATGGTATTTGAGGCAATAAAGTCCAGGTGTCTTCAAAATCATTCAAGGATAATATGTTTTTATTTTAGACGGGGCACGTGGACTTAAAACGTTTTCTATACGAATAGAATAATATTATAATCTTAATTGAAATCCTACAATGTATGTGTTATATCCGCGAAAATACAGCGTTCCCCCTTAAAATGTACATACAAGATTCCAATTCTTACACCAATTTTTGGTTTAATAACTGAGTTATTAAAAGGTACATACAAGATTCCAATTCTTACAGGCAATTGCTTAACCTGCAATCCTAGAAAATAACTGAGTTCTCCCATCATACTCATTTCAAATTTACTTTGAATGAGATGAGAGAACTTTTGACAAAAAGCGAGGTTAGTAGAACCAAATATTATATCATCGACATATATTTGCAGCATTAGAAGGTCATCACCTTCCTATATCTTAAAGAGAGTTTTGTCCACAGCACCTTTCTCAAACCCATTGTTGATTAGGTACAGGGACAATATTTCATACCAAGCTCTAGGTGCTTGCTTAAGTCCATACAGAGCTTTCTGTAGCCTGTATACTAGGTCTCCGCCTTCAGTATTGACAAACCCTGGTGGTTGTTCAACATAGACTTCTTCGGCGAGGTCTCCATTCAGAAATGCACTTTTGACGTCCATTTGATATACTATAAAGCTCTTATGGTTGGCAAATGCTAGAAATATCATGATGGATTCTAGTCTGGCTACAGGGGCAAATGTCTCATCATAATCTATGCCTTCTTCCTGTCTACAGCCTTGTGCGACTAGACAGGATATGTTCCTGATAACAATTCTATTCTAATCCTCCTTGTTTCTAAATACCCATTTGGTTCCAATTACAGCTTGATGTTTTGGCCTGGCTACTAGATATCATACATTGTTTCTTTTGAAACCATTCAGCTCTTCTTCCATAGAAGTGATCCAGTGAGAATTATTTAGAGCTTCATTGGCCGAAACAGGTTCGGGTTGGGCTAAGAATACAGCTATAGTGCACGTAGCTAGTCTCCTAAGTGCGGCTTGAGATTTCCACACAGGAAATGGAGATTTCTCAGAAATGGTTTCTTCTTGGGCACACAATACATTTCCTTGTGTACTCTGTATTCTTCTATGGGTAGATACACCAGTATCAATGTCACCTATAATCAACTCCTGTGGATGATCTCTCAACCATCTCTGTCAGGTTCTATTTCAGCAGCCCGTACTGTATCTTATGGTGCTGTAGTCTCGGCTTCAGCTTGTATAGCATCGGCTTAGACTAGTTTTGATCTTATAGCGGCGGGATTGATTTCTAAGTCCACGACAAGCTCTATTGGAGTTTGAGGATCATCAATAGATAGAGTTTGGATGGTCTGGGTTATGCCTTCTACTCCTGTAGGATCATAATGGGGTTCATCGAATACTACATGGACAGATTCCACTATTGTCAGCTTCCTTTTGTTAAAGATCCTGGAAGCTTTGCTGATAGAGGAATATCCTATAAATATCCCTTCATCCGACTTTTCGTCGAAGGTTTTGAGTTGATCTTTCCCATTATTCAGAACATAACACCTGCATCCAAAGATGTGAAAGTCTGCAACTAAAGGAGTTTTATTGTTCCATACCTCATAGGCTGTTTTGTGGTGATGCTTGTTGATGATACATCAGTTTTGTGTGTAGCACGCTGTATTTGTTGCTTTTCCCCAGAACCTTTGCGGCAATCATGGTTCCTGTTGCTTCGTTGAGTGTCCTGTTCTTTCACTTGGCAATGCCATTTTGTTGAGAGTCTGGGCTGCTGAGTACTCGTGCTGTACTCCTTTGTCCGAACAGTATTGCTCTATAAAGCGATTTGTTAATTCAGTGCCTCTATTAGAACGAATCGACATGATACTCAACCCTTTCTCGTTCTGTAGCTTTCTCAGGTGCTCTGGCAGCTTCGTTGTGGTTTCTTTGTTCTTGCTAAGAAAGATTGTCCATGCATATCTGGAAAAATTATTAACAATAACCATACAATATTCTTACCTCCCAAACTTACAGGGTCTACAGGGCCATAGAGGTCCATGTGTAGCATGTCCAGTGTAATACCCGTTATTTTTATCCCCGGAAATTTTCTATTTTTGGCAGAAGTCTATTTTGACGACTTGCTTGGGACCGTTTCGTCATCCTGAGAATGATTAATTCTACACTTTTTCTCATCCGAGTTCGTTTCGGTATCGTTCTGTTGAATTCCGTGTCCTTAATCGACTTTTTCACGTAGGAGTTCGACTTTGTTAGATCACCATTAATTTTTGGTAACTCCAAAAATTCTGAATCTTTGCAATATTATAGAGCATCGAGTTAGCTTTCCAATGGTTCAAACGGTGAGTCAATCGGAGTCCGGACGAGAGAGTTATGGTCGTTTTAGCTCACCCGCTCGTTATTGGCGATCCTTTGCCGAACTTCGGCCGTGTCGTCCGACACGGCCTGCGCTGCACTCGTCCGAAATGCCGGAGTTTCGCCGACCAGACTTCGGCCGTGTCGCCGACACGGCCCGTGCTGCATTTCTTAGGATAAACACGAACGATCGCTGACACGCCCGGCCGTGTCCCGTGACACGGCCGAGTCATGCCTGGGCCGCTGCCGGGCGGGTCGGCCGGAAGGCCCTCGGCCGCGATCAGCCGGGCACGACACGGTCGAGTCCTGTCGGCCAATCATGCAACACGACCGTGCCGACCGCACGGCCGTGTCCGGCAGCAGCCAACCCCTATAAAAGGCCCCGCAGACGCTTTTTCTTGCCATTTTTCACCTTCTTCTTCTCCTCTTCCGTAGCCGGGCGTGTTCTAAGCTTGAAGCCATGTTGTTTAGCAACATATCCAAGGAGTACCTAAGGTTATATCATCAATCATTCGTCCGATAACATCCTTTGATCGAGCGAATCAGCCGATTTTCTAGAAATCTAATTTTGGGGATTTTGGGTATTTTGTTCGATTTCGTCCGTTTAATCCGATTTAACTTAGGATTGTGAAGGATTGATGATTATTTAGATGTATTGTATCATTTCCCTTGTTATCCCATGGTTCGATCGTATCGATTCGTTGTTTTGGTCGAGTTCTTGACCGACGCCTTGAAGGTGTCCGGTAAAATGTCATCGAGGGGTTTTGGGCGTTCTACGATTATTCTTCCCGTATGATCGATGATTTATTGAATTTATGTTGTTAGGGTCGAATTCTTGTGAAGAACTCGAGTGAAACCCTTCCGCTCGTTGTCTTCTTCGTGGTTCAAGCTTCCTGGCCGAACCGTGTTCTTCGGGATCTTCGTAACGTTTATTAAGGCAAGTATACATTTATGATTAGACGTTCTCGACTTTGAAAGTATGAAATATTGATGGTATGATTATTTCTAGCCACTCCGGACGGGCCTATGGTCCTCTCGAGGGTTTCGTAGCCTCCAGTGCGATTCCATGGTTGATATGAACGAACCGCTTTCTACGGCATTCATATGAAATAATGTTGGCATGCTTATTTATATCCTCTCCGGACGGACCGACGGGTCCTCCGAGGGTTTCGTAGCCTCCAGTGCGATTCCATGGATAATATGAATTAACCACTCCGGACGGACCGACGGTCCTTCCGAGGGTTCCGTAGCCTGCAGTGCGGTTCCACGGTATTCATATATGTATTGATGAGATGCTATGAGATTTAGTTATTCCGGAATACTAGTCTTGAATTGATGAATTGACGGATATTGATGAATTGACGGATATTGATGAATTGACGGATTACATTTACTTTATTGTCGAGAAGTATTATGTTTCATATTGTTATACTTGCACTAGCTATTCGACGGCTAACCCCTTTATGGGGGAAATACGTTTCATGTATTTCAGGTTCCAGGAGAGCGGACAGACGGGTACCGGGTCGGCGTGAAGATGATGGGCAAGTGTGATACTGTATCTTGTCTCCGGTTATTTTCTTGGATTCCTCCATTCAGTGTTGTTGTACTGGAATGGATTTTTAAATACTCGAGTATTGTATTTCAGTTTCCTTGATGTTCCGGCCTGTGTTGCCGAGGTATTGATTTGTGAAGTGATGTTTATTTCTTCGTTGGTTATGGTTTTGAATACCATTTGTATCGTCTTCCTTTCTTTTGTATGTAGACCTTATCGGTCAAGTTTATAGTTCCGCGTATGTTTAGCCTTGTGGGTCCCACGGCGGGGCTCACGGCTACCGTAATATACCCCGAATAACTTGGGGGTGTTACGAATATGGTATCGAGCTTAGGTTTATGGATACCTAGTCATCGGTCTTTTGGGTCGATTGAGTCGGCATTTGCCCACATATCACTACTCCGCCATCATCACAAAGGCGACCGGTACTTGTAAGTCCTCTCACTCTTCTTGTATTTTTCTTAATCGTTTCGTTTATAGCTTGGTATTCTTGGGAATTGGTCACTTCGGGAATGTGCGATTTGGATTATACTTACGCACGTATGTGCCTTTCCGAATGTTGGCTGAAAGTAGGAAGAATCGTGGCCGTGGTCACGGACGTGAACTCTTCCTTGAGATTTTGTTAAATTGCTAATTGCGATATTGGTGTGTAACGGTATTATGTTGAGACTTTGTTTAGGAGTCGCATGTTAGTATCACGGGAGATCTTCGACTTCCCTGACCTGTAAGTATGTTGTTCGGATTATTCGATAATTCTGGGTTATCTTGGTGATTTTGGATTTTCCGTTGAAATGTTTGTGCGAGTGATTGCAAGTTTCGAGGACGAAACTTATTTTTAAGGGGGGTAGAGTGTAATACCCCGATTTTTCGGATATTTTTTTTTCGTTTATATATTGGATATCGTGGATGGTTAATTATGCTCGAGGACGTTGTGAACGTTGAAAATGTTATTGAATTGAGTATATGTATTGATTTTGCCGTATGCTCGTATTTGGTATGTCATGACTTTGGACAGGAATTGTTGAAATTGGCTAAGTATGGAATTATTACGACGTTAATGAGGTGAGATTACGTACGTAAGATTGGCATGGTTACGTACGTCAAGGCTAAGGTATTACGACGTAACGAAGGCATCGGACGTAACCGAGTCATGTGAGGCGTGGGACCGCTTTCGCAACTTTCGGCGGAGAATGTTGTGGTGAGTCAACGACGTGTTACGACGTTATACGAACGTGTTACGCACGTAACACAACCATTATCAGAGCAAGTCAACCGGTATATTACGACGTTATATGGTATGGGTTACGACGTAATGGATCGCACGGAATGAGACAGTGAGATGGTTACGACGCATGGATTTTGGATTACGCACGTTAAAGTTGTTACGTACGTTAAGAAAGGACACCTACGTACGTAATGAGAGTGCAATTTATATATTGAAGTGTTGCCTTTCATTTCTCTCACGATCCTTTGAGATATTTCTCTCCAAAACTCGTCCCTCTTCACTTTTAAGAGTGTTCTAAACACTTTTAACATGATTGTGAGCTTGGAATCATGGAATTAGAGCTTGGTTATGGAACTATTGTTGATTCTTGAAGTGATTCCTTGTGTTATCCATATTCTATGAGGTTTATGTTGAAGGAAGATAATGATATGCTTTGAATATGTTGATTATGATTATGGAATCATAGAGATCTTGGTGTTCTTGAGGCCATATGATGACTATGATGATTTAATGATTCTTGGAATGGAGTTCAATTATTCTTTCTTCGTGGTTCGTCCATACAAGGTAATCCTCGTATCCCTTTGATAGTGGCTCATTTTTTTCTTTTTGGATTACTACTTGGGAGGGAGTATGTTGGGAATCGTATATTTTGATGTTCGTCTTATTTCAATGAAAATGCATAAATTGGACTGTACTTTTATCCGCTGCGTGAGTATTTTTGAAATGGATTTTGGTATTTTGCCAACTGAAACTTTATTTTGTAAAACCGATTCCCTAAACTGAGTTTTTGGCATTTTAACCTTGATCGTTTTGACGGTATTTGGAAAATGATTTTTTTTTAGTATTTGAAAAATATTACCGTCATCGGTCTTTTTAGCATTTTTGGAACGACGTGGAAATTGTGCTTAGCCTGGTAAATCCTTGTGAGAAGGGTTTACGGCGTGTAATATTCCCAGGAGGATCTGGGGTGTTACAATTATGGAATCATGTGATAATGTTATACGAGATTTGTTGGAATTGTAATAAGAGATTTCGGATGTTGATATGATCATTGAGATCTTCTTCATATGGTGATAAGGGTTTTGTTGCGATTCTTGAGATTGTATGAATGACATGATGAAGAAAATGGTAACATGGAGATATATACCTCGGAGATGTTGTTCTGAACGTGATTTCGGATATTTCATGTTCTTGAAGAACTCTTGAATTATACGAGGTGATGAAATTTTTTTTTAAAAGTGTTGATGTTTTGAAAATGAATATGGAATATTCATATCTAGAGCTAAACTATGTGTTGGAAATAATGTTCGTATAGGAATACGAATGTGATTATGAGTTTGATGAGACTATTATTCATCTCTGAATTTGGAAGCCCATACGTAGGGAGCAAATATTCAAATCGAATGATTGGATTGTTTGATAACCTTTTTAATATGATTATCTATTATTTTGAACCAGTCGGATGATTCGAATTGATGACGGTTATAAGTAAATTTTAACGATGGATTTACGAGAAGGGAACCTTGTAAATTCGTATTTAAGAATTGAGTTGGGAACATTTAGACCCTTATTATTGGTCCGAATTGGTTCCGATATGATCATCATTTTTCACTCGTATTGTGTGGATTTGTAAGTGTCCGAGTTGGATTGTTCAGTTGTGATTAGTCGAGATATGGTAAAGCGATTGAGTTCGTGGTTTGGTGGTATTGATATTGGTCGTCATCGAACGGTTGATTATCAATCCTTCATTTTACAATAAGGTATGATATTTGATCGTGAATTATGACTGTTGTGTTGCGTTAAGGTTGAAGGGTTCGTAGATTAACTTGGTCGAGATCGAGGGAATTCGTAAGACGAAATCAATCGAATTGGTAAGATTACTTTGTATTGATATCGAGACAAGTTTTATACTCGTACTAATCAATGAGACTAATGTTATCGTGTAGGCGTACGATTGTGTGTATCATTTTGGGACTTGGCCTCTTTATGATTGTATTGATGTCGGGATTGGTTGACACGACGCCGTCGGCAAATTATGCCAAATGTTACTATTGTTTGTAAAAGGCCGGTTCGAGGCATTGCGATACTTGTTGGTTAAGTCTGCCGATTGCGGTTCGCGGTATCGACGTATCGATTGTGATTGTGATGGATGTTCCATTGAGATATTGTGGTAATCGTCGTCATTGACATCGGTGTTTTTCTATTAATATTATATTAACCAATGAGAGGCGTTTGATATATCCTTTTATCATCTCCGTTTCGGTGGTCGGTTTAAGACAAGGACATCTATTCTATCGTATCATTGATTATCGATTGGCCGCTCTAAGGTAATCGAGGTATTGAATTGGGATTATCGAAGATAATTCCCATCCCTTATCAAAGATAATTTCCGTCCGTTGTATAATTGTTATCGATTGGCCATCCTACGGTAATCGAAGTATTGAATTGGGATTATCAACGATAGTTCCCATCCGTTAAATTATTATTGTCGTGTTGACCGATTCAAGGCGGCACACTATTTTCTTGTGAACTCGGTAATTTTGTGATCTTTGAAGGTTGAGGATTTTCCAGAACTGTTGTGTTGTGATCGTTGCTCGTGATAATCGGTCCTTAAGGAAATTCGATCCCGGGATGGTTGTTTTGAATATCGTTGGTCGTGTCGATCTTTCATTATTCGTGTGTCATCGTTCACTTGGTGAGTCGTATGATCCGTATTGGATGTTTTATCCCTTGAGTTTCGTTGTCATGTTGTATCGTGGCATATGGAATCATGTCTGCGCGTGCCGATTGGTTATGTGTAAGATTTTTAGCCGGGCACCCGATGGTCATGCGTGGATATTTCGCATTGGACCGTGCACACGAGACGTAGTTCTTGAGGCTAATTAGGTACATTGTCACACGTATATTCGGATTAGTATACGGGGTGGACATGTGCACGGACACATTTCCGGATCGGGCGTCTTGTGATATCCCTCTTGAGCTTTATTGATTGATCGTTCGTAGTCCATGTTGTATTGGATATGTCCGACGATTTGCGAGTTGTTCATACGCCGAGGGTATGTCCGTGATCGAGTTTGCTCCTTTGAGATCTGTATTGTGATGATTCTGACTTTGGGGTACATTCGGCTTTGAGCCATTGTGATATATCGGTATTTCCGTTGGAGCCTTCGGGCATTGTGAATTCGTATCTTTTCGGCATTGGTTTGGTTTGCCTTCGGGTAATGTATTGTGGTGTTCTATATTGATGATTCGCCGTTTGGGCGTAAGTTTGATTCTTGTGCATCTCGTTGAGTTTTCTGGCGAAATATTTCTTCTCCTACTGTTTTAAGTTTGGAACGAAACTTCTTTTAGGAGGGTAGAATGTAATACAGATTATTTTTATCCCCGGAAATTTTCTATTTTTGGCGAAGTCTATTTTGACGACTTGCTTGGGACCGTTTCGTCATCCCGAGAATGATTAATTCTACACTTTTTGTCATCCGAGTTCGTTTCGGTATCGTTACGTTGAATTCCATGTCCTTAATCGACTTTTCACGTAGGAGTTCGACTTTGTTAGATCACCATTAATTTTTGGTAACTCCAAAAATTCGAATCTTGCAATATTATAGAGCATCGAGTTAGCTTTCCAATGGTTCAAGCGGTGAGTCAATGGTCGGACGAGAGAGTTATGGTCGTTTTAACTCACCGCTCGTTATTGGCGATCACTGCCGTAGAACTCGGCCAGTGTCGTCCGACACGGCCGTGCCGTCTTTCGTCCGGAAATGCCGGAGTTTCGTCGACCGGACTCGTAGTGTCGCCGACACGGCGTCGCGTACTCTTAGGATAAACTGGAGCATCGCTGACACGCGGCCGTGTCCCGTGGACACGGTCGAGTCATGCCCGATCATTGTCGGGCGGGTCATTGTCGGAAGGCCCTCGGCGCCGCGGCCGTGTCAAGCGGGACACGGTCGAGTCCTGTCGGCCAATCGTGCAACACGGCCGTGCCCGGCCGCACGGCCGTGTCCGGCAGACGATCAACCCTACAAAAGGCCACTGAGACGTTTTTCTTGCCATTTTTCACCTTCTTCTTCTCCTCTTAGTAGGGCGTGTTCTAAGCTTGAAGCCATGTTGTTTAGCAACATATCCATGGAGTTCCTTGGGTTATATCATCAATCATTCGTCCGATAACATCCTTTGATCGAGCGAATCAGTCGATTTTCTAGAAATCTAATTTTGGGGATTTTGGGTATTTTGTTCGATTTTCCGTTTAATCCGATTTAACTTAGGATTGTGAAGGATTGATGATTATTTAGATGTATTGTATCATTTCCCTTGTTATCCCATGGTTGGATCGTATCGATTCGTTGTTTTGGTCGAGTTCTTGACCGACGCCTTGAAGGTGTCCGTAAAATGTCATAGAGGGTTTTGGGCGTTCTACGATTATTCTTCCCCGTATGATCGATGATTTATTGAATTTATGTTGTTAGGGTCGAATTCTTGTGAAGAACTCGAGTGAAACCCTTCCGTTCGTTGTCTTCTTCGTGGTTCAAGCTTCCGGTCGAACCGTGTTCTTGAGGATCTTGATGCGTTTATTAAGGCAAGTATACATTTATGATTGTACGTTCTCGACTTTGAAAGTATGAAATATTGATGGTATGATTATTTCTAGCCACTCCGGGACGGGCCTATGGTCCTCTCGAGGGTTTCGTAGCCTGCAGTGCGATTCCATGGTTGATATGAACGAACGTTTCTACGGCATTCATATGAAATAATGTTGGCATGCTTATTTATATCCTCTCGGGACGGAATGACGGGTCCTCCGAGGGTTTCGTAGCCTCAGTGCGATTCCATGGATAATATGAATTAACCACTCGGGACGGACCGACGGGTCCTACGAGGGTTCGTAGCCTGCAGTGCGGTTCCACGGTATTCATATATGTTTTGTTGAGATTCTATGAGATTTAGTTATTCCGGAATACTAGTCTTGAATTTATGATTTGACGGATATTGATGAATTGACGTATATTGATGAATTGACGGTTTACATTTTCTTTATTGTCGAGAAGTATTATGTTTCATATTGTTATACTTGCACTAGCTATTCGGCGGCTAACCCCTTTATGGGGAAATACGTTTCATGTATTTGAGTTCCGGGAGAGCGGACGGGGCACCGGCGTGAAGATGATGGGCAAGTGTGATCGTATCTTGTCTCGGTTATTTTCTTGGATTCCTCCATTCGGTGTTGTTATCTTGGAATGGATTTTTAAATACTCGAGTATTGTATTTGATTTCCTTGATGTTCCTACTGTGTTGCCGAGGTATTGATTTGTGAAGTGATGTTTATTTCTTCGTTGGTTATGGTTTTGAATACCATTTGTATCGTCTTCCTTTCTTTTGTATGTAGACCTTATCGGTCAAGTTTATAGTTCCGCGTATGTTTAGCCTTGTGGGTCCCACGGCGGGGCTCACGGCGCTGTAATATACCCTGAATAACTTGGGGGTGTTACATCCAGAACCCTATTAGTGGACATGTATGATTTGCTTTTCAGGGTGTGTTTGAAATGTTGGCCTTTCTGACAGGCTCCACAGATGCTGTCTTTATGGAATGACACATCGCAACCTCTGACCATACCCTGTCTAGCTAGTTTGTTGATCGTCTTGAAGTTGATATAAGACATCCTCTTGTGCCATAGCCAGCTTTGATCTGTAGTGCCTTTGGTAACAAAACATGAAACTGTGGAGCTCGTAGGCTTCCAGTCAGCAATATACATATTACCTGATCTGCTTCCTGTGAGGACAATATCTAAGAGTTCTGTTACCTTTAATGTAGACCACGAGCATTTTTTGGGCTAACCACTCCAGGACAGTCCGACGAGGTCTCTAAGGGGTCGTTGCTTCTGGTGCATTCCGTGGTTATTTATGCATATGTTTGAAATATGATATGATATGAAATTAAGATATTTCAGAATACTAATCTTAGATTTTGATAACTGATTATGTATTTATTTTATTATTCAAGAGATATTATTTCATAATCAATATACTTGCACTAGATATTCTATGGTTAACCCCACTTGGGGGAAATATATTTCATGTATTTCAGGTTCCGGGCGATAAGATGAGCTTGAACCAGGTCGGCATTATGGTGATGGGCAAGAGTGATATTGTGTCATTACCTTTGTCTATATTATTTAGGTCTTTCATTTGTGATGTCTTACTTTGGATAGATTTGGGATGTTTTGTTGATGTCATGGTATTTCCTTTCATGGGTTAAATCCTCATTGACTTTTGTTCGTTGATTTTAGGTCATTTTCTATTGTCTTTCTCATTGGTTTTTAATCCTTGTCGGTTGAATGTTATGGATATGCATGCGTATAACCTTGTGGATCCTACATTAAGGGATCACAGTGCTGTTATATGCCCTGAATACCTTAGGGATATTACATAATATGATATGAGAGCTTATGTTTATGGATACCGATGATGTTGGTCTTTCGAATCGAGTACGGACATTGTATGTATACAGTATCAGTGTGTTGCCATCAATCACTATGACCGATACTTGTAAGTTGTTCTTATCTCTCTTATCTCTTCTTACATGTATCGTCTTCAAATTTGCATATTTAGGAACCCATCATCTCGACCGTGTATAATCCGGATTGTACTCACGAATATTCATATTGTTCCACAAAGTGTCTGCTGGTAGAGGGTGCAGACGCTGTTGCGGATGTTGTCGTGGACGTGGCGCAGCTAGTGGGGCGGCCATGTCCTCAACTATGATGCTGGTTTGGCTATATTGTGTCGAGATTTATTCAACTCGACAGGCGATCGACTACAAGGCCGAGCGACCGAGTCCACAACTAATCAAGCTATGGCGAACTCGCCTAAGCGAAGATACCAAACCACCTTCAGGTATCTAGCGATTGACTCCCAAGGCGATCGCCCTTTGGCACCTAGCGATCGACTCTGGTGCCCGGCAAAAGATGGTCGTCCTACGCCCCGAACAGAGACGATCGTCCATCAAAATCTACGAAGACTGGATCTCAAAACAGCACCCATGTGCAGATTCGAGACAAGATCCGCATTTCATGGATCATTGACCACCAACAGCTGTCTCTGACAAGGGCGGCTTTACCTACCGACAAGCCCGCCGAAAGGCACAAGGTGGGACCGCCCGTGACAGCGACTCAGACGCGTGCAGGTTTCTCATTGGACCGCACAGCTGACTGCCAGCAACTCCTGCAGGCTTTAAGGAGACAAGCCCATGTGCTAAAACACGATCGCCCGCTTATTTATAATACAGCAAAGGCGATCGCCCAGCAAATCCAAATCCTATAATTAGAGAACCTCCTTCTACTGGAAAAAGGTTCCGTGTTCAGTTCCCAATCGGTTCACATACGTTCCGAATTCATTCACGGAATTACATACAAAAACTTACATACTTCCAAGCTCCAAGCTTCTCTTCCGAATCTACCTCAGGATTTCTCTCTCAGCACCTCTCAACCGGAAGACGGTCGGCAGAGGCAAGAAGTCTCCACAGTGCAGATTCAAAGAGACTAACAAGTCCAGGAGCTCAAGGATACAGCTAATACACGTCGTGAGAGACTGTCGATCTCTCACCGCCATCACAGCTCATCTACGTTGTTACAAGAACTCACAGAGCATCATATCTGGTTCTTCCGGCAATCTACACGCTCACTAGCTAAGTTAACAAGAATCTTTACACTCATTGTAATTGTATTCTTATATTAATACTTGTATCCCCGAATATTTGTATTAATAATATCTCGCGAGAGCATTCAAGCTCGGGACTAACAACCCCGGCAATTCTTGTGTTATTTACTTTTCCCACGAAAGTGTTCTCACATTTGTTTGCTATCCATCCATTCCAGCAATATCTATCTCCGGATAATATTTTGGGTAGCAACAATTGGCGCTAGAGGAAGGGCATCTATACCTTCATTTTTCATTCCTACCGTCCCGAAGAACACTCATTGTTCTCGGGGCATATACTTGAAGTGACACTCACTGCACTTCAAAGAAAGCCTCCAGAATCATGACGTCCGCCGGTACATCGAAGAGAGCCACTCTTCGAATCGCCGGACACCATATCCCGGCTCAATCCGAACCCCAGCCGACGACCGGGGGAAGCCGCGGCAATGCGAGACTCTAGATCCCGCACCTGAGAGATGGCCCCAACCTCTCACTTGACCAGTTCCAAACCGAGGAACAGATCGAGGAGGCTATGGCCATCCTAGAGGAGCGACGGAGAGCATGCACGTCGCCCGCAGTAACTCCCTCGACCATCTGCCGCAAGGGAAAACGGAAATTCAACGGGCTACTGGGCGAGCGATCGTCAGAAAGCCCCGATTCGCGAGAAAAGGCTCTCGCACGACCGGACGGATCCATATTCAGTCGCCTGGGATGCGACCCATCATGGCGACCAGGGCATTCTGGTCCCAACCACGAGAAGACGGAATCCGAATCCGTCACCAGGAGTTCAGCCTACCCAACTCGCAGCCGAACGCGAATCAACCGTTTGGCTCCCGCTCCGATCGCCAGAAGATCAGTACTTGATCGCCTCGGCTCCCGCTCCGAGCGCCGAGCCGCGAGCAGCTAGGCCACGGCAATGGCCGCTATGCAACGCCAGCTCGACGAGATGAAAGTACTCTTGGACACTGGGGCAAGCACCAGTAGAAAGATCATCGGGCCGACCGAGCCACTCGCGGTCCACATCGAGCTCGCCCCCGTGCAACCAAGGATCGCCCCTCCCAAAACACCTCTGTATGAAGGGAGATCGGACCCCGAAACCCACCTAAGTAAATTCCGAATTTACATGACCGGGTGTGGGGCAACAGATGCAACCAAGTGCCGAATCTTCCCATTAACATTGGGCGAGCTGGCCCATAGGTGGTACGTCTCAATACCACCACGATCGATCATCTCCTTTGAGAAACTGGCGAATGACTTCACGTCATACTTCGCCACCAAGGTCGCCAGACCAGAAGGCCCCCACCGCGTGATGAAAATCAGGCAGGGAAGGCAAGCAGCCTTGATTACATCGACCGAGTAGACGAAATCATCCTCACCGGCGAACCCGTCAGTGACGAGCTCGCTCTCTATTCGGTCCTGGGCGGATTCTACGGCCATTCACCCATATTTAGACATATCACCAAGGATATCCCCCCAACCTACGCGATCTTCCGCGCTAAGGCTGCCGACTTTCTGGCCAGGCAAAGGCTACTCACCCTCCGCCTAGGCGAGGAAATGCCTCCTCCTGTACGAAAAACGACGATAGCCAAAGCCAAGAAGACGGTCGCCACGCCATGCGACGGCCTCAGGGCCATCGAGGATGTGGAAGCCCATCTCCTCCACAAGTTCAACCGAACTCCGGCCCACATTTTCTATGCCATCAAGGGGCGCGAACCGCTAAACAAGCCAAAAGGCGATAAGGGACCACGGTCACCTGGACCACAATCAATATTGTGCCTACCATAAGAGTCCCGGCCACAGCACCAACCAATGTCGCGACCTCCTCAAACAGCTCTGGAGATTGTTCGAGGAGGGCAAGTTGGACAGCTTATTGGCTTAGCCGGAGCCCCTACCAATCTCTAGATATGATCGTCCGAGTCGAACGCGAACAGGCTGAGAAGCTCATACGAGCCGACCCCTAGATCAACCTCGGCGACCGTCTCTACATGCTTCAATAAAGAGAAGGGAACCTCGGAAGTCTCTCCCCGATCTCCCTCCTCATTCAAAAACTGGAGGACTCGCTCGCCATCTACAGTTCACCATCTAACATGATGGACTAAGACACGAGATCGCCTCCCCCGCACAACGTACACCGTCGAAGATCGACATCTACATGACGATCCGGGGTAGAAGAGTGCAGCCATGGTCCTGGTGGTTGATGGAACCGACTGCTTAGGCCATGCAAGGTCCCTTTGGGCTATGATCGCCCGCCCTTCGTTTAAATACGAGGCCAGCGTAGTCTGAGGGCCCTCCAAAACTAATCAGTGGACACGCTCGCCCGCCCTCAAAGGTTCATCATCTAACTTGGTGGACAAGGACAATGCGACGCGTCCCTACCCCCGTCTCAACGTACACCGTCGAGGGTCGCCATCTTCATGACGGGCCGAGGTGGAAGCAGAGCTAACAAGCCGCGGAAGTGGAGTTGATTAATCCGACAACGCCCCGCACAAGGACTCCTCCAGACCAAGACCGCACGCCCTTCGTTTAAATACGAGGCGAGGCGCAACCTAACGGAGGACCCTCACAATAAAATGAGTCACGAGACAGACGATGTCGCTTGCGCACAATACATGGTCGTGGAGATCGGTCCATCGAACTCCGCGATCGTGCACGGCTCCTCAGGACCGAGATGGACGACCTTCCTCGAGGATTCGACATAATTGAAGATCGCTCACTCAACGAGTTATTTTCATCCCCTTACTTTCACTAAGTGAACAAAAACAAGGGGGAAGAGTGCGGACTACCTATACGATGATCGTCCCTATCCATTCACATATGGAGATCGCCACTTTCAGATGTTGTGCAGCGATCAAATTTGTTGTAAAAGTTATCTATATGAGTTTATCAATTCATGTAGACCTACACTTGCAACGATCCCTCCTCATACATTTGTACAAAGTCAAACAAAAGACTCAAAAATAGCAATCATTCAAGTGATAAATCGGAGAATCAAACGTTCATTTCATTACTTGAAGGATCAGAATACATGGTCGCCCGAAGGCCTAAGCACTACAAAAAGAAAGCTACAAATTACAAGGCAATAAGCTAAACCATTAAAAATGAAGTGCCTCAGGCCCCTGCCTAGCCTTCGCCTTCGGCCTCCGGAATGGCCTCCTCGTCCTCCGGAGCGTCGGGATGAACAAGGTTGGCCGGAGTTGGATACCAGCTCAAGTCAACGCCGATATCCGCGAGATCCAAGATCGGCAAGGAGAAAGCAGAATGGAGAGGATGCTCCAGCACATATGCCTTGAAGTTCTCAGCAAGAGGGCCGACCTCCAAGCCTCCCTTCTTAGCAGCTCGGATCGAGTCGGCGAACGCCATATAATAGGCAAACTCGCTGACAAACTCCAAGTTTTAAAAGGGATCGGCCTTGGTCGCCTCTACCTCCCCTTTCAGCTCCGCCATCGCCTGCTGCACGCCTTGGAGCTCGGCCTCCCTTGCAGCCGTCTTTTCCCTCGCCTCTGCCAGTTCTCTAGTCAGCAGAGCGATCGTCACCTTCAGTCGATCGGCCTCCTTCTCAGCGGCCGTCTGCGAGCGTACGGCTTCTGTCATCCGGTCCCGGAATCGGTCAACCGTCACCCGAGCCATCTCGGCCTCCCGTCTCGCCTGCTCAAGTTCTTGACTCGCCCGCTTCGCTGCATCCAAAGAGTCCTTCTCCATTGCCACAATCTTGTCGGTGAACTCGGCGTTCTCTTTCCGAGCCGCCTCGAGATCCGCCTGCAGGCGAGTAGTGGAAGGACGCCCCTCATACTCTGCCACGGCTGGGCGGCCATGGTCGCCGCTGGAAAGCGGCGGCGGCTGCATTGTACTCCCGGATCGGCGAGCGATCGCGTCAGACGGTCGTCCAGGCCTTGATGCGAGACGGCCTGGTTGACGTACAACGGGATATCACATGATTGGCGAGGAGATCGGCTCGCTAGGAAATCCCGCACCATCGGCGGACAAGACGGATCAGTGCTACGGATCCTGCATCAAAACACAAAGTTAGCACATCTCCCACGCAAAATGACAAGTTTCAACTCAGCAAGCAAAGTCTACCTCTCGGCTCTCTTAGGATCGCGACCGAAGTATGGCTTCCCGCGAGGGGTCTCTGCTTCGGCGATCGCCATCTCCCGCAGGAAAGCCGCGGAGGGAGTCGGCTCATTCTCTGGAGGAACAACGGTGATCGGGGCCGCGGCGATCGACACCTCGCTGGCAGGGGCAGAAACTGGAGTTTCTCCCGACCTCTGCCGTTTGCGATTCGTCCGAAGACCCTCCTCACGAATTTCCTCCTAAGCCACGATCGACTCCACGCGAGGCTCCACCTCCAGTATGATAGGTAACGCCACAGGAGGAGCCCGAGATGACTTCGTCTGGCAGAGACGACCCAGAACTCCAGGGTTCGACATAGCTATCTCTGGTGGGGGCTCCAGGAAACGAGGAAAGCGAACCTCTGCAATAAGAACAATCAAGCCACAGTTAGTCACATTCCTCCAACAGGACGATCGCCCAGCAAATAGAGATCGCAGAAATTCGTACCTGAGACCAAGAGATGTCTCGGAAAACGGAATAGACGAGCGGACAACCAACGACTCTCCTTGTTGATCCGGCTAGCGTTCAAGTCGTCGTCCGACAAACTTCGTATCCGCTCCCAGACGACCAGGAAATCAAAAAGCAACTCCTCGATCGCCGGAATGTGGAAACCTGCAAAAACGAAATCAAATTAGATCAGTTCAGAACATATCCGAACAAAGGGAGAGTCTGAACCCTTACCGGGATTTCTCTCCCGAAAACTAGTGGGAATATCCAGCTCGCCAGTGGGGTTGTCGCTCGCTGAGGCTTTCCAAGCACCAGCGACCCAGAACCACTTCGCCAGATCGCCCCGCGCCTTGTTCGGGACTCCAAGGATCACCCAACCGGATCGGCCTTGTATAGGATAGCCTCGGCCGAGGCCCTTTCGACCGTCGGCAGGCAGGTGGTTCATCTCCGACGGCGAAGGGAGGCGGTACAGTCGGTGACCGCCGAACAAGGTAAGAGTGCAAATTATCTGGAGCCAAGCATTTGGCGTCAGCTGGAGTGGCGCCACGTTCCAAGCAGCCAACAGATGGGAGACGGAGAACGACAAAGGAAATCGCAACCCTGCCTCCATGATCGCTTCGTTCACAGCGACCATCCCCTCCGGAGGCTGGTCGACTCTCTCATTCTCAGCCGGCACAAAGAGATCCACATCTGAAGGGATATGAACCTCGTCCTCCAGACGGCCAGATCCTTCCTGGTCGCCTAACTCCTGATTTGGCCAAGAGACCACAGAGATCGCTGAGCAGCCCGAAATAGCGATCGCTTGGGAGGTTGATAAGGGTGAGCGATCGAATACTCCCGGAAATCGAATCTTGGAGACGGACTGGCCAACCTCTCCATTATTTCAGCAAATGCCACACAAGCCTGGCCAAAGGCACTGTGCCGCTCCCAGTAGGCCCTGACCGCGAGATCTCTCTCCATCTGCGAGCGTCTGTATTCGACGGCCGCCTCCTTAGCCACGTCGGCCTCATTAAACAGCGCCTCAACCTCCGCAGGGTCGATACCGGCTCGAATAGCCTCAGCGGCCGTCTCCAGATGGAACTCAGCGGAGGATCCTCCCCGGACATCAGAAGTCCCAGCGGCGGAGGAAGTGCCCACTCCGTGTGAAAAAGAAGTTCCAGTCATTTTTGAAGAAAAGAGGAGAAAAGGAGTGTTCGTCTTACCCAAGATTGAATCGATCGACGATCGGCAGTAGAGTCTCCAGAAAAATCTTCAAGCAAAATCCTTCTTTCTCCAGTAAATGCGCGTAAGAATGAACACTGCCACCCTACACCTTTTTATAGGAGATGGCAGGGGCTTCAAAGCAATTAAGGAGAGTCTCAGGGGTTGAAGTGAAACCGTCGCATTCATTGACCCCCTTGAAACCCGCGTACGCGTCTTTTCAAGGACGCGTCAGACGAGGAGTCATACATGACCGTCGGTCTACCCCAACAGGAACCCGACACGTGTCCCAGAGACCTTTCCGCATCCGCTGCCTTTTCCCGCTCTTTTCAGCGACCTACCAGATCGTCCAAATTCAGAATCAATCAGCTCAAAGACGATCGCCAGTTCAATGAAACACAGAGTCGCTCGTCGAAGTTCAGCGATCGCCAGCAGAACCACCTCACCCCACGTTTCCAACATAGGAGCGAGCTGGGGGGCAATTGTTGTGTCGAGATTTATTCACCTCGACAGGCGATCGACTACAAGGCCGAGCGACCGATTCCACAACCAATCAAGCTATGGCGAACTCGCCTAAGCGAAGATACCAAACCACCTTCAGGTATCTAGCGATCGACTCCCAAGGCGATCGTCCTTTGGCACCTAGTGATCGACTCTGGTGCCCGGCAAAAGACGGTCGTCCTACGCACCGAACAGAGACGATCGTCCATCAAAGTCTATGAAGACTGGATCTCAAAACAGCACCCATGTGCAGATCCGAGACAAGATCCGCATTTCATGGATCATTGACCACCAACAGCTGTCTCTGATAAGGGCGGCTTTACCTACCGACAAGCCCGCCGAAAGGCACAAGGTGGGACCGCCCGTGACAGCAACTCAGACGCGTGCAGGCTTCTCATTGGACCGCACAGCTGAGTGCCAGCAACTCCTGCAGGCTTTAAGGAGACAAGCCCATGTGCTAAAAGACGATCGCCCGCTTATTATAATACAGCAAAGGCGATCGCCCAGCAGATCCAAGTCCTATAATTAGAGAATCTCCTTCTACTGGAAAAAGGTTCCGCGTTCAGTTCCCAATCGGTTCACATACGTTCCGAATTCATTCACAGAATAACATACAAAAACTTACATACTTCCAAGCTCCCAGCTTCTCTTCCGAATCTACCTCAGGATTTCTCTCTCAGCACCTCTCAACCGGAAGACGGTCGACAGAGGCAAGAAGTCTCCACAGTGCACATTCAAAGAGACTCACAAGTCCAAGAGCTCAAGGATACAGCTAATACACGTCGTGAGAGACTGTCGATCTCTCACCGCCGTCACAGCTCATCTACGTTGTTACAAGAACTCACAGAGCATCATATCTGATTCTTCCGGCAATCTACACGCTCACTAGCTAAGATAACAAGAATCTTTACACTCATTGTAATTGTATTCTTACATTAATACTTGTATCCCCGAATATTTGTATTAATAATATCTCGCGAGAGCATTCAAGCCCGGGACTAACAACCCCGGCAATTCTTGTGTTATTTACTTTTCCCACATAAGTGTTCTCGCATTTGTTTGCTATCCATCCATTCCAGCAATATCTATCTCCGGATAATATTTTGGGTAGCAACAGGCTACTCCTATGTTGTCGAGCTCAGCACAGCCAAGCATCAATGGTCATCAGGACCATTCGGTCAGGCAATGAAATTCTGCAGGTGACAAACTAAATGGCCCTCTTAACCTAGGTTGTCCAATAGAATAATCCAAGCCTGGCGTCTAATACGGGTGCGGATAAATGGCTCCAGGATATAGTCTGAATGCATCCTCCATAGTTTATTGGTGCTACTGATCCGGCCAGTTAGGAGAGCTGGGTTTTCGAGCTGGGGAAGGTTTTTGAAGCAGTCGGTTGTCCAGAGGCGAGGAGAGTGCCCATTGCTTAGTATTTTCTTGCCAAGGAGGCTGCGACTTGGTGACAGACAGTTAAGCCCCAAGATCATGTTGCTTCTTGAGATGAGTTTAAGAACTTGATGGAGGATGAGTATTGTCCTTGGCCAGTTCAAAAGACCAAAATTCGATCTTTTTTCGAGGATAAGCCACAGGATATCCTAATTTCACAGGCGATAGTGAGTACAACCAATAATACATACACTACATTCGTACTATAGACCTGAACAGATCGCTAAAACAGCAAGGAATTTGCAGATTCTTGCAATAGTGAAAATAGTTTGTAAAATAAGCAGGGCCAACCATGACAAAGTCAGTGCCCTCAGCAAAAAAAAGGAAAAAAAAGAAATCAAGCACCCCAACTCAAAATAAACAATCTAATTTTGCTCATATTCAAAATCCTATCAAGTACATAATTAAGGTGTGCCAAAATGCAAAATATCGTGTATGAAATAAAGAGCTCAAATCTACACTCCTTGGTTGTGGATCTCTTCTCATCCAGCATTGCATTGATCTCGTCACTATGGTCGCAAAATATCATGCACAACAAAAATGATAGTAATGAAATCTCTTTAAAAAAAATTCTTCAATTACAATTTAAAATGAAACAAAGTACGAGATAAAATCATTACCAAAATCTGAGTTTGATTTTCATTGTAACTTTTGGATGCGAAGTCATCAAATATGCACCCAACACCCAACATCAATATTTTCAATATATTCTTCTCAATACTCAAGATTATTAAACCATTCAGTCTGTCTTGACTCATCGTCGTTCGCAAATAAGATTTAAGTATCTTTAGTTTTGAAAAACTTTTTTCGACAGAAGCTATTGTAACAGGTACACTCAGGAAATCCTGTAAGCAACCAAAATAGTAGGAAATATTTCAATTTTTTTAATTTGCAAACTCCATAATTTTAATGGAATTGCATGGTTTTTACATTCCACATGCTTCAAGTTGGTAATATCTCTCGCAATATTTATAAATCGGATGACAAACATTTCACATCAGTATTAGAAGTCTCACCATGATTCAAAGCATGCTCAAGTTTTGAGCAACGAATTTAATTTCTTCGTCGTCTAATAAAGTCAATCTCGATGTATCAAATATGAAGCCAAATATTGATTCAAAATCGTGCATCTGTTCAAATTTGATATTCAATAGTGAAATAACCATATCAAAAACGAGAAAGTAGTCGGTTCTAAAATTCTGAAGTGCTGATTGATGTTCTCTATCTGTATCAGGAATCTCATCAAAGTGTCTTTTTTTGACAACCCTACGCTTCACAACTAATACATGCTCAATTCCCATTTCATTTGCAGTTCCTTTAGCATCAATCATAGCAGAAGTAAATCTAGTGTCTCTATATCTATCGAAAAAAAATAAAATCAGCCCTTTCAAAATATTCAATGGCAACATCAAGAATCATATCATTTGCTTGCAAAATTTTGCTCACCATGTTTATCTTGTACAAGATATCATGTCATATAACCAAGCTTAAAATAAACTCCAAGCGAGGGGGGACAATGAGGTGAACAGGTCATGCTGGAAAACTTACCTCTAGATCGGGGTGAGGTCGAGCCTCTTGGGGGTACTCAGGACAGGGGACGATCCCCTCATGTGCCTGTGGAAAAAAAAAGCTTAAAATAAACTCCAAACTTAAGAATTCACCATCGATTAATTTTCCCAGTTCCCAACTCAAACGAGTATCATGCACATCAGCAACTTCAAGAAGCTTGATTAAAGATTCTTTTATTTGTGGAAGTTGATTTTTTATTTTCACACTTTCACGACTTTCCCGTTGTGTCGCTGATAAAGACTTCGCTGTCATCTCATCACATATTCTTGCAAAAGATTCCACTATTTTGTTGAGAATTAGCAAACACATTGTATACGGCCTGACGTGCTCTGAAAAATGATTCACCCTTTATGCAAGAGTTTGCCATATCATAAAGTACTAGATTGAGGGAATGACAAGCACCTGACATATAAAATGCTCTCGGAATGATGTCAAATAACCTTTTCTCGACCCCTTCAGTGATGTTATCTTGAACTCCTTCAGTGATCTTATCTTTAGTATCTTTTTCTTCTATTTTCTGAGTATAGATTTCTTCGTTCTCACTTGCATCTCCAACTTCGTCGCTCATCTTATCATCTTGATTTTCTCCAGAATTTTTTTTAGCAAAACATATATCTAAAGAACCTCTTTGGAAATTTATAAATTGCTCTTGTTTCCTTTTAGTTTTTTTCTACTACCAAAAGCTTGTTTCCCCATAAGGAATATTAATAATAAAACCTGAAGAATTGGAAAGATTCAACAATCAAATTCCTAATTATGAAATTGTTCAGTATTTTATAATATTTTCAAACCTAACCATGATTGATGATTAACATAAGTAATGAACAAAAATAAAAATATTGCAATGATTCAATAAAAAAAACCGCTTTGAGATGGAAATTTTATTTAGCAAACTACATTGATACAAAACAAACAACACAAGGGAGAAAGAAAGGCAAAACACAAACCTTGTACAACTTGGATCTATACCGTTAATAGGGCTAGAGTTTTCCTCGAATCTTTGTTACTGACTGAAATGTGAAGGGGATTTTTGATTTCTGCTGCGCTGGATGGAGTTACGGAGAAGAAAAGAACATAAATGAAGAAAAAAAAAAGCAGAATAAGAGATATGAGTTGTTTTTAATTTTTTTTAGAGTAAATTACATTTTTGGTCCCTGTGGTTCTATCAAAATTTCACTTTTGGTCCAAAATTCAAAAAACGTTCAATATCAGTCCAAAAGTCCACGTGGCTTTCAATTTTGGTCCAAATTTTAACCATTCCGTCAAAACGTGTGTCATGTGAGAAACACGTGATTTATTGATTAGTTTATTATAGAGTAAACTAGGGTATCTTGGTCCTTTTACCTTTCCCGCTAAATGAAAGGGTTATATTGCCCTAAACACCGATTTCACTTCTCATCCTCATACTTTACACGATCAAAATCTCCCAAAAAAAAATCCTAATTGAGAAGAGCCCTAAATGTTGCTTTGTCAATGGGTCGCGAGACCAGCTGGTCGTACATTTGATCCATACGAAGTGTACAGTAAGTAATTTTGTTATTGTAATTTAGGGTTTATGGTTGTTTTGGGGGTTTAATGAATTGTACCAATCTGTCAATGATGAGAGTTTTAAACCATCTTTTTTGTTGCAACAGGTAAATTTCCAACTATTTTCTCCCTAGAAATACACCATGGTGGTTACTTTACTAGGTCACCAAAGCGTGTGTACAATGATGGAAATGTAAGTTGGTTTGATCAAATTGATGCAGATGGGTTTTCAATTGTTGAAGTAAAAAGTATGTTAGCAGGCTTAGGTTATGTGAATCCCAATATGCAATATTGCTATAAAATACCAAATGGCAATTTAGATACTGGTCTTTATATGTTAAACAAGGACAGTGATGTTTTGGGGTTGATAAAGCATGTTGATAAGTGTAAACTCATTGAGCTGTATGTCATGCACCCTGTTGACGTTCCTAAAGTAACTGACCCAAATGAGGTTCCTAACTTAGAAGATGACTTTGATCCATTCTTTTGTGACTTGGACCCAGAAAATGGAGAGTCTAGTGCTATGCCTAAGCAAACTGACCCAAAACATAATCCTAGTGTTAGTGAATCAAACAATGCAGATGGTGTAGTTAGTGATCATAGTAAACAGAGTGATGGCAGGGAGGAGAGTTCTGATAGTGATGATAGTGATGACAGTGAAGATAGTGATTTTGATATGGAGGGGGAAAATATTATTGATGATTTTGAGGTAGACATGGAAGATTTTAGGAAGCACACTGATGCTAATGTTGAGTGGGTAGGCTGTAATGAGGCCCAAGATGAACCAGTTGAACAAAATGAACCATGTTTAGGAGAAGAAGACTTGGAAGATTTTGGAAGTGGCACTGATTCAGATGATCCAGAGTGTAATAGGAAAAGAGCCTTAAAAAAATTAGCAAATCAACACAAAGATGTTGATGGGAAGTTCTATAGTGACAACTTTTTTGTTGGTCAAAGTTTTGGTAACAAAGGTTTGATTAAGGAGATGGTTACAAGAATTTCCGTTGATTCAAGAAGGGATATATACTTGACAAGGAATGATAAAACCAGGGTAAGGGTTGAGTGTAGAGGGATTGTACCTGTTTTTAGTGAAAAGGATAGTGAATCTCAGTTTGGGGCTAGTCGGCCAAGTGGATCACAGGTTAAGAAGTCCAAAAAGGTTAAGAAAAAAAAGTCACCATGTGGGCCAAGTGGATCACAGATTGAAAACCCTACTGTCAATGTTATAGATACTCAATCTTGTCCATGGCTGCTACATTGTTCAAAATCAAAGGAAGAAACTTGGTATGTGAAGATCTTTGAAGATAACCATACTTGTTTACAAACAAGAAATGTGAGAAAGTGTACAGCTAAGTTTCTTTCCAAAGAAGTAGAAGAATCACTAAAACCAAACCCCAAGATACCTTTAGCTGCTCTGAAAGATCAAATACAAAAGAAATATGAGTTAGGTGTTTCAAGTGCAAAAGTTTTTAGGGCAAAACAAATGGCACAGGATAGGGTTGAAGGGGATTACATCCAGCAGTATGCTAGGTTAAGAGACTATGCCTTAGAATTGCAGGAACAAAATCAAGACACAACAATAAAGATTGATGTTGATAGAAACTGTGCACCAGATAGTCCAACAAGGCAATTCAGAAGAATATATGTATGCTTGGGAGGTTTAAAGGGTGGATTTAAAGCTGGAAAGAGAGCTATTCAGGGTTTCTAGACTGCTTAGGAAATGACTTGGAGCTATTCAGGAATTCAAATTTCACTTTTGTGACAGATAGACAAAAGGTACTTACTAATTGTTTTTCAATACATTTATTTGATTGTTCATGCAATGCACCGATTATAATTTCATTATATCTGAACTTGTGTGTCAGGCACCATCTGTGAATGCATCTCCACCAATTGTTAGGCCATCTGCACCAACTGTGAATGCATCTCCACCAATTGTTAGGCCGTCTGCACCAACAAGGAGATCACCAAGAAAAAGGACTGCAAATGTTTTTTTTTCAGACTTTGTTATGTAAAAATGGATAATGTTTGACTTTGTTAAGTTAAACAATCTTTTGTAAGACTGTTATGTTTGACTTTTAAGATAGTCTTTGATGTGTTATGTTAAGCAGTGTCTATTTGTAAGACTTGGTAATGTCTATTTGAAAGACTTTGTTATGTTTGAATTTTATTGAGTCTTACTTACTTTTGTTAACTTTGTGTTCCTGTAGTTTATTTGGGTATGTTAGACTTTTATAACTGCCATAGCATTAACATCACAATTTAACAAACCAAAACATATAACATTTATAATTCATTAAATAAAATGCCATAGCATTAACATCACAATTACATTATACAGTTGAAAATTACAATTAACATCACAAGACACCCCAAAAGTACATTTTTATTTTTGGTCATGCAAACCATCACAAGTACATTACAGCTGCAATTTAACCCATGGTCTTTTTTCCTATCCCTCTTGAAACATCTTTGGCAACTTTGGCAGCAAGAACTCTTCTTATCTGACATCTATGCTGCTAAAATCTTCAAAACTCTTCTTATTTGGCATACCAAGAACTCTTCTTATCTGACATCTATGCTGCTACCTTCAACCTTCTTTGGCTTGACAGGATTTGATTGTTCTGTTTTTGGGAAATAATCAACCCATGAGTCTTGATAACAAAGCTTCTTCACTTTCACAAAAAATAATAATGTTATTCTAAACTTAATAATAATAATACTAAATTATAACAATATAAAAGTTGTGAAGAATACCTTGTTTGATGTTCTTCATGGAACTCATTCTTTCAGTTGAAAACATATAAAATGAGGAAAAACACCCAACTAAAAACTAACATCAGTTTCAACCTTCTTATTGTTCCACGATTTTCAGCAACAATATCTTGTGACTGATTCATATTTCGTAATAACCCAGGAATGATTTGCAGGCTCGATTGCACATTGGTGGATCATACCAATCAATAATCCCATGATTGGGACCCTAAATACAGATATTTTCAAAATTAGGTCTAAATCAAGAAAAATTTGGGATAAATATAGATTCATGGCTTACCCTTTTAGAACAACAGAGAAACGTCTTCTGGATTAAATTGCGTCCATGAAGTTTTTATAACCGCTGGTGAGCCACACTGAGGGCAACGATCCATATTTGGGTATTTTTTGTGTCTCACAATTTGGGGGAGAAGACTACCAACGGGGTGGTTTGTTCTTCCTGTTGTCCAGAATGAATCTATTAATAGAAAGACAATTATGCCCTCATGTGATTGGCACATGTATTAGCCAACGGCTATTTTGACGGAATGGTTAAAATTTGGACCAAAATTGAAAGCCACGTGGATTTTTGGACTGATATTGAACGTTTTTTGAATTTTGGACCAAAAGTGAAATTTTGATACAACCACAGGGACCAAAAATGTAATTTTTGGGCATTGGGGAATGAGGCCAGCGGCCTATGATGCATTCTTAAAAAATTCAGGACTGGGGGCGTTTGGTCAGATTCGCATGGGATTCACACGAGATTTATCACGTAGCGAATCCGCGTCCAATTTCAACAAAAAAATATGTATATTCTAATTTTGAATACGCGTATTCGGTTTTGGATACGCGTAGCCGGGTAGGGGAAATGCCTATTCAGGGTAATATATTTTTTTTTCTTCCAATTTTAAGTGTTTTTTGCAATTAATTGAAACTATAAAATTAATTAATTAAAAAAATTAAGTTAAATAGATTTAGAGCTCTGAAATATCAATTACAATCCATGGTGATAAGTGAATGATGGTGTTTGTACCATGAGGATAATACCGAGAAAGCTAGAATTGTGAAAGAGAAATTGTTGGATGATGGTTGGTGGGATCAGTTGATTACATTCTTCTATTTACTGAGCCAATTTATTCTATGTTGAGAAGTTGTGATAGGGATAAGCCTTGTCTTCACTTGGTTTATGAGATGTGAGATACCATGATATTTGAAGTAAAAAGGGTTATTTTCGAACATGAGTAGAAGAGTGAATTTGAAGAATCTAGCTTTTGGAATGTTGTACGTAGAGATGTTAAACGGGCTCTGGCCCGTAGGGCTGGCCCGTTTAACCCGCCAAAAAACCGGGTTAGGGCCGATATTTCCTAGCCCGTTTAAATCCGGGCTTTTTTGGCCCGGACCGTTTAGCCCGAAGCCCGTTAGGGCTAGGCCGAAGCCCGCTAGGGCTAGCCCGAAGCCCGATATATATACACACACTATATTAATATTATATATACACTATATTAATATTATATATCATATATATTAATATTATATATAATATATATTATTACTGTATTTGTTAATAAAATGTGTGTATATATATATATATTATATATATATATATATATATATACATAAAAGTGTATTTTTTGTTATATTTATTATAGTATAGTTGTTACTATATATATAAAATATATTGTTATGTTTTTTTTTACTTATAAAAAAATAAAAAATAGATTTTTTAAATATTTAGCCTGTTTAGCCCGAAACCCGTTAGGGTTAGGGTTAGGGCCAATATTTCCTAACCCGTTTAAATCCGGGCTTTTTTAGCCCGAACCGTTTAGCCCGAAGCCCGCTAGGGCTAGCCCGGAACCGCTAGGGCTAGCCCGTTTAACATCTCTAGTTGTACGCGCAGTGTGGAGGACAGGTGGAGTAAAAGAGTTAGATTGACAATGTGGTTTGTTTTAAATTGATTAGAATTTTCTAAGGACTTATCTATTTTGTTGATGATGATATTTATTTGACTTATATATTTATATAAGGTATTATATATAATAAATATAAATATAATAGACGTATCCTTGACATATCGCACCTTAAAATTTTAAAAATTTTGTATCCCCGTACCCGTATCCATCCGCCCACGCCCCCGCCCCCGTACCTGTGCAACATAGCCAGCGGCCTTTTGTGCTACTTTTTGTAAAGTTTAATTTGAAATGTTTAGCTCTTTCGAGCTTTTTTACTTCATTTATTGTTTTTTAAATATATTGGACAATATGGACTTTAGCAACTTGTCAAAATTGGAATGCTCCATTAAATATCGACTACAAATTATTCATTTTCCACCACAAATACCTAATTTTATAAATTCTCCTATAAATAGGAGCCTTGAGAAGGTTGTAAAATGCATTAATAATAAGTTTCAAAACTTCCTCTCATTTCCTCTCTACTTCTTCTCTTGTTATTTTCTTTTTTATGCTATAATGACCTTCAATAATAGCCCTTGCTTAATATTAGTTTCATAACATGTTATCAGCATGAGTTATTACTCACAAAAGGTTAGTATTATTCGGATTTGAATTTATTTATACTAATCCATTTTTATTCTGTCTTGTAGAGAAAATGACCGGAATTGAAAACATAAAATCCAGATCCTCGATGTCACTGTCAATAACTATTTATCATGGTGCCTTGATGTTAAATTATACCTCCAAGGTATGGGATTGGCTACTACCCTGGAATATGTGGAACTTGCTAATGCCGATATAAAAAATGAGGCAAATGCAATGATATTCATGCGCCATCATTATCCTAGGATCTGAAGAATGAATATATACAAATTGAAAGGCCTTCTAAGCTCTGAAAGAAACTCAAACACAGATTTAATCACACTAGAACTGTAATATTTCCACAAGCTCAATATGAATGGCAGCTACTGAGATTGCAAGATTTTAAATCTGTTGCTGATTATAATTTAGCCTTATTCAAAATTGAGTTTCAAATGGCCTTGTGTGCTACACAACTATCTGAGACTGATAAGTGGAAAAAACATTCATCACGATGCATTCCTCAAATATGGTGCTTCAACAACAATATAAGCAACAACAATTTCAAACATATTGTTGGGATTCGGTCCAGCATCCTACCTGCATGGGCTTAAAAATGCGCGAGGCACAACTTGCAATTCGACCTGTGAGATCTGCACTAGAAAGTGGTTAAATGAATTGATTTGGACTACTCATACCAACAAGATGCATCTTCTTTTCTGGTAGCCATCTCATAGAAACTCCAAAGTTAAGCGTGCTTGGCCTGGAGTAGTTATGGGATGGGTGCCCCCTGGGAAGTTTCTCAGGTGCGCGTGAATGAGGACAAAGCGCGCTAGAAAAGATTCGTGTTGGTACAGTGAGGATAGTCTTCATCATTCTGGGGACCAACAATTGGTATCAGAGCAGGTCACAGGTGCGGATTCCCTCGAAGTATCCTACACTGGAGGCTGCCAGAGTGTTGGAACTAAGAGGCGGGCATGCAGCAGATATTGCCACTTGGCCGGAACTGAGATGCTGGTGCAGTGGAGGTTGTCAGGTGCTGGAGGGCTATGTGATCAAATCTACTATGCTGGAACTGAGATACTGGCGCAACGGAAGTAAACGGAGGTGGGACATATGCTGATGTCAAGTGTTGGAGGACTGTGTGAAACAATCTAGCCGCTAGAGGGCTGTGTGATCAAATCTAGTTCACGGAGGTTTCCAGACTATGGGGCTGAGATGCTGGCGGGTACTGGGAGGGGGATTGTTGGGATTCGACCAAGCATCCTGCCTGCATGGACTTAAAAATGCGCGAGGCGCATCTTGCAATTCGACCTGTGAGATCTGCACTAGAAAGTGGTTAAATGAATTGATTTGGACTACTCATACCAATAAGATGCATCTTCTTTTCTGGTAGCCATCTCATAGAAACTCTAAAGTTAAGCGTGCTTGGCCTGGAGTAGTTATGGGATGGGTGACCCCTGGGAAGTTTCTCAGGTGCGCGTGAATGAGGACAAAGCGCGCTAGAAAAGACTCATGTTGGTACAGTGAGGATAGTCTTCATCATTCTGGGGACCAACACATATTATGAGTTAATTTCAGTTCTTCTCACGGCTGAGAAGACAAGTGAATTATTATTAAAAAATCATTAACTACGACCCTCTGGGTCCCGTGTCGAACCTAAAGCACATACCAGCTCTGGTAGAACTGTCGACCGATTCAAGAGCTGGAAAAATAGACCCGCGCGTGGAACCCGGAGGGATGGTGGACGTGGTGGCTCCCGTCAAAATAATTATAAAAATGACAGTGGCGGACGAAACTATCATAATCATGATAATTATCACTATTCCCATCAAAATAATTATTCGGTCAGGCAAAGGCAGTCGAATCACGTATATCGTGATAAAGGAAAAATGCGTATAGAAAATTCTGGTGATGATCCATGCCATAAACATGATATAGCTGGACATTGGGCTCAAAATTATCTTACAGTCCAACACCGTGTGGATGCATATCAGGCATCAATAAAAAATTGTAAAACCTAAAATTCAGATTTCATAATTTCTAATTAATTTGAATCCTCACCTAAGTTCTGATATAATTTAAATAAATGCCTAAGTAATATTAGTAGTATATTATACCATATGATAAGAAAAGTAATACAAATAAAATCCTAAGTACATAGCATCCTAATTTGTCTAAAAACGACATATTTTCTTTTGTAAAACATTCACATGTTTCTAGTTTTGTGGGAGATATACTTATCATGCAAATATTAGTCCTTCTCTATTTAGAATAAAAATGACATATATATATTAAGTACTTATCACACGTTTTTGTTTCAATTTACCATACGACACTCCACAATTCCAGCCCATGAAACACGACATTCATGCACTCCATATCAATCACATTATTCTGTTTATTGGTTTCCTAAATAAAAACACACGCTCCCCTATCTTATACGTTTCCTTCTTCCCTCCCTCTTCTTATCACACGACAAAACATACACACAAGTTCTGCTTCTTTTCTCTCTTTCAAGATCAAGCATTCGAGGGTTGTTGCTGTTAGATTCGTGGGTAGTAGTTTGGGTATTTGATTCGTGGGTTTTGTTCGAGAGTTCTTATTCTCTTTTTCTCTTGGTCTCGTTAACAAAAGGTACCATCATCATCTTCTTGTGTTCTTTAAATCCATTTGACACACCTGATCATGTATGCTAATCTGAATTAGTAAACACCTAAACTATTATTATTTTGGCCCAATTTGGCCTAGAAATATTATCTCCTTCTGGCCCATGCCATTTACTGTGCCGGCCCAACCCATTGGCAGCCCTTTTAATTGGAGCCGTCCGATCCAGATTTATTTCCTACTCCTAATCTGGACCGTCCGATCTCCCTTTAAATATCTTAACCTAACCCTTCACTCCCTCATTTCTCCCTCACCGCCTCCACTCACCCGTCGCCCCCCTTTCCCTTATTCTCTCCCGTGAGTTTCTTCTCTCTCGGTCAATCTTCGATTTTGTCCCCGATTCTACCTTCCTCCTCTCCCCCGTGAGCGATTGAATATCACAATGGAATCTCGTGACATCCGATTCCCTCCTTGTGTGTATATATATCGCGGCCGGGATTGGAGTTTGAGACACCGATAAGAAGAGAATCGAGTTGTGCCTTGAGAATCCAAGTGAAAACGAGAGTGATATCTGTGTTGTGATATCTTTGAGGGAGATCGGGATTGTGTCCTGAGGTTTTCTGGGTTAGAAAATGGTGCTACCGGGCTGTTGTGCCGGCAGGCGGTGGTTCGGCATTCGTCCTCTGTGGAAACGAACTTTCTTGGTGTCAAATTGCAAAGGGTTCGGAAGATCTGAGCCTAAAAGATCTCTTTCACAAAGGGGGTTTCTTGACCTTTATTTTTCCTATGTTTTTTATTGTTTTTTCTTGGTGTTTTTTGTGCAATATATTATACATATATATATATATTTGTTATATATATATATATATTTTTCTGGAGTTTATACATATATATATTATATATATATTTATTATATATATATATTGCATTCTTGCTGCCTTAATTGCTTGGTATATTTCGATAGTTATTATCGTTATCTCGGCTAACTTCGAATCTTTGTGATTTACAGATTGGTTCTGGACTATTGAATTCCCTTTTTTGAGTCAGCTTGTTCTTGGGGTTTATTTCAATAATTATTGGATATAATTATAGGTTCATTAGTTGGCCTGTAATCCTTAATCCCTATCCCGTTGAATATAATTGTAATAGTTATATTCGTTTAATCCGCTTGTACTATCGATCCTGTCTTTAGCCATTGTACGACCCGATACCCAACAGTGGTATTGGAGCCCGTTTTTGTCGGGTGTCGGGTTCTTTGGTTTCGTGGTGATACGGAATAACCCATCCGGGTTTCCGCTCAGGTATATCGGCTTGAACCTCTCTTTTATTATTGTTGCTAGCTTCGGTTCTATTGTCAAATTAACTGTCTTTAAACTGTTTGTTACTTGCCGTTTCGCTTGCCGTGGACTATTTGTGTGTTAACTGGTTGGATTCATTTTTCGGGTGACTCTTGTTTCCTTATTAATTAAAACTCAAACAAATTAAAACCTTAAAATTCAAAACAGTACTAATCTTGCGCTGCCAGGACCAAAAGTGTCCCTATCTTTGTGAAGAGCTTGAGGATCCCGGTTTTAATTTAAATGGGTCTTAATCTCAAAAATCAAATCGAGTCCCTGAATTTGATTCCCATCAGCTGTGTGATCTTTGTGATTTTTATGGTTTATTTGTGATTACCATATATTGTGTGTTAAAATGGATTCTTTCTCAGTTTTTAATATTGCACCTTTTGATGGTAAAGGAGATTTCCAAATTTGGCAACAAAAGATGAAGGGCATTTTGATACAACAAATTTTTTTAAAGCTATTGATCAATCCTTTTCTGACAATACTGCTGCCGATAAAAAGGCTGAGGCAGATGAGTTTGCGTATTCATCAATTATCCTAAATTTGTCCGATTCTGTAATTCGGAAAATCGGTAAGCATGATACAGCTCAGGCTCTATGGGAAAATTTGGAAGAGACTTATACTGAAACTTCCCTGCCTAACAAACTATTTTTACTTGAAAAATTTTTCCGGTACAAACTTGATATTTCAAAGGATATAAATGATAACCTGGACACTTTTACAAAATTAATCCAGGTTATCAAACAAACCGGTGATAAAAATATTGATGAATACACCCCTATTGTTCTTTTAAATGCCATCCCTGATTCATACAGTGATGTTAAATCTGCTATTAAGTACGGCAGAGATAAAGTAACTCTTGATATTGTTATAAACGGTTTGAAAAGTAAAGAATTGGATTTGAAAAACAATAAGAGGAATAAATCTCTAGGTGAGGTTAATTTTGTGAGGGGAAAGCCTCAAAACCGCTTTCGAAAACTGAAACCTTCATCAAGTCAAAACCTATAGAGTAATTTTTCTGAAAAGAAGAAGGGCAAATGGAAGAGTAGGTCAAAATCTCGACCTAATAACTGTAAGTGCTATAATTGTGGTGAATCTGGTCATTACATTCATGAGTGCACTAAACCTAAGAAAAATTATCAAAATGATAATGCCAACCTTGTGACAGAAAATGGCCGTGAAGATGAAGTTTTCATGGTTTCTGAAATTTGTGAACAAGCTAATACTGTGCATACTCTCACTTTATGTGAAAATGAGTGGCTTGTTGATTCCGCTTGTACGTTTCATATGTTGCCTTTCAAAAGGATATTTTCTGAATATAGAGAAGTGACAAATTGGTCTGTTTCTATGGCTAATGAGAAAAAGTGTCAAGTTCATGGTTTAGGAGATATTAATATAAGATGTGACTCTGGTTATTTGTTAACTTTAAAGAACGTGAAGCATGTTCCTGATTTGTGTCACAATCTTGTTTCTTGTGGTACTCTTGATGATGAGGGGTATGAAGGTAAGTGGGGTAATGAGATTATGAAAATCTTTAAAGGAAACTTGTGTGTTTTCAAAGCAATAAAACCAAATGACCTCTATGTGAAAACTGCAAAATATGATTCTTTTGTGAATGTTGTCCAAGGTGACTCAACAGATCTGTGGCATAAACGTCTAGGCCACATTAGTGATAAGGGTCTGGAAATTTTGCAAAAAGAAGGGGTGTTTGGGAAAGATAAATTGTCCTCTGTGCCGCTTTGCGACTCCTGTGTGGTAGGTAAACAACATCTTGTTAAGTTTCCAAATCCCCATCCCCCTAGAACTCCTACTACTTATGACACTTTGCATTATTTGCATGCTGATGTGTGGGGCCATCTAGTGAACCCACACACGGTGGAAATAGATATTTTCTATTTGTGATTGATGATTACTCTCGAAAGGTTTTTGTGTTCCTTCTGAAAAACAAATCTGATGTCTTTGAGAAATTCAAAAATTGGAAAACGTTGATTGAAAATCAAACTGGGAAGAAAATTAAAATCTTCAGGACCGACAATGGCCTTGAGTTTTGCAATCAAATGTTTGATGAGCTTTGTGCCTAATCTGGTATTCAGAGACATAAGTCTGTCCCATATTCACCCCAACAGAATGGGGTGGCTGAACGTATGAATAGAACCTTGCTAGAAAGGGTCAGAAGCATGTTGGCTATGTCTGGGCTCTCGAAAAGGTTCTGGGGTGAGGCTTTACTCACTGTTGCTTATCTGATAAATAGATCTCCCTCTGTGCCGTTGAATGGTAATTATCCTGAATGTATTTGGACTGGTCGATCTATTGATTTTTCCATTCTTCGTGTATTTGGCTGCTCTATTTATGTGCATCAGAAAAATGATAAGCTTCAACCTCGTTCTGTGAGATGTGTGTTTCTGGGATATCCGGAAGGGGTAAAAGTCTATAGGGTTTGGCTAAAGGGCCAAACCGGTTTCAAAACAATTATTAGTCGAGATATTGTTTTCAACGAAAATGAATTTCCTTGCCTTTTACCTGATCTGGAAAACCCCCTGCTCCAAATGAGGTGGAGCTGCATATTTCTTTAGATAATATGGATAATGTGCAAACAGAAACTAATCTTGATCATCATGATAATGCTAATGTGCATGATGAAACAGAAGATGTACTTGAAGATAATTTGCATGATTATCAACTTGCTCGAGATAGGCCTAGGAGAGAAATTAGAAGACCTTCTCACTTGAATGATTATCATATAGCATCATATGATTTCAATATGTTTGAATCTATTGATAATTATGAACCCAAAACATATGATGAAGCTTTGAAATCTAAACACTCAGAACAGTGGCTTAATGCAATGAATGAAGAAATGACTTCATTGCATTCCAATGAAACTTGGGCTCTTGTGCCCCGACCGCCCAACTGTTCGGTGGTTGATTGTATATAACTTTTCAAAGTTAAGGAAGAAAATGAGTCGGTCAGATTCAAAGCTAGACTCATTGCTAAGGGTTTCACCCAAAAAGAAGGTATTGACTACACTGAAATCTTTGCCCCAGTGGTTAAGTTTACTACTGTGCGTATCATGCTTGCTCTTGTTGCTCAATTTGATTGGGAATTAAAACAATTAGATGTCAAAACTGCCTTTTTACATGGTGAACTTGAAGAAAAACTTTATATGAGTCAACCTAAAGGCTTTATTGATCCCAAACTCCCTAATCATGTTTGCTTGCTTAAGAAATCAATCTATGGTTTAAAACAATCACCTAGGCAATGGAATAAAAAGTTTGATGAATACATGCTCTCTCTCAAATTTTCAAGAAGTAATTATGATCATTGCTTGTATTACAAAACTTATTCCAAAAATCCTGTTTTCTTACTCATATATGTCGATGATATGCTTTTAGTGAGCCCTTGTGTGAAAACACTTGATCATATCATTAAATGCTTAAGTGCAAAGTTTGACATGAAACACCTTGGTGATGCTAAGCGCATTCTTGGGATGAATATCTTTCATCATAGGAAAAACTCCACCATTGTTTTAAACCAAGATTCCTATGTTCAGAAAATTGTATCTAAATTTTCTATGAGTCAGTCTAAATCAACCTTTGTGCCTCTAGCTGGTCATTTCCTGTTAAGTAAAGAGCAATCCCCAAAAACTGAGGATGATATCAATTATATGAAAAATGTACCTTACTCAAATGCCATTGGTTCGGTCATGTACTTAATGGTCAGCACAAGACCTGACATAGCTTATGCTGTGAGTTGTCTTAGTCGACATATGGATAACCCAGGGGTTTACCATTGGCAAGCCGTCAAATGGCTCTTAAGGTACTTGAAGGGCTCAACCAGGTATGGTCTTAAATTTTCTCGACACCCGCAAGGTGTAAAATTGGTTGGATGTGTGGATTCTAATTACGCTGCTAATCGTGATAACCGTAAGTCTACTACTTCATATGTGTTTACTTTGTGTGGCACACCGATCAGTTGGAAGTCTCAATTACAACCTATAGTTGCTTTATCCACTATAGAATCTGAGTATGTTGCTATAACAAAAGCATTAAAATAAGCTATATGGTTAAAAGAACTATTATCAGAAATCGGTTTTCTAAAAGGATAAAGTCGAAGTTTTTTCGGATAGTCAATCCGGTATTCAACTGTGCAAGAATCCAGTTTTTCATGATAGAACAAAACATATTGATGTTCTTTTCCATTTCATATGAGATGTTGTTGCTAAACATATAATCTATCTTAAAAAAATACCCTCCCAATTTAATACTTCAGATATGGGTACCAAGTATTTACCCGTCGAGAAATTTAAATCTTGTTTAAAAAGACTGAATTTTGATTCGGTCGAATAAATTTTTGAACTTTGTGTTCTTAAGGGGATCTCTTTGTGAGTCGGTCTTCTTTGTGAATTCTTTACCTTATTTACTGTGTGTATGTGCAGTTAACCCCGGAGATAGGCGATGATGAGTTTTCTCCGAAACCCGAAAATGCAATTTGACTGGTTGGCCCAAAAGGTGGAGAAATGTTATTATTTTGGACCAATCTGGCCCAGAAATATTATGTCCTTCTGGCCCATGCCATTTACTGTGCCGGCCCAGCCCATTGGCAGCCCTTTTAATTGGAGCCGTCCGATCCAGATTTATTTCCTACTCCTAATCTGGACCGTCTCATCTCCCTTTAAATATCTAACCCTAACCCTTCACTCCCTCATTTCTCCCTCACCACCTCCACTCACCCATCGCCCCCCTTTCCCTTAGTCTCTCCCGTGAGTTTCTTCTCTCTCGGTCAATCTTCGATTTTGTCCCCGATTCTACCTTCCTCCTCTCCCTCGTGAGCGACTGAATATCACAATGGAATCTCGTGACATCCGATTCCCTCATTGTGTGTATATATATCGCGGCCGGGGTTGGAGTTTAAGACACCGAGAAGAAGAGAATCGAATTGTGCCTTGAGAATCTGAGTCAAAACGAGAGTGATATCTGTGTTGTGATATCTTTGAGGGAGATCGGGATTGTGTCTTGAGTTTTCTGGGTTAGAAAAAGGTGCTACCGGGCTGTTGTGCCGGTCGGCGGTGGTTCGGCGTTCGTCCTCTGTGGAAACGAACTTTCTTGGTGTCAAATTACAAAGGGTTCGGAAGATATGAGCCTAAAAGATCTCTTTCAAAAAGGGGGTTTCTTGACCATTATTTTTCCTCCGTTTTGTATTGTTTTTCTTGATGTTTTTTGTGCAATATTATATATATATATGTTATATATATATATATGTTATATATATATATATTTTTCTGGAGTTTATACATATATATATATATATCTGCTGTATACCATATATATATATATATATATATTTGTTATATATATTTTTTCGGTATTTATCTATATATACATAATATATATATATTGTTGGAATCGTTAATGATTTTAATTTTATTTTGTAAAATTAAATATCATAGGATCGATCTACGTTCTGAGTAGATAATCGTGGTATATTCACTTTCTGTAAACCGATTCCTGATGAGTGAGAAATAGTGAATTAAAGTTTATCACTTAATTGTGAATTAATAAGGGATGGAATCCCACATTGAATAATGAACCATCATTATTCTAGTATATAAGGAGTTACCTTTATGCATGTAATAATTAATGGCACATGTGTATGGGCTTAAATCCCACACGCGCGCACACGCGCGCGCCGCCGCCCGCCCGCCCACCTCGCCTCGGACTCGGCCGCGGCCGCGAGTCGCGAGCCGCGATCCGCGTGCCGCGTGCCGTGGACCATGGACCTTGGCCTTGGCCTTGACCTTAGACTTGGATCTTGGATCTTGGCAATTGGTCTTTGGGCTGGTCTTTGGGCCTGTTCGTGGGCTTGGCCGTGAGCTAGGCCTTGAGCTAGCTTCAAGAATTTTTTGGACATGCTCAACAACGTAGTTGGGCTCGTATGTGCACATAAGGATGTCCAGGTACATCCGTGTTAAGGAGCTGAATACAGTCCAGGTGCGTCCTGACTGCTCAAATTTAGTCCAACCCGGAAGTAACCTCCCATGTGTTATGAGGAGGAGTAATCGGCACATCTGAATTATGTAACTCCTGCCAACTTTTGAAATTCGAAACTCCTGTGTTCAATGCAGGCATGAATGCCTGCATTATTACAGCCATAAGGGCTGTGTTTAAACTCCCTGCAGTGTGAACGGCTTATAAATAGACATGCATCTCATTTGCATCAGACACACAGAAAAATACGAAAATATATTTTGCATACCTACATTTCATAAGTCAGTTCAATTCTCAACTCGTTCTTGTTCGCCGGAGCTCGCCGGAATTGTGGTGCTACATCCGTCGAGACGAAAGTCGTTTTACCTTTGGAGACAAATTGCTAAACCGAAGAGCACTACCGGGGCAATATTTGTCTTGTGGGAAGAGGCCTCCTCGACTCGACTTCATTTACGGTTTTTTTTTATTAATTTTCTTGTATTTTCAATTCTATTTCGAGTTCTGTAATTTCCTTCTTCTTTGAGTCCTGTAGTTTCTGGATTTCGAGTTGTAATTTGTTTTTCCAGTTGTATTTTATTTTCCGTCCAGCAAGTTTGTAACACAGAAAATATATCAACAAGCGCAAGACAAATATTTACTTGCTAAATCCTACAACTGGAGATGACGACCGCTGCTTCCACCAACTCCAACACCACCGCTGCCTTTGCCTCCGCGACTGCCGCTTCGAACGTGGCAAACACCATTGCCACAACCATGTCCAGCATGATGAGCTCAACTACCTCATCAACAACTCCATGGGTGTTTTCGAACCCATTTCTGACTACCGGTGGATCCACCTCGAGTGGCACCGTAGGTTCCACTTTTAGTGCTACCGTTGGATCCATGTTAGGATCTAGTGTTGGAGCCTACGGGTTCAACACAAGTGGTTCCTTTTTTGGAACAACCTCGGGGCCAAGGATGATGCCTGCCGCCGAGAAGCCGCCAAAGTTTGGTGGAGCCGACTTTAAAAGGTGGCAACAAAAGATGTTGTTTTATTTGACAACATTGGGCTTTGCGAACTTCCTTAAGGAAGATACGCCACCGGCGCCAAGTGCTCAAGAGACTAGTTTCACAGTCCGAGCTGCCTATGACAATTGGCACAATGAAGACTATGTTTGTAAAAACTTTATTCTGAATTCATTAGAGGATAGTTTGTACAATGTATACTCTGTTGTAAACACATCAAAAGAGATGTGGGAAGCACTTGAAAAGAAGTACCGTAGTGATGATGCAAGTACAAAGAAGTTTGTAGTCGCCAAGTATCTGGACTACAAGATGGTTGACTCAAGGCCTGTCATGGAACAAGTGCAAGAGTTCCAACTTATCATTCATGATGTCAATGCCGAGGGAATGGTCCTACCGGACGCTTTTACTGTTGCAACTATGATCGAGAAGTTGCCCCCCAATTGGAAAGACTTCAAGAGCTACCTTAAGCACAAGCGAAAGGAGATGACTCTTGAAGACTTGATTGTGAAATTGCGCATCGAGTCTGACGTGCGCAAAAATGATCATAAACCAAAAGGCCTGATTGATGCTAAGGTCAATCTATTAGAGCACGGCGGTCCGTCCAATAAAAGACCTCGCCTAAGTGTCCAAAACAAGAACAAAGAGAAGCAACCTGTCAAGAAGTTTGATGGCGATTGCTTCAACTGTGGGAAACCTTGACACGCGGCGAAGGACTGCCGGAAACTGAAGGCCAACAAAAAGAAGAAACATGTTGCCAACATCGCCGAGACTAACGGCGAGTGGAAAGAGGATGACCTTGCTGCTGTGGTCACCGAAGAGGTCAACCACATTGAGAACCAAGGTGGTTGGTACGTCGACACCGGTGCGACCGCCCACGTTGGTGCCGATAGGAGCCAGTTTAAGAAATATCAAGCTGTTGAGGGGAGGAAGCTCAACATGGGGAATCCAGCTTCATCTGAAATTATCGGAGTTGGAGAAGTGGACCTCAAACTTACGTCCAGACATACACTCACCTTGAAGAATGTGCTTCATGTTCCGGATATGAGGAAGAATTTGATCTCAGGCTCTATACTAGTTAAAAGGGGTTTAAACTAGTATTTGAGTCAGATAGAATTATCATAAAAAAGTTTGATAGGTTTCTTGGTAAGGGTTACCTCACAGAGGGACTCTTTAAACTTAATGCTTTGGCTAAACGCCATGTAACCAAGTCCAGTAATGCTAATGAAAATGTTACTGCTTCCTCTTACTTGACTGAGTGTTCTGATTTATGGCATTGTAGATTAGGTCATGTGAATCTAAATGCTATAAAAAGATTAGTAAACTTAGATTTACTGAAATTAAATGAAGTCAATACTCAAAACAAATGTGAGATTTGTGTTGAAGCAAAAATGACGAAACTTCCGTTTCATTCGGTAAAACGAAATACACAACCCCTTGAATTAATTCACACAGATGTGTGTGATTTAAAGTTTGTGCAAACTAGAGGTGGTAAGAAGTACTTTATCACTTTTATCGATGACTGCACAAGATATTGTTATCTTTATCTTTTGAGAAGTAAAGATGAGGCTATTGAAGCTTTTAAGAACTTCAAGAATGAAGCCGAAAATCAATTAGGCTGCCGCATCAAGATGGTTCGAAGCGATAGAGGTGGCGAATATGTAGCCCCGTTTGAGGAATTATGTAACGAAAGCGGTATAATTCATCAAACAACAGCTCCATATGCACCACAATCTAATGGCGTTGCTGAACGTAAGAATCGAACACTTAAAGATATGATGAATGCCTTATTGATTAGTTCAGGGTTGCCCCAGAACATGTGGGGGGAAGCTGTCTTGACAACTAACTACATATTGAACAAAATTCCATGCAAAGGTAAGGATATTACTCCTTATGAGTTGTGGAAAGGTAGAAAACCTGCATACAAATATCTCAAAGTGTGGGGGTGTTTGGCTAAGGTTGAGGTACCTCTACCTAAACAAGTTAAAATCGGACCTAAGATGGTCGATTGTATCTTTATTGGGTATGCACTGAATAGTAGTGCCTATCAGTTTGTTATCCACAAGTCAGAAGTTCCTGAAATGACTGTGGGAACAACAATTGAATCAAGGAATGCTGTATTCTTTGAAAACATATATCCTTGTAAGGATAATGATAAAGTTGAGAGCAATTCTAGCAGTATAGTTGAAGATGAAGGAACAAGTTCAAAACCTATGGATGTAGATCCAAAGTCACGTAAGCGATCGAGATATAATTTGGAAGATGTAGAACCGACACATGGTAGTAGGGTTAGGACACCAAAGACATTTGGACCTGACTACATAGCATTCATGTTGGATGAAGAACCAATGTCAATCAAAGTAGCTTATGCCAGACTAGACGGGTTGCTCTGGAAAGAAGTTGTTCAGAGTGAAATTGACTCAATTTTACAAAACCAAACTTGGGTTTTGGTTGATTTACCTGAAGGTTGTAAGCCCTTAGGATGCAAATGGATCCTTAAAAGAAAGTACAAGGCTAATGGGTCAATTGACAAGTATAAAGCTTGTTTAGTAGTCAAAGGTTTCAAATAGAAGTAAGGGTATAATTTTTTCGATACCTATTCACCTGTAACGAGAATTACATCTATTCGAGTGCTTCTCACGATTGCTGCTTTGCACGATCTTGAGATTCATCAAATGGATGTTAAGACTACTTTTCTGAATGGTGATCTGGATGAAGAGATCTATATGGAACAACCTGAAGGGTTTGTAGTACCTGGACAAGAGAAAAAGGTATGCAAATTGGTTAAGTCTCTATATGGATTGAAACAAGCTCCACTATAGTGGCACTTGAAATTTGATAATGTAATGTTATCAAATGGTTTTAAAATAAACAAGTGTGATAAATGTGTTTATATTAAGAACACTAATAACGGTTATGTTATTGTGTGTCTTTATATAGATGACATGTTAATCATGGGTAACAATATACAAGTGATTAACGATACTAAGAACATGTTAAAAAGAAATTTTGACATGAAAGACATGGGGCTAGCCTATGTGATTCTTGGAATGAAAATTTTGAGAAAATCAGATGGAATCATCTTGACACAATCTCACTATGCCGTGAAAGTTCTCAAGAAGTTTAATGCTTTTGATAGCTTGCCGGCTAAGACCCCAATAGATTTAAATGATCACTTGAGCAAAAATCGAGGGGAACCCGTTGCACAAGAAGAATATGCACGAGTTATTGGGTGTTTAATGTATCTTACAAATTGCACTCGACCCGATTTAGCTTGCGCTGTAAACAAATTGAGTCGTTACACGAGCAATCCAAGCAAAGAGTATTGGAAATCTCTCGTTAGAGTTTTGAGGTACTTAAAGTATACTCAAAACCTTGGGCTACACTATTCGAGATACCCCCCGGTACTTGAAGGGTACTGTGATGTGAATTAGATATCCGATACGAAAAGTTCACTTTCTACAAGTGGTTACGTGTTTACCATTGGGGGTGGAACTGTCTCGTGGAAGTCCGCGAAATAAACGTGTATAGCCCGATCCACCATGGAATCGGAATTCATAGCTTTGGATAAAGATGGTGAAGAAGCCGAATGGCTCAGAAACTTTCTAGAATATATTCCATGTTGGTCCAAGCCAGTGCCTGCAGTGATGATTCACTGTGATAGCCAAGCTGCTATTGGTAGGGCGAGAAGTAACGTGTATAATGGAAAGTCTCGACATATTCGTCGACACCATAATACCGTGAGGCATTTGATCAAAAGTGGGGTTATCTCTATTGACTATGTGAGGTCAATGGATAATCTAGCGGATCCGCTAACCAAAGGGTTAAACCGTGATCAAATGAATAAATTGCTAGAGGGAATGGGTTTAAAATCCACAAATTGAGAATTATCATAGTGGTAACCCAACCAAGATGACTGGAGATCCCAAGAACTTGGTTCAATGGGAGAACTAAGCTATGAGAGTTCGTGTGAAACACTCATATAAGTTAATTCCCTATAGAGCAATTGAGTGTTAAAAACTTGCCTAGTGGTGAGGTTAAGTCTATGACTTTTAATGATTCCTAAAGACCTCGAGGAGGTTGAGTATGGAAAAATACTCGATAAAGAATCACCTATATAAGTGAGAAGTGGGGTCCGCTTTATGAAAATCACTTATGAATCCAAAGGGGTGTCCAAGGCCCGCAAAGGACACAAAACGTGAGAACGGATGAGGTTGAGGTGTTCAATTGTTAGCACCATTGTCCCGGTGCACGCCGTGGGGGAATAGTTCAAAGCATAAAGCCACTAATCTGCCTGTGTACCCAATGATGTTAACTATGGAAGGTTCAAAGTCACGAATTACCTATGCTTATACTTTAACGCCTCTTGAGGACTGAGCTTGAGTCTGCATATTGCATTTGGGCTATTTTCACTCATGTGGGGGATTGTTGGAATCATTAATGATTTTAATTTTATTTTGTAAAATTAAATATCATAGGATCGATCTACGTTCCGAGTAGATAATCGTGGTATATTCACTTTCTCTAAACCGATTCCTGGTGAGTGAGAAATAGTGAATTAAATTTTATCACTTAATTGTGAATTAATAAGGGATGGAATCCCACATTGAATAATGAACCATCATTATTCTAGTATATAAGGAGTTACCTTTATGCATGTAATAATTAATGGCACATGTGTATGGGCTTAAAGCCCACATGCGCGCACACGCGCGCGCCGCCGCCGCCGCCCGCCTCGCCTCGGTCTCGGCTGCGGCCGCGAGCCGCGAGCCGCGTGCCGTGGACCGTGGACCGTGGACCTTCGACCTTGGACCGCCTTGGCCTTGATCTTGATCTTGATCTTGATCTTGGACTTGGATCTTGGATCTTGGCAATTGGTCTTTGGGCCTGTTCGTGGGCTTGGCCGTGAGCTAGGCCTTGGGCTAGCTTAAAGAATTTTTTGGACATGCTCAACAATGTAGTTGGGCTCGTATGTGCACATAAGGATGTCCAGGTACATCCGTCAAATGGTTAAGGAGCTGAATACAGTCCAGGTGCGTCCTGACTGTTTAAATTCAGTCCAACCCGAAAGTAACCTCCCAGGTGTTATGAGGAGGAGTAATTGGCAGATCTGAATTATGTAACTCCTGCCAACTTTTGAAATTCGAAACTTCTGTGTTCAATGCAGGCATGAATGCCTGCATTATAATAGCCATAAGGGTTGTGTTTAAACCCCCTGCAGTGTGAATGGCCTATAAATAGGCATGCATCTCATTTGCATCAGACACACAGAAAAATACGAAAATATATTCTGCATACCTGCATTTCATAAGTCAGTTCAGTTCTCAACTCGTTCTTGTCCGTCGGAGCTCTCCGGAATTGTGGTGCTACATCCGTCGAGACGAAAGTCGTTTTACCTTTGGAGACAAATTGTTAAACCGAAGAGCACTACCGGGGAAATATTTGTCTTGCGGGAAGAGGCCTCCTCGACTTGACTTCATTTACGTTTTTTTATTAATTTTCTTGTATTTTCAATTCTGTTTCGAGTTCTGTAATTTCCTTCTTCGTTGAGTCCTGTAGTTTCTGGATTTCGAGTTGTAATTTGTTTTTCCAGTTGTATTTTATTTTCCGCCCAGTAAGTTTGTAACACAGAAAATATATCAACATATTTGTTATATATATATATATTGCATTCTTGCTGACTTAATTGCTTGGTATATTAGTTATTTTCCAATTGGTTTGAAGGGAATCGGAGTTGTACTGGTCATGTTTTTAAATTTTATGGGATTAAGTGTCAAAGCTGAAAAATCGAGTCTGAAATTCAGTTGGTGTTTTTGATTTTTTAATGTTCAAACCATAAGGAGTTAGGAGCTCTCCTTTTACAGGGGTAATATTTGGGTTATGTGTGACTTCGTGGAATTTTTGTGAATTTTCATAAAGTGTTGAAATGAGTTAGTTAAATACAAACTTTCTGCATGTATGTGCAGTTAATTTTCTGGGTAGGTTTGGGAAAACGATTTTTGACAGGGAGTTCCACTTAAACATAAAATCTGGGAAAATTCAAGTAGACTCTTAAGACATTAAAACTTCTGTGAGAATTTTCGTTAATTTTTATTTTGACTTTTGGTGTGGTCGTAAAATCCGTAAAGTGGACTTAATTTTTGTTATAAAACCAGTTAATATATATGCATGCGTTACATAAGTATTGAATGGGTCATTTTGATGTTTGATGCCCAAATGCATATCCTTATGTCGGGTGTCTTTTAATGTCATGATGACTTGTGTGTGGGTACGATTAACCTAATTGATAATTCCGAACCCTAAACCTAATTTAACTAAATTGGGAAGTCGTGTTAAAACTTACTAAATATGAAAACTTGCTAATTCGGGAAACCTGCTAAAAATAGAAAGTCCCTTAAAATGATTAAGTTACTTAAAGTGGAAACTTACTATAAATGGAAAGTTACTAAAAATGGAAAACCGACTAAAATGAGTAATTTGATTTAAAATAAGTTATTAATAATAAGCCGATAATTAATTCGTATAGATTCGCTGAAGAAGGAGTAACCTTCGATCTTTATGATGTGTTTGCAGTTGCGGTTTAAGGTACAGATATTCTGACCTTTCTCTTAAGGTTTCTCATGACTCTTACATATTTTGATCTTTAGCTATTTTGATTATGAACCTTTGCTATGAACCTTTTGAACCATTTGATATGAACTCTTTGATTTGAGCTTTTGCTATGAACTTTGATTATAAACCTTTGATTATGAACCTTTAGTTGTGGACCTTTGATTGTGATATCCTGATGACTTAGACATTTGCCGAACTTTTGACCTTTCCTTTGATCCTTCAGTTTGATACCCGAGCCATTATACTAGGCATGGGGGTTCCATGTCCGTATCATTGATGCACCAATGGCATGACTCCAGGTGGTCGAGTGATGTGACATCCCATCCCTTTTGTTTGTTGAAGATATGGCCACTAATACTTTTGCAGGGGCGTATGGATGCATCCTAGATTTGTTTTGTATTTGACATGATATGATTGGTTGGGTGATTGATGCTGTTTACAATACACGTCCTTCGCATTTTGTGAGTTCGCTACTCCATTTGGTTACTTATGATATGATTTGATTTGTTTTGGGATCGTGGTAGATTTTTGATTTCCTTATACAATCCTACACCTTTGTTTATACCTTATGCTTGCCTCAATGCACTATATCCCGTTATCCTTTGATTCTTCATATTCTTGATTCAGTTGACTCACGATATTTGTTCAGTTGACCGTTAATCCCTTATTCATTTGACATATGATATTCTTTTCAGCAGGAGCATATTATTTCTTTTCTTATTCTTTTATACGTATCGATTATTCGTTTGTTTATACATGTGTTCGCTGAGCTTTTTAAGCTCAGCCGTATTTCTTTTCCTGCGACAGGTTTAGGTTGGAAGCTGGGTTTGAGTGAAGAGTGCATAAGAGCTCTTAGTGGACTACCCTGAGGATTAGAAGCCTATTTGCATCTTGATTAGACTTGGATTGAATTAGTTCGGATTTGTATTACACATTGTATAGTGTTAGCATTTTATTTGTTTTGCTTAGAATACCCTTGTAATTGTTATGTTTATAAGTCTTCCACTTGCGTTGTATGTTCTGATTTGGCACCATAATGTGATACTTCTACCCTTGTCGGGTTGGGGTGTTACAATTATGGTATCAGAGCTCAGGCCGCGACTTGTAGTACATAAGTTATGACCTGTGGAAACTTGGACCCTTAGGTTTGTACTTTAGGAGCTTATGGAATAACCTTGGAAGGATTTGCTTTAGTTTTTTTCTCTTAGGAAATTTAGTATGACCGGTGAGGATTGGGTAGATTATATGATAAGAAGTTGATTAGTTATCTTGCTTCCGCATCACTCTGATTCGTGCCTTACTTTTAGTAAGCCCTTTCAAGATCACTCTTCCCAGAGATTAGAGACTTATTACTTTGCACAACATAAGATCAGTGACAAAGTATGTTTAGAATGCATTGAGAATTCTGTGGTAATGTCTGACACTATATAAGCTTTATTTCCTGATTCCAACCTTAATTCATGTTTCGTTTGCCAATCATTTAGATGCCACTTTGAGCATTCTGAGAAATTCTTGTGATCATGATGTGTTTGACACGATCTGTGACTTCTCTTGCTTTTGCTAAGCATATTTAAATTTTTCTCGGCACTATTATATTTCACCTTACCCATTCCTATTCCTATGAGAAATCTTGTGGTAATTAACCATGAGTATGGGAACATTTTTTTCCTCACTTTTGAATGATAAGATTCACTTAGCCGACTTGCCTTTTCTGGAAGGTTAATTTCAATGTTATTCTGGTATGAGTTAATTGACTGAGCATCAATATGCTAACGACCGTCGTACTGTACACCTTGAATGATTAGAACATCCTGAATTCTGTTTTACCATGTTTTTCCGATTGAGACACGGCTGTTATCATTATTACCTTGGAAACTCGTGCATTTATCCCTCGCGGTTGTGAAGATACTTCGTTTGATGAAACTCACCTCGAGAGTGTAACACCCCCAATCCGCTCAGGGATATTACACGCCGTAGAACCTTTCCTCAAGGATCTACCAGGCTGGTAACAACATAGAACAACTCAACAATGCCTTTAAGGCTAAAATGACTCAGTAGACCGATTGGGTCTTTCAATAAATACATACAACTCAAACTCATTACATGCCCACGCAGGGGTCGAATACAACAAATTCCCGTACAACGGGAAAAAATACTGCAGCGGAAAATAAACTATAACTAAACCCATGACATCATACGGATCCTCGTATGATTAGTATCGTTCATCTTTCATCATCCTTCGTGTCGACCCTGTGTTATGCTCCCAAACCTGAATGCAAAAAACAGACATCCACCCCCTGAATACTCGGGGGTTAGCAAAACTCTACTGTTTTACTAGTGCAAGAAAAAAGTGCAAATACGAGCCATACAATACAAGTTCCAAGGACAATAATAACCAGGAAATCCTCAAAGATCCAAACGTAACGAAAAACACTTCCCGAGGCAAGAGTTTGGTAAACATTCTAAAACGAAAGGTCACAAATCAAGGGAAAACAATTTATAAAACCATTTAAAATGCCATCGAGAGTTTTAATAGAAAATAACTTAGGATTACCGAACCCTTATCTTTCCAAAATCAACAGGGGTCACAGCCCAAAGGTTTTGTTTTCACAATTGAAACCAACAACAATACACAAGGTTAAAACCCACGTCATGCGTCCTCGACGGACATAAAGTACACACACACCCATGAAGTTTTACTCGTGAACCCAGAGTGATGTCATAGATTCCCCCGAGGTCCCGTCGGACCCTCCCAGGGTGAGCAAACACATTCACAAAACATACACACCAACCTGTGAAGTTTTTACTCGTGAACCCAGAGTGATGTCATAGATTCCCCCGAGGCCCCGTCGGACCCTCCCAGGGTGAGCAAACACATTCACAAAACATACACACCAACCTGTGAAGTTTTTACTCGTGAACCCAGAGTGATGTCATAGATTCCCCCGAGGCCCCATCGGACCCTCCTAGGGTGAGAAAACACATTCACAAAACATACACGCACAGGCATCGCCTAGGACCAGGGCGCTACCATGAATCCCACCCGAGGCCTCGAAGGACCCTCCTGAGCTGGCTAGCGAAACAATCAAGCACAAATAACATATCACAACAAGGATATCCGAATAATTCACCAAGAGGCATCAAACACTTAGCAAAACACCACGTCAAACCACAATGCACCGAAATGAAACAATATACGTCCATACACGAATACCAAGTGCATCATCAACACCAAACATATCCATAGGACTCACATAGTCACTCATAACCCACACAATTTATAAAACACATGCGTTTGAAAGTGAGCCTTTAACGAGGCTAGCCGAATCTTTTGAAAAACTCGTTTCAACAAACACACAAACATACCAAGGCGATCACCAATCATCATATCCACAAAACATGAAATGTATGGACAAGGTACTTGCCTCAAAATAACGATCGCAACGAGACGACAGATGGGATGCGGTCGAATAGCCCCGAACCCCCGAACAACCTCAAGAACGCGATAGCACCAAAATTACTACGGGAAAACACCACACGAATCATCAATCACCAACGGAACTCAACCTCGGAATCATCAAGCACCTATATTCCTCCGTAAGGAACAATAAAACATGAATATGACGAGAATCAAGGCCGAAAACAACGGAAATCCCAACAAACTATCGAAAGGAACTCATTCGAACATTTAATCAGGACATTAAATGTTCAAGACCCTTCAAGAACAAGGAAATCACCCCTCGGGTCGAACAAACCAAAGATACGAGTATCCAACCCGTAGAACAAGTCAAAACAACGTTTATACAACAATTAATTGATCAAAAACGAATTGGAATCGAAATCAAAAGGAATATCCACAAAACCTTCAAAAACAAGGGTTCAAGCCAAAATACCTTGATTCGGACGAAGAACACGGATTAGATGATGTTAAAAATCATGATTCAAGCTTCCCAACTGATGTATTACTGATCTCCGATCAAAACCATCGATTTCTATCGAAGGATCGCGAAAAACGAAGAAGAAAAGTGGAAATGGCCGAGTGACCCGTGCCCAGGCCTTAAATAGGTGACGAGAATCAAGGCCGAAAACAACGGAAATCCCAACAAACTATCGAATGGAACTCATTCGAACATTTAATTGGACATTAAATGTTCAAGACCCTTCAAGAACAAGGAAATCACCCCTCGGGTTGAACGAACCAAAGATACGAGTATCCAACCTGTAGAACAAGTTCAAAACAACGTTTATACAACAATTAATTGATCAAAAACGGATTGGAATTGAAATCAAAAGGAAAACCCACAAAACCTTCAAAAACAAGGGTTCAAGCCAAAATACCTTGATTCGGACGAAGAACACGGATTAGATGATGTTAAAAATCATGATTCAAGCTTCCCAACTGATGTATTACTGATCTCCGATCAAAACCATCGATTTCTATCGAAGGATCGCGAAAAACGAAGAAGAAAAGTGGAAATGGCCGAGTGACCCGTGCCCAGGCCTTAAATAGGCCGAAACCTGCCGGACGCTTACGTACGTAACCGGCCATGGCCGAACTCACTGTCCAATTCTGCCGGTAGTGTTACGTACGTTACCGGCCAAGCGTGACGTACGTAACAGGCCTTACAGCTGTAACTGCCAGACACTTACGTATGTTACTCGGCCAGGGCTGGCCAGGCCCCAACATGCCCGACCATGACTCGGCTGGGACCAACTCCGATGGCCCGGACGACCTCGAAACCCGAACCTGAATACGAATCGATGATACGGTTATGAAGTACTCACAAATATGAATTCGAACACTAAGAGAACGCACTATTCCGACCACCCGAAGGCTCAAAATTCGACAATGGAATGTAATTACCCCAAACTTTGGGAAATTATGAAAATGGCCCAAAATGTGCGAAATATACGATACACGATTGGAACACCAAACCGAAGTTCACAACACGTCTAAAAAAGTTAAACGGACTTACGGGAAACTCGAAACAGTAGTTTCGAACAAGATTCGCAAGAATCGAACTCAAGTGCGGAAAAGCCGCTAAAAAGCACGGAACTCAACAAAACGGCACCGAAACGGACTCGGATGTCAAAAAGTGTAGAATTAATCATTCTAATAATGACGAAACGGTCATGAGCGAGTCGTCAAAACGGACTTCTGCCGAAAAAAAGAAATTACCAGAAATCAAAATTACGGGTATTACAGAGAGTTCTACGGTCGTTTGAAGCTGTTCGCGATGTACTCCTTAATGAACTGCCAAGACTACCATCGGAATGTGAAGTTGTTTTGATCTGGTTATGAGAAGTTGTTTTGTCATGACTCGAGATAGAATGTGATATCAATAAAGGCATGTTTTATATGATGCAAGTATTATGACGTCTGGCCAGCGTGATAATAGTTCCATCATATAACCTGAACTTATTGGGATCATAGGATGTATTTGATAAGTGCCTGAGAACAGTAAGATTTGATGAGACAGAACCCTATCTGTATAAGAGCGACGTTTTGCCTAATCCCAAAACTCCGTATTGAACAACATTAGTTGAAGGAAAGAATTGAAGAACCAGCTTCTAAGAGGTGGTTTCATTGGTGGAATGTGTATATCTTCAACGTGTTTCTGTTTTATTCGGGGAAGAAGAATAATAATAGCATGAAGTTGTGGATTGATTCTGGAAGCTAAATCGTAGCATGTTGTGTGAAGAGCGAGATATTCCTAGAATTTTTTTTTGTATCCATTATGATCCTTATGAGTGTTGTGATGCCAATTGTATTGGCTACAACTCCGACTACTCCTATGGAAATTGATAAATCGTGTCTTCCATGAATACTAGGACCATTGTCACAGTATGGCATATTGGTATGTTCAGATACGGAAGAGAAACACGAGAATCATCCTCGTCTTTCTGTGTTAGCTTTTCTACGTCAGAAGAAGCCTCTGTGATATTTTCGAAGGGTAACTTTTGTGGGATGAAGAACGAGGGAAAAATTTGGAAGAACTAGATATGTCCTTATGTAACATGGGAAGATTATTAGTTATGCGTCATCACATTTGGAACCGTAGGAAGTGAACAATCCGACGCACGAATTGTGGCAGACATGAAGAAGCTCATGAGCAAGATGGCGGAAGATTAGCTATGTTAGAAGATGGAAGGAAGCTGTTCTTATTGAACCACATAGGAGTTGGATGGGATGGTATGAAGACGGTGGTGACTACATTGGTGATTTCCACGCATAGGATGAAGAACATAGTGAATTGAGTTACAGTGGAACATTGACTAGGACGGCTTGCTGGGAAGATCGACAGAGATTTTTGCGGCAGAAGATCATTCAAGCTACATGGCGCACCTGCAATGATTATGACAGAGGATCGCATTTTGCAGCATACTTTCAGAAGAGGTATAGAAGACTATAGGGATTTGACTTGGGATGTTAGTACGACTTCTTATCTTCAAATGGATGGACAGACAGAATAACTATTTGAACTTAGAAGATGTGTTCAGCGGGAAATTTGATAAGTGTTTAGCTTGGTTGTGTTTGTTCACTAAGGAAGATGGCATGCAAGTGCCAAGAGGTTCTTCTAGGATTTTGTATGATTGAAGATATGGAATACCTTTTGGTTGGTATAAGGTCGGAGAGCTACTTACTGAAGGTTCAAAATCGATTTCAGCAACTAATGGATGAGTTATTATTGTTGAAGAGGAATTTGAAATTTAGACTGGGTGTTGTGTGTTCCGTATGACTATTCTTGACATAAGAGTTAGATGTTTTGGCATTTGAGGAAGTTTTGATTCGCGACACGTTAGTTCTTGGATTCATTCTTATCCGTACGATTATTCTACCTATTCTGTTATGCCTTCTGATACGTTTTGATACTCTGATTTGTGATTTTGATCGTCGGTACAAATATATATTATCCATCTCTTTATGAGACTCCTGATACGTTTGATAATTCGATTCATGTTCTCGGACTTTGACAAGTTCTTTTGTTCGTTCAGAATTGGGTAGGAAGTGATGAAGTTTCATCGTTTAGCATTATCTCCGTGATTGCTTCTAGGTATATGTGTTCCAAGTACCTCTTTGTAAGATTACGATTATCATCTGTCATCTATTATGTATTTGCTTCGTATTCGTTGGATCAGATTTGTTATAATTTGTATTATGTGGAGAGACTGGGGCTATCCTTGTAATCGGGATCGAGTCATGAGAAAATATTCCGTTGGTGAAGATTTTTTGTAAGAACCTCCCCGAGCGTGAGGTTATTTGTTGTCGTGTCTTTTGTGATTTGCTACCTCTCCGTCTAAATGTTGTGAGTTCAATTTCGCGGATGAAATTTTTTTAGAAAGGAAGAGTTGTAAAACCCAAAAATTCAGATTTCATAATTTCTAATTAATTTGAATCCTAACCTAAGTTCTGATATAATTTAAATAAATGCCTAAGTAATATTAGTAGTATATTATACCACATTATAAGAAAAGTAGTACAAATAAAATCCTAAGTACATAGTATCCTAACTTGTATAAAAACGCCACATACTTTCTTTTGTAAAACATTCACATGTTTCTAGTTTTGTGGGAAATATACTTATCATGCAAATATTAGTCTTTCTCTATTTAAAATGAAAATGACATATATATTAAGTACTTATCACACGTTTTTGTTTCAATTTACCATACGACACTCCACAATTCCAGCCCATGAAACATGACATTCATGCACTCCATATCAATCACATTATTCTGTTTATTGGTTTCCTAAATAAAAGCACACGCTCCCCTATCTTATACGTTTCCTTATTCCCTCCCTCTTCTTATCACACGACAAAGCATACACATAAGTTCTGCTTTTTTTCTCTCTTTCAAAACCATGCATTCGAGGGTTGTTGCTGTTGGATTCGTGGGTAGCAGTTTGGGTATTTGATTCGTGGGTTTTGTTCGAGAGTTCTTATTCTCTTTTTCTCTTGGTCTCGTTAACAAAAGGTATCATCATCATCTTCTTGTGTTCTATCAATCCACTCGACACACCTGATCATGTATGCTAATCTGAATTAATAAACACCTAATCCTAATCAGTAAACATGTTCGTATAATCTGTTATAACTCATATATAACCGACACTTGAAATCATAACTTTGCATGCCTAAAAACTTAAGAATTTGATCTGATGTTTCTGTTTTCTAATCGGCATATGATCTGACCTGATTCGATCTTATAAATATTCGACATAAAACTGATCTAATTTGTCTCTAATAAAACCTATTCGACCTAAAGTAAAACTATTCGATCCATGTTTATTTAATTGGATGTAATTGGACCCTAATCTAACCTAAAACATGTATTATGGTGGTCTAATATAATTTCTGAATGTGGACAGCCTGTTTAGTGGAATATGTGCGTGTTATAGCTCGAGATTCATAAGTGTTTTATTCTGTATTTTTACATGCACTACTACAAAACTAGCCTTTAACAGCGCCCTTTTAACAACGGTTGTTCGAAAACCGCTGTTAAAATGATGCGGTTGCATACTTGTAAATAGTGTGCAATAAATTAACAATGGTTATTTAAATAACCGATGTTAAAATAGCAACTTAACAGTGGTTTTATAATAACCGATGTTAAATTTATCCCGAAAAATTAAAAAAAAATGAACTTGCAATTTAACATTGGTTTTTAAGGAAAACCGATGTTAAAAAAGTGACAATTAACAGCGGTTTAAACGATAACCGCTGTTAATATTTTTCTAAAAAAAAACTATATTTAACAGCGGTTTTAGGTGATAACTGCTGTTAAAGAAACACTGTCAACAGCGGTTGAAAAAACCGCTGTTGTTTGCACATACATTTAACAGCGGTTGTTTCTTAACAACCGCTGATGTTTGATCATTAAAACCGAATAAAAGTTCACGGTTTTATTTTTCTTCCTCCGCCTCTCTCTACCCTGTACTAAATACACTCCCATATTTTTCCCATCGCCTTCCCATCGCCGTTGTCCGCCCTTCCCGTCGCTGTTGTCCGCCCTTCCCGTCGCCATTGTCCGCCCTTCCCGTCGCTGCTTCCCATCGCCGTTGTTCGCCCTTCGCGTCGCTGTTGTCCGCCCTTCCCGTCGCCGCCCTTCCCGTCGCTGTTGTCCGCCCTTCCCGTCGCCGCCCTTCCCGTCGCCTTGTCCGCCCTTCCCGTCGCCACACCTTCTACTCCGTAAATAGTCTCAAGCAGCTCTCCAGCAGGTTGGGGATAGGCGACCATCTCGCCAGACGATTGGCCTTCGCCGTTTTTCGCTGGACGTGGCCTGAGCGACCATCTCCAAGCTACCCCCACCGTTGGCCACTTCTATTTCTGCGGCTCTGTCTTCTCGGATTTTCTGGCTGCCGCGGGGTTAAAACGCGCTGAGGTAAGCATTTACTGGCTTTATTCCATTTTTTTACATTTTTTTGTACCCTACGTTAGTTTGCATTGTGTTGTTACCCAAAATATTATCCGGAGATAGATATTGCTGGAATGGATGGGTAGCAAACAAAGTGCGAGAGCACGTCCGTGGGGAAGTGAATAACACAGGATTTTCCGCGTTTGTTAGGCCCGAGCGTGAATGCTCTCGCGAGATATTATTCATACGAATACGTTGGAGTACAAATATTAATGTAAGAATGCAATTACAATGAGTGTAAAAGATCCTAGTTATCTAGGTCTTGAGTGCTTGCCGGAAGAACTAGAGTTGCTTTGAGTTCTTATTTTCGTTTCTGCCGACCGTCTTAGGGTTAAGAGGTTTCGAGAGTGAGAGATAGAAAGATCTCCGAAGTTTATAGCGTTGCCAAGAGAGAGAAGCCAACTGAGTCCAGAGAAAAGCCGAGAGTCTTCCAAGTGCAGGATGCCTTATATTTATAGGAGCTGGGATGCCTTTTACTGACGGGTGATCACCTTTCTTGCAATATAATAAGGGGGCGACCGTCTTTTAGTACATGGACCGGTTGCCTTAAAGTCCGCTGCTGCTGCTGGCAGCCAGCTGTGCGGACCAATGAGGAGTCTGCACGCGTCCTGAGTCGTTGTCCAGGGAGGTCCCACCTTGTATTTTTCGGCGGGTCTGTCGGTAGGTGAGAAGATGGTGACAGGCTGTGGTCAACGATCCATGTTCTGCAGCGCCATTCGCGGGTCTGCACATGGGTCTCTATGTCGAGTTTCAGCCTTCGCAGACTAGACGGATGTTGGCTTTGCGTAGCGTGAGGCGGTCGTCCATGATCGGGCACCTGGGACGATCGCTAGTTGACGGGAGACGATCGCCTTGGCGGTCAATCGCTCGGTGCTGGGTCCTGTTCTGGGTCCTTCGATAGGCAAGTCTGCCTCGTTCTATTCGACTCTGGCTCGGTCGCCCGGCATTTGTGCCGATCACCTGTTGAGGTGTATAAATATCGATACAACAATTGCCCCCTAGCTTGCTCTGATGTTGAAGACATGGGGTGAGGTAGTTTCACTGGCGATCGTTTAGGATAAAGACGGGCGATCCGTTGAGCGGACTTTGGTCTCGGATTTGGGCGACCTGATCGATTGGCGAGCTATCTTCGGTCTTGTTCTTGTGATCTTTAATTTTGCAGATCCCTCGTGGAAAGCCAGTTGTTTTGAGTCGCGGAGTTCGATGGACCGACCTCCATGACCGTGTCTTGTGCGCGAGGGACATTCCACCTGTAGGTTTGTCTCGTGACTCACTTTATTGTAAGGGTCCTCCGTTAGGCTGCGCCCGCTTCGTATTTAAACGAAGGGCGTGCGGTCTTGGTCTGGAGGAGTCCTTGCGCGGGGCATCGTCAGATTAATCGACTCCACGTCCGTGGCTTGTTAGCACTTTTCTACCTCGGATCATCATGTTAGATGGCAATCCTTGACGGTATACGTTGTGATGGGGGTCGGGATGCGTCGCATTGTCCGGATCCACCAAGTTAGATGATGAACCTTTGAGGTCGGGCGAGCGTGTCTACTGATTTGTTTGGAGGGTCCTTCGGCTACGCCCGCCTCGTATTTAAATGAAGGGCGAGCGATCGAATCCCAAAGGAACCTTGCATGGACGAAGCAGTCGGTTCCATCGATTTCCAGAACCATGGCTGCACTCTTCTACCTCGGATCGTCAAGTTAGATGGCGATCCTCGACAGTATATGTTGTGCTGAGGGAGGCGATCTCGTGTCTTGGTCCATCATGTTAGATGATGCACTGTAGATGGCGAGCGAGTCCTCCATTTTTGGAGATGTTGCTTGGGCAGTAGCCTTTCGTTGTACTTTACCCTTCGGGCGACCGTGTTTGATTCTGGCGATCGGACAGGGAGACTGGTAATCGTCATTCTGACGCCCGACTAAATTAGTAGACTGTCCAGCTTGCCCTCTTCGAACAATCTCCAGAGTTGTCTGAGGAGGTCGCGGCATTGATCGGTGTTGTGGCCGGGACTCTTGTGGTAAGCACAAAATTTGTTGTGGTCCAAATGACCGTGGACCCTTACCGCCTTCGGCTTGCTTAGCCGCTCGCGCCCCTGGATGGCGTAGAAAATTTGAGCCGGAGATAGACTGAGGTTGTGGCAGATATGGGTTTCCACATCCTCGAAGGCCCTGAAATCTCCGGGTGGCTTGGCGACCGCCTTGATGGAATTGGCGATCGCCGTCTCTGCCCCCTCGTCTTAGTGAAGGGCGAGCAACCTTCGCCTGGTCAAAAAGTATGCGGCCTTAGTGCGGAAGATTGCGTAGGTCGGGGGGATGTCCTTCGTAAGGTGCCTGAACATGGGCGAAAGACCATTGAATCCCCCTAGGACCGAGTATAGGGCGATATCGTCGCTTACGGGCTCTCCGTTGAGGATAATCTCATCTACCCGGTCGATGTAGTCTTCGTCAGACTCTTCTTCCCCTTGCCTGATTTTCATCATTCGGTGGGGACCTTCTAGTCGAGCGACCTTGGCGGCAAAGTACGTTGTGAAGTCGCTCGCCAATTGTTCAAAGGAACTGATTGATCGCGGTGGCAATGAGATGTACCACCTATGGGCCAGGTCGCCTAGTGTTAATGGGAACATTCGGCACCTGGTCGCGTCTGATGCCCCACACCCGGTCATGTAGATCCGGAACTTGCTTAGGTGAGTCTCGGGATCCGATCTCCCCTCATACAAAGGAGTTTGAGGAGGAGTGATCCTTGGCTACACGGGGGCGAGTTCGATCTGGACCGCGAGCGACTCGCTCGGCCCAGCGATCTTTCTTTTGGTGCCTGCTCCAGTTTCTAGGAGCGCCTTCATGCCATCGAGCTGGCATTGCATTGCGGCCATCACAGTAGCTTGTTCGTTCATGGTTTGGCTTTCGGAGCGGGAGCCGAGGCGATAATGTACCGATCTCCTGACTCCGCAGTAGGCGATTAGGTCGTCGCCGCCTATCTCGGTTCTTCGGCGAAGAGGAGCCAGATGGCTGTCCTGCCTTCTAGGAGTTGGATAAGCTGAACTCCTGGTGATGGATTCGGGCTCCGTCGTCTCGTGGCTGGGGCCAGAATGCCCCGGTCGCCAAGATGGGTCGCTGCCTAGGCGGCTGAAAATGGAATCGTCCCGCCTTGCGAGTGCTTCTGCTCGTGAATCAGGGCTTCCTGACGATCGCTCGTCAAGTAACCCCTTGAGCTTCCACTTGCCCGCGCGGCGGATGGCCGATGGGGTAATTGCGGGCGCGTCGAATGCTCTCCGTCGCTCCCTTAGGATGGCCATAGCCTCCTCGATCTGTTCCACGATTTGGAACTGGTCGAGCGAAAAGCTGGGCCGTCCCTCAGGTGCGGGATCGAGTGTCTCATGTCGCCGCGGCTACCCTCTGCCGTAGTTTGGGGCTCGGATTGAGACGGAACAAGACGTTCGGCGGTTATGAGAGTGGCTCTCTTCGCTGTGGTGGCAGACACCATGATTCTGAAGGCTTTTCTTTTGAAGAACAGTGAGTGTTTCTTCAAGTATGTGCTCCGGAGAACAGTGACTGTTCTTTGGGACGGTCGGAATAAAAATGAAGGTTAAGATGCCCTTCCTCTAGCGCCAATTGTTGTTACCCAAAATATTATCCGGAGATAGATATTGCTGGAATGGATGGGTAGCAAACAAAGTGCGAGAGCACGTCCATGGGGAAGTGAATAACACAAGATTTGCCGGGTTTGTTAGGCCCGGGCTTGAATGCTCTCGCGAGATGTTATTCATACGAATACGTTGGAGTACAAATATTAATGTAAGAATGCAATTACAATAAGTGTAAAAGGTCCTAGTTATCTAGTTCTTGAGTGCTTGCCGGAAGAACTAGAGTTGCTTTGAGTTCTTATTCACGTTTCTGCCGACCGTCTTAGGGTTAAGAGGTTTCGAGAGTGAGAGATAGAAAGATCACCGAAGTGTATAGCGTTGCCAAGAGAGAGAATCCAACTGAGTCCAGAGAAAAGCCTAGAGTTTTCCAAGTGCAGGATGCCTTCTATTTATAGGAGCTGGGATGCCTTTTGCTGACGGGTGATCGCCTTTATTGCAATATAATAAGGGGGCGACCGTCTTTTAGTACATGGACCGGTTGCCTTAAAGTCCGCGGCTGCTGCTGGCAGCCAGCTGTGCAGACCAATGAGGAGTCTGCACGCGTCCTGAGTCGTTGTCCATGGAGGTCCCACCTTGTACCTTTCGGCGGGTCTGTCGGTAGGTGAGAAGATGGTGACAGGATGTGGTCAACGATCCATGTTCTGCGGCGCCATTCGCGGGTCTGCACATGGGTCTCTATCCCGAGTTTCAGCCTTCGCATACTAGATGGATGTTGGCTTTGCGTAGCGTGAGGCGGTCGTCCATGATCGGGCACCTCGGACGATCGCTAGTTGCCGGGAGACGATCACCTTGGCGGTCAATCGCTCGGCGCTGGGTCCTGTTTTGGGTCCTTCGATAGGCAAGTCTGCCTCGGTCTATTCGATTCTGGATCGGTCACCCGGCATTTGTGCCGATCGCCTGTTGAGGTGTATAAATCTCGATACAACACATTGCATATTGGTTTCATTTTGTTTGTGCTAATTTCGAAGATAATTATTCACTAACATGAATAATTTGTTTGGGTACTTGTACTCCTGGTAGAGTTAATCCTTGCCTTTGGGTGAGTTCTGCTTTGCACTTCTATTTAGGCCAGACATCTTCTCTTCTTGAGATAGTTGAAGTGAGATACTTCTCGTAGGAATCTCACTTCCTCTGCTCGTAGTACCTAGGGAAGAGTAGTTTGATAATATTATGTCCGAATTTTTCTTTAAAAATAAAAGATAGTCACTTGAGTTCAATAAGTATCGGTAATGGCCAATCAATAGTTTAACACAGAGAAAATTATTAAGATGTTAAATTCTAAGAAAATTTTATGAGTTAAAGGTATGTTCTGACCTAAAGGTATATATACTATATGGTTGACAAGGATAGCGTGATTACTCTTGTGTGTCTTTCAGTTTTTGTCTGTTACCTTTTAAAGCATAAATTACGTTGGGATTGATGTGGTTAACTTCTTAAGGATCTTCTCCCTTTGGGATAGATGTTAACTTTCATCTTAAGGATCTTCTCCCAATAGTTAATACAGGAAAAGATGACAGTCTTTATAAAATAGTGAGATGACATAGTATATTAATAGCAATAACAGTTGTATGTTTTTGGTAGAAGATTAAAATAACACTAAATGTGGCTGGTTCTAACTAAAGGAATTGCAAATTGAATTTCACTATGTGTACAACAGAAAAGAAGAAAAATGGATCGAAGTTGGATGAATGCAAGTCGTAACAGTGATGAGTATGATAATGGAATCGAACAATTTCTTGAGTTCGCCCGACAAAATCGCCCGGAACCCGATGAAAGATATTTTTGCCCTTGTGTCAAGTGTATGAACGGGAGACGACATGAAGCTGACATAATTCGTGAACATCTTATTTGTGAGGGAATAAATACGAACTATACGATTTGGATGTGGCATGGCGAACTAGTAGACATTCCAACTGAAGACACACACGTAGATATAGATGGTGATAAATTTGAAGACATGATTCGTGATGTTGGAGAAGAATCATTCCGATGAGCGCATGTTTATAATGCATTGAAAAGTGATTCAGAGACTCCTTTATATCCGAGTTGTAAAAATTTTACACGCTTGTCTACCGTGTTGAAGTTGGTTAATGTGAAAGCAAAAAATGGGTGGAGTGATAAAAGTTTCACTGAATTACTCGAGTTGATATAGGAGATACTTCCAAAAGGTAATAAATTACATAACCGTACTTATGAGGCGAAGAAGGTTTTGTGTCCGATGGGTTTAGCGTATAAGAAAATACACGTCTACCCTAATGATTGCATATTGTACCGATGTGTCCGACTGTTTGCTAATAAGGATGACGCAAAGAATCTCATATGGCACGCAAAAGGGAGAAAATGCGATGGCCTAATTCGTCATCCTGCTGATTCTGTACAGTGGAAGAAAATAGATCATTTATTTCCGGATTTTGGGGGTGAGGCAAGAAACCTTAGGCTTGGACTTGCCACAGATGGGATGAATCCGTTTGGTAATTTAAGCACTAAGCATAGCGCATGGCCCGTCCTACTTGTGATTTATAATTTACCTCATTGGTTATATATGAAGCGGAGATATGTTATGTCGTCAATGATGATTTCAGGCCCAAAGCAGCCAGGAAATGACATAGATGTTTATCTAAGTCCGTTGATTGATGATTTGAAAATGAAGTGGGATAAAGGGGTTGACGTGTTTGATGGGTACCACCAACAAAGTTTCAAGCTACATGCAATGTTATTTTGTACCATTAATGACTTTCTAGCATATGGAAACTTGAGCGGGTATAGTGTGAAGGGGCATCATGCATGTCCTATATGTGAAGAAAACACAAGCTACATTCAGTTGAAATACGAAAAAAAATAGTTTACACTCAACATCGGAGGTTTCTCAAGCGCCATCACCCATATCGTAGATTGAGAAAAGCTTTTAATGGATACCAGGAAGAGGGATTTGCACCGATACCATTAACAGTTGAGCAAGTTTACGATCGCATTGCGAATATCAATACTGTGTTTGGGAAAGCTACAAAAAAGTCCGTTGCGACAAACATATGGAAGAAGAGGTCCATATTCTTTGATCTTCCATACTGGAGCAAACTAGATGTTAGACATTGCATAGATGTTATGCATGTCGAAAAAAATGTGTGCGATAGTGTGATCGGCACACTTCTCAATATTAAAGACAAAACAAAAGATGGTGTCCATGCTCGTCTAGACCTAGAGGATATAGGTATTCATCCTCAGTTGCATCCTCAATCAGTTTGTAAATGAACTTATCTCCCCCAGCATGTTATACTTTATCAAAAAGGGAGAAAATCAGCTTTTGTAAATGTTTACAAGGCATTAAAGTGCCACAAAGTTACTCTTCAAATATTAAGAGTCTTGTGTCGTTGCAAACTCTTAAATTGGTTGGCTTAAAGTCCCATGACTGTCATGTCTTGATGCAACAACTTCTAGCAGTGGCTATACGTTATGTTTTGCCTAAAAAAGTGAGGCATGTCATAACTCGCTTGTATTTTTTTTTCAATGCTATATGTAGCAAAGTGATAGATCCTCTAGTTTTGGATGAGTTGAAAAATGAGGCTGTTGTTATCTTATGCCAATTGGAGATGTATTTTCCTCCTTCTTTTTTCGATATCATGGTTCACTTACTTGTCCATCTAGTTAGAGAGATTGAAGAGTATGGCCCTGTTTATTTGAGATGGATGTACCCCATTGAGCGATACATGAAGATTTTCAAAGGGTATACCAAAAACCCATTTCCTCCGGAAGCATCTATTGTGGAGAGGTACATTGCAGAAGAAGCTATCGAGTTTTGCAAAGATCACATGTCACAAGTGGAATCTGTAGGGCTTCCTAAGTCTCGACATGAGGATAGAATTAGAGGAAAGGATACACGAGGTGTTAAAGTTGTAACCAAGAATCGAGATGAGGTGCTTCAAGCATATTTGTACATTTTGAATAACACTGATGATGTTCTTCCCTACTTTTCAGCTCACATGAATCATTTGAAGATAAAGAATCCCCGAATGAGTGAAAAATGGTTGTTGATCGAACATAATAAGACTTTCTTGAGATGGTTTAAGGAACAAATTTCTAGCAGTGCATCTGAAACATTACAATGGCTAGCTTACGGATACAAATCGGATGTCGTAACTTGGAGTGGATATGATATTAATAAGTACTCATTCTATACAAAGTCACAAGATAACAAGAGTACGGTTCAAAATAGTGGAGTTACTCTTCAAGCCGAGTCTATGCACTTTTCAAGCTCAAAAGACAAAAACCCAGTTTTGGCATCGACGAGTTACTATGGAGTTATAGAAGAGATCTGGGAACCTGATTATGTTAAGTTTAGAGTGCTTGTGTTTAAGTGTAAGTGGGCTGATAATAATACGGGTGTGGAAACCGATGAGTTAGGATTTACTTTGGTAGATCTTCACAAGGTAGCTTACAAACACGAGCCTTTTATCATGGCACACCAAGCAAAACAGGTGTTCTCTGTCAACGATCCATGTAATGAAAGATTGTCCGTGGTTATTCCTGGTAGAAGCGTGGATATGAATGAAACTGAAGAATCAACGTTTGACAATTGTGAATTTATTCCTTTGTCAACATGGTTACCCACTATCGTTGAAGAAAATGAAGCTGACGACATACATGCCATTCGAAATGACCATGATGAAGGTTTATGGGAGAACTTTGTTATCTCAAAAGATAAATAAAAATCAGGTACATGAATGACTACATCTAAGTTTTGCATATATACGTATGTCATTTTTGTTCTCATTCTAAGTCTAACCGAATTAATTTATTCTCCTCTTATAAAGTGAGTAGGTGTTCACTTAGAAATCGGTAGATTTTGTACTTACTAATCAAAATGTAGGTAATTAGATGTTAAGTTATAATAAGAGTCAATTTAGACAACTAGGTAATACATTGTGTTTGACAAGTATTAGTTTTTTGACAAGAAGTTTTTCAAAAAAAAATATTACTGTTGTGTTTGACAAGTATTAGTTTTTTTAGAAAGAGTTTTTCAAAAAAAAAATATTACTATTGTGTTTGACAAGTATTAGTTTTTTGACAAAGAGTTTTTCAAACAAAAAATATTATTTATGTATGTTGTGTTTGACAAATATTATTTTTTTGGTTTATGTTGTGTTTGACAATATTTTCATTTATTTATACAGGCACATGACTTCTCCTCGGCATCCTTCTCGTTCTCCTTCTCATTCTCCTCATACTCCTCGCCATTTTCCTCCTCATTCCGCTGCTTCTCCTCATACGCAGACTACTACATCAAGAAATCCTACAAGATGTAGAAGTATGGCCAAACGGCGTGTAGATGGGAAAAAGCTACCTCTTGATATCAATCCAGTCAGGGGAAACTTAAGTACGAGCACAAAGTCAAGTTGAGTACGTATTTGGGTAAACTTGCGAAAGATCATGTTTCTATATTGTACGATCGATGGAATCACGTACCGGACAAGCCCGATAAGGAACTGCTGTGGCAGGATGTATTGGTACGTGCATTACTTTTGTGATTAATTATGTGTTTCACTTTGTGCTTAAATTAAATTAAATTATTCTATAAAAACTGAAATTAAATAAAATGATTTAAAAAACTGAATTAAATATAAATATGGATTAAAAGTGAAATTTATTAAAAAACATTAATTTAACTAAATTATTCTACAGAAATTGAAGTTAAATAAAATAATAATATATAATTGATTGATAATATGATTGGATGAATGAAATTATTTTCTGATCCCTTTTTTTAGTGCTACTCTCCGATTTTAGGTAAAAAACTGAAATTAAATAAAATAATAATATATAATTGATTGATAATATGATGTGATGAATGAAATTATTTTATGATCCCTTTTGTTAGTGCTACTCTCTGATTATAGGTAAAAACTGAAATTTATAAAAAAAACCTTAATTTAAGTAATTTATTTTCTAAAAACTGAAATTTAATAAAATAATTTAAAAAACTGAATTAAATATAAATAATCTAGAATAAAATTAAAATTTATGAAAAACCATTATTTGATCAAATTATTCTATAAAAACTTAAATCATTGCAAATAATTTAAAATTGTATTATTGATAACGTTTCAATTTGAATTGTCAATGTAGGCCAACTTTGATGTCAGTTAAATTAGCAATATTGGTCAATTTCACACTAAGACATTGCAGTCTATTGGCAGGATATGGAGGCAATTTAAGACTGATTTGACCGGCGAGTATATATATGGTCCGTCGAAAAGGTTGTCCCCTTGCGAGAAATATGGTATATCGGAGGACGATTGGAAAGAATTCAAAAAGACTCGTGAGGACCCTACTTGGGAGGTAAATCTGAATTCAAAAGACATTTTCTGTAGCTTGATTACTTGCAGATATTTCCTTACATATTATTTCGATTCCTTGCAAATAATTTTCTATAGATCTATTCCACCTCTCGTTTCATTTACTTACATATTATTTCGATTCCTTGCAAATATTTTTTTCGAGTAAAAGAGAATCAAGAAACAAGATATAGCGAAAATGAACAATGCTCCCCATACTATGGCTCGAGGCGGATATGATTTTGTGGAGGTACAGGAGATGGAGAGAAAGATGAAGGAGCGTAAAGAAGAAGCGTCAAAGTCTGGAGAAGATGTTATTATTGATCCTCCATCTCCTCCTTCACGTCATCAGAGGTGGAAACTTGGTCGCCAAAAAAGATTTGGAGGAGTTTCATCAGATGCAGCACGAGAGATTATTATTAAGATCGTAAGTTTAAAAATTATTTAATATTTGACAATGTACTTAATATTAAATAAACTTAGTTTTCTTATCTTTTCAAAAGTTAATTCTGGAAATTTTTATTTTGCAATTAAATTCTATAACTTAAATTTTTGTTGTTGAAAAAAATAAAAGTTATAATATTTAATTTGAAATATTTAAAGGTGGTGAATAAAATTTTAAAAGTTCACTTTTATGTTTCACTTATGAAACAAATTTTTTTATCCTTACAACAAAAATATTAACTGTTCATTTATGTGCTTCACATTTGTGTTACACTTATGAAAAAATGTTCTTTTGTAGGATGAGTTAGAGGCACAGTGTACACAGGGCAGCTTCACTCCCGAGGGACGACATGATATATTGGCCGAGGCTATTGGGAGACTGGAGCACCCTGGTCGTGTTTGTGGGATTGGATTTGGTGTAGGCATTCTAGATTATTTTGGACGATCTTCACGTCGATCTGCATCATCAAGTGTGTTGGAGGAACTAACGAAGAAGATCACATATGATGTGACACAAAATTTGATGAAGATATTTGGCCATACATTGGAGTCTTTGGGTGCCCATTCACAGCAGCCCCACACCAATCTACGTATACCTAATGATCATCATGTTACCCGTATCAGTACGAAGGGGAGTTGTGCCGATGATGTTTCTGGCCCTTCACGAGGGAAGACTCCGCCTGGGGACACTGGTCGATTTGGATTTTATGTGGACGAGTGTCCTCCTCGTCTAGTCGCTATCGGTCGAGTTCATCATGGTGATTCTACCCTGCACTGTGCACCTTTACCAGCTCATTTGGTTAAGGTAGTAGTCGAGGAGGCCATAGATGGCGGTGCCGAAGTTCCTATACCTACTAAAGAGGTAAGCTTAGTGAGGGAAGCTCTAGGTGCCTTTATTGCATGGCCAAAGGATCTTGTCGTTGCCGACTTTATCAAGGTATATTTCTTTCATGTTTTAATATTAAATTTAAATAAAAGATACTCCGTTTATAGTTGGTTTTTACACTGCTTGTCCTCAAGAAACTAGCTGAAAATTTAGAATATTTAGAATTTAGAAAATTAAGAATAAAATTTGTAGTAGTTTTTAATATTAAAATCTAAATAAAAGATACTTCGTTTACAATTGGTTTTACAGTTGGTTTTTACAGTTTTCATGTTTCTTCTATATGATTTAGGATATTGAGCGACCCGGGCCACCTAAGAAACATGCTCGGCAAGATGACCGGTCCAGTGACAGTGACACGTTGAGAGAGTCATTTAGTGTTGCAACGACTCTCTTTAGTGAGCCGTTATAGGTGCCATGGGATACAACTTCCTTTGGTTGTGGTGGTGATGACGTTCCCTTATATATAAGTTACAATGATCTTTTGGAAATCATTCAAGACAAGCAGTGGCTTAGCTTACCGATTCTACAGTTTTGGACTTTGTAAGTAATTCTTTACATGCATATTTATGTATTTTTATCAAAAATTCATAGTTTGAAACGTAAATAAGGTAATAATATTTTGTTTGACAAATTAGGTACTTATCAAAATTGAACGTGGGCACGATGGACGAGGATTTGTATGGATATTTTAATCCTCAATCCATACAAAATATGGAAAATAAGGGAGAGGAGGCCTCCAGATACATCGCTTCGCGTATGTATACCTTGGAGCTTACCATCATGAGTAAGATCTAATATATTCGTCTCACTACTCTCTTTTTTTCTCTAAAAGTCTTAATATTTCTTTCTTGTCTTTGTTGATTATTATATATTAATAATTATGTAAGTAGATGTATTTAGATTGATTATGGAAAAATTAAATATTCTGTTGGTTAATGCAGTGAGCATTGGCAACTTTTGGTCGTTATTCTGGCAAAAGTCGAAGTTGTGTGGTTTTGCACACTACATCGTAAGCCCGACAATCGCATTAAGGCTGTAGTCCAGAAGTAAGTTTTAACTTGTAGCATTTACTTGAAAAATATATATTATATATATGTGTGTGTTATTTAAATAAAAATTAGTGGAAAAAACAAATAATCCTTGGTTCGAGTGAAAGTGTAGAATTTGGACATATATAAGTACTGTTGTAGAGTATAGAACGATAATTGAAATTATTCACCGAAAAAATGAATTTTTTTATTAAATTAAACTAGGATGAATTTTAGCATGAATGAAGTATGTATTGCGATTCTGTGAAAATTACACAATCTATTGGTATCTATTTTCTACTTGTTTAATTATTACATACTACTAACAGAAACTTGGTCATTTAATTTGATAATTAATTTGGCAGTATTAATGTGGGCTGACGTGCTGACAACATGCTCAATGTTTTCATTTCATAATACATTATTACTTCTTTTAAACAGTGTCTTGACCGCGTATAAGGTGATGGGGGGTATGCATACAAGTAGATCCAAACAGAAGATTACTTGGATATATCCCAAAGTAAGTAATACATTCAATCATATATGTTAAATGTCCAGTTTAACAGCGGATCCCGTAGAAACCGCTGTTAAATTAACAGTGGTTCCCGTAAAAACCGCTGTTAAATTTACACTGCAAAATTAACAGCGGTTTCTGCCGAACCGCTGTTAAATTAACAGCACCACCTTTAACAGCGGTTCCGGAACTTCTATTAATATGGCTCCAGAACCGCTGTTAAAGGCCCAGTTTTGTAGTAGTGATGAAAACCTAGTTTAATGTCTTAGTTAAGTTTTCCAATTGGTTTGAAAGGAATCAGAGTTGTACTGGTCATGTTTTTAAATTTTATGGGATTAAGTGTCAAAGCTGAGAAATCGAGTCCGAAATTCAGTTGGTGCTTTTGATTTTTTCATGTTCAAACCATAAGGAGTTAGGATCTTTTCTTTTATAGGGGTAATATTTGGGTTATGTGTGACTTGCTGGAATTTTTGTGGATTTGTATAAAGTATTGAAATGTGTTAGTTAAATGCAAACTTTCTGCATGTATGTGTAGTTAATTTTCTAGGTAGGTCTGGAAAAATGATTTTTGACAGGGAGTTCCACTTAAAAATAAAATCTGGGAAAATTCAAGTAGACTCTTAAGACATTAAAGCTTCTGTAAGAATTTTTGTGAATTTTTATTTTGACTTCTGGTGTGGTCGTAAAATCCGTAAAGTGGACTTAATTTTTGTTATAAAACCACTTAATGTATATGCATGCGTTACATAAGTATTGAATGGGTCATTTTGATGTTTGATGCCCAAATGCATATCCTTATGTCGGGTGTGTCTTTTAATGTCATGATGACTTGTGTGTGGGTACTATTAACCTAATTGATAATTCCGAACCCTAAACCTAATTTAACTAAATTGGGAAGTTGTGGTAAAACTTACTAAATATGGAAACTTGCTAATTCGGGAAACCTGCTAAAAATAGAAAGTCCCTTAAAATAATTAAGTTACTTAAAGTGGAAACTTACTATAAATGGAAAGTTACTAAAAATGGAAAGCCGACTAAAATGAGTAATCTAATTTAAAATAAGTTATTATAATAAGCCGATCATTAATTCGTGTAGATTCGCTGAAGAAGGAGTAACCTTCGAGCTTTATGATGTGTTTGCACTTGTGGTTTAAGGTACAGATATTCTGACCTTTCTCTTAAGGTTTCTCATGACTCTTACATATTTTGATCTTTATCTATTTTGATTATGAACCTTTGCTATGAACCTTTTGAACCGTTTGATATGAACTCTTTGATTTGACCTTTTGCTATGAACTTTGATTATAAACATTTGATTATGAACCTTTAGTTGTGGACCTTTGATTGTGATATCCTAATGACTTAGACATTTGCCAAACTTTTGATCTTGCCTTTGATCTTTTAGTTTGATACCCGAGCCATTATATTAGGCATGAGGGTTCCATGTCCATGTCATTGATGCACCAATGGCATGACTCCAGGGTGGTCGAGTGATGTGCCATCCCGTCCCTTTTGTTTGTTGAAGATATGGCCACTAATACTTTTGCAGGGGTGTATGGATGCATCCTAGATTTGTTTTGTATTTGTATGATATGATTGGTTTGGTGATTGATGCTGTGTGCAATACACATCCTTCACATTTTGGGAGTTAGCTACTCCATTTGGTTACTTATGATATGATTTTATTTATTTTGGGCTCGTGGTAGATTTCTGATTTCCTTACACTATCCTATACCTTTGTTTATACCTTATGCTTGCCCCAATGCACTATATCCTGTTTGTAACACCCCGAGATATTCGGAATAATTACAGCGCCGTAAACCCTTTAGGTAAGGATTTACAAGGCTAATTTTAAAAGGAGCGTAAATATAAACCAAACGTACAACTGAAGTTCAAATACAGATTTGATTCAACCGATCAAATGAGTTAACTTATACAACCATATCGAAAAGACATTTTTTAAAACAAACGTACTCGAGTACTAAATAGACCAAGAAGACAAATCACAATAACAATAAACATCAACCACATCACTGAGCCATTTCATCGTCCTGTCGGTTGTAATACCCGGTCGGAAGTCATGTCATTTCAAACCTTTCATATTCTTCGGATCGTGATTTGTTGAGCGAACCCTTGTAATCATTGCTTGGAACCACCGTTTTGGGGTTTCCGTACTTCTATTTTCATGTTATTGTTGCCCAGACATTGAATCATATTGCTTTTATTCTCTTTCCGGGTCAATTTTCATCATTTTAGGACCCGAAGGGGGTGTGAGCCGCGGCACAAGGAGTGTGCGCCGCGGCACACACATTTCCTATATTTGGCCGAGCAGGCTGTACTCGGTGCCGCGGCACACATGAGCTGAGCCGCGGCACACTGCCGAGTCATTGCCACGGCACACCTACGCTGAGCCGCGGCACACTGGTGTTGCATCCTGAGCCAAAACCGCTTTGTACTCGGTGCCGCGGCACACCCGAGTGAGCCGCGGCACCGCCGAAACACAGGAACAATTTTAGGCTCGTGCGCGGCACACCTATGCCGAGCCGCGGCACACAATGCGGTCATTGCATAATTCGGCTTTTAAGCGAGATTTCACCATTTTCTTCCATTTCTTCTTCCATCGCGAGAGAGAGTTGAGGGAGGAGCTCTTTTCATAGCTATCACTTGGGTGTTGAAGATTTACCACTTCCAATCGGTTGGGAAGCCCGGATAGTCGATCTATCGCGTATTCCTTGGATCATAGCGCTTGAATATTCAAGAGGTAATTTCTTCGACATCTTGACTTCTCGATTTTGTGTGGGTTTTGACGTTTTGGATGTTAAAATCATGGTGTATGAGGTGATATATGCGTGATTATGGACATGATTGGGTATTCATCGGATTATTGAAAGATTATTCAAGAACACTTTGGTTTTGTGTTGGTTTTTGGGGATTTTCGTAGATTCGTCCGTTTTATCCGATTGAAGCTTGAGAACCTTGAGATTTTGATATATCTATACCGTATGAGTGTTTTCTTTCGGGTTGAATTATGTCGTTTTCGGACTTGTGAGGTTTGGACGATTTTCCAACCTCTAGTTGATTATTCGTATATCTTTATGAATCGTAGACGGGTTTCGGGGGTTTCTTCGTGTGATTTGAATATGGATAATTGATTATCATATTCCTTGCGAATCGTTTAGGTGCCGGAAGCGCGTTCTTGGACCTACCAATCTCATACCCCTTTTTCCGTTCGTTCCTCGATGTCTCAAAGGCAAGTATACATTTATGATTGTACGTTCTCGACTTTGAAAGTATGAAATATTGATGGTATGATTATTTCTAGCCACTCCAGGACGGGCCTATGGTCCTCTGATGGTTTCGTAGCCTCTGGTGCGATTCCATGGTTGATATGAACGAACCGTTTCTACGGCATTCATATGAAATAATGTTGGCATGTAATGAACGAACCATTTTGACGGCATTCCTACATGTAACGGCGTATGATATGAACGAACCGTTTCTACGGCATTCACATACGTCTTGAGATTTTAGTTATTCCGGAATACTAGTCTTATATTGATGAATTGACGGATTACATTTACTTTATTGTCGAGGAGTATTATGTTTCATATTGTTATACTTGCACTAGCTATTCGACGGCTAACCCCTTTATGGGGGAAATACGTTTCATGTATTTCAGGTTCCAGGAGAGCGGACGGGCAGGTACCGGGTCGGCATAAAGATGGTGGGCAAGCGTGATACTGTGTCTTTCTTCCAGATATGTTTGGAGTTTCCCGTTCAGTGTTGTTGTACTGGATTGGCTTTTGAATACTCGAGTATTGTTTTCCTTTTCCTTGATGTTCCGGCCTGGGTTTGCCGAAGTATTGAATTGAGTTGTGATGTTTGTGAATGCATTGGTTATATTTCGAATACCTTTGTGTCGTTTTCATTCCATTGTGCGTAGACCTTATCGGTCAAAGTCTATGGTTCCGCGTATGTATAGCCTTGTGGGTCCCACGGCGGGGCTTACGGCGCTGCAATATCCCTGAATAACTTGGGGGTGTTACAAAATATGGTATCAGAGCTTAGGTCTATGGATACCTAGGCTGTCGGTCTTTTGGGTCGATCGAGTCGTTAATTGTCCACAGTATCACTACTCTGCCATCATCACAGTGCGACCGGTACTTGTAAGACCTCTCACTCTTCTGGTGTTTCCTTATTCGTTTTGCTTCCATTTTATCGGTATTCTTGAGAACCGGATACTTTGTTGATGCGTGATTGAATTGTGCTTACGTGACTTGTGTGTTCTTCAGTATGTCAGCTGGTAGGGGCCGTGGCCGTGTTCGTGGCCGTGGGCGAGGAAGAGGTCGTGGCGCGGCCGTTTCCATCAGTTCAGTGGCGGGGTCGACCAACCCCAGTTTGTCGAACTCGGTGCATCCTGATACCGAGAGTCAGCACGACCAGTCAGATGGTCAGGGGAACAACGTAGACGTTGGAGTGGCGAATGCACTTCAACAATTGGCTACTCAGATGACTATTTTGGCCCAAACTGTTCAGCTGAATAACCCGAATCCAAATATGGATGCCCTGCTTCAGAATGTAATCCGTATGCACCCTCCACAGTTCGGCGGTGCCACAGACCCGTTAGGCTGGGAGGATTGGTTAGCAGAATTGGAGAAGATTTTCGAGGCAGTTGATTGCCCCGAGGTGAGGAAAGTACCGATTGCTCAGTATTTCCTCACAAAGGAGGTCGCTACTTGGTGGAAGGTCATCAAGCCACAGGATCGTATTGCCTCATGGGATGAATTTAAGGAGCTCTTGGAGGCCGAGTTTTGTCCTTGGTGAGTGCAGAGAGCCGAATCCGAGCCTTCTTCGAGGCTAAACCACAAGATATTCCCGTTTCGCAGGCGATCGTGGAGTATAACCAACAATTAATCCATGTGAAGGATCAAGTACGTAACGAGCGTGATAAGATCCGTTATTTTGATATGCGGATGAATTTGGACTTGCGGCGGTACATGGACGGATTTGCTTGTACCACACTGAAAGAGTATCGTGACGAGCTTTAGCCCATGATATGTTGAGCCCCGACAATGATACCGTTGAAGAACCGAAGAAGCGTAATGTCGGAAATTTTTCTGGCTCTAAGGGTGGCAACTTTCAGAAATCACAGACGACTAACCGCTTCGCCGGACAGTCGTCACGTTCTAATAAAGGGAAGAGGAGTTACTGTCCCACTTCGGGTACCTCAAATCGCGCGGTGACTTGCTATAATTGTGGCCGTTCAGGCCACATTAATTTGGAATGCCACTTTCCACCGTTGAAGTGTCACACGTGCGGACAGATGGGACATAGAGCGACTTTTTGTTCCGAGCCGAATCAGACTTTGGACACTCGGGCTTCTGCCCCAGCTGGTCAACCTCAGCAGAATTTTGGCAGGGGCCGGGGACGGGGTCAGAACGCTGGAGGGGGGAACTCTAGCGTCGGTTCGGTGCAACCTCGCGTTTATGAGATGCGTCGAACAGACGAACCCGATGCGGCGGTGGCTTCAGGTACCATCCATATTCTATCCTATCCAGTCCGTGTACTTTTTGATTCGGGTGCTACACATTCCTTTATTTCTTTGGAGTGTGTACGCCGTTTGAATATAACTTGTTTAACTGCTTGCGATCCCTATATGGTGAGACTGCCTAGCGGGGATAGGATTGTGGGGAATCAGGAGATTAGAGAATTTCCGGTGGTTATATCCGGTATGGAATGGTTATCAAATTTGATTGTAGTTGATATGGAAGGCGAGGACGTAATCCTCGGCGAGGATTGGCTTAATAATCACCAGGCGATTATGAATTACCGTACCAAAGTTATCACTATGATGACTAAGGACGGATCTGAGTACTCATTTTTGGGACATAAGTCGGGCCAATCCAAGTTACTTATCAGTGCCATGAAGGCCGTAAGACTTTTGAATAAAGGTTGTACGGGCTATTGGTGCTATGCTTTGAAAACGGAAGGAAGCGAAGTCGATTTCTCTTCAATTCCGGTTGTTAATGAGTACCGATGTTTTTAGGACGATCTTAGGGATTACCACCAGATCGAGAGATAGAATTTACCGTAGACTTAGAGCCAGACGCGGCTCCGATTTCTAAAGCACCTTACCGGATGGCACCTTCCGAAATGCAAGAATTGAAGAATCAGTTGGGAGAACTTCTGGAGAGAGGGTACATCAGACCGAGCGCTTCGCCTTGGGGCGCGCCTGTTCTTTTCGTGAGAAAGAAAGATGGTTCACTACGTTTGTGCATCGACTACCGCGAGTTGAACAAAGTAACCATCAAGAACAAGTACCCTCTACCGCGTATAGACGATTTATTTGATCAATTGCAAGGAGCTGCGGTTTTCTCGAAGATTGACTTAAGATCCGGGTATTATCAACTCAGGGTGAGGGAGTCCGACGTTCCGAAGACGGCGTTCCGGACGAGATATGGGCATTATGAATTTGTAGTTATGCCTTTTGGGTTGACGAATGCGCCGGCAGTATTCATGCAGTTAATGAATAAAATATTCATCGAGTACCTCGACAGGTGTGTAGTCGTCTTTATTGACGACATCTTGATCTATTCTCGAGATAAGGAGGAACATGCTCGGCACTTGCGTTTGGTCTTAGACATTTTGAGAACCGAGCACCTCTATGCGAAATTCTCAAAATGTGAGTTTTGGTTGGAAGAAGTTATGTTTCTCGGCCATGTGATTTCGGCCGAAGGGGTTCGTGTAGACCCGCAGAAGATCGAGGCAGTGCTAGATTGGGCACCGCCTAAAAATGTTAAGGAGGTTCGTAGCTTTTTGGGCCTTGCTGGGTATTACCGTCGGTTTGTCGAGGGGTTTTCGAAACTCGCTCGACCGCTTACAAAATTACTCCAGAAAACCGAAAAGTTTATCTGGACGGATGAGAGACAACAGAGCTTCGATGAACTGAAGAGACGATTGACTTCAGCGCCGATTTTAACTTTACCGCACGGTAGCGAGGGCTTTGCAGTTTATAGTGACGCTTCGAGTCAAGGCCTGGGCTGTGTGCTTATGCAGCATGATAAGACGATAGCTTTTGCGTCTCGAAAATTAAAGCCTTATGAGGTAAATTATCCTACTCACGATTTAGAATTTGCCGCAATTGTCTTCGCACTCAAGATTTGGCGGCATTATTTGTATGGTTCACCGTGCCGGATTTATACCGATCACAAGAGCCTGAAATATATTTTCAGCCAGAAGGAGCTGAATATGAGACAGAGACGTTGGCTGATAAAGGATTATGATCTGGAAATTCTTTACCACCCCGGGAAAGCCAATGTCGTTGCGGATGCTTTGAGCCGCAAATCGGCATCTCTTCAAATGCTTGAGGTTCTTACGTCCCAGACAAAAATTTGTCAAGACCTAATTGAACAAGGGATCGAAGTGTGGCTTCAGCGAGTACAGGGACAGTTGTGTACTCTCGAAATTACTTCATCCTTGGTTGATGATATCAAAGGTAAACAGTGGAGTGACCCGATGATTTCTCAACTGAAGGAAGATGTGATTAAAGGAAAAGCTCCTGGCTTCATGGTACATGAGGATAGTATTCTGAGATTTCAGGGCAGACTTTGCGTTCCGAACGATTTAGAGTTGAGACAGAGAATCCTCCGAGAAGCTCATGCTACGCCTTACTCAATCCACCCCGGGACGAGTAAGATGTACAAGGACTTGAAGCGAAACTTTTGGTGGAATAACATGAAGAAGGATGTTACGGAGTTTGTACTACGCTGCTTGACGTGTCAACAAGTCAAGATCGAACATCAACGACCGGCGGGGTTGTTGAAACCACTTCCCATTCCCGAGTGGAAGTGGGAAGATATCTCAATGGATTTTATCACTGGCATGCCGAGAACTCGGGCTGGAATGAATATGATTTGGGTAATTGTCGATCGATTGACCAAGTCTGCACACTTTTTGGGTATTAAGGATACTTGGGGACCGGATAGATTGGCTCGAACCTTTATCGCTGAGATCGTGAGGTTACACGGTACCCCCAAGACCATTGTTTCTGATCGAGACGGCCGTTTCGTATCGCATTTTTGGCAGGCCGTTCATCAGGCTCTGGGTACTGAGTTGAGATTGAGCACCTCCTTTCATCCTCAGTCGGACGGTCAGACAGAGAGGACGATTCAGACGTTGGAGGATATGTTGCGGGCTTGTGCCTTAGACTTGAGTAATGATTGGGAGCTTCACTTTCCGTTGATCGAGTTTGCTTACAATAATAGTTGGCATGCGTCGATCAAAATGGCACCCTTCGAGGCTCTCTATGGTAGGCGATGTAGGTCGCCATTATGTTGGGACGAGGCTTCTGAGCTAGTTGGGACGGAACCAGATATGTTGTTGGAGACCAAGGAAAAGATTTCTATCATCCGAGACCGACATCGACCGCCCAGTCGTCGAAATCTTACGCGATACTCGTAAATCGACCCTTGGAGTTTGAAGTGGGGATCACGTCTTGCTCAAAGTATCGCCGACTGGAGGAGTTTTCCGGTAAAAAGGGAAAACTCGGTCCCTGTATATCGGACCTTTCGAGATTTTAGACAGAGTTGGAGACTTAGCTTATCGCTTGGCGTTGCCTCCAGCTTCGAGTCACGTCCATAGTGTTTTTCATGTGTCCCAGTTGAGGAAGTACGTACCGGATCCGAGCCACATTATCGACTACAGTGAGATTGACGTAGCTGAGGATATTACCTTTCCGGAGAGGCCCGTGAAGATCCTTGAACGTCGGGAGAAACAGCTTCGGCATAAGACCATCCCACTGGTTAAAGTACAATGGTCGAGGCATGGAGTCTAAGAGGCGACTTGGGAGACGGAAGAGAAGATGCGGGCGGAATACCCCGAACTATTTGTTTCTTAAGTTTCGGGACGAAACTTCTTTTTAGAGGGGGAGAATGTAATACCCGGTCGGAAGTCATGTCATTTCAAACCTTTCATATTCTTCGGATCGTGATTTGTTGAGCGAACTCTTGTAATCATTGCTTGGAACCACCGTTTTGGGGTTTCCGTACTTCTATTTTCATGTTATTGTTGCCCAGACATTGAATCATATTGCTTTTATTCTCTTTCCGGGTCAATTTTCATCATTTTAGGACCCGAAGGGGGTGTGAGCCGCGGCACAAGGAGTGTGCGCCGCGGCACAAGGAGTGTGCGCCGCGGCACACACATTTCCTATATTTGGCCGAGCAGGCAGTACTCGGTGCCGCGGCACACATGAGCTGAGCCGCGGCACACTGCCGAGTCATTGCCGCGGCACACCTACGCTGAGCCGCGGCACACTGGTGTTGCATCCTCAGCCAAAACCCGCCTGTACTCGGTGCCGCGGCACACCTGAGCTGAGCCGCGGCACACTGCCGAAACCTGGGAACAATTTTTAGGCCTGTGCCGCGGCACACCTATGCTGAGCCGCGGCACACAATGCGGTCAACTGCATAATTCGGCTTTTTAAGCGAGATTTCAGCCATTTTCTTCCATTTCTTCTTCCATCGCGAGAGAGAGAGTTGAGGGAGGAGCTCTTTTCATAGCTATCACTTGGGTGTTGAAGATTTACCACTTCCAATCAGTTGGGAAGCCCGGATAGTCGATCTATCGCGTATTCCTTGGATCATAGCGCTTGAATATTCAAGAGGTAATTTCTTCGACATCTTGACTTCTCGATTTTGTGTGGGTTTTGACGTTTTGGATGTTAAAATCATGGTGTATGAGGTGATATATGCATGATTATGGACATGATTGGGTATTCATCGGATTATTGAAAGATTATTCAAGAACACTTTGGTTTTGTGTTGGTTTTTGGGGATTTTCGTAGATTCGTCCGTTTTATCCGATTGAAGCTTGAGAACCTTGAGATTTTGATATATCTATACAGTATGAGTGTTTTCTTTCGGGTTGAATTATGTCGTTTTCGGACTTGTGAGGTTTGGACGATTTTCCAACCTCTAGTTGATTATTCGTATATCTTTATTAATCGTAGACGGGTTTCGGGGGTTTCTTCGTGTGATTTGAATATGGATAATTGATTATCATATTCCTTGCGAATCGTTTAGGTGCTTAAGCGCGTTCTTGGACCTACCAATCTCATACCCCTTTTTCCGTTCGTTCCTCGATGTCTCAAAGGCAAGTATACATTTATGATTGTACGTTCTCGACTTTGAAAGTATGAAATATTGATGGTATGATTATTTCTAGCCACTCCGGACGGCCTATGGTCCTCTCGAGGGTTTCGTAGCCTGCAGTGCGATTCCATGGTTGATATGAACGAACCGTTTCTACGGCATTCATATGAAATAATGTTGGCATGTAATGAACGAACCGTTTTGACGTCATTCCTACATGTAACGGCGTATGATATGAACGAACCGTTTCTACGGCATTCACATACGTCTTGAGATTTTAGTTATTCCGGAATACTAGTCTTATATTGATGAATTGACGGATTACATTTACTTTATTGTCGAGGAGTATTATGTTTCATATTGTTATACTTGCACTAGCTATTCGACGGCTAACCCCTTTATGGGGGAAATACGTTTCATGTATTTCAGGTTCCAGGAGAGCGGACGGGCAGGTACCGGGTCGGCATAAAGATGGTGGGCAAGCGTGATACTGTGTCTTTCTTCCAGATATGTTTGGAGTTTCCCGTTCAGTGTTGTTGTACTGGATTGGCTTTTGAATACTCGAGTATTGTTTTCCTTTTCCTTGATGTTCCGGCCTGGGTTTGCCGAAGTATTGAATTGAGTTGTGATGTTTGTGAATGTATTGGTTATATTTCGAATACCTTTGTGTCGTTTTCATTCCATTGTGCGTAGACCTTATCGGTCAAAGTCTATGGTTCCGCGTATGTATAGCCTTGTGGGTCCCACGGCGGGGCTTACGGCGCTGTAATATCCCTGAATAACTTGGGGGTGTTACATCGGTACTGTGGTTGCTTCCCCGCTGCGCGGCTACCTGAACATCAAAACAATGTCCACCCCCGAAGGGGATAGCAAAACAATGCTAGTACAAGTATCGTAATACATAAATCATCGATGCATCATAAAACATGCAAAACGGACTTCCGCCACCGGACCACGATGCGAATCCTCACGATTCCATCAACACAGTACAGGGTAATCCAGCGATCCAGCGCCCTTGGTATAGATCCCCATGATGATCCCGTCGGACCAACACATGGTGGAAAACCCGTCCAGCGATCCAGCGCCCTCAGCATAGATCCCCATGATGATCCCGTCGGACCAACGCATGGTGGACATTCGATCCAGCGCCCTCAGCATAGATCCTCATGATCCCCTCGGATCATTTATACCATAAATCAATCAACTATGCATACATATATGCATTTCAATATGTTCATCAATACGAACAAATAACAATGAATACCACGATAAATTTCAGAAATACATCTCATATTCAACAACATGAACAAAAACACAAGCATGATCAAAGTTTCAATATAAATCGAACTCAATATATGATACTTGCCTCGAAAATGGCAAGAACGAAACACTTCAATGATCTCAACACACTCGAAGGCCGCCTTCTTCGATCAACGTAACAAGCTCGAACCTTAAAGAAAAGAATGATATACAAATCATCTCAAATCGAACGATGGCCTAACAATTCGGTCTACGGCCGAAAAGCTCAAAACAAACAATCTGCCTGGACTGCTTAGCGTGCGCTACGTACTCTACGTAACGTGCGCTAAGCCGGCCTGTTAGCGTACGCTATCGAATAAGCCTAGCGTGCACTATCCACGGACTGACAGTTTAAATCGGCTGATAACATAACGTACCTTATGTACGTATCGTGCGTTAACTGAACCCCGATAGCGCACGTTAACTTACATATGTTAGCGTGCGCTAATCTTGCATGGCAGAATACTGCTAACAGAAAACTAGGTTGAATGGTGATGAACTCATGAATTCTATGGTGATAATACAAGTCATCCTCGAGCATATCATGCTAATAAGGTTTGTGGAAGTTCTATGATTATGAGATACAAATATACGGATAATCATCTCAACATCATAATTCATCTTAGATCTTCAAGAAATATTCTAAGTTCCGTTCGTCCTACGTTCCAAAACGCATGATTCCAACGTGTAAAACGTAACAATCTAGGTAATATCCGATTACTGATCACAAATCGGTTTGAAAATGCGTAGGAGTCCATATACTAAAAAGGTTCAAGAGTTCATACGATATATAGTGTCGATACGTCAAAAACATCCTTCTAACACGTGATGACCGATTATAAACGAAATAACTAGCTATCAAAACATGATCAAACGTCCTTAAGAACATTACTAACATCGGTGAAGAATCACCTACCTCAAAGTAGTGAAGAACACGGAGGGAAGCGAAGCAATCCAACACCGAAGGCTTGAACACCAATCTCCAACGATATACGATCTTCAATCACAAGCTAGGATGTTGATATGAAGTTTTTAGGATGAAGGAAGTTATGCTCTAAGTGTAAGAATTCGGGTTATGGGAGAAGAAAGAACTGAAATCACGAATAGGCCGCTGTCCTATTTATAAGAAATGGCCATTAGCGCGCGCTAAGCCCTGCTCGTAGCGTGCGCTAACGGCTCACTGACTTAACTGTATTCAGCACTTAGCGTGCGCTACGCATATACCTGTAGCGTGCGCTAAGGCGTTGACTTGGCTTTCCCCGAAAGCCTTCCAGGTTCATCCCGACACGATCCGACAGGGGTCCCCCGACCAGATCTCACCTACCGCACGTCTCAATCAAATTGACCATGCATAGCGTGCGCTACTGCTCCTTTGTAGCGTGCGCTATTGAGTCCATGTTAGCGTACGCTACACATAGCCGATAGCGTGCGCTACATGCGCAGAATTACAATTTGCAAATCATATACATGAAATCATACGCTCAACAACATCGGATTATGAAATACGGAGAATAATACTCAGATCAAGTACAACGATTACAATATCACAAGTTCCAAATACATATCAGAATTCTCGGGTATTACACTGTTATCCTTTGATTCTTCATATTCTTGATTCAGTTGACTCACGATATTTGTTCAGTTGACCGTTAATCCATTATTCATTTGACAGATGATATTCTTTTCAGCGGGAGCTTATTATTTATTTTCTTATTCTTTTATACGTACCGATTATTTGTTTGTTTATATATCTATTTGCTGAGCTTTTCAAGCTCAACCGCATTTCTTTTCCTGCGGCAGGTTTTAGGTTGGAAGCTGGGTTTGAGTGAAGAGTGCATAGGAGCTCTTAGTGGACTACCCTGAGGATTAGAAGCCCATTTGCATCTTGATTAGACTTGGATTGAATTAGTTCGGATTTGTATTATACATTGTATAGTGTTAGCATTTCATTTGTTTTCCATAGAATACCCTTGTAATTGTTATGTTTATAAGTCTTCCACTTGCGTTGTATGTTCTGATTTGGCACCATAATGTGATACTTCTACCCTTATCGGGTTGGGTGTTACATAAATAAAGGCAAAGATATCCAAGCTCATACTGCTGAAATAGTCGAGCCATCCAAAGTTATTGAGGCCAACACACCTGGGAACATATTTGATGAAAATCCTGATAGAACTGGAAATCACTTGAACTAGCATATTTTCTTGAAGATCCTGGGTCAGTGGGACATGACGATGAATGGGTGAAATAAAATATTGTGATTATATGTTATATATTTACTTTCTGGCTTGTAATACCTGATTGTTTTATGTGTATTTCTTTATATAATTATCAATAAAATAATTTATGTTTCCCCATTAATTTTTCACTATCCAACGGTCATAAGCGGATAGTGATAGTGTTTTTACATTCTATAAATATACATACACTTCATTCAACAATTTACTAAACCTTCTTACAAAATTATCAAATACCTTCATCCGATTTTATTCAAAATGATTAATAGATCTCTCGTCTTTATTTTCATAATGATCTGCATGTGCATCTTACTGATATTTTGCGAAGACTTTCCTCCATAATTGTTCTGGATTGCTATTTCACTTTTTGTTTATATTGTTGGCCTTGTATCGGCATTAATGATACATACAAAAATGTATTATTGATTTAAAAATTATGTATTTACATTTCCATTATAAATAAAAAATTTATGTTTCACGTCTTAAATGTTTATTATGTGATGATTATGAAATTTTAATTCAACAGGAATACGAATGGAAAATATCAAAAAGATAAACAATTGTCTTATTGATAGTGCAACAACGCACTCAATATTTAGACATAAATCATATTTCTCGATCATTAAATTATGCAAGATGTATGTTACAACTATATCTGATCCCGTAGAGATTATTGATAGCTCCAGGAATGCAACTGTGGTGTTGCCTAATGGAACTATTTTACATATTGAAAATGCATTATTATCTGGTAGATAAAAAAGAATCTGTTTTAAGGATGTACGCCGAAATGGCTATCACTTGGAAACAATGATTGAAAATAATAAAGAACGCCTCTGTATTACATCCTATAAAATGGACACTCGACTTGTCCACAAAAAATTAAAGCAACATGTTCTGGACTGTATTGTGTCCCTATTCGAGCTTTTGAAACCTACGTCACCATGGCTTGGAAGTTGGTGAATCATGATATATTTGGGTTATGGCATGATTGCCTTGGACATCCAGGAACTACTATGTTACATTAGGATTATTGAAAATACTCATGGACATCTATTAAAAGGCATAAAGATGTTAATGTCGAAAGATTATTTCTGTGAATCATATTCACGTGGAAAACTTATTACTAAACCTTCTATACAAAATGTTGTTATGAATCACCATCATTTTTACAACGTACTCATAGTGATATTTGTGGACCAATCTATCCAGCAAGTGGACCATTTCGATATTTTATGGTCTTAATAGATGCATCAACCAGATGGTCCCACATATATTTATTATCTACCAGAAATGTTGCTTTTCACTACTCTTAACAGAAATTATTAAACTCCGAGCATATTTTCATGAATATCTTATCAAAAATATAAGAATGGATAATACCGGAGAATTCATATCAAAGCGTTTTGATGAATATTGTGTAGCACTAGGAATAAATGTTGAGCACCCAGTAGCACATGTTCACACCCAGAATGGATTGGCTGAATCCTTACTCAAACGAGTTCAAATTATTGCTCGTACATTATTAATGAGATCAAAGCTCGCTAGTGCAGCATGAGGTCATGCAGTATTACATGCATCAGCACTCGTCAGATTACACCCCACTACTTATCATATGCACTCCCGGATGCAATTAACTTTAGGCTTTGAGCCAAATATTTTGCACTTATGCACATCTGGTTGTGCTGTTCAAGTGCCAATTCCACCTCCTCAAAGGACAAAAATGGGTCCTCAATGCCAACTTGACATATACGTTGGATTTGATCCCCATCAGTAATTCGGTATTTGGAACCAATGACGCGTGACTTATTTACCGCATGATTTGTAGATTGTCATTTTGATGAGATGGTGTTTCCATCGATTGGTAAGGATAAGACCGTTTTAGATAAAGATATATAGAAACCAGATGAGGATATCTCCTGGAATGTACAAAGCCTATCCCATTTAGACCCACGTACTACAAAATGTGAAAATGAGGTGAAGATAATAACCCATTTACAAATTGCTGATAGACTTAATGATGCATTTAATGATGCAAGTAAAGTAACAAAGTCTTACATTCCAGAATACTCCAACTAGAATCGTTATTCCTAATGAACACACAAAATGGATAATGATGCCCCACGGCAAAAGCATGGTAGACCTATTGTTTCGAAGGACAATGTTCCTTGAAAAAGAAATGGGAGAAGTAATGTGATCACAAACCAAGATCATCCTAGTGAGCATGATGCAGATGAATTTGTAGAGCGTAATACAATAAATAATGAAGCGATCATGAATTCTGAAAACAACAAGAATCCCATGTTTTCCAAGAATCCCATAAACCATTACAATGAGATATGTGAGCAAAAAAACATGATAACCGATAATCAATTTGCTTTCTCGACTGCAGGGGAAATTATGAACGATGATTACGATCATGAACCACCTTCAATAATTGAATGCCGCCAAAGGTCAGATTGGCCTATATGGGAAGAAGCAATAAAATCTAAATTAGCTTCCCTAGAAAAACAGATGGTATTTGTGCAAATTACTCGAATACCGAATAATATAAAACTAATTGGTTACAAATGGGTGTTTGTTCGGAAAAGAATGAGAAGAACGAGATCGTGAGGTATAAACCCCAACTCGTAGCCCAAGGATTCTCCCAGCAGCCTGGTATTGACTATGATGAAATGTATTCACTGGTGATAGATATAATTATTTTTTATTTTCTTATTAGTATGGATGTCCATGAGTGTTTGGACATACGATTAATAGACGTAGTCACGGCATACCTATATGTTTTATTAGATTATGATATCTATATGAAAATTCCTGATAGATATAAAATATAACAACCCCGTCCCGGGTCGAAACTGTTACAGCGCTGTGGATCCATTTCGAGTATCCACAAGGCAAGACCTGACTAAAACACACACACACACACACACACACAATGACCAATCAGGTCAAACATAAAACTAAAACAACAGACGTCAACCGGCATGGTTGACAATACAACACATTCACAACATCACGACTGGCAAGATCCAACATGACCACAGTCACAACCAGCTCAACATAAGATAACAAACTCCGAGACAGTTTCCAAGCCCACTCATGGGCGTAACATCAATAAAAATAGTACTCGTGAGTACATATACAAACGAAGACCAAAACACACGAATAAAAAGGGAACGACTACCCGAGGCAATATCACAGTTGCTCTTCGTCCTCGTGCCCCTCCTGCACCTGCTCGCCATGAAGATCTGTACCTGAATACACAAAAAGGTATGCACTCCTGAAGGGGTCAGGAAATGGTTGGTGCAAGTACTTGATAACAGAAATAAGTTAACGTGTAATAAAAGAAATATTATGATGACTGATTATTTTAGTATAGCAAGAAGAAGAATATTCTCACCAAGTACCAGCGCCTCAACAATATTGTGACAAAGACATCGTTGTGCAAAAATGCATCAACAACATCACCATCCAAAAGCATAAGCAGTACCATATCATATCATTATTCCGGAATAATATGCACATCATCAAACCAGTGGGCATCCCTATATATACCCACAACAATATATACCCCAGAGTCCCCGTCGGGACGTCCCTGGTTGGATTACTCTCTGGGTGATACATACCACGTCAGGAATGTAATACCCGGTTGTAATTCAGTCATTTTTATTCAGTAATTATCAATCAGTAATTGTCACTCAGTGATTTTCATTCATTAATAATCACTCATCATTCATACTCATTCAATTGTGTTCACCGTTCGGCGCAATATTTGTCATTCTCATACTTTTGCCCCGTACTTCTCGAATTCTATAATTTTTGTACTTGGTGCATCGTTATAGGATGAACTGCTTGTCGAGCAGGGCCGCACGAGCATCTGGTCGTGTGTGGCGCTCGTGCGTTGCGGCTGGACTGGGCAGGAGACCCAACGGCCGAGTCAGTGCCGCACGAGCAGGCCGCACGAGCATCTGGTCGTGCGCGGCACTCGTGTGTTGCAGCTGGACTGGGCAGGAGACCTAGTGGTCGAGTCAGTGCCACACGAGCAGGCCACATGAGCAACTGCTCGGGCGTGGTGCTCGTGTGTTGCGGATGTACCGGGCAGGAGGCCCAGCGATTGAGTTAGGGCCCCACGAGCAGTCCACATGAGTTACTGCTCGTGCGCGGTGCTCGTGCGCTAAGAGCTGTAGCCGGCAGAAGCCTCACGCACGACTGGACGCACGGACACTTGGTCATGCGGGTTGGTCGTGCGTCCTTGGGACTTATATAAGTGGACCGACGGGATTTCCTCATTTTCACCATTTCTTCATCCTAGTTCCGAGAGAGAGGGTTTGTGGGGGAGATTTTTCATCATCAATCACTTGAGTACTCGGTTTTCATCATCTTCATTCGGTTGTGAAGCTTGGATAGTCGATCTAACGCGATTTTATCGGATGAAAGTGTTTGGATCTTCAAAGGTAATATTCATCAAACCTCTTGGATCTCGATTTTGTGTTGAGACATGATGTTTTGGACATTATAATCATGTCGTATGAAGAGATATACATATGATTATGAGTATGTATGAATATTCATCGGATTATTGGAAGGCTATTCAAGAACACTTTGAATATTGAGTTGGATTTAGGGGTTTTCGATTAGTTGTTGATGAAATCATGAATTTGGATATTCATATTGGATTTTTGATTGTATAGAAGATGTTTTGTCGGTTTGAAACACTCCTTGGGGATTTGATATTGGTCTAGTTAAGGATATGTTGTAAACAATCGAATATTGGCCACAACGTGTTCGATATAATTCCCCAATCAGTGAGTGACGTACCGGTACGTGAGCATTTGATAACCTATTGGGTCGTCGGACGAGCATGGTTTCCGTTATGTATTATGAGCTCAAGCATTATGTTTCTGGCCATTATGATTTCTGCAGAGGCGTATGTATGCATCCTAGATCTGATATGATATGTATATATTATATTTCTGGTGAATGGTGATCGTGTGCCATACACGTCATTCACACTTTGGGAGTTAGCTACTCCGTTTCTGATATTTATGTTACTTATGATGATATGATGTTATGATGATATGCCTCTGTTCTCGTGGTAGATTTATGTAACCCTTATACCATTTATTACACTTATGCTATACCTTCTGATATTTCCCCATTGCACCATTTTCTGTATTTCTCAATTCAGTTTCAGTACTTTGCTATATATATCTTTTTTAAGCTGGGAGTTGGTCTATCTTTAGGCTCAAAGTAGGAGTTGTGTGTAGTCGTATCGAAGTTTTGAGTTCGTTATATTCGTGTTTGATTCGTATGTTGAACGGATTGTTGGTATTTATGTTATTCAAGGTTGTTCGATCGACCGACATCTCATTTAGGACGTTGTTCGTGGAAGGACATTCTTCATCGGTGTTGTGTGAGTATTCTTACTCGGTTGAAAGGATATTCATTCCTTTCGTTGTTGTTCATTCGTAATGTATTAACTGTATTGAGACTTGTAAATTGTCAATTAATCACTTCAGTCACGCGGAACGACGGTTCCAATCATTTTATTGAGCTATCATTCATTTCACTATCATTTCATCTCGGTGAGTCATTATTGATTTCTATGCCACTTTTGTTATCTCGTGGCATTCCGTGTCATACTGGCATGCCGGTTGGTATGTGTAGGATTTTCATGTCGGGCACATATTAAGTCGTGTATTGGTAGTTGGCCTCACATTGGACTGTGCACACGAGAAGATTACTTCGTGAGACTGATTAGGTACAAGACCACACGTGTATTCGATCGATACTCGTTGGTGGCTTGTGCACGGACACATTTCCATCCCGGGCGTAGTGTGGCGCCACCCTTTGAGCCGTACTGTTAGTTGATTCATACAGCATGTCTGATTGCGTATGTTTTCAACAGGATTGGGTTATAATCTGACCGATTCACTTTTGATCGCATGTGTTCGACGGTTTGAGATTTTGATCGAACTTGTGGTTTTTACAACATATATGATTGTGTTTATTCAACTCTTGAGGATTGTTGTTATGTGTAACTGACCCCGTTGGGGGATTTTGTTTTCAGGTCATGGCAAGGCAAAAGCACGGGAAGAGAACGTTGACGGCGAGGAGTCCCAGTGATACTAGTAGGGGGCCCCAATCCTTTCAGTCATTCATGTTGTTGTCATTTATTTTCCGCTGCAGATTTCCATTTGGATACTCCGTTTCGTTCAGTGTTGTGTATTTTATCTTCATATAAAACATACATGTATTCGGTATTATCTTGGGTGTGTTATAATGAAACTCCTCATCGGAGTAATTGATGATATAATGTGGTTCGGTACTACAATTATATTATTTAATTCATTAATTTTCATTCGCCTGGTGGGTCCCAGTCGGGGGTCCACGGCACTGTAATATTCGCCTAGTTTGGGGTGTTACAGAGTTGGTATCGGAGCGTGGTTTTGAATACTACCTTCCGAGTCATGTCTCATTTGAAATCATCGTTCATCAGACTAGTATCATTGGATTTTCGTGTCACGTGTGACCTGTGCAAGAGCCGAGCCCTTCAGACCAAAGAACAGTAAGATTTCCTCATTTATCATTTTTATTTGTAATCATATCGATCATGTTGACTCATTAACCACTCAGTCCATTTCACTGTTCAGTTGTTGATCTTGAGGATCGTATCATTAATCGTGTTAACTTGTTCAAAATAATCATTTCAAGAATTTCATCAGATAATCATGTCACCTCAGTTAATCATTCATTTAATCACTGTGTTAGAGCGCGTATGCTCATTTTCATCATTTCATGACGTAAATCATAATGCGGTACTCATACGAGATCTATGATTATCTTGCGACCTTCCTACTTCAGTATGGAGAGAGCTGTCAGGGGATGCACGGGGAGAGGCAGCGGTGCGGGCCGAAATCCGGGAAATAATCACTCACTGCCAGGAAGTCGTACCCAGGACTCAGCTCGATCGGAAGATGTTCGGGTTGATCCACTCACTTTTATGCAGGTCATGATGACCCATATGCAATTGCTCAATCATCATTGCGCCACTCTGGTCGAATTAATCGAGAGAAGTCTCCCATATGAGCCTGCTGCTAAGGAAATTGCTGAGCAACAACCTTCATCTGTCAGTAGGAAATCAACGAAGCGTAATCAGTCCGAAGGCGGTCAGTCTACCTTCAATAATCCTCGTGCGGGCCCTAACGTTTTTGAGCGACCTCCTACAGCGCCTAATCCTGCGGGATCTCAGCCCCGAGCAGCCAGATCAACCACCACCTGTTTCAACTGTGGAGCGCCGGGTCATTACAGCACTAAGTCTCTGAAACCGTATATCACGTGCTATAATTGTGGGATTGTTGGGCATAAGGCCCGTTTTTGTCGAAGGGACTCCAAGCCGACTCCGGTAGCATCTCAGGCCCCGAAGCAATCAGCGATTCAGAATCAGACTGCTCGGCCAGCGTCGTTTAAGACGACGAAAGCGAATAAAGGAGAAGCTCATATTTGTCATACGGGAGCGTCTGGTTTGGGGGCCGGCAAGTCCCGGATTCACGAGATGAAGAGGACCTACGATTCGGAGGCCCGAACGATCTCAGGTATACTTGTAATTTTATCTCAACCTGTGTGTACCATTTTTGATACTGGTGCACCGCACTCATTCACTTCTGAATCATGTTTGAATAGACTTAACTTGGATAATCCTATTAATTGTGGGCCTTATATCATTGGTCTACCTAGCAGTAGAAGAATTTTCGAAAATCATGGGGTTAAGAACTCACCGAATTAAGCTTAATGACTGCGAGTGGTTGGTGGACCTAATCGTGGTGGATTTACCTAAGGACGATGTAATATTGGGTATTAGTGGGATGGATTGTCATGATACCATTCTCAATGTTCATAAGTGTATGGTCACTATCATTTCCGTCGTTGGAGTCGAGTGTGTATTTCAGGGAGGTGATCCCCGTTGTTCCAGAAGAATCATTAATATGATGAAAGCAGTAAAATTACTCAACCAGGGTTGTTCAATCACTCATTATATCATTATCATCGATTGACCGTTCTAAGGTAATCGAGATGTTCCATCATTCCTTATATCATTGCCATCGATTGACCATTCTAAGGCAATCGAGATGTTCAATCATTCATCATATATCATTGTCATCGATTGACCATTCTAAGGCAATCGAGATGTTCCATCATTCCTTATATCATTGTCATCGATTGACCATTCTAAGGCAATCGAGATGTTCAATCATTCATTATATATCATTGTCATCGATTGACTATTCTAAGGCAATCGAGATGTTCCATCATTCCTTATATCATTGTCATCGATTGACCATTCTAAGGCAATCGAGATGTTCAATCATTCATTATATATCATTGTCATCAATTGACCATTCTAAGGCAATCGAGATGTTCCATCATTCCTTATATCATTGTCATCGATTGACCATTCTAAGGCAATTGAGATGTTCCATCATTCCTTATATCATTGTCATCGATTGACCTTTCTAAGGCAGTCGAGATGTTCCATCATTCCTTATATCATTGTCATTGATTGGCCGTTCTAAGGCAATCGAGGTGTTCAATCATTCATTGTATCATTTTCATCGATTGGCCGTTCTAAGGCAATCGAGGTGTTCAACCATTCGTGGTACCATTTCTATCAATTGACGATGTACTCCCAAACGAGCTACCTGTTTTACTTCCACCGAGGGATATGGAATTCACGATAGAGTTGGAGCCTGGTACATCCCCATTATCGAAGGCACCGTACTGGATGGCCCCGACCGAAATGCAGGAATTGAAGAATCAATTAGAGGATTTTACTGAGAAGGGTTATATCCGACCGAATGCGTCTCCGTGGGGAGCACCAGTGTTGTTTGTCAAGAAGAAGGATGGTTCGTTTCGTGTGTATATTAATTATCGGGAGTTGAACAGGGTGACGATCAAGAATAAGTATCCTCTACCCCGTATTGATGATCTCTTAGACCAACTTCAGGGAGCTTCAGTATTTTCCAAGATCGACTTAAGATCTGGATATCACCAGTTGCGCATTCGAGAGTCGGATATCGCGAGGGCGGCGTTTCGAACATGCTATGGCCATTATGAGTTCGTGGAGTTAATTAATGCACTAATGCACCTGTGGTATTCATGGAGTTAATAAATCGGGTCTTCATCGACTTTTTGGATCAGTTTGGGGTTGTCTTTATTGATGACATTTTAATTTATTCTTGTGACCGGGAGGAGCATGAGTTTCACCTTCATCAGGTGCTCGACGTGTTGAGACGAGAGCAACTTTTTGGGAAGTTTTCCAAATGTGAGTTCTGGATGTCCGAAGTGACGTTTCTCGGACATGTAATTTCATCAGACGGAGTTCGTGTCGACCCTCAAAATACGGAGGCTATCCGAGATTGGTTACCTCCGAAGAATCCTAAGGAAATCCGAAGCTTTCTCAAATTAGCCAGTTATTATCGGCAATTCGTGGAAGGATTTTCTAAAAACACTCAACCAATGACAAACCTTTTGCGAAAATATAAGAAATACACGTGGTCCGACACGTGTCAACAGAGTTTTGAGGAACTCAAGAGCCGGTTAATTTCAGCACCTGTCCTTTCTTTACCGCAAGGGACAGAAGGATTTGTGGTTTATAGTGATGCGCCCGGACAGGGTCTCGGATGTGTACTCATGCAGAACGGGAAAGTTATTGCTTATGCTTCATGGCAATTGAGAACTTACGAGGTTAATTTTCCGACCCATGACCTGGAACTAGCAGCCGTGGTGTTCGCATTGAAGATTTGGCGTCATTATCTTTATGGCGTTACCTGTAAGATATTCACCGATCATAAGAGTTTAAAGTATATATTTACTCAGAAGGAGTTAATTATGCGGCGGAAATGGTGGTTGGAACTAATCAAACATTATGATATCGAGATACTTTACCACCCGGGCAAGGCGAACGTTGTCGCCGACGCCTTGAGTCATAAGTCCGTTCAGGAGCAGATGCTTGCTCGATTAACAGTTCAGAAGGAACTTCAGTAGGAAATTCTGAGACCCGAGATCGAGGTCTCGTTACAGCAAGTACAAAGGCAACTTTGTACGTTGGAGATTTCATCGCCACTTGAGGAGGCGATCAGGGAGAATCAGGGTTCAGACCCATTTTTGTTACTCATTCGAGAGGATGTGACTCAGGGGAAAGCCCCCGGGTTTGTGGTCCACAAGGATGGACTTTTGCATTTTAAGAATTGATTATGTGTACCAGCGAATGACGAGTTGAAAAACTCGATTTTGAGAGAAGCTCATGCTACCCCTTATTCCGTTCATCCGAGGTCTAGCAAGGTGTACAAAATTACTGGTGGAGTAATATGAAGCGAGAAGTCGTAGAATTTGTTTCGAGATGCTTAACCTGTCACCAAGTCAAGATTGAACATCAGCGACCGACGAGTATGCTGAAACCGCTCCCTATTCCAGAGTGGAAGTGGGAAGATACTTCTATGGACTTCATCACGAGTTTGCCGACGATCCGTCGTGGCATGAATATAATCTGGGTGATTGTGGACCGCTTAACTAAATCGACTCATTTCCTTGAGATTAAGTATACGCGGGGTCCTGAGAGACTTGCCCAGTTGTTTATCAAAGAGATAGTGAGATTGCATGGTACTCCTAAGAGTATCGTTTCCGATCGTGATGGACGATTCGTGTCTCATTTTTAGAAATCAGTTCATCGTGCTATGGGAACTCCGCTTAATCTCAGTACAGCTTTTCAGCCTCAGTCCGATGGAAAATCGGAGAGGACTATTCAGACTTTGGAGGACATGTTGAGGACATGTGTTCTCGATTGGAAAGATGATTGGGAAGCCCAACTACCGTTGATCGAGTTCACGTACAATAATAGTTGGCATGCTTCGATTAAGATGGCATCTTACGAGGCCTTGTACGGTCGTCATTGTCGATCTCCTTTGTGTTGGGATGACTTATCAGAATCAATCGGCACCGAGCCTGATATGCTTATAGCCACCTGGCAGAAGGTAGCTTTAATCAGGAGTCGTTTGTTGACCGCTCTGAGTCGACAGAAATCTTATGCAGATAATCATCGCCGACCATTAGAGTTCGAGACAGGTGACCATGTTTTGGTCAAGGTATGCCCGAGTCGAGGTATCTTCCGTTTTGGGAAGAGGGGAAATTTGAGTCTGTGATTCATTGGACCGTTTGAAATTTTGGATCGAGTAGGCGAGTTAACTTATCTATTGGCCTTACCTCCGGCGTTGAGCCAAATTCATAATGTGTTTCATGTATCTCAGTTACGGAAGTATGTTGCCGATCCGAGTCATGTACTCCAGTTCGATGAAATCGAGATCGCCGATGATCATTCATACGAGTAGCGTCTTATGCGAGTCTTAGAGCGGCGAATCAAATAGTTTAGGAACAAGACGATTCCTTTGGTAAAGATCCAGTGGTCTAGACACGGAGTCGAAGAGGCTACTTGGGAAACCGACGATAGTATGCGGGAGAGTTATCCCGAGTTGTTTGACCCTTAGTTTCTATGACGAAACTCTTTTAAGGGGGGAGTATGTAATACCCGGTTGTAATTCAGTCATTTTTATTCAGTAATTATCAATCATTAATTGTCATTCTGTGATTTTCAATCATTAATAATCACTCATCATTCATACTCATTCAATTGTGTCCACCGTTCGGCGTAATATTTGTCATACTCGTACTTTTGCCCCATACTTCTCGAATTCTTTGATTTTTGTACTCGGTGCATCGTTATAGGCTGAACTGCTTGCGAGCAGGGCCACACGAGCAGGCTGCACGAGCATCTGGTCGTGCGTGGCGCTCGCGCGTTGTAGTTGGACTGGGCAGGAGACCCAGCGGCGGAGTAAGTGCCGCACGAGCAAGCCACATGAGCATCTGGTCGTGCGCGGCGCTCGTGTGTTGCGGCTGGACTGGGCAGGAGACCTAGCGGTCGAGTCAGTACCGCACGAGCAGGCCACACGAGCAACTGCTCGGGCGTAGTGCTCGTGTGTTACGGCTGTACTGGGCAGGAGGCCCAGCGTTCGAGTCAGGGCCGCAGGAGCAGGCCACACGAGTTACTGCTCGTGCATAGCGCTCGTGCGCTAAGAGCTGTAGCCGGCAGAAGCCTCATGCACGACCGGACGCACGGACACTTGGTCGTGCGGGTTGGTCGTGCGTCCCTGGGACTTATATAAGTGGACCGACGGGATTTCCTCATTTTCACCATTTCTTCATCCGAGTTACGAGAGAGAGGGTTTGTGGGGGAGATTTTTCATCATCAATCACTTGAGTACTGGGTTTTCATCATTTTTGTTCGGTTGTGAAGCTTGGATAGTCGATCTAACGCGATTTCATCGGATCAAAGTGTTTGGATCTTCAAAGGTAATATTCATCAAACCTCTTGGATTTCGATTTTATTTTGAGATATGATGTTTTGGACGTTATAATCATGTCGTATGAAGAGATATACATATGATTATGAGTATGTATGAATATTCATCGGATTATTGGAAGGTTATTCAAGAACACTTTGAATATTGAGTTGGATTTAGGGGTTTTCGATTAGTTGTTGAAATCATGAATTTGGATATTCATATTGGATTTTTGATTGTATTGAAGATGTTTTGTTGGTTTGAAACACTCCTTGGGGATTTGATATTGGTATAGTTAAGGATTGGTTGTAAACAATCGAAGATTGGCCACAACATGTTTGATATAATGCCCCAATGAACTTGGTTTAGTCGTATCGATGTTTTGAGTTCGTTATATTCGTGTTTGATTCATATGTTGAACAGATTGTTGGTATTTGTGTTATTCAAGGTTGTTCGATCGACCGACATTTCATTTAGGACGTTGTTCGTGGAAGGACATTCTTCATTGGTGTTGTGTAAGTTAATTCTTACTTGGTTAAAAGGATATTCATTCCTTTCGTTGTTGTTCATTCATAATTATAGTTCATTCATAATGTATTAACCGTATTGAGATTTGTAAATTGTCAATTAATAACTTCAGTCACGAGGAACGACGGTTCCAATCATTTCATTCATTTCACTATCATTTCATCTCGGAGAGTCATTATTGATTTCGATGTCACTTTTGTTATCTCATGGCATTCCGGGTCATACTGGCGTGCCGATTGGTATGTGTAGGATTTTTATGTCGGGCACATATTAAGTCGTGTGTTGGTAGTTGGCCTCACATTGGACTGTGCACACGAGAAGATTACTTCGTGAGACTGATTAGGTACAAGACCACATGTGTATTCGATCGATACTCGTTGGTGGCTTGTGCACGGACACATTTCCATCCCGGGCGTAGTGTGGCGCCACCCTTTGAGCCGTACCGTTAGTTGATTCATACAACATGTTTGATTGCGTATGTTTTCAACAGGATTGGGTTATAATCTGACCGATTCACTTTTGATCGCATGTGTTCGACGGTTTGAGATTTTGATCGAACTTGTGGTTTTTACAGCATATATGATTGTGTTTATTCAACTCTTGAGGATTGTTTTTGTGTGTAACTGACCCCGTTGGGGGATTTTGTTTTCAGGTCATGGCAAGGCAAAAGTACGGGAATAGAACGTTGACGGCGAGGAGTCCCAGTGACACTAGTAGGGGGCCCCAATCATTTCAGTCATTCATGTTGTCATTTATTTTCCGCTGCAGATTTCCATTTGGATACTCCATTTCGTTTAGTGTTGTGTATTTTATCTTCATATAAAATATACATGTATTCGGTATTATCTTGGGTGTGTTATAATGAAACTCCTCATCGGAGTAATTGATGATATAATGTGGTTCGGTACTACAATTATATTATTTAATTTATTAATTTTCATTCATCTCGTGGGTCCCAGTCGGGGGTCCACGGCACTATAATATCTGCCTAGTTTGGGCTGTTACAAGGAATTGGCCGAACTACCTAAACACTAACATGTGCCCCAGAGCCCTCGTCAAGGCAATATCCTGGCTTTACCCGGTCCGTAAGTCTCAAAACATCTCAACATTTGTACAACTTTAACATATCATATTCCAATCGTATCGTTCCACATTACACAATACATTATCACATAACTTTGACGACAAAAGTCTCAAATCATTATCCAAAACTTTCGACAACTTTGCTTTTCAATCGCATTTGAAATAACCTTTCGAGGCATCCTGGATAAATCATTTATGAAAATACCATTCTATAAACAATAATCAAGATCAGTCATCCAGTATTTGCATAAAATCTTTCTCAAATCATTTTCAAAAATATTTCCGAAATCCTTTTCAAAAGTATTTTTGAAATCCTTTCGAAACATAGTTTATGTTAAGAAATCATTTTCAAAAACATTTCAAAATATCAACGTAGAGTTGCTGAATTTATAGCATGAACAAAACTGTACTAAAATCACAGTATATACATATTCAATTGCAATTTATCGCGGGCAATTAAACCACCGAAAAATAATGAAATTGATAGGATACCGCAAGACAATTGATAATCCTTCAATATTCTAGGCTAATTCGGAATAGACGGACCAATTCAAAATACACAAATTTCCCAAACCTATGATTTTAGGAAAACATACCCTGATTCGGTCAATCGGAGAAGACTAGAGGATGATTAAATCGTTGTTAGGAACTCAGAAAGCCTCTACCGCACCACACGAGCACCTGCCCGTGTGGGCTGCTCGTGCGCGCCTGGCCGGCTCCTATCGCAAATGGCCGGTTCCTGCCGCACCTGGCTGGCTATTGCCCAGCCGCATGACTCGACGACTCGATTTTTCGAAATCGCACGGAAACAAACATGACGAAACACTCGATAAGAGTCTCGATTCTAAATTCAAATTTTTAATTACGCATCGAGAGAAAACAGCAGGAGAAAAGAAAATGGAGGATAATAATAATACATTGGCACAAACGAATCACCAAAATCGAGATATACAAAAATGGGAAAAATAGAAGTATTACACTCTACGCCCCTTAAAATAAGTTTCATCCTGAAACTTAAAACAAAGAGCGGCTGAACTAACAAGGATAAATAACTACTTGGCTCAGCCCCAAACATCACGAGCAATGAGTAAACATGATTTTCGAAATGCGATGAACTAACTAAGCAAGTATCTGGTACACGAGCCGAGGTGATAAACATACATATGATCACTAGGAATCGAAGTAGAGGAGTTCGAGTTTGAAAATAAATGCTACAAGGGTTAGGAAAATTATAAAATGGCTCAAACGTCATGGACTCACATTTTGAACTCGAGCAGCAACATCCAAGGTCACAAGACGTCTGAAATATTAATTGAACTAGTAGACACAATTAAACGATAATTTCGAACAAAATTTGCAAGGGTCAACTCAAATGCGGAAAGGTCACAATAATCCATGGATTTCGATAAAACAGTTTCGTAATTCGTTCAGATGACGGTAAACTGAGCAGAACGATGTAGTTTTAAGATTGTCGAGAGGATCATAATTGAGTCATCAACAATGAAAAGTCACCCAACATAGAGATTACTAAGTAGGAGTTTTGACCTAGAAACTTAGAACAACCAGGGTTGGAAACGTAAAGCAATGGTATGCAAAGAATCAAGTTCACGATTGTCGGGAACATCAGCGATTAGGACATATTACAAAATCATCACTCGCCCGCGCTAGGCTATTCAGGAGGAGGCTATCACACAGTATCGCATCCGATGACCTTAACACCCGTACTGATAACGAGTCAAGGGTGGAGAGGGATAATTTTCACGAACATGCCTTTGAATATTGCAGCTGAAGTACCTCCCCCATCTTACCGGAAGTCAATGATCCCGGCTTGGAATTCCTAACATTTAGTCCCGACAGCGAAGACGATGCGTTCATACGACGCAAGGGGTTTGGGAACCTTAGTTGCTTTGTCGCCCAAGAATTTTCCAGATGTCTTCGGCCTCTCCGCCTTGCTCGTGGGCTCTTCCGCTGAGGAGATTTCACAGGATATCATCTGATCCCAATACTCCTTCGCCATAGCATTAATTGTTGTCATACGAATCACATCACCACTTCCACAACCATCATAACATCCACGTCCGCCAAGGTTCAACATACCAAGACATATAATACCATTCAGCATAATTAAATAAACAATCGCACGGTAACAACACAATTGTTCACTCAAGGTTCAGTCCACATCCCTGAGCGCCCAAGGTAGGCAATACCAAAGTGACGAAAATGGGAGGCATGCGTACCATATACAAGGCCCAGTGTTCTTATTATATCAGAAAATGATATTATACAAGCTGCATCTCACTAGAGCTCGCATGGTGTAAAATTTTTAAAATCCACTTTTAGTCCTCTGACGAGGATGATAATATCATGCCTGCACTTTACGAAAACAATCTTTTGAAAATAAGGGGGCGAGTCACGTTTCGCCCAAACTTGTAATTACTTTTTAGAAGAGGAAGTTTTATTTCACACGTCGACTTTCAAATTATTTTTGAACAGTGTATAAAACAATTTATGCTTTGAAAATTTTAAAGATATCGCAAACTAATTTAAATACTTCAAAAATTTAATTTGAGTTTCAGATACCACAAATTTAAAATAATTCCTCTTCCACCAAATTGTTTAATTGAAATTTGTTTCATCGAAATATGTGACCATTTGATATGACAATATTCAATCGTGGGCTTTTTCAATTTGTGAAGAATTCAAAACACCACTTTAAAAATATTCATATAGCGGGTAAAATTGATTCTTAAAAAATCTCATTCTTAATGGAATATAGGAATCGATAATATACCCAATTTTTTTTTTCAAAATATACTACATAACCATTTTCACCCGGACCGTATACGCAATGTATATCCTAAAATCATAATACCACAAACAAGTTCCAGCCCCTCGATCAAGGTTGAATGAATCATAATCCCAATACACGTATGGGGGACTTACAATTGGAATGTAACACCCCAAACTAGGCGGATATTACAGTGTCGTGGACCCCCGACTGGGACCCACCAGGCGAATGAGAATGAATGAATTACACAGGTAAATGTAGTACCGAACCACATTACAACATCAATTACTCCGATGAGGAGTTTTATACAACACCGAGGATAAAATAGAATACATGTCTATTTTATGTGACGATAAAATACACAACACTGAATGAAATGAGCATTCAAACGGAATGTCTGCAGCGGAATGAATAAAGGAAACATAGATGACTGAATGAATGACTGAACAGACTGGGGCCCCCTACTAGTATCACTGGGACTCCTCGCCGTCACCGTGCTCTCCCCGTGCCTTAGCCTTGCCATGACCTGAAAAACAACATCCCCCAACGGGGTCAGTTACACAGAACAACAATCCTCAAGGGTTGAAAATACACAATCATGATATATCTGAAATTATGAATTATCCTGTCGAAACATACGCAATCAAACATGCTATATGAATCGACTAATTAGTACGGCTCAAAGGAATGGCGCCACACTACGTCCGGGATGGAAATGTGTCCGTGCACAAGCCACCAACGATCAAACACGCGTGGTATTGTACCTAATCAGTCTCACGAGCAATCGACTCGTGTGCACAGTCCAATGTGAGGCCACCAACCAACACACGACTATAATGTGCCCGACATGAAAATCCTACACATACCAACCGGCACGCCAGTATGACCCGGAATGCCACAATATGACAAAAGTGACAATGAAAATGAATAATGACTCACCAAGATTGAGTGATGGTGAAATGAATGATAGCTCAATGAAATGATCGGAACCGTCGTTCCTTATGACTGAGGTGATTAATTGACAATGACGAGTTTTGATACGATTAATACAATGATGAATGAATTATGATTATGAGTAATCAACAACAAAAAGGAATGAATGTCCTTTTAACCGAGTAAGAATTAACTTACACAATACCGATGATGAATGTCCGTCCACGAACAACGTCCTAAATGAAATATCGGTCGCTCGAACAACCTTGAATAACACAATTACCAATAATCCGATCATAACGTAAATAAAAAACGATCAAAATCGACTCAAACGTCGACACAACGATATCCGAGCTCGAATGAAACGAAACCAACTCCAAGATGAGTATTTCAAACCATCAAAACACTTTCAAGGATATCAATAATCCATTAGGAATCCATAATTCATGATTACAACAACATCAATCGGAAAATCCCCAATTAACCGAAGTCAACCCCAAGGGTTCTTGAAATAATTCCGAAAATAACCATTAAATCCGTAGGAATAGGTTTATACAAGTTAGATAATCCATAACTAACATATTCCAATGATAATCCAAGATTACACGAAGAAATCGGAAGGAAAACCCCAAAAATCCGAAATTCTAGATCCAAGAGATTAATACCTTTGATTCGATGTGATGAAGATGATGAAATGATGATCAATCCGAAAGATGAGCTTGAAGATGATGATTGATGATTACACCTCGAAGAATCCTCTCCGAATCGCTCGAAATCGCCCAAAACTACCGAAGGAATGAAATGAGATGGAAAATGACGAACTCTGACTAAACTGTCCAATTTATACTCGGTCAGAGTTAGCGTGCGCTAGCCTTGTGCATAGCGTGCGCTAACGAGTAATTTGGGTAGTCGGTACCCTTGTCCGAACACGGTAGCGCGCGCTACGTACCTATTTGTATCGTGCGCTACGGCCATACTACTAGCGTGCGCTAATATCCATTGTTAGCGTGCGCTAGCGAAATATTTGACGCCCGATCGGAGTCGAGAAAAGCATCGACCTCGATCGACCCAATAGCGTGCGCTACAACCATTGTTTAGCGTGCGCTAATATATCGGTTGCGTACGCTAACAACAATGCATAGCGTACGCTATGAATTAACGGTGCGATCCGGTAGCCACCGGACTCAACCCGATCCGTCCCTAGCGCGCTACTCCACACATATAGCGTGCGCTACTACAACCCGTTAGCGCGCTACTTACCACTCGTAGCGTGCGCTACAAATTCTCACTGCCGGTCCGGTACCTTCCGATCGCAGCCAATGTAGCCTTAGCGTGCGCTAAAGGCTGGCGGTAGCGTGCGCTACCTATACCCAATTAGCGTACGCTAAAGGAGTATGTAGCGTGCGCTACTCCTCAAGCACGACTTGCAACGAAAATGACAATGATGATAAACACGGCACGAAACTCCAATCGATTAGTGATGAATGACGATTGATACACGATACAATTACTCGAATGATAAATACCATGACCGAATACGAGTGACAAATGATCAATGATGAATGAGATTACGAGTATCAATTCTTGAATGATAATTCTTGAGTTACAACCGGGTATTACATACACCCCCTTAAAAGAGTTTCGTCCCGAAACTAAGGGTCAAACAACTCGGGATAACTCTCTCGCATACTATCCTCGGTTTCCCAAGTAGCCTCTTCGACTCCGTGTCTAGACCACTGAATTTTAACCAAAGGAATCGTCTTATTCCTCAACTGTTTGATTCGCCACTCTAAAACTCGTATAGGACGCTCCTCATATGAATGATCGTCGGCGATCTCGATTTCGTCGAATCAAGTATGTGACTCGGGTCGGCAACATACTTCCGCAGCTGAGAGACATGAAACACATTATGAATTCGGCTCAACGCCGGAGGTAAAGCCAATCGATAAGCTAACTCGCCTACTCGATCCAAAATCTCAAACGGTCCAATGAATCTCGGACTCAACTTCCCTCTCTTCCCAAAACGGAAGATACCACGACTCGGGGATACCATGACCAACACGTGGTCACCAGCATCGAACTCTAATGGTCGGCGGCGGTTATCTGCATATGATTTCTCGACTACAGTGTCAACAAACGACTCCTGATTAAAGCTACCTTCTCACGGGCGGCTATAAGCATATCGGGCTCGGTGCCCAATGATTCTGATAAGTCGTCCCAACACAACGGAGATCGACAACGACGACCATACAAGGCCTCGTAAGGTGCCATCTTGATCGAATCATGCCAACTATTATTATACGTGAACTCGATCAATGGTAGTTGGGCTTCCCAATCGTCTTTCCAATCGAGGACGCATGCCCTCAACATGTCCTCTAAGGTCTGAATCGTCCTCTCTGATTGTCCGTCGGACTGAGGGTGAAAAGCGGTACTGAGATTAAGCTGGGTTCCCATAGCGCGATGAACTGATTTCCAAAAGTGCGACACAAACCGTCCATCACGATCGGAAACAATACTTTTAGGAGTACCGTGCAGTCTGACTATCTCTTTAATGAACAACTGGGCAAGTCTCTCGGGACCCCACATATCCTTGATCTCAAGGAAATGAGCTGATTTGGTTAAGCGGTCCACGATCGCCCAGATCGTGTTCATGCCACGACGACTCGTCGGCAAACTCGTGATGAAATCCATAGAAATGTCTTCCCACTTCCATTCGGGAATAGGAAGGGGTTTCAGCATACCCGCCGGTCGCTGATGTTCAATCTTAACTTGTTGACAGATTAAGCATCTCGAAACAAATTCGGCGACTTCACGCTTCATATTACTCCACCAGTAATTTTGTTTCAAGTCTTTGTACATCTTGCTAGACCCCGGATGAACAGAATAGGGGGTAGCATGAGCTTCTTTCAAAATCGAGTTTTTCAACTCGTCATTCGCCGGTACGCACAACCGATTCTTAAAACGCAAAAGTCCATCCTCGTGGACCACAAATCCAGGGGCTTTCCCCCGCGCCACATCCGCTCGGATGCGCAACAATGATGGATCCAAACCCTGATTCTCTCGGATTTCCTCCTCGAGTGGTGATGAAATCTCTAACATACAAAGCTGCCCCTGAACTCGCTGAAGCCAGACCTCGATCTCGGGTCTAAGGAATTCCTGCTGAAGCTCCTTCTGAACTGTTAAACGGGCAAGCATCTGCTCCTGAACGGACTTACGACTCAAGGCGTCGGCGACAACATTCGCCTTGCCGGGTGGTAAAGGATCTCGATATCATAATCTTTGATTAATTCCAACCACCGTCTCTGGCGCATATTTAACTCCTTCTGAGTAAATATATACTTTAAGCTCTTATGATCGGTGAATATCGGCAGGTAACGCCATAAAGATAATGACGCCAAATTTTCAAAGCGAACACCACGGCTGCTAGCTCCAGGTCGTGGGTCGGATAATTAATCTCGTAAGGTCTCAATTGCCGTGAAGCATAGGCAATAACCTTCCCGTTCTGCATGAGTACACATCCGAGACCCTGTCCGGACGCATCACTATAGACCACAAATCCTTCCGCCCCCTGCGGCAAGGAAAGTACAGGTGCTGACATTAACCGGCTCTTGAGTTCCTCAAAACTCCGTTGACACGCGTCGGACCACGTGTATTTCTTATCCTTCCGCAAAAGGTTCGTTAAGGGTTGAGCGATTCGAGAAAATCCCTCTACAAATCGCCAATAATAACCCGCTAATCCGAGGAAACTTCGGATTTCCTTAACGTTCTTCAGAGGTAGCCAATCTCGAATAGCCTCCGTCTTCTGAGGATCGACACGAACTCCGTCTAATGAAATTACATGTCCGAGAAAAGTCACTTCGGACATCCAGAACTCACATTTAGAAAATTTCCCATAAAGTTGTTCTCGTCTCAACACGTCGAGCACTAGATGAAGGTGAAACTCGTGTTCCTCCCGGTCACGAGAATAAATCAAAATGTCATCGATGAAGACAACAACAAACCGATCCAAAAAGTCGATGAAGACCCGATTCATTAACTCCATGAATACCGCAGGTGCATTAGTCAATCCGAACGGCATAACCACAAACTCATAATGACCATAGCGCGTGCGAAACGCTGTTCTCGCGATATCCGACTCTCGAATCCGCAACTGATGATATCCAGATCTTAAGTCGATCTTGGAAAATACTGAAGCTCCCTGAAGTTGATCTAAGAGATCGTCAATACGGGGTAAGGGATACTTATTCTTGACCGTCACCTGTTCAACTCCCGATAATCAATACATAAGCGGAATGAACCATCCTTCTTCTTGACAAACAACACGGTGCTCCCCACGGGGGCCTTTTCGGTCGGATATAACCTTTCTCGAACAACTCCTCAAGTTGGTTCTTTAATTCTGCATTTCGGTCGGGGCCATCGTCACGGTGCCTTCGATATCGGGAACGTGCTGGGCTCCAACTCAATCGTGAATTCCACATCCCTCTCGTGGAGGCAAGCCGTAACTCGTCTGGAAAAACATCGGCATATTCCCTCACCACCGGGATATCCGTCAATATTATCGATGATTTCTCGGTTTTGGCCATATAGCACCAATAACCGACACATCCCGATTGAGTAATCTTACCGCTTTCATCAAATTAATGACTTTACGAGCAGTAGGGATTACCTCCCTGAAACACACATTCAACTCCATCGTCTGAAATGATAGTGACCAAATGCTTTCGGACACTAATGATGGCATCATGACGATCCATCCAATCAATACCCAAGATGATGTCGTCCCTCGGTAAATCTACTACGATTAGGTCCGCTGGCCATACACGACCATGAAGCTGAATCGGACAATTCTGAATCTCACGACTTAGATAATTCGTCTACCATCAGGTAGGCCAATGACATATGGCTCACAACTAGTAGCACTACCCAGACGTAGTCTACTCAAACATGACTCGGAAATGAATGAATGAGATGCACCAGTATCAAAAAGGGTACACACAGGTTGAGATAGGATATCGAGTGTACCTGAGATCATTCGGGCCTCAGGATCATCGGTCTTCTTCATCTCATAAATTCGGGGCATGCCGGCCCCCGAACCGGACGCTCCCGTCTGATAGCTCTGCTCCGCCTTTAGCTCTGTCGTCTTGAGCACGCCGACCGAGTGGCTTTGATTACGCACCTGAATGACACAGGGCTTGAGATGACGCGGAGTGGGTTTAAAGTCCCTACGGCAAAACGGGCCCTATGCCCGGCAATCCCACGATTGTGGCACGTGATGCATCGCCGGACACTTGGTGCTGAAATGACCTGTTCCTCACGGTTGAAACAGGTGATGGCCGAATCGGCCGCTCGCGACCGAGATTCCGCGGGTTTAGACGCTAGGGAGGTCGCTCGAAAAGTAGAGCCCGCCCGGTTTCTTGAAAGTGGCACGACTCCGTCGACTGATTACGGTTCTTGGACTTCTTGCTAGCAGACGAAGGTTGCCGCTTAGCAATTTCCTTAGCCGTAAGCTCGTAAGTAAGAGCCTTCTCAATGAAGTCGGCCAACGTGGTGCAATTATGATTAAGTAATGAAGTCTCATACGGGGTTTCACCTCTTTTTGAAATACTTGATCTTGTCCGCTTCGAGTGAATGATAGATGAGGCGAACGGAATAAGTTCTGAAATTTTTCGGCGATGGCGAGAACATCATCATCCGCCGAAAGGTCGGGAGTGAGTAATTCCGACAACTTGGCCTCCCCGAGTGGGGCCGGATAGTACCTCTCCATCATGAGAGTCTTGAATCGATCCCAAGTACATGTTCCGTCTGTGGGCTTCAACGATAACCACCATGAATGAGCGCTCTTACCGAGATAGTAAGCCGCAATCGAAACTTTATGCCCTTCAGGGCAATCCACCATAGCAAATAACTTCTCAAAATGCTCAAGCCGGTGAACAATATCCGCCGGCTCGGATGAGCCCTCAAAAGTAGGTGGTCAAGCGAGAGATATCGCTAATGATATTGCTTACACCCCTCTCTTGCCTCTGAGGTGGCGGCGGAGGAGCCTGCTGATTTTGATTGGCGGAGTTATGCATCGTCTCCATCAACTGAGCCATCTGGGTCATTTGGGCCATCATGCCCTGCATAAATGCGAGTGGGTCGACTCGAACACCCTTTGACTGAGCCGTGTCCCGGGTACGACTCCCTGACAGTGAATGATCGCGTCCAGGTGAGTGAGTGGCAGCGTCGCTGCTCGATGAGTTAGCATTATTCCTGGCATTTGCACGGGTATTCGCACGAGTTCTCGGGATTCGGCCCGCTCCACGGCCTCGTCCTCCACGTTCTCTGTCAGCCCTTTCCATACTGAAGTGGAAAGTCATATGATGGTTATACATCTCGCATGAGTATCACATTATGATTATATTATGAAATGATGAAAATGAGCATACGCGCTCAAATACAACGATTACATGAATGATTGATTGACGTGACATGATTATCTGATGAAGTTACTGAAATGATTAACTTGGATGAGTTAACAAGATTAATGATCCGATCTTCCTGATCAACAACTGGACAATGAAATGAATTGACTGATTAATGAGTTAACCTGACCGTCCCGGTCAAAATGACAATGATGATTGAGGATTGTTAACTGATGAATTATGAATGAATGATTAATGCCAGAAATTATACCATGGCATTAGAAATCTTACAGTTCTTGGTCTGATTGGCTCGGCATTTGCACAGGTCACACGTGATGCGAAAGTCCAATGATACTAGTCCGATGACGATGATTTCAAATGAGACATGACTTGGAGGGTAGTATTCAAAACCACGCTCCGATACCAACTCTGTAACACCCCAAACTAGGCGGATATTACAGTGCCGTGGACCCCCGACTAGGACCCACCAGGCGAATGAGAATGAATGAATTACACAGGTAAATGTAGTACCGAACCACATTACAACATCAATTACTCCGATGAGGAGTTTTATACAACACCCAGGATAAAATAGAATACATGTGTATTTTATGTGACGATAAAATACACAACACTGAATGAAATGAGCATTCAAACGGAATGTCTGCAGCGGAATGAATAAAGGAAACATAGATGATGAATGAATGATCGAATGCATCGGGCCCCTACTAGTATCACTGGGACTCCTCGCCGTCACCGTGCTCTCCCGTGCCTTAGCCTTGCCATGACACGAAAAACAACATCCCCAACGGGTCGATTACGTAACAACAATCCTCAAGGGTTGAAAATACACAATCATGATATATCTGAAATTAAGAATTATCCTGTCGAAACATACGCAATCAAACATGCTATATGAATCGACTAATCAGTACGGCTCAAAGGAATGGCGCCACACTACGTCCGGGATGGAAATGTGTCCGTGCACAAGCCACCAACGATCAAACACGTGTGGTATTGTACCTAATCAGTCTCACGAGCAATCGACTCGTGTGCACAGTCCAATGTGAGGCCACCAACCAACACACGACTATAATGTGCCCGACATGAAAATCCTACACATACCAACCGGCACGCAAGTATGACCCGGAATGCCACAATATGACAAAAGTGACAATGAAAATGAATAATGACTCACCAAGATTGAGTGATGGTGAAATGAATGATAGCTCAATGAAATGATCGGAACCGTCGTTCCTTATGACTGAGGTGATTAATTGACAATGACGAGTTTTGATACGATTAATACAATGATGAATGAATTATGATTATGAGTAATCAACAACAAAAAGGAATGAATGTCCTTTTAACCGAGTAAGAATTAACTTACCCAATACCGATGATGAATGTCCGTCCACGAACAACGTCCTAAATGAAATATCGGTCGCTCGAACAACCTTGAATAACACAATTACCAATAATCCGATCATAACGCAAATAAAAAACGATCAAAATCGACTCAAACGTCGACATAATGATATCCGAGCTCGAATGAAACGAAACCAACTCCAAGATGAGTATTTCAAACCATCAAAACACTTTCAAGGATATCAATAATCCATTAGGAATCCATAATTCATGATTACAACAACATCAATCGGAAAATCCCCAATTAACCGAAGTCAACCCCAAGGGTTCTTGAAATAATTCCGAAAATAACCATTAAATCCGTAGGAATAGGTTTATGCAAGTTAGATAATCCATAACTAACATATTCCAATGATAATCCAAGCTTACACGAAGAAATCGGAAGGAAAACCCCAAAAATCCGAAATTCTAGATCCAAGAGATTAATACCTTTGATTCGATGTGATGAAGATGATGAAATGATGATCAATCCGAAAGATGAGCTTGAAGATGATGATTGATGATTACACCTCGAAGAATCCTCTCTGAATTGCTCGAAATCGCCCAAAACTACCGAAGGAATGAAATGAGATGGAAAATGACGAACTCTGACTAAACTGTCCAATTTATACTCAGTCCAGGTTAGCGTGCGCTAGCCCTTGTGCATAGCGTGCGCTAACGAGTAATTTGGGTAGTCCAGTACCCACTGTCCGAACACGGTAGCGCGCGCTACGTACCTATTTGTAGCGTGCGCTACGGCCATACTACTAGCGTGCGCTAATATCCATTGTTAGCGTGCGCTAGCGAAATATTTGACACCCAGTACTGGAGTCCAGAAAACTGTCTGACCTCTGATCTGACCCCAATAGCGTGCGCTACAACCATTGTTTAGCGTGCGCTAATATATCGGTTGCGTACGCTAACAACAATGCATAGTGTACGCTATGAATTAACCCGGTGCGATCCCAAAGAGCCACCGGACTCAACTCGATCCGTCCCTAGCGCGCTACTCCACACATATAGCGTGCACTACTACAACCCGTTAGCGCGCGCTACTTACCACTCGTAGCGTGCGCTACAAATATTCTCACCTGCAGTCCAGTACCTTCTGGACTGCAGCCAAGGTAGCCTTAGCGTGCGCTAAAGCTGAGCGGTAGCGTGCGCTACCTATACCCAATTAGCGTACGCTAAAAGGAGTATGTAGCGTGCGCTACTCCTCAAGCACAGCTTGCAACGAAAATGACAATGATGATAAACACGGAACGAAACTCCAATCAGATTAGTGATGAATGACGATTGATACACGATACAATTACTCTGAATGATAAATACCATGACTGAATACGAGTGACAAATGATCAATGATGAATGAGATTACTGAGTATCAATTACTGAATGATAATTACTGAGTTACAACCGGGTATTACATGGAAGACTTACCATTGGCCACAGAATATATAGTAAACAGCTTAGATGGTAAAGATATAATAACCTGTATGATTTTCGAAGTTAATTTTTTAGCGGAAGTCTGTTTACTGAGTTGCTGTAAATACAGCAAATGGGTGTTCTTCTGTTTTCTTGATGCGTACAGGGTTTAACAATTATATACTTAATAAATCACAGTAGAATGAAAATAGTAAAGGCATAAACACAGTTTAAAGTGGTTCGAGGAAGACCCCTATACATCTACTGGTCCTCCACATAGGAGTAAAGAGATTATTAAAATCACTACATACGCAACTATGTGACTTGAACTAAACCTATCTCTGTATCGTTCACACAGATTAATACAGGGACTGTAGCTTTGGTCCATTCACACATATTGGCTTGAGTTCTTTCGACTCTCTTCTTCTCACGCAGATCAAAGCTTCGTCCAATTCTATTCTTCACACACAGGTCGGAATATGCAAGGATCTTTAGTCCACACAAAGCTAAATGATAATCTCAACGGTAAGGGTAGAACAATTCCAAACAGCAGCTAGATCTTTGATGAACATTCTATGCTATGCTATTTGCGTTGACGACTTAGTATATTTCTTCGCTTGGATACTGCTATATGCTCATGAAATATACTGCTCTTGTATAGGTAGAATGTCAGAGTAATCTATCAGAGTATGCGCGATAACGAATAGCTTCAATGTTTAAAGTCCTCTTGCTTGGGGCTATTTATAACCTTGAAAATGTATCCATTATAAATGTAGCCATTGCTGGTTGGTTAGATGTTGGCGTCTCTGATTGGCGGCTGCTGAATGTTTGAAATAAAATATATCGCATTTAATGCTTCAGACATCCTTTCTGTCTTTGCATTAAATGCTCTTCAGAGTGTTCAGACTTGTCTCTCTCTGGCTGCATTAAATACTCTCCCATCAGCAATAAATGCTGCTTTAACCGTGAATACTTTATGAATAAACAAAGTTTATTTCACAATGGTTTATAGCTTTTTCTCACAGACCTGTTAGATGTGTTTAACTTTTCCTAAGCAAAACACCTACAATGTGACTGCTTTATCCAACGAACTATAATCTCTTCGCTATATGAAGTTAGCTTTGTAGGATGGACTTCTGTACAAGATCTCTTTGCTATATGGATAGGTTGTACGAAGAATCCTAATAGCTTCCATACTTAACAATATTCCGAAATCTTTGAGATTTCTTTGTTGTATGTTGATAATTATCAAAACATAAATATTTATCCCAACAATTTCCCCCATTTTGATAAGGCCAAAGCTTTTACTAGATGCACTCTTCTAGATACAGAAAGGATGTCTTCAAGTCTTCTGTATGATTGATCTGATCTTCAATACTTAGTGTAGAAATATGGACTGTTCGCAGGCACGTTCTATGAAAAATCATACAATGGCTAAGTGTATTACAACTTAACCTATGATTGGCGCGTAGGCACAATCTTACAATGTGTAGTCTGGTTTGAGTACAACTTAATCTATGAACCGTTTGCAGACATGTTCTTGGAGCTTTGTGACTTAACAAGTTTGTAGTTCAAATATAGCAAGACTTCGTAATCAAATAGTAAAAATAGTAAATGTGGATTACAAGGTGTAATCTTTTAAGAAAACAAATTTTACTGATAAAAATGGGAAAATCACAAATTCTTGAAAAATAAAGATACAGACAGATGCATGTTGTATTGGTAAGCCTACAGGAGAATGAAAATACAGCGAAAAGGCAAACAGGCTAGCTCCTATAATGCGAGTGCTTCCAAGGCCTCCAGTCATGATCATTCACAGTGCCTTTCCACCAGTTGACTAGTGAATCATCACCCCTATCCCTGTAGATACTTCTTCCTTCAGGGGATTTATCGTAAGCAAGTATCCAGTCTTCCAGATAGGTGACCCGTTCACCTTTTTGGTGCATGGATTTCATCAGCATTTGCAGAGGGAGCCTTCCTTCCGCTAATAGCCTTGAGTCCTGCATTGGTTGAAGAGGGCCGATTCACTGGTGAGCGTTCATAAGTATCTCATCAGTCTATTTTTCTACCAGCTTTTCAGATCATCGGCTGAAGGCTGTCAGTCAGTGGGCAGTAGAATCAGGGATGGCTTTGCACATTCTTCTTCCAGGAAATGTTGGGATCCTGGAACTCAGGTCAAGAGGCAGTTACCCTGTATCCCTTTGTAGCTTTACTTGACCCGGTTGCGGCCATTCGACTAATTGCAGTAGCAACACAAGCACGACATCCATCTCTCTCTCTCTCTCTCTCTCTCTCTCTCTCTCTCTCTCTCTCTCTCTCTCTCTCTCTCTCTCTCTCTCTCCAATCTCCATCTCCGGGCAGCCTCTCTGGACTCTTCCCCCTTTTTGGCATCATCAAGATCTGATACCTTGTTGTGAATCTCCTGTAGGAGCTTCATATATGCAGCTTGTTTGGTCTTCAGATCATTGACGCTTTCAACTAGTGTGCCAACCGCTAAGCACATATCATCAATCTTATGATCGTGCTCAGTTAGATGGGTACCAGTATGCTGTAGGGCGGCAACCATTTTGGCCTCGACAACTCTGAGATTCTCTTGTTCATGTCACAGGATCCGCTTCTGGTGCTGTTTCTGTTGGTTGAGAGACTGCCATAATGCTGTAGGCATCAGACAGAATGCATCTTCCACATCAATGGTAGCATATTTGATCTTAGGGAGCTCGTCCTGTGTAGTCTCATGCATCTAATCGAGTTCCTTTCCAACGTCATACAGGGCATTGACGGCGTCATGTAAGAACATAGTTTGGCGACCGATGGCGTGGGGTTGCTCTATGCGGGCTTCGGTGTGTTGAGATCCAGGGTGCGCAATTTAGGAATCCTCAGGTTCTCCGAGTTGACGAAGAACCACATGATGACAGGGACTTCATGGTATGTCGTCGGGCAGAAAATCGTCATCAGAATTTGATTTTGAGCTAGCAAAGGTGGGAGATGCAGGAGTATCTGGAGCAGGAGCTTCAGAAGTAGGGGCTTCGGAAGGTTGCAGTGTATGTCCAGTCTCGGAGATAGAAGGGACTGATTCCTCTTGTCTGGGTTGCTCGTCTGTAGTCGGAAGTACATGAGGGACTGAATCCTCCTGCCGACTCTTAGCTTTCACTTGATCCGAAAGAGGGACTAAATTCTCTTGGCGGTTGGGCTGGGCTGCGTCTTCAGTTTTGTGGACCGGCTGGGCATCCTGTTCGAGAGCAGCTTGCTTTTCAGAGATTACAGGAGGGACTTATTCCTCCTGTGTTTGTTCTTGAGCAGCTTCCTGTTATGGGGGAGGGGACTGATGTCTGTCAGAAGTCCCCTAACCCTGTTGGTTATTGAGTTTGGCCATATCACATTCCATGACCTCTTTGCGGCTGATCCTTAGACCGGTCTATAGGGCATCGTCGTCGTCGTCCGAGTTAGGGTCGGAGTGGTGTCTGGTTGATGGAGCTTCGCCACTGGACTGTGACTTCCCTTTGAGTCTAGCCTTTTCCTTTGCCGTGTAATAGTCAGAGATAAGCTCGCAGAAAAAGTTATCCTCCCAGCGGATCAGGACTTCGACATTATGGGTGTCCGTGACCTCTAGAGCCAATACTTCTTCATCCTTCAAGTCGGCCCAATGCTGTAGGACTTCCATATTTTGAAGTGCTCGAAAGCTTCATCGATTTGAACCTGGAGGAGGGTAGTATTTTTTATTTCAGTTGGGGAGGGACTACATATAGTAGTTGGGTCTACCGAGAAGGATCCCGAACAGGGGATGGTACCCTGTGGGGAGAGGGGCTCCGTATAGGGGTGGGTACCGTATTAGGAATAACAGCTTTTGGTTCCGAAGGGGTAGCTGACTCGCTAGATCCTTCCAATTTGGCAAGTAGTTGGTTATCCATCATAGCCGCCATAGGCTCAGGATGTGCTATTTCAGCAGCAAATGGTTCTTCCATAGGGGTTGCGCCCTGTGGGATTGATTCAGGGACAGGAGCTGAATGAACATCTACAGTGACCGATGTAGTCACTGTAGCCTCGGCCTTATAAGACTTCTTGGTCTTCTTTACTTCTCGACAACATGAGGTGACCTATTGTCAGAGTTACTCCTCTTTCTTTTCTTCTCCTCGCTCGAGATTCCCACAGTGACGTCCCTCAGGTCACTTGAGATTGGCATGTCTCGGGGGTGCGGCCTTTTGGAAATCAAGTGAGACTTGTTGAATGTGGTGGCTTTCATCCCACCAATGAATTTTACGGGTCCAATCTTGTTGAGGATTGTTTCACTCCACAGTGGGTGAGGATGTAGTTTAGGATGAGGCCGAAATATTTCTTGGCAGTTTCAGGTTTCGCAGCCTCTTCCTGAATTATCTTCAGCAGAATTTGACACTAGTTTATCTTTTCTCCGGATATGATGGCCACCATCATTCTAAAGCATATGCTGGTGCACATATTGAAAGATCCTGTTCGGTTCTCAACCACCTGGCAACATAAGTCATGAAGATAAACATACGGCAGGGTGGAATTTTTCTTGTGGCAAGAGGGGTGGTCATTCTTAGCCCTGTCATCACCAGTGAACAACCTCCAGTAGGATTTCAGCAAGTTTTCCGACTTGGAGGTCTCCAATTCTTCCATCTTCAGGCTATCGGAAGGTAGCTTGTACAAATTCTCCAACAGACCTCTGTTCAAAGAGATTTGAATCCCTTGAATTGTTGCAGAGATTTTAAAAATTTCTCCTCTTCTCCTCTGAGAAGAGTACTTGAACGAAGCGTCTAAATAAAACTCTTCAACTATTGTTCATCATACACCTCAGAATGATGACTAGCAAGGCGGTACAGCCCTTGTTGTTTCACCTTGAAACGACCATATCCATCCCGACAAAGTCTTCTCTTTCCAGATTAATTATTTCCATCACCACTGATCTGGCGTAGATGCATCCGTCTATGATTGATTCCTTCTTCTTCATTGATAGGGGTGAAGTCTGAGAAGTCAACATTTTTGCAGAATAAAAGAGTGTGAAGTAACATATAATCGCATGGAAAAATGCAGAAAATGCAGAAAATATGTAAACTATTTGCTTAAGACTCGTTTAATATGGCGGAGATGCATCCGTGTATGATTGATTTATTCTTCTTCATTGATAGGCATTTTTACAGAAGAAAAGAGTGTGAAGTAACAGATAATCGCACAGAAAAATGCAGAAAATGCAGAAAATATGTAAACTATTTGCTTAAGTCTTGTTTAATATGCTGAAAGCGTGAAGAGTTAAAGGGAGCAAAATACCGTTCTTTTATAGGTTGCAGGGAAGATTAGGGTTTTAAACAGTGAAAGGTCAGATTTAAGGGTTGGGAACCGTCTTATTAAAAGAACGTACATGATGGATTCAGAGTAACTTGTACATCTGATCCATATGTTTTTGAAATGATGACCGGTCCCACTTCTGACAATTCGTCTTCCCTTATTGCACGAAACAACAGTTTTGAAATTATTAAAAAGCATTTGAGGCATTAAAGTCCAGATGTCTTTAATGGATAAGACGTTTGAAATATAAACAGAGCATGTTTACTTAAAATGTTTTCTGTACGAATAGAATAGTATTATAATATTAATTGACATCCTACAGTGTATGTGCTGTATCCATGAAAATACAGCGTTCCCCCTTAAATGGTACATACAGGATTCAATTCTTACACCAATATATAGATTAATACTGTATTCATGGGTTGTACTGTATTCCCCCTTAATTAGTGCACACGTAAGTTGTAGGGAGGTTTCACGCCTTTTTTGTCATACAGTAAGATCTGACTTACTCTGAGTGTACAGATAATTAAAGTGGATACTGTATTCTTGGGTCTTACATCATTCCCCCCTCAATTGATGAGTAAAAACGTAAAAACTTACAGGGAGTCAGGCTGTAGCATTCCCAATTCTTGACGAAGCATGAAAAATCTGGTTGTGGTGAGAGGTTTTGTAAAGATGTCGGCCAATTGAATATCTGTATGAATCTTCTCGATCCAAACATCCTTATTCTCGACATGATTCCTGATGAGGTGATGCTTCATATCAATATGCTTAGTTCGCGAGTGCAATACTGGGTTGTGCATTATTGCGATTGCACTCGTGCTATCGCACATGATTGGCGTGTCTCTCGTACTAATTCCATAATGCTGTAGCTATTGTTACATCCAGAGAATCTGCATACAGCAACTTCCAGCGGCATAGTATTCCGACTCAGCTGTAGAAAGCGAGTTGGCCAATTGCTTCTTACTGAACTATGACATAAGTATATGTCCAAGAAAGTGACAAGTACCGCATGTACTCTTCCTATCCAGCTTACAGCCTCTAAGATCTGAGTCGCTGTACCCAAGCAAATCGAACCCTCCTTCTTAGGATACCACAATCCTACATCGATTGTCCTTTTTATGTACTTACGGATTCATTTAGCTGTTGTGAAGTATAACTCCTTAGGTGCTACTTGATACCGAGCACATACTCCTATAGTAATGTGTATATCGAGCCTGCTAGCCGTTAGGTACATGAGTGAGCCTGTAAGATTCCTATAGAGTGATTGATCAACCGGTTTTCCAGATTCGTCAGCACTAATTTGCATGGAAGTGCTCATGGGGGTTGACGAGGATTTGGAGTTGTTCATTCCAAACTTATTGAGGAGCTCCTTGCTGTACTTCTCCTGGTTGATGAAGATTCCTGTATGCAATTGCTTAACCTGCAATCGTAGGAAATATCTAAGTTCTTCCATCATACTCATTCCAAACTTACTTTGCATGAGATGATAGAACCTTTGACATAAAGCAAGGTTAATAAAACCAAATATAATATCATCGACATATATTTGCACCATTAACAGGTTATCAACTTCCTATATCTTAAATAGAGTCTTGTTCACAGCATCTTTCTCAAATCCATTGTTAATAAGCTACATGGACAAGGTTTCATACCAAGCTCTAGGTGCTTGCTTAAGTCTATACAGAGCTTTCCGTAGTCTGTATACTAGGACCCCGCCTTCAGTGTTGACAAACTCTGGTGGTTGTTCAACATAAACTTATTCGGTGAGGTCTCCATTCAGGAATTCACTTTTCACGTCCATTTGATATACTATAAAACTCTTATGGGCGGCAGAGGCCAGGAATATCCTAATGGCTTCTAGTCTGGGTACAGGGGCAAAAGTTTCATCATAATCTATGCCTTCTTCCTGTCTGTAGCCTTGTGCGACTAGATGGGATTTGTTCCTAATAACAAGTCCATTATCATCCTTCTTGTTTTTAAATACCCATTTGGTTCCAATTACAGCTTGATGCTCTGGCCTGGGTACTAGATACCATAGATTTTTTCTTTCGAAATTATTAAGCTCTTCTTCCATAGAAGTGATCGAGTGAGAATTATTCAAAGCTTCATTGGTCGAAATAGGTTCGGATTAGGCTAAGAATACAGCTAGGGTGCACATAGCTAGTATTCTAAGTTCAGCTTGAGATTTCCATACAAGAAATGAAGATTTCTCAGATTCGGTTTCTTCTTGCGCACACAGTACAATTCCTTGTGTACTGTGTATTCTTCTACGGGTAGATACACCAGTATCAAAATCATCTATAATAAACTCTTGTGGATGATCTCTCAACCATCTCCTATCAGGTTCTAATTTGGCACCTCGTACTATTTCTTGCGGTGCTGTAGACTCGGCTTCAGTTTGTACAACATCGGCTTCCACTACTTCTGATCTTACAGCTGCGCGATTGATTTCTAAGTCTACGACAGGCTCTATTGGTGTTTGAGGTTCATCAATGGAGAGTGTTCGGATATTCTGAGTTAAGTCTTCTACTCCTCTAGGATCAAAGTGAGGTTCATCGAACACTACATGGATGGATTCCTCTATTGTCAGCTTCCTTTTGTTAAACGTCCTGAAAGTTTTGCTGATAGGGGAGTATCCTACAAATATCCCTTCGTCTGACTTTTCATCAAAGGTCTTGGGTTGATATTTCCTATTATTCAGAACGTAACACCTGCATACAAAGATATGAAGGTACACAACTAATGGAGTTTTATTATTCGATACCTCATAGGCTATTTTGTTGCGATGCTTGTTGATGATACATCTGTTTTGTGTATAGCACACTGTATTTGTTGCTTCGCTAAGAACTGCTGCAGCAACTTGCTTGTGGCAATCATGGTTCTTGTTGCTTCCTTGAGAGTTCTATTCTTTCACTCGCAACATCATTTTGTTGAGGAGTCCGGGCTGCTGAGTATTCGTGCTGTATTCAATTGTCCGAACAGTATTGCTCTATAAACAAAATTTGTGAATTCAGTACCGCTATCGGAACGATTGGACACAATACTCAACCCTTTCTCATTCTGTAGTTTTCCCAGGTGCTCTGGAAACTTCATTGTGGTTTCTTTCTTCTTGCTTAGAAAGATTATCCAAGCATACCTGGAGAAATCATCAACAATAAAAAGATATATTTCTTGCCTCCCAAACTTACAGGATCTACAGGACCGTAGAGATTCATGTGTAGCATAACTAGAACTCTGTGGGTGGACAGTTATGATTTGCTTTTCATAGTGGTTTTGATTTGTTTGCCTCTCTGGCAGGGTCCGCAGACGCTGCTTTTATGGAATGATACATCAGGCAAACCTCTGACCATTCCCTATCTGGCGAGTTTGTTGATCGTCTTGAAGTTGATGTGAGACATCCTTTTCTACCATAGCCAGCTTTGATCTGCAGTGCCTTTGGCAACAAAACACGGAACAGTTGAGCTCGTAGGCCTCCAGTCAGTAATATACATATTGCCTAATCTGCTTCCTGTGAGGACGATTTCTTTGGTCTTGATGTCTTTCACCCTACAGTGGTCTATAGAATTTAACCGAGAATTGTTTGTCATAGAACTGGCTAATACTAAGTAGATTGTACTGTAAGCCTTCAACAAAGGCTACATCGGTGACTTTGAACTTTCCTACAAGCAGGGTTCCCTTCCTTCTTGTTCTTTCTTTGGACATGTCACCGAAACACACCTTTGGACTGCGACCTTCTACATAATCTGACAGCTTGATAATATCTCCTGTCGTATGCCGAGAACATTCACTGTAAAAGTACCAGATTTCCTTCTCTTTGATATCCTGTAAGCAGAGAATTTAAGTAGATTTAGGTCCCCTTTGATTGTTGGGTCCATGTATGTCAGTTCCTTTTGGTACCCATATTTGCCTGACAATAATTTGTTTGCTGTATGTTGCGTTTGGTACATTGTTGCGTGGTTTACGTGGGGCAGGCACGTAGTCGCTGTAACCTTGATAATTATACATGTAAAATATAGGGTTATTATTCCAGTACAATTGCCGTCTAGAGCACAGCTTGCCTTCTGGGTCTTCAGTTCGATTCCCAGAGTTGTTGTTGATACTGCACGGCGACCTGCTTTCTATATGGATAACGGGGCTCTTGTATCCAATATCTAGGCGCACTGTACTGTTGGAAGTACTGCGGTGCTTGCCTTTGATATTTAGATACAACATTATTTCTGAATGTCTGCTGGCGCTTATGATATGCTCGGGGAGCATGCTGTTGATCACGCCTTGCAGGTCTAGGAGGCTGAGGCTTCCGCTGTCTATGATATGAATTTGGTGTCCGAATTGCAGCCTTTGTTGTACGAGGGGAAGCTGTAGCCTTTGCAGGACTTGGAGTCTCTTCAGGTACAGGAATGGGTTCCACACCCCTGAAAAATACCGTAATAGTCTTTTTCTTATGGGAGAATGAGTAATATTCTAAGTCACGTTTGTGGTGGGCATGTTGCCCAGTGCTTAGAATTTCTTCCATCCTTTTATAAGATTTCTCAAATGATTTCAGGATGGTCTCTAATTCTCCTTCTCGCTTCTCGAGAGTTTTTACTTTGGCTTAGAGTAAAGCAAAATTATTTGTCTTGATCTCATTATGAGACTTAGCCTCATTTAACTCATTGGCAAGTTGATGATTGCTTTCCATGAGTTTTTCAATTGTAGCCTTGCTGCTTTCACAATCAATATACATATTTTCATTGTTATTCTTCAGCAGGTCATTTTCATTTTTCACCTCTAAGTTTGAAATTTTGAGTTATATGTTTTCTCGTTTTAAAGTCTCATGGGCCTTTTGAATGTTTTTGAATTTATTCAACATATTTTTAAAGGTATGGGATGCATTTAAAGGAATAGTTGGATTTGGACTTACTTCATCATCGCTATCCTCATCATCCTGTATTTCTTTAGACATAAAGCACATATATGCTTTATCTTCGATCTCATTGTCGTAGGAGTCACTTTCAATGATTGCTTGCATGCACTTCTTGGTCTTATTCTACGCGGGCTGGGCTTCTGATTATCCAATCAGGGCCTTGAGCTTGTTTTTCTAGACACGTCTTCTTTTATCCTTTTCTCGTTGCTCAGCTTATGGCAACTTTTTCACTTTCAGATGTGAACACTTATAGGCATAATGTTCGGGTTTCCTACAGTTGTATCATAAGTTAGAATCACCGGACGAAGGAGATTCAGAACTTACCTTGTGAAAAGGCTTGGGTCTGTAGGGAGTCTTTCCAGACTGTTTGATTAACTTTTTGAACTTGTGCATAAGCAGAGCCCATTTCATCTTGTGACAGGATGTCATCATCGCATTCTGCAGTTTTGTCTGTGGATTTGGATGTGCTTGGTGCAGAGCTGTGTCTCCTGTCAGATACAGCAGCCAGTGACGTAGTCTTGGTAGGTGACTCTTCGACATTTTCTCTCGTGTCAATATCATACACAAATGCTTTGAGGTCAGAGAAGAGTCCAAAAGTAGAAATATCATTTAGATTACAGGATACACGCATAGTTGTAGTCTTAATCCATCAGGTAGGGAGTGATTTAAAGATTTTTAAATTTTTCTCCTTTTAGGTATACACTTTACCCAATGCTTCAAGTTCACCAACAATGACAGTGAATCTAAGGTTAAGATCCTCAAGTGTTTTGGAAGATTTCATTTCAAAAGATTCGAACTGCTGAGTGAGATTTCTTTCGAGAGCTCAGTACCCTCGCAAATCAGCTTGTGTTTCTCCCATATTTCCTTAGCTCTACATACAACGGGGTGTTCTCTTATTTTCTTGATGCGTACAAGGTTTTACAATTATATACTTAATAAATCATAGTAGAATGAAAACGGTAAAGACAGCTGGTAAATTACACACACTTTAAAGTGGTTTGAGTTAAACCCCTCTACATCCACTGGTCCTCCACACAGGAGTAAAGAGATTCTTAAAATCAGTACATGCACAACTATGTGACTTTACCTAAACATGTCTCTGTATCGTTCATACAGATTGATACAGGGACTGTAGCTTTGGGCCGTTTACACAGGTTGGCTTGATCTCTTTCGACTCACTTCTTGTTACACAGATCGAAGCTTCATCTTCAATACTCTTCTTCCCACACAGGTCGGAATACGCAAGGATCTTTAGTCCACACATGGCTAATTATAATCTCAACGGTAAATGTAGAATAATTCCAAACAACAGCTAGATCTTTGATGAACGTTCACTGTATGCTGTGCTGTTTGCATTGAGGACCTATAATATTACTTTTAAATATGGTAGTATGCGAAAAATACTTCTTTTGTATAGCTAGAATGTCAGTCTAATCTGTCAGAGTATGCGCGATAATGAATAACTTCAATGTTTAAAGTCCTCTTGCTTGGGGCTATTTATAACCTTGGAAATGTATCCGTTATAAATGTAGTCGTTGCTGGTTGGTGAGATATTGACGTCTCTGATTGGCGGCTGCTGAATGTTTGAAATAAAGCAGATCGCATTTAATGCTTCAGACGTCCTTTCTGTCATTGCATTAAATGCTCTTCAGAGCGTTCAGACTTATCTCTCTCCGGCTGCATTAATGCTATCCTATCAGCAATAGATGCTTCTTTAACCGTGAATACTTTATGAATAAACAAAGTTTATTTCACGATGGTTTAAAGCTTTTTCTCACAAACCTGTTGGACGTGTTTTACTTTTCCCAAGCAAAACACCTACAGTCTGACTGCTGTATCCAACGAACTATAATATCTTTGCTGTATGAAGTAGGCTATGTAGGATGGACTTATGTAGAAGATATCTTTGCTGTATGGGTAGGATGTATGGAGAATCCTATCAACTTCCATACTTAATAATATTCCGACATCTTTGAGACTTCTTTGTTGTGTGTTTGCAATTATCAAAAGAGGAATATATATCCCAACACTTGCCATCACATATTAATAGCTATATAATTTTGGATCACATTTAATCTGAAATAGATCACTCTCATTCAAATAAAATATACGAATCTAATTACCATTGGGTATTTCAACCTGACAGCGACTTCGCTATCTCAAGGGATTTTGTCTCGTCTCATTGAGATCCGGAGTCTCCAGTCCAACGAGTGGAATCTTACAGGTACTGAATCCGAATAAAAGGTCGACAAGATTTATTCATGTTATCGAGGAATTTTACTCTTGGTAACCATCACCATACGCCAGTATGCACCACTCCTCTAACATATAGAGGAGGAAAATAATGAACACAGTTCGAATGAGATCAAAGTACAAACAGGTTACCCTAGTTCATCGCATGTCTCGGATAGAATCAGAATAAAATCAATGGGCACGAATCTAATACATCTCACAAAATGGCCTCTTATCACAATATAAAGTCCAGACAGGCTCAGAAAGGAGACTAAAACAGATTTAGAAATGAAATTAAGAATAAGTGAGACTTACAGCGCAGGTGGAACGAGATGATGGCCGCCAGTGATATCTCTCAACACAAACAACGACCGGCAACATGACACAACAAAATAAACCCAATAACTGACGGTCTAGGTATTCAGAAACCTAGGCTCCAATACCATATTCTGTAACAACCCCATCCAGAGTCGGAACTGTTACAGCACCGTGGATCCATTTCGGGAATCCACAAGGCAAGACCTGATTAACACACATACACACACACAATGACCAATCAGGTCAAACATAAAACCAAAACAACAGACGCCAACTGGCAATATTGACAATACAACAAATCCACAACATCACAAACGACAAGGTCGAACATGACCACAGTCACAACCAGCTCAACCTACAGATAACAAACTCCGAGACAGTTCCCAAGTGCACTCATGGGCGTAACATCAATAAAAATAGTACTCATTAGCACGTATACAAACTAAGACCAAAACACACGAATAAAAAGAGAACGACTACCCGAGGCAATATCGCAGCTACAAGAAATATTGTGATGACTGATTATTTTAGTATAGCAAGAAGAAGAATATTCTCACCAAGTACTAGTGCCTCAACAGTATTGTGACAACGACATCATTGTGCAAAAATGCATCAACAACATCACCATCCAAAAGCATAAGCAGTACCATATCACGTTACTATTTTGGAAGAATACGCACATCATCAAACTACTGGGCATCCCGGTATATACCCACCAGAATACATACCCCAGAGTCCCCGTGGGACGTCCCTGGTTTTATTACCCTCCGGGTGGTACATACCACGTCATGAGTCGGCCAAACTACCTGAACACTAATATGTACCACAGAGCCCTCGTCAAGGCAATCCCCTGGCTTTACCCGGTACACAAGTCTCAAAACATCTCAACATTGGTGCAACTTCAACATATCATATTCCAATCATATCATTCCACATTTCACAGTACGTTGTCACACAACTTTGACGACCCAAGTCTCAAATCATTATCTAAAACTTTCGGCAACTTTGCTTTTCAATCGCATTTGAAATAACCTTTCGAGGCATCCTTGATAAAAATTATAAAGTGATACTAATCGCTTTTCAGTCATCCAGTATTTGCAGAAAATCATTCTCAAATCATTTTCAAAAATATTTCCGTAATCCTTTTCAAAAACATTTTCTAAATCCTTTCGAAATATAGTTTATTTTAAGAAATCATTTTCAAAAACATTTCAAAATATCAACGTAGAGTTGCTGAATTTAGAGCATGAACAAAACTGTACAAAAATCACAGTATATATATATATATATATATATATATATATATATATATATATATCCAATTATAATTTATACATAAAGCACGATCACCAGACTTTCGACCTCGGTAATCTCTCGTGAATACTCCTAAGAACACGGTCGAGTAGAAACTCCGGAACCTTGATGAAGACAACGAACGGGAGGGTTTAACACCAGCTCCTCACAGGAAACTCGATCATAATATCCTATCATCAATCAAATAGCGATCACACTAGGAAAAATATCGTAGAATGCCCAAATTCCCTCTACGATATTTTACCGGACACCTTGAAGGCGTTGGTTTAAAACTAAACAAAATGATGAATCGCGGGCAATTAAACAACAGAAAAACACTGAAATTGATAGGATACCGCTAGACTATTGAGAATACATCAATAATCTAGGCTATTTCGGAATAGACGGACCAAATCATTCAAAATACCCTAATTTCCCAAAACTAGGATTTTAGGAAAACTTACCCTGATTTGGTCGATCAGAGGAGTTTAGAGGATGACAAAATTGTTGTTAGGAACTCAGAAACCTTGTGGATTGATAGTTTTACAGCATGCCTTTGTGGGCTCTGAGTCCCAACTGCGGGAAGGAAAGAGAAGAAATGAGAAAACGTGTGAAAAACTCGATTGCTCGGTCATATTTATAGACTTGTCTGACGCATGAGCTGCCACGCACGAGCAGCCAGTCGTGCGTCAAGTACATGTCTGAGCCTTCTGGACACGTCCGAGAACCTTCCGCACGCGCACGAGCATGATGCTCGGGCATCCGATCGTGCAGCGGGTCATGCGCTGCACTGCCTGGCCTCAGCTGCACCGCACGAGCACTGCTTGTGTGTGCCTGCTCCTGGCAGCCCAGTACTGCAAGAGCGTCAGCCTGTGCGCCTGGCTCGTGCACGGCCGGAGGCACTACCCCACACTCTGCCTGTCCCGGCACCTGCCCATGTGGGCTGCTCGTGCGTGCCTGGATGGCTCCTGCCGCACATGGCCGGTGCCAAGCCGCCATGACTCGATGACTCAATTTTTCAAAATTGCACAAAAACGAATATGATGAAACACTCGGTAATAGTCTCGATCCCAAATTCAAATTTTTAATTACGCACCGAGAGTAAACATAGTGGGAGAAAAGAAAATGGAGCATAATAATAATACATCGGCACAAACGAATCACAAAAATCGAGATATACAAAAACGGAAAAAATAGGAGTATTACATAAAATGCCAAAATCTGCTGCTCCTCGTGAGTTATACTGATCAAACTACTGAGATCACTGTATGGATTAAAGCAATCTGGCCACATGTGGTATCATAGATTTAATGAATACCTTTCTAAGGAAGGTTATAAAAATGATCTTAAATGCCCACATATTTTTATTAAAATGATCCAATACTGCTATTAAAACATCCTGTAGTACGAGTAGGGAATATAGGATGCAAAATGCCTATAATCCTCCTATAGGATTCAAAATATTTCATCACTTAACGTCCTTAGCTTGACTCCTTGTTTGATCAGTTCGGCATTTGAAGTGTAAAAATTGACTTTTGCTGTCGAAAATTCACCTCCCAAATACGGCTTTTTAATATTTGCCCGCTTATTTTTAAACTTCATTCACTGGATGGTAAATTTCCACAACTCCATGAGAAAATACCTCTTTAATTGTGTTTGGGCCTGTCTATCATGACTGTAGCTTTCCATAAAATTGATGCAGTCGAGCATTAAGAAGGAGCACTTGGTCTCCTGCTTTAAAATCTCTTCTGAAATTTCGGTTATCATGCCAATTTTTGGTCTTTTCTTTATATATTTTGGTACTTCCATATGAATTTAGTCGAATTTCGTCAAATACATTTAACCGCAACAACCTATTTTTCCCAGCCAACTTTTCGTCAAAATTTATTTTTTTAATAGCCCAGCAGGCTCGAGGTTCAAGTTCTACCGGCAGGTGACAGGCTTTTTCAAAAACTAAATGAAAGAGAGGCATGCCTGTTGGTGTCTTACAGGTGTTTCTGTAAGCCCATAGTGCATTATCTAACTTCTTCGACCAATATTTCGAAGATGAACCGACTGTCATCTCTAGTTTGTGTTTTAGTTCACGATTTGAGACTTCAACTTGTCCACATGTTTGTGGCTGATAAGTGGTAATAACTTGATGCTTTACTCCAAATTTGGTCCATAGAGTCTTAACTTAGTGATTGCAGAAATGAGATCCGCCATCACTGATGATATCTCTCGGAGTTCCAAAGCGAGTGAATATGTTTTTATTCAGGAAGTTTGCCACCACTCTAGCCTCATTTGTTGATAATGCTACAGCTTCCACCAATTTAGACACGTAATCCATAGCTACAAGGATGTACTCATTCGAGAAAGATGATGGAAAGGGTCCCATGAAATTAATTCCACAAACTTCGAAGATTTTAACTTCTAAGATGAAGTTCATTGGCATTTCATTTATTTTTGACATGTTTCCATGTCTTTGGCACCGGCCACACTTAGATACAAGTGTATGGGCATCTTCAAATAGAGTGGGCTAATAGAATACCGCTTTAAGAACCTTTTCCGCTGTCTTCGAAGCACCAAAATATCCTCCATAAAGGGAGGAATGACATCGTTCTAAGACTTCCTCCATTTCTTATCCCTGTATGCATCTGCAGATGATTTAATCAAGTCTTCTTCTGAACAAGAGAGGGTCTTCCTAATCATAGTTTTTTAACATGGAGAATAATCTTTTCTTTTGATGGTGGAAATTTGGGTGATTTATTCCACTTGTAAGAAAATTTACGATGTCTGCATACCATGGAGCATTTTGTTTTTCTGAAACATTGGAGATCTGTAATAGTTGTTCATCCAGAAATAGTTCATTTATGTCCGTATCATGGGTGGTTTTAGTCAAACTGTTAGAGATGATATGCCACTAGATTTTCTTGTCCCTTCCTATCTTGAATTTCCATACTAAACTCTTGCATAAGGAGGACCCATCTGATTAGCCTTGGCTTCGCATATTGCTTTGCAATTAAAAATTTTAAATAGGTGGGATCAAAACACAATGAAAGTATAAACTACCACAAATATTTCATTTTCTGTTGTTGTGTAGTTCAGTTGTGCATCATTCACTGTCCAGCTAGCATAATGTATGACTTGCATCATTTGTCCTTCTTGTGGCCTAGCACAGCCCCCACATCATAATTGTTTGCGTCGCACATCAGAATTAAAGAAATAGCCCAATCCGGAGAAATGATGATTGGATCCGATGTTAGCTTTTCCTTCAAAGTTGTAAAGGCTTTGTGGCATTCATGTGTGAAAACGAATGGAGTATTTTTCTCAAGCAAATAACAAAGCGGTTTTTCTATTTTCAAGAAATGTTAGATGAATCTCCAATAGAATCTTGCATGCCCCAGAAAACTCCTCACTCCCTTCACCGATATTGGTGGAGGAAGTTTCACAACTACTTGGAATTTAGCCTTGTCGATCTCAATTCTATTTTGTGAAATCTATGGCTCAGCACAATTCCTTATTGGACCATGAAGTGACATTTTTCCCAATTGAGAACTAGATTTGTGCCTTCACATCTTTCCGATACCATTCCTAAATGATTTAGGCATTTAAAAGGTATCTCCGAGGATGGAGAAATCATCTATGAAGACTTTAATAATATTTTCAACCATGTCCGAGAAGATTGACATCATGCACCTTTGAAATGTGGTGGGATCATTGCATAATCCCAATGGGATTCTTCTATAAGCAAATGTTCCATAATGGCAGGTGAACTTTTTTTTCTCTTGGTCTTCTGGGGCTATGACAATTTGATTGTATCCTGAATATCTGTTAAGAAAGCAATAGTAAGAATATTCACTAATCTTTCGAGCATTTGATCAATAAATGTGAGAGAAAAATGATCTTTTCTAGTTGTCTTGTTAAGCTTTGTATAATCTATGCATATCCTTCACCTCGTAATGGGTCGTGTCGGTATAAACTCATTGTGCTCGTTCTATATGATTTTGATTCCACTCTTTTTGGACACCATATGCACGGAGCTCACCTATGGACTATCCAAAATTAGACATATGATTCTTGCGTCAAGTAATTTTATAATTTTCACCTTTACAACTTCTTTCATGTTTGGATTCAAACAGCGTTGATGCTCGATTGAAGGCTTGAAATCATCTCCCATTAGAATCTTGTGCGTGCATGTAGAGGGGCTTATTCCTCTAATGTCCGCAATAGTCCATTCAATAGCTCTTTTGTGATTCCACAATACCCTCGGCAATTTCCCTTCTTCAAGTTCGGCCAACATATTAGATATAATTACAGGAAGTGTAGAGGAAATGCCCAAGTAAGCATATCTCAAATGTGCACGTAGAGGTTTAAGATCAAGTGTTGGATATTCTTATCATGAAGGGAGGGGTTTAGCGGACTTGTCCCAAATCTCCAAAGTGGGAATGTCTCCTGAAAGGTTGTATCGTTTCCAGATAGTTAACTGTTTGATCCAAATGCAATTCTTCTTCCTTGTTGGTTAAAGAATTTGCAATACCTGTCTCAAGAGGATCTTTTGATATAATCTTCTCCAATGACTCGGTCACCATGTCATCAATTGCATCAATTCTTAAACAAGAGTCATCTCCGGGAGGATGGTTCAAATATTTCAGGGCATTGAAAGTGACATTTCCGTATTGTACTCTAAGAATTAGTTTTTCTTCATAGACATCAATTAGAGCACGTTCGGTTACAAGAAATTGCCGTCCCAATATTATAGGAATATCTTGATCTTCTTTCATCTGAAGAACGATAAAATCTGCTGTAAATATGAATTTATCAACTTTGGTCAGCACATCTTCTATTATCCCTCGTGGATGTTTGATAAGCCGGTCGACTAATTGTAGTGAGACTGTTGTTGCTCACCCTCGCAAGTTCAATTTTGTAATATTGACTGGGACATAAAATTCATACTTGCCCTAAATCTAAAAGACCCTTACCTATCTTCAGCTCACCAATTGTACACGGGATTGTAAAAGTCCCCAGATCTTTTAGGTTGGGCGGCAACTTCTCTTACAGTGTTTTGCTGCATTCCTCTGTTAGCATGACAGTCTCATGTTCTTCAAGCCTTTATTTGTTAGAAATAATATCCTTCAAAAACTTAGCATAGCTTGGCATTTGTGCTAGAGCATCGGCAAAAGGAATGTTGATGTGTAGTTATTTGAAAATTTCCAAGACTTTATCGATTTGCGCATCGAGCTTGTGGTTCTTCAACCGTTGAGGAAACGGGATTTGTGGTACATAAGATTTGATACCAACTGGACCTTTTTGAGATGAAGGTCCTAATTAGGTTCCTTTTCCGACTCTTGAGTTGGTTTATTTCTTTGTTTCTCCAAATTGTTTTCTACACAAATTTGGGCAACTGCACACCACTTCTTGTTGTGATTGCCTGGACATTCTCCCTTGAATTTACCTCGGTATTAATAGGTAACATGCATTGGGATCTGTCCGAAAGAATTTTGGCCATCTATCCCACTTATGTGTCCAGATTTTTAATTGAAGCATCATTACGTTGTTGACACTTTAGTTGTTGTTCAGCCAGCTTTGTGACTGCTTCTTCCCACACGGGTTTCTTTTCTTGATGCATTGGATTCAACATGTTGTTGTTTCCATAACAAAACTTGGGATGATCCTTGTACCCTGGATTGTATGATGGCCCGTACGGGTTGCATGCTTGCCTTTGAAAGTTCTGGGCATATGCCACTTGCTCTGGTGGTGGGAATGACGACTCTTGTTGCACTAGGGGTGTAGAACCCCCTATATTCGATAGCTCAGTACATGTACGATTTATTATATCGTGATGTAATTTTAATAACATTTGTTATAATATGATATAATCTACATCTAGTTTCATTTTATTTTACTTGATTGTTTCATAAATAATAAATTAATTGAAAGTTAAAGTAGAATATTGATTCACCTAATGGGCTATGTGTACAACATTTACTAATATAAACTCACTAATGGACTCAAACCCAACCTAATAAAATTCCTAAGTCTTGAATTTATAGTTGAAGGCCCAACCCAACTTAATAAAATCATAACACTTGAAGTTGCAATTTAAAGCCCAACACAACTAATTAAATCATTTACAACTATAATTATACTCTTAAATTAAAAAAAATAATAACAAACACACACACACATGTTGGACGGCCACATGGTAGGGGAGGAGTGTGTCTCTAGACTCTTCATTGCATGCAAGACAACTTGACACATGTAACAAGACCTCTAGCATTATTCTTCCCTTTTCCCATGCCTTGACCACCTTTTTCAACACTTAAAATATACACCACCCTTACATTTCAATACAAATCAAAATATAAAAATTTAGAGACTTGAGAGAGAGAGGGCCGAGCCAAGAAGAAGAGAAGAAGGAGGAAGGGAAAAATTCAACAAGAGAATAGGTAATCTCATTTCTTATACTTCAATATATTAGTTATCATCCAAATTCCCCTAATCTAACTCAAATATCTAAATATGCAAACAACATATACACCATGGAATGCATGTTTCGGCCGAACCTAGTAGTGGTGAAGGGGAAGATCATCTTCAACCTCCGAGATCTAGAACCATTTACTTCCGACAAGAAATCGAGGTGGGTAAAGTTGTTTTCCTTCTTTTCTCTTATTCAAAATTTATACAAGTTAAATATATGGTGCATGCAAGTATTAAACTATAGATATCTATACTTGATTAACATTCATTACCATGCATGTAATGGTCTTGATATTTGTTGAATTTTAGTTTGTCATATTTTGATTATATGTGCAAATTAATTCATTAATGGAAATTTTGGTTGAATATGACAAATCTGACCTTTGGGGATTAAAATCCCAAAAACATATGCGTATATATATTGGACTATTGTAGGAGGATAATTAGTCACCAGAAGATTTGATAATTCGAACCTAAATTCGAAGGATAACTAAAATAATTTAAATAAGATAAATTTTGGGGTAAAATTGTTAAAATCCATAATTCTGGTCTTATGTCCTGAAATTAAGTCTTAATATATCAAAAATAAGTTCTCTATAAAATTTCACCTAAATCGGAATGTATTAAAATAGAAAGTCGGGGCAAAAATGAAAATCTCAAGAATTCAGAAACTTACAGTTTCGAAAATAAAATTTCCAGAAAGGTTGAGCTTGATGGACTTATAATAACATAAGGAGCTTACCCCGAAAATTTTAGGGCAATCCGACAAGAAATGAAAAAAATATATCAAGAATACTACAATACTGAGAACAAAAATGAAAACTGAATGTAATCTAAAAGTACAAGTCATAAGATTCAAATCGCAACTGGATTCATAATTTTCGGAGTTTAAATGAATCCAAACGAATTAATCAAAATTATAAGATTAAACTAAATAAAAATAATAATAATAATACTACTATAATTTCGAAAGGGCAGAATTGTAATTTATGGAAGGAAAAACCTCCATGCAACTTCTGATCTCAAAACTTTATATTATAACGGACTTTTTGCCACAATGTTCATAATTTTCGGACGTACAATCAAACATTTCCGACTTAATGAAATTTATAATATTTTAGTAAAAATAATGATAGTACTTAAAAGACGGAAGGGCAGAATTGTAGTTTCTGAAAGATAAAACTTTCATGCGACTTTTGAACTTCAATCCTCATATCTTAACGGACTTTTAGCAATAAAGTTCGTAATTTTTGGACGTATAATCAATCCTTACCGAATTATCCAAATTCATACAATTATAGTAAAAATAATTATGATAGTACTTAAAAGACGAAAGGGCAGAGTTGTAATTTCCGAAAGGTAAACTTTCATGTGACTTCTGACCTTCAATCCACATATCATGACGTACTTTTCACAATAAAGTTTGTAATATTCGGACGTATAATCAATCCGTACCGAACTATTCAAGTTTATGAGTTTATTATAAGATTATGCTAAGACTCGCACAATAACAATCTAATCATCAACCGGTTGAACTAATTCCTCTAGATTATCCAAGTCCTTTTACTATCAAATAATCATATTGATATCTTATAATATGTGTAATCATCGTTAACCACGACAATAATTGTTATTCAATAGAAATCGGGAGTAAGTGCTGTGCGGAGCTAAGTGCTACGACCTTCGGGCGGGAGCCACCGCTAGAGTCCGTACGAGTACCTCTAGAGTCCCTTTGCTATTTATATGCATGAGAGGTGGTTAGTCTAAGTCATGAATCGAGCAGCATGGCTGCGGTTCTAGGCAAAGCTATCGTCGTATCCTATTCCCTTGAAGCCGAAGGACGGAGTGATCCTAAGGTGACTGGGTCGTAGAATTTGGGTATAGTTGTGATTATGATATGATCCGGGCATAGACCCAAGCTAAGGACATATCGAGCCCAGATAAGAGATAAGGCAGCACATCACCAAGCGTGAGAGCGATAAAGCTCAAAGGCCAATGTTATAGTGATGGTTCGACAAACGCCCAAGGCTACGGTTATCAAACCAAAAGTCGTGGTGATAGTCAAAGGCCAAACACTGATAACGGTCTAAGACATTATAAGGAGGCTAAGGGATTAGTCATGCAGACGACCTCCCAAAGCTAAATACTCATTGGGCGCTCGACGCCGTGCATTCTTCATACTCAACCGTAATTTACAGAGATTGACTGTACATTCATGTCATAATTCATAATATTCTTCTTGAAAACTTGCACCAATTTTTAAACAACACTATTTTTTTTAAAAGTGGGAGAAGTATAATATTAACTAATAAACTCATTAAATATCAAACCCTATCTCACTGAGAATCCATTATTCTCACCCCATTTTGAATTGTTTTTCTAAAACCCCACTAGAGGAAGAGAACCTAGAAGAAGAAAAGACAGATGCTGACGACCGCTGAAGACCGTCCTCAAAGTATTACCAAGACGTAGGAATTATGTTGCTGCTTTAACGCTTCTTTTATTCCTGTGTCAAAATATATTTTGGTTTCCGATGTACTCTTTTACACTTGATGTAATAATTCCACTGTACTCTTGAATATTTCTTTTCTATGGAGTAAGGTTCACCGGGCTGAGATCTAGCATATGTATGCTTTACTGGAATGTATTATCACAAACGTTATTTATTACGTTAACTATCGCGTTCTCGTCCAACCCCGGTGTGGGGGCGTGACAGGAGTGGTATAAGAGATCGGTTGTAAGAAGGACACTTACATCGAGCTTTCCAGGATAAGATTCTTCGGACTTAGATGGGAATTCCACCTAGGGCAAAGTGAACCATAGAAATGAGACCTAATGTAGATTTCTTGAGTCAATTCTCATTAAGATCTCTTTCGACTTGTCGCTATTCACTTAGAATATGCATAGTCAAATTTAAATTTCCTGAGTCATTGGCCATGATACTTGATTAAGTATTCACGGCAATTCCCCGATTAAATCACTTCTCCTATTGAACTCTTGAAACGGACATAGCTTATTTCACTCATTAGATCCTCTGAACTCCACTAAACTTCATTACTTTTCAAGATGGGGTATTAGTATTTCTTGATCGCTGATGGTTGAGTCATTAAGTTCACAACCTTGATGATAATTCATGCTTAATAGAGTTCGATTATTGGATATTCTCATCCATTTGCTATTCATTCAGAGTAAGCGTCACCAGTTAGCATTGTCTAAATCAATTGAGTCGCTATATTATTCATTTGGAATAGTGATGACTAATTTCAACTTATTACAAGTTCCATGTTGCCACGTACATTTTAGTCAATGTAGCTACGATATTCGTTCGGAAAGCATAAAGCCAATATTGCAAGGAATTATTCAAAATATTCTACCATCCGAATTAGGCAAAATCTAAACCTCGCAAAAACTCAAAATATTCGCATTGAATTATTAAGACTTACATCCTTAATAATTATATATATGTCTGTATATTTTAGTTGCCTCGCTGGGACGCTACTTACGATAAGAATCGTGTTAGTTACTGACTTAGACCTTGGTTTAGTAGGCATGGATTCCGAAATGGAGATGGTCGCTGAGCTCATACGTCTGACATAAAGGGGCAAACTCTTAGAAGAACAGGCCAGTCACTGGCGAGAGAGCTGGGCAGATCAATTTAGAGCGAAGCTAAGGCACCAAGATCGGATCGAGACACTCGAGCAGAGAATTCAGACCCTGACAGAAGAGAGCTGAATAGAGCTAAGCAGGAGGCTAGCACATATCGTATCCAGAGGAATGGGGCGATGCAGATACTCGAGTTTCGTCGAGAAGAATGCAGGAGCTTGGAGATAGCATTACGCAAGTGTAGTAATTATGCAGTGATATAAGAGGCCGCCATTCAGAACCTCCAGCATGCATGTTCACAGTTCAATTCTCATGTGGATACTCTTGAAAGTACCCTGGCTACTGAGCGCCTGCGACATATGGAGTTTTCAGATTCGATGAGAGATCATATGACCGAGTTAGCTGAGTTGATTCCAAATCTGCTTACTACCCCACCAGGAGGGACGACCATGGTATCCTCTAGCTCTGAGGAAGAGGACCCGATGGAGCCAGGAGAGGACTGAGAGTGCGGTTATTATGTTCTTATTATGATGTTTAACTATTATAATAATGATGTGATGTACTTGATATTCTAGTTCTTAAGTATTGTGGGGCGATGGTTAGGTCGGGTAATTTTCTAATTTATCCCTATCCAAAACTGTAATTTTCCATGTCACACTAGACCCTCAAGATGTATCAACTATGATGATATGTTATTCGTGTTTTATGATAATAAGATATCAAATAATGTGTGCCCATTTAAATCCTCTGTATTTACCACTCGAATTAAGCTAACTATAATAACCATTAACTGCAATAGATGGCTGATCGACGTGGACGTGGAAGACCTCGTGCCCAACGTAATGACAATGAAGAACCACACGGAGGAGATGGAAATCCATTCCAAGAGGATAAAAACACTGCTCAAGCAATCTCCTAATTGGTGACCTTCCTGCAACAACACATCGCACCGAACCCAAATGCACCCGAAACACATGACCGGGCATTAGAAAGGTTCCTCAGATTCAAAACCCCTACTTTTCTTAGAGAACCAGATGACACGATAGCTGAACACTGGCTTTAAAGGATAGAAAGTATATTTGCAAACCTACAATATTCGGAGGAACAAACGCTGGCGCTCGCAACCTTTCGATTGTAATCCGCAGCTCATGACTGGTGGAAGATTACAAATGGAAAATGGACAAGGGAAGCTACTGACCGAACATGGGAAAACTTCGTAAAGGCATTCCGTGATCAATACATTTCTCAGGCCGCTTGTGAATCTCATCGTGACGAGTTCTACCATCTTAAACAAGGGGTAATGACTGTAGCCCAGTATGAGTCTCAATTCAATCGACTCTCAAAATACACGCCAGGACTGGTGAGCACAGAGGAGGACAAATTGTACAAATTTATGCGAGGGTTGAGGTTTACGCTACAACAAAGCTTGCTGCCAGTGAGAATGACTATAATGACAGAAGCTGTCGAGGCTGCCAGTCGAATCGAAAGCGGGATGACCCGATTGGGATAGGTGAAGGATCGCACAACTGGGAAGTTCAAGAGATCCGCATCAAATCCATCATCCAGACTACCCCAGAAATTTCAACGCAAGACTACTGGACAGAATACCGGAAAGAGGCCTGCGAATAACCTACCGCCATGTTCCCACTATAATAAGATGGTACATAAATGTGAAGACTGTTGGAATAAGCAAGGGAGATGCTTGCGTTGTGAAGATAATCAACATCCAGCTAGGGAATGCCCAAAGTGGGAGACACAGGGCAGTAATCAGCAGAAAAATTCAGCTAAGAAGGATGATCGCAAAGGCAAGGGGAAGGCACCAGCAAGAGTTTTTGCCTTAGCTGGACAAGAAGCCCCTAACGCAACAGACGTGGTGGAAGGTACATTTCTTTTGTCAAATCACTCTGCTCATGCATTGTTAGATCCAGGATCATCACATTCTTTTGTTGGACTTCATTATGCCCAAAAATTGAATGTCGACATGGAGTCACTACCCATAAGCTTAGAAGTATCCACACCTATGGGTGCGAGCCGAGAAACGGATTTAGTATTTAGAGATTGTGAAGTGATCATTAAAGATCACTGTTTTTATGCCGACCTAATTCTTCTCCCTATACTTGAGTATGACCTTAATTATACTTGGGATGGATTGGCTATCTAAATACTTTGCACAACTCGACTGCCATTCTAAATTAGTTCGATCCTGCAAACCTAGTCACCCAGTAGTTGAACTACACGGGGATGCGAGAATTAACTCGGCCCCAATAATATCAGCCATGAAGGCGAGAAGGGCCATCTCGAAGGGAGCAACGGGATATTTGGCTTTTGTCATTAACAAACCCAAGAGTAAAATGGAGATTGAAGCTACACCAGTAGTATCAGAATACCGTGATATTTTCCCTACGGAACTCACTTCTCTACCTCCATATAGGGAAGTTGAATTCAGCATATCTTGCCGGGAAAGGCACCTGTGGCTAGAACGCCATATCAAATGGCCCCACTGGAACTGCAAGAACTGAAGGTTCAGTTGCAGAAATTACTAGAGGTTGGATTTATCCGACCGAGTATATCTTCTTGGGGAGCACCAGTACTATTCATAAAGAAGAAAGATGGCACACTAAGATTGTGGATCGATTACCGAGAAGTTAACAATATTACTGTTAAGAACAAGTATCCACTTCCCAGGATCGACGAACTATTCGACCAACTACAAGGAGCAACGGTTTACTCAAAGTTCGATCTTCAACAAGGATATTAGCAATTGAGGATCAAAGAGAACGACATACTGAAGACTGCTTTTCAAACTAGGTATGGTCATTACGAATTCGTGGTAATGCCTTTTAGATTGACCAACGCGCCGGCTGCATTTATGGATTTAATGGACCACATTTTCCAACCATATCTGAATCAATTCGTAGTGATATTTATTGACGACATACTCGTTTATTCCAAGTCGGATCGAGATCACGAAACTCACCTGAGATTGGTACTAGAGACACTAAGGAAGCATAAATTGTACACCAAAATCAACAAGTGTGAATTCTGGTTAAGAGAGGTAGCGTTTTTAGGACACATAATATCTGGAGATGGAGTCGCAGTAGATCCATCAAAGGTGGAGACTATTCTGGACTGGAAGAGGCCAGAAACAGTCACGGAGATACGAAGCTTTCTTGGACTTGCGGGTTACTACCGCAAATTCATTAAAGACTTCTCTAAAATAGCAGGACCACTCACAAGACTGACATAGAAGCACGTCAAATTTGAGTGGAACGATAAGTGTGAGTTGAGCTTCCAAGAACTCAAGAGAAAACTCACTACCGCACCTGTACTAACACTTCCGGAAGGGAGTGAGGGATTTGTGGTTTACAGCGATGCATCAAAGGAAGGTTTAGGAGCTGTACTGATGCAAAACGGCAAGGTTGTGGCTAATGCATCACGAAAGCTAAAAATCCACGAGATGAATTATCTGACCCATGACCTTGAACTAGCAGCAATAGTGTTTGCTTTGAAGGAATGGAGACACTACCTGTATGGAGCTACATTCACCATCTTTACCGACCGCAAAGGGTCTCAAATATTTGTTCTCTCAGAAGGAGGTGAATCTAAGATAGAGACGGTGGATAGAACTTCTTGAGGATTATAACCCACCATTCAGCATCATCCGGGCAAGGCCAATGTCGCAGGAGACGCCTTAAGTAGGAAAGCGAGTGTGGCTAGACTCATGATAAGGGAATGGGATGCCCTAAGAGAAATAACCCAATGGAACCCAAGACAGCCTAAGACACGTTGTGTTTGTCAATGAATCCGGACTTAAGAAAATCCAAGAAGCACAGAATCAAGATGGGAAGTTGTGTAAACTTAAGGAAAGGGTCGCACAAGGTGAGAAATCTGAGTTTAACATGTCGGAAGATGGAACACTAAAATTCAAACAACGTATATGTGTTCCCGATAATGACGAACTCAAAAAGAAAATTTTAGCAGAGGCTCACTGCTCTCGGTATACAATTCATCCAGGTGGTAATAAGATGTATAAGGATCTAAATAAACACTACTAGTGGGTGAATATGAAGAACCAAGTTGCAGAATTCGTAGCAAGGTGTTTAACCTATCAAAGAGTGAAGGCTGAATACCAGAGACCATCAGGATTGCTACAACCACTCAAGATTCCTGAATGGAAATGGGAACTAATCACGATGGACTTCGTGACGGATCTACCAACAACCAGTGGAGGATATAACACAATCTGTGTAGTCGTGGATAGACTTACGAAGTCAGCTCACTTTCTACCTGTAAAAAGAATGATAGTCTGCAGAAGCTAGCAAGGACGTGTATCCGAGAAATCGTTAGATTACATGGAGTACCTGTAGACATTGTGTCAGACCGTGACCCCAGATTTGTCTCCAGATTCTATAAGAGCCTTTATCAAGAACTTGGGATGGCATTAAGTTTCAGTACTGCAGCACACCCTCAGACGGACGGACAATCCAAGCGAACGATACAAGTCCTTAAGGATATGTTGCGGGCATGTGCACTGGATTTTAAAAAGAGTTGGAGTCACCACCTACCCTTAGCTGAGTTTGCATACAACAACAGCTATGAGGCAACTATCGGAATGGCTCCATATGAAGCATTATACGGAAGAAAGTGCCGATCACCAATACATTGGGGGATTGACGACCGATGGACACCAAAGGGTAAGCAGAACCGAAACCCGATAACGAGAGTTGATCTAGTAGAAGATGCCATGGATAAGGTTCGAATGATTCGGGATCGAATTCACGCTGCTCAGAGCCGACAGAAGAGTTATGCAGACCGGAGAAGGAAAGATTTGGAATTCGACACAGGAGACAAAAGTATTCCTTCGTTTATCACCACGTAAGGTATTAATCAACTCGAAGAAATGAGGGAAGGTTAGCCCTAGATATGTCAGACCTTTCACATTCCTAGAACGAATTGTAAACTTAGCATATCGTCTCGAGCTACCAACCTATCTTGCCGGAATGCACGACGTATTTCATGTCTCAAGATTGAAAAAATATCATCCAGATCCTGAACATGTCATCACGCATGACATACCGCCAATAAAATAAGATTTAACTTCTATCGAGAAGCCGATTAAGATCGTGGATCCACAAGTACGCGAACTAAGAGACAAGAAGATACCGTTGGTCAAACTCGTCTGGACAAATCACAATAGAGAGGAAGACGCTACATGGGAAGCTGAAGAAGAAATGAAGAAATCATATCCCGAGTTGTTCGAGAAGGAATTTGGGGACCAAATTATTCTAAGGAGGGGAGGATGTAGAACCCCCTAAATTCGATAGCTCAGTACATGTACGGTTTATTACATCGTGATGTAATTTTAATAACATTTGTTATAATATGATATAATCTACATCTAGTTTCATTTTATTTTACTTGATTGTTTCATAAATAATAAATTAATTGAAAGTTAAAGTAGATTATTGATTCACCTAATGGGCTATGTGTACCAATATTTACTAATATAAACTCACTAATGGACTCAAACCCAACCTAATAAAATTCCTAAGCCGAACCCAACTAATTAAATCATTTACAACTATAATCATACTCTTAAATTAAAAAAAATAATAATACACACACACACACACACATGTTGGACGGCCACATGGGAGGGGAGGAGTGTGTCTCTAGACTCTTCATTGCATGCAAGACAACTTGACACGTGTAACAAGACCTCTACCATTATTCTTCCCTTTTCCCATGCCTTGACCACCTTTTTTAACACTTAAAATATAGACCACCCTTACATTTCAATACAAAGCAAAATCTAAAAATTGAGAGACTAGAGAGAGAGAGAGGGCCAAGCCAAGAAGAACAGAAGAAGGAGGAAGGGAAAAATTCAACAAGAGAATAGGTAATCTCATTTCTTATACTTCAATATATTAGTTATCATCCAAATTCCCCTAATCTAACTCAACTATCTAAACATCCAAACAACATATACACCATGGAATGCATGTTTCGGCCGAACCTAGTAGTGATGAAGGGAAAGATCATCTTCAACCTCCGAGATCTAGAATCATTTACTTCCGACAAGAAATCGAGGTGGGTAAAGCTGTTTTCCTTCTTTTTTCTCTTATTCAAAATTTATACAAGTTAAATATATGGTGCATGAAAGTATTAAAATTTCAGATATCTATACTTGATTAACATTCATTACCATGCATGTAATGGTCTTGATATTTGTTGAATTTTAGTTTGTCATATTTTGATTATATGTGGAAATTAATTCATCGATGGAAATTTTGATTGAATATGACAAATCTGACCTTTAGGGATTAAAATCCCAAAAACATATGAGTATATATATTGTACTATGGTAATAGGATAATTAGTCACCGGAAATTTGATAATTCGAACCTAAATTCGAAGGATAACTAAAATAATTCAAATAAGATAAATTTTGAGGTAAAATTGTTAAAATCCACAATTCTGGTCTTATGTCCTGAAAGTAAGTCTTAATATATCAAAAATAAGTTCTCTATAAAATTTCACCTAAATCGGAATTTACTAAAATAGAAAATCGGGGCAAAAATGTAAGTCTCAAGAATTCGGGGCCAAAACTGTAAATTACAGAAACTTACTTTTTCGAAAATAAAATTTCCAGAAAAGTTGAGCTTGCTGGACTCGTAATAACATAAGGAGCTTACCCCGAAAATTTGAGATCAACCCGACAAGAAATGCAAAAGATATGTCAAGAATACTACAATACCGATTAAGGCGAAATAAAGGGGTGAAATTATAATTTCTAAGAGAATCAAAATTAAAACTAAACGTAATCTAAAAGTACAAGTCCTAAGCTTCAAATCGCAACTGGATTCATAATTTTCGGAGTTCAAATGAATCCAAACGAATTAATCAAAATTATAAGATTAAACTAAATAAAAATAATAATAATAATAATAATAATACTATAATTTCGAAAGGGCAGAATTGTAATTTATGGAAGGAGAAACCTCCATGCAACTTCTGATTTCAGAACCTTATATTTTAACGGACTTTTTGCCACAAAGTCATAATTTTCGGACGTACAATCAAACCGTTCCGATTTAATCAAATTTATAATATTTTAGTAAAAATAATGATAGTACTTAAAAGACGGAAGGGCAAAATTATAGTTTCTGAAAGATAAAACTTTCATGCGACTTCTGACCTTCAATCCTCATATCATAATGGACTTTTCGCAATAAAGTTCGTAATTGTCGGACGTATAATCAATCCGTACCGAATTATCCAAATTCATACAATTATAGTAAAAATAATTATGATAGTACTTAAAAGATGGAAGGACAGAGTTGTAATTTCCGAAAGGTAAACTTTCATGCGACTTCTGACCTTCAATCCAAATATCATGACGGACTTTTCGCTATAAAGTTCGTAATTTTCGGACGTATAATCAATCCGTACCGAACTATTCAAGTTTATGAGTTTATTATAAGATTATGATAAGACTCGCACAATAACAATCTAATCATCAACCGGTTGAACTAATTCCTCTATCTTATCCAAGTCCATTTACTATCAAATAATCATATTGATATCTTATAATATGCGTAATCATCGTTAACCACGACAATAATTGTTATTCAATAGAAATCGGGAGTAAGTGCTGTGCAGAGCTAAGTGATACGAACTTCGGGTGGGTGCCACCGCTAGAGTCCATACGAGTACCTCTAGAGTCCCTTTCCTATTTATATGCATGAGGGGTGGTTAGTCTAAGTCATGAATCGAGCAGTGTGGCTGCGGTTCTAGGCAAAGCTACCGTCGTATCCTATTCCCTTGAAGCCGAAAGACGGAGTGATCCTAAGGTGACTCGGTCGTAGAATTCGGGTATAGTCGCGATTATGATATGATCCGGGCATAGACTCAAGATAAGGACATATCGAGCCCAGGTAAGAGATAAGGCGGCACGTCACCAAGCGTGAGAGCGATAAAGCTCAAAGGCCAATGTTATAGTGATGGTTCGACAAACGCCCAAGGCTACGGTCATCAAACCAAAGGTCGTGGCGATAGTCAAAGGCCAACCACTGATAATAGTCTAAGACGTTATAAGGAGGCTACGGGATTAGTCATGTAGACGACCTCCCAAAGCTAAATACTCATTGGGCGCTCGACGCCATGCATTCTTCATACTCAACCGCAATCTACGGAGATTGACTGTACATTCATGTCATAATTCATAATATTCTTATTGAAAACTTGCACCAATTTTTAAACGACACTATTTTTTTTAAAAAGTGGGAGAAGTATAATGTTTATTAACTAATAAACTCATTAAATATCAAACCCCAACTCACTGAGAATCCATTATTCTCACCCCATTTTGAATTGTTTTTCTAAAACCCCACTAGACGAAGAGAACCTAGAAGAAGAAGAGACAGATGCTGACGACTGCTGAAGACCATCCTCAAAGTATTGCCAAGATGTAGGAATTAGGTTGCTGCTTTAATGCTTCTTTTATTCCTGTGTCAAAATGTATTTTGGTTTTCGATGTACTCTTTTACACTTGATGTAATAATTCCGCTGTACTATTGAATATTTCTTTTCTATGGAGTAACCAGTCTTAGTTCACCGGGCTGAGATCTTGTAATACCCGAGATTTCTGATATGTATTTAGAACTTGTAATATTGTAATTTAGAAGGATATTTTCGATGTTTCGGTACTTATTCATCGTATAATCCATTGAACCTTTTAGTGTTTGAACTCCTAGCATATTTTGAAGCTTCAAACCGATTTGTGACCAGTATATGGAGATTTTCAAAGTTCTTATGTTTTTACATAAAGGAATCATACGTTTTGGGACATGTAACGGATTGAACTTAGGATATTCCTTGAAAATCAAGATGAATTATGGTGTTGTGATGGCTGTGCGAAACCTTGTATCTCGTAGTCGTTTAATCCATATAGAACTTTCACAAAACCTTATGAGCATGATATGCACGGGGATGACATGTATTATCACCATAGAATTCATGAGTTCATCACCATTAGATCAAGTTTTCTGCCAGTAGTAATCTGTCATGCACGGTTAGCGCACGCTAACATATGTAAGTTAACGTGCACTATCGGGAATAAGTTAACGCACGCTACGTTTGGTACGTAACGTACGTTATGTTATCAGTCGAGTCAGTCGGCTGAGCAGAGAGAACTATCAGTCCATGGCTAGCGTACGCTAGACTTAGACGATAGCGTACGCTAACAGGCAGGCTTAGCGCACGTTACGTAGAGTACGTAGCGTGCGCTAAGTGGTTCAGGCAGATTGCATATTTAGAGCTTTTAGCCGTAGACCGGATTGATAGGCAATCGTTCGACTTGAGATGAATTCTATATCATTTCTTTTGTTAAGGTTCGATCCTGAATACGTTGATCGAAGGAGGCGGCCTTCGAGTGTGTTGAGATCATTGAAGTGTTTCGTTCTTGCCATCTTCGAGGCAAGTATCGTAATGTGTTAATATTGGTATTTTTGAGCATGCGTGTGGTTTATTCATGTTGATGAACATGAAATTTATTTCATTGAATTGTCATGATATTCGTTATCTAGTGTTTGTACGTTCATGTTGATGGACATAGCGATTTGGCATATATGTATGCATGAGTTGTGTTTGTTTATGTTGTGCGATCTATGCTGAGGGCGCTGGATCGGATGTCCACCTCGTGTTGGTCCGACGGGATCATCTTGGGATCTAGGCTGAGGGCGCTGGATCATTGGACGGGTTATTTCCACCTCGTGTTGGTCCGACGGGATCATCTTGGGATCTATGTTGAGGGCGCTGGATCATTGGAATACCCTTGCTGTGTTAATGGAATCTTTTGGATTCGCATCATCGAATTCTGGTAGCGGAAGTCCGTGTGGTGTATCTTGTTATGTATTGTTGATGCATATTTGATTTGTTTAAATGATACTTGTACTAGCATCGTTTTGCTATCCCCTTCGGGGGTGGACATTTGTTTTGATGTTCAGGTAGCCGAGGAGCAGGGAAACAGCCACAGTACCGATGTGACGAAAAAGGGGTTCAGTGATGTTTGTTGTTGTTGGTGATTTGTCTTCTTGGTTTAATTTCAGTACTCGAGTACGCGTGTCTTATTAATATCATGTCGATATGGTTGTATTAATTAACTCGTTGAACCCGTTGGAACCGGTTTTGTAAACTTGAATTTCCGTGGTATTGATGTCTTATATTTACTTTTCTTTTATTTAGCCTTGTAAATCCTTACTTAAAGGGTTTACGGTGCTGTAACTATTCCGAATATCTCGGGGTGTTACAGAATATGGTATCGGAGCTAAGATTCATCGATATCTTGGCAGTCGGGTTTTAAGTTGGGTCTGTTTATGTTATTGATTTACGAGTCGTTCGTAACATCACTGTTCAGCCAAAAGTCGTCATGTGGACCGTGGTTGTAAGTGTCCTAATCTCTTGTACTACCGTTTTACTTAATTCTGTTTTGTGAGTATTGTCGGGCTTTATTTTTGAAAATTTTGTCTTGGATATTGAGAAGTTGTGTTTTCAGTATGTTGAGAGGAGGTCGTGGACGCGGACGTGGAAATATGAGACAGGAGGATTCCGCAACTACCCCAGAATTATCGGCTAGTAGAACCGATTCCCATTCTGTAGGGTAGCAGGGATCGACGAATGACGACGCAAATCCTAACATGCCGGGAGTGCTTCAACAGGTGGTGGCTCAAATAAACCAGTTCGCTCAGGTAGTTGACCGCATGCAGACAGCGATGGGACAACAGCACCATGAGGATAACCGGGGAGATAGATGGCTTGCTGAGGTGGTCAAATTTCACCCGCCAAAGTTTGACGGATCTGCTGAGGCACTTACTTGGGATCATTGGCTAAAGGAGTTAGAGAAAATATTCGCGGGTATTAACTGTCCCGAGGACCGGAAGGTTCCCATTGCCCAGTATTTTCTAACTGGGGAGGCCTTTGACTGGTGGGAAGCTATTCGGCCCGAGAATCATAATGCGGAGTGGACGGAATTCAAACTAATGATGGAAGCATAGTATTGTCCTCGTCCAGTTAGAGAGGCAAAAATCCGAGAGTTTTTCTCACCACAGAGTTCGGAAGCAACTGTAACAGACATAATCAAAACTTTTAATCATCAGCTGACTTGTGTCCGACACTTGGTCAGAACGGAGGCAGAAAAGATTTTTCATTTCGATATGCGAATGAAGCCGGAGATTCAGCAGTACATGTCCGGATTCGAGTGTACTACGTTGCGACAGTATCAAGACAAAGCGCTGGCCTACGACATGAAAGAGGCGGCGGTGGAGAAATCAGTGGAGGCAAAGAAGCAGAAAGTGACCGACAGCTTCTCAGAAAACAAGAGTGGTGGGCCCCGCAAGGGCCAGTCTTCCTTTTTTTCGGCTAGGAAACTTCCACATCCTTCTAGAGGTGGAAAGAAGTTCCGGACAACATCAGCAGTTTCGGACGCAACAAAGAAATGCTACAATTGTGGTCGAGCAGGGCATATTCGACGTGATTGCCCCGCATCTTCTGTGACTTCTTACGATTTTGGGAAAGAAGGGCACCGTGCGGCTTTCTGTGGAGTTGCTACTAGATCTTTTGGCACTCGCACACCAGCGCCAGTTCCAAAGAAGATAAGTGTGAATCAGACGCAGCAGAGTGGATTTCAGCAGCAAAATATTGGGAAGAGAGAGACATCCAGTGCTGGGTCTGTTCCTCCGCACCTGTACGAGATGAGGAAATCAGACGATCAGAACAATGCTGTTGCATCAGGTACGATTCAGATCCTTTTGCAACCAGTTAGTTTCTTATTCGATTCCGGAGCTACACTTTCTTTCATATCATCGAACTATGTTAATCGTTTAAAAATCTCGTGCTTATTTGATTGTGAACCATATGTTGTGGGTTTGCCGAGCGGAGAGAGAATTGTGGGAACCCTAGAAACTAGAGATTTTCCAGTGTCTATAGGAGGGAGAGACTGGCCATCGAATCTTATTGTAGTTGACATTCATGGTGATGATTTAATTCTCGGAGACGATTGGCTCAACCGTTATGGAGCTATTCTGAATTATCGAAAGAGAGTCATTTCCATTATTGCTGAGGACGGATCTGAACACTTATTCAGAGGATGGAGACTGGGAAGCTCGGGAAAATTGATCAAAGCGATGAAAGATGTGAAATTACTGAAGCAAGGATGTCATGGACTTTGGTGCTATGCCATGAAGAAAGAAGAAGGAGTAGAACTCTCATCTATTCCAGTTGTGAATGAATTTTCAGAGGTATTCCCTGACGAACTACCTGGGTTACCTCCGCAGAGAGAAGTGGAGTTCACTATCGAATTAGAGCCTGGAGCCGCTCCTATTTCCAGAGCACCATACCGCATGGCGCCAACCGAGATGTATGAACTAAAGAAGCAACTGGAGGAATTATTACAGAAGGGTTATATTCAACCTAGTGTTTCTCCTTGGGGAGCGCCCGTTCTCTTTGTCCGTAAGAAAGACGGATCCCTCCGACTGTGTATTGATTAAGGGAATTAAACAAGGTGACAATCAAGAACAAGTATCCTATACCTCGGATCGATGACTTGTTTGATCAACTGCAAGGAGCAAGGGTATTCTCGAAGATTGACTTGCGATCAGGATACCATCAGTTGAGAATTAAGGAATCGGATATATCGAAATCTGCTTTCAGATCCCGGTACGGGCATTATGAATTTGTAGTGATGCCATTTAGACTTACCAATGCTCCTGCGGTATTTATGCAATTGATGAATCGGGTATTCTTAGAATACTTGGATAAATTCATGGTCGTCTTCATCGATGACATCTTGATCTATTCGAAAGACACGGAGGAGCATGCCGAGCATTTGCGTGTAGTTTTGAGCACCTTGAGGAAGGAGCAGCTGTATGCAAAGCTTTCGAAATGTGAGTTCTGGCTTAAGGAAGTAACCTTCCTTTGGCATGTGATATCATCGGACGGAGTTCAGGTGGACCCGAAGAAAGTAGAAGCAATCTTGGAATGGGAAGCTCCTAATAACGTGAAAGAAGTCCGGAGTTTCCTAGGACTTACTGGATATGATCGCCGTTTTGTAGAGGGATTTTCCAAAATTGCTCGTCCGCTCACTCAGTTGTTACAGAAAACTCAAAAGTTCATGTGGGATGAGAAATGCCAGGCTGGTTTTGACGAACTTAAGAGGAGAGTAACGACAGCACCTATATTCGCGTTACCAGATGGAACTGATGGATTCATGGTATACAGCGACGCTTCAAATCAGGGTCTGGGATGTGTACTAATGCAAAAGTATAAGGTGATTGCTTATGCCTCTCGGCAGTTGAAACCATACGAAGTAAATTACCCGACTCATGATCTGGAGTTAGCAGCTGTGGTCTTTGCCTTGAAAATTTGGCGACATTATTTATACGGTACTCACTGTCAGATCTTTACAGATCATAAAAGCCTCAAGTACATTTTCAGTCAGAAAGAATTAAACATGAGGCAAAGAAGGTGGCTGGAATTGATCAAGGATTACGACTTGGAAATTCTCTATCATCCGGGTAAAGCAAACGTTGTAGCCGATGTATTGAGCCGTAAACCTGTTTCTCTTCGAGTGTTGGAAGCACTTACGTCCCAAACCAGCATTCAACGAGAACTGATCCGCGAAGGGATTGAAGTATGGGCACCAGAAATCCAAGGGCAACTATATGTGATGGAACTGACTTCATCACTAGTCGAGGAAATCAAATCTCAGCAGTTGAACGATTCTCTGATCCTTCGGTTATGTGACGAAGTAAAGAAAGGAAAGGCCCCAGGATTCGTGATACAAGATGATGGAGTTCTGAGATTTCAGAGTCGACTTTGCGTTCCAGATAATGATGAACTGAGACGGACAATTCTGAAGGAAGCTCACAGCGCGCCCTATTCTATTCACCCGGGCAGCAGTAAGATGTATAAGGATCTAAAACAAAACTACTGGTGGGGGAATATGAAGAAGGATGTAGCAGAGTACGTTTCGAAGTGTTTGACTTGTGAGCAGGTTAAGATTGAACATCAGCGACCTGCCGGAATGTTAAAGCCGCTTCCGATCCCTGAGTGGAAGTGGGAGGACATCTCAATGGATTTTATCACCAGTATGCCAAGGACCAAGACGGGAATGAACATGATTTGGGTTGTAGTTGATCGACTAACCAAGTCGGCTCATTTCCTAGGAATTAAAGATACTTGGGGACCCGAGAAATTGGCGCGAGTATTTATTGCAGAGATAGTCAGATTGCATGGGACGCCGAAGACCATTATTTCAGATCGAGATGGTCGCTTCGTGTCGCACTTCTGGAAAGCAGTTCACAGGGCTTTATGGACTGAGCTCAACTTTAGCACAGCTTATCATCCCCAAACGGACGGTCAGTCCGAAAGGACTATTCAAACAGTAAAAGACATGCTTAGAGCTGGTGCGTTGGATTGGTCAACTGATTGGGAAGTTCACTTGCCATTGATTGAATTCACCTATAACAATAGTTGGCATGCTTCTATTAAGATGGCACCATTTGAAGCTTTGTACGGGAGAAGATGCCGATCACCCTTGTGTTGGGATGATTCCTCGGACTTGATCGGGATGGAACCGGAATTGATAGTTCAGACTCAAGAGAAGATAGCTTTGATTCGAGAAAGACTGTTGACTGCCCAGAATCGACAGAAGTCTTATGCAGACGTACGTCGTCGCCCTCTAGAGTTCGACATTGGGGACCACGTACTATTGAAGGTGTCTCCTACACGAGGAATTTTCCGTTTTGGGAGGAAAGGCAAGCTAAGTCCAAGATATATCGGACCATTCGATATCCTCGAGAGAGTTGGAGATTTAGCAAACAGGTTGGCCTTACCGCCATCGCTGAGTCACGTTCACAATGTGTTTCACGTATCCCAATTGCATAAGTATGTACCAGATCCCAGTCATATCATTGAATTCGATGAGATCGAGATAGCTAATGATGGCACCTTCGAGGAGAGACCAATTAAGATACTTGAGAGTCGGATCAAACAATTGAGGAATAAACCAATACCCTTGGTTAAAGTACAATGGTCACGGCACGGAGTTGAAGAGGCCACTTGGGAAACGGAGGACAGTATGAAGACTAGATATCCAGAGTTGTTTTCATCTTAAGTTTCGGGACGAAACTTCTTTTTAGGGAGGAAGGATGTAATACCCGAGATTTCTGATATGTATTTGGAACTTGTGATATTGTAATTATTGCATTTTGATATGAGTATTATTCTCCGTATTTCATAATCCGGTATTGTTGAGCGCATGATTTCATGAATGTGATTTAAATTGTGATTCTGCGCATGTAGCGCACGCTATAGACTAAGTGTAGCGTACGCTAACTCGGATCCATAGCGCACGCTGTGAAGGAACCTTACCGCACGCTATACGTGGTCAATATGATTGAGACGTGTTGGTAGGTGAGATCAGGTCGGGGATCTTGGTCGGATTATGTCGGGATGAACCTGGACGGCTTTCGGGAAAAAGCCAAGTCAATGCATTAGCGCACGCTACTCATATGAGGATAGCGCACGCTAAAGACTGAGTACAGTGAAATCAGTAGAGTTTCAAATAGCCGTTAGCGCACGCTATGAATATGGACTAGCGCGCGTTAATAACCATTTTCTATATATAGGACAACATCCTTTTTCATATTTTCAGACTTTTCACTTCCCGCATCTGAATTCTTGAACTTAGAGAGTCACTCTCTTCATCCTAAACACTCCATATCAGCATCCTAGCTCGTGTTGAAGATTGTAGATCATTGGGGATTGGTTTTCAAGCCTTCGGCGTTGGATTACTTCAAGTTCCTTCATGTTCTTCGCTACTTTGAGGTAGGTGATTCTTCGCCAATATTAGTAGTATTCTGAAGGACGTTTTGATCATGTTTTGGGATTACCTAGTCAGTTAAATGCATAAGTAGTCGAACATCATGTGTTAGAAGGATATTTTCGATGTTTCGGTACTTATTCATCGTATAAACCATTGAACCTTTTAGTGTTTGAACTCCTAGCATAGTTTGAAGCTTCAAACCGATTTGTGACCAGTATATGGAGATTTTCAAAGTTCTTATGTCTTTACATAAAGGAATCATACGTTTTGGGACATGTAACGGATTGAACTTAGGATATTCCTTGAAAATCAAGATGAATTATGGTGTTGTGATGGTTATGCGAAACCTTGTATCTCGTAGTCGTTTAATCCATATAGAACTTTCACAAAACCTTATGAGCATGATATGCACGGGGATGACATGTATTATCACCATAGAATTCATGAGTTCATCACCATTAGATCAAGTTTTCTGCCAGTAGTAATCTGCCATGCACGGTTGGTGCACGCTAACATATGTAAGTTAACGTGCGCTATCGGGAATAAGTTAACACACGTTACATTTGGTACGTAACGTACGTTCTGTTATCAGTCGAGTCAGTCGGCTGATCAGAGAGAACTGTCAGTCCATGGCTAGCGTACGCTAGACTTAGACGATAGCGTACGCTAATAGGCAGGCTTAGCGCACGTTACGTAGAGTACGTAGCGTACGCTAAATGGTTCACGCAGATTGCATATTTAGAGCTTTTGGCCGTAGACCGGATTGATAGGCAATCGTTCGACTTGAGATGAATTCTATATCATTTCTTTTGTTAAGGTTCGAGCCTGCTACGTTGATCGAAGGAGGCGGCCTTCGAGTGTGTTGAGATCGTTGAAGTGTTTCGTTCTTGCCATCTTCGAGGCAAGTATCGTAATGTGTTAATATTGGTATTTTTGAGCATGCGTGTGGTTTATTCATGTTGATGAACCTGAGATTTATTTCGTTGAATTGTCATGATATTCGTTATCTAGTGTTTGTACATTCATGTTGATAGACATAGCGATTTGGCATATATGTATGCATGAGTTGTGTTTGTGTATGTTGTGCGATCTATGCTGAGGGCGCTGGATCGGATGTCCACCTCGTGTTGGTCCGATGGGATCATCTTGGGATCTAGGCTGAGGGCGCTGGATCATTGGACGGGTTATTTCCACCTCGTGTTGGACCGACGGGATCATCTTGGGATCTATGCTGAGGGCGCTGGATCATTGGAATACCCTTGCTGTGTTAATGGAATCTTTTGGATTCGCATCATCGAATTCCGGTAGCGGAAGTCCGTGTGGTGTATCTTGTTATGTATTGTTGATGCATATTTGATTTGTTTAAATGATACTTGTACTAGCATCGTTTTGCTAACCCCTTCGGGGGTGGACATTTGTTTTGATGTTCAAGTAGCCGAGGAGCAGGGAAACAGCCACAGTACCGATGTGACGACGAAGGGGTTCAGTGATGTTTGTTGTTGTTGGTGATTTGTCTTCTTGGTTTAATTTCAGTACTCGAGTATGCATGTCTTATTAATATCATTTCGATATGGTTGTATTAATTAACTCGTTGAACCCGTTGGAACCGGTTTTGTAAACTTGAATTTCCGTGGTATTGATGTCTTATATTTACATTTCTTTTATTTAGCCTTGTAAATCCTTACTTAAAGGGTTTACGGCGCTGTAACTATTCGGAATATCTCGGGGTGTTACAGATCTGGCATATGTATGCTTTACTGGAATGTATTATCACAAACGTTATTTATTACATTAACTTTCGCGTTATCGTCCAACCCCGGTGTGGGGGCGTGACAAGGGGACACATAGTGCTTTTATGAGTTTCTCCACAAATTTCACATGAAAGAGCTAAAACTTGTGGATTTTTCACTGTCTTCATAGATTGAGGAGTTGGAAGAGACATGTCTTCGACCTTCTTTGATAGAGCTTCAATTTTTTCCAACATAAGTGAATAAGAATACACTTTAAAAACACCATTTTGTTTCTTTGGATATTTCTATCCGACCATTGTATTTTGTTCACTTATAACCTCAAAAAGGTTATAAGCCTCTCCCATAGTCCTTCGATGATGAATCAAAATTGGCTCGCATGTAAGTAGGAGTCCAGAATATAAGTAGTTGACTTGTTCTACCAAATTGAAGCCTTGGATAGGACATTTCCATATCATATCTTTACATCTCTCCCATGCTTCAGGAAATGACTCTTAATCTTGTTGATGAGATGTAGAGATTTCGTACTTGAGTTTGGCCACTTTAATTGGTGGAAAGTATTTAGTGGTGAATTTTTGAACAAATTCGGGCCAATTGTTATGCTTCGCGGTGGAAAAGTATCCACCAACTCACTTGACTGTTCCTTCCAAGTGTGTACAAAAAGTCTCATTTTAATTGCCACGTCATTTACATATGGATACTTAAATCTATATAAATCTCTACAAAACGGTTAATATGGAGATATAGATTCTCGCCTGCTCTCCCATAGAATGAGTTATTGCTGGAGAAAATATTTATGACGTCCAGGCGAATTTGAAAACTCTCCACTGCAAATGGTGGATAGATTTCACTTGCTTGCACGCTCAATGATGGGGGTTCATGAATTCTCCAAAGAGCATATTGTCTTCATCCATTTCCGGCACAATAAGGGGATGTTGATGTTGAATGTTTTGAGAATTTTGTTGTCCCCCAACAAGAGGAATACTTTGTTGTTGTCTCCTTGAAGGAGACGTGGATCTGGTTCATTCGCCGTCGATGATGACTAAGTAATGCTCGTTTTTTTGTTCTCTTCGTATTCCTCTGAATGTGGATTCAACCTCAAGATCTAGTGAAACTATATCGCGATTATATGTCCTTCACATAGGCAATAGAATATACAATAAAGAAAAAATTATATCTACAACAATAGTAAATAATGTAAGATTTCAGAATAACACTAATACATTCCCCGACAACAGCGCGAAAAACTTGGCAACATTCATTGCAAGTGCACGATATCGGATCAAGTAATAAAGTGGACTTTTGAGTGCGGTTTACCGATCCCACAAGAAATTACGGTTATGAAGAGATTTATACGCTATATTATCTTGTTATAGTAAATAGGATGGCTGAAAACACACAATTTAAAGGTTGGATTTTGTAATTGCAAGAGTTTGCAATAATAGTGCAAGAAAAATAACATAGTAAATAATAACTCAATTAGTTGTAGATGTATAATCGCAAGATGCATCACTTATTATATTGTGTAGATTCATTTTCCTTAAAAAGACGGTCCCTCTTTCAAATTCAAAGGGCCCCTTATATATTGATTCAATCTACTACATTTCTACAATTTGATTCAATACACAGCATTAGGTTTTACAAAAATAACTCAAGGAATCATCGGTTTAGAGGTATATTTCTGTCATCTAGAAGAACTTAGAGTGAAAATTATTTGATCAAATAATATTTTCTTTCGAAATATCTGAAAATCATAAATATCATCATTTATTAGCCAAATAACTAAGATTATAAAACAATGAAAATCACACACAATAATAAGCAATCTAAATTAGATTTTTATACAAACTTAAATAACATGAGACAAACCTTGCTTATAATCCCAACTAGGAGAACTTAGCCCATGAAGGCTTTATTCAACAAATTACAAGAAATGGTAAACATGATTGGTTGATAAAAGGAAAGATTTGATACTAACTCCCTTAGATAAAGGAGAAAGAAGCAATAAACCCCTTCGCAATATATACTTCACCACACTAACATAAACTCTCAAGAACATATGTGTGTTCGCATAAAATGAAAATTACAATATGAATATTACACTCAAAAAAAGAAAATGGAAGATAAAAAGGTGATATATGGAGTGGAGCAGGGGTCTATATATATACCAAAGACCATCTAATAGCTCTAAAACTCCAGCAACATTACATCAAATCGGATCAACGCAAGTCACCCACTCCATATAGGTCCAAAAGTGTGAAAGCTATGATAAGATCACATAATCTGTCAAAAAGTACAGTCATTACATGTAGGAGATAGAGCCGTAATTTACAACCTTACGGCTATAACTTGTGGTATATAGTGCCGTAACAAGCCCTCGACTTTTGTTCTCCGTTGCCCGAGTGTTTTATGGCCATAAAGATGGGCGTACGACCATAATGGTCTTTCAAACTTTATTTCTAGCCCAGAATTTCTTTGACTCTTGTGTTGTAGCCCAAAATCCTCTTCAGATGATAACTTTTGATATATGACTCTGATTTTGAATCCAGAGAGGGTGCTGAACTCGTATTGTAAAGATCTAAAATATGAATACATAAAAACTCAATAAAAGCACTTCTTAATAAAAATGTTATTTCTTGAGTAGATCATTAATTTAATCCGATTAAGGCTAAATTTGTATCTTCATCCCATAAAAATAAAATTATCAAAAGCTAATAAAATTGAAGTCAAAATAGGTTAGACTAGCTCATAATTATGGGTGGAATATATCAATACCAATTACGGATAAGTGTATAAAATTGACACTTATCAGTAATCCATTTATCCGTGGGCACCCGTGTACCCGGTGGGTATTACTGTACCCTACCCGCGACAAAAAAGTAGAGTAATAAGGTAAGGTATAGGAAGGGTAATTTGTGTTAGGGTACGGTACGGGAGTGGCATACCCGTACCTTACCATGCCTTTTTTGCATCCCTCTAAATCTCGTTAAGTCTGATCTTTCTACTATTCGTAGTTATGCACACATAACTTAATTTTGGTAATCGCGAGCCTCTTTCACCTTAAGATTTGTCATTTTACTTCCAATGATGTTCATGTAACAACCAAATAATTCATCATCGGCTTTGTCTATAAAATTGAAAAAAATGCGCATCACCCTCTTTGAGTCTCAGTGGGATGTAACTTTCTATCATAGTTCATCTTAAACACACGAAGGACTTTGAGACTAATGAACACAGATAGAGTAAGTGATGGCTACCATGGAAAAACTGATATTTTTCGGAAAATTTTGTTCCAAATGATGCTGAGTTAAGATAGAGGATGTTGTGGGAGTCTCCTGCTACACTTTACTCAATCCATTTAGGTACAAGTAAGATGTAAAAGGTTTTCTAATGAAATTTTTGGTGGAATAATATGAAAAACGAGATCATTGAGTTTGTTTGAAGTGTTTGAGTTGTCATCAAGTCAAGATCGAACATCACCAATCCATTAGATTGTTGAAGCCGTTTCCTATTCTAGAATAGAAGTGGGAAGATATATCTATGGGTTTCATCATTAGTATGCCGAGAACTAGAATGCATATGAATATAATTTGGGTGATCACTAATTGACTAACCAAATCAACTTATTTGATAGGCATCAAGGACACTTGGGAGCATGATAAGTTGGCTAATTTATTCATCTAAGAGATCATGAGGCTGCACAAGACTCCAACGACCAATGTTTCTTATCGAGATGGATATTTTTGTCATGTTTTTGGCAGGTGGTTCGTAAGGCTTTGGGGACTGAATGAAGGTTGAGCACGTAATTTCACCCGCAATCAAATGGTCAGATGAAGCGATATGATTTATACATTGGAGGATGCATTAGTGTAGTGAGCGTGAATTTCACCTGCCATTGGTCGAGTTTACCTACAATTTGTAGTTGGTATCATTCGATTAACATAGCACCATTTTATGATGTTTATATGTGGCAATGCAGATGGCCATTATATTGGGATAAATCATACGAATTTGTTGGGACCGAGGAGAATTTGCTAGTGGAGATAAAGCAAGAAACTTTTTTAATCTGCGGAAGGTTATTGACTGTTGAGAGTCAAGAAAAGCCTTATGCTAATGTCCATCGGTGCCCCATAGAGTTCAAAGTGGGAGATCATGTATTCCTTAAGGTGGCACAATGAAGGGGGAGTTTTCCATTTCGTAAAGAAAGGGAAACTTAGTTTACAACTATGTTGAACCATTTAAGATTTTTGAGAGGGTCAAAGAGTTGGCGTATTGCTTGGTGTTACTTCCAGCTCTGATGTAACACCATCTTTCTATAACAGAAAACATGGGTGTTGGCCACAGTATACTTAAATTGCACCTTACAAAGGGAGGATGAATAAGTTGCACTCTTTTTCGAAGTTTGTTATGCATAGCGTAAGTCTATACAACTTGCTGTACGTAAAGAAAGTCTCCTGTAGCTTGATGCTTACAGGGTTGTTAGAGTAAGTATACAATAAATCACAGGCAGTTATAAGATAGTAAATACATGAAGTATAGCACACAGTTTTAATGTGGTTTGAGGTAAACCCCTCTACATCCACGGGTCTTCCACACTGGAGTAAGTCGTTTAGTAAAATCAAGTGGTACACAAATGTATGACTTTAACTAAACAGGTCTTTCACAAAGATTGATACAACTGAATGTAGCTTTAAGCTGTTCACACAGTTTGGTTACAGGCTCTTTTGATTGGCTTCTTCTCACATATATTGAAGCTTCATCTTGGAACTCACTTAGTCCCATATAGGTCGAAATACTTCTACACAGTCCATACAGGGCTAATTCTCTCAACGATAAGGTTTGGAATCACATGTATCAGAACAACAACTGTAAGCTTGAAAGTCTTTACTGTAGTATGCTGATATCAGTTGATGACTTAGTATTTCTTTACTCAGAGATATGTGTTGTAGGCTTGAAGAAATATATTGCTCTTTATAGATATGAGTTCTTCAGATTATTGATCAGTAAGTAGTGAGCAATGTCCTCTTGATTGGGCTATTTGTAACCTTGGAATAGATCCATTATAAATATCGCCGATGGTCAGTTGGTGAGATATAGACATATTGGAATGGCGGATTGCAAAAGGTTTGAATTAAATATATCCGCATTGAATGCTTCAGACATTCTTTTTTATCCGCATTAAATGCTCTTCAGTCTATAATCTTCTTAGCCGCATTAAATGTTGTCAAAATCAGCATTAAATGCACCTTTGAAACCGTGACTACTTTGTGAATAAAGAATGACTTATCGGACAACTGTTTAAAGGTATACGTCTAAATCCTATTGAATTGTAGTTTGCTTTTCCTAAGTATAATACCTACAACTTCTTTGTTGTAGCCTATAGTCTTCTTGTTGTACGCTGTAATCTTCATTTTGTTATAGGAATACATCTTTGTGTGCACTGCATGAAGATCACTATAAGGACATATTGTAGGATGTATTTATCAAAACACTTAGGGTATTATTTTTCCTAACAATTTCCCGCTTTTTGATAATGCCAAAACTTCTTTAAAATCATAAGGCTGTCTTCAAGTCTTCTTTCAAATGATATGATCTTCGAGACTTAGACTACAATTTGAACTGCTCGCGGGCAAGTTCTGAAATTTTATATCCTACAAGACTAGGGGTATTACAACTCAAGTGATGATTGGCTCGTAGGCACAATCCTATAGCAAGTAGTCTAAGTGAATACAACTTAACCTATGAAGTGTCCACAGACAAGTTCTTACAGATTTAGACTTAGAAATTTTTATAGTTACCAAATAATTTCAATATATATCATAATCATATATTAAAGAAGATCACGAACTATAATTTTTTAGATGAATAAATTTTTTTATTGATAACAGTTACTTGATTTTGGTGCTTCAAGAATTGAAATTTATATCGGGAGATAAAAACAAGAAAAATACAGCAAGAATGATTATATTCTATAGTGCTGCTGTCTGGACGACCTCTTGAGGGGATCATGTTCAGTTCCTCTCCACCAGTCAACTAGAGAATCTCTGCCATGATTCTTGTACATATTCTTTCCTTCTGGGGTTACATCATAGCCAAGAATCCAGTTTTCTAGGTGAGTGACTCAATCACCCTTCTCGTGCCTTCCTTTAAGCTGGAGTTCAATTGGAAGCTTTCCTTCTGCCAAGAGTCTTGAGTACTCATTCACTGCAGTGGTTGAACATGGCAGACTGCTTGATAATATGCAAAAGTACTTCATCAATTCATTATTTTTCCATGCCTTGAGTTCCTCTGCTGTCGGTTGTCTGTTTGTAGGAAGAGGAATCTCAGCCAATTTCTGCGTAGTACTTTTCCATGAGAACTTAGGATAACAGAACTCGGAATGAGAACCAATTACGTTGTATCCTGATGGCTGCAGCAACACTGTCATCAAGAAGTGCTTCCATCTCTATTTCTCTCTCCATCATGCAATTCCTTCCAGCTTCCCAAGCCTCTTCCCCCTTTTTGGTATTATCAAGCTCAGTTACTTTTCCATGGATATCCCGAAGAATATCCATAGACTCAGCCTGCTTGTTCTGGATGTCCTTCACTGAGTCAACGAGACTTGCGACCGCTATAGTCAGATCATCAATCTTTTTACCATGGATGCTAAGTCTGGTCCCAGTGAACTCGAGGGAGGCTATAGTTTTGGCTTCGACGATCCATAGCTTTTCTTGCTTGAGGATATGCGCGAGCTGATGCATGGCTTTGTATATGGAATTTTCCATAAGCCTGAAGGATTCTTCCACGTCCTACGCAGCTCTTCTTAGTCTAGTGAATTCATCCATGGCAGTTCATCACATATAGTCAAGTTCTTTTTCGATGTCATACAGGGCTTTGACAGCATCCTGCAAGATGGTTTGACGACCGATACATTGCAATTGGTCTATTTTGGTTTTGTCTATGGAGAGTAAGGATGTGCAATTGGAGATTTTGAGGGTTCTCCTTCCTGCATGATGACTACATTATCTGTAGGATTCTTTGGGCTATCATCGGGGAGGAAATCTTAATCTAGTTCAGAAGGTGAACCTGTAGGGATAGGAGGGACTACATGTTTGGAGGCATGAACCTCTGTCAGTTTAGCCTAAGTGTCCGTCTATGAGACAGAAGAGAAGATTCCTCCTGCCTTATTTCAGCTTCTGTAGCCAATGGAACAGGAGGGACTGAATACTCCTGCTGCGTCTCAGCTGTCATTTGCTCTTCATGAGGGACTGAATCCTCCTGTTGGATGGTGCGGGTCGCTTCCTACTAGGTCGGAGGGACTAATTCCTCCTGGGTGTGAGGTGCTATTTTCTCCTGCTGTAGCGCAGAGGCAACAATGTCATTGGTGACAGGATTGACTAATTCCTCATGTTGCTGAGTGGTTGGTGCAACATCCTTGGTTACATGAGGGAATGATTCCTTCTATAAGTTGGCAACTTGGGCAGCTTCATTCTGCGGAGCCAGGGACATGGGCTTTACTAATGACTGCCTATATGTAACACCCCCAAGTTATCCAGGGTATATTACAGCACCGTGAACCCCACCGTGGGACCCACAAGGCTATACACATGCGGAATCATGAACTTTGACCGGTAAGGTTCAAGCTAATCAAATGGAGGACAATAAAATTGGCACTCAAGAAAATATCCAATGAGATGAAATACAATACATCAAGAATCAATCCCAAGGCAACACAGGCCAAAACATCAAGAAGCCAAAAACAGTACGCGAGTACTCAACCATTTCAAGTACAACATCACTGAATGGATAAAATACAAAGTATAGCCAGTGACAAGACACATCATCACACTTGCCCATCATCTTCATGTCGATCCGGTACATGCCTATCCACTATCCTGGATACTGAAATACATGAAAGGTATTTCCCCCAAAATGGGTTAGCCGTCGAATAGCTAGTACAAGTATATCGAATGTGAAACACAATACTTCTCAACAATAAAGTAAATGCAATCATCATTCCCCCAAGCTCAAGACTAGTATTTCGGAATAACTAAATCTCATAGCACGTCATTTCAATACATACGTGATTACACGTGGAACTGCACCAAATGCAACAAAACCCTCAAAGGCCCCATCAGACCCTCCCAGAGTGGTTAACCCAAAATATTCGTGGAATCGCACCAAAGGCAACGGAACCCTCAGAGGACCAGTCGGTCCGTCCCAGAGTGAATATATACAATCATACAATTCATATACCTTACTTTCAAAGTCGAGAACGTATAATCATAAACATATACTTGCCTTTGAGACATCGAGAATTGGAAGGAAAAGAATATAAGTTCGGTAGGTCCAAGAACGCACTTCCGGCACCTAAACAATTCGTAAAGGATACGATAATCAATAATCCATACTCAAATCACACAAAGAAACTCCCAAAACCCACCTACGATTCACGAAACTACAAGGATAATTACCTAGGGGTTTGGAAATCATCCAAACCCTCTCAAGTCCAAACAAATTACATAACCATCCATATAATCATAGGGGAAATATGGGTACGGGGTAGATACAACATAATCTCAAATATCTCAAGATCCAAAATGGATAAATCGGACGAGTCTAAGAAAATCCCCAAAAATCCCCCAAACTAGGGTTCTAAGGAGTTTACCTTGATTTGGAAGGTAGAAATGGATTAGATGTTGTATAATATTTGTTATCCCACCTAAGAGGATGATAGATGATGAGTAGCCACCCCAAATCGCCTCGGGGTCGCCCCTCTCGTGCTCTCTCATCGGAAGTGAAGAAAATGAAGAAAAGTGGCGATTAATAGGGCTGACCGTCCTTATATATTGCGCCTATTTAGCGCGCGCTAAATCTCAAGGTTAGCATGCGCTAACAGGGTCACCCGGTAGTTTAGTGACTTCTGACCTGCGTCATTAGTGTGCGCTACATCTGGCGCTAGCGTGCGCTATGTAACATCGATAGTGTGCATTAGCTGGCGCCTAGCGTGCTCTAACTGCTAGTCCAGAGAGAAGAATTCAGCTACTGCCTCTACCAGACTCAACCCATTAGTGCGCGCTACTGGCGAAGCTAGCGCGCGCTACTCGATACGAATAGTGTGTGTTAACTCATGCCTAGCATACGCTAAATGTCAGTCTAGCGAGCAGAACTCGGCCCATTTTGGTGCGGAAAGACAAGCACTGAGCAACTGCCACTGCTCAACTTAGACCATTAGGCGCGCTATTGGCGAAGCTAGCGCGCGCTACCAAATAGAGTTAGCATGCGTTAGCTCATGCCTAACGTGTGCTATCTGCTCCATCCAATAACATCGCCTTAAGGTCCAATTGTTACGAACATGTTCCGAAGGATACGAAAAGCTAGAATCAACAACATCTTGATAAGTGCTTACAAGAGCAACAAAAGTGAAGGAACGATAAAGCCAATAATTCAATAAAAAGTACGGGTATTACACTATAAGTCCCTTGTCCTTGGGTGGCCTACATGTTCACTAATTCTTTTTCTTGGGCCTCCTCATGCTCATTAACATCCCAGTCAATACAGCCTCATCATCACCATAAGAGTCAAGATTGGAATGGTGACTTGAGCTCCGCGTGCCATGATAGGATGGTTATTTTCCCTTTAGTCTTTCCTTTGTCTTTTCCACGTAATATTTAGCTACAAACTCATGGCAAATGGGATCATCCCACCTGATTTGGACCTCAACATTTTGAGAGCCTGTTATCTCCAACACGAATAATTCCTTATCATTCCAGCCTTCCCAATTATACAGGGTGTGATAAGGGGCAACCCTATAGTTCTTCCAAACTCTAAAGTATTCAATTGCCTCCTCAATCTGGAGTTGGAGGATAGTCTGATTGATTATTGCCAAAGTGGAGGGAATCCGAACATTAGAGGGTTCTAATACCTAGTTAGGATCGTTTACAGGTGTGGGGCCTGTGGAGGAGATGGATCCCTGACAGGGTGGGGTGCCCTGTTGGGAGAGGGGCTCCTCACCTGGGTAGCGGCCCCGTGAGGAGAAGTGGTTGTTGTCTCTAAAGGGGCAGCCGATTCATCAACTTATTCTAGCTTGCAAAACAACTGGTCATCCATCATAGCCGCAGCTGGATCAGGATCTACTGTGGGAGCAGCTAGTGTTTCTTCCATTAGAATAGCCTCTGATGGGTTAACTACAACTGGGGGCAGGCACAGTAGTCGGAATGTAACATCTCCTAACCTAGAAGCTGAACTGCAAATGGGTCTATGCTACTAAGCTTAGAAGTATCACTCTTCTATACTTTTAAAACCATGATTTTAAATTTCTAAAAGTAAGAACTCGGGAAATAATGCAAACTAGTATTATACATTTAAAAAAGTACGGAATATTAAGTTTAATACATAAACAAAACCATAACAGAGCAGTTTTATTCATGACAAAATGGTGTCTTCCAGGAGAGGGGCGTAATAGCTGTGGAACATGGCATATTGACAAGTCTTCGACTGGCAGCCCTGAAGAGGTATAGTGAACCGCTAAACATGTGCATCATCACCTATAATATAAGAACCTAGTGGGCTAATGGCTCAGTAAGATAGACTTCTATTATAGCAAAGTATCACATATCACATTCATCAATGAATAAGTACTTTACATGATATAATTATGTTCTCGTAAAATCCTTTCATTGGGTACCCTTGAAGTGTGATACTCGACTTATAGTGATAAGCCATAGTTTTAGAAACTTGTTCATATTATTGGCCAATAAAACATGTATCTGGGGATTCCCATACTAGTTTTTCTACCAATGGTATTAGCCGTATTCAACCTTTTTCATTTACTGTGGGTTTCCTTGATCGACTTTCACCATGTGGTGGGTCCGCGGGTCCCCCGAGTCCCGTGCCTACCCGCCATCAATGAATTACCATACTTCATTTTCTTAAACAGTATTTCATATATACATGTTTTGAATGATCATTTAATAACAGTCATATATGAAAATATCAATCAATATATTATCCTTATGATACAACAAGGAAAAGCCTCATCTTACCTCAGGTCCAGCTGCGTATTGAAATGAAAAGATCAGCTTCTCGTGCTAGATGGATGTGCTAAAAGTCCAGAATTAATTAACCATGTTTCACTTAACATTACCTTCATGAATGCTACAAAATGTTGGAATACAATTTAGGATCATCTATGACTTATCCCTTCACAACTAGTTACCATAATGCGATAATTATTCATATATATACTAATACATACTCTCTTTAAACTTTGCCTCCTTCTCGTATCCTCATACAAGAAACCTTATTTTAAAAAAATATGAACATATATAATAAGGTTAGTTTAATAGAAATACACCACCTTTTTGAAAATTTTATTTTTAACATGACCTTTTAAATTGCTCTCAGAATACACCGCCTTTTCACTAGTTTGAATTTTAGACCGAAATGCGAATACCCCCAAATTATAGCTGATGTGTCCGTCGAAATCTTACACGTGGATTGGAATTTTACACGTGGAGTGGAATGTTTGGTCTCAAAGGCAAAAACTATTATTCTATATACCAAATCATGATGCCAATGATATACAATAATATAGCAATAATAAATCCTTGTTCAATTATGCTCATAATTACAATACAATGCTCTCACTCTATTATCCTCTGCTAACAAATCCAATGTCTGACTAGCCGGTCTCATACTACATAACGACACAAACCGGTGAGATCGAATACTCAAAATACACGGACCGGCAAGGTAAAACAACAAATCAAAACCGAATGAAATCTCATTACAACACATACCCACGCATGGGTCAGTACACAGTAGGGAAAACGAGATCTAACTCAACAATATAAAGAGCTCTGACTCTCTACTGATTAGTATCATAGCTTGTAAAATCTAATCTACGTGTAAAATTTCAGTGGCCACATGTAAAATTCTGACGACCACATCAGCTATAATTTGGGGTTTTTTGCATTTCGGCTAAAATTCCATCTAGTGAAAATGTGGTGTATTATGAGAGCGATTTAAAAGGACATGTTAAAAATTAAATGTTCAAAAAGGTGGTGTATTTCTATCAAATTAACCCTATACAATAATTTATGTAATATATTCTACAACAACATAATTGTTCAAGAGACTATAGCAAGACCTTGAAATAACCATAATTTGTTTTGCTTATAACCACTTTATTATATGTTGGATTTGCATCAAATTCTGATATAACATCCCTAACATACTTAATAAAAAATATTTAGGAACACGAGCCCCAAAACTATACTAAATATACACAACTATAGATGTTTCTAAAAGGTGCTAGATATGAGTTCTTTGCTGTCTAGTGATGATTTAAGCTATATGGATCCCTGCTAAACACAAGGTTAAGCCATATATGAGTTCTTAACATCATTATAACATGTATAATCACCTACAACACCTATTCAAGATAACTAAGGAACATAGCAAGAACAAGAGTAAAACAATTGAAACTCACCTTGATTGTCAAAGGGATTGAGATGTTGGTATTTTGATGATTTTTCCTTGAATATTTGGTAATTTTTCGAAGGGAGATGCTTCTTGGTCAATTTCAGAGTGTTACTTAGGGTTTAGGTTCAGTTTTCCTCTCTTATCCAAGTGAGAGATGCAGTTTTTAGGTTGAAGTACCAAAAATACCCTAAATAGCTTCTAGAAATCATGTTTGCAAGACTGGATCAATTGATGTAATTATAGACTACTTATTGGTTAGTTTAAACTGGTTGCTAGTAGATATTGACCATATTTAGGGTATGTATGGATGGTCCAAGGATCTTTAGAATTTTAGGGTGTGTTTATAACGTTTAAAATCAGTTACTTATGCGTAAAGTGCTGAAAATGCTAATAAGGGAGTTTATTGTCAAATTTTCTAAACCTTCATACCTATAATAATACATATAATAATTTAAAGGTTCATTAATCAATATGATATGATGATAATAATAAAATAAAAGGTAAGTTCAGTTGGTTCCGATCGCAACTAGGACAAATAGAGAAGTGACATATCCAATTACTTAACAGATGATGTCGTATGCAACTGCGAGCTGGATCATTTATAATGTTGATAAGAAGCAAGATACTTGACACATTTTATGAAGTTAAACAAATATTATCTACTTGAATCATCTATCTAAATTTACTCAGCCAGACACCACCAATCTCTGGGATTAAACCGGTCAACCTACGGTAGACATGTCTGTAACACCCCGAGATATTCGGAATAATTACAGCGCCGTAAACCCTTTAAGTAAGGATTTACAAGGCTAATTTTAAGAAGTGTGTAAATATAAACCAATCGTACAACTGAAGTTTAAAGACATATTTGATTCAACCGATCAAAGAGTTAATTTATACAACCATATCGAAAGGACATTATCAAAACAGCATTTACTCGAGTACCGAACGAAACAATAAAAAAAAATCTCTACAACAATAACAATCACATCACCGAGCCATCTCATCGTCCCGTTGCATCGTGGCTGCCTCCCCGCTCCTCGGCTACCTGAACATCAAAACAATGTCCACCCCCGAAGGGGTTAGCAAAACGATGCTAGTACAAGTATCATGTTAAACAATTCGAATATGCATCAGTAATACATAACAAGATACACCACACGGACTTCCGCTACCGGAATCCGACAATGCAAATCCACAAGATTTCATTATACGGTATGGGTATTCCAATGATCCAGCGCCTCAAGATAGATCCCAAGATGATCCCGCGGACCAACACGAGGTGGAAATAACCCGTCCCAATGATCCAGCGCCCTTGGTATAGATCCCAAGATGATCCCGTCGGATCAACACGAGGTGGACATCCGATCCAGCGCCCTCAGCATAGATCGTTCAACGTATACAAACACAACTCATGCATACACATATGCCAAATCATTATGTTCATCAACATAAACATATAAACACTATATAACGGATATCATGACAAATCAATGAAGTAAATGTCATGTTCAACAACATGCATAATCATACGCATACTCCAAAAATACCGATATTAACATATCACGATACTTGCCTCGAAGATGGCAAGAACGATACACTTCAATGCTCTCGACGCACTCGAAGGCCGCCTCCTCCGATCAACGTAACAAGCTCGGACCTTAACAAAAGGAACGATATACAAATCATATCAAGTCGAACGATGGCCTAACAATTCGGTCTACGGCCGAAAAGCTCAAAATAAACAATGCGCCAGATCGCTTAGCGCGCCACGTACCTACGTAACGTGCGCTTAAGACGGATCGTTAGCGACGCTAACTTATAAGACTAGCGTGCGCTAGCCACGGTGCGCGATCGACTCGGATGGTCTCATAACGCGCTACGCACGTTTCGGGCGTTAATCGACCGATAGCGCACGTTAACTCACATGTGTTAGCGTGCGCTAACATTGCATGGCTGAATACCGCAAGCCGAAACTGGGTTGAATGGTGAAGAACTCGAGAATCCTACCGTGATAATACAAGTTATCCTCGGGCAAATCATGCTAATAAGGTTTGAGGAAGATTTATGATTATGAAAGACCAATATACGGATAGTCATCTTAATATCATAATCCAATACGATCTTCAAGAAGCAATCTAAGTTCCGATCGTCTTATGTTTCAAAACACCGATTTCAACGTATACGACTCAACAATGGTACTACCCGATTTACTTGATCATAAATCGCTTTTAAACATGCCGAGGAGTCCTTATAATAAGGTGGTTCAAAGGTTCATTCGATATCTAGCATCTATACGTCAAAAGTATCCTTCTAACATGCGACCGATAAAAATGAAATACTTGCTATCCAAACATGATTCAAACTTCCTTAGGAACCTTACTAATCATTGGTGAAAAATCACCTACCTCAAAGTAACGAAGAACACGGATGAAAATGAAGCAATCCAACACCAAAGGCTTGAACGCCAATCTCCAATGATATAAGATCTTCAATCTCGAACTAAGTGGTTGATACGAAGTGTTTAGGACGAATGGAGTTATGTTTCAAGTGCAAGAGTTCGGGTTATGTGGGAAGAAAGGATCAAATCACGAATAGATCTTGTCTATTTATAATAAATGGCTATTAGCGCGCGCTACACCTGCTCAGTAGCGTGGCGCTAACGGCTCACGCCTAAATCAGACTCGGCACTTAGCGACGCTATGCATATACATGTAGCGTGCGCTAAGGCGTTGACCCGGCTTTTCCCGAAAGCCGTCTGTACATCCGACACGATCCGACAGGGTCCCGGCCGAGATCTCACCTACCGCACGTCTCAATCGGTCGACCACGCATAGCGTACGCTAATTACACTCGGTAGCGTGCGCTATAAAACCATGTTAGCGCACGTTACCCTTAGCCCGTAGCGTGCGCTACATGCACTGCAATTTCAACCTTTAAATCACATACACGAAATTATATGCTCGGCGATATCGGAATATGAAATACGGAGAATAGTATTCAGACAAAAGTACAATCATTACAATATCGCAAGTTCCAATTACATAACGTAAATCTCGGGTATTACATCCTTCCTCCCTAAAAAGAAGTTTCGTCCCGAAACTTAGGATGAAAACAACTCCGGATATTTAGCCTTCATACCGTCCTCCGTTTCCCAAGTGGCCTCTCCGACTCCATGTCGTGACCATTGTACTTTAACCAAATGTATCGGTTTATTCCTTAATTGTTTGATCCGGCTCTCAAGTATCTTGATTGGTCTCTCTTCGAAGGTGCCATCATTAGCTATCTCGATCTCGTCGAAATCAATGACGTGACTGGGGTCCGGTATATACTTCCGCGATTGGGATACGTGAAATACACTGTGAACATGACTCAGCGATGGCGGTAAGGCCAACCTGTATGCTAAATCCCCAACTCTCTCTAGGATCTCAAATGGTCCGATATATCTTGGACTAAGCTTGCCTCTTCTCCCAAAACGGAAAATCCCTCGTGTAGGAGACACCTTCAATAGTACGTGGTCCCCAACGTCGAACTCTAGAGGGCGACGACGTACATCCGCATAAGACTTCGCCGACTGGGCGATCAGCAGTCTCTCTCGAATCAAGGCTATCTTCTCTTGAGTCTGAATAATCAATTCCGGTTCCGTCCCGATCAAATCCAAGAATCATCCCAAAGACAGGGGCGATCGGCATCTTCTTCCGTATAAAGCTTCAAATGGGGCCATCTTAATAGAAGCATGCCAACTGTTATTATAGGTGAACTCGATCAAGGGCAAGTGAACCTCCCAATCAGTCGACCAATCTAATGCACAGGCTCTAAGTATGTCCTCTACTGTCTGAATAGTCCTCTCGGACTGACCGTCCGTTTGGGGATGATAAGCTGTACTAAAGTTTAGCTCGGTCCCCAAAGCCCTGTGAACTGCTTTCCAGAAGTGCGACACGAAACGACCATCTCGATCCGAAATAATGGTCTTCGGCGTCCCATGCAATCTGACTATCTCCGCAATAAATACTCGCGCCAATCTTTCGGGTCCCCAAGTATCTTTGATCCCTAGGAAATGAGCCGACTTGGTTAGTCGATCAACTATAACCCAAATCATGTTCATTCCCGTTTTAGTCCTTGGCATACTGGTGATGAAATCCATCGAGATATCCTCCCACTTCCATTCAGGGATCGGAAGCGGCTTTAACATCCCGGCAGGTCGCTGATGCTCAATCTTGACCTGCTGACAAGTCAAACACTTCGCAACGTACTCTGCTACGTCCTTCTTCATATTCCCCCACCAGAAGTTTTGTTTAAGATCCTTATACATCTTACTGCTGCCCGGGTGAATAGAATAGGGCGCGCTATGAGCTTCTTTCAGAATAGTCCGTCTCAAATCATCATCTTCGGGAACGCAAAGTCGATTCTGAAATCTCAGAACTCCATCATCTTGTATCACAAATCTCGGGCTTTTCCTTTCTTTACTTCATCACATATTCGAAGGATCGGAGAATCGTCAAACCGCTTGACTTGATCTTCTCGACTAGTGATGAAGTCACTCCATCACATAAAGTCGCCCTTGATTCCCGGTGCCCATACTTCAATCCTTCGCGGATCGGTTCTCGTTGAATGCCGGTGGGGCGTAAGAGCTTCCAACACTCGAAGAGAAACAGTTTACGACTCAAAGCATCGGCTACTACATTTGCTTTCCTGATGATAGAGAATCTCCAAGTCGTAATCCTTGATCAATTCCAGCCACCTTCTCGCCTCATGTTTAACTCTTTACATCGAAAATGTACTTGAGGCTCTTATGGTCTGTAAATATCCGACAATGAGTGCCGTACAAATAATGTCGCGATTTTCAAGGCAAAGACTACAATTGCTAGCTCCAGATCATGAGTTGGATAATTAACCCGTGACGGTTTCAATTGCCGAGAAGCATAAGCAATTACTTTATCCTTTTGCATCAACACACAACCCAAACCCCGATTCAAGCGTCAGTATACCAAAAATCCGTCGGTTCCTTCGCGGCGCTAATATAGGTCTTGCCGTCGGTCTCTTCTTAAGTTCGTCCAAGACCACTGGCACTTCTCATTCCATGCGAACTTTTGAGTTTTCTCGTAATACTGGGTGAGCGGACGAGCAATTTTGGAAATCCCTCTACAAAGCGGCGATAATATCCAGCTAGTCCTAAGAAGCTTCGGACTTCTTTCACGTTTTTAGGGGCTTCCCATTCCAAGATTGCTTCGACTTTCTTCGGGTCCACCTGAACTCCGTCGGATGATATCACATGCCCAAGGAAAGTTACTTCCTTAAGCCAGAACTCACATTTAGAAAGCTTAGCATACAGCTGTTCCTTTCTCAAGATGCTCAAAACCACACGTAAATGTTCAGCATGTTCCTCTGCGTCCCTCGAATAAATCAAGATGTCGTCAATGAAGACCACCACAAATTTATCCAAGTACTCCAAGAATACCCGATTCATCAATTGCATGAATACCGCAGGAGCATTTGTAAGTCCAAATGGCATCACTACAAATTCATAATGCCCGTACCGGGATCTGAAAGCAGATTTCGGTATGTCCGATTCCTTAATTCTCAGTTGGTGGTATCCTGATCGCAAGTCGATCTTCGAGAATACCCTCGCCCCTTTCAGTTGTTCTAACATGTAGTCGTTCAGATGTATAGGATACTTATTCTTTATAGTCATCTTGTTAAGCTCCCCGTAATCAATACACATCGGAGGGATCCGTCTTTCTTAGGACAAAGAGAACGGCGCTCCCAAGGGGAAACGCTCGGTTGAATATAGCCCTTACGTAACAATTCCTCCAGCTTGCTTCTTGAGTTCATACATCTCGGTTGGCGCCATGCGGTATGGTGCCACGAAATAGGGGTTGCTCCGTGCTCTAATTCGATGGTGAATTCCACTTCTCTTTGTGGAGGTAACCACAGTAGCTCGTTAGGAAATATATCTCGAGAACTCATTCACAATCGGAATAGACGAGAGCTCTACTCCTTCCTCTTTCCTCATGGCATAACACCAAAGTCCATGACATCCTGTTTGATAATTTCTTGCTTTCATTGCTTTGATCACTTTCCCGAGCTTCCGGTCTCCATCCGGAACAAGTGTTCGATCCGTCATCAGCAATGATGGAAATGACTCTCTCTCGGTAATTCAGCACAGCTCCATAACGGTTGAGCCAATCATCTCCGAGAATTAAATCGTCACCGCCGATGTCAACTACAATAAGATTCGATGGCCAATCTCTTCCTTCTATAGATACTGGGAAATCCCTAGCTTCAAGTGTTCCCATAATTCTCTCTCCACTCGGCAATCCCACAACATACGGTTCACAATCAATTAAGCACGAGATTTTCAAACGATTAACACAGTTCAAAGATATAAAAGAATGTGTGGCTCCGGAATCGAATAAAACACTAACTGGTTGCAAAAGAATCAATCGCACTGATGCAACCGCAGTTGTTCGCCGCCGATCTCCTCATTTCGTACAGGCGCGGAGGGACGGACCTAGCACTGGATGTCTCTCTCTTCCCAGCGTTCTGCTGCTGGAATCCACTCTGCTGTGTCTGGTTCACACTTATGTCCTTAGGAACTGGTGCTGGAGTGCGGGTACCAAAAGATCTAGTAGCGGCTCCACAGAAGGCCGCACGGTGCCCTTCTTGCCCACAGTCGTAACAAGTCACAGAAGATGCGGGGCAATAACGTCGAACATGCCCTGCTCGACCACAATTGTAACATTTCTTTGATGCGTCCGAAACTGCTGATGCTGTCCGGAACTTCTTTCCTCCTCGACTAGGATGCGGAGGTCTCCTGGATGAGTGAAAAGAGGACTGAACCCATCGGGGCCCGCTATTCTTATTCTCCGTGAAGTTTCCCGACACCTTCTGTTTCTTTGCTTCCGTCGATTTCTCTACCGCCGCCTCTTTCATGTCGTAGGCCAGCGCTTTGTCTTGATACTGTCGCAACGTAGTACACTCGAATCCGGACATGTACTGCTGAATCTCCGGCTTCATCCGCATATCAAAATGAAAAATCTTTTCTGCCTCCGTTCTGACCAAGTGTCGCACACAAGTCAGCTGATGATTAAAAGCTTTAATTACATCTGTCACAGATGCCTCCGAACTCTGTGGTGAGAAAAACTCTCGGATCTTCGCCTCTCTTACCGGACGGGACAATCGTGCTTCCATCATTTGTTTGAATTCCGTCCAATCCGCATTATGATCCTCGGGTCGAACAGCCTTCCCACCAATCAAAGGCCTCCCGGTCGAAAATATCCGGGCGATGGGAACCTTCCGGTCCTCGGGGCTTAAGACCCGCGAATATTTTCTCCAACTCCTTGAGCCGGTGATCCCAAATAAGTGCCTCACAGATCCAGTCAAATTTTGGCGGGTGCAATTTAACCACCTCAAAGAAGCCATCTGTCACCCCAGCTTATCCTCGTGGTGCCGCTGTCCCATCGCCGTCGCATGCGATCAACGACTGGCGAATCGGTTTATCTCGCGCCACCACTGTTGAAGCACTCGGCATGTTAGGATTTGCGTCATCATTCGCCGATCCTTCTTGTCCTCCGTAATGGGAATCCGTTTGGCTAACGGCTATCTCAGGAGTAGATACCGATTCTTCTTGCCTCGCATTTCCACGTCCGCGTCCACGACCGCGTCCGCGTCCACGACCTCCCCTCAACATACTGTAAACATAAATACTCAATATCCATGACAACGTTCTAAAAGTACATCCATCAATGTTTACAAGACAAGAATTAAATAGAACAATAGTATTCGAGATTAGGAAACTTACAACCACAAATTAATTGACGATCTTTGGCTCGGCAGTTGATGTTACGAACGACCAATAATCAATAACGTAAATGCACTAACTAACCCGATCGCCAAGATATCCATAAATCTTAGCTCCGATACCATATTCGTAACACCCCGAGATATTCGAATAATTACGACCGTAAACCCTTTAAGTAAGGATTTACAAGGCTAATTTTAAGAAGTGTGTAAATATAAACCAATCGTAATCCGAAGTTTAAAGACATATTTGATTCAACCGATCAAAGAGTTAATTTATACAACCATATCGAAAGGACATTATCAAAGCAGACGTGCTCGAGTACCGAACGAAACAAGAAAAACAACTCTCGACAACAATAACAACAATCACATCACCGAGCCATCTCATCGTCCTGTCGATGCTGTGGCCGCCTCCCCGCTCCTCGGCTACCCGAACATCAAAACAATGTCCACCCCCGAAGGGGTTAGCAAAACGATGCTAGTACAAGTATCATGTTAAACAATTCGAATATGCATCGCAATACATAACAAGATACACCACACGGACTTCCGCTACACGGAATCCGACAATGCAAATCCACAAGATTTCATTATACAAAGCATGGGTATTCCAATGATCCAGCGCCCTCAAAGATAGATCCCAAGATGATCGTCGGACCAACACGAGGTGGAAATAACCCGTCCAATGATCCGGGCCTCAAAGATAGATCCCAAGATGATCCCGTCGGATCAACACGAGGTGGACATCCGATCCAGCGCCCTCAGCATAGATCGTTCAACGTATACAAACACAACTCATGCATACACATATGCCAAATCATTATGTTCATCAACATAAACATATAAACACTATATAACGGATATCATGACAAATCAATGAAGTAAATGTCATGTTCAACAACATGCATAATCATACGCATACTCCAAAAATACCGATATTAACATATCACGATACTTGCCTCGAAGATGGCAAGAACGATACACTTCAATGCTCTCGACGCACTCGAAGGCCGCCTCCTCCGATCAACGTAACAAGCTCGGACCTTAACAAAAGGAACGATATACAAATCATCTCAAGTCGAACGATGGCCTAACAATTCGGTCTACGGCCGAAAAGCTCAAAATAAACAATCTGCCCAGACTGCTTAGCGCGCGCTACGTACCCTACGTAACGTGCGCTAAGACGGACTGTTAGCGTACGCTAACTTATAAGACTAGCGTGCGCTAGCCACGGTCTGGCATCGACTTGGCCGTCTCATAACGCGCGCTACGTACGTTTCGGGCGTTAACTGACCCCGATAGCGCACGTTAACTCACATGTGTTAGCGTGCGCTAACATTGCATGGCTGAATACTGCAAGCCGAAACTGGGTTGAATGGTGAAGAACTCCAGAATCCTACCGTGATAATACAAGTTATCCTCGGGCAAATCATGCTAATAAGGTTTGAGGAAGATTTATGATTATGAAATACCAATATACGGATAGTCATCTTAATATCATAATCCAATACGATCTTCAAGAAGCAATCTAAGTTCCGATCGTCTTATGTTTCAAAACACCTGATTTCAACGTATACGACTCAACAACTGGGTACTACCCGATTTACTTGATCATAAATCGTTTTAAACATGCTGAGGAGTCCTTATAATAAGGTGGTTCAAAGGTTCATTCGATATCTAGCATCTATACGTCAAAAGTATCCTTCTAACATGCGATGACCGATAAAAATGAAATACTTGCTATCCAAACATGATTCAAACTTCCTTAGGAACCTTACTAATCATTGGTGAAAAATCACCTACCTCAAAGTAACGAAGAACACGGATGAAAATGAAGCAATCCAACACCAAAGGCTTGAACGCCAATCTCCAATGATATAAGATCTTCAATCTCGAACTAAGTGGTTGATACGAAGTGTTTAGGACGAATGGAGTTATGTTTCAAGTGCAAGAGTTCGGGTTATGTGGGAAGAAAGGACTGAAATCACGAATAGGATGCTGTCCTATTTATAATAAATGGCTATTAGCGCGCGCTACACCCTGTTCGTAACGTGCGCTAACGGCTCACAGTCTAAACTGTACTCGGCACTTAGCGTACGCTATGCATATACATGTAGCGTGCGCTAAGGCGTTGACCCGGCTTTTCCCGAAAGCCGTCCAGGTACATCCGACACGATCCGACAGGGGTCCCCCGGCCAGATCTCACCTACCGCACGTCTCAATCAGTCTGACCACGCATAGCGTACGCTAATTACACTCGGTAGCGTGCGCTATAAAACCATGTTAGCGTACGTTACCCTTAGCCTGTAGCGTGCGCTACATGCACAGAATTTCAACCTTTAAATCACATACACGAAATTATATGCTCGGCGATATCGGAATATGAAATACGGAGAATAGTATTCAGACAAAAGTACAATCATTACAATATCGCAAGTTCCAATTACATAACAGAAATCTCGGGTATTACAATGTCAGTGACTCTAATAGTACTTCTAGGCTTGCGAGATGTGCTTAGCGTGAATTTCATATGTTTAAAATACTTCAACATAGTTAATTAACTATGAGATAGAGTGAACCATGAAATGTGAAGGTAATGCAAAAATGCAGTAAACAAATAAAATCACTTTATAGTCATTTACCACATCGATCTCCATTAACCGAGAAACTGGGCTTCTCACTGCAATGAAACATGTAGAAAGACATATTTTATTAGGTTAGGAGGAATAAATCACATGTTGTATGTATCACAGACATAAAACGTAATTAAACGCATAAATAGAAATTATTCATGCTCATGAAATATCTACTTATATGCCATGATTCCTTCGTACATATTATATAAAAGCATTTACGTATAAGATGGTTATTGGATTGGAAGGTTATAACCGGGCATTACAATCCTCCCTCCTTATAAAATTTCATCCTCGAAATTTGACATAACGAACAGTTTTGGATACTTGCTTTGCATTCCCACTTCTCTTTTCCATGTAGTATCTTCTATAGAATGATTTCTCTACAAAATCTTTACCAAATGGATCTCTTTGTTTCTTATTTTCTTTACTTTCTTATCAAGAATCTGCACTAGCTTCTCTTCATAAGACAAATAAGGAGATAATTCCAACGGCTCATAACTTAACACATGTGAGGTGTTTGAAATGAATATCTTTAACATGGACACATGGAAGACATTGTGCAAAACAGATAATGAAGGAGGTAAGGCTACTTTATAAGCTCTATCACCAACTCTCTCAAGAATTTCAAATAGGCCAACATATCTCGAGCTATGTTTTCCTTTCTTCCAAAATCTGGTAATGCTTTTCATTGGAGATGCCCTCAAGAACTCATGATCCCCAACTGCAAATTCTAAATCTCTCCTTTGAATATCTGCATAACTCTTATGTCTACTTTGTGCAATCTTCATTTGTTCTCTTATCTTTTCTACTACCGTAGCAGTCCATTGTACGAATTCTGGACCCAACAAACTTCTTTCTCCAACTTCATCCCAGTGTACGGGAAATCAAAATTTTCTCCAATATAGTGCTTCATAAGGTGCCATCCCAATTGTAGATTGGTAACTATTGTTGTAGCACTACTAGAAAAAAGACATTCAACATTGCTCGTTTAACATCGGTTTTGTAAAAACTGATGTTAAAAAAGACGCGGTGGCATAATTGAAAATTTTAAAATAAATTAACATCGGTTTTATAAAAAACGGTGTGAGTTAAACTCGATTAACATTGGTTATTTAGAAACCGATGTGAATATATTACTTTAACATCGGTTTCTAAACAAATCGATGTGAATTTAAATGATTTTTTTTAGTGTGACATCGGTTTTATATAAACGATGTGAATATTATTACTTGACATTGGTTCTTATTTGTAACCGATGTGAATTTATTTTATTTTTGCTGGGTTTCTCGATAAAAATCCCAACACTCCTCTCTTCTTCTATCCGTAAAAACCCCAATCGTCAATCTATTTCCATCCGCCCCAAAGCCCAGCTCTCGCCCACCCCCGCGGGCCATTTTCTCTATAGATTCACCGCTCATTATGCTATGTCTGCCGCCGTTGCCGCTCCTCCCCCATCCAAATCACCCAGCAGTGGAGCCGGTGGAAAGATCACGGATGAGTTCACCGGTGCGATCAGGAAGGTGTGCCAGGTCATCGGTGCCGTCGTCGATGTGAGGTTCGATGAGGGTTTACCCCCGATTTTGACGGCGCTTGAGGTTTTGGATAATCAAACCAGGTTTCTCGACAAACACAGATGAAATTGTTCGTAAGATTTTTTATTTCTGAAATTTCAACTTTTAGGTTCAGCATTTTTTTTAATTTCGTATTTTTTTTGTGTGTTAGGTTAAATTTCCGTTGTTCGTTTTGTTCCAGATTTTGAATTCGATTATTTCTACTTGGTTTGATTTTGTATTCCTAGTTTGTGATCCCCTTCTTCTTAGATTTGTCTCGTCTTCATGTTTCTAACATTAATTAATGAACGAAACCAGGAGAATGTGTTGAAAATTTGTGATTTCTCTGAAAATTTTGTAATTTATCTTGTAATAAGATTGCTTTTGAAATGTGTATTTAGTTCTTAGTATATGATGTAATGTTGTTATTTGAGATGGTTTTGATTTGATGTAATGTCTGTTCGTATTCGTCCAGGGTTTTGTGTTATGTATTGAACCTTTATTCCGTGGATTGATTTGGTTTATGTGGTGCTCTGTGTGGGAAATCAGGGGGAAAGCTAGTGTATCAGAGCACCAAGAAGAGGGAAAGTGGACCAAAATGCTCCAAGAGAATCCAAGGGGTATGTTCTTTTTTTCTTTTTCTTTTTATCCATCTATCTGATGCAATATTGCAACAAGAAATGGGGACAATGCAATATGGCAAATTTAGTAATGAATATTGTTTTTAGATCGGTTGAAAGGTTTCAGATCTTTTTGCTAGAAGTGTTAATGGGAAATGTGGTGACTACTGTTTAGAATGGTATAGTTAATGGGAAATGTGGTGACTTGTTTACGTGAAGATCCAGGAACTGATCATCTCTCATTGAGAAATTCGATTGTGGCCTCCAAAATACATACTTTTATTTTGTTTATTTCGTCAAAATAATGATGAGGATGTTGTGTTTCCCTAGTAAACCTGAGGGGTCTTCCAAGTATCTTGATATTTAAATTTTCAAGTTTTTAATTCCAGAACTTATCGGCGCAGTGCACCATGTCATTGAGTTTCTCTTATCTAGTAAAATAAAATAAAATTGTTGCACTTACTGATAAATGGAAGGGTTTTGGAACAGAGGCGAAAGGAATGAAAAAGATTTTGATTGCTGAAAGTATTGAGGCCATGACAGTGTTTATAGTTACATGACATCACTCCTGGATGTTTGCTACTATGCTTGTAGTCTAACATAATATAATAGCAGTTATAGGAACATGAGCTTGTTGTGTATAATTTATTTTTCAAAATAAAAGTGTTCGATTATGATATACATTTATTGAAAGGTTTCAGATCTTTTTGCTAGAAGTGTTCGATTATGATATAACATCCTGCAGGCCCAAGCTATCTGCGTATTTGGAGGTCCCTAAATTTTACCGAGATAGCATATAGATAATATAATAAGAGTCTGGAAAATACTCCAAATTTTTATGAAGTCTACAGGATGAATAGTCGAGCCTATTCTTTTTATTTTCAATTGGCATTAACGTGTAATTAGGATCTCCTTATCGCGTGTTGTTTTCGCTTAACTCATATTCCGGGAGGGTGAAAAGATCGTTTAATGTTCGTGCAGGAGATGAACAAGATTGATGCTTACAAGCAAACAAAATGCGATCCAAAGTGGCTAATTCAGCTCTACAAAACCCGTCTTTCGGTAAGGGTTTTGCCATCTAATACAAAAATTTACAACTTAGCATTTGTTTCTGTTGTTTGTTATTGAGATGAATGTGAATCAAGTTTCCTTACTTCACACATATTTATTCTTTTTGCAGGCATCGAGTTAAAATATGAAGAAGTTGGCTTCCTATGTCCATTTGAGTCTCGAGTTATTTTGTATGTTGTCTATATATGGTGTTATGAACAATATATAGCCTACATGAGTATATGTAGTATGCTCTTGGATGGAACAATGTAGTGAACATTTAAGTTTGTGTTGTTGTTGCTCTATGAATAAATCACAATTATTAAACTTGACAGTGAACTTGTGGCAGACATTCCATTATCGATTTCTCACTGATAATGCAATTTTGTTTTTGATAGATCTTGTAATTTAAGAAACTGACGTTAAATTTTTTGCTTCAAATTTACATCGGTTAGAACTCAAAACCGATGTGAATTACACATCCTATTTGGCAATTCACATCGGTTATTGAAGAAACCGATGTGAATTTTTTTTTGCATCAATTTCACATCGGTTGTGGCATAACCGATGTGAATTACTCATTTTCACTTTGCTTTTAAAAAACTGATGTGAATTTTAACATCGGTGGATACAACATCGGTTTTAAAACCGATGTGAATAGTACTTAAAAACCGATGTGAAATCCTATTTTCGTAGTAGTGTAGGTGAACTCTACCAATGGAAGCCTTGTCCCAACTGCCCTTGAAATCTAGTATGCATGCTCTCAAAATATCTCCGAGTATCTGAATAACCATTTATGACTGTCCATCATTTTGTGATGAAATGCTATGCTGAAAGCAAGCTTCATACCCATTGCATTATGTAAACTCTTCCAAACTGCAGATGTAAATTTAGGGTCCCTGTTAGATAATATTGATACTGGCACCCCATCTAGTCGGACTATCTCTTCAATATATTCCTGAGCATACCAATCCATATTATATTTAGATTTCACTGGAAGGAAATGAGCAGACTTGGTCAATCTATAAACAATCACCCATATCGATTTATACCTACTTTGGGTCCTTGGTAGCCCAAGCACAAAATCCATTGTAATGTGTTCCCATTTCAATTCCGGAATTAGTAAATGATTCAATAATCATACTAGTCTTTGATGTTCAGTTTTGATCTGCTAGTAATGTTGCTGCAATGTTTATACATTTTTGTGCTACCTGCATGTATTGAACAAGGACTGGAATGAACTTCCATAAAAATGTCCCCTATGATGTTTGCATCGGCAGGCACGCACAGTCTCCCTTTATATCGTAATGTTTATCACCAGAGACTGAGAATTTGGTAATTTGCCCTTATCAACTTTTTCCCTCAATCTGCCTATACACTGATCCACCTTCTGGGTTTCTTTGATTATATCTTGAGGTGCAGGTTTCATTATGAGTGCTGATAATGAACAGATCTTCATTTTGGGCACAATTTCCAATTCTAATTTTTGCTAGTCTAATAATAGTGGCTTCTGTGTGATAAGCAAGGAAGACATAGTCTTTGTACTTAGTGCATTTGCAACCACATTTACCTTATCAGGATGATAGTTGATCAAATAGTCACAGTCTTTGACCAATTCTAACCATCTCCATTGTTGCATATTCAGCTCTTTCTGCATGAAAAAGTATTTCAAACTTTTGTGATCTATATAGATTTCACACTTTTGATCATATAGGTCCAAATATTTAGTGCAAAGACAATAACAACAAGTTCTATATCATGTGTTGGATAATTCTTTTCATGCTCTTTTAATTGCCTAGAGGCATAGCAATTACCTTACCATGTTGCATCAGTACAACATCTAGACCATTTTTAGAAGCATCGGTGTGAACTACAAATCCACCTATTCCCATAGGAGTGGCACGGACAGAAGTTGTAGTTAATCTACACTTCAATTCCAGTAAACTCTCCTCACAAGCATCAGTCCAAACAAACTTCGTACTCTTCCTTGTTAATATGTCGACAGGGTTGCAATCTTTGAGAATCCTTGTACAAACCATCGGTTGTAATCGACTAGTCCTAAGAAACTTCGAACCTCTAATATATTCGTTAGTGTTGGCCAGTTACTCATCGCCTCTACCTTGTTTAGATCAACTGAAATGCCATCCTTAGATATCACATGCCCTAAAAACACCACTTGTTCTATTCATAATTCATCTATATTGAAGGTAGCATACAACCATTTTTCTTTGAGAATTTGAAGCACAAATCCTAGGTGTTCTTTATGATCATCTCTATCATGTGAATAGATAAGGATGTCACGGAGAATAACCCCCATAAATTTATCAAGGAACTCTTTGAATACCCGGTTCATTAGATCCATAAATGTTTCTGGAGCATTTGTCAAACCAAAAGGCATAAATAAAAATTCATAGTGACCATATCACGTTCTAGATGTTGACTTTTAGATATCTTCTTCTTTGACATTCAGTTGATGATATCCGGAACATAAATCAATCTTTGAGAACAATGATTCTCTTTGCAACTGACCAAATAAATTATCCATCCTTGGAAGAGAATATTTGTTCTTCATGGTCACTTTGTTCAATTCTGTGTAGTCAATGCATAATCGCAATGAACCATTTTTCTTCTTCACAAATAAGGTAGATTCTCCCTAAGGTGAACAATTGGGATGGATGAACCCCTTATCAAGTAAATCTTGTAGCTGAACTTTTAATTCTTTCAATTCTGTTGGTGCCGTTCTATAGGGGACTTTGGAAATAGGGGTAGTCGCTGGCATAACATCAATTGCAAACTCAATTTTCTGATCTGGCGGAAACCCTGGTAGATCATCAGGAAACAGCTCAAGAAATTCTCTAACCACATCTACATCTTAAGGCTTCAATTCCATTTCAAGGGAAGTATCCAAAACATTAGCCAAATAGCTAGTACATCCCTTATTTAGCATCTTCCTAGATTTTAATGCAATTATAATTAGCAAAGAGCATGAATACGAATTACCTCTAAAAATAAATCGTCCTCCATTTACTGGTTGGAAGGCCACAATCTTCTTATTACAATTAACATTTGCACAATATTTAGCTAGTCAGTCCATACCAAGGATAACATCAATATTTGATATTGGTAGAATAACAAGGTCGACGTAGAGTACCCTCCCATCAATTCGAATGGTACAATCCCTTAACATTTGATCAGAATCCATATTTTTTCCAAATGGATCATCCACCTTATAACCAACTTTCAATAGTTCTGGTTTAATGCCCGATTTTCTCATAAATGAAGATGATGCAAATGAATGTGTGGATCCTCGGTCTATCAATGTAAGTGCTTGAATTCCTAAGATCAGAATGGTACCTGATACTATAGAAGCATCTGCATCAGCTTGTTCTCTTGTCATTGCAAACACCCTTCCTTGAACTTTATTCTCTGGGTTTGGGCAATTTCTCGCCATATGTCTGGGCTTCTTGCACATGAAATAATTATTAGACCCCACAAAATACTCTCCAGAGTGCTTTTTTCCATATTTAGTACACTTAGGCTTGTTATTTGTACTTGGAGCATGTGTGGCTATAGGATGCTTTTGATTGGCCTTACCTGGTTTTTGCTCCGGTTTATTCCAATATGGTGATTTTTTTGAAGTAAGCTCGCCTATTTTGCTGATAAGACCTTTGTATCTCATTTTCATCAGATTCTGCGAGTAGTGCTTTATCAACTGTTTCTCTAAACTCAGTTAATGTAGACATTCTCACATCTCTTCTAATTTCAGGTCGGAGGACTCTTAGGAAATGATCCATCTTATCAGCATTATCCTTAGGAATATAGTGAATATAACTGCAAACTTCTTCAAATTTCCGAATATATTCACAAACAGACATATCCTCTTGCTTCAGCTTCGAAAACTCTTTGACCTTGAGTGATCGTGCATCCCTGGTGAAGTATTTATCATAGACAATTACTTTAAATATCTTCCAGATGGTCTCTTCCATGTTGACTGCAAGTTTGCCTCCTTCCCATTGTAATATCCGGATTTATTATTGTGTATTTCATCTGTATTTGAACCCTGTATTATTCAGAATTATGATCTCGATAATTTGAGTATGATATTTCTCACATTTGTATCCTTATACATAAGTATAACAACATGCAAATTTCTCATGCAAACTTGTGATAGCGCACGCTAAGAATGTAGCTTAACGTGCATTATCGGGCTACAACTAGCACCACGCAACGAATGAAGAATTGCGTGCGCTAGGCAGTCAATTATTGAGCTGGGCGGGTAGCACATGCTCCATCCGGACGTGGGTCCGGATAAGATTCCCGCGGGCGAACCTAGACAGTTTTGGAGTCAACGCTTATTAGCGTGCACTAAGGATTGTATGATAGCGTGCACTAATCAGCTAATGTGCAGAAACTTTATATAAAGGACAACACTCCATTTTCTTCTCATTTCCTTCGAGTATCCTTCGTTCTTGAGAGACCAGAGAGCATTATATCTTCCTTAAACACACATAGACCGCCTCCACTTAATCACTAAATATTGGATGCCACTTGTGTTTGATCATTGGAGTGGAGAAACGTCTTGATTTGGCAAACAAGCAACTGGAGTCGGATTCTACTTGTTGTCTCAGTGTTTTTCTTCATCTTAAGGTATGTTATACTACTTTCAACCTTGAATTCATGTTCTTAAGGATATGAGGATTATGCCATTAAGATATTGAGTTTCATTGGTGATTTATCCAAACCACATCATGTTTAAGAGATTGAGATGATTATGTTTTAAGTACCTTGGTTAAGAACATCATAATTTGAATCTTGTTACAATGAACAAGTAGAGGAAGTTTCTGACATTGGTAATCCGAATTTAGAAAGTGTCTTCATAGTAATCACGAACATCACATGAGAATGAGAATCAAGTTAGATATAAGAGTTGTGGTGATATTCATATCCTTGAATTCAAGATGTTTGAATCCGTAAGATCATTCATAAGTTTATGAACATGAAATGTAGATGGATAACGTACGGAGGGGTTTGTAATTTCATTACCGTAGAACAGTCTACTGCCCAGTAGTGAACTGTCATGCACGATTAGCGCACACTAAGCTATTTAGATTAACGTGCGCTATCGGGTATCAGTTAACGTACGCTATGTTTGGTATGTAACATACGTTATGTCATTAGGCGAGTCAGTCGGCTGATCAGAGAGGACTCTCGATACATAGTTAGCGTATGCTAGGCTTCATTGTTTACGTGTGCTAACTAGTAGGCTTAACGCATGCTATATAGAATACATAGCATACGCTAAGCAGTTCAGGCAGATTACTTTTTATGAGCTTTCAGCTGTAAATTGGATTGTTAGACATTCGTACGACGTGAGATAATTCTATATTATTTCTTTTGTTAAGGTTCGAGCTTGCTACGTGATTGATCGAAGGGGCAACCATCGCGTGTTTCATTTTTCGTGGAAGTATTGTTCTTGTCTTTGAATCGAGGCAAGTACCTTAATTGTTCTATATATTGATGTTATACATATTGTCGTGCATATATGTCATTGTTGTATGTCCACCATGTGTTGGTCCAACGGGATCATCTTGGGATCTATGCTAGCGTGCGCTGGATCATTGGACGGGTTTTTCCACCACGTGTTGGTCCGATGGGATCATCTTGGGATCTATGCTAGCGTGCGATGGATCATTGGACGAGTTTTTCCACCACGTGTTGGTCCGACGGGATCATCTTGGGGTCTAGGCAGTGAATGCTGGACCATTGGAATTACCATATGTATGTGTGATATCATGTTGTGATTATCATGAGCATTTGTTATTATTGAGTTTCTCGCAGGAGAATACTCGTTGGTTATTTTGTCATTTACGTTATTGTTATTCTTCGCGAGATGTTGAATAATATGTTGTTGTACTTGTACTAGCATCGTTGTGCTAACCCCTTTGGGGGTGAACATTTGTTTATGTTCAGGATCCAGGAGAGCAAGGAAACAACCACTGGAGTAACATGACGACGAGGGTACAGAGTGATGTTCCGGCCGGGTTTATTTGTCTGTTGTTTGTATCATTTCAATAAGTACTCGAGTACGTAGTCGTTTATGATGATTTTGGATTTGGTGATGTACTAATACTTTTCCGTTGAACATTTGTATTTTCAGTATTGGTCGGAAACTGTTGTACCTTATTTCCGTTATTTTCATACATTGGTATATGTTAGTGTTTTTTTAGTTCTTCAGCCTTGTAAATTCTTATGTAAAGGATTTATGGCGTTGTAATATCCCTGAATATATTGGGGGTGTTATAGAATATGGTATCGGAGCTAAGATTATGGATATCTTGGCCATTGGGTTAAAATAGGGGTCGTATATATCTTTTGAGGTAACCGGCCATGAATAACATCATTGTACTGTCTAGTCTTCATGCGAATGGTGGTTGTAAGTTCCTAAACTCTATCTCATCCTTTACATGTTGTACCTCTTTATACTTGAACATTTGAAGGATATTGTTTCCTGTATTTTGAGTATTTATGCTTACAGTATGTTGAGAGGTGGACGTGGACGTGGTCGCGGTCGTGGACGCGGACGAAGGAATGCCGAAAGAGAAGCTTCGCCTTCTAATCAGGCTAGCCACAGCGCAGGCGAGCCACAGAGATCTATTAATAATGAACCGGAACCTGCTGTGCCTGAAATCCTTCGTCAGGTGGTGAACCAGATGACTCAGTTCGCCTAGGTCGTGGACCGAATGCAGGTGGCGGTGTTATTACAGCAGGGAGATAGACAGCAAGGGATCCCAGACCTGGGAAATCGAGGTGACCGATGGCTGCAAGAGGTGGCGAAGATGCAACCACCCAAATTCGATGGCTTTTCTGAGACTCCCACATGGGACCATTGGTTGAAGGAATTAGAGAAAATTTTTGCTGGAATTAATTGCCCAGACGACCGGTGAGCCTCTATTGCTCAGTACTTTCTGATAGGGGAAGCATCCGAGTGGTGGGAAGCCATCCGACTGCGAGATCATGATCTTGGCCCAGACGAATTTAAATTGATGATGGAAGCTTAGTACTGCCCCCGACCTGTGAGGGAAGCCAAAGTTCGGGAGTTTTTCTCCGCTCAGCCGTCAGACGAACCTGTATCCCAAACAATTAAGATGATATACCAGCAGTTGGCGTTCGTTTGACATCTGGTCAGAATAGATGCAGAAATGATGATTCATTTTGATATGAGGATGAAACTAGAAATCCAGAGGTACATGTTTGGTTTTTAATGTACCACTCTCCGTCAATACCAGGATAAGGCGTTGGCGTATGAGATCAAGGAAGTAGCAATGGAGAAGTTTACCGAATCCAAAAAGCAGAAAGTCTCTGGCAGTTTTACAGAGCACAAGAACAGCAGGCCCCGCAAGGCCCAATCATCTTTTCATTCTTTTAAGAAACCTCTGCACCCATCTAAGAGCGGAAAGAACTCTGGAGCAGTATCAGTCACGACAGATGTGACAAGGAAGTGCTTTAACTGTGGTCGAACATGACATTATCGACGAGATTGCTCATTTCCTACCGTGACTTGTTTTGATTGTGGTCGAGAGGGACATCGTGCGGTGTTCTGTGAGGAGGCTGCAAAGTCTTTTAGAGCACGTACTCCGTACCCAGTTCAGAAGGAAGCTAGTATCCAACAGACGCATCAAAGTGTACAGATGCCTCAGAATTTTGGCCGCGGACGAGGCAAAGGACAGTGGGACCGAAAGGGTACATCGAGTGCCGGATCTGTTCCCCCACGTCTGTACGAGATGAGGAGAACAGACGATCAGGATGCTGCTGTCGCATCAGGTATCGTTCAGATCCTTTCCCAGCCAGTTAGCATTTTATTCGATACAGGAGCTACGCATTCATTTATATCCTTATCCTGTGTAAATCGTTTGAATATTTCTGGTTTTCATAATTGTGAAACTTATGTTGTTGGTTTACCGAGTGGAGAGAGGATTGTTGGAAATTTAGAAACTAGAGATTTCCCTGTATCATTCGGAGGCATAGAGTGGCTCTCAAATCTGATTGTGATAGAAATGCAAGGAGACGACCTGATACTTGGAGACGATTGGCTTAATCGATATGGAGCGATTGTAAAATACTGAAGGAGGAATATCTCGCTGAACACTGACGATGGTTCCGAAATATTATTTGAAGAATGGAAACCAGGAAGCTCAGGAAAGTTGATCAAGGCGATAAAAGCTGTCAAGTTGTTGAAACAGGGCTGTACCGGATACTGGTGCTATGCAATGCAGAAAGAAGATGAAATTGTGGAACTTTCATCCATTCCTGTTGTGGACGAATTTCCGGATGTATTTCCTGATGAGTTACCTGGACTACCTCCACGACGGGATGTAGAATTCACCATTGAGCTGGAACCCAGAGCTACACCAATTTCTAAGGCGCCGTATCGTATGGCACCTACTGAGATGTACGGATTGAAAAAGCAGCTGGGGGAGTTACTGGACAAATGCTATTTCCAGCCGAGCATTTCGCCCTGGGGAGCACCAGTTCTTTTTGTCCGGAAGAAGGATGGATCGCTTCGACTGTGTATTGACTATTGAGAACTGAACAAAATGACGATTAAGAACAAGTATCCATTACCACGGATTGATGATTTGTTTGACCAGTTGCAAGGAGAAACAGTATTTTCTAAAATCGATCTGAGATCAGGATATCATCAGTTGAGGATTAAGGAATATGATGTTCCGAAATCAGTGTTTAGAACTCGCTACGGACACTATGAGTTTGTAGTGATGCCATTTGGTCTTACTAATGCACCTGCTGTATTCATGCAATTAATGAACTGAGTGTTCATCGAATATTTGGATAAATTTGTGGTTGTGTTCATTAATGACATTCTGGTGTATTGTAAGAGACCGGGAGAGCATGTACATCATTTGCGAATTGTATTAGAACTTTTGAGAAGCGAGCAATTGTACGCCAAACTTTCTAAGTGTGAATTCTGGCTAAAGGAAGTAATGTTCCTCGGCCATGTCATATCATCTGACGGAGTCTGGGTAGATCCTCAGAAGATCGAATCCGTTATGGATTGGAAGCCTCCAAAGAACGTGAAATAAGTCCGGAGTTTCTTAGGACTTGCTGGGTACTATCGTCGGTTCGTGGAAGGGTTTTCCAAAATTTCCCGCCCACTTACTCGACTACTGCAGAAAACACAAAAGTTTGAGTGGAACGAGTTGTGCCAGAATAGCTTTGATGAATTGAAGAGGAGATTGACGACAGCACCGATTTTAACAGTTCCACAGGGAACTGGAGGATTTATAGTTTACAGTGATGCTTCGAACCAACGACTCGGATGCGTATTGATGCAGAATGATAAGGTGATCGCTTATGCATCACGACAGCTAAAACCTTATGAAATGAATTACCCAACGCATGATTTGGAGCTAGCAGCAGTAGTTTTTGCTTTGAAAATCTGGAGACATTACCTGTACGGGACTCACTGACAGATCTTTACGGATCACAAGAGTCTCAAATACATCTTCAGTCAGAAAGAGTTGAACATGCGGCAAAGAAGATGGTTAGAGCTGATTAAGGACTATGACTTGGAGATTCTGTATCATCCAGGCAAAGGGAATGTAGTGTCCGATGCACTCAGCCGCAAGCCTGTTTCTATTCAGATGCCGGAGACTCTGACCTCCCAACTCAGCATTCAACGTGAGATGATTCGAGAAGGAATTGAAGTATGGTTACAAAGAGTCCAAGGACAACTGTGCGTGATGGAAATAACTTCATCGTTAACCGAGGAAATCAAATCTAAGCAGGCAGATGATCCTTTGATGATTCGGTTACGTGATGAAGTGATCAAGGGAAAAGCGCCCGGATTCGTAATTCATGATGATGGAGCTTTGAGATTTCAGAACCGACCCTGCGTTCCTAATGTCGATGTTCTTAAACAGACGATTTTGAATGAAGCTCACAACTCGTCCTATTCTATCCACCCGGGCACCAGTAAGATGTACAAGGACTTGAAACAGAATTTCTGGTGGGGCAACATGAAGAAAGATGTAGCGAATTATGTTTCAAAATGCTTGACTTGTCAGCAGGTTAAGATCGAGCATCAGCGACCTGTCGGAATGTTGAAGCCACTCCCGAATCCTGAATGGAAGTGGCAGGACATATCGATAGACTTTATCACTAGTATGTCGAGAACCAAGACAGGAATGAACATGATTTGGGTGATAGTTGATCGTTTAACCAAATCAGCTCATTTTCTAGGCATTAAGGAGACGTGGGGACCAGAGAGGTTGGCACGAGTGTTTATTTCAGAGATAGTCCGACTGCATGGTACGCCGAAGACCATTCTTTCTGATCGAGATGGCCATTTTGTGTCTCATTTTTGGAAAGCAGTTCATAAGGCCTTGGGGACCGAATTGAACTTCAGTACAGCTTATCACCCACAGACAGACGGACAATCCGAGAGGACCATTCAAACAGTGGAATACATGTTGAGGGCCTGTGCCTTAGATTGGTCAAACGATTTGAAAGTTCATCTACCGTTGATTGAATTTACCTACAACAATAGTTGGCATGCTTCTATTAAGATGGCACCATTTGAGGCATTATACGGGAGGAGATGCATATCACCCCTATGTTGGGACGATTCATCAGACTTGATCGGGACAGAACCAGAGTTGATCGAACAGATACGAGAGAAGATAGCCTTGATTCGTGAAAGGTTGTTGACCGCCCAGAGTCGACAGAAATCTTATGCAGATGTACGCCATCGCCCATTGGAGTTCAGTACTGGAGACCACATACTTTTAAAGGTTTCTCCTACTCGGGGAATCTTTCATTTTGGGAGAAAGGGTACGCTGAGTCCAAGATATATCGGACCATTTGAGATCCTTGAGAGAGTTGGAGAGTTGGCAGACAGATTGCCATTGCCGCTGTCATTGAGCCATGTTCATAACGTGTTCCACGTATCTCAGTTACGGAGATATATACCGGATCCTAGTCACGTCATTGATTTCGGCGAGATCGAAGTCGCTCAGGATGGAACGTTTGAAGAAAGACCAGTCAAGATACTCGAGACTCGAGTTAAGCAGTTAAGGAACAAACCAATCGTTTTGGTCAAAGTTCAGTGGTCACGCCACGGGGTGGAAGAAGCCACTTGGGAAACGAAAGATAGCATGAAGTCCAGATATCCAGAGTTATTGTCGTCTTGAGTTTCGGGACGAAACTCCTTTTTAATAGGAGAGTATGTAATATCCGGATTTATTATTGTGTATTTCATCTGTATTTGAACCCTGTTTTATTCAGAATTGTGATCTCGATAATTTGAGTATGATATTTCTCACATTTGTATCCTTATACATAAGTATAACAATATGCAAATTTCTCATGCAAACTTGTGATAGCGCACGCTAAGAATTTAGCTTAACGTGCGTTATCGGGCTACAACTAGCGCACGCTACGAATGAAGAATTGCGTGCGCTAGGTAGTCAATTATTGAGCTGGGCGGCTAGCACATGTGCCAGCCGGACGTGGGTCCGGATAAGATTCCCGTGGGCGAACCTGGACAGTTTTGGAGTCAACGCTAATTAGCGTGCACTAAGGATTGTATGATAGCGTGCGCTAATCAGCTAATGTGCAGAAACTTTATATAAAGGACAACACTCCATTTTCTTCTCATTTCCTTCGAGTATGCATCGTTCTTGAGAGACCAAAGAGCATTATATCTTCCTTATACACACATAGACCGCCTCCACTTAATCACTAAAGATTGGATGCCACTTTTGTTTGATCATTGGAGTGGTGAAACGTCTTGTTTTGGCCAACAAGCAACCGGAGTCGGATTCTACTTGTTGTCTCGGTGTTTTTCTTCATCTTAAGGTATGTTATACTACTTTCAACCTTGAATTCATGTTCTTAAGGATATGAGGATTATGCCATCAAGATATTGAGTTTCATTGGTGATTTATCCAAACCACATCATGTTTAGGAGATTGAGATGATTATGTTTTAAGTACCTTGGTTAAGAACATCATAATTTGAATCTTGTTACAATGAACAAGTAGAGGAAATTTCTGACATTGGTAATCCGAATTCAGAAAGTGTCTTCATAGTAATCACGAACTTCACATGAGAACGATAATCAAGTTAGATATAAGAGTTGTGGTGATATTCATATTCTTGAATTCAAGATGTTTGAATCCATAAGATCATTCATAAGGTTATGAACATGACATGTAGACGGATAACGTACGGAGGAGTTCGTAATTTCATCATCGTAGAATAGTCTACTGCCCAGTAGTGAACTGTCATGCACGATTAGCACATGCTAAGCTCTGTAGATTAACATGCGCTATCGGGCATAAGTTAACGTACGCTACGTTTGGTACGTAACGTACGTTATCTCATCAGGTGAGTCAATCGGCTGATCAGAGAGGACTGTCGATACATAGTTAGCGTACGCTAGGCTTCGTTGTTTACGTGCGCTAATGAGTAGGCCTAACGCATACTACATAGAATACGTTGCGTACGCTAAGCAGTTCAGGCAGATTACTTTTTATGAGCTTTCAGCAGTAAATTGGATTGTTAGACATTCGTACGACGTGAGATAATTCTATATTATTTCTTTTGTTAAGGTTCGAGCTTGCTACGTGATTGATCGAAGGGGCAACCTTCGAGTGTTTTGTTTTTCGTGGAAGTATTGTTCTTGTCTTCTAATCTAGGCAAGTACCTTAATTGTTCTATATATTGATGTTATACATATTGTCGTGCATATATGTCGTTGTTGTATGTCCACCATGTGTTGGTCCGATGGGATCATCTTGGGATCTATGCTACTGTGCGCTGGATCATTGGACGGGTTTTTCCACCACGTGTTGGTACGACGGGATCGTCTTGGGGTCTAGGCAGTGAACGCTGGACCATTGGAATTACCATGTGTATGTGTGATATCATGTTGTGATTATCATGAGTGTTTTTTATTATTGAGTTTCTCGCAGGAGAAGACTCGTTGGTTCTTTTTTCATTTACGTTATTGTTATTCTTCGCGAGATGTTGAATAATATGTTGTGGTACTTGTACTAGCATCGTTGTGCTAACCCCTTTGGGGGTGAACATTTATTTATGTTCAGGATCTAGGAGAGCAGGGAAACAACCACTGGAGTTACATGACGACGAGGGTACAGATTGATGTTCTGGCCGGTTTATTTGTCTGTTGTTTGTATCATTTCAATAAGTACTCGAGTACGTAGTCGTTTATGATGATTTTGGATTTGGTGATGTACTAATACTTTTCCGTTGAACATTTGTATTTTCAGTATTGTTCAGAAACTGTTGTACCTTATTTCCGTTATTTTCATACATTGGTATCTGTTAGTGTCTTTTTAGTTCTTCAGCCTTGTAATTCTTATGTAAAGGATTTACGGCGCAGTAATATCCCTGAATATATTGGGGGTGTTACACCCATCAAGTTCAAGCATTATAATATCTAAATATGACTACCCAAACAATATAAGTTTATAGTCTATTAAACGATTTAACGTGTCAAATTCCTTTGTCGTGCGATATCGTATTTGAACTAAGTCATGGATATTGTCATACTCATTATGTTCAAATGCTTTCTCGATCTTAAGTAGACTGATTGAATCAAATGACTCTTCATTTGAGCATGGCCATGCATTTCCTTCATTCCTACTTATCGAGGGGCCCAACAGATATCTCTCTCCCTAAAGAGAGGGACAAATCCCCATCTTGATTATTCATTGCCCTCTACATGATTCCCACTAATTCCGATTGCTAACCTTTATGATCACCATGTTTCAGATGACGCTTGATTACGTCTAGGCATAACAGTTATCATATTGGACTCTATGATAATATCAGGTTCAAGGATTTATTGACATACTATTATATTGAGATTCACTTATGACATTCCATGTAGTGATCTCAATGCGGGTCTGTCCAGTATTGCGTTCTCCAACCAATACCCATAAGTTTGATCCGTATCATACGTATAATCATACAATAATTATCAATCAAACTTATACTAGTATATTAATTCCTTGAGTCTCCACTCTACGTGATTGTACCAGGGACATTTCAATAATCTTATTATTCGTGAATAATTATTATTTAATTATTACAATATTAAAACATGCACACATTATACTAATCAATGAGAAACAAATGATATCAAATAACTTAATTTAAATGTGGCAATTACAAATCTAGGCACGTTGAATGTCCTAAGGCACTATTACCAACAATCTCCCACTTGCACTAGGACCATTCATTCATGACTTTTAGTCTTATCGATATAGAATGCTCAACATGCTTTCCTTGTGAGAGAGGATTGGTAAGTGGATCAACAACATTCTCTTCAATTGATACTTTCATATACCGAGTATGTGTTTGGATCTTTAATCGGTCCTTGACTCTTTAGCTCGCGCAATAACACCAATATTGTCGTAGTAAAGACTTATGGGTCCTAAAAGGATCTACATATTCTCCTCGACTGCACCCTATGCTGCCAGGTACTCAGCTTGAGTAATAGAATATATGAGCATGTCTTACTTGGAACATTTCCAACTCACAGCACCTCCTTTTTAAACAAAAAAATAAAAAACCATTTGCGATCTTAAATCTTGATCGTTGCATCACAAGTTTGCACGACAAGCCACACTGTCGGTTTCGAAACTTGCATCAGCGTAACCACACACAACCAACTTGTCTCCCACACCTCAATAAATTAGGAAGGCATCATAAGTTCCTTTTAAGTACTTTAGAATGGTTTTCACTGTTGTCCAGTGACTTTCACCTGGATTTTATTAGTATCGACTTGTCATGCTAAGGGCAAACGATACATCTGTTCGAGTAAAAAAGGAACTTTGATCTATCTCTATAGATTTTTATCCCAAGATTGTAAGCAGCTTCTCCTAAGTCTTTCATTGAGAAACAACTTCCCAACCAAGTCTTGACTATCTAGAAGGTTGGTATGTTATTTCCAATGAGTAATATGTCATCTACATATAAGACTAGAAAAACAACTATGATCCCACTAATCTTCTTGTACACACATGGTTCATATCCATTTTGAATAAACCCAAACTCTCTGACAGTTTAATCAATACGAAGATTCCAGCTCCGCGAAGCCTACTTCAGCCCATAAATGGATCTGTGAAGCTTGCAAATCTTTTTAGAATTCTCTGGATGAACAAAACCCTCAGGTTGTGTCATGTATACATCCTCGAATAAGTTTCCATTAAGAAACACTGTTTTGACATCTATTTGCCATATTTCATAACCATAGTATGTGGCGATGGCAGATGAAATTCTAATTGATTTAAGCATGACTACTGGCGAAAAAGTCTCATCTTAGTCAACACCATGAATCTGTCTATAACCTTTTACCACTAGTCTAGATTTATATGCTTGCAGATTATCATCCATGTCTTTCTTCTTTTGAAGACCCATTTGCACCCAATGGTTTTAACACCCTCAGGTGGATCTATCAAGCTCCAAACTTGATTGTCATACATGGACTGCATCCCTGACTTCATGGCTTCTAGCCATTCCTCGGACTCTGGTCCCGAAGCAGCTTCTGTATAGGTACTAGGCTCATCATCTATGAGAGATGCGTCATCATCCTCTGTTACGAGATACCCATATCTCTCAATTTCCATCGGTGAAGCAATGTCTTCTTGTGGTTCTCGAGTTTCCTCGAGAATTACTCTTCTCCCACAATCTATTTTGGAAATAAATTTCCTTTCTAAGAAGACAACATTTCGAGCCACAAACACATTGTTCTCTGCGGGCTTAGAAAAGTAGTATCCTTTAGTTTCTTTAGGATATCCCACAAATAAACATCTTTCAGATCTGTCCGCCAGTTTGTCAAGCACTTGGCGCCTTACGAATGCTTCACAACCCCATATCTTTAGAAAAGACAAGTTTGGTCTCTTACCAGTCCATTTCTCAAATGGTGTCTTTTCAACTGCTATAGATGGAACACAGTTAAGGGTTAATGTTGTTGTTTCTAACGCGTGACCCCAAAATGATAATGAAATCTCTGTTCGACTCATCATGGATCGAACCATATCTAATAAAGTTCGATTTCTCCTTTCACAAGATGATCGAAGTCTTTATAGGTGTTATAATTGAACGGCATTAAAAAAAATTAACGAAGGGTTTTATCCTATGTAGCATATCTATGTTGGCTAACATACATCTAAACATATATCGCATCACATACATGCATAAATTTAAACATATATAGCATCACATGACATAATAAACATAGGACCGTGTATAACATGACCATAATCCTAGCCCGAGGTCATAAACATGAAAATCACAAAGGTCAATCTAAAGGGTATAATTGGTCTTCATTGATCGTCCAACTCCTTGGAACGTCATACGCGATCAATTGGCTCCTCGAGTCCGTCCTTCGTCTCTTTTTTGTCTTCATTACATTAATGAAAATATACTGCACTAGTAAAATTAAATTACAAGAGGGCAAACGACAAGCAGGTCATAAATTATAATAATATATTAAAAGATGACTCACGGGCCATAAAAAATAATTATAATTAAACAACACGCAGGTCATAAAACTAAACCAATAATAAATTGAAACATCCAATCACGTTAGTCGATTTATGGTCATGCCATACACCATACACAAACCATAATTAATTATCACATAATTAATTAAACATGCTATTAAAATTAATTATCACGTATTTAATTAAACACAATTAAAATCTGCCTAACAGTCACGTATAAGATAAATCCGCTCAAAAACTACAATCTGAAACACTAGACCAGATAACCGAGCCCTCTACAGGCGCACACGGCACCATGGGTCCGAATCCACGCCGGCCGCAAAAAATGCATTTTTGAAACATTTATTTTGATTTTACAAAATAGGAGTTAAATAAAATATCAGTGAATAAAATTCACAAGAGGTGTGCCAGTCGAGATGGTCGGGATGCGGCTTCGGGTATGAATGGCGTGGGATCGAATCCCTTTAGCCTTGGGATTTTATTTGGCGATTTAATCGCTGCCATGAGTCGAGTTCGACCGGACCCGACCGAACCTGACCTATTTTGTCGTTTCTATTCTGAATAGTTCTCGACGTGATTTATGCGATAAACGATCGTAAAATTGATTTTGAACGATCCATGCATTTCTATTATAATAACCTCTTATTGAAAAAAAGAATCGCACCTTGCTTGATATAGCCTTGACAAGATATCTCGGCCATGCAATAAAACCACCTAGGGCCTCTCCTACTATGCTAACCTCTAAAGTGGGAATAGGGACCTAAGCATTAGCATCTCGAACATTCTCAACTGTCACCCTAACCAAATCATCATATAAGGGCACGCCATGTATGGTTGAACCTCCCTTGAGAACTATCCCTATAGCCACTGGGCGGAGAGCGTGATCATAAATATATAAGCTTCACTGGTCAATGGTACTAGTGTGAGTCTCTCAGACAGAGCAACCAGTAGCAGCAGCACAACTCTCGTTCGTGCTGACATGTCCAACAAGAGGTGTAAATATGGTTGTGGCTATGCTCCTAAGGATGCCAATGCCGGACCAAATTGCTTCATCAAATTCTGCGTAACCTCCATCGTGATCTTAGGTGTGAGACTTTGCAAAAACTCTGGGCTGATTGACTGGGTTATAGTTGACCAACATGAATGTGATCCAAAATATTCTCGGATTCCTATACCAGATCCAACACCACGAACACGACATGAGTGCTTCTGTCGCCCAATTTCATTACTAAGAATGTCATCACATCTATCAGGAACAAATAAACCTTGTGAACACTCCTCCTCCAAATCATCCTACACCAGATAAGAGAGATATAAAAAATTATAATCAAGTTTAACTACACTAAGAAATACTAACTAATTTGTCTATTTCTTATATACTAGAAAAAGAATAGTGAAACATTAAAACAACATTTGCATTACTGTCTTTTGTTGAACACTGAAGAGGAAAGAAAGCATCATCAACTTACTACTAATTTGTAATCGTCATTGAGAATCTCACGTGTTGCATCAGTAGTCATCTCGCCCGATTTTCTTATGCGGCCTCGCTTCCATATCTGGTGTCGAGTAGGAGGAGAAGGAGGATCAAAATCATCATCAGAACCACATTATGATGCTTCTTCTTGTCGTTTCTTCAATATCCCGGTCATGATATTCTCATCCACCAGGTCATAACCCGCACGAGACATAGTATGATGACAAGTGTTTATTCTTCGAATATCTTGTGCCTTACTTCTCTTTATTTGTCATAATTATAAAGCAGAAAATATATTATCTACAACATGAACAACATGTTGGAGATTATATATGACATGAACAACACGTTGGATATTATTTACGGCATGAACAACACGTTGAAAATTGTAAACAATAAGTTGAGAACTAGAAAATTGTTGACCGAGGATAAGATTTAGTTACTTACCCCCAATTAGGGTATAATGGACTTTTTTTAAATTCATCCTAGTCATCCGATGAAATATTATATTTCAAACAAGAAGACATATTCTTGTAATTTCCGAATACCCATCCCCTAGACAAGTATGATTTAAATTATCTCCATTTTACACCCACCAATTGTAGAATCTTGTCCTTCCTTTGTTTTTCGTTCGTGATATTGAAGTTATTCTATATTTAAATAAAAATATAAAAACAGAGAATGATTGGAGACGAAACAAAATATTTTCAACACACACAAACACATAAAGAAAAAAGGCTTGTATTGTTAAACTGAATATTGAATGAACCAACTTGCGGATTCCATCATTTATCCAATAGTTGTACATATTAGGCCACACATTAGTCGAATACTACACTTCGAACTACATATATATAATTAAAATACACGTGAAGTAATGGGTAGAAAGGCATTGCGATTGCAACACGTGAAATTGACCTCTCAAAGGCAATATATCAAACATTTGTGTAAATCTCTGTTTATATGGCAATAGCATCTGTCCAGTTCAATATTCATAAACAACTAATGGCATTTAACTTCATAGTCTCTGTTTCATATCACGTCACATTGAATATTGGGAATAATTTGTAGAGTATCTGTATGGGTCTGAATATACCTACTGAAAAACAATGAGAACGGTGGAGGGTTTGATGTTCCACGGGGCCGGTGGGATGTAGAAACATACCTAAATATGAAGAGACAGCGCGACGGGCTGAACTAGAAAAGAAATAACGACGCACGGCGGAAAGTTCGATGGTGCGATGGTGAGAACAAAGAGATGATGCTTATCTTGGAGGTGAGAGCTTCGGCTACGGCGATGCCGACCGTGGGGAGATAGGCTTTGCAGAGCGGAAAGTTGAGAGAGAACCCTTATTTTTTCAATGGGAGAGGAAGAGAGAAATCTGCCAATATGACGGTTCCATAAAAACCGTCGTAAAACTGAGATAAAAACGATATTTACAATGGTTCGACAACAACCATCGTATATATAACGCCCTGACTTTCTTAATTAAAAAGAACGTTACACAGCTCAATTTTTCCTTAAATTTTTTTATATAAATTCAGAGTATTTGCGGAAGCATTTTAGTAGTAAATCTTCAATAAAACTCATTTATTCAAACATCAGTACAATTTTACAAAAATAAGGGAAATCAATTATTCGGACATAGTCCGTTGAAATTACGTTTGTTGAAGAACATCAAGTGTTTCGTAAAAATAATAACAATTACGGCGACAACATCTTTTATTCTTTATAATTTCATCATGTTGGGAGTATGTATTCATCTTCGGCTTGTCCCGTTCGTCGATTCCTTAGCCTGAAAAACATAAACGACGAGGTGTGAGTACGCGAGCATACTCAGTGAGATTAAACCCTTATAAATCGTCAAAATCATGTTGTGTAATGCACATAAAATATTCTTATCTGTGTGAGACTCGTCTCGGCTTTCCTTCATTCTTTCGACCCCTCGCGGGTCGTCATGTTACACGACACAACGATGACTGTAACATATTAAAACAGTATAACCTCACCTTGTTTGCTGAAATCTTGAAATATATTCCTTTGAATTTTGCTGAAATCGTTAGCAAAATAAATAGCATTTAAATAAGTATTGGGGCGTTACAATCCTCCCCCCTTTAAAAAATTTCGTCCTCGAAATTGAGCTTCGTAAAGAACTTTGAAAATCTGTATCAAACTTTGTATGTGTATTTTCATCAATAAATTTAAAAATATTGTGTCAGCAAAAACATCACTTTGAAACATTTCTTTGAAACAATATTTTGTCCCTTTCGGACAACATTTATACTTTCACATATCATTTCAAATCTTTTGCCGACACAATCATTCTATACTCATACCATAATTTTTAAGTTTTCATAAAAGAGTGAATACTTGAAAACATTACCTCAGAGTCGACGTTGGGCAGCAGCGATGAACCACATATTCTCCCGAAAATATAATCATGCCGTAATTATTCGTTATACTTTTAAAAATAAGAAAGTTTTGAAATATCTTGTTTTGTATAAGTAAATCTTTTTTTTTTAAACCTCCTTAACTGTATAGTCCCATACCTATACAGTCTTGGAATACCTCTCGATCTGGTGAGAATTCGGTTCAGTCATGTCCCCCTCCGCCTAGAAGCCTTTTTAGGAGCCGCTCGTTGTCCGTGCCCTTTTCCTTATTGCACCGGCGATCCCCTTCCCGATGTCCAAATTCGATTTTCCGACCTATTCCGGACTCGTTGGAGTTAAATCTTCGAAATGCTCGGAACGGATTTTCGATAATATTAAAATAATAATTTAATATTATTTTTGCAGTATAAGTGTTCTGTAATGAAATTTTATCGTATCAAAATCGTCCGAACTTTTCGAAATTACTTTCATAAATTCTAAAAATGATCCTTTATTTTGAAATCTTTTCTTTTTAAATCTTTCATTTTATGCTAGGAACGTATCGGTCCAAGTATCGGACAACCTGTAAATATTAAAATTCAAATCCATGATCGTTAGCAAAATAAATAGCATTTAAATAAGTATTGGGGCGTTACAGTATACTTACACGGAAATTTAACGACATTTTTGAATAAAATCGATGTAAACTGGACGCAATATCAAATTTACATTGCTTATTTACAACCGATGTAAAAAGATAGTAATTTTACATCGGTTTTCAAAATAACTGATGTAAAATTACCCCATCTTGAATTTTTACATCGGTTATCTTGGTAATCAATGCAAATTTACCGAGTTTTGATTTTTAAGTCGGTTCTGTTTGACAACCGATTTAAATTTATCGTATTTTAAAATTTTACATCAATTTTCGTTAGATCGAAGTAAACCAAGCGATGTAGAAAGAATATTTTGTAGCAGTGTAAGGGTTTTACTAGTTGAAAGCTATTGTAAATTGATTCAACGTAATCATTTCAAAGTTATAGAGAATTCATCTCCAAGTGGATATGAGAGAAATGAACTAGTAGAGGATTTACCGAAACTGTAAAAACCACTAAAAGTGATGTTATTTATTGATTTGTGCATCATACTTAACTATTGCATGCATTCTACCTACTCTATTAACAACCCATTCATCTACAACACTTCCACATATGAACTGATTTCTAGATAAAATCTGAACTGCCAGTAGCCGAGTACTTTTGTCTTAGCTGTCGTATCATTTCCACCGGCAGTCGAGTTCCTATAACCTAACTGTTGCTTTCTTTTTTAGCCAAGTTGCAAAACTTTTACCAAATATACGAATTATTACAATCCGATATTCAAAATAGTTTTGGTTTATATAACAGAACTAAAAACACATTTATGTATGCGATTCAACACTCCTTCAAGCTCGACCCGAACCCTCCGTCGATAAAAAACAAAATTAAATAATCATGACACATACGCGGGAATATGTAAACCTGTTATAGTATTTGTTGGGATTCGGTGCCTAAAACGAAGGCCCAGCGGAAACGGTAAAATGAAAATTAATTCGATCCGAATGCCTACGAGGATTGATCGAGCTATGTATATACGAATATATAAATGAAATCACAAGAGATATTTGAAACTCACCCTTGTAGTCCGTTGATTAAATGGATTCCTTCTCTTGAGCTATTCCCCAAGCTTTAAACGAATTTCCCGACGATCCAAAGCACTCCAAGCACTTGAATGATCCAACGTCGAAATTACAACGCCTGTACTTGCCACGCGCCGGAGAAACGAACGGGATGACGATCACCTTGCTATCCTCCAAGAATACGGCTAGAGCTAAGTGATGAAGCTATTAAATTTGATTAATATACTCTAAGTATGTTTATCAATTTTTCTCTCTTTATGTCTTGATATTTTCTCCAAGAAAACTCTCTAGAACAAAATGAACAAGAAGAAGACTTGAAGAAAATATTATTTTCTCTCTCTCTCTCTATCCTTTCTCACGTTGGAAATGAGTGAATGTGATAAGAGATACAAGTCTTCCCTACTTATTCTAATCTCACCTACATAATGGACAACTCATGCCACATGAGTGATCCCCACAAACTTTTCATCCATTATAAAATGGACACAAAAGTATAAGAGGTGAAGGTGGGTGGAAAGAGGGGGGGGAAGGGGCAAGATGAAAATCGGACGAGTTCGATTCGTTTCGGACTCCTGAGAGTCCAAACAGATAAACTCCAATTCCGTTCCGATATATTTGTGTCGATTAATTAGTCCAAAAAATTAATCATATTAAATACATAATAACATAATTAATTTCTCCAAGAAATAATTATATTTATGAATTAAATTTATCACCCAATAATTTATTTAATTCATTAGGCCGTAAATCAATTTATCCAATAAATTGATTTAGACATCTAATGTCCTAAATTAGATATCCAATATCTAATATTCATAAAGAGAGAACAAGCTTGATTCATTCCGTCGTCAATCCTATTGTGCGACTCGGTAGGTTCGTCTCAATCACCAATAGGAGGAAGCAAAGAGTAGTAGCACCACCTAGCCAGCCTGGCGGCCTACACTGTACCCCAACTGAGAACGAATGATTGAGATCATTCAAGAACCATTCTGTCGTGAATACCAGTATACGTATAAACCCTTCTTTCAAATGTCCTGATCAAGTTATAGGGTCACGGTCAGTCAAACCCTATCTGTACTTGACGCTATGCATGCGTTAATGCAAATCGAGATCGTTGAGCCCTCGTGTATCCAATACAACTAGCTCTAATGCTTTGGACAAAGACTTATGATCTCATCTGCCAATAACCGCATATGACATATAACCCGCTCACTAACTGGAGAAGGAATTCTATCTTGGTATTCAGTAGGACCTGCAACTTGCCCATCAAGATGCACATCGAGGTTGACCCCCACATCCCGGTTTATAGGGTCGAACTACTCTAATGAAAGTCTTGACGTCACAAGCATATACCTACTAAATCCTCAAGTCGAAGGTTCACGAATACCTATCGTAGCCTTTCGATTCCGTCATTGACTATCCCGGAGTGAAATCCATGTGACGAATCGAGGGTGAGTCGACTAATCCAATTATCATAACTATAATGTGTGCTCCCACTAATCATTAGTATTCGACAGGCACTCTCCGTGTCAAATAACATATCATACAAGTCTTCACATAAACTTAACGCCCAGTCAAGTTTCATCGACTCGCGAACGATTAATTATTTGAGCTATAAACCTTTCCAGTGCCGACTCCCTTATCCAATAAGGAGTGTAACATTTTGCTCTCAAATACACGGACTAGTTTCTATATGTATATTTACGAGTTAGGAATGCCAGTAACGACCAGTAAATAAAGAAACATCCATTGCCTTATATTAATGATTTACATAATTACAAGTACAATGCCCTCACTCAACATCCTATGAGTGGCATTCGAGGGCATACTCCTAACAATATCCCACTTGCACTCAATGCCACACACCATGGTATCTAATACCCATGTTCTCTAGATAACGCTCCAAGCTAGTCTGAGAAAGTGGCTTGGTCAGTGGATTAGCGACGTTGTCGGCTGAGTCTACTCTATGCCGCAAATGTATCCCTTGCGAACAAATTCTCTTACGAGATGATACTTCCTCTCAATGTGTTTGGTACTGTTGTGAGACCTCGGCTCCTTGGCCTGTGCTACAGCTCTGTCGTTGTCGTAGTACAACGAAACAGGAAACTCAGCACATGGTATCACTTGAAGTTCTCCCAGAAACTTCTTAATCCAGAACCCTTCCTTGGAAGCCTCCGAGGCTGCTTGATACTCAGCCTGACAGGTGGAATCAGTAGTCGTGCTTTGCTTGGTGCTACGCCAAGATACTGCTCCTCCATTAGGAGTAAATATGTAGCCAGAAGTAGACATCGAATCGTCCTTCAGTCCTTGGAAGTCCGAATCAGTGAATCCCACCACACCCAATTCTCCACCGCCATACATCAGAACCATATCTCTAGTCCTTCTCAAGTAATTGAGAAAGTTCTTTACTGCAGTCCAATGTTCCCTATCAGGGTTTGCCTGAAACCTACTCACCACGCTTACAGCATGCGCAATGTCAGGTCTTGTACACAACATAGCATACATAAGTCTACCCACGGCCGAAGCATATGGTATATTACTCATTTCCTTTCGCTGTTCCTCACTTTGAGGACACATCTTCAAGGAGAGTTTTATTCCATGTCGCATCGGTAGGAACCCACTTTTAGAATCATCCATCTTAAATCTCTTTAAGATTTTATCTATATAGAGGGCTTGGGAAAGACCTATTGTTCTCTTCGCTCTATCTCGGTAGAGCCGAATTCCAAGAATATAGGTTGCTTCTCCCATGTCTTTCATGGAGAAATTACTCGAAACCCAAGCTTTTACAGAACTGAGCATTCCCACATTATTTCCTATTAGTAGAATATCATCTACATATAGTACTAAGAATGCGTTCTTGTTCCCACTAACCCTCTTGTATACACAAGGTTCCTCTTCATTTTGCACGAAGTCAAACTCTTTGACCGCTTCGTCAAAACGAATGTTCTAACTACGCGATGCTTGCTTCAGTCCATAATTGGAACGCTGAAGCTTGCACACTTGCTGAATATCGACTTCGGACACAACGCCTTTAGGATGCTCCATATAGATTTCCTCCTCGAGGAATCCATTAAGAAAAGCTGTCTTTACGTCCATTTGCCATATCTCATAATCGTGGTAGGCAGCTATAGCAAGCATCATGCGAATAGACTTGATCATAGCTACGGACGAGAAGGTATCATGGTAATCGATCCCTTCCTTCTGGGTATAACCCTTTGCCACAAGCCTGGCCTTATAAGCGTCAACCTTGCCATCACCATCAGTCTTTCTCTTGTAGATCCACTTGTTCCCAATAGGCACTATGCCCTTGGGGCGGTCTACCAGAGTCCATACCTGATTGAAATGCATCGAATCTATCTCAGCTTCCATAGCTTCACGCCATTTCGCAGAGTCTACATCCACCATCGCTTGGTCATAGGTCGTTGGGTCGGTCTCTTGGCTATCACTTGGAACCTCATGGAGACCCAGCTCCTCCAAGTGCACAAGCCCATACCTCTCAGGTAAATGAGACATCCTACTAGACCTACAAGGTGGTTGTACTTTTGTTTCAGAAGGTTCGGTTCCAGTTTCTTGCATAGGTGTCTCCCGAGGAGTTTCTTTGTATTTTCTAAAGAAATACTTCTACCTGCTCCGCCTTCCTGAATGAACTCATCTTCCAGGAGGTGTGCTTGTAAAGCAACAACGATCTTTCGATCTTCGAGCATGTAGAATTGATACCCCATCGGCCCAGACGGGAATCCAATGAAATGTCCCTTTGCGGACCTCACTCAAACTTTTCCACCTTAGTCTTCTTGACATAGGCGGGACATCCCCAAATCCTAATATGATTAAGACTTGGTTTTCTGCCCTCCCACATCTCATGTCGAGTTTTAGGAACGGATTTGGAAGGTCATCTGTTCAAGATGTAAGCGGCAGTCAGGAGTGCATACCCCCACAGGTAAATCGGTAATTCAGTATAGCCCAGCATGGAACGGCCCATGTTCAACAAGGTCCGGTTCCTTCTTTCTGACACACCATTTAACTAAGGAGTACATGTAGGTGTTAGTTGTGAAACTATTCCATGTTCCTTTAGGAACTAATCAAACTTCGTACTCATATACTCGCCACCTCGGTCCGACTGAAGTGCTTTGATATGATTACCAGTTTGTTTTTCGACTAGGGCCTTGAATTCCTGGAATTTCTCAAAGGCCTCGGATTTATGTTTCATTAAGTATACATAACCATACCTAGTATGATAATCTGTAAACGTAATGAAATATTAATATCCATCACGTGCTGCTTCCAAAGCACCACATACGTTGGTATGGATTAATCCCAGTTTGTCAGAGGCTCTTTCAAAAGTTCCTGTGAACGGGGACTTGGTCAGTTGCCTTTAAGGCATGATTCACACGTAGGAAAGGGATCCGATCCTAATGGACCCATAAGTCCATCCATTTCCATGTTGTAAACCTTGGCCTGACTAACATGACCAAGTCTAAGATGCTATTTCAAAACTTGATTGGTTTCATCCCTACCACGTGTTCTAGTCATAGTATTCACAACTACTTTGTTGCTGAGATTTAGATGATCCAATCCATTTAACAATGTAGCAGTACCCACTAGTTTCTATCTGAAATAAATTTTGCAGGAACCATCACCAATGAAAAATGAAAAGCCTTTTCAGTCCATGACCGGAATGGATACAATGTTTTTGTGCCTCTTGGGCAAAACAAGTACATCTTCTAAAGTCAAAACAAAGCCGGATTCTAAAACCAAAAGAAGTGATCCTATGTCGGTCGCCTCGACACTATGCCCGCTTACGACTATGATCATAACTTCTCCAGATCCAAGCTTCCTACTTTGTTCCAGATCCTGATTCACGGTACAAATATGAGAACTAGCACCAGAATCCAATATCCAGGAAGTAGAAAATACAGTAGCAGAACAATTTGTTTCCAAAACTAAAAGTTCTGTACTTGAAGTTCCATGAAGAATTGGACAGTCTCTAGCCCAGTGGCCTAGCTCACCGCACTTGAGACAAGCATCCTTCTTCTTCTTGTTCTTTGGACCATCGGGGCCTTGCCCTTTCCCTTGAAGTCCTTGACATGGGGTCCAATCTGCTTTTTGGTCTTTTTCTTCTTCTTCTTAGACCTCCGAGGTCCAGAAGAAATCACAAGAGCAGACTCCTTCATCCGCAGAGTCTTCATCTGAGACTGAGCGGTCACAAGTTTGTTCATTAGCCCAGCTAAATTACATGCAATCTCATTGCAGTTGGAGTTCATAACAAACTGTGAGAAGGAATTAGGGACAGACTATAGAATAAGGTCGGTCTGGAGAGAAGTATCCATTTTAAAATCAAGAGCCTACAATATCTCGATCATGGATATCATTTTCAGGATGTGTTCCCCAACCTTCTCACCTTCCTTCTTCCTTGCACCGAACAGTTGCTTGGATATCTCATATCTAGCAGTTCTGCTGTGCTTGTTAGGAGTATGCCCTCGAATGCCACTCAGAGGATGTTGAGTTAGGGCATTGTACTTGTTATTATGTAAATCATCAATATAAGGCAATGGATGTTTCTTTATTTACTGGTAGTTACTGGAAATCCTAACTCGTAAATATACATGTAGAAACTAGTCAGTGTATTTGAGAGCAAGACGTTCCACTCCTTATTGGATAAGGGGGTCGGCACTGGAAAGGTTTATAGCTCAAATACTTAATCGTTCGCAAGTCGATGAAACTTGACTGGGCGTTAAGTTTATGTGAAGACTTGTATGACGTGTTCTTTGACAAAGAGAGTGCCTGTCGAACACTAATGGTTAGTGGGAGCACACATTATAGGTATGCCAATTAGATTAGTATACTCGAACTAACTTACCCTCGATTCGTCACACGGATTTCACTCCGGGACAGTCAATGATGGAATCAAAAGGTTGTGATAGGTATTCGTGAACCTTCGACTTGAGGATTTAGTAGGGATGTGCTTGTGACGTCAATATTTTCATTAGAGTAGTTCGACCCTATAAACCGGAAGGCGGGGGTCAACCTCGACGTGCATCTTGATGGGCAAGTAGCAGGTCCTACTGAATACCAAGATAGAATTCTTTCTCCTGTTAGTGAACGGGTTATATGTCCTATGCGGTTATTGGCAGATGAGATCATAAGTCTTTGGCCAAAGCATTGGAGCTAGCTGTATTAGATACATGAGATCTCGATGATCTCGATTTGCATTTAACGCATGCATAGCGTCAAGTACAGATGGGGTTTGACTGATCGTGACCCCATAACTTGATCGTGATATTTGAAAGAAGGGTTTATACGTTTACTAGTATTCACGACAGAATGGTTCTTGAATGATCCCAATCATTCGTTCTCAGTCGGGGTACAGTGTAGGCCACCAGGCTGGCTAGGTGGTGCTACTACTCTTTGGTTCCTCCCATTGCTCACTGAGATGGACCTACCGAGTCGCACATTAGGATTGATGACGGAATGAATCGAGCTTGTTCTCTCATTATAAATATTAGATATTGGATATCTAATTTATTGGACATTGGATGTCTAATTGATTTTGGGACATTGGATGTCTAAATTGATTTATTGGATAAATTAATTTACGACCTAATGAATTAAATATATTACTGGTGATTAATTTAATTCATGAATATAATTATTTCTTGGAGAAATTAAATATGGTATAATGTATTTGATATGATTAATTAATTGGATTAATTAATTGATATAAATACATCGGAACGGAATCGGAGTTTATCTGTTTGGACTCACGTGAGTCCAAAATGGACTGAACTCATCCCGGTTCTTCTAGATGGCTGCCTCATCTCACCAACTTCATCCTTGGTCTTTATCTCCAATTTTATAATTGGAAGACCAACGACTTTGGAGGGAACACATATCTCATGTGATCTTAAAGGTGTTGATTTTGTCTTGTGGAAGATGAATAAAAGGAGTAGAAAATCTCAACTCTCAAGACACACTTCTTGCACTAGCCGTGAGAATCATTTGAGAGTGAGAAGGAAAATTATTTTTCCAAGTTTTTACTTCTTCTTCATTTATCTTGAATTCTTTTGGAGAAATATCAAGAGACTAATTGAGAGATATATATTATACACTTATAGTGTAATAATAAAAGGCTTCATCACTTGATTCTAGCCGTAACCTTAGAGGTTAATCGAATGTTGTTGTTCCGATCGTTTTTCCGGCGCGTGGCAAGTAGAGACGCGGTGTTTTAGGCGTTGGAACGTTCAAGATCTTGGAGCGGATTGGATTCGTAGAGATCAATCAAAGCTTGGGGAATAGCTCAAGAGAAGGTTATCCATCTAATCAACGGACTACAAGGGTGAGTTTCTATATCTCTTGTGATTTCGTTTTTGATATTCGTATATACGTAGCTCGATCGATCCTCGTAGGGATTCGGATCGAATTAATTTTCTTTTTACCGCTTCCGCTAGGCCTTCATTTTAGGCACCGAATCCCAACAGTGGTATCAGAGCGTAGGTCTTGCGATCGTATATATGATATTGGCATTTGGAATGCTTAATTAGATGGTGAATGATTTGGAATCATTTTAGTCATAATCGTGGTATATGTTTTTACGTTCGTTGTAGTTATATTTTTCGTAAGTTTATGTCTAAATATAAATCTTAATTTCTTGGAAATATGATTTATATTGAAGATATGAATGTTGGAGAATATAGATATTGGATATCCGGTCGAAAAACTAGCCCCGAATTGCCGTTGGACGGTCCGGGGTGGTCGGAAGCAGGGGCCGCGGCCCTGGGGCTCGAGGCGCGGCCAGCTGTGCGGCCCGGCACAGGCGCCAGTATCTTGGGCCGCGGCCCAGGGCCGCTGGGCAGCCCTGCATGCTGCCTGGTGGCGTTTTCGGCCACGGTTCGGCCTATTTCGGACCCGTTTCGGGCTTGTTTACTTTGTGCATTCCTAAAAATAATTTCCCTAATTTTAAATTGGATTTAATATGATTAAAATGATTTATGGTATTTCATTTTATAAGGGAAAATTGATTTATTGGAATACTTGTGATCGACCGAATTATTTTGAACGTTTTCATATTACCGATTGTGTGAATCGATTTGATCGGTTCGTATTATTGATTGGATCAATGTATCTCTACGCTTTCCATTTATCTAGTATTTATTGGATGAATGCTTTTGAATGGTGATGTGGTTCGTGGACTTAGTTTTCGAATCGTTCGTTTTATTCGATTGGGTTGTAAAGGCCGTTTTGAGCCTATTTATTTTACTAGAAAAAATCTGTATCTATGATGCAATTTTCAATGTAAAATTTATATGTAACGACGAAGACCGAAGTAAGATCCATTTCGAGAAGACGAAGATTCAAGACGAAGACTTGTAATTAGATTATGGAGTTTTTTTTTCTAGGAACGGTCCATGAACCACATGTTGGTAGCAACTAGGTTGTGAATGGTTGTTTCATATTGTATGAATGCCGCAAATGCGCTTAAACGATTAATGTGCAAAGTGTAACGTTAATCGCGAAAATTCTCCCACGATAAATTATTAAGTTTATAAGGTTTCAATTTTTCCTTCCCTCCATCGAATTTTCGGGAAATTGAAATCCAAACCGGATGTGATATGCTTCCGAGTTATCGGGGTAGTCGTTCGGGGAGGACGGATAAATTACCGGGAGCGCATTGGATGCCTTCGGTTGGAGCAAATTTTATCCCTAGAAACTTGATAGGTTGTTGGATAAGATTCAATTGTGAAACTGATTTGCGTCGATGGTATAAACTTAACTTGTTCACGAACCATAGAAACCGTATAGGTTGAGGGGAGTGAACAAGGGGAAAAAGAAGATCGAATCATCCATTAGATGGGTTGGTGTTGGACACCACTTTATAAAAATTAATAGACTAGAAACTTGTTCGGTTGCCCTCTATTAAGATTTATAAAGACCTCGATCACCACTATGAAGTAGAGTGACGATACTTCCGGATTTCACATGGGAGTGTGTTATTCCGATAAAAATAGTGGGAGCTGGGTAACAAGACCTTAATTCTATACTCAGAACATAATTGAATGAGTCACTAATTAATCTATCGTACTTAATGCAAACTCAAATCTCAATATGACAATGAATTCACTCGCAATTCTGCTCGAAAAGAACACCTTAATGGGACCTAACTTTGTGTATTGGCTCCGCAATCTGATGATTGTCCTCAGTATAGAGGCACTGGGATACGTCTTGGAGACGGACATTCCGGCGCCTCCTGTGCGGAACCGAGCCAATCAGGAAGAGATTGAAAACCACGAAAAGTGGGTTAAGGATGACGTGAAAGTCCGTGCTTCTATGATGGCTTCCATGTCTAATGCGCTTCAGAGAGCTCATGAGAAAATGACTTCTGCTAGGCAGATTCTATCTCACTTAACGGAGCTTTATGGTGAGCATAGCAGAACTGCTAGATATGAGATATCCAAGCAACTGTTCGGTGCAGGGATGAAGGAAGGTGAGAAGGTTGGGAAACACCTCCTCAAAATGATATCCATGATCGAGAGATTGGAGGCTCTTTATTTTAAAATGGATACTTCTCTCCAAACGACCTTATCCTACAGTCTCTCACTGATTCCTTCTCACAGTTTGTTATGAACTTCAACTGCAATGAGATTGCATGTAATTTAGCTGGGCTAATGAACAAACTTGTGACCGCTCAGTCTCAGATGAAGACTTCGCGGATGAAGGAGTCTGCTCTTGTGATTTCTTTTGGACCAAGGAGGTCTAAGAACAAGAATAAAAAGACCCAGAAGCAAACAGGACCACAAGTTAAAGACCTTAAGGGTAAGGGCAAGGCCCCGATGGCTCCGAAGAACAAGAAGAAGAAGGATGCTTGTCTCAAGTGCGGTGAGCTGGGCCACTGGGCTAGAGACTGTCCGATTCTTCATGGCACTTCAGGTACAGAACTTTTAGTTTTGGAAACAAATTGTTCTGCTACTGTATTTTCTACTTCCTGGATACTGGATTCTGGTGCTAGTTCTCATATTTGTACCGTGAATCAAGATCTGGAACAAAGTAGGAAGATTGGAGCTGGAGAAGTTATGATCACAGTCGGAAGCGGGCATAATGTCGAGGCGACCAACATAGGATCACTTCTTTTGGGTTTAGAATCCGGCTTTGTTTTGACTTTAGAAGATTTACTTGTTTTGCCCAAGGGGCACACAAATATTGTAGCCATTCCGGTCATGGACCGAAAAGGCTTTTCATTTTTCATTGGTGATGGTTCCTGCAAAATTTATTTTAGAAATAAACTAGTGGGTACTGCTACAATGTTGAATGGATTGTATCATCTAAATCTCAGCAACAAAGTAGTTGTGAATACTATGACTAGAAAACGTGGTAGGGATGAAACCAATCAAGTTTTGAAATGGCATCTTAGACTTGGTCATGTTGGTCAGACCAAGGTTTACAAGATGGAAAAAGATGGACTTATGGGTCCATTGGGATCAGATCCCTTTCCTACTTGTGAATCTTGCCTTAAAGGCAAAATGACTAAGTCCCCCTTCACAGGGACATTTGAAAGAGCCACTGATAAACTGGGATTAATCAATACTGACGTATGTGGTGCTTTGGAAGCAGCACGTGACGGATATCAATATTTCATTACGTTTACAGATGACCATACTAGGTATGGTTATGTATACTTAATGAAACATAAATCCGCGGCCTTTGAGAAATTCCATGAATTCAAGGCCCTAGTCGAGAAACAAACTGGTAATAATATCAAAGCACTTCGGTCGGACCGAGGTGGCGAGTATATGAGTACGGAGTTTGATGAGTTCCTTAAGGAACATGGAATAGTTTCACAACTAACACCTCCAGGTACTCCTCAGTTAAATGGTGTGTCAGAAAGAAGGAATCGGACCTTGTTAAACATGGTCCGTTCCATGCTGGGCTATGCTGACTTACCAATTTACCTGTGGGGGTATGCACTCCTGACTGCCGCTTATATCTTAAATAGATGTCCTTCCAAATCCGTTCCTAAAACTCCGCATGAGATGTGGGAAGGAAGGAAACCAAGTCTTAATCATATTAGGATTTCGGGATGTCCAGCCTATGTCAAGAAGACTAAGGTGGAAAAGTTGGAAGCTAGGTCTGCGAAGGGACGTTTCATTGGATTCTCGTCTGGGACGATGGGTTATCTATTCTATATGCCCGAAGATTGAAAGATCATTGTTGCTTTACAAGTACACTTCCTGGAAGATGAGTTCATTCAGGAAGGCGGAGCAGGTAGAAGTATTTCTTTAGAAGAATACAATGAAACTCCTCGGGAGACACCTGTGCAAGAAACTGGAACCGAACTTTCTGAAACACAAGTACAACCACCTCGTAGGTCTAGTAGGGTGTCTCATTTACCTGAGAAGTATGGGCTTGTGCACTTGTAGGAGCTGGGTCTCCATGAGGTTCCAAGTGATAGCCAAGAGACCGACCCGACGACCTATGACCAAGCGATGGTGGATGTAGACTCCGCGAAATGGCATGAAGCTATGGAAGCTGAACAGGTTCCAAGTGATATCGTCGCTCTACTTCCACCCCGTCGGCTAAAGTTTAGCCGACAACACTTAAGTTTCGTCAGCTAAACCTCTACGTTTTAGCCGACCACTACGAAAAATGTCGTCGGCTAAAGTTTTTTTAAAAAAAAAATAAACTTTAAGTGACGACTTTTTAAAAAGTTGTCGGCTAAAATGTTTTTTAAAAAAAAATAACACACTTTAGCCGACGACATTTAACAAGGTCGTCGGCTAAAACTTTTTTAAAAAAAAAATAATATACTTTAGCCGACGACTTTTACCAAGGTCGTCGGCTAAAACCTAATATAAAAAAAAATTATTCAGATTTTGGGATCCCAAAACCTGTATTTTTTGCACCTGCAATTTTTTTTACACCAGCTCCCATTATCAACAACAATCAACGCACATCACATTCAACTAATACCATCAATAATATGCCCAACATTATATGCAACACAACGCACAACACATTCAAGAACATAAATTTCATCAACATACTAGTAGCGTCAACAAAATCACTTACACAATTCTAACACAAATATAAATATACAAGAATACTACAACAACACAACTACAATCCACTACCCAAATCATCTAAATGTCGAAATATAGAAGTAGAAGGATTACCACCATCCCCTAGATCCTCGTCACGAGGCTGTGAAGATGGGGTCTGACCGAAGAGAAAAGGCGGTGGGGCAGGTGCCTGCAGATCGGCTGAGTAATGGTGCAGTCGGGCGTCATCATATAGTCCATCATGGCCTGCTGCTGTCTCTGGAAACTCTCTAACCGCGACTCGGTCCTCTACTCGCTCTCATGTAACCACGTATGAGTCCTCTTTTCATTCTCAGCTCGGAGCTCCCTCTCCACCCTCAACTGCTCCTCGAGATAGGCAGTCCGTGCATCCCATCCGCGAGGGCGCTGGAAGCTGGGGCTATCTTTCAATAGACTGTGACCCTCGGCTCCCATCATCTTAGTGCGGTACCGACTACCTCTAGGAGGGTAGACGGTACCCCACACCCTAGCGCGAACATAAGGATCGGCCTGATCGATCTGTCCAATAGCGGAATCGAGGTCGGTATCCACTAAGTCCGGATACTGCTCCCGAGCAATCTCAGCAAGCATCCTCTGAGACTCCTCCCGCACACACTCCTAAGTTAATATGAAAATAAATATTTCAATATCAATAAAAGTATGATACAAAGGTATTTATTTTATTACCAAAATAAAATAAAAAAAAGACTTACACGCTCCTCAGGACGGTTCGAATATGCTTTCTGAGGCAAATGCGTCCAACGAATCAGAAAAAGTGGCCTCGTGCGCAACTCTGGGTAACGACTGGGAACCCAGACTGTGATGGTCAGTCAGACCAGCATGATTGGTCGTGTTGGTTAAGCTAGTCGCCTTCAAAAAAATATTGCAAGAATTACAAGATTTTACAGATAATTAAAAAATGACATATATTAAAAATAGAGTTAACTACATTTTTGGTCCTTGTGGTTTGCCATTAGTTATATTCCAAAATTTAAAAAAAAAATCAGAACTTCAAGTATTTTTTAAATTCTGAAACATTAATTGAAAAAAATATAGTTTATATTTAGAATTCAAAAAAAATAAAAACTGAAATATTATTATTTTTTATTAAATACAAGCAGTTTTTTTAATAAATAAAATAAAATTTTCATATTTTTACTTTTTATGGAAAATAATATTCTAGTTTTTATTTTTTATTAATACAATTTAAAATAAGATCCAGGGTTTTTTAATTTTTTATTTCTGATTTTTAAATAATAAATACTTAACTTTAATAATAATATGAATAATAATAATAATAATAGAAAAGGAAAGAATGAAATGAGGGTATTTTAGTCATACCATGAACTCCGGGTCGCGAAAATGGGCGCGTAGCCACTTCCACTAGTACTCCCGGAACTTGAATTCTTCCGGAGTAGTCTCTCGGGTATCACCCCAGGTTGTCTAGAACATGTGCATCTCATTTTTCCAAGATTTGTACCTACAATACACGTTGCACAACATATATTATTCGTAAGAAAAAAATTACGCAAAAAATGCAGATACAAAATAAATTAAAATGACTTACTTGGTAGACTGCACCTCGTCACACCAAGTACGTAGTCGAGAGTCGGGAATGACAAACTACACCTATGAACAACATAAATACGCAATAACGTAAAAACATCACATATTGCATTTTGAAGAACTACGTGTTGATTGAAAAACACTTATTAAATATTTATTAACTTACCGACATAGCATTGTTCAAAGCATCCTTCACGCACTGCGGCACGTCCCCCCAATCGGGCCACAAAATGGGGATTCTGCCCCAAATGACAAAGCCCACATTACGGCTATATGACGCCGTAGCGTCAGAAGACATCACCGGTCGTCCGTGTCTATCTAGAGGAATCTCGTAACGGCCATGCTTACTGACATACGAGTCGAGCGCCAGACCCTTTGCCGGGCCACGAGTCTTCTTCTTTTTCTTCTCCTCCTCGACTACATTTTTCCCCTTCTCCTTCTCCCTCTCTATCTCCTCGTACAATTTCGTCTCCGAAACCCGACAACTCTGCCAACGCATGTTGTCTGGCCAAAACTCGTAGACATACGCCTCCTCAGGGCTAATCAATCGAACGGGAACTTGGACTAACGTCTCATCGACCTCCGGAATAGTTGAAACCATCGGAGGCATGAATAAACTCGGCGGCGGACCGTGGGGCACGGCCGACGAGAAACTCCATACATCTCCTGATATATGAGGGCTAGACGTGGGTCGGTGGATGGGAGGCATGCGAGTCTCCATCTGCGATGGAGTCGACCGTGGTGTATGAAAGGATAAACGCCGCGCTAGTATAGCGGGCTCATCTGTCGCCCTCATAAAATCATCAGCGTTAATGCCGATTTCTTCTAGTATCTGGCGGGCACGAGCGCTACTCTGAGATATGTACTGAGTAACTTGATCCGCCCTACTAGAGGCCGCCGAACTCCCCCCTAAACCGGGAGTGGTCGACTTTGTCGACTTCTTCCCCAATGCTTTCTTTATTCTATCCATCTTCAAAAATAAAGAAACATACATATATTAACACAAAAATTCGACATAGTTTCCACAGTAAATTAACAATCACACAACAGTAATTATCAATGGCATACCACGTTAATCTTTCAATTAACGCCGGCTATACAATCCCTTCCTCCTCAAACAAATTCATCAAATATTTCATCAATTCACAACTCATCAAACAATTTACCTAATTCATCACAAAATTCATCATATTTCATCCAACTAACAACTAACAATTGATCAAAACTAAATTAAACACAAAATATGGAAAATACTAAATTCATCAAATAATCTAAACAAATTCATTAAACAAATACTATAAATTCATCAAACAAAACAAATAAAAATGGTTACCTGGCTGTCGGACGGCGGGAGGGGGCTGGCGGGCGGGCGGCGGGACGGCGGGTGGTCGGGCGGGCGGGCGGCGGTGTGTTGGCGGTCGGGTTACGGGGGCTGGGGGATGGGGACGGGGTCGGGGGACTGGCTGGCGGACGGCGGGCGGGCGGCGGGATGGGGGCTGTCGGACGGCGGGCGGGCGGTCGGGCGGGCGGTGGTGTGTTGGCGGGGGTCTGGGGGCTGGGGGCTGGGGACGGGGGTCGGGGGGCTGGGTTGGGAGAAGAAAAAAGTAAGAAAAGAAGGAGAAAAAATGTATAAATATTTTGGGGTTTAGCCGACGACAAGGTCTAGGTCGTCGGCTAAAGTTTTTAAAAAAACCAGGTTTAGCCGACGACTTCCAGGAAAGTCATCGGCTAAACACCAAGATCCTTTTGTATTTGCAACATCAGCAAAGTCGGTGTATTATTTGGACGACTTGGTGAAGAAAGGCACATGGAAGATAGTGAACGTTGTGACAACGAGGAAGATTTATAGTGCTGCTACACTGGGAGAAACAACAGGTATTTATAACGATGATGCTTATCAAGAGCCAAATGCAGCAAATATTCCACCATCAACGACAATTACGATGAATAATGTTCCTGAAGGACGAGTCGTCTGACTCCATGGTGATGCTCGCGGGTACGTTGACATTGATACAGACGAATTACTTGAAAATTCTGATGACAATAATGTGGACGACTTGAGGCATATGTTGCCGCATATCAACTCAGATAATGAGACACACTGTAGTGATGACTCAGACAATGAGCCATAAATTTAAATTAGATATTTATTTTCATACGTTATATATAATGAAAAAAAATAGTAATAATAATAATCAAAACATTAACATAATATTAATAATATTATTAAAAAATTGGGGGGTTTAGCCGTCGACTTCCACGAAAGTCGTCGGCTAAAAACCGTTAGAAAAAAAAATTTGGAGTTTAGCCGACGACTTTCCTGGAAGTCGTCTGCTAAACCTGTAAAGAAAAAAAATGGGCTTTAGCCGACGGCTTCAGGAAAGTCGTCGGCTAAACCCCTTTAAAAAAAACAATTGGTTAAACTAAGAAAATGCCCGCCCACCTGACCCGACCGTGTCAAATGACACGGCCCGTGTCGCACCTGCCCAGAAAGTGAAAAACCACTGTATGCCTGACCCGACCATGTTACATATCATATCATGAAGTGGAAGTGTCAATGGATAACAGCCCGTAGTCGTCTTGCATATCGGTTCCAAGACTGGTGTCGTACCATCGACACTTAAACAAGTAAATTGTCATGCCTTCCCCGTAAATTAGTTCTACCACTTCCATAAGGACACCATAATATCCACCATCTATCATAACCCCAGAATTTTGACATCTTCTTTTATGGTCTCTCTCAAGGCATACGAATGTCACACTGTTGACTTTGGCCATCGAATAAATTCTTGACATAATCGGATTCATAGAAAGAAGCATAAGTTCACGCGACCTGTTAGAGTGTCCGTCATCTTGTATATGGGTCATCTGTCGTAAATAAACTTTTTATCTAAAAAAATATCTCAAGTCCAAACGACCAGTTAGCGCGCGCTATCTCAGCCCAGAGGCTACTGCCTCGCTTCGTAAACTAGCTTACGTACGTAATGCCTATGCATTAACGTACATAAAACATCATGTCTAACATACGCAAGTCCTATCCGAAGTTGACATACTACAGTATTCACCTATCACTCGTGCCCCCATATGCCGAAAGCATCCGTGATTTCCGGGATTCCTCTGATCGATCTGAAATTACAGTGCGCTAACCATACGGTTTAGCGTGCGCTAGCCTTACATGACAAACACCCGCTTATCGTATCTGGACATGCATCACAAGTGGTCGGGTCCACTTGCCGAAAGCCAAGATTCCCTGTCGGACGATCTGATATTAGCGTACGCTAACCATCTTTGGTAGCGTGCGCTAAATGCCGATAAACATCAACCCGGGCCTACCTGTCGGCCGCCTTCCGAACCTTTCCCAGAATGCCTTACGTACATTAAGGATCATCCTTAGCATACGTAATGCGAACCTATTAGCGTACGCTAACTGCACCATGTAGCGTGCGCTACTCATACTCCGTAGCGTGCGCTAAGCATATTTCATAGCGTGAGCTAACGTGGCTGCACTTAGCCATTTCCAACTCTTCTCGTCCATCTCGACATACTGGATATGTACACTCACATACTGAATACATATACGCGATCCAATAATATTCTCATATGACAGACCCGATGTCAAAATTAAAATAACCGGATACACGATATCCTCAATTGTAATTGTCTCTCAAATACGTCAATTGTACCAATACTGATATTTGAGTCCCTTATTTATTTTATCCATACTGTGCGAATTCCATGCTGTACAATATAACTCGGATAAAATAATCTCAAACAACAGTAGTAGAAATTCCGGATATTACACTAAGATTGTCCTAACCACACTTTCGCAAACATTCTTTTCAATGTGCATGACATCCAAGAAGTTCCTTATCAGTAACTTGGACCAGTAAGGCAATTCCCAAAATACACTTTTGTGCGACCAATACTTATACCTGTCGGGCCTTTCAGGGGTTGTTGCAATCACATCTGGATGGTTGCTAAGCTGACCAAAATCGTACTCATTAAGAATCGATAGTATTTCATCACCTGTCCATTGTCGTGGTGGCTCGCCCATTTCTACAGTGCCATCAAATGCTGCAGCATCCATACGCCACTCATGTTCCCTCTCAAGCCATATCCGATGACGCATTCAGATAACTTTCCTATAGTGGTACCTAGCACAATCTGCATTCAAACACACTGGACAACCTCTATATCCGCTAATAACAGATCCAGACAACATTCCATATGCAGGAAAATCACTAATAGTGCCGATACACATGGCGTGCAAGTAGAACGTCTCGGACGTATAACTGTGGTACGTCGGATGACCTTGCTCCCACAACAATTTCAGCTCCTCTATCAAAGGTACACATCAATACACTTTCCCGGATATCCCGGCCCCAGGACTAACAAGGTCAACATATTATACTCCTTCCGCATACACATCCACGGAGGAAGATTGTAAGGAATCACTACAACATGCCATATGGTATATGAAAGACTCATGTTACGAAAAGGGTTGAAAACATCAAATGCAATCCCGAGCCTCACATTTCGGATATCTGAAAAAAATTCGGATACTCCCTATCTATATGCTTCCACGCCTATCCATCCGAAGGGTTTATCATAGTATCCCTGTCATTAGTGTGGTTCGACATGCCATCTCATTGCTTTTGCCGTGTGAGGAGACAAAAAAAGTCGTTCCATCCTGTCCTTCAGTGGAAAATACCAAAGTACCTTCACCGGTTTCTCTTTTCCAGAAGGAGTGATCCTATATCTCTCTGTATCACATACACGACATCTCATGAGGTCTTCATTAGGATGCCCCCAAAATAGAACACAATCATACATGCAGACGTGGATCTTAATGTAGGAAAGACCAAGATCTTTCAAAATTCGTCTCATTTTGGTATATGTGTTAGGAAGATGATGACCCTGTGGAAGCATATTACTCGTAAGCTCCAAGTAATCATCCACATACTTGATGGATGATATGTTTTAACCTTTAATCTCATCATTTCCATGACACAATCAAGAACAGTCATGTTACACCCTGGGTATAGAGGGGTCTATTGGAGTTGAATTAGCTTGTTGTACCTGTAAAGCCCAGCAGTATTGCAAGGCATCGGTCTATGGGGTTGTGGAATTGGCTCAGTTGGTACAAACGTCTCAGAATAACCAAACACATCATCAATCAACCTCCTCTTCGGATCGGCAAACCCGTCGTTACCACTAAATTGTCCGTGATCATACGGAATAACAGAATTCGGTGCTTCATCATGGTATATCCAACAGGTATATTTACTCCAAAAACCATTCTTCTTTAGGTGTTCCCAGATCTCATCAAATGGAAAACGATACATATCACTGCGATATCTACATTTATTACATGGACAGTAGTGCAACGTATTACCACTGTCGTGCTCTTTTACAAATCTCATAAACTGCTTCATCCCATCCATTACACTTGAATCCCATTTTCATAACCCAATCCAACTCTTGTCCATCCTGAAAATGTATAAATTTTTCAATATTAATCCAACTAACTAATATTGTTCAAATTATAAATGAAATCACAACAAACAATTAATCATAATGATTATCATCATAAAACTTAATCGTTATACATAAAAGCTTTCGAATCTACAACATGAATAATATAAAGTTTCGAAATTACAATAAAAAATACAATAAAATACCTTAATTAATCGAAATGGTGATTATAGCAACCGGTAGAAACCTTCGTCACTCCAGCTAGCACAACTCAAAGTAGCAACACAAACTCAAAAAATACACAAAGGGGTTTCCAACAACCGGGTTGATCTTTTTCGCAAGGTCGCAATACTCAAAGTAGCAACTCAAAAGATTTTTTTTGGGAATAACTGACAGGGTCGGGAATAGAAAGGTGTTCTTTAGCGGGGAGAGGGGCAAGATTGGGTTGGTGTTCCGTGGACTATATATAATTTTAAATTGGAGGTTTAGCCGACGACTTGATCCGGGTCGTCGGCTAAACTATTACAAAGTTTAGCCACGACCCAGATCAAGTCGTCGGCTAAACCCCCCCTTTTTTTTGGAAAAGAGTTTAGCCGACGATACAGATCAAATCTTCGGCTAAACCATTACAAAAGTCGTCGGCTAAAGTTTATCACTTTAGCCGACGACTATGTTGTACTATAGCCGACGACACAGATCAAGTCGTCGGCTAAAATTATTTAGCCGACGGAACATCTCGTCGTCGGCTAAAGTGAAAAGTTTAGACGACGACACTTTAAAGTCGTCGGCCATTTTCTTACGGGTCGTCGGCTAAAGTGTGAATTTTGGTAGTGAAAACCCAAAATTTGGATTTACCGAACCCGAAATTTTAGATTTGGATTTATTTTTTAAATCCGAAAAAATTTGGATTTCGATTTAGATTTAAGGATTACCGAACCGATACCCGACCCGAAATCCAAAACCTGATTCAAACCTGATCAAAACTCGAAACCCGATAAATATCCGATGCAAATATAATATTATATTATAATTTATGAATTGTTATATATAGTATTTTAGATATATGACATACGGTATGTATATTTTTAATTTAAAATTAGTTAATAATAAATACTCATTCAATGAATTAAATTTCTTTTTCTCAATTTCATATTTTATTAATATATTTAAGCTATAATTTTCATTTTATTTACATATTTTTTTTAATATGTTGGTATGTAAAGTATTTTTTGTTAATATATTCTTGAATTCACTTAATATCTCAATCTATGTATTAAAATACATTTGACTACTTATTAAATTTAATCATTGTATAGATATATTTATATTATTTGCACGTGTTAGTGATGTTCAATTTGATTATATCATTTTTATTTTTGAATACCCAAAAAAATAGATCTGATCCGAAACCCGATGGATTTGGATTTGGATATTGAGTTTTGGATTTGAATTTGGATTTGAATTTAATTTTTAAACCCGAAAATATTTACATTTGGATTTGGATTTTACCAAACCCGCCAAAATCCGATTCATTGTCATCCCGACTTTTCTTTCCTCTCTCTTGTTGGCTAGAGTTTTGCTTTAAAAAATCTAGTTTATGGAGAGGAGATGAAGTAGTATTTATACTACTCACGTAGGTATTAAAGCCTTCTAAAGGTTTCCAAGACCTCACACCCTATGTCCAATCGGTTGCTCTATGTGGGCTCAATCCGAGCCCTTGTGAGCTTAGCCACTAAGCTCAATTGGTCCAACTAGAAGTATTTCACTTAAATTATTTAATCTTTAATTCAATAAATAATTTACAATCAATAAATTATTCCTCCAAAAAACTCTTAAATTATTTACCAAGTAATATAATTTATTCACTAGACCTTGATAATTTATCCAACAAATTTAATTAGTCATTTAATTTCTAATATTCACAAAGCGAGAATTATCTCATATTAATCTATCGTATATATTGTTGTGCTACTCTGCTAGGTTCATCCGAGTTAACAATAGGAGGGTAACACCTAGCTAGGTCTCGTGGCTAATATTGTATCCCAGCTGAGACCGATTAATTGATCATTCCAATCTTTCATATTATGAATATTTTATATGTATAAACCTTTCAATCAAATGACTCAATCAAGTCTTAAGGGCACGGTAAAGTCAAATCCCATTTCAATCAGATAATCCTATCTGAGTATTCAGTAGAGACTGTTACACTACCAATTTCAGTAATTTAGTCGATGACCAAAAGTTATCAGCTAAGGCCAAAGTCGTCGGTTATACTACTGGGTCGTCGGCTAAAGTCCCGTCGCGCGATATCCATCGGCTAAGGTATAGCCGACGACATCTTGGGGGAACCGTGGATGAAACTAAGACTTTAGCCGATGACTAAAGTAGTCGTATGCCAAAGTATTAATGGTTTAGCCGACGACTGAAGTAGTCGACGGCAACTCAACGCCGTCGGCTAAACTCCAAATTAAAAAAGCTACATACAATTCAACCTGGACCCATTCCAACCCCAACCTGAACCACCAATACCCCCACTCGCTCGGCTAAACTAGATGTTACAAGCACATCTCCTACTTAATCCTCAAGTCAAGGATTTATATTTACCTATCATAACCTTATGATTTAGTCATTGGTTAACATAGAGTGGAATTCATATGATTGAATCGGGGTGAGTCGTATCTAATATACTAATCTCATTAGCATATCTATATCGAATGCTCCCGCTATTCCTGAGTGAAGACATGCACATGTTCAAGCATATTATGTACAAGTCTTTACTAAATTTAATGTCCATATAAGTTATATCCACTTGTGGACAAGTTAAGCAATTCAGTTCTATACACTTCTACTGCCAGATACGCTATATCATAATGAGTGGAATGTTTCTTGTCAATTGCATGGACATCATTTCTATATATTTACTAAGTCAAAAATGACAATAACATGCAGTAAATTGAGAAATAACAATTATGTTTCATTCATACAATATAAGTGTTGAATAATTTTGAAAACGCTTACTTGAAAAATAACAGAATATAAATATATATCGAATATATATTTTATCTAAATCCTGCAAAAAATCGGTTAGCAAAAACGGAAAATTACCGTTCGCATAAACGAGCAGAAGGGTTGTTGTTGAGTCCAGAGTATCTATCTCCTTAAAGCAAATTCTCCCTCACCATGGTGTATGACGTCTGCCTCCCAGGATAAAACAACAGCTCGATGCAGTGAATGGATGATGCGCTGCACCCTCAACGAACTAGAACAAATCTGTCATTGGCAGGCCTTAGTAATTATTCCTAAAGAACTGGTTGTTGTGTGGATTTGTTCACTACATGCTAGGTCGGACGCCGATTTGAAAGCCATAGTACAAAGGTAAGTTTAATATGTAATTTAGTATTTTTCAGTTTAATCTGTTTTTATTTGTAAATTACTACTATGTACAAACATAATGAGAGCCGTGTCGTGACCCCTTTTAAAGTGCTTCATAGCAAACAAAACAGCAAGTTGAAGCATAATCTTATTTGGGTTTATCCAAAAGTAAGTCATTTTAGATTCAATTTAAATGGTTTTACATGATTGCTGAAATTTTATAAAATTAGTTTTAAATTAATTTTTTTAGTGTAATAAACAAGTTGGATCTTTGGAATATGGATATTATCTTATGTATTAGATGTTAACCATTATTCGAGCGAGTGTCAAGAATAGATGCATGAGGTATTGTTTTTTAAAAATACCAATAGATTTTTATAGTCCATTTTCAGGTTATTTATCTATTCTTCATAATTTTTTTTATTGTATGTGTTGGTTACGGTATATTATCTTACAGCTTAGAAGGGGGGGTTGAATAAGTTGTATACTTTTTCGAAGTTTATTTTGCGTAGCGGAAGTCTTAAGCTAAGTTGTTGTAAGTACATCAACTAGACAGTTTCTTGTAGTTTGGTGCTTATAGGGTTTTCAAAGTAAGTATACTATAAATCACAAACAGTATGAAAACAGTAAGTACACGGAATGATAACACACAATTTTTATGTGGTTAGAGGTAAACCCCTCTATGTCCACAGATCCTCCACATATGAGTAAAAAATTTATTAAAATCAAGGTGTATAAATTGTATGATCTTATCTAAATAGTTTTGTATCGTTCACACAGATTGATACAGCCGACTGTAGCTTGAGTCGTTCACACATATTGGTTGTCGGATTCTTTGAATTTCTTATTCACACACAAATTGAAGCTTCGTCTTTGAACTCTCTTCTTCACACATAGGTCGGAATAGTTCAACTTAGTCCACATAGGGCTAGTGGTCTCAACAATAAGGTTTGATGTCACACGTGTTGGAACAACAGTTGTAGGCCTTGTAAGTCCTTTCCCTCAACATATACACTGTATGCTTGAAGAAATAGATTGCTCCTAGATATTGAATGTTTCGGATTCTTGATCAATCAATAAGTCAGCAGTGTCCTCTTGCTTAGGCTATTTATAACCTTAGAAATAGATCTATTATAAAATTAGTCGTCCAGTTGGTCAGATTTAGACAGATCGAATTGGCGGATTGCAGAATGTTTGAATTAAATATGTTTTGCATTTTAATGCTTCAAACATTCTTTTTTATGAGTATTAAATGCTCTTCAGTCCATCGTATTTTCGGCCGCGTTAAATATTATACTGTTAGCATTAAATGCCACTTTGAAACCGTGAATACTTTATGAATAAAATTTTTTTATCTCATAATGGTTTAAAGATATAAGTCTAAATCCCGTTGGATTGGGTTTTACTTTTCCTATGTAAACCACCTACAGCTTCTTCGCTGTCCTGTTTGTGCGGAAGAAGGATGGTTCACTACGTTTGTGTATCGACTATCGCGAACTAAACAAGGTGACCATCAAGAACAAGTATCCCTTGCCGAGAATTGATGACTTGTTCGATCAGTTGCAGGGAGCTGCGGTATTCTCGAAAGTTGATTTGAAATCGGGGTACTATCAGCTCCGGGTGAGAGAGTCCGATGTGCAGCTTGACCTTTCGGACGAGGTACGGACATTATGAGTTCGTAGTCATGCCTTTCGGGTTAACTAATGCACCGGCGGTGTTCATGCAATTGATGAACAAAGTTTTTATCGAGTATTTGGATAAGTGCGTTGTCGTCTTTATTGACGATATTCTTATTTATTCGAGGAATGAGGAAGAGCATGCCCATCATTTGCGGATAGTATTAGACATTTTAAGGACCGAGCAACTCTATGCAAGGTTCTCGAAATGTGAGTTCTGGCTGAAAGAAGTGATGTTTTTAGGTCACGTGATTTCGGTAGGGGGTTCGTGTGGATCCGCAGAAGATTGAGGCCGTATTGGATTGGGCACCGCCCAAAAATGTGAAGGAGGTCCGTAGTTTCTTGGGTTTGGCTGGCTACTACCGTAGGTTCGTCGAGGGTTTCTCGAAACTGGCTCGACCACTTACGCAGTTGCTCCAGAAATCCGAGAAGTTAAATGCGGAATGACGAGAGGCGATCGAGTTTTGAGGCGAAGAAGCGTTTGACTTCAGCCCGATTTTGGCGTTGCCATGTGGCAACGAGGGTTTTGCCGTTTATAGCGATGCTTCGGGTCAGGGTCTTGGGTGTGTATTAATGCAGCACGGCAAGACCATTGCCTATGCGTCGAGACAGTTGAGGCCGTATGAGATGAACTACCCTACTCATGATTTGGAGTTAGCGGCAGTCGTTTTTGCGCTCAAGATTTGGCGTCACTATCTTTTCGGCTCCACATGTCGATTTTCTTGATCATAAATGTCTGAAATACATATTTACTCGGCGAGTTGAATATGAGGCGAGGAGGTGGTTAGAGTTGATTAAGGATTATGACCTCGAAATCCTTTATCATCCGGCAAGGCGACGTTGTGGCCGGCGCCTTGAGTCGGAAACCGGTTGCGTTGCGAACGCTTGAGATCCTTACATCTCGATCGAGCTTCGGAGGGCTTTGATCGAGTTAGATGTTGAGGTCTTGTTTAGGAGCCGTCGGGCAACTTTGTGCTTTAGAGATTTCGTCGTCTTTGATCGATGAAATTAAGTCAAGCGATTAGAGGATCCGATGATTACTCAAATTCGAGAGAACGTTCTTAAAGGGAAGTCTCTGGATTTGTGATTCACGAGGATGGTGTTTTGAGATTCAGTCGGCTTTGTGTGCCGAACGACTTAGAGTTGAGGCGAGTATTCTACGGGAGGCCCATGCTACACCTTATTCCGTTCATCTGAGTACGAGTAAGATGTACAAGGACACGAGGAGAAATTTCGGTGGAATGACATGAAGGATGAGGTCGCACGGTTTGTAGCGAGATGTTTGACTTGTCGGCGAGTCAAAATCGAGCATCGAGAGACCATTTGGGTTATTGCAGTCACTTCCCATTCGGAATGGAAATGGGAGGATATATCGATGGATTTCGTTACGAGTTTGCCGAGATCGAGGTCGGGCATGAATATGGTATGGGTGATTGTTGATCGCTTTGACCAAGTCGGCACATTTTCGGGCATCAAGGACACTTGGGGCCGGAGAAGTTAGCTGGTGTGTTTATTGCGCAGATCGTGAGACTTCTCGGTACTCCGAAGTATATTGTTTGGGTCGTGACGGCCGTTCTGTATCGCACTTCGGAAGGCGGTGCATAAGGCGTTAGGTACCGGTTGCGTTTGAGTACCTCTTTTCATCCCAGACAGATGGATGGTCGGAACGCACTATCCAGACGTTCGAGGATTTATTGCGTGCTGTGCTCTCGATTGGAGTAGTGACTGGGAGGAACATTTGCGTGATCGAATTCACGTATAACAATAGTTGGCACGCGTCGATTCGGATGGCACCGTATGAGGCACTTTACGGGCGGCGATGTCGATCACCGATTTGTTGGAATGAGGCGTCCGATTTGGTCGGGACCGAGCCGGATGTCGTTTTAGAGACGAGGCGGAAGATAGAGTTAATTCGGGAACGGATGTTGGCGCGAGTCGGCCAGTCGTATGCCGACATCCGTCGTCGACCTTTGGAATTTGAGGTGGGAGACCACGTTTTGCTAAAGGTGTCGCCAACGAAAGGAGTTTTTCGTTTCGGGAAGAAAGGGAAGTTGAGTCCGAGATTTATCGGCCCCTTTGAGATCCTCGAGCGAGTAGGTGGGTTGGCATACCGTTTGGCGTTACCTCCGGCCTTGAGTCATGTTCATAGCGTTTTCCATGTTTCCCAGTTGAGGAAATATGTCCCGGATCCTAGTCACATCATCGATTATGGAGAGATTGATGTCGCCGAAGATGTTACTTTCGAAGAGCGCCCTTTGAAGATTTTGGAGCATCGTGAGAAACGATTGAGGCATAAGACCATACCTTTGGTCAAGGTGCAGTGGTCGAGACACGGTGTCGAGGAGACAACTTGGGAAACCGAGGATAGCATGCGTACTAGGTACCCCGAGTTGTTTGTTCCTTAAGTTTCGGGACGAAACTTATTTTTAGAGGGGTAGAATGTAATATCCGCATTTTTCTTTCCCTTGTAATTGTACTTCCGGTGTAATTCTCGATTTTAGTGACCCTCGAGTATCCTTGATGTAACTTTTCCGTTATCTTTTGATCGATTCTCGTTATTGTTGTGCGGAACCGCCGTTTAGATTGCCGTGGATTCATTCTATGCTATGATGCGTTTTGAGGTGTTCCGTTTGACGTTTCGTTCATAATCCGGTATTTTGGGTCGTTTATATTCGTATCTAGCGCACGCTAAATTTCTGTATAGCGCACGCTAGAAATCCATTAGTAGCGCACGCTACGTTTAATTCGTAGCGTACGCTAACGATTTAGCCACGGGAGTGGCGGTTTAACTCCCGTGCCTGCGGACTATCGGATTAGCACACGCTATCTTGTCTAGCGCACGCTAATGTCGGGAGACTAGCGCACGTTAAGTTGTTCATGGCGCGCGCTAGTGTATTTGTCGATCTTGGGCGATTTACTACGAGTTCAATCGATTCTAGTTAGCGCACGCTCTGGCTGGTATGGTAGCGCACGCTAACGGGCAGTGAGGTTTGGGCGGTTGGCTCTTTGGACTCGGCTGATGTTCGGGTAGCGCACGCTATTGGTCGATAGCGCGCTACCGATAGGTTATTAGCGCACGCTACGCATGCATGGTAGCGCACGCTAACGGCAAAAACCACAGCCACGGACTCGGACGCTAACAGGAGGGTTGGTAACCCTATCCCGTTAGCGCACGCTAACCTTGAGGTCTTAGCGTGCGCTAACACTCCCTGGCTATATAAACCAGGGAGTTGACCGAGATAATCACAGTTTTTCATTTCTCTCCTTCTTCCGCGGCCGAGCGACTCCGAGGCGATTTGAGGCGATTTTCTTCTTCCAATCACTTCAGAGATTCTTGTGCTTGAGTTCTTGGTGTAAGACTAACATCATCCACTTGTGTTTCTCATCCTAAATCCAAGGTAATCTCTTAGAACCCTACTTTTGGATAATTTGGGGGTTTTGGGATTTTCTTCCGATTCGTTCCGTTTTGTTGGTGGATTCATGATGTATACGATTGATATTGTTAGTATCTTTAGTTTTCCTACGGATTCATGGATATTGTGTGGATTTTTACGGAATCGAGAGGGTTTGGTTGTGATCCGCCCTCGTTGTTATTTTATTCGAATATACATGAATCGTAGGCGGGTTTCCGGGTGTATTCCATTTCCATAATCGTCTAGAGTTGGTTGTGATTGTGTTATTCGAATCGTTAGGTTCAATCGTCGGTTCCTCACGGTCGTGCTTGATTCTTCCGTTCCGTTCGCGTCACCGTCTATTAATCGAGGCAAGTATTTTTTGGAAACCTTTAAGCTTAACATGAAATGGTAATGTATGTTATTTGTGTGTAACTCACCTCGTGTTGGCCCGACGGGGTCAAGGAGGGAAATCTATGTTGCCGCCCTGGATTTCACGAGTTTCGTACCGCTAGCCAACTCGTTAGGGTCCTTGCAAGGCCCCGAGTGAGAATGTATGCTGCCGCCCTGTTCTCACGGCATAGCGTGTGCGTGGTTTTGTTTTTCTGAAATTGTAGCCAACTCGGTAGGGTCCCTGCGAGGCCTCGAGTGAGAATGTATGCTGCCGCCCTGTTCTCAAGGCTAATTGTTTGTCTGTTTATTTTAGGAAAAGACATGTCTTGTTTTGGTTTTCGAAATGATTTTTGGTGCATGTACTATGAAATGTGTAAGCGATTGGTTTGCCTTGAATACTTGTACTAGCGTAATTGCTAACCCCTCTGGGGACCTGTTTTGGGGAAATTCGTTTTATGAATTTCAGGTCAGGATCATCGAGACGAGCGGGCGCTGGACCAGTACACGGATGATGGCCGTGCGTGATGATGGTGCACGAGTGATGTTTTAGTATCTTTACCTTTTTGTCTTTTGTGGTTTTGAACTAATAGTTGTACTCGAGTACTTAAGGGGTTCTTGATCGTTTGAATTGTATTGTTGCTTATTATGTCGTGATGGATGATGATGTCATATTGACCGGTTGAACCGGGTGTATTGTTCTGTTGTGCGTCTTTATGACGTGGAGTTATTTTATCGTTTTTGTGAGTCATTGTGTATGATGCTGTTCAGCCTGGTGGGTCCCATATAGGGATTCACGGCGCTGTAATATACCTCGGATATCCTGGGGGTGTTACACCTTCTCCCTCTCTATCTCCTCGTACAATTTCGTCTCCGAAACCCGACAACTCTGCCAACGCATGTTGTCTGGCCAAAACTCGTAGACATACGCCTCCTCAGGGCTAATCAATCGAACGGGAACTTGGACTAACGTCTCATCGACCTCCGGAATAGTTGAAACCATCGGAGGCATGAATAAACTCGGCGGCGGACCGTGGGGCACGGCCGACGAGAAACTCCATACATCTCCTGATATATGAGGGCTAGACATGGGTCGGTGGATGGGAGGCATGCGAGTCTCCATCTGCGATGGAGTCGACCGTGGTGTATGAAAGGATAAACGCCGCGCTAGTATAGCGGGCTCATCTGTCGCCCTCATAAAATCATCAGCGTTAATGCCGATTTCTTCTAGTATCTGGCGGGCACGAGCGCTACTCTGAGATATGTACTGAGTAACTTGATCCGCCCTACTAGAGGCCGCCGAACTCCCCCCTAAACCGGGAGTGGTCGACTTTGTCGACTTCTTCCCCAATGCTTTCTTTATTCTATCCATCTTCAAAAATAAAGAAACATACATATATTAACACAAAAATTCGACATAGTTTCCACAGTAAATTAACAATCACACAACAGTAATTATCAATGGCATACCACGTTAATCTTTCAATTAACGCCGGCTATACAATCCCTTCCTCCTCAAACAAATTCATCAAATATTTCATCAATTCACAACTCATCAAACAATTTACCTAATTCATCACAAAATTCATCATATTTCATCCAACTAACAACTAACAATTGATCAAAACTAAATTAAACACAAAATATGGAAAATACTAAATTCATCAAATAATCTAAACAAATTCATTAAACAAATACTATAAATTCATCAAACAAAACAAATAAAAATGGTTACCTGGCTGTCGGACGGCGGGAGGGGGCTGGCGGGCGGGCGGCGGGACGGCGGGTGGTCGGGCGGGCGGGCGGCGGTGTGTTGGCGGTCGGGTTACGGCCGGGGATGGGACGGGGTCGGGGACTGGGTGACGGGCGGCGGGCGGCGGGGGATAAGTGTCGGACGGCGGGCGGCGGCGGGCGGTGGTGTGTTGGCGGGGGTCTGGGGGCTGGGGGCTGGGGACGGGGGTCGGGGGGCTGGGTTGGGAGAAGAAAAAAGTAAGAAAAGAAGGAGAAAAAATGTATAAATATTTTGGGGTTTAGCCGACGACAAGGTCTAGGTCGTCGGCTAAAGTTTTTAAAAAAACCAGGTTTAGCCGACGACTTCCAGGAAAGTCATCGGCTAAACACCAAGATCCTTTTGTATTTGCAACATCAGCAAAGTCGGTGTATTATTTGGACGACTTGGTGAAGAAAGGCACATGGAAGATAGTGAACGTTGTGACAACGAGGAAGATTTATAGTGCTGCTACACTGGGAGAAACAACAGGTATTTATAACGATGATGCTTATCAAGAGCCAAATGCGACAAATATTCCACCATCAACGACAATTACGATGAATAATGTTCTGAAGGGCGAGTAAATCGACTCCGTGGTGATGCTCGCGAATGCGTTGACATTGATACTGACGAATTACTTGAAAATTCGATGACAATAATGTGGACGACTTGAGGCATATGTTGCCACATATCAACTCGAGATAATGAGACACCTTTGTAGTGATGACTCGACAATGAGCCATAAATTTAAATTAGATATTTATTTTCATACGTTATATATAATGAAAAAAATAGTAATAATAATAATCAAAACATTAACATAATATTAATAATATTATTAAAAAATTGGGGTTTAGCCGTCGACTTCCACGAAAGTCGTCGGCTAAAAACCGTTAGAAAAAAAAATTAGGAGTTAAGCAGACGACTTTCCTGTAAGTCTTCTGCAAAACATGTAAAGAAAAAAAATGGGCTTTAGCCGACGGCTTCAGGAAAGTCGTCGGCTAAACCCCTTTAAAAAAAACAATTGGTTATACTAAGAAAATGCCCGCCCACCTGACCCGACCGTGTCAAATGACACGGCCCGTGTCGCACCTGCCCAGAAAGTGAAAAACCACTGTATGCCTGACCCGACCATGTTACATATCATATCATGAAGTGGAAGTGTCAATGGATAACAGCCCGTAGTCGTCTTGCATATCGGTTCCAAGACTGGTGTCGTACCATCGACACTTAAACAAGTAAATTGTCATGCCTTCCCCGTAAATTAGTTCTACCACTTCCATAAGGACACCATAATATCCACCATCTATCATAACCCCAGAATTTTGACATCTTCTTTTATGGTCTCTCTCAAGGCATACGAATGTCACACTGTTGACTTTGGCCATCGAATAAATTCTTGACATAATCGGATTCATAGAAAGAAGCATAAGTTCACGCGACCTGTTAGAGTGTCCGTCATCTTGTATATGGGTCATCTGTCGTAAATAAACTTTTTATCTAAAAAAATATCTCAAGTCCAAACGACCAGTTAGCGCGCGCTATCGCAGCCCAGAGGCTACTGCCTCGCTTCGTAAACTAGCTTACGTACGTAATGCCTATGCATTAACGTACATAAAACATCATGTCTAACATACGCAAGTCCTATCCGAAGTTGACATACTACAGTATTCACCTATCACTCGTGCCCCCATATGCCGAAAGCATCCGTGATTTAGGGATTCCTCTGATCGATCTGAAATTACAGTGCGCTAACCATACGGTTTAGCGTGCGCTAGCCTTACATGACAAACACCCGCTTATCGTATCTGGACATGCATCACAAGTGGTCGGGTCCACTTGCCGAAAGCCAAGATTCCCTGTCGGACGATCTGATATTAGCGTACGCTAACCATCTTTGGTAGCGTGCGCTAAATGCCGATAAACATCAACCCGGGCCTACCTGTCGGCCGCCTTCCGAACCTTTCCCAGAATGCCTTACGTACATTAAGGATCATCCTTAGCATACGTAATGCGAACCTATTAGCGTACGCTAACTGCACCATGTAGCGTGCGCTACTCATACTCCGTAGCGTGCGCTAAGCATATTTCATAGCGTGAGCTAACGTGGCTGCACTTAGCCATTTCCAACTCTTCTCGTCCATCTCGACATACTGGATATGTACACTCACATACTGAATACATATACGCGATCCAATAATATTCTCATATGACAGACCCGATGTCAAAATTAAAATAACCGGATACACGATATCCTCAATTGTAATTGTCTCTCAAATACGTCAATTGTACCAATACTGATATTTGAGTCCCTTATTTATTTTATCCATACTGTGCGAATTCCATGCTGTACAATATAACTCGGATAAAATAATCTCAAACAACAGTAGTAGAAATTCCGGATATTACACTAAGATTGTCCTAACCACACTTTCGCAAACATTCTTTTCAATGTGCATGACATCCAAGAAGTTCCTTATCAGTAACTTGGACCAGTAAGGCAATTCCCAAAATACACTTTTGTGCGACCAATACTTATACCTGTCGGGCCTTTCAGGGGTTGTTGCAATCACATCTGGATGGTTGCTAAGCTGACCAAAATCGTACTCATTAAGAATCGATAGTATTTCATCACCTGTCCATTGTCGTGGTGGCTCGCCCATTTCTACAGTGCCATCAAATGCTGCAGCATCCATACGCCACTCATGTTCCCTCTCAAGCCATATCCGATGACGCATTCAGATAACTTTCCTATAGTGGTACCTAGCACAATCTGCATTCAAACACACTGGACAACCTCTATATCCGCTAATAACAGATCCAGACAACATTCCATATGCAGGAAAATCACTAATAGTGCCGATACACATGGCGTGCAAGTAGAACGTCTCGGACGTATAACTGTGGTACGTCGGATGACCTTGCTCCCACAACAATTTCAGCTCCTCTATCAAAGGTACACATCAATACACTTTCCCGGATATCCCGGCCCCAGGACTAACAAGGTCAACATATTATACTCCTTCCGCATACACATCCACGGAGGAAGATTGTAAGGAATCACTACAACATGCCATATGGTATATGAAAGACTCATGTTACGAAAAGGGTTGAAAACATCAAATGCAATCCCGAGCCTCACATTTCGGATATCTGAAAAAAATTCGGATACTCCCTATCTATATGCTTCCACGCCTCTCCATCCGAAGGGTTTATCATAGTATCCCTGTCATTAGTGTGGTTCGGCATGCCATCTCATTGCTTTTGCCGTGTGAGGAGACAAAAAAAGTCGTTCCATCCTGTCCTTCAGTGGAAAATACCAAAGTACCTTCACCGGTTTCTCTTTTCCAGAAGGAGTGATCCTATATCTCTCTGTATCACATACACGACATCTCATGAGGTCTTCATTAGGATGCCCCCAAAATAGAACACAATCATACATGCAGACGTGGATCTTAATGTAGGAAAGACCAAGATCTTTCAAAATTCGTCTCATTTTGGTATATGTGTTAGGAAGATGATGACCCTGTGGAAGCATATTACTCGTAAGCTCCAAGTAATCATCCACATACTTGATGGATGATATGTTTTAACCTTTAATCTCATCATTTCCATGACACAATCAAGAACAGTCATGTTACACCACAGGTATAGAGGGGTCTATTGGAGTTGAATTAGCTTGTTGTACTGTAAAGCCCAGCAGATTGCAAGGCATCGGTCTATGGGGTTGTGGAATTGGCTCGGTTGGTACAAGCGTCTCGGAATAACCAAACACATCATCAATCAACCTCCTCTTCGGATCGGCGAACCCGTCGTTACCACTAAATTGTCCGTGATCATACGGAATAACGAGTCGGTGCTTCATCATGGTATATCCAATGGTATATTTACTCCAAAACCATTCTTCTTTAGGTGTTCCCGATCTCATCAAATGGAAAACGATACATATCAACTGCGATATCTACATTTATTACATGGACGGTAGTGCAACGTATTACCTTTATCGTGCTCTTTTACAAATCTCATAAACTGCTTCATCCCATCCATTACACTTGAATCCCATTTTCATAACCCAATCCAACTCTTGTCCATCCTGAAAATGTATAAATTTTTCAATATTAATCCAACTAACTAATATTGTTCAAATTATAAATGAAATCACAACAAACAATTAATCATAATGATTATCATCATAAAACTTAATCGTTATACATAAAAGCTTTCGAATCTACAACATGAATAATATAAAGTTTCGAAATTACAATAAAAAATACAATAAAATACCTTAATTAATCGAAATGGTGATTATAGCAACCGGTAGAAACCTTCGTCACTCCAGCTAGCACAACTCAAAGTAGCAACACAAACTCAAAAAATACACAAAGGGGTTTCCAACAACCGGGTTGATCTTTTTCGCAAGGTCGCAATACTCAAAGTAGCAACTCAAAAGATTTTTTTTGGGAATAACTGACAGGGTCGGGAATAGAAAGGTGTTCTTTAGCGGGGAGAGGGGCAAGATTGGGTTGGTGTTCCGTGGACTATATATAATTTTAAATTGGAGGTTTAGCCGACGACTTGATCTGGGTCGTCGGCTAAACTATTACAAAAGTTTAGCCGACGACCCAGATCAAGTCGTCGGCTAAACCCCCCCTTTTTTTTGGAAAAGAGTTTAGCCGACGATACAGATCAAATCTTGGCTAAACCATTACAAAAGTCGTCGGCTAAAGTTTATCACTTTAGCCGACTATGTTATCTTATAGCCAGCGACACGAGATCAAGTCGTCGGCTAAAATATTTAGCCGACGGAACATCCGGTCGTCGGCTAAAGTGAAAAGTTTAGGCACGACACTTTAAAGTCGTCGGCCATTTTCTTACGTCGGCTAAAGTGTGAATTTTGGTAGTGAAAACCCAAAATTTGGATTTAGAACCGAAATTTTAGATTTGGATTTATTTTTAAATCCGAAAAATTTAGTTCGATTTAGATTTAAGGATTAGAACCGATACAGGCCGAAATCCAAAACCTGATTCAAACCTGATCAAAACTCGAAACCCGATAAATATCCGATGAAAATATAATATTATATTATAATTTATGAATTGTTATATATAGTATTTTAGATATATGACATACGGTATGTATATTTTTAATTTAAAATTAGTTAATAATAAATACTCATTCAATGAATTAAATTTCTTTTTCTCAATTTCATATTTTATTAATATATTTAAGCTATAATTTTCATTTTATTTACATATTTTTTTTAATATGTTGGTATGTAAAGTATTTTTTGTTAATATATTCTTGAATTCACTTAATATCTCAATCTATGTATTAAAATACATTTGACTACTTATTAAATTTAATCATTGTATAGATATATTTATATTATTTGCACGTGTTAGTGATGTTCAATTTGATTATATCATTTTTATTTTTGAATACCCAAAAAAATAGATCTGATCCGAAACCCGATGGATTTGGATTTGGATATTGAGTTTTGGATTTGAATTTGGATTTGAATTTAATTTTTAAACCGAAAATATTTACATTTGGATTTGGATTTTACCAAACCCGCCAAAATCCGATTCATTGTCATCCCGACTTTTCTTTCCTCTCTCTTGTTGGCTAGAGTTTTGCTTTAAAAAATCTAGTTTATGGAGAGGAGATGAAGTAGTATTTATACTACTCACGTAGGTATTAAAGCCTTCTAAAGGTTTCCAAGAAATCACACCCTATTTCCAATCTGTTGCTCTATGTGGGCTCAATCCGAGCCCTTGTGAGCTTAGCCACTAAGCTCAATTGGTCCAACTAGAAGTATTTCACTTAAATTATTTAATCTTTAATTCAATAAATAATTTACAATCAATAAATTATTCCTCCAAAAAACTCTTAAATTATTTACCAAGTAATATAATTTATTCACTAGACCTTGATAATTTATCCAACAAATTTAATTAGTCATTTAATTTCTAATATTCACAAAGCGAGAATTATCTCATATTAATCTATCGTATATATTGTTGTGCTACTCTGCTAGGTTCATCCGAGTTAACAATAGGAGGGTAACACCTAGCTAGGTCTCGTGGCTAATATTGTATCCCAGCTGAGACCGATTAATTGATCATTCCAATCTTTCATATTATGAATATTTTATATGTATAAACCTTTCAATCAAATGACTCAATCAAGTCTTAAGGGCACGGTAAAGTCAAATCCCATTTCAATCAGATAATCCTATCTGAGTATTCAGTAGAGACTGTTACACTACCAATTTCAGTAATTTAGTCGATGACCAAAAGTTATCAGCTAAGGCCAAAGTCGTCGGTTATACTACTGGGTCGTCGGCTAAAGTCCCGTCGCGCGATATCCATCGGCTAAGGTATAGCCGACGACATCTTGGGGGAACCGTGGATGAAACTAAGACTTTAGCCGATGACTAAAGTAGTCGTATGCCAAAGTATTAATGGTTTAGCCGACGACTGAAGTAGTCGACGGCAACTCAACGCCGTCGGCTAAACTCCAAATTAAAAAAGCTACATACAATTCAACCTGGACCCATTCCAACCCCAACCTGAACCACCAATACCCCCACTCGCTCGGCTAAACTAGATGTTACAAGCACATCTCCTACTTAATCCTCAAGTCAAGGATTTATATTTACCTATCATAACCTTATGATTTAGTCATTGGTTAACATAGAGTGGAATTCATATGATTGAATCGGGGTGAGTCGTATCTAATATACTAATCTCATTAGCATATCTATATCGAATGCTCCCGCTATTCCTGAGTGAAGACATGCACATGTTCAAGCATATTATGTACAAGTCTTTACTAAATTTAATGTCCATATAAGTTATATCCACTTGTGGACAAGTTAAGCAATTCAGTTCTATACACTTCTACTGCCAGATACGCTATATCATAATGAGTGGAATGTTTCTTGTCAATTGCATGGACATCATTTCTATATATTTACTAAGTCAAAAATGACAACATGCAGTAAATTGAGAAATAACAATTATGTTTCATTCATACAATATAAGTGTTGAATAATTTTGAAAACGCTTACTTGAAAAATAACAGAATATAAATATATATCGAATATATATTTTATCTAAATCCTGCAAAAAATCGGTTAGCAAAAACGGAAAATTACCGTTCGCATAAACGAGCAGAAGGGTTGTTGTTGAGTCCAGAGTATCTATCTCCTTAAAGCAAATTCTCCCTCACCACGGTGTATGACGTCTGCCTCCCAGGATAAAACAACAGCTCGATGCAGTGAATGGATGATGCGCTGCACCCTCAACGAACTAGAACAAATCTGTCATTGGCAGGCCTTAGTAATTATTCCTAAAGAACTGGTTGTTGTGTGGATTTGTTCACTACATGCTAGGTCGGACGCCGATTTGAAAGCCATAGTACAAAGGTAAGTTTAATATGTAATTTAGTATTTTCGGTTTAATCTGTTTTTATTTGTAAATTACTACTATGTACAAACATAATGAGAGCCGTGTCGTGACCCCTTTTAAAGTGCTTCATAGCAAACAAAACAGCAAGTTGAAGCATAATCTTATTTGGGTTTATCCAAAAGTAAGTCATTTTAGATTCAATTTAAATGGTTTTACATGATTCTTTGAAATTTTATAAAATTAGTTTTAAATTAATTTTTTAGTGTAATAAACAAGTTGGATCTTTGGAATATGGATATTATCTTATGTATTAGATGTTAACCATTATTCGAGCGAGTGTCAAGAATAGATGCATGAGGTATTGTTTTTTAAAAATACCAATAGATTTTTATAGTCCATTTTCAGGTTATTTATCTATTCTTCATAATTTTTTTTATTGTATGTGTTGGTTACAGTATATTATCTTACAGCTTAGAAGGGGGGGTTGAATAAGTTGTATACTTTTTCGAAGTTTATTTTGCGTAGCGGAAGTCTTAAGCTAAGTTGTTGTAAGTACATCAACTAGACAGTTTCTTGTAGTTTGGTGCTTATAGGGTTTTCAAAGTAAGTATACTATAAATCACAAACAGTATGAAAACAGTAAGTACACGGAATGATAACACACAATTTTTATGTGGTTAGAGGTAAACCCCTCTATGTCCACAGATCCTCCACATATGAGTAAAAAATTTATTAAAATCAAGGTGTATAAATTGTATGATCTTATCTAAATAGTTTTGTATCGTTCACACAGATTGATACAGCCGACTGTAGCTTGAGTCGTTCACACATATTGGTTGTCGGATTCTTTGAATTTCTTCTTCACACACAAATTGAAGCTTCGTCTTTGAACTCTCTTCTTCACACATAGGTCGGAATAGTTCAACTTAGTCCACATAGGGCTAGTGGTCTCAACAATAAGGTTTGATGTCACACGTGTTGGAACAACAGTTGTAGGCCTTGTAAGTCCTTTCCCTCAACATATACACTGTATGCTTGAAGAAATAGATTGCTCCTAGATATTGAATGTTTCGGATTCTTGATCAATCAATAAGTCAGCAGTGTCCTCTTGCTTAGGCTATTTATAACCTTAGAAATAGATCTATTATAAAATTAGTCGTCCAGTTGGTCAGATTTAGACAGATCGAATTGGCGGATTGCAGAATGTTTGAATTAAATATGTTTTGCATTTTAATGCTTCAAACATTCTTTTTTATGAGTATTAAATGCTCTTCAGTCCATCGTATTTTTGGCCGCGTTAAATATTATACTGTTAGCATTAAATGCCACTTTGAAACCGTGAATACTTTATGAATAAAATTTTTTTATCTCATAATGGTTTAAAGATATAAGTCTAAATCCCGTTGGATTGGGTTTTACTTTTCCTATGTAAACCACCTACAGCTTCTTCGCTGTAGCCAACAGTCTTCTTGACGTACGCTGGAACTTCCAGTTGATGGTAGGAGATATCTTTTGGGAATTGTATGAAGTTTGATGTAGGGACATGCTGTAGGGTGCATTTATCACAACACTGTAATACCCCCAAGATATTCATGGAATATTACAGCGCCGTGGACCCCTACATGGGACCACCAGGCTAATTAAGAAATACCGCTCGTCTAACTATCTTGGTTAGCGAGAAAATACACATCACCAGAACAAAAATAAATGAAACGCCCGGTATAACCGACAAAACAAACATCACTGACAATCATAAATACCTAAGTACTCGAGAGTACGTTCTATAAGTTCACATGTTTAAAGAAAACAATCTGCATTAAAAAGGACAACAGAAATAAAGAGACTCAATTGCACACATCATCAACCCTGGCCAACATCCTCGTACTGCCCCAGTGCCCGATCGTCCGGCTGAACATAATCTGAAACTCATAACAAGAATTTCCCCAAAATGGGTCCCCAAAGGGGTTAGCAATTACGCTAGTACAAGTAACCAAATAAACAACTTACACCTTACACATATAGTCAAAGCATGAAACTGAGAAAACATCATTTGAAACACATATTTTCGGAAACGCCAAAAATCCAAAACACATTTATAAAATGCACCACAATTAACCGTTGATCCACCCCTACCGAGACCCTATCGGATCTAACCCGTAGTGGTTAAAATCAAAGCTCGTCAACCCACCCCTCCGTGGACCCCTACCGACACCCCGTCGGATCTAACCCATAGTGAGCATACACATACACACACACTTTACTCATGCAATACTACCATGTTAAGCATGTAAGTTCATTCAGGGTACTTGGCTCGATATCAGGACAAAAAGACGGAAGGAAACAATCATGGTTGCGAGAAATTGGACACACCGAACCTAGACGATTCGTCAAACACCATCACAACCAATTTGACAAGAATAACAATAACGGAAAACATCCTCAGCAAAGAAGATTCTTGATGGGAAGTTTTTGGGTGGTTCCAAACCCACCTTGTACAACAAGGCTACGCCTATTGCCCAGAGGACGGACCCAAACTCTATGCCGACATCAAATGTGTAACACCCCCAAAACCATCCGGGATATTATAGCGCCGTGGGCCCCGCACCGGAACCCACCAGGCTAAAAACTGTTTACAAAACCATTTCAGAAACGTTTAAAAATGCCAAAAGGCCAGTGACGGTAATATTTTAAATACTCAAATATTTTTAAACGCATAGTTCTCAAACACCGTCATAAAACACCATTTGAAAATACAAGGCGAAGTGTCAAATCTCAACAGTTTAAAATGTACGTTAAGCCACCACTTAAACGTACCGATAAAATAGTTTAGGAAAAGGTTTAACGAAATAACCCAAGTTCGCAAAGTGCCAAAAAGCCCTTTTAAAATACACACATGCAGCGGATAAAGATACCGAAAAGCCATTTTGAAATATGCACACGCAGCGGATAAATGCAGTTCAAAATACATATTTGCAGCGGAAATGAATAACCAGAAAAGAAATACTCGATACTCCAAAACATGCCACCACCAGTATCACATCGGGAAGCTCATCCCTTCACAACCGCTACTAGCTCGATCTCCGAGTACCTAAAAATAAAGCCCACGACGGGGTCAGCCACAATACTCAACAACGATATCGATCACATCATCATAAATAATTACATACCAATGTAATAACGAAGTAAGAATACTACCAATGTAATCTTATAGTTATAACCTTACCAGTCCATAGTAATCCATAACAAATCAATTCTTACCATAATTCACATTTCGCATCCTCAAATGACGAAATGAACTCAACAACAATTATCTGTACTGTATTCCAAAAATACCAATAATCCTCAAAACATCATCATAACTCATAAGTGCAGAGTAATCCAATTGGTGCCAAATCCTGTCCGTCGGATTACGCAATCAAATCTCAACCTGTATAAACCAATAATACACAATATATCTGTAGATCAACTACCATATGATAATGACAACAAATCCCGAACATCGACGTACAGTCCAAATGCTCATACGATCAATAACAATGATCAACCGATACATCACTGAGAATATCATCGACATGATAACTCCAATACGACCAACAAAGGATCAACGATAACCAAGAATACCATCCATATGATAACTCCGACACGATCAACAAGGGATCAACAATAACCGAGAATACCATCAACAAGGTAAACTCCATATGATCAACAAAGGACCAACAATAACCGAGAATACCATCAACAAGGTAAACTCCAAATGATCAACAATAATGGATCTAAAAGAAATAACTTCGACTGTCGAACATACCCCTCGGGCGTATGAACAACCAGTCACAAACCGTCGAACATACCCAACCATAAATGGAGGATGAACGACCAAACAAATGGCTCAAAGATGGAAATCATAGTACGCTCGATCCGAAAATGTGTCCGTGCACATGCCACCCCGAGTATTGATCACATATACGTGTGGTCTTGTACCTAATTAGCCTCACGAACTACGTCTCGTGTGCACGGTTCAATGTGGAAATATCAACACATAACCATCATGTGCCCGGCTAAAAATCCTACACAATAACCAATCGGCATGCAAATATGACTCCAGATATGTCACGATGCAACATGACAACGAAACTCAAAGAAACACATATCCAATAAGGATCAAAAGACTCACCGAAGTGAACAACATACTGACGATGAAAAGTCGACACGACTAATCAATATCCAAAACATTAATCCTGGGATCATCATCCCCAAATGAATGACCAACACGATCTACGATCTCAATACAACAGTCCTAGGATCAACATCCCTCAACGAATAACCGATACGAAACTCATTACACGAAACCTCAACATATACAACAACTCAACATACTAATTATCCACATGACTGGACAAATACTTAGATTACCTCAAATACGAGGACCATATCCATCAACATCCCCCAATGAGACGATAAACACAACCATTAATACCAACAATAGTCCTGGGATCAACATCCCTCAACGAACAACCAGTACGAATCTCAATATACGAAGCTTCAACATACAACATATACAACAACTCAACATAATAATTATCTCATAACTGAACAATACATAAATTACCTCAAAGCCGAAGACAACATCCTTTCCACGAACAACATCCCTGAACGAATATACAGTACCATCCATTCAATACCAATAAACCTTTATCCCGATACTTATGTCATCACGATAACTATCCTCGATATCCGATATTCTATATCCTTGACCAAAGATAACTCACGTCTTCCCTGAACCCAATTAAATCATATACCTTATGATTTAATACAAACCAGAGCAGGATATACAACTCATTATCCTACAACTTACATTTCTAACAACATTGCTATACGAATTACAAACTAAATGAAAACGAAACCATTCATCAAATATTATAAACTAAAAAAGTATAAACTTGCCTCGATACCGATACCACGAAGCCGTTACCCAAAATCCATTGCCTTAGTCTATGAGCTCCTCAGCCCCGACCAAAAGCAATCTACGAACTCTTCGACCTCAACCGCAACACACCGGTCATAATCCATGATCAAAACATCATAACCTATTGCAATAACCTATTAACACACATTCGATAAAAATCAATAACCGACATACCCAATCAACAAACTCAACGGTTCAACGAAACCTCGATCATATACATAAAACCAAATAATCCAACTCAACAAATACGAACTCATATCCACAATACAATCCGTAACTCGATGATCACAAATAACATTCAATAACCGATCAACAAACACAACGGTTCTACATTATCCCGATTAAATACAAATCCAAACAATCCGAACCAATCAAACACGAATTCAAAACCACAGTACGATTCCACAATTCGAAGATCATATCAATAATCAATTTAAACCAACAAGGGTCTAACATTACCGATTCCAAATTCAATCTTAAATATGGATACAAGTTTCCTCCTTGTAAATCATAATTAAACCAATTACCGATTATCATCATCAATCCGGACGATCCTATTAATGCAACATGATAGATAACTATATTCCAAGGGTTTCAAATATTTCCATTATTCGATTTGAACACTTATTCAATACGTATGAATTTCCAGATTCAAGCATGAATAATAATTCTCATCAAACTCGAAATCATATTCGTATTCCTATACGAATATTGTATCAAAACACGTAACTTAGTTTTAGATATGAATATTCCATATTCATATCCAAAACACCATCATCACTCAAACATGTTCATCAATTCATATATAATCCAAGAGTTCCTTAAGAACACAACTTATTCCGACATAAATCCTCAAACGACATAATCCGATGTGTTCTAACATCTAAACAATCCTTATTCACAATTCAAGGTATATATAATCATGTCCTTCAACATATACACTTCTCATAACATCATGAATCGCAACAAACTACCAAGAACATCGAGAATACTACGATTCCATAATCATAACATAATCAAATCATTTGATCACCAATTCATTATCTTCCCTTAACAAAATTCTCGTAAATACCAAGAATAATCACAACAATATCAATTCAACCATCATTCATACGAAAACGTGTAGAATTTTCCAAGTTCTACTCATTCAGACATTTCATCGAACACTTTGAAGGCATAGTCCAATTCAATCGATTATTTAAATAAATACTCGATTTCGATCCACAAAACTTCAAGAATAATGAATGATTAAGAGTTTACAATCAAGTTCAATCAACAATCTGAATCAAAACGAAGAAAATCGGCCAAAACACCAAAAAACCTCAAGAACATCCAAAAACCAAAAGTTTAGGTGTTCTTACCTTCGATCCGGGTGGAAGATAATGTTAATCCATTATTCCAACTTCCAAAACATGTTGTTACGTGATGATCTTACTCAATTCCATCCACTTTTGCAGAAGGAATCGCGAAAAAACAAAGAAAAATGAAAAATGCCTAAGATGACTCGGTCTAGGCCTTATATAGGCCGAGACCTGCCGGCACGTTACGTACGTAACCGGCGGGTCCTTACGTACGTAGCCGGCCGTGGCCTACCCTTCTGTCCATTCTGGCCGACAGCCTTACGTACGTAACCGGCAGCTGCTTACGTACGTAACGGGCCCTTACGGCCGTAACCGGCCACAGCCTTACGTACGTAATCGGCCAGTCCTAGCCCCCAGCGAGTCACTGCCGACCGTGATCGGCCATCCCTGCGAGTCACTGCCGATCATGCTCGGCCACTGTAGGTCCTCTCAGCCACGACTCGGCCAGCCGCCCCGTAACGTACGTAACACTTAATCCGTTGCGTACGTAATACGTACGTTGACTTACTACAGTATTATACTCGTATTACGTACCTAATACACCCTGTATAACGTACGTAACTCCATCCGTTAACTCACCTGTCCACATCCGCGCCGAAAGTCTCCGACCACGGGCCCCACTATCCGATCACAAGTCTGATTCCTCTTGTTACGTACGTTATGTACACTATATAACGTACGTAAGCTAACACATTTTACGTACGTATGCTGCAAGGCTTAACGTACGTAATGACTTTTATACTTGGCCAAAAATTCAACTGTTCCTGCCCGACGTCTCGACATACTGGACACGAATATATGGCATACTGAATACACATATACTCAACCCAAAAATATTCTCATACGATATACCTGATATCCAAATCAGTTCAACCTGATAAAATATATCCTGAATATATCTGTCAATCAAAACGATAATCACATCAGTATAACTGTCTCGGTCCTCAATTTATTTTATCCATTCTGTATAGATACCAAACTATACAGTATATCTCAGATAAAATAACGCGAAAAATTTATACTGAAAATCCGGGTATTACATACTACCCCCATTAAAATAAGTTTCGTCCTCGAAACTTGCAACCTGTCGCCAATAACAGATAAATCCAAAATTTTTCAACTCATCACAAAACAATCATGCGTCGCCACAAGCGAATAACCAAAACGATATACTTACAGGTGCGTGAAGCCGATGATCTCCCGTGATACTAGCACACGACTCGCACATGAAGTCTCAATACAATACCAACACACACCAATATCACAAATAGTAGTTTGAAAAGATCTAAAAAATTTTGGAAACTCCAAAAATCGATTCGACTCAAAAGTCAGAAAAATTATTTTCAAAAATCATGCTACTACCGTACCGGTAAAGCCACATAACACACACGCCTGGGTTTCACAAAACCCAATCTCCGATACCATCTTCTGTAACACCCCCAAAACCATCCGGGATGTTACAGCGCCGTGGGCCCCGCACCGGAACCCACCAGGCTAAAAAACGTTTACAAAACCATTTCAGAAACGTTTAAAAATGCCAAAAGGCCAATGACGGTAATATTTTAAATACTCAAATATTTTTAAACGCATAGTTCTCAAACACCGTCATAAAACACCATTTGAAAATACAAGGCGAAGTGTCAAATCTCAACAGTTTAAAATGTACGTTAAGCCACCACTTAAACGTACCGATAAAATAGTTTAGGAAAAGATTTAACGAAATAACCCAAGTTCGCAAAGTGCCAAAAAGCCCTTTTAAAATACACACATACAGCGGATAAAGATACCGAAAAGCCATTTTGAAATATGCACATGCAGCGGATAAATGCATTTCAAAATACACATTTGCAGCGGAAATGAATAACCAGAAAAGAAATACTCGATACTCCAAAACATGCCACCGCCAGTATCACATTGGGAAGCTCATCCCTTCACGACCGCTACTAGCTCAATCTCCGAGTACCTAAAAATAAAACCCACGACGGGGTCATCCACAATACTCAACAACGATATCGATCACATCATCATAAATAATTACATACCAATGTAATAACGAAGTAAGAATACTACTAATGTAATCTTACAGTTATAACCTTACCAGTCCATAGTAATCCATAACAAATCAATGCTTACCATAATTCCCATTTCGCATCCTCAAATGACGAAATGAACTCAACAACAATTATCTGTACTGTATTCCAAAAATACCAATAATCCTCAAAACATCATCATAACTCATAAGTGCGGAGTAATCCAATTTGTTCCAAATCTTATCCGTCGGATTACACAATCAAATCTCAACCTGTATAAACCAATAATACACAACATATCTGTAGACCAACTACCTTATGATAATGATAACAAATCCCGAACATCGACGTACAGTCCAAATGCTCATACGATCAATAACAATGATCAATCGATACATCACTGAGAATATCATCGACATGATAACTCCAATACGACCAACAAAGGATCAACGATAACCAAGAATACCATCCATATGATAACTCCAACACGATCAACAAGGGATCAACAATAACCGAGAATACCATCAACAAGGTAAACTCCAAATGATCAACTAAGGACCAACAATAACCGAGAATACCATCAATAAGGTAAACTCCAAATGATCAACAATAATGGATCTCAAAGAAATAACTTCGACTGTCGAACATACCCCTCGGGCGTATGAACAACCAGTCACAAACCGTCGAACATAACCACCCATAAATGGAGGATGAATGACCAAATAACATGGCTCAAAGATGGAAATCATAGTACGCCCGATCCGGAAATGTGTCCGTGCACAAGCCACCCCGGGTATTGATCACATACACGTGTGGTCTTGTACCTAATTAGCCTCACGAACTACGTCTCGTGTTCACGGTTCAATGTGGAAATATCAACACATAACCATCATGTGCCCAGCTAAAAATCCTACACAATAACCAATCGGCACGCAGATATGACTCCAGATATGTCACGATACAACATGACAACGAAACTCAAAGAAACACATATCCAATAATGATCAAAAGACTCACCGAAGTGAACAACAACAGACTGACAATGAAAAGTCGACATGACTAATCAATATCCAAAACATCAATCCTGGGATCATCATGACCCAAATGAATGACCAACACGATCTACGATCTCAATACAACAGTCCTGGGATCAACATCTCTCAACGAATAACCGATACGAAACTCATTACACGAAACCTCAACATATACAACAACTCAACATACTAATTATCCACATGACTGAACAAATACTTAGATTACCTCAAAGCCGAGGACCATATCCATCAACAACCCCCAATGAGACGATCAACACAACCATTAATACCAACAATAGTCCTGGGATCAACATCCCTCAACGAACAACCAGTACGAATCTCAATATACGAAGCCTCAACATACAACATATACAACAACTCAACATAATAATTATCTCATAACTGAACAATAAATAAATTACCTCAAAGCCGAAAACAACATCTTTTCCACGAACAACCTCCCTGAACGAATACACAGTTATACGAATAATCTCAAATAAGGTACCATCCATTCAATACCAATAAACCTTTATCCCGATACTTATGTCATCATGATAACTATCCTCGATATCTGATATTCTATATCCTTGACCAAATATAACTCACGTCTTCCCTGAACACAATTAAATCATATACCTTATGATTTAATACAAACCAGAGCACGATATAAAACTCATTATCCTACAACTTACATTTATAACAGCATTGCTATACGAATTATAAACGAAATGAAAACGAAACCATTCATCAAATATTATAAACTGAACAAGTATAAACTTGCCTCGATACCGATACCACAAAGCTATTACCCAAAATCCATTGCCTTAGTCTACGAGCTCCTCAGCCCCGACCAAAAGCAATCTACGAACTCTTCGACCTCAACCGCAACACACCGGTCATAATCCATGATCAAAACATCATAACCTATTGCAATAACAGATTAACACATATTCGATAAAAATCAATAACCGACATACCCAATCAACAAACTCAGTGGTTCAACGAAACCTCGATCATATACATAAAACCAAATAATCCAACTCAACAAATACGAACTCATATCCACAATACAATCCGTAACTCGATGATCACAAATAACAATCAATAACCGATCAACAAACACAACGGTTCTACAATATCCCGATTAAATACAAATCCAAACAATCCGAACCAATCAAACACGAATTCAAAACCACAATACGATTCCACAATCCGAAGATCATATCAATAATCAATATAAACCAACAAGGGTCTAACATTATCGATTCCAAATTCAATCTTAAATACGGATACAAGTTTCCTCCTTGTAAATTATAATTAAACCAATTACCGATTATCATCATCAATCCGGACGATCCGATTAATTCAACATTATAGATAACTATATTCCAAGGGTTTCAAATATTTCCATTATTCGATTTGAGCACTTATTCAATACATATGAATTTCCAAATTCAAACATGAATAATAATTCTCATCAAACTCGAAATCATATTCGTATTCCTATACGAATATTGTATCAAAACACGTAACTTAGTTTTAGATATGAATATTCCATATTCATATCCAAAACACCATCATCACTCAAACATGTTCATCAATTCATATATAATCCAAGAGTTCCTTAAGAACACAACTTATTCCGACATAAAATCCTCAAACGACATAATCCAATGTGTTATAACATCTAAACAATCCTTATTCACAATTCGAGGTATATATAATCATGTCCTTCAACATATACACTTCTCATAACATCATGAATCGCAACAAACTACAAAGAACATCGAGAATACTATGATTCCATAATCATAACATAATCGAATCATTTGATCACCAATTTATTATCTTCCCTTAACAAAATTCTCGTAAATACAAAGAATAATCAAAACAATATCAATTCAACCATCATTCATACGAAAACGTGTAGAATTTTCCAAGTTCTACTCATTGAGACATTTCATCGAACACTTTGAAGGCATAGTCCAATTCAATCGATTATTTAAAGAAATACTCGATTTCGATCCACAAAACTTCAAGAATAATGAATGATTACGAGTTTACAATCAAGTTCAATCAACAATCTGAATCAAAACGAAGCAAATCGGCCAAAACACCAAGAATCCTCAAGAACATCCAAAAACCAAAAGTTTATGTATTCTTACCTTCGATCCGGGTGGAAGATGATGTTAATCCATGATTCCAACTTCCAAAACATGTTGTTACATGATGATCTTACTCAAATCCATCTACTTTTGCTGAAGGAATCGTGAAAAAATGAAGAAAAATGAAAAATGTCCAAGATGACTCGGGCCAAGCCTTATATAGGCCGAGACCTGCTGGCACGTTACGTACGTAACCGGTGGGTCCTTACGTAGGTAGCCGGACGTGGCCTACCCTTCTGTCCATTCTGGCCGACAGCCTTACGTACGTAACCGGCAGCTGCTTACGTACGTAACGGGCCCTTACGGCTGTAACCGGCCACAGCCTTACGTACGTAATCGGCCAGTCCTAGCCCCCAGCGAGTCACTGCCGACCGTGATCGGCCATCCCTGAGAGTCACTGCCGATCATGCTCGGCCACTGCAGGTCCTCTCGGCCACGACTCGGCTAGCCGCCCCGTAACGTACGTAACACTTAATCCGTTGCGTACATAATACGTACGTTGACTTGCTACAGTATTATACTCGTATTACGTATGTAATACACACTATATAACGTACGTAACTCCATCCGTTAACTCACCTGTCCACATCCATGCCGAAAGTCGCCGACCACGGGCCCCACTATCCGATCACAAGTCCGATTCCTCTTGTTACGTACGTTATGCACACTATATAACGTACGTAAGCTAACACATTTTACGTACGTAAGCTCCAAGGCTTAACGTACGTAATGGCTTTTATATTTAGCCAAAAATTCAACTGTTCCTGCCCGACGTCTCGACATACTGGATACGAACATACGGCATACTGAATACACATATACTTAACCCAAAAATATTCTCATACGATATACCTGATATCCAAATCAGTTCAACCTGATTAAAACATATCCTGAATATATCTGTCAATCAAAACGATAATCACACCAGTATAACTGTCTTGGTCCTCAATTTATTTTATCCATATTGTATAGATACCAAACTATACAGTATATCTCAGATAAAATAACGCGAAAAATTTATACTAAAAATCGGGGTATTACAGAATAATCCAGAGGCAGCGCGGCTATGGTGGATGACCAGTTGTTCAACAAGCTTGAAGGAGTTGGTGAATCGACTGCCCCTTTGGAGCCGACAACCATTTCTCCTCACAGGGTCCCTACACCTGTAAAGAGCCCCTCTCCCAATAGGGCGCGCCACCCTATCAGGGATCCATCTCCTCAACAGGCTCCCATAACTGTAGAGGATCCCAACCGGCCATTAGAACCCTCTAATGTTCGGAGTTCCTCCCTCAGTAATCATCAACGAAAAAGTTTTCCAAGTCCAAATCGATGAGGCATTCGAATGATTCGAAGTATGGAAAAGCTACATGGATGCCCCTTACGACACCCTATACAATTGGGAAGAATGGAAGGATGAGGAGATGTTTGTGCTAGAGGTCACCGACACCAACAACCACGAGCTAATCACATAATATTACGTGGAAAAGGATAAGGCCTGACTCAAGGGGAAAAACCATCAAATGACGAAACTCGGAGCTCAAGTCACCATTCCGATCCAGACTCTGACGGCGACGATCAGGCCTTAAAGAATAGGATGCATATGAGCCATGAAGAGGCCCAAGAAAAGAAAATCGCCAAATTACAGGCTGTCCAGGGCCAACGTACAACCAGGCAAACACCGGAGAAGCCTAAGTCCCCCACCCCTCAGAATGAAGCAGGCCAGACTGACAACTTACACGAGGAATCAGTACCTCCTGTAATTGATGAAATTGCTACATGTGCCCTGCAGCAGGAGAAAATTACATCTCCCCCAAGGAGGAATCAGTCCCTCTGACCGAGGAAGATGCGACCCACGCCGTCTGATAGGAGGAATCAGTCCCCCTTAAGAAACAGGCGGAAGCTGAGAGACAACATGAGGAATCAGTCTATCATGTCCAATAGGCTTCAGACACCCAACTGTCCAACAGGCTTCAGACACCCAACAGAGGCAGAAGGAATCAGTTCCTTCTCTCTCCCAAACAGCATATCAAGCTGAACCGGCAGAGTTCCGAGCCGCCGAGCAGGTATCACCTCCTATCCCTATAGGTTCATCTTATGAACCATATGAGGACTTCCTGCCTAATGACAGTCCCAAAAGCGCAAACACGACATCATCTAAATATATAGGAGAGCCCTTAGACTCTAAAACTGCTCATCCTCAGTCCCCTCTGACAGAAGCCAAAATCGAGCAACTACAGTGCATCAGTCACCAAACCATATTCCTGCAGGATGCTGTCAAAGCACTGCATAATGTCCGCAAAGAACTCAAATAGATGCGCGAAACCACCCTTGACGAATTCACTGAGCTCAAAGGAGTTGTGCAGGAGGTTGAAGAAGCCTTCAGGCTCATGCCCAATGCCTTATGGCAGGCCATGAACCAGCTCCCAAAGTATCAGGCGTGGATCCTCAAGTAGGACCAAGACAAGTTGCGGGTTGCAGAAGCTAAAACAATCGCCTCGCTTGAGTACACCGGGTCTAGACTCACTGTACATGGCCACAAGATTGACGACTTGACTATAGTTGTCACAAGTCTTGTGGACTCAGTGAACATATTCAGAACAAGCAAGCTGAATAAGTGGATATTCATGGTAAAATCATGGAGCTTGATAATACCATAAATGGGGAAGAGGCTCTTGAAGGTGGGAGTAAATGGAGATTGGAGAGAGAAAAGGGAAATGGAAGCACTACTAGATGACAGTGTAGCTACTGCAATCGGTAGACCGGCCGAACCGGTCCAGGTCAAGGAGATAGAGGATATAAGGTGAGAGGTTCTCCTCCTAAGTTCCATGATCCGAAATTCCCATGGAATAGTACAATACAGAAGCCTGTGAGATTCTTCTACTGATAGGCACACATCCAACAGCAGAGGAACTGAGGGCATGGAAAAACAATGAACTATTGAGAGCTACATGTTAGCAAATAGCAGTGTGAAAGCTATCACCTAAAAAAAAGATGGAAAATGTGTTGGTGAAAAGAGCTACACGTTAGCAAATAACGGTGTGAAAGCTATCACCTACTAGTTCGAGTTATTAAGTCTATCAAAGAGATGTAGATTATCAGCAGATTTGAATTAATTGGTGGCTGAATTTCAATACACTCAATTTTGTGAACAATCACAATATTTGATGACGCAATGAAATTATTTTTCACGTTGAGTCGAAAAATAAACGAGTGGTAGAGAGCAACCATTAAAGGGAGTCGTGTGTGTCACGAGTGGAAAGAAATAATCAATCTTTTGGGGGGAAACCTTGCATTTTGGAATTACAAAAATAAAACTATGTTTTAACTTCAAAATCATTAGCAGATTTATTGTGGATCTTGATTCATTTCTATCTACTGTATAAAGCTGGTTGTTGTGTAAATGGCATTTTTATCTTTTTTTCTCTCTTTATATATATATATATATATATATATATATATTAGTATTTTTCTTAATTTATGTGTGTTTTATTAATTTATATGCTATTTTTATTTTTACATTGAGTGTGAATAATAAAGAGTCTTGTTGGGGACTGGCAAGAATTCAAGTTTGGGGGTGTGATAAGTATCAGTTTTATACAGTTATCCGTGATTGGTATTGATATATTTCACCCATAACTATGAGCTAGTCTACTCGTTTTTACTTTGAATTAATTAGTTTTTAATAATTTTATTTTTATAGGATGAAGATGTAAATTTAGCCTTAATCGGATTGAATTACTGATTTACTCAAAAAAATAACATGTTTATAAAATATCCTATTTATTGAGTTTTTATGTATTCATATTGTAGAGCTTTATAAGACGAGTTTGGCAGTCTTTCCGGATTCAAAATCAGAGTTATATATCAAAAGTTATCATCCGAAGAAGATTTGAGGCGAAAACGCAAGAGTCAATGGGCTGAAAATGAAGTCTGAAACTTCATACGGGCGTACAAATAATGTTACGACCATAACTCACACATCAACTAATGTGCAAAAAGCCAAATCCATGTTACGGACTTAACATCCAAAGCTTACGGCCGTAACTCCTCAATGTTACGGCCGTAACTCTTGACAGATGTGTGATCATTTTTAAATCTTTTATACTTTTGGTCTATGACTGAGGGGATGACTGGCCTTGATCCGATCTAATGTAATAATGCTAGAGTTTTGGAACTACTAGATGACCTTAGGTGTATAAATAGACTCCTTAGATCCATCACTAATCATCCTTAATCTTATATTTTTCCGACTTTGTAATATTTTTCTTTGTGTGAAGAACACACTTGTGTTCTTGAGAGAGTGTATGTAATAGTGGTTTAGATTATGTTATTGAGGGAGTTTATTGCTTCTTTCTCCTTTATCTACTAAGGGAGTTAGGATCAATTCTTTCCCTTTTTCAACTAATAATGACCACTCAAGCTTGTAATATGTTGAATAAACCCTTCATGGGCTAAGTTTTCATTAGTTGGGATTATAAACAAGGTTTGTCATGTTATTTAAGTTTGTATAAAGATTTATTATGGATTACTTATTATTGTGTGTGATTTTCATTGTTTTACCAATCTTTATATATTTGGCAAATAAATGATGATATTTATGGTCTTCATATGTTTCGAAAGAAAATATGTTGATTATATCAAATGATCTTCACTCTAAGTTGTTCTAGAGGATAGAAATATACCTATAGACCTTAGATGATTTTTTGAGTTATTTTCATAAAACCTAATGCTATGTATTGAAGTCAAATCAACAAAGAAATATAGTAGATTGATTCAATAAGGGGCGTTTTGGCATTCGAAAGAGGAACCGTCTTTTTAAGAAAAATCGAATCTACACAACATAATAAGTAAATACATCTTATGATATCCTATACATCTTCTATATCTAATGATGAATTAAGTTTGTAATCCCAACTATTCCATTTTACCTTTTATTAATCTATTATTAGTGCAATCTTTCATTCCTTAAATTTTAGAACTATTATTTCATTTTCCTTGCAATTGTCAAACCAAACTCTTAAATTGTGTGTTTTACTCATTTAAATCTCTATAACAAATAGATAAATAGTTTAAAATTCAATATATAACCTAACTTCCTCGTGGGATCGATAAACCAGACTCAAAAAGTCCACTTACTACTTGATACGATATCGTGCACTTGCGATAGTTACACAAAAGACCTGTCAAGTTTTTGGCGCCATTGCCGGGGAAGTATAAGTGTTATTTTGAAATATTACATTATTAACTATTGTTATAAATACAACTTTTTATTTGTTGTAAATTCTCTTGTCTATGCGAAGGACGTACAATCGCGATTTAGTTTCACTAGATCCCGAGATTGAAGCCACATTCAGAAGAAGGCGAAGAGAATAAAAAACAAGCATTATTTCTTCACCATCAATGGCGGACGAACCAAACCCACGTCTACTCCAAGAAAATGATAACGAAAGAATTCCTCCAGCAGGGGGAATACCCAATGGTCAAAACATTCAACATCAACATCCTATTGTACCGGAAATAGATGAAGACAACATGCTCTCTGGGGAATTCATGAACCCCCCATCTTTGAGCGTGCAATAAAGTGTGATCTATCCACCATTTGGAATGTGCAATTTTCAAATTCGCACGGATGTCATCAATCTCTTCTCCAACAACAACTCATTCTATGGAAGAACTGACGGGAATCCATATCTCCATATTAACCGTTTTGTGGAGATTTGTGGAAATTTCAAATATCCACAAGTAAATGACGAGGCGATAAAAATGAGACTTTTTGCGCACACTTTGAAGGACATAACAAGAGAGTGGATAGATACTTTGCCACCATGGAGCATTACAAATTGGCCCGAATTTGTTCAAAAATTCACCACTAAATATTTTCCACCAATTAAAGTGGCGAAACTCAAATACGAAATCTCTACATTTCGTCAACAAGATTCGGAGTTATTTCACGAAGCATGGGAGATGTAACACCCCGAGATATTCGGAATAATTACAGCGCCATAAACCCTTTAAGTAAGGATTTACAAGGCTAATTAAAAGAAATGTAAAATATACTACAACAGTACCATGAAAGTTCCAAATACAAAACCGGTTTGAGATAGATCAAATGAGTCATTATTACAACCATCTCGAAATATTAATAAGACATGCGTACTCGAGTACTAAAAAAAATGAACCAAGAAGACAATCACAATAACAATAAACATCCTCCACATTGTAATACCCAGTTGTAATTCAGTAATTATCACTCAGTAATTATCATTCAGTATTCATCATTCAATCATTATCACTCAGTAATTTCACTCATTATTGATCATTTGTCACTCATATTCCGTCATGGTATTCATCATTCAGAGTAATTGTATCGTGTATCAATCGTCATTCATCACTAATCGGATTGGAGTTTTCGTGCCGCGTTTATCATCATTGTCATTTTCGTTGCGAGCGGTGCGTGAGGAGTAGCGCACGCTACATACTCCTTTTAGCGTACGCTAATTGGGTATAGGTAGCGTACGCTACCACTCAGCTTTAGCGCACGCTAAGGTTGTCCTGGCTGCAGTCCAGAAGGTACTGGACTGCAGGTGAGATTATTTGTAGCGCACGCTACGAGTGGTAAGTAGCGCGCGCTAACGGGTTGTAGTAGCGCACGCTATATGTGTGGAGTAGCGCGCGCTAAGGGACGGATCAGGTTGAGTCCAGTGGCTACTGGACTGCACTGGAGTAATTCATAGCGCACGCTATGTGTTGTTGTTAGCGTACGCAACCGATATATTAGCGCACGCTAAACAATGGTTGTAGCGCACGCTATTGAGGTCAGATCAGAGGGCAGACAGTTTTCTGGACTCCAGTACTGGGCATCAATATTTCGATAGCGCACGCTAATAATGGATCTTAGCGCACGCTAGTAGTATGGCCGTAGCGCACGCTACAAGAAGGTACGTAGCGCGCGCTACCGTGTTCGGACAGTGGGTACTGGACTACCCAAATCACTCGTTAGCGCACGCTATGCACAAGGGCTAGCGCACGCTAACTGGACCGAGTATAAATTGGACAGTTTAGTCAGAGTTCGTCATTTTTCATCTCATTTCATTCCTTCGGTAGTTTTGGGCGATTTCGAGCGATTCGGAGAGGATTCTTCGAGGTGTAATCATCAATCATCATCTTCAAGCTCACCTTTCGGATTGATCATCATTTCATCATCTTCATCACATCGAATCAAAGGTATTAATCTCTTGGATCTAGAATTTCGGATTTTTGGGGTTTTCCTTCCGATTTCTTCGTGTAAGCTTGGATTATCATTGGAATATGTTAGTTATGGATTATCTAACTTGTATAAACATATTCCTACGGATTTAAGGGTTATTTTCGGAATTATTTCAAGAACCCTTGGGGTTGACTTCGGTTAATTGGGGATTTTCCGATTGATGTTGTTGTAATCATGAGTTATGAATTCCTAATGGATTATTGATATCCTTGAAAGTGTTTTGATGGTTTGAAATACTCATCTTGGAGTTGGTTTCGATTCATTCGAGCTCGGATATCGTTGTGTCGACGTTTGAGTCGATTATGATCGTTTTTGATTTGCGTAATGATCGGATTATTGGTAATTGTGTTATTCAAGGTTGTTCGAGCGACCGACATTTCATTTAGGACGTTGTTCGTGGACGGACATTCATCATCTGTATTGTGTAAGTTAATTCTTACTTGGTTAAAAGGATATTCATTCCTTTTGTCGTTGTTCATTCATAATCATAACTCATTCATCATTGTATTAATCGTATCAAAACTCGTCATTGTCAATTAATCACCTCAGTCATAAGGAACGACGGTTCCGATCATTTCATTGAGCTATCATTCATTTCACCATCATTCAATCTTGGTGAGTCATTATTCATTTTCATTGTCACTTTTGTCATATTGTGGCATTAGGGTCATCTTGGCGTGCGATTGGTATGTGTAGGATTTTCATGTCGGGCACATTATAGTCGTGTGTTGGTTGGTGGCCTCACATTGGGTGTGCACGAGTCGATTGCTCGTGAGACTGATTAGGTACAAGACCACGCGTGTTTGATCGTTGGTGGCTTGTGCACGGACACATTTCCATCCCGGACGTAGTGTGGCGCCATTCCTTTGAGCCGTACTGATTAGTCGATTCATATAGCATGTTTGATTGCGTATGTTTTGAGAATAATAATTCATAATTTCGGATATATCATGATTGTGTATTTTCAACCCTTGAGGATTGTTGTTACGTATCGATTCCCGTTGGGGATGTTGTTTTTCGTGTCATGGCAAGGCTAAGGCACGGGAGAGCACGATGACGGCGAGGAGTCCCAGTGATACTAGTAGGGGCCCCACTGCTCATCATTTATTGATCATTTATGTTTCCTTTATTTATTCAGCTGCAGACATTCCGTTTGAACACTCATTTCATTCGGCGTTGTGGATTTAAACGTCATATAAAATACAAATGTATTCAATTATAACCTGGGTGTGATGTATAAATCTCCTCATCGGAGTAATTGATGTTGTAATGTGGTTCGGTACTACATTTACCTGTGTAATTCATTCATTCTCATTCGCCTGGTGGGTCCCAGTCGGGGGTCCACGGCACTGTAATATCCGCCTAGTTTGGGGTGTTACAGAGTTGGTATCGGAGCGTGGTTTTGAATACTACCCTCCAAGTCATGTCTCATTTGAAATCATCGTCATCGGACTAGTATCATTGGACTTTCGCGTCACGTGTGACCTGTGCAAATGCCGAGCCAATCAGACCAAGAACTGTAAGATTTCTGATGCCATGGTATAATTTCTGGCAATAATCATTCATTCATAATTCATTAGTTAACAATCCTCATTCATCAATTTCAATTGTGATCAAGTCGATAATGTTAACTCATTAATCACTCAATTCATTTCATTACTCAGTTGTTGATCTTGAAGATCATATCATCAGTCTTGTTAAATTGTTCAAGATAATCATTTCAGTAATTTCATCAGAAATCATGTCACGTCAACTAATCATTCATGTAATCGCTGTATTTGAGCGCGTATGCTCATTTTCATCATTTCATAATATAATCATAATGTGATACTCATGCGAGATATATAATCATCATATGACTTTCCACTTCAGTATGGAAGGGGCTGGCAGAGGACGTGGAGGACGAGGCCGTGGAGCGGGCCGAATCCCGAGAACTCGTGCGAATACACGTGCAAATGCCAGGAATAATGCTAACTCATCGGCGGTGATTACGCCACTCACTCACCTGGACGCGATCATTCACTATCACGGAGTCGCACAGGGGCACGGCTCAGTCAGAGGGTGTCCGGGTTGACCCACTCGCATTTATGCAGGGCATGATGGCCCAAATGACCCAGATGGCTCAGTTGATGGAGACGATGCATAACTACGTCAATCAAAATCAGCAGGCTCCTCCGCCGCCACCTCAGAGGCAAGAGAGGGGTGTAAGCAATATCATTAGCGATATCTCTCGCCAGCGACCACCTACTTTTGAGGGCTCATCTGAGCCGGCGGATATTGTTCACTGGCTTGAGCATTTTGAGAAGTTATTTGCTATGGTGGATTGCCCTGAAGGGCATAAAGTTTTAGTTGCGGCTTACTATCTCGGTAAGAGCGCTCATTCATGGTGGTTATCGTTGAAGCCCACAGACGGAACATGTACTTGGGATCAGTTCAAGACTCTCATGATGGAGAGGTACTATCCGGCCCCACTCTGGGAGGCCAAGTTGTCGGAATTACTCACTCCCGACCTTTCGGGATGATGATGTTCTCGCCATCGCCGAAAAATTTCAGAACTTCTTCCGTTCGCCTCATCTATCATTCACTCGAAGCGGACAAGATCAAGTATTTCAAAGAAGAGGTGAAACCCCGTATGAGACTTGATTTAATCATAATTGCACCACGTTGGCGAGTTCATTGAGAAGGCTCTAACTTACGAGCTTACGGCTAAGGAAATTGCTAAGCGGCAACCTTCGTCTCGCTAGCAAGAAGTCCAAGAACTGTAATCACCGACGGAGTCGTGCCACTTTCAAGAAACCGCGGCGGCTCTACTTTTTCTGAGCGACCTCCCCTAGCGTCTAAACCCGCGGAATCTCAGTCGCGAGCGGCCAGTTCGGCCATCACCTGTTTCAACTGTGAGGAACAGGGTCATTTCAGCACCAAGTGTCCGAAGCAGTCTGTCACGTGCCACAACTGTGGGATTGCTGGGCATAGGGCCCGCTTTTGCCGTAGGGACTTTAAACCCACTCCGGCGTCATCTCAAGCCCCAGGTCATTCAGGGGTGCAGAATCAGGCCACTCAGTCAGCGTCGTTCAAGACGACAGGAGCTAAAGGCGGAGCCAAGAGCTATCAGACGGGAGCGTCCGGTTCGGTGGCCGGCAAGCCCCGAATTTATGAGATGAAGAAGACCGATGATCCTGAGGCCCGAATGATCTCAGGTACACTCGATATTCTATCTCAACCTGTGTGTACCCTTTTTGATACTGGTGCATCTCATTCATTCATTTCCGAGTCATGTATGAGTAGACTACGTCTAGGTAGTGCTACTAGTTGTGAGCCTTATGTCATTGGCCTACCTGATGGTAGACGAATTATCGGTAACCGTGAGATTCAGAATTGTCCGATTCAGCTTCATGGTCGTGTATGGCCAGCGGACCTAATCGTAGTAGATTTACCGAGGGACGACATCATCTTGGGTATTGATTGGATGGATCGTCATGATGCCATCATTAGTGTCCGAAAGCGTTTGGTCACTATCATTTCAGACGATGGGGTTGAATGTGTGTTTCAGGGAGGTAATCCCGGCTGTTCTGGTAAAGTCATTAATTTGATGAAAGCGGAAGGTTACTCAATCGGGATGTGTCGGTTATTGGTGCTATATGGCCAAAACCGAGAAATCATCGAATGTTAACGGATATTCCGGTGGTGAGGAATATGCCGATGTTTTTCAGACGAGTTACTGGTTTGCCTCCACAGAGGGATGTGGAATTCACGATTGAGTTGGAGCCAGTACGTCCCGATATCGAAGGCACCGTACCGGATGGCCCCGACCGAAATGCAGGAATTAAATAACCAACTTGAGGAGTTGTTCGGGAAAGGTTATATCCGACCGAGTGCGTCCCCGTGGGGAGCACCAGTGTTGTTTGTCAAGAAGAAGGATGGTTCATTCCGCTTATGTATTGATTATCGGGAGTTGAACAGGGTGACGATCAAGAATAAGTATCCCTTACCCCGTATTGACGATCTCTTAGATCAACTTGAGGAGCTTGATTTTCCAAGATCGACTTAAGATCTGGATATCATCAGTTGCGGATTCGAGAGTCGGATATCGCGAGAACAGCGTTTCGCACGCGCTATGGTCATTATGAGTTTGTGGTTATGCCGTTCGGTTTGACTAATGCACCTGCGGTATTCATGGAGTTAATGAATCGGGTCTTCATCGACTTTTTGGATCGGTTTGTTGTTGTCTTCATCGATGACATTTTGATTTATTCTCGTGACCGGGAGGAACACGAGTTTCACCTTCATCTAGTGCTCGACGTGTTGAGACGAGAACAACTTTATGGGAAATTTTCTAAATGTGAGTTCTGGATGTCCGAAGTGACTTTTCTCGGACATGTAATTTCATCAGACGGAGTTCGTGTCGATCCTCAGAAGACGGAGGCTATTCGAGATTGGCTACCTCCGAAGAACGTTAAGGAAATCCGAAGTTTTCTCGGATTAGCGGGTTATTATCGGTGGTTTGTGGAAGGATTTTCTAGAATCGCTCAACCCTTAACGAACCTTTTGCGGAAGTATAAGAAATACACGTGGTCCGACGCGTGTCAACGGAGTTTTGAGGAACTCAATAGCCGCTTAATGTCAGCACCTGTACTCTCCTTGCCGCAGGGGACGGAAGGATTTGTGGTTTATAGTGATGCATCCGGACAGGGTCTCGGATGTGTACTCATGCAGAACGGGAAGGTTATTGCCTATGCTTCACGGAAATTGAGACCTTACGAGGTTAATTATCCGACCCACGACCTGGAGCTAGCAGCCGTGGTGTTCGCTTTGAAAATTTGGCGTCATTATCTTTATGGCGTTACATCGATATTCACCGATCATAAGAGCTTAAAGTATATATTTACTCAGAAGGAGTTAAATATGCGTCAGAGACGGTGGTTGGAATTAATCAAAGATTATGATATCGAGATTCTCTACCACCCGGGCAAGGCGAACGTTGTCGCCGACGCCTTGAGTCGTAAGTCCGTCCAGGAGCAGATGCTTGCCCGTTTAACAGTTCAGAAGGAGCTTCAGCAGGAATTCCTTAGAACCGAGATCGAGGTCTGGCTTCAGCGAGTTCAGGGGCAGCTCTGTATGTTAGAGATTTCATCGTCACTCGAGGAGGAAATCCGAGAGAATCAGGGTTCGGACCCATCATTGTTGCGCATCCGAGAGGATGTGGCTCAGGGGAAAGCCCCTGGATTTGTGGTCCACGAGGATGGACTTTTGAGGTTTAAGAATCGGTTGTGCGTACCGGCGAATGACGAGTTGAAAGACTCGATTTTGAAAGAAGCTCATGCTACTCCTTATTCTGTGCATCCGGGGTCTAGCAAGATGTACAAGGACTTGAAACAAAATTACTGGTGGAGTAATATGAAGCGAGAAGTCGCGGAATTTGTTTCGAGATGCTTAACCTGTCAACAAGTTAAGATTGAACATCGGACCGGCGGGTATCTTTGAAACCCCTTCCTATTCCCGAATGGAAGTGGGAAGACATTTCTATGGATTTCATCACGAGTTTGCCGACGAGTCGTCGTGGCATGAACACGATCTGGGTGATCGTGGACCGCTTAACCAAATCAGCTCATTTCCTTGAGATCAAGGAGACGTGGGGTCCCGAGAGACTTGCTCAACTGTTCATCAAAGAGATAGTCAGACTGCACGGTACTCCTAAAAGTATCGTTTCCGATCGTGACGGACGGTTTGTGTCGCACTTGTGGAAATCAGTTCATCGCGCTATGGGAACTCGGCTTAATCTCGCACGCTTTTCATCCTCAGTCCGACGGGCAATCAGAGAGGACCATTCAGACATTAGAGGACATGTTGAGGGCATGCGTCCTCGATTGGAAAGACGATTGGGAAGCCCAACTACCATTGATCGAGTTCACGTATAATAACAGTTGGCATGCTTCGATCAAGATGGCACCTTACGAGGCCTTGTATGGTCGTCGTTGTCGATCTCCGTTGTGTTGGGACGACTTATCAGAATCAATCGGCACCGAGCCCGATATGCTTATAGCCGCCGTGAGAAGGTAGCTTTGATCGGGAGTCGGTTGTTGACCGCTCAGAGTCGGCGAAATCATACGCAGATAACCGTCGCCGACCATTAGAGTTCGAGGTGGCGACCATGTGTTGGTCAAGGTATCCCAGTCGTGGTATCTTCCGTTTTGGGAAGAGGGAAAGTTGAGTCCGAGATTCATTGGACCGTTTGAGATTTTGGATCGAGTAGGCGAGTTAGCTTATCGATTGGCTTTACCTCCGGCGTTGAGCCGAATTCATAATGTGTTTCACGTCTCTCGATTGCGGAAGTATGTTGCCGACCCGAGTCACATACTTGGCCTGACGAATCGAGATCGCCGACGATCATTCATATGAGGAACGTCCTATACGAGTTTTAGAGCGGCGAATCAAGCAGTTGAGGAATAAGACGATTCCTTTGGTTAAAATTCAGTGGTCTAGACACGGAGTCGAAGAGGCTACTTGGGAAACCGAGGATAGTATGCGGGAGAGTTACCTCGAGTTGTTTGACCCTTAGTTTCGGGGACGAAACTCTTTTAAGGGGGGGTGTATGTAATACCCAGTTGTAATTCAGTAATTATCACTCAGTAATTATCATTCAGTATTCATCATTCAGTCATTATCACTCAGTAATTTCACTCATTATTGATCATTTGTCACTCATATTCCGTCATAGTATTCATCATTCAGAGTAATTGTATCGTGTATCAATCGTCATTCATCACTAATCGGATTGGAGTTTTCGTGCCGCGTTTATCATCATTATCATTTTCATTGCGAGCGGTGCGTGAGGAGTAGCGCACGCTACATACTCCTTTTAGCGTACGCTAATTGGGTATAGGTAGCGTACGCTACCACTCAGCTTTAGCGCACGCTAAGGTTGTCATCTGGCCGATCCGGAAGGTACCGGATGCGCAGTGAGATATTTGTAGCGCACGCTACGAGTGGTAAGTAGCGCGCTAACGGTTGTAGTAGCGCACGCTATATGTGTGGAGTAGCGCGCTAAGGGACGGATCAGGTTGAGTCCAGTGGCTACTGGACTGCACTGGAGTAATTCATAGCGCACGCTATGTGTTGTTGTTAGCGTACGCAACCGATATATTAGCGCACGCTAAACAATGGTTGTAGCGCACGCTATTGAGGTCAGATCAGAGGGCAGACAGTTTTCTGGACTCCAGTACTGGGCCTCAATATTTCGATAGCGCACGCTAATAATGGATCTTAGCGCACGCTAGTAGTATGGCCGTAGCGCACGCTACAAGAAGGTACGTAGCGCGCGCTACCGTGTTCGGACAGTGGGTACTGGACTACCCAAATCACTCGTTAGCGCACGCTATGCACAAGGGCTAGCGCACGCTAACCTGGACTGAGTATAAATTGGACAGTTTAGTCAGAGTTCGTCATTTTTCATCTCATTTCATTCCTTCGGTAGTTTTGGGCGATTTCGAGCGATTCGGAGAGGATTCTTCGAGGTGTAATCATCAATCATCATCTTCAAGCTCACCTTTCGGATTGATCATCATTTCATCATCTTCATCACATCGAATCAAAGGTATTAATCTCTTGGATCTAGAATTTCGGATTTTTGGGGTTTTCCTTCCGATTTCTTCGTGTAAGCTTGGATTATCATTGGAATATGTTAGTTATGGATTATCTAACTTGTATAAACATATTCCTACGGATTTAAGGGTTATTTTCGGAATTATTTCAAGAACCCTTGGGGTTGACTTCGGTTAATTGGGGATTTTCCGATTGATGTTGTTGTAATCATGAGTTATGAATTCCTAATGGATTATTGATATCCTTGAAAGTGTTTTGATGGTTTGAAATACTCATCTTGGAGTTGGTTTCGATTCATTCGAGCTCGGATATCGTTGTGTCGACGTTTGAGTCGATTATGATCGTTTTTGATTTGCGTAATGATCGGATTATTGGTAATTGTGTTATTCAAGGTTGTTCGAGCGACCGACATTTCATTTATGACGTTGTTCGTGACGGACATTCATCATCGGTATTGTGTAAGTTAATTCTTACTCGGTTAAAAGGATATTCATTCCTTTTGTCGTTGTTCATTCATAATCATAACTCATTCATCATTGTATTAATCGTATCAAAACTCGTCATTGTCAATTAATCACCTCAGTCATAAGGAACGACGGTTCCGATCATTTCATTGAGCTATCATTCATTTCACCATCATTCAATCTTGGTGAGTCATTATTCATTTTCATTGTCACTTTTGTCATATTGTGGCATTCTGGGTCATGCTGGCGTGCCGATTGGTATGTGTAGGATTTTCATGTCGGGCACATTATAGTCGTGTGTTGGTTGGTGGCCTCACATTGGACTGTGCACACGAGTCGATTGCTCGTGAGACTGATTAGGTACAAGACCACGCGTGTTTGATCGTTGGTGGCTTGTGCACGGACACATTTCCATCCCGGACGTAGTGTGGCGCCATTCCTTTGAGCCGTACTGATTAGTCGATTCATATAGCATGTTTGATTGCGTATGTTTTGACAGAATAATTCATAATTTCAGATATATCATGATTGTGTATTTTCAACCCTTGAGGATTGTTGTTCTGTGTAACTGACCCCGTTGGGGGATGTTGTTTTTCAGGTCATGGCAAGGCTAAGGCACGGGGAGAGCACGATGACGGCGAGGAGTCCCAGTGATACTAGTAGGGGGCCCCAGTCTGTTCAGTCATTTATTCAGTCATTTATGTTTCCTTTATTTATTCCGCTGCAGACATTCCGTTTGAACACTCATTTCATTCAGCGTTGTGTATTTTATCGTCACATAAAATACACATGTATTCTATTTAATCCTGGGTGTGTTGTATAAAACTCCTCATCGGAGTAATTGATGTTGTAATGTGGTTCGGTACTACATTTACCTGTGTAATTCATTCATTCTCATTCGCCTGGTGGGTCCCAGTCGGGGGTCCACGGCACTGTAATATCCGCCTAGTTTGGGGTGTTACAGAGTTGGTATCGGAGCGTGGTTTTGAATACTACCCTCCAAGTCATGTCTCATTTGAAATCATCGTCATCGGACTAGTATCATTGGACTTTCGCGTCACGTGTGACCTGTGCAAATGCCGAGCTAATCAGACCAAGAACTGTAAGATTTCTGATGCCATGGTATAATTTCTGGCAATAATCATTCATTCATAATTCATTAGTTAACAATCCTCATTCATCAATTTCAATTGTGATCAAGTCGATAATGTTAACTCATTAATCACTCAATTCATTTCATTACTCAGTTGTTGATCTTGAAGATCATATCATCGATCTTGTTAAATTGTTCAAGATAATCATTTCAGTAATTTCATCAGAAATCATGTCACGTCAACTAATCATTCATGTAATCGCTGTATTTGAGCGCGTATGCTCATCTTCATCATTTCATAATATAATCATAATGTGATACTCATGCGAGATATATAATCATCATATGACTTTCCACTTCAGTATGGAAGGGGCTGGCAGAGGACGTGGAGGACGAGGCCGTGGAGCGGGCCGAATCCCGAGAACTCGTGCGAATACACGTGCAAATGCCAGGAATAATGCTAACTCATCGAGCAGTGATGCTGCCACTCACTCACCTGGACGCGATCATTCACTATCGGGGAGTCGTACCCGGGGCACGGCTCAGTCAGAGGGTGTCCGGGTTGACCCACTCGCATTTATGCAGGGCATGATGGCCCAAATGACCCAGATGGCTCAGTTGATGGAGACGATGCATAACTCCGTCAATCAAAATCAGCAGGCTCCTCCGCCGCCACCTCAGAGGCAAGAGAGGAGTGTAAGCAATATCATTAGCGATATCTCTCGCCAGCGACCACCTACTTTTGAGGGCTCATCTGAGCCGGCGGATATTGTTCACTGGCTTGAGCATTTTGAGAAGTTATTTGCTATGGTGGATTGCCCTGAAGGGCATAAAGTTTTAGTTGCGGCTTACTATCTCGGTAAGAGCGCTCATTCATGGTGGTTATCGTTGAAGCCCACAGACGGAACATGTACTTGGGATCAGTTCAAGACTCTCATGATGGAGAGGTACTATCCGGCCCCACTCGGGAGGCCAAGTTGTCGAATTACTCACTCCCGACCTTTCGGCGGATGATGATGTTCTCGCCATCGCCGAAAAATTTCAGAACTTCTTCCGTCGCCTCATCTATCATTCACTCAAGCGGACAAGATCAAGTATTTCAAGAAGAGGTGAAACCCCGTATGAGACTTGCCATTTAATCATAATTGCACCACGTTGGCCGAGTTCATTGAGAAGGCTCTAACTTACGAGCTTACGGCTAAGGAAATTGCTAAGCAAAGAACCTTCGTCTCGCTAGCAAGAAGTCCAAGAACCGTAATCACCCGACGGAGTCGTGCCACTTTCAAGAAACCGCGGGCGGGCTCTACTTTTTCCGAGCGACCTCCCTAGCGTCTAAACCCGGAATCTCGGGCCGCGAGCGGCCGTTCGCCATCACTGCTTCAACTGTGAGGAATGTGGTCATTTCAGCACCAAGTGTCCGGCGTCATCACGTGCCACAATCATGGGATTGCCGGGCATAGGGCCCACTTTTGCCGTAGGGACTTTAAACCCACTCCGCGTCATCTCAAGCCCTGTGTCATTCGGGTGCGTAATCAAATCGGGCCACTCGTCGGCTGCTCAAGACGACAGGAGCTAAAGGCGGAGCCAAGAGCTATCAGACGGGAGCGTCCGGTTCGGTGGCCGGCAAGCCGAGAATTTATGAGATGAAGAAGACCGATGATCCTGAGGCCCGAATGATCTCAGGTACACTCGATATTCTATCTCAACCTGTGTGTACCCTTTTTGATACTGGTGCATCTCATTCATTCATTTCCGAGTCATGTATGAGTAGACTACGTCTAGGTAGTGCTACTAGTTGTGAGCCTTATGTCATTGGCCTACCTGATGGTAGACGAATTATCGGTAACCGTGAGATTCAGAATTGTCCGATTCAGCTTCATGGTCGTGTATGGCCAGCGGACCTAATCGTAGTAGATTTACCGAGGGACGACATCATCTTGGGTATTGATTGGATGGATCGTCATGATGCCATCATTAGTGTCCGAAAGCGTTTGGTCACTATCATTTCGCATTTATGGGGTTGAATGTGTGTTTCAGGGAGGTAATCCCGGCTGTTCCGGTAAAGTCATTAATTTGATGAAAGCAGTAAGGTTACTCAATCAGGGATGTGTCGGTTATTGGTGCTATATGGCCAAAACCGAGAAATCATCAGCAATGTTAACGGATATTCCGGTGGTGAGGGAATATGCCGATGTTTTTCCGCATTTAGTTACTGGTTTGCCTCCACAGAGGGATGTGGAATTCACGATTGAGTTGGAGCACGGTACGCCCCGATATCGAAGGCACCGCATCGATGGCCCCGACCGAAATGCAGAATTAAAGAACCAACTTGAGGAGTTGTTCGGGAAAGGTTATATCCGACCGAAAAGCGCCCCCCGTGGGGAGCACCAGTGTTGTTTGTCAAGAAGAAGGATGGTTCATTCCGCTTATGTATTGATTATCGGGAGTTGAACAGGGTGACGATCAAGAATAAGTATCCCTTACCCCGTATTGACGATCTCTTAGATCAACTTCAGGGAGCTTCAGTATTTTCCAAGATCGACTTAAGATCTGGATATCATCAGTTGCGGATTCGAGAGTCGGATATCGCGAGAACACCGTTTCGCACGCGCTATGGTCATTATGAGTTTGTGGTTATGCCGTTCGGTTTGACTAATGCACCTGCGGTATTCATGGAGTTAATGAATCGGGTCTTCATCGACTTTTTGGATCGGTTTGTTGTTGTCTTCATCGATGACATTTTGATTTATTCTCGTGACCGGGAGGAACACGAGTTTCACCTTCATCTAGTGCTCGACGTGTTGAGACGAGAACAACTTTATGGGAAATTTTCTAAATGTGAGTTCTGGATGTCCGAAGTGACTTTTCTCGGACATGTAATTTCATCGACGGAGTTCGTGTCGATCCTCGTAAGACGGAGGCTATTCGAGATTGGCTACCTCAGAAGAGCGTTAAGGAAATCCAAGTTTTCGGATTAGCGGGTTATTATCGGTGGTTTGTGGAAGGATTTTCTAGAATCGCTCAACCCTTAACGAACCTTTTGCGGAAGGATAAGAAATACACGTGGTCCGACGCGTGTCAACGGATTTTTGAGGAACTCAAGAGCCGCTTAATGTCAGCACCTGTACTCTCCTTGCCGCAGGGGACGGAAGGATTTGTGGTTTATAGTGATGCATCCGTGGTCTCGATGTGTACTCATGCGAACGGGAAGGTTATTGCCTATGCTTCACGGAAATTGAGACCTTACGAGGTTAATTATCCGACCCACGACACTGGAGCTAGCGCCGTGGTGTTCGCTTTGAAAATTTGGCGTCATTATCTTTATGGCGTTACATCCGATATTCACCGATCATAAGAGCTTAAAGTATATATTTACTCGAAGGAGTTAAATATGCGTCGAGACGGTGGTTGGAATTAATCAAAGATTATGATATCGAGATTCTCTACCACTCGGGCAAGGCGAACGTTGTCGCCGACGCCTTGAGTCGTAAGTCCGTCCCAGAGCAGATGCTTGCCTGCTTAATGCTTCGAAGGAGCTTCAGCAGAATTCCTTAGAACCGAGATCGAGGTCCGGCTTCGCGAGTTCAGTGGGCCTGTATGTTAGAGATTTCATCGTCACTCGAGGAGGAAATCCGAGAGAATCAGGGTTCGGACCCATCATTGTTGCGCATCCGAGAGGATGTGGCTCAGGGGAAAGCCCCTGGATTTGTGGTCCACGAGGATGGACTTTTGAGGTTTAAGAATCGGTTGTGCGTACCGGCGAATGACGAGTTGAAAGACTCGATTTTGAAAGAAGCTCATGCTACTCCTTATTCTGTGCATCCGGGGTCTAGCAAGATGTACAAGGACTTGAAACAAAATTACTGGTGGAGTAATATGAAGCGAGAAGTCGCGGAATTTGTTTCGAGATGCTTAACCTGTCAACAAGTTAAGATTGAACATCAGCGACCGGCGGGTATGCTGAAACCCCTTCCTATTCCCGAATGGAAGTGGGAAGACATTTCTATGGATTTCATCACGAGTTTGCCGACGAGTCGTCGTGGCATGAACACGATCTGGGTGATCGTGGACCGCTTAACCAAATCAGCTCATTTCCTTGAGATCAAGGAGACGTGGGGTCCCGAGAGACTTGCTCAACTGTTCATCAAAGAGATAGTCAGACTGCACGGTACTCCTAAAAGTATCGTTTCCGATCGTGACGGACGGTTTGTGTCGCACTTTTGGAAATCAGTTCATCGCGCTATGGGAACTCAGCTTAATCTCAGTACCGCTTTTCATCCTCAGTCCGACGGACAATCAGAGAGGACCATTCAGACATTAGAGGACATGTTGAGGGCATGCGTCCTCGATTGGAAAGACGATTGGGAAGCCCAACTACCATTGATCGAGTTCACGTATAATAACAGTTGGCATGCTTCGATCAAGATGGCACCTTACGAGGCCTTGTATGGTCGTCGTTGTCGATCTCCGTTGTGTTGGGACGACTTATCAGAATCAATCGGCACCGAGCCCGATATGCTTATAGCCGCCCGTGAGAAGGTAGCTTTGATCAGGAGTCGGTTGTTGACCGCTCAGAGTCGACAGAAATCATACGCAGATAACCGTCGTCGACCATTAGAGTTCGAGGCTGGCGACCATGTGTTGGTCAAGGTATCCCCGAGTCGTGGTATCTTCCGTTTTGGGAAGAGGGGAAAGTTGAGTCCGAGATTCATTGGACCGTTTGAGATTTTGGATCGAGTAGGCGAGTTAGCTTATCAATTGGCTTTACCTCCGGCGTTGAGCCGAATTCATAATGTGTTTCACGTCTCTCAGTTGCGGAAGTATGTTGCCGACCCGAGTCACATACTTCAGTTCGACGAAATCGAGATCGCCGACGATCATTCATATGAGGAACGTCCTATACGAGTTTTAGAGCGGCGAATCAAGCAGTTGAGGAATAAGACGATTCCTTTGGTTAAAATTCAGTGGTCTAGACACGGAGTCGAAGAGGCTACTTGGGAAACCGAGGATAGTATGCGGGAGAGTTACCTCGAGTTGTTTGACCCTTAGTTTCGGGGACGAAACTCTTTTAAGGGGGGGTGTATGTAATACCCAGTTGTAATTCAGTAATTATCACTCAGTAATTATCATTCAGTATTCATCATTCAGTCATTATCACTCAGTAATTTCACTCATTATTGATCATTTGTCACTCATATTCCGTCATAGTATTCATCATTCAGAGTAATTGTATCGTGTATCAATCGTCATTCATCACTAATCGGATTGGAGTTTTCGTGCCGCATTTATCATCATTATCATTTTCATTGCGAGCGGTGCGTGAGGAGTAGCGCACGCTACATACTCCTTTTAGCGTACGCTAATTGGGTATAGGTAGCGTACGCTACCACTCAGCTTTAGCGCACGCTAAGGTTGTCCTGGCTGCAGTCCAGAAGGTACTAGACTGCAGGTGAGATTATTTGTAGCGCACGCTACGAGTGGTAAGTAGCGCGCGCTAACGGGTTGTAGTAGCGCACGCTATATATGTGGAGTAGCGCGCGCTAAGGGACGGATCAGGTTGAGTCCAGTGGCTACTGGACTGCACTGGAGTAATTCATAGCGCACGCTATGTGTTGTTGTTAGCGTACGCAACCGATATATTAGCGCACGCTAAACAATGGTTGTAGCGCACGCTATTGAGGTCAGATCAGAGGGCAGACAGTTTTCTGGACTCCAGTACTGGGCATCAATATTTCGATAGCGCACGCTAATAATGGATCTTAGCGCACGCTAGTAGTATGGCCGTAGCGCACGCTACAAGAAGGTACGTAGCGCGCGCTACCGTGTTCGGACAGTGGGTACTGGACTACCCAAATCACTCGTTAGCGCACGCTATGCACAAGGGCTAGCGCACGCTAACCTGGACTGAGTATAAATTGGACAGTTTAGTCAGAGTTCGTCATTTTTCATCTCATTTCATTCCTTCGGTAGTTTTGGGCGATTTCGAGCGATTCGGAGAGGATTCTTCGAGGTGTAATCATCAATCATCATCTTCAAGCTCACCTTTCGGATTGATCATCATTTCATCATCTTCATCACATCGAATCAAAGGTATTAATCTCTTGGATCTAGAATTTCGGATTTTGGGGTTTTCCTTCCGATTTCTTCGTGTAAGCTTGGATTATCATTGGAATATGTTAGTTATGGATTATCTAACTTGTATAAACATATTCCTACGGATTTAAGGGTTATTTTCGGAATTATTTCAAGAACCCTTGAGGTTGACTTCGGTTAATTGGGGATTTTCCGATTGATGTTGTTGTAATCATGAGTTATGAATTCCTAATGGATTATTGATATCCTTGAAAGTGTTTTGATGGTTTGAAATACTCATCTTGGAGTTGGTTTCGATTCATTCGAGCTCGGATATCGTTGTGTCGACGTTTGAGTCGATTATGATCGTTTTTGATTTGCGTAATGATCGGATTATTGGTAATTGTGTTATTCAAGGTTGTTCGAGCGACCGACATTTCATTTAGGACGTTGTTCGTGGACGGACATTCATCATCGGTATTGTGTAAGTTAATTCTTACTCGGTTAAAAGGATATTCATTCCTTTTGTCGTTGTTCATTCATAATCATAACTCATTCATCATTGTATTAATCGTATCAAAACTCGTCATTGTCAATTAATCACCTCAGTCATAAGGAACGACGTTTCCGATCATTTCATTGAGCTATCATTCATTTCACCATCATTCAATCTTGGTGAGTCATTATTCATTTTCATTGTCACTTTTGTCATATTGTGGCATTCCGGTCATCTTGGCGTGCCGATTGGTATGTGTAGGATTTTCATGTCGGGCACATTATAGTCGTGTGTTGGTTGGTGGCCTCACATTGGGTGTGCACACGAGTCGATTGCTCGTGAGACCGATTAGGTACAAGACCACGCGTGTTTGATCGTTGGTGGCTTGTGCACGGACACATTTCCATCCCGGACGTAGTGTGGCGCCATTCCTTTGAGCCGCATCGATTAGTCGATTCATATAGCATGTTTGATTGCGTATGTTTTGAGAATAATTCATAATTTCGGATATATCATGATTGTGTATTTTCAACCCTTGAGGATTGTTGTTCATGTAACGACTTCCCGTTGGGGATGTTGTTTTTCGTGTCATGGCAAGGCTAAGGAACGCGCAGAGCACGATGACGGCGAGGAGTCCTGATACTAGTAGGGGCCTCACTGCTCAGTCATTTATTGACCATTTATGTTTCCTTTATTTATTCCGCTGCAGACATTCCGTTTGAACACTCATTTCATTCAGCGTTGTGTATTTTATCGTCACATAAAATACACATGTATTCTATTTAATCCTGGGTGTGTTGTATAAAACTCCTCATCGGAGTAATTGATGTTGTAATGTGGTTCGGTACTACATTTACCTGTGTAATACATTCATTCTCATTCGCCTGGTGGGTCCCAGTCGGGGGTCCACGGCACTGTAATATCCGCCTAGTTTGGGGTGTTACACACATCACTGAGCCACTTCATCGTCATGTCGGTACTGTGGCTGCTTCCCCGCTCCTCGGCTACCTGAACATCAAAACAAATGTCCACCCCCGAAGGGGTTAGAAAAACAATGCTAGTACAAGTATCACAATACATAAATCAACGATGCATCAAAATACATACAAAACGGACTTCCGTCCCCGGAATCCGACAATGCGAATCCTCACGATTCCATCAACACAATACAGGGTAATCCAACGATCAGCGCCCTCGATATACATCCCTATGATGATCCCGTCGGACCAACTCATGGTGGAAAACCCATCCAACGATCCAGCGCCCTCACCATAGATCCCCATGATGATCCCGTCAAACCAATACATGGTGGACATTCGATCCAGCGCCCTCAGCATAGATCCTCATGACCCCCTAGGATCATTTACAATATAAACCACGCAATCATGCATACATATATGCATTTCAATATGTTCATCAATACGAACAATTAATAACAAATACCACGAGAAATCAAAGAAATTAATCTCATACTCGACAACATGAACAAAACTATATGCATGATCAAAGTTCCAACATAAACCAAACTCAACATATGATACTTGCCTCAAAGATGGCAAGAACTAATCACTCTGATGACCTCAACACTCTCGAAGGTCGCCTCCTTTGATCAAACATAGCAAGCTCGAACCTTAACAAAAGAAATAATATAGAAATCATCTCATGTCGTATGAATGTCTAACAATCCGATCTAACACCGAAAGCTCTTAAAATGTAATCTGCCTAACTACTTAGCGTACGCTACGTATTCTACGTAACGTGCGTTAAGCCTGCTCGTTAGCATACGTAAACGACGAAGCCTAGCGTACGCTAACTATGTACGGACAGTCCTCTCTGATCAGCCGACTGACTCGCCTGATAACATAACGTACTACGTACTAACCGTAGCGTACGTTAACTTATGCCCGATAGCGCACGTTATTATACATATCTTAGCGTGCGCTAACCGTGCATGGCAGTTCACTAGTGGGCAGCAGACTAGATCTAATGGTGATGAAACTCATGAAATCTTCAGTGTTAATACATGTCATCTCCATGCATATCATGCTCATACGGTTTATGAATGTTCTTTACGGATTGAACGACTTTGAGATACAAGGATACGTATAATCATCACAACACCATCATTCATCTTGATCTTCAAGAAAATATCCTAAGTTCAATCCATTCTATGTCTCAAAACGTATAATTCCATTATGTAAAATCACAAGAACTTGATAATCTCCATAAACTGGCCATAATCGGTTGAATAGCTTCATGAATGTGCTTCAGAGTTCAAACACTAAAAGGTTCAATGGTCTAAATGATGAAGAAGTACCGAAACATCGAAAATATCCTTCTAACTACATGATGTTCGACTACGTACAAATTTATTTGACTAGATAATCTCAAAACATGTTCCAAAACATCCTTAAGAATACTACTCCAGTTGGTGAAGAATCACCTACCTCAAATAGTGAAGAATAAGGAGGAACTTGAAGAATTCCAACACCGAGAGCTTGAACACCAATCTCCAATGATCTACAATCTTCAAACTCATGCTACGATGATGATATGAGAGGTTTAGGATGGAGGAAGTAACTCTCTAAGTCTAAGAATTCGGATAAGGGAAGTGAAGAAGTCTGAAAAATGAAAAAGGGTGTTGTCCTATATATAGAAAATGGCTATTAGCGCGCGCTAGTCCATATCCATAGCATGCGCTAACGGACATACGAAGCTTACTGACCTTACTGTACTCAACATTTAGCGTGCGCTATCCTCATACCAGTAGCGTGCGCTACAGCGTTGACTCGGCTTTTCCCAAAAGCCGTCCAGGTTCATCCCGACATGATCCAACCAAGATCCGCGGCTGATCTCACCTACCACCCTGTCTTAATCATGTTGACTACGTATAGCTTGCGCTAAGGTTCATACATAGCATGCGCTACGAAACCCAATTTGGTGTACGCTAGACCTAGTCGATAGCGTGCGCTACAAGTCCAAAAATCACAATTTAGAACACATTCATGCAATCATACTCTCAACAACACGGATCATGAAATACGGAGAATAACACTCAGATCAAAATGCAAAAAATACAATATCGCAAGGTTCAAATACACATCAGAAATCTCGGGTATTACATCCTCTCTCCCTCAATCGTCCCGAAACTTAAGATGAAAACAACTCTGGATACCTAGTCTTCATATTGTCCTCCATTTCCCAAGTGGCCTCTTCAACTCCGTGTCGTGACCATTGTACTTTAACCAAGGGTATTGGTTTATTCCTCAATTGTTTGATCCAACTTTCAAGTATCTTGATTGGTCTCTCTTCGAAGGTGCTATCATTAGCTATCTCGATCTCATCGAAATCAATAATATGACTGGGATCTGGTACATACTTCCGCAATTGGGATACGTGAAACACATTATGAACGTGACTCAGCGATGGCGGTAAGGCCACCCTGTATGCTAAATCCCCAACTCTCTCGAGGATCTCAAATGGTCCGATATATCTCGGACTTAGCTTACCTTTCCTCCCAAAACGGAAAATTCCTCGTATAGGAGACACCTTCAATAGTACGTGGTCCCCAATGTTGAACTCTAGCGGGCGACAACGCACATCTGCATAAGATTTCTTTCGACTCTGGGCAGTCAACAGTCTTTCCCGAATCAAAGCTATCTTCTCTTGAGTCTGAACTATCAATTCCGGTTCCGTCCCGATCAAGTCCGAAGAATCATCCTAGCACAGGGGTGATCGGCATCTTCTCCCGTACAAAGCTTCAAATGGTGCCATCTTAATAGAAGCATGCCAACTATTGTTATATGTGAATTCAATCAATGACAAGTGAACTTCCCAGTCAGTTGACCAATCCAAGGCACAAGCTCTAAGCATGTCTTCTACTGTCTGAATAGTTCTTTCAGACTGACTGTCCGTCTGAGGATAATAAGCTGTGCTAAAGTTCAGCTCGGTCCCCAAAGCCCTGTGAACTGCCTTCCAGAAGTGCGACACGAAGCGACCATCTCGATCTGAAATAATGGTCTTCGGCATCCCATGTAATCTGACTATCTCTGCAATAAATACTCGCGCCAATCTCTCGGGTCCCCACGTGTCTTTAATTCCTAGGAAATGAGCCGACTTGGTTAGTCGATCAACTACAACCCAAATCATGTTCATTCCTGTCTTGGTCCTTGGCATACTGGTGATGAAATCCATCGAGATATCCTCCCACTTCCACCCAGGGATCGGAAGTGACTTCAACATTCCGGCAGGTCGCTGATGTTCAATCTTAACCTGCTGACAAGTCAAACACTTCAATACGTATTCTGCTACGTCCTTCTTCATATTTCCCCACCAAAAGTTTTGTTTTAGATCCTTATACATCTTACTGCTGCCCGGGTGAATAGAATACGGCGCGCTGTGAGCTTCCTTCAGAATTGTTTGTCTCAGAACATCATCATCGGGAACGCAAATTCGACTCTGAAATCTCAGAACTCCATCATCCTGTATCAAGAATCCTGGGGCCTTCCCTTGGTGCACTTCGTCACATAATCGAAGAATCATAGAATCATCCAACTGCTTAGATTTGATTTCTTCAACCAACGACGAAGTTAGTTCCATCACACACAATTGCCCTTGGACTTCTTGCGACCACACTTCAATTCCTTCACGGATTAGTTCTCGTTGAATGTTGGTTTGGGACGTAAGCGCTTCCAACACTCGAAGAGAAACATGTTTTCGGCTCAGTGCATCAGCTACCATGTTTGCTTTGCCTGGATGATAAAGGATTTCCAAATCGTAATCCTTGATCAATTCTAACCACCTTCTCTGCCTCATATTTAGTTCCTTCTGACTGAAAATATACTTGAGGCACTTATGATCTGTAAAGATCTGACAATGAGTGCCGTATAAATAATGTCGCCAAATTTTTAGAGCAAAGACTACAGCTGCTAACTCCAGATCATGAGTCGGGTAATTAACTTCGTACGGTTTCAACTGTCGAGAGGCATAGGCAATCACCTTATCCTTTTGCATCAATACACTCCCAGACCCTGATTTGAAGCGTCGCTGTATACCATGAATCCATCTGTTCCATCTGGTAACGCTAGTATAGGCACTGTTGTCAGTCTTCTCTTAAGTTCATCAAAACTCGCCTGACATTTCTCATTCCACACGAATTTTTGGGTTTTCTGCATCAGCTGAGTAAGTGGATGAGCGATTTTGGAAAATTCTTCTACAAAGCGGCGACAAGTACCAAGAAACTCCGGACTTCTTTCACATTATTAGAAGATTCCCATTCCAAGATTGCTTCGACTTTCTTCGGGTCCACCTGAACTCCGTCAGCTGATATCACATGCCTAAGGAAGGTTACTTCCCTAAGCCAGAACTTGCATTTGGAAAGTTTCGCATACAGATGTTCAGCATGCTCCTCTGTGTCTTTCGAATAGAGCAAGATGTCATCAATGAAAACGACCACAAACTTATCTAGGTATTATAAGAATACCTGATTCATCAATTGCATAAATACCGCAGGAGCATTGGTAAGTCCGAATGGAATCACAACAAATTCATAGTGTCCGTACCGGGTTCTGAAAGCAGATTTCGGTATATCCAATTCCTTAATTCTCAACTGATGGTATCCTGATCGCAAGTCAATCTTCGAAAATACCCTTGCCCCTTGCAGTTGATCAAACAAGTCATCTATCCGAGGTATAGGATACTTGTTCTTGATCGTCACCTTGTTTAGCTCCCTGTAATCGATACATAATCGGAGGGATCCATCTTTCATCCGGACAAAGAGGACGGGTGCTCCCCAAGGAGAGACGCTAGGTTGAATATAACCTTTCTGAAATAATTCCTCAAGATGTTTCTTTAATTCATACATATCGGTTGGTGCCATACGGTATGGTGCCCTAGAAATAGGAGCGGCTCCAGGCTCTAATTTGATAGTGAACTCCACTTCTCTCTGTGGAGGTAACCCAGGTAGTTCGTCAGGGAATACATCTGAGAATTCATTCACAACTGGAATAGAGGAGAGCTCTACTCCTTCTTCTTTCTTCATGGCATAACACCAAAATCCGTAACAACCCTGCTTTAGCAATCTCACTGCTTTCATCGCTTTGATCAATTTTCCTGAGCTTCCCGGTCTCCAACCTTTGAATAAATGTTCAGATCCATCATCAGCAATGATAAAAATGACGCTCTTTCGGTAATTCAAAATAGCTCCATAACGATTGAGCCAATCATCTCCGAGAATTAAATCGTCACCAAGGATGTCGACTACAATAAGATTTGATGGCCAATCTCTCCCTCCTATAGTCGCTGGAAAATCTCTAGTTTCTAGGGTTCCCACAAGTTTCTCTCCGCTCGGTAACCCCACAACATAAGGTTCACAATCATACAAGCACGAGATTTTCAAATGATTAACATAGTTCAAAGATATGAAAGAATGCGTAACTCCTGAATCGAATAAGACACTAACTGGTTGCAAAAGGATATGAATCGTACCTGATGCAACAGTCGTGTTCTGATCGTCTGACTTCTTCATCTCATAAATACGCAGAGGAACGGACCCAGCGCTGGATGTCTCTCTTTTCCCAACATTCTACTGCTGGAAACCACTTTGCTGCATCTGGTTTACACTAGTGTCCTTCGGAACTGGTGCAGGAGTGCGAGTACCAAAAGACCGAGTCACATTTCCACAAAATGTTGCACGACGACCTTCATGTCCACACTCGAAACAAGTCACAGCAGGTGCGAAACAATCACGTCGAACATGCCCCGTTTTGCCATAGTTATAACATTTCTTCCCTACGTCTGAAACGGTTGGTGTTGCCCGGAACTTCTTTCCACCTTGAGAAGGATGAGGAGGCCTCCTGGATGAATGAAATGAGGACTGGACCTTGCGGGGCCCACTACTCTTATTCTCCGTGAAGTTGCGAGACACTTTCTGCTTCTTTGCTTCCGTTGACTTTTCTACTGCCGCCTCTTTCATATCATAGGCCAGTGCTTTGTCCTGATATTGTCGCAAGGTGGTACATTCAAATCTGGACATATACTGCTGAATTTCCGGCTTCATCCGCATGTCGAAATGAAAAATCCTCTCTGCCTCGGTCCTGACCAAGTGGCGCACATAAGTCAGCTGGTGATTAAAAGTCTTAATCACGTCTGTCACAGATGCCTCTAAATTTTGTGGTGAGAAAAACTCCCGGACTCGGGCCTCTCTAACTGGGCGAGGACAATATTGCGCTTCCATCATTAATTTGAACTTCGTCCAGTCAGCATTATGATTCTCAGGTCAAATGGCCTCCCACCAGTCGATAGCCTCTCCATTCAGGAGATAATGGGCTATTGGAACCTTTCGGTCGTCAGGGCAGTTAATCCCTGCAAAGATCTTTTCTAACTCCTTCAGCCAATGATCCCAAGTAATTGTCTCAGCAGAACCGTCAAATTTTGGAGGGTACAATTTGACCACCTCAGTAAGCCATTTATCCGCCCGATTATCCTCATTATGCTGCTGTTGTTGGGATTCGGTGCCTAAAACGAAGGCCCAGCGGAAGCGGTAAAACGAAAATTAATTCGATCCGAATCCCTACGAGGATCGATCGAGCTACATATATACGAATATATAAACGAAAAGCAAGAGTCGTAAGAAACTAACCCTCGAAGTCCGTTGATTAAATGGTAACTTTCTCTTGAGCTATTCCCCAAGCTTTAGTTTGATCTCTACGAGTTCAATCCGCTCCAAGCCCTTGAACGATCCAACGCCGAAAGTACCACGTCTCTACTTGCCACGCGCCGGAGAAACGACCGGAACAACGATCACCTTGCTATCCTCCGAGGATACGGCTAGAGCTAAGTGATGAAGCTTCCAATATGAAATTATAACACTCAAAGTGTATAACTCACAATCTCTCTTTGAATTCTTGATTTTTCTCTAAGAAAAACTCTCAATAAATGAGATGAAGAAGAAGACTTTGAGAAAGAACTTTTCTCTCTCTTGAACTCACTCCAATAATACGTATGAAATGTATTAGGAATTCCTTTGAGATAGAAGTCTTCCCTTCTTATTATAATTCCACCCATATGTTGAACAACTCATGCCACATGAGTGATCCCCACTAAAGTCCTTGTCTTCCATTAAGAAATGGAAACAAAGACAAAAGGAAAGTAGGTGGAAATAATGGGGGGCGGCCAAGATGAAAATCGGACGAGTTCAATTTGTTTCGGACTCCCGTGAGTCCAAACAGATAAACTCCGATTCTGATTCGATGTATTTATATCGATTAATTAATCCAATTAATTAAACATATCAAATACAAAATAACATAATTAATTTCTCCAAGAAATAATTATATTCATGAATTAAATTAATCACCCAGTGATATATTTAATTCATTAAGCCGTAAATCAATTTATCTGATAAGTCGATTTAAACATCCAATGTTCCAAATTTAGATATCCAATATCTAATATTCATAATGAGAGAATTAGCTTGATTCATTCCGTCGCCAATCCTATTGCGCTACTCGGTAGGTCCGTCTCAGTCAGCAATGGGAGGAACCAAAGAGTAGTAGCACCACCTAGCCAGCCTGGCGGCCTACACTGTACTTAACCGAGAACGAATGATTGGGATCATTCAAGAACCATTCATCGTGAATACTAGTATACGTATAAACCCTTCTTTCAAATGTCCCGATCAAGTTATAGGGTCACGGCGACCAAACCCTATCTGTACTTGACGCTATGCATGCGTTAATGCAAATCGAGATCATCGAGCCGTGTATCTAATACAACTAGCTCCAATGCTTTGGCCAAAGACTTATGATCTCATCTCGCCAATAACCGCATAGGACATATAACCCGCTCACTAACGGGAGAAAGAATTCTATCTTGGTATTCTAGGACTCGCTACTTGCCGTCAAGATGCACGTCGAGGTTGACCCCGCCTTCGGTTTACAGGTGGTCGAACTACTCTAATGAAAATCTTGACGTCACAAGCACATCCCTACTAAATCCTCAAGTCGAAGGTTCACGAATACCTATCACAACCTTTCGATTCTCATTGATCGTCCTGAGTGAAATCCATGTGACGAATCGAGGGTGAGTCGGTTCGAGTATACTAATCCAATTAGCATACCTATAACGTGTGCTCCCACTAACCATTAGTGTTCGACAGGCACTCTCCATGTCAAAGAACACGTCATACAAGTCTTCACATAAACTTAACGCCCAGTCAAGTTTCATCGACTTGCGAACGATTAAGTATTTGAGCTATAACCTTTCCAGTGCCTCACCCCTTATCCAATAAGGAGTGGAACGTTTTGCTCTCAAATACACGGACTAGTTTCTATATGTTTATTTACGAGTTAGGAATGCCAAGAACTACCAAAGAAATAAAGAAACATTCATTTGCCTTATATAAATGGTTTACATAATTACAAGTACAATGCCCTCACTCAACAACCTCTGAGTGGCATTCGAGGGCATACTCCTAACAATCTCCCACTTGCACTCAATGCCACACACTATGGTATCTAATACCCATGTTCTCCAGATGACGCTCCAAGCTAGTCTGAGAAAGTGGCTTGGTCAGTGGATCAGCGACGTAGTCGGATGACTCTACTCTATGCAGCTCAATGTATCTCTTTGCGAACGAATGCTCTTACGAGATTCTACTCTCTCTCAATATGTTTGGAACTGTTATGAAACCTTGGCTCCTAGGCCTGTGCTACTGCTCCGGCAGCGCAGCACCAGGTGTCACGTGAAGTTTACCTAGTAACTTCTAAATTCTTCCTTTGGAGGCCTCCGAGGCCGCTTTATACTCAGCCTAACAGGTGGAATTAGCAGTCGCGCTATTCTTGGCACTATGCCAAGATACTGCTCCTCCATTAAGAGTAAATGTAGCCAGAAGTAGACATAGAATCGTTTTTCTATCCTTGGAAGTTCAATACAGTGAATCCCATCACATTCAGTTCTCCACCGCCATATATAAGAACCATATCTCTAGTCCTTCTAAAGTACTTGAGAACGTTCTTTACGGTAGTCTTAATGTTCCCTACCTGGGTTTGCCTGAAACCTACTTACCACGCTTACAGCATGCGCAAGTCAGGTCTCTGTTAGGCGTATTTTTATATGCTTATTTATCATTATTTTGTAGTATTTTGGAGAGTGAAATTGTCTAAATGAGCCTTTAATGCCTTAATTTTGTATGATTGACAGGAAATTGAAGTCCGGGAGCTAAAACGAAGCAAAACGGGCGAAAACGGCAAATCTGGACTATGAGCCGCGGCACAAGGAAGCATGGCCGCGGCACAGGAAGACACCTAGCCAAAGGCAGAGTAAACTGTACTCTGTGCCGCGTCACAGCCCAGGTGAGCCGCGGCACAGAAGAAATTGAGAACGCCTGTGCATCCAACAAGGCTCGTGCCGCGGCACAGTTTAGTGCGCCGCGGCACACTTGGCGGTTTTTGGTTGTCCGCGAATTAGGGCCGCTTTAAGCCGCCACCGACGGATACGGACGCGATTTGGAGGATATGCTGAGCTATAAATAGGGTTTAAGACCCTAATTAATGATATCTTTGGATCTTTTAATCTTTGGAGCTTAAGCTTGGAGACGCGAAGAAGAGGGAAGGTAAGACTTCAAGGGCAGAGGGCTAAGTCAAGAATGGAGGAATCCGAGCTTCATCTGCGTTTGATTTTTATGCTTTCATTTATCTATTCTGTATTTTCAATTATTAGTATGTCAGGCTAAAGCCCTAATCTAGGGTTTTGAAGAAACCTATGTTTTGACGAATTTCTTGAGATTATCCAATTAATTACCTTTTTGTTGAGTTCTCCCAATTGTGTTTAATGCTTGCAATTATCTGGCCAATAGTTGTATTGATTTAATCATTCAATTCGAATCGGGAGAGGAGATTTGGTGAGGAACTATTGGTGAGGACCGTTTTATTCTGTGAGATAGGAATATACTCATAGGAACTACGTGGCTTTTGGGAGATTTTATGCCTTTCGCCTATTGACGAATTAATTCACCTAGGGATAGAGTGCGTTATTCGCCTTTAGATAAATCTATTGACCTCGGGAGAGGCGGTAGAATATATTAGCAATCTCCGCCTTCAATAAACTGGGAAAATTATTTATTACGGATAATCGAGAGTAAATTCGGATAAACTGAGGTGGATTCAGAATCCTAGACTTATTCATCATTTGATTTATTTTATTCAAGCCATCGTTTTCTACTAGTCTTTTAGTAATTCTTTTAGTTATTAATTGCAAAATTCCAAATTCGATTGTTCAAATAAAACTGGAATACACAAAAATCGGTAGTTAGAGATTCAGTCCTCGTGGGAACGATACTCTATTTATCACTTTATTACTTGTAAACGATGACGTGCACTTGCGTGTAAGAAATATCGCAACAAGTTTTTGGCGCCGTTGCCGGGGATTGAAATTTTCTAATATCGATTTAAGTATTTCTAGTCTTAATTTGAACGTTTTATTTTTATTTTGTGTATTTAATTTCGTTTATTTGTTTTTTTTCTTTCAGGACCTTTCGTGTAGTGCATGAGAAAACTCGGTAACGAAGGCCTACTACCTTTGGATACCGAGCTCGAGCGCACTCTAAGAAGGAACAAGAAGGAGAAAAGAGAGTTGCAGACGACGGTCAACATGGCCGAGAATATCGAAGTCCAAGGAGGAGATAACCAAGTGCGGCACGTTCAACCGGAACTAGCTCTTCGAGATTATGCCATGCCGCAGATCAATGCTAATTTTTCGGGAATTCGGCGTCCCACTATCCAAGCCAATAATTTTGAGATCAAGCCCGCTATTATTCAGATGGTGCAAAGAGCCAATTCGTGGATCGCCGAATGACGACCCGAATGCCCATATTGCTTCTTTCCTTGAGATATGCGACACGTTCAAGACTAATGGTGTCACCGACGATGCCATCCGATTGAGGCTTTTCCCTTTCTCTTTGAGGGATAAAGCGAAATTTTGGTTAAATTCCTTCACGGGGTCGATTACAACATGGGGGGGTTAGCGCAAGCCTTCCTTGCCAAATTCTTCCCACCTGCTAAGACGGCGAGGTTGAGAAACGAAATAACCACCTTTGGTCAGTATGATATGGAATCGCTCCACGAGGCGTGGGAGCGATATAAAGATTTGCTACGAATATGCCCTCATCACGGCATTCCTGATTGGCTTCAGATTCAGACGTTCTATACTGGTTTGAGTGCTTATACACGCACTCTCGTGGATGCGGCCGCTGGTGGGGCCTTGATGGGAAAGTCTATGGCCGAGGCACACTCGCTTTTGGAAGCTATGGCCGCAAACGCATACCAATGGCCATCGGAAAGATTGACACCGAAGAGAGTCATGGAAGTTTCAAGTAATGATCCGATTTCCACTTTGTCAGCTCAAGTCGCCGCTTTGACCCAACAGCTCCAAGCATTTTCGCACGCACCAGCCCCCGTTACCATAGAGACATGCAATTGGTGTAACGGATCACACCCGAGCGCAGAGTGTCAAGTTGGAAACCCATTCGAGCAACATCAGATGGAGCAGGCTCAATTCGTGGGAAATGGAAATCGGCAGAATAACCCGTACTCCAACACTTATAATCCGGGGTGGCGCAATCATCCCAACTTTTCGTGGAGAAACGGACAGAACTCAAACCAGCCCCCGTTCGCTCAGAATCAACAGCAGCCCCCTCCCGCTCCAAAAATTTCTCTTGAGGAAGCACTCGCAAAATTGGCGGCGAATACGAGTCAATTTATGACCCGTACTGAAGCGACATTGCAAAATCATTCCGCTTCCATATGAAACTTGGAGGTCCAGCTGGGTCAAATTGCTAATGTGCTGACAGCTCGCCCGGAGGGAGCATTGCCGAGTACAACAGAGACAAATCCTAGAGAGAGTCTAAATGCAATCAGCTTAAGAAGTGGGAAAGAGGTGCTGGATCAGCCCGAGCGGTGTGAAAAGAAGAAGGAAATTGAGGAAAAGAATGATTTAGAGCCAGAGGAGTCGAAGGATTTGAAACCTTCAATAAAGTTGCCGGATAACTCGAAGACATGTGTTCCCCGTCCCGCTTCTCGCAGAGATTACAAAGAAAGAAAGGACAAACAATTTTCTAAGTTCCTTGACGTATTTAAAAGCTTCACATTAACATTCCGTTCGCGACGCGTTGGAACAGATGCCGAGTTACGTTAAGTTCATGAAAGAGATATTGTCGAAGAAAAGAAAACTCGAGGAGTTCAAATCGTAGCCTTGACGGAGGAATGCGGCAATTCTTCAAAAGAAGCTCCCACCTAAATTGAAAGATCCGGAAGCTTCAACATACCGTGCACCATGGGGAATCTTTCTTTTAATAAGGCACTATGCGATCTTGGTGCTAGTATCAACCTCATGCCTCTGTCGATTTTCAAAAAGTCGGATATTGGGAAGCCAAGCCAACAAATCTCCTTACAATTGGCGGATCGATCGATCAAATACCCAAGGGGAGTGATTGAGGATGTATTAGTCAAAGTTGATAAGTTCATCTTTCCGGCCGATTTCATCGTACTCGACATGGAGGAAGATGAAGATATTCCAATCATCTTGGGACGACCATTTTTAGCGACTGGACGAACCCTTATAGACGTGGAAAAAGGGGAGTTAACTCTGAGGGTCCAAGACGAGCAAGTTACTTTTCAAGTGTTCAAATCTTTCCAATGTCCCGGAAGTGTTGATAAAAGGTTACAAGGTGAAAGGGTAGATGCAGTTGAAAGAGGAAAGCACCGAAAACATAGTCGGTTGAAAAATTCAGATTCGGTGGCAGATGGTCCAATTTTTAAGAAGGATGTAGAACGAGTGGCGTTTCTCGAGCATGAGAACAAATCTGCTGCAGTCTTGAGTGCGTTTGTGAAGGAGGAGAGTAAGCCGGAAAGCCAGCGGACATATAGTCATGGAAAAACCGGGTGTTTCGGGAAGTTGTTCACGTCGAAACCTTTCCGCAAACAACATTTGATGACCGAACAGAAAGTCGAATCGCTGACGACCAATGGTCATAATTTTAACAAATATATGAACGGCTCGATGAACGGGGCGGAAACCAAATGGAGTTTGCGAAAAGCGAACTAATGTTTTCCAATAGGTCCGGCTGAAGACTATAAACTTAGCGCTCCTCGGGAGGCAACCCGAGTATTAGTTGTAGATTCTCTATTGTTTTCTTGCATTTTTAGAGTTTTTCTTCGTCGTCATTCCTCTTTGATCCGTCCTTCCCTCTCGTCTTGATGTTTTCGTGTAAAAATTCTGTGCAGGAATCAGCAAAGGGGAGGAATTCAATGATGGGCCGCGGCACAATAGAAGTGAGCCGCGGCACACACCAGCTGATGAAAAATGGCCGATCAAACTGTACCATGTGCCGCGGCACAATCTTACTGAGCCGCGGCACACCAGGTCACTGAGCCGCGGCACACTAAAACTGAGCCGCGGCACACCAAATGGCCAAGAAACGCCCAGGAGGCTGTACTTTGTGCTGCGGCACGCGTAAAATGAGCCGCGGCACACTAACTCACTGAGCCGCGGCACACAAAAACTGAGCCGCGGCACCCGGCGGTATTACAAAATGTCCCAGGCCTACTGTACTTTGGGCCGCGGCTCACTTATATTGTGCCGCGGCCCCCGTCGCAAAATAAGAGCAACCAGGTTGGGCTCATTCAATCGATCGGCCTGCACAAGGTATCTTCTTCCCTCCCTTCCTTCCTTCCTTCACACAATGAGGTCAGTTGATACCATTCTATTAGTCTCCATCTCAAATTCTCCAGGTAATTTTTGATTTCTAAATCATAAGTAATTCTTGATGTGAAAAGATTTGAAGTTATATATTGCTAGTTGTTCTTCACTGTTATTTCTAAAATGGAGTTGGAATATGGGGAATTTGATATTGTGATGGAATTGATATTTATGAACAAATTGTTGATGATAGTTGTCATGATTCAGGGTTATTATCTGTGTTATTATTTTTGGGATTTGGAATTAACCATCAAAATTCTTGTTCTTCATTTTAACTTGTGCACACAAGGTGTTTGATAAATTACAGCAACGGAAAATTGGTAAGCTAGGCATTTTCAAAATTATATGCAATGAATCATGTTATCGAATTACATTATCCCCAACCCTTACATCATGTTAAACTTGAGAGCTCGTACTTAACTTCCTTTTTGATGATGCAAGCTCATTTATTCACACTCCGCATGATGTAGTCAAGAAGCGTGCAAGCTCACCGGATGATGCCGGCACCAGCTCCTGAGCGGACTGGAGGGGAGTACTTGACCTTTTACTTTTATTGCATATCATTTTTTGTCCATTGAGGTCAATGTACGTCCTAAGTTTGGGGGGGATTTACTTTCAGTTGCTACATTCATTGCTGTACTTTATTTTGTTGCACTTTTCATTGCTTTGCGTTATTTTTTTTATATATATACGTTTGGATAGCCTTGCTTGTCTTAATTCTCCTTTATTCGTGAATTTTTCGTGCTTCTATTTGTGTGATACTGATGTTACGACACTGTTTTTCTCTCTGAAGAAACGGTCGAGTTTTAGTCGAGTTGTAGTCAGTTATTTCTATTCTGCTTAGTATTCATTTAGGTCCAAATTTTTTCGTGATTGTAGAGGTCTTGGCAGATAAGAGACGATACATACTTGTTTTAAAATCACCGTCAATACGTTTGGTTACATTTTTCGGTTAGTTAGTCGTCCAGTTATATTAGTCGTGTTGGCACTTAGATTGAGTTTAGAGTCGGTCAGTTTTTCCCAAAAGTCGAGATAATGTTGTTCTATGAAGGGAAGTCTAGTATCCGGGGGCATTCGCGTGACCCGTTGTTTACTCTCGCGTAAAACGACGACCCTGATTAGACTAGTGATTTAGATATTTCACATGTGCCAATGATAGGGAGCCTAGTAACTGGGGGTATTCGCGTGACCCGCTGTTTACTCTCGCGTAAAACGGCGACCTTGATTCGGACATGCGGAAATTATATATTCGAGTTGTTTCTCCGCTGTAGACGGGAACTTAGTAACTAGAAGCATCCATATGCCCCATGAGTGTCTTTTACGTCAAACGGTTTTCCAATACATGAGAATGGAAGTTCCACCCTAGGATTATCCCGATGAAACATCCCGAGATCCTAACCTAGTGGTCAACTCGAATCAAATTCTTGAACATATATATAAGGGGATCTTGTCCGAGGTTTATTTGTTATGAAACTCGTGAAAATTGTGCCACTAGTGTGGAACGGCAGACGAACTAGCTTGTTTATTTTAGCCTTTCATATTGATGGTCGATTTGACTCACGTTTTGTTAATCTTTGAGTGGATTTTCTTCATGAACGAGTGATTAGATCGAACTTGATTACTTTATGGAATCATTATTCGAAAAGTACTTGCTATTATGACACTTGTATTATTTAGAGAGAATTACAGGATAGTATTGATTAGGTTGAACACTATGAGTTTCACAATGATTCACGACATTCTTTTATTGAATTTAATTCTTTTTGCTTGAGGACAAGCAAAGGCTTAAGTTTGGGGGTATTTGTTAGGCGTATTTTTATACGCTTATTTATCATTATTTTGTAGTATTTTGGAGAGTGAAATTGTCTAAATGAGCCTTTAATGCCTTAATTTTGTATGATTGACAGGAAATTGAAGTCCGGGAGCTAAAACGAAACAAAACGGGCGAAAACGGCAAATCTGGACTATGAGCCGCGGCACAAGGAAGCAGGGCCGCGGCACAGGAAGACACCCAGCCAAAGGCAGAGTAAACTGTACTCTGTGCCGCGGCACAGCCCAGGTGAGCCGCGGCACAGAAGAAATTGAGGACGCCCAGGCATCCAGCTGAAGGCTCTGTGCCGCGGCACAGGTTTAGTGCGCCGCGGCACACTTGGCGGTTTTTGGTTGTCCGCGCGAATTAGGGCCGTTTCGAAGCCAGTTTTCGACCGATGGATACGGACGCGATTTGGAGGATATGCTGAGCTATAAATAGGGTTTAAGACCCTAATTAATGATATCTTTGGATCTTTTAATCTTTTGGAGCTTAAGCTTGGAGACGGCAGAAGAAGAGGGAAGCAGAAGACTTCAAGGGCAGAGGGCGGAAGCTGAAGAACGGAGGAATCCGAGCTTCATCTGCGTTTGATTTTTATGCTTTCATTTATCTATTCTGTATTTTCAATTATTAGTATGTCAGGCTAAAGCCCTAATCTAGGGTTTTGATGAAACCTATGTTTTGACGAATTTCTTGAGATTATCCAATTAATTACCTTTTTGTTGAGTTCTCCCAATTGTGTTTAATGCTTGCAATTATCTGGCCAATAGTTGTATTGATTTAATCATTCAATTCGAATCGGGAGAGGAGATTTGGTGAGGAACTATTGGTGAGGACCGTTTATTACATGAGATAGGAATATACTCATAGGAACTACGTGGCTTTTGGGAGATTTTATGCCTTTCGCCTATTGACGAATTAATTCACCTAGGGATAGAGTGTGTTATTCGCCTTTAGATAAATCTATTGACCTCGGGAGAGGTGGTAGAATATATTAGCAATCTCCGCCTTCAATAAACTGGGAAAATTATTTATTACGGATAGTCGAGAGTAAATTCGGATAAACTGAGGTGGATTCAGAATCCTAGACTTATTCATCATTTGATTTATTTTATTCAAGCCATCGTTTTCTACTAGTCTTTTAGTAATTCTTTTAGTTATTAATTGCAAAATCCCAAATTCGATTATTCAAATAAAACTGGAATACACAAAAATCGGTAGTTAGAGATTCAGTCCTCGTGGGAACGATACTCTACTTATCACTTTATTACTTGTAAACGATGACGTGCACTTACGTGTAAGAAATATCGCAACAGTCTCGTACACAATATAGCATACATAAGGCTACCCACTGCCGAATCATATGGTATATAACTCATTTCCTTTCGTTTTTCCTCGCTTTGAGGACACATCTTCAAGTAGAGTTTTATTCCATGTCGCATCGGAAGGAATCCTCTTTAAGATCTAATCTATATAGAGGGTGTTGTGTCACGATTTATCCATCCCGACAGGCGATAGACTATAAGGTCGAGCGACCAAGTCAACTCCAGTCAAACTATGGCTAGCTCGCCAAATCGAAGATATCAGACCACCATCAGGTACCTAGCGATCGACTCCCAAGGCGATCGCCCTTTGGCAGCTGGCGATCTACTCTAGTGACCGGCTAAGGGCAATCGACCTACGCCCCGAGCAGAGACGATCGCCCGTCAAAGTCATCAAGGACTGGATCTCAGAAAAGCACCCACGTGCAGATCCACCAAAGGCGCTGACAAGATCTTCGCAAACAGATAAGATCTTTGCTTGTGACAAGACCTTTGACCACAGCCTGTCACCTACCTCACCTACCGGCAGGCGCGCCGAAAGTTGTCAGTGGGACCGCCCGTGACAGCAACTCAGGACGCGTGTAAGCTCCCCATTGGACCGCACAGTTGACTGCCAGCAACTCCTGCAGACTTTAAGGAGACATGCCCACGTGCTAAAAGACGATCGCCCGATTATTATAATGCAGAAAAGGCGATCGCCCGGCACATCCATGTCCTATAAATAGAGAACCTCCTCCTACTGGAAAAAGGTTCCGAATTCATTTGACTTACGTTCAGAATTCATTTCTCCCACAACAGAAATACAGTAGAACACACATATCACCAAGCTCCCGGCTTTCTCACCGGAATCCATCTCAGGACTTCTCTCTCCAAATCTCTCGTCCAGAACACGATCGGCAGAAGCAGCAAGTCTCCACTAGACTGATTCCAAGGGATTCATAAGCCCCGGAGCCCAAGCATCCAGCTAAATACTCGCCTTAAGAGACGGTCGATCTCTCGCCGCCGCGACTGTTCATCTCCCTTGTTACAAGAACTCACAGAGCATCAAATCTGGTTCTTCCGACAATCTACACGCTCACTAGCTAAGATAACAAGAATCTTTACACTCATTGTAATTGTATTCTTACATTAGTACTTGTATCCCCGAATATTAGTATTAATAATATCTCGCGAGAGCATTCAAGCCCGGGACTAACAACCCCGGCAAATCTTGTGTTATTTATCTTTCTCTCGGAAGTGCTCTTGCATTTGTTTGCTATCCCATCCATTCCAGCAATATCTATCTCCGGATAATATTTTGGGTAGCAACAATTGGCGCTAGAGGAAGGGGATCTAACCCTCACATTTTTATTCCTACTGTCCCGAAGAACACTCACTGTTCTCGGGGCATATACTTGAAGTGACACTCACTGCACTTCAAAGAAAACCTTCATAGTCATGACATCCGCCGGTACATCGAAGAAAGCCGCTCTCCGAACCGTCGGACACCATATCCCGGCTCAGTCCGAACCCCAGCCAACGACGGGGAGAAGCCGCAGCAACGCGAGACTCTCGATCCCGCATCCAAGAGATGGCCCCAACCTCTCACTCGATCAGTTCCAAATCGAGGAACAGATCGAGGAGGCTATGGCCATCCTGTAGGAGCGACGGAGAGCATGTGCGTCGCCTGCAATAACTCCCTCGATCATCCGCCGCATGGGAAAACGGAAATTCAGCGGGCTACTGAACGAGCGATCGTCAGATAGCCCCAATTCGCGAGGAAAGGCTCTCGCACGACCGGACGGATCCATATTCGATCGCTTGGGGCGCGACCCATCCTGGCGACCGGGGCACTCTATTTCCAACCTCGAAAAGACGGAATCCGAATCCGTCACCAGGAGTTCGGCCTACCCACCTCACAGCCGAACGCAGGTTAGCCATCTGACTCCCGCCTCGATCGCCAGGGGATCAATATTCAATCGCCTCGGCTCCCGCTCCAAGCGCCGAGACGCTAGCAGTCAGGCCACGGCGATGGCCGCCATACAACGCCAGCTCGACGAGATGAAAGCACTCTTGGACACTGGGGCAGGCACCAGCAAAAAGATCGCCGGGCCGACCGAGCCACTCGCGGTCCACATCGAGATTGCCCCCATACAACCAACGATCGCTCCTCCCAAAACACCACTGTATGAGGGGAGATCGGACCCCGAAACCCACCTGAGTAAATTCCGAATCTACATGACTGGGTGTGGGGCATCTGATGCAACCAAGTGCCGGATCTTCCCGTTGACATTGGGCGAGCTGGCCCATAGGTGGTACGTCTCACTACCACCACGATCAATCACCTCTTTTAAGAAACTGGCGAATGACTTCACGTCATACTTCGCCAGCAAGGTCGCCAGACCAGAAGGCCCCCACCGCATGATAAAAATCAAGCAGGGGAAGGACGAAACCGACGCAGATTACATCGACCGGGTAGACGAAATCATCCTCACCGGCGAACCCGTCAGTGACGAGCTCGCTCTCTATTCGGTCATGGGGGGATTCCACGGTCACTCTCCCATGTTTAGACATCTCTCCAAGGATATTCCCCCAACTTACGCGATCTTCCGCGCTAAAGCTGCCAACTTTCTGGCCAGGCAAAGGCTACTCACCCTCCGCTTAGGCGAGGAAACGCCACCTCTTGTCCAGAAGATAGCGATCGCCAAAGCAAAGAAGGCGATCGCCAAGACACCCGGAGATCTCAAGGCTTTCGAGGACATGGAAGCCCATCTCCTCCATACGTTCAACAGAACTCCGGCACATATTTTCTATGCCATCAAGGGGCACGAAGAGCTCAAAAAGCCAAAGGCGATAAGGGACCACGGTCACCTGGACAACAATCAATATTGTGCCTACCATAAGAGTCCCGACCACAGCACCAACAAATGCCGCGACCTCCTCAAGCGACTCTGGAGATTGTTCGAGGAGGGCAAGTTGACGACTTATTGGTTTAGCCGAAGCCCCTACCTATCTCTATAGACGATCGTCCGAGTCAAACATAAAGCAGGCTGGAAAGCTCATATGAGCCGACCCCTGGATCAGCCTCGGCGACCGACCCTACATGCTTCAATCAAGTGAAGGAGACCTCGGAAGTCTCCTCGATCTCCCTCCTCATTTAAGAAACTGGAGGACTCGATCGCCATCTACAGTTCACCATCTAACATGATGGACTAAGACACGATATCGCCTCCCCCGCACAACGTACACCGTCGAAGGTCGGCATCTGCATGACGATCCAAGGTGGAAGAGTGCAGCCATGGTCCTGGTGGTCGATGGAACCGACTGCTTAGGCCATGCAAGGTCCCTTTGGGCCAAGATCGCCCGCCCTTCATTTAAATACGAGGCCGGCGTAGTCTTAGGGCCCTCCAAAGTTAATCAGTGGACACGATCGCTCGCCCTCAAAGGTTCATCATCTAACATGGTGAACCCGGACAATGCGACGTGCCACAACCCCCGTCTCAACATACACCGTCGAGGTTCGCCATCTTCATGGTGGGCCGAGGTGGAAGCAGAGCTAAACAAGCTGCGGGCGTGGAGTTGAATCATCCGACGCTGCCCCGCGCAAGGACTCCTCTAGACCGAGACCGCACGCCCTTCGTTTAAATACGAGGCGAGGCGCAGCCTAACAGAGGACCCTCATAATAAAGTGAGTCACGAGACACTCAATGTCTTCGCGCATCAAGACATGATCAAGGAGTTGGTCCATCGAACTCCGCGATCATGCACGGTTCCTCAAAACGGACGACCGCCCCCGAGGATTCGACAAAGTTGAAGACCGCTCACTCAACGAATTATTTTCATCCCCTTACTTCCACTAAGTGAATAAAAACAAGGGGCAATAAGAGTGCGGACTACCTACACAACGATCGTCGCTATTCAACCACATACGGAGATCGTCATTTTTTCAGATGTAGTGTAGCGATCGAATTTGTTGTAAAAAGTTGTCTTTATGAGTTTATCAATTCATTTGGAACTACCCTCGCAATGATGTCTCCTCACACATCTGTACAAAGTCAAACAAAGACTCAAAAATAACCATTCATTCGAGTAATCGAAGATAATCAAACATTCAGTTCATTGCTTGAGAAGATCAAAAGTACATGGTCGCCCGAAGGCCTATGTTCTACAAAAGAAAGCTACAAAACTACAAGTAAGCAAGCTAAAACGTCAAAAATGAAGCGCCTCAGGCCCCTGCCTGGCCTTCGCCATCAGCATTCGGCGCGGTCCCCTCATCTTCCGGAGCGTCGGGATGAACAAGATTGGCCGGAGACGGATACCAACTCAAATCCACGCCGATGTCCGCAAGGTCCAATATCGGCAAAGAGAAAGCTGAATGGAGAGGATGCTCCAACGCATACGCCTTGAAGTTATCGGCAAGAGGCCCGACCTACAAACCTCCCTTCTTAGTCGCTCGGATCGAGTCGGCGAACGCCAAATAGTAGGCGAACTCGCTGACATACTCCAAGTTTTGGAAGGGATCGGCCTTGGTCACCTCAACCTCTCCTTTCAGCTCCGACATCGCCTGTTGCGACCCCTGGAGCTCAGCCTCCCTCGCAGCAACTTTTTCCCTCGCCTCCATCAGTTCGCTGGTTAGCCGAGCGATCGTCACCTTCTGGCGATCGGCCTCCTCTTCAGCAACCCTCCGCGCCTGGACGGCATTCTGCATTTGATCCCGAAAACGGTCAACCGCCAGGCGATATTGCTCAGTTTCCTTCTTCTCCAGCTCAAGCTCATGGCTCGCCCGCTTGGCCGCCTCCAGAGAGTCCTTCTCCATCGCCGCGATCTTGTCAGCAAACTCGGCATTCTCTTTCCGAGCCGTCTCGAGATCCGCCTGCAGGCGAATAGTGGAGGGCCGCCCCTCAAACTCCTGAGCAGCCTGGACAGCCATGGTCGCCGTCTGAAGAGAAAGGGCGAGAACAGCATGCATCGAACTCGCCGATCGCTGTCGAGCGATCGCATCCAGATCAGTCGTCCATGCCTTCGGCAGAGCAGAAGCAGCCTTGCTAACATATGGAGGAATGTCGCAGGAATGGCGAGGAGATCGGCTCGCTAGGAAATCCACGACCATCGGCGGACAAGACGGATCTGCGCGACGGATCCTGCATCAAAACAACAAAGTTAATACAACTCCTACGCAGATGCAAATTTCAACACAAAAAAGCTATCTACCTCTCAGCCTTCTCGGGATCCCGACCGAAAAACGGTTTCCCTCGAGGGGTCCCAGCATCCGCGATCACCTTCTCCCGCATAAAAGCCGCAGAGGGCGGCTCGCTCTCCGGAGCAACAATGGTGATCAGAGGCGCGGCGATCGGCACTTCATCGCCCGGGGCAGGAACCGAAGTTTCTTCCAGCCTCGGCCTCTTGCGATTCGCCCGAAGCCCCTCCTCCGGAATTTCCTCCTCAACCACGACCGGCTCCACACGAGGCTCCGGCTCCACGCGAGGCTCCGCCTCCGGAACTATAGGCAACGCAACGGGTGGGACCCGAGTCGACCTCTTATGGCGAAGACGGCCTAGGACTCCTGGGTTCGACATAGCGATCTCCGTCGGAGGCTCCAAAAAGCGAGGAAAGCGAACCTCTGCAGTCAAGAAAATCGATCAACAAATCAGATATTGTCCTCAAAATAAGGCGATCGCCTAGTAAGTGAAGGTCGCAGAAACTCATACCTGGCACCGCGAGATATCTCGGGAAACGGAATAGTCGAGCCGACAACCAACGACTCTCCTTGTTGATCCGAGTGGCGTCAAGGTCGTCGTCCGACAAGCTCCTTATCCGCTCCCAGACAACGAGAAAGTCAAAAGGCAGCTCCTCGATCGCCGGAATGTGAAAACCTGCAAAACCGAAATCAAATTAGATCAGTCCAAAATGCATCCAAACGAAGGGAGAGTCTAAACCCTTACCGGGATTCCTCTCCCGAAATTCAGTGGGGATCTCCAGCTCGCCCGTAGGATTGTCGCTCGCCGAAGCTCTCCACTTGCCGGCGACCCAGAACCACTTCGTCTGATCGCCCCGCATCTTATTCGGGACTCCATGAATCACCCGACCAGATCGGCCTTGAATGTGGTAACCGCCGACCAACCCTTTATGAGCCGTCAGTTTAAACAAATGGTTCATCTCCAACGGCGATGGGAGGCGGTACAGGCGGTGACCGCCGAAAAGGGTGAGAGTGCAGATAATTTGGAGCCAGGCGTTCGGCGTCAGCTGAAGTGGCGCCACATTCCAAGCGGCCAACAAATGGGAGACGGCAAAGGATAGAGGGAAGCGCAGCCCGGCCTCCATAATCGCCTCATTCACGGGGACCATACCCATTGGAGGCTGGTCGGCTCGTTCGTTCTCCGCCGGCGCGAACATGTCCACATCTGAAGGAACATGGAATCTTGTCCTCCAGACGGCCAGATCTTTCCTGGTCGTCGAACTCCGTATTTGGCCAAGCGACCATAACGATCGCTGCGCAGCACGGTACTGCGACCGTTTGGGAAGAACATAGGGGTAGGCGACCGAGTATCCCCGGAAATCGAATCTCGGAGTAGGACCGGCCAACCTCTCCATTATCTCAGCGAAATCCCTATAGGCCCGACCGAAAACGCTATGTTGCTCCCAGTAAGCCCTGATCGCCAGATCTCTCTCGATCTGCGATCGTCTCTCTTCAGCAGCCGACTCCTTAGCAACATCGGCCTCATTGAATAAAGCCTCGACTTCAGCAGGGTCGATTCCGGCCCGAATAGCTTCAGCCGCCGTCTCCAGGTGGAAGACGGAAGAAGTTTCTCCCCGGGCAGCCGATGTCCCGGCGGCAGAACTGGTTCCCGCTCCAAATGATGATGAGGTTCCGGCCATTTTCAGAGATACAAAAGGAGATAAGGATTTTTCTTACCCGAACGTGAAATCGAACGACGATCGGCACTAAGATCTTCAGAAAATTCGGCAGCAAGTCCTTCTTTCTCCAATAAGTACGCGTGAGTATGAAACTGCAGCACCGCACCCTTTTTATAGGAGAAGGCAGGGACTCGTTTGCAATAAGGGAAACCTCAGGGGTCGGATCTCAAACGACGCATTAATTGACCCCCTCGAGACCCGTGTACGCGTCTTTTCAAGGACGCGTCAGCCGAAGAGTCATTAATGACCGTTGGCGTCCTCCAATAGAAGCCCGACACGTGCGCGGGGACTTTTCAACACCCATTGTTTTTTCCCGCGCAGTTCAGCAGCCAACCAGGTCGTCCGAACCCTGAGTATATCAGCTCAAAGACGATCGCCAGTTCAGTTAAACACAAAGTCGCTCGTCAAAAGTTCAGCGATCGCCAAGAGAGCCACCTCACCCCACGTTTCCAACGTATGAGCGAGCTGGGGGGCAATTGTTGTGTCACGATTTATCCATCCCGACAGGCGATCGACTATAAGGCCGAGCGACCAAGTCAACTCCAGTCAAACTATGGCTAGCTCGCCAAATCGAAGATATCAGACCACCATCAGGTACCTAGCGATCGACTCCCAAGGCGATCGCCCTTTGGCAGCTGGCGATGTACTCTAGTGACCGGCTAAGGGCAATCGACCTACACCCCGAGCAGAGACGATCGCCCGTCAAAGTCATCAAGGACTGGATCTCAGAAAAGCACCCACGTGCAGATCCACCAAAGGCGCTGACAAGATCTTCGCAAACAGATAAGATCTTTTGCTGACAGACAAGACCTTTGACCACAGCCTGTCACCTACCTCACCTACCGGCAGGCGCGCCGAAAGTTGTCAGTGGGACCGCCCGTGACAGCAACTCAGGACGCGTGTAAGCTCCCCATTGGACCGCACAGTTGAATGCCAGCAACTCCTGCAGACTTTAAGGAGACATGCCCACGTGCTAAAAGACGATCGCCCGATTATTATAATGCTGAAAAGGCGATCGCCCGGCACATCCATGTCCTATAAATAGAGAACCTCCTCCTACTGGAAAAAGGTTCCGAATTCATTTGACTTACGTTCAGAATTCATTTCTCCCACAACAGAAATACAGTAGAACACACATATCACCAAGCTCCCGGCTTTCTCACCGGAATCCATCTCAGGACTTCTCTCTCTGAATCTCTCGTCCAGAACACGATCGGCAGAAGCAGCAAGTCTCCACTAGACTGATTCCAAGGGATTCATAAGCCCCGGAGCCCAAGCATCCAGCTAAATACTCGCCGTGAGAGACGGTCGATCTCTCGCCGCCGCGATTGTTCATTTCCTTTGTTACAAGAACTCACAGAGCATCAAATCTGGTTCTTCCGGCAATCTACACGCTCACTAGCTAAGATAACAAGAATCTTTACACTCATTGTAATTGTATTCTTACATTAGTACTTGTATCCCCGAATATTAGTATTAATAATATCTCGCGAGAGCATTCAAGCCCGGGACTAACAACCCCGGCAAATCTTGTGTTATTTATCTTTCTCTCGGAAGTGCTCTTGCATTTGTTTGCTATCCCATCCATTCCAGCAATATCTATCTCCGGATAATATTTTGGGTAGCAACAGAGGGCTTGGGAAAAACTTATCATTCTCTTCGATCTATCCCAGTAGAATCGAATCCCAAGAATATAAGTTTCTTCTCCCAAGTCTTTCATGGAGAAATTACTCGAAAACCAAGCTTTCCCATAACTGAGCATCCCCACATCATTTCCTATTAGTAGAATGTCATCTACATATAGTACTTAGAATGTGATCTTGCTCCCACTAACCCTCTTGTATAAACAAGATTCCTCTTCATTTTGAACGAAGTCAAACTCTTTGACCGTCTCATCAAAATGAAGGTCCCAACTACATGAAGACTGCTACAGTCCATTTCATGGAGTCTACATCCACCATTGTTAGGTCATTGGTCGTGGGTCGGTCTCTTGTTTATCACTTGGAACCTCGAGGAAACGCAGTTCCTCCAAGTGCATAAAACTATACCTCTCAGGTAATTGAGACACCCTACTTGACCTACTAGGTGGTTGTACTTGTGTTTCAGAAGGTTCGGTTCCAATTTCTTGCATAGGTGTCTCCTTAGGAGTTTCATTGTATTCTTACAAAGAAATACTTCTACCTGCTCCGCCTTCCTGAATGAACTCATCTTTCAGGAAGTGTTCTTGTAAAGCAACAACAATCTTTCGATCTTCGGGCATGTAGAATAGATATCCCATCGTCCCAGATGGGAATCCAATGAAACGTCCCTTCGCAGACCTAGCTTCCAACTTTTCCACCTTAGTCTTCTTGACATAGGCGGGACATCCCCAAATCCTAATATGATTAAGACTTGGTTTCCTTCCTTCCCACATCTCATGTGGAGTTTTAGGAACGGATTTGGAAGGACATCTGTTCAAGATATACGCGGCAGTCAGGAGTGCATACCCCATAGGTAAATCGGCAAATCAGTATAGCCTAGCATGGAACGGACCATGTTCAACAGGGTCCAGTTCCTTCTTTCTGTCACACCATTTAACTGAGGAGTACCTGGAGGTGTTAGTTGTGAAACTATTCCATGTTCCTTAAGGAACTCGTCAAACTCCATACTCATATACTCGCCACCTCGGTCCGACCGAAGTGCTTTGATATGATTACCAGTTTGTTTCTCGACTAGGGCCTTGAATTCCTAGAATTTCTCAAAGGCCTCGGATTTATGTTTCATTAAGTATACATAACCATACCTAGTATGATCATCTGTAAACGTAATGAAATATTGATATCCGTCACGTGCTGCTTCCAAAGCACCACAAATGTCAGTATGGATTAATCCCAGTTTATCAGCGGCTCTTTCAAAAGTCCCTTGAAGGGGGACTTAGTCATTTTACCTTTAAGGCAAGATTCACAAGTAGGAAAGGGATCCGATCCCAATGGACCCATAAGTCCATCCTTTTCCATCTTGTAAACCTTGGTCTGACCAACATGACCAAGTCTAAGATGCCATTTCAAAACTTGATTGGTTTCATCCCTACCACGTTTTCTAGTCATAGTATTCACAACTACTTTGTTGCTGAGATTTAGATGATACAATCCATTTAACAATGTAGCAGTACCCACTAGTTTATTTCTGAAATAAATTTGCAGGAACCATCACCAATGAAAAATGAAAAGCCTTTTCGGTCCATGACCGGAATGGATACAATGTTTTGTGCCTTGGGCAAAACAAGTACATCTTCTAAAGTCAAAACAAAGCCGATTCTAAACCCAAAAGAAGTGATCCTATGTCGGTCGCCTCAACACTATGCCCGCTCCGACCGTGATCATAACTTCTCCACTCCAAGCTTCCTACTTTGTACAGATCCCGATTCACGGTACAAATATGAGAACTAGCACCGTAATCCAAGATTCAGAAGTAGAAAATACAAGAGCGTAACAATTTGTTTCCAAAACTAAAAGTTCTCAGACCAAGTGCCATGAAGAATCGGACAGTCTCTAGCCTAGTGGCCCAGCTCACCGCACTTGAGACAAGCATCCTTCTTCTTCTTGTTCTTCGGAACCATCGGGGCCTTGCCCTTACCCTTAAGGTCCTTTGCTTGTGGTCCAGTCCGCTTCTTGGTCTTTTTCTTCTTATTCTTAGACTTCCGAAGTCCAGAAGAAATCACAAGGGCCGACTCTTTCATCCGCGGAGTCTTCATCTGAGACTAAGCGGTCACAAGTTTGTTCATTAGCCCAGCTAAATTACATGCAATCTCATTGCAGTTGAAGTTCATAACAAACTGCGAGAAGGAATCAGGGAGAGACGGTAGGATAAGGTCGGTTTGGAGAGAAGTATCCATTTTAAAATCAAGAGCCTCCAATCTCTCGATCATGGATATCATTTTGAAGACGTGTTCCCCAACCTTCTCACCTTCCTTCATCCTTGCACCGAACAGTTGCTTGGATATCTCATATCTAGCAGTTCTGCTGTGCTCACCATAAAGTTCGGTTAAGTGAGATAGAATCTGCCTAGTGTAATACCTCTGGTATTCCATGCTTGATTACTTTGTACTGTGTGAATGTTTGGTAATGTGACGTCATTTCTATTTATGTATTCCATTGAGTGCTATATAATTGTACGATGTGAATGAAACGGGGGTGACACACCTTGATGTCGTGGGACGATCGTCGGTGCGAATATGACGGTGGCCAACGTCTTGTTCCCCGATAATTGTTGACGAGCAGAAGGGATGGTCGCCCGAGATGGTTAGAATGTGGTTGAGGCTAAAATTTCTGTCTAACGCGCGCTATAACCCATGCCTAACGTACGTTAAGGCAGCCACATTACGTACGTAACGGGTGGGTCGGTCTCCCGACCAGAATCTTTCTTTTGACACGGACAGGGCTACTTTCGGCGGGCTAGATGACAAACGAGTCAACTGTTTGTTACGCATTTAATGTCCCAAAATTAACGACGTAACACTTGGGCACATTTCGGCGCTTAGTTCTTTACGACGTTGTCATCGCACCTTTACGCACGTAATACACCTTACGACGTAACACTCTTATCGTTAACGACGTTATCAAAATCGATTTTATAAAATGATAACTCCCTTCTTCATTTGCACGACCCAACACCACAAAACTACCACCCTTGAGAAATTCCTAGCCCTATACCCGGTTCTTAAGCCTTAAACACTTGAATTAACATTGAGGAGGTGGATTCTTGAGCTCCGGTGAAGATTATCCAAGTCGTTCAAGTCACTTCTTGTTCTCCTCGTAGTTCTTGTGAATCCGTCAACTATCTTCACTATTCTTCTTCCAATAAGGTAAGCCACCAATCCCTGGAGTTATATCTTCGATGTTTTCTTAGTTAATACTTGTTATATTGCGGGTATGGGTTAGATTTTGCTAAACTTCGTAGACAATCTTGTCAGATGAAATTGTAGTAACCGGAAATTTCGTTTCTTATATGCTTCGTTTCATGCAAACGAAATTTCACTTCAAATCATCACTAGGAATGTAAAAATTGACAAATCAATTGTGGGGAAATTCGTAGTAATCCGTCACCGTATGTTCCATTGTTCGTAGTCACCCTCACCTCGTAATTTTTGACACTTAGCAAACTAAGGAAGTAATTCGATAGTATAATCAATATTGGTTGTTAAACCACCGGAGTTGTTGTGCAATAAAATCCGTCGATTGTAGTATTCGGAATATAGAATTGTATTAGAAAGCATAAGGTTCAATTTCGCCATAATAATTCGTTGACAACCGAAGAATGGTAGGATTATCTTCTTGAGTAAATCGATATACCTAATGTTAACTATAAGATTGAACGAGATAATGGTACACGACACTTGAAAACTTGGAAACGATACTCATACCGACAATCAAAACTACACTAGGAATCCGGTTAGGAAAGGGAGACTAGTTTTATTCATTATGATCCGTACGAAGTGTTAATCGGATGTTTCGTGGCTAGGTTAAGCTCGAGCGGGCGTGGGGACTTCGTTATCATAAAGCACCTACTATCGGATCACAGGCAAGTGAAATCTTGCTTGTGAATTTATATTATCAATGTTATACCGTATGTGTGTCCGTGCCATTTTGATAAAAGCCGACGTTGTCTTTCTCTAAAGATGTTATAAATGGGCCGATGTGTTGGAGATAAAACCTGTATGGTACCCGTGTGGAAATGTGTTAGGGGGTAAGACCCGAATTGGGCACCTATGTTCCGGGGTATTCCCGTGTGGATACTTCCGTGACCCTTGGTTGCGACCTTGGGGGTTTATGTGATAAAGAGGAGACACGTCGGTTGAATGATTAAATATTCCTTGTGATTACTAGGTACGGTGAATGCAAAAATGTCGTATATTGTTGTTAGTAGCTGTTATTTGATATGCATTCTCTGACCACAGCAACTTTGGTATGATTCGTCATACCAGGTAAAATTGTTCATCATGTGCAGGACATTCCCGAGGGGTCCGGTCAGACTTGAGCGGTGTTGGAATTATCTCTAGCCGTTGCTTAAATTGGAATAAATTATTTTCTGTGGAAAAACATTTGTTGTGTAATAATTCTCCGAACTACATTTTTCATTAAATCTTCCGTTTCACGTCATGTAACCCTTGAATTTAAGATTTTATCACGATTTTCTTAAAATGCCTATTTTTCTAACTAGCCTTGTGGGTCCCACGTGGGATTCACGGCACTGTAATGCCTCGGGATATTTTGGGGGTGTTACAGAAAATGGTATCAGAGCGAAACTCCTGGTTTGAATAAACTTTCTCCTATTTCTTTTTCAAAGTCCAACACCCCAAGCGATCGAAGCTCCTCATGGGAATGCAAGTAAGTGATATGTGTGTGTTTTTTATTTTGTGCAACATTTAATTGTAAACCATGCGTGGAACTGGCTTTAGATTAATACCGTTAGTGATGGCACGCCGAGGAGCTAGAAGGGTGGTGAATGACGCTCAGGGTTCCGCCGCGAACCACAATGAGGACGGGAACACCGCGAGACCCATCCTGCCGGGCCACCGCCGCGATTAATCAAAATGATCGGGAGGCGGAACGCCGTAACAACAACCCGGAGGCATGGATCCAACTTTTGTTCAGCCCTTGCTCAGGCTATCGCCATGGGAATTGCTCGTGTCAATCAAAGCGGAACGGATACCGGTCATCAATGTGGAAGAAAACGCAGGAAGGGATCGATGGTTGGGAGATGTCAAGGCTAGGCCTCCATTATTTGACGACAGAGAGAAACACCGACGATCGATTTCGAAATGGAGACCACCTTCAAGTAATCGGATGCCCGTAAAATGTAAAGGTGCCGCCGAATTAATCAACTTCGTGACACCGCCGCACGATGGTGGAGGACTTACAGGCCGAGGACCGAGTGGTCGGGTGGACCGAATTTGCCCGACTACTACGGAGCGAGTATCGTCCCGCATCAGCCCGAACCGCTCGCGCACGAGACTTTTTCTGCCGGCCCGCGAACATGCCAAGAGAGATCATTCGGGCCTACCGAACCGAGCTAAGTTACATCTCCCAGATGGTTCCATCAGAAGATCAACGAATATGCCATCTTGCACAGAGGTTACCGGAGGATGTACAACGCTATGCCGCCGGATTTCACTGCACTACCCTGAGAGCATACGAGGACATAGTCACAGCATATGCCGGTACAGTTGTTAATACCGACATCGGGCATAACCCGAAGAAGCAGAAGACATCAGTTCAGCCTGGGAGCAACAACAAAACGATTTCGGGGCCCGCATCTTCTTTCAAGTCGGCGGTTTCGTACCAACAGAAGGGTGTATCTGATCGGCCTTACAGTAGGGACTGTTTCAATTGTGGCATGACCGGGCATACTAAGGATCGGTGTCAGAAGACGGCTACCAAATGTTTCACTTGCGGATAGAGTGGACACATGTCTCGTTATTGCTGGCGGGCCAATTCCACTCAGAGCCCAGCTTCGCAACCAAGTCAACAAGGCTCTGTGCAATCCCCTAGGATGCCTGCTGTTTCCAACTACCGAGCTCCATCCCACCAGAACCAACCACCACTGCACGGTGCCGGACGAGGCCGTGGGCGCGGTGGAGGTACCTCGTCCTTCTCTGAGTCAGTGCCGTCTCGTGTATTTGAGCTGAGGGCTACAGATGGTCAGCCTGCGCCAGCTATTTCAGGTACTCTTCTTGTTAACTCTCAGCCAGTGCATGTACTATTTGATACCGGAGCCACCCATTCGTTTATATCTGTGGAATGTGTTGAACGCTTAAATCTTGTTTGTGTACCTTGTGATCCCTTTACCGTAAAACCACCCGAGGGTAGTAGATTAAGCGGCGATCAAAAGGTTCGAGACTGTCGGATCTGCATCAACGATCACAGCTGGACCGCTAATCTTATGGTCTTCCCGCTCTAGAATGAAGATATCATATTAGGTATGGACTGGATGCCATTGCACAGAACGATCTTGGATACCTACCACCTGACTATCTCCATTTCGGCTCATGATGGTACCACACATGTCATCAGCGGACGAGAACATTTTAGTACAAAAGGTTCTCTCAGCATTATCGCATCAGAAGCCTCCTGCAGCTCTCGAAATGAATACTACTGGTGTTATGTTCTTCGAGAGGACACTTCACAACTTGCAATCACAAACATTCCGGTGGTGAATGAGTTTCAGACGTTTTTCCTGATGAACTACTAGGGCTGCCACCGCACCGAGAAGTTGACCTTGCCATTGAACTCGAACCGGGAACGAGACCTATTTCCAAAGCTCCTTACAGAATGGCACCGGCCGAGATGAAGGAATTAAAGATACAGCTCGAAAATCTGTTGGAGAAAGGGCTGATCCGCCCAAGCACCTCGCCGTGGGGCACGCCGGTACTTTTCGTTAAGAAGAAAGATAACTCTCTACGCTTGTGCATCGACTACAGGGAGCTGAATAAGGTTACTATCAAGAATCGTTATCCGCTACCAAGGATTGACGACCTCTTGGATCAGTTACAAGGGGCAGTCGTGTTTTCAAAGATCGATTTATGGTCCGGATATCACCAATTGAGAATTCGGGAGGAAGATATACCCAAGACTGCATTTCGGTCGAGGTATGGGCATTACGAATACATCGTGGTATCATTCGGGTTGACTAATGCCCCAGCCGTTTTCATGGAACTGATGAATAGAGTTTTGATTGATTTCCTCGATAAATGCGTGGTGGTTTTTATCGACGACATCCTGATATATTCTCGAAGCCGACAGGAACACGAGGAACATTTGAGGCAAGTGCTGGGCGTGTTAAGACAACACCAACTTTATGCGAAACGGTCCAAGTGCGAATTCTGGATGCCGGAGGTAAATTTTCTCGGACATGTTGTTTCAGCAGAAGGTGTCAAGGTCGACCCACAAAAGATCGAGACAATAACGAGTTGGGAACCACCGAAGAATGTCAAAGAGGTTAGGAGCTTCCTAGGATTGGCGGGATACTATCGAAGATTCGTCGAGGCTTTTTCCTGTATCGCCCGACCGTTAACGAACCTACTGAGAAAGAGCACCAAATTTGTATGGACTGCAGATCGCGTAAGAGCTTGACGAGCTCAAGAGTAGGTTAACATCGCCCCACTACTAGTGTTACCACAATTTACAGTATGATTCATTATATACACGGATGCATCCAAGCATGGACTAGGATGTGTCTTCATGCGAGAATGGCAGAGTCGTTGCGTACGCATCCCGACAAGCTGAAGCCGTACGAAGTAAATTACCCGACACATGACTTGGAGCTAGCCGCGGTGGTGCATGCCCTCAAGATTTGGAGGCACTATCTTTACGGAGTTACTTGCAAAGTTTTCACGGATCATAAGAGTTTGAAATATATCTTCACGCAGAGAGAACTAAACATGAGACAGAGGCGTTGGTTGGAGCTAATCAAGGACTACGATGTGGAAATTTCCTATCATCCCGGAAAAGCCAACGTGGTAGCTGATGCTCTTAGTCGGAAAACTACACAAGAGGTGATGGTATCCAGCATAACAGTTCAGCTCGAACTACAGCAAGAGATCAGGAGAAGCAACACCGAAGTATGGGTACAACGTAGGCAAGGACGATTATGCTCAATCAATATACTTTCGTCCTTACTAGACGAGATATGCCTAGCACAGATGGAAGATCCTGAATTACGTGCAATTGGTGAAAGAATCGAGAAAGGGGATGTTTCCGACTATAAGATTCAGGGTGATCTGGTGAGGTTCAAGAACAGGATATGTATTCCACCGAATGACGGACTGCAGCAAACTATATTGAAGGAGGCGCACTCCACCCCTTATTCTATTCACCCCGGAGCAAGCAAGATGTACAAGGATCTAAGACAGAGTTTTTGGTGGAAGAACATGAAGTGGGAGGTTGCTAGGTTCATCGCCCGATGTATGACATGCCAACAAGTGAAGATCGAACACCGCAGACCAGCTGGAATTATGCAACCCCTACCCATCCCGGAGTGGAAATGGGAGAGCATATCAATGGACTTTGTCACTAAGCTACCTACGGCGGTGGGAGGAAAGGATACGATTTGGGTCATTGTTGATCGATTGACAAAGTCAGCACATTTCATTCCTATTCAAGAGACAAGGGACAGGTAGCATTGGTCATTATTTTCATCAGAGAAATCGTAAGGCTACATGGTGTTCCCTCGTCCATCATTTCGGATAGGGACACCAGATATGTGTCTCGTTTTTGGAAAGCCATCCATAAAGCTATGGGGACACAGGTACACTTTAGCACGGCTTATCATCCTCAGACAGATGGACAGACCGAGCGGACGATTCAAACCTTGGAAGATATGTTGAGGGCATGCGTGCTAGATTGGGGAAAGGATTGGGCTAGACATTTGGGGTTAGTGGAGTTCTCGTACAACAACAGCTGGCATGCAAGCATAGGCATGGCACCGTTTGAGGCCCTGTATGGGCGAAGATGCAAGTCACCGTTATGCTGGGATGATGCCTCCGACACCGCGGTTACCGAGTTGGATCTTATCCAGGAGTCCATTAAGAAGATCTCTATAGCTTGGAAACACATGCTGGCCGCACAGAGCCGGCAGAAATCTTATGCCGAAAACCGACAGCGACCGTTAGAATTTACGGTCGAGGATCATGTTTGGGTCAAAGTATCACCTATGCGAGGTATTCGGCGTTTCGGCCAGAAGGGCAAGTTAAGCCCGAGATTTATAGGTCCGTTTGAGATATCTGGATGGAGTGCATAATGTTTTTCACGTCTCCCAGTTAAGAAAGTATGTCTATGACCCGAGCCACAAGCTCAATTTCGAAGAAGTGGAAATTTCCGATGACGCTACCTTTAGGGAGATACCGATCGCCATTCTGGATCGGCGTGTGAAGATGTTAAGAAATAAAGCCATACCCCTCGTGAAGATTCAGTGGTCGCACCACGGCACGGAAGAGGCGACTTGGGAAACCGAGTCGAGCATGAAGGAGAGTCATCCCGAGTTATTTTCTTAAGTTTCATGATGAAACTATTTTAAGAGGGGTGATATGTAATACCTTCGGTATTCCATGCTTGATTACTTTGTACTGTGTGAATGTTTGGTAATGTGACGTCATTTCTATTTATGTATTCCATTGAGTGCTATATAATTGTACGATGTGAATGAAACGGGGGTGACACACCTTGATGCCGTGGGACGATCGTCGGTGCGAATATGACGGTGGCCAACGTCTTGTTCCCCGATAATTGTTGACGAGCGTATGGGATGGTCGCGAGATGGTTAGAATGTGGTTGAGGCTAAAATTTACGTGGTAACGCGCGCTATAACCCATGCCTAACGACGTTAAATTTCAATGGTTACGACGTTAAGGCAGCCACATTACGCACGTAACGGTGGGTCGGTCTCCACCGTAATCTTTCTTTGACACGGACAGGCTACTTTGGCGGGCTAGATGACAAACGAGTCAACTGTTTGTTACGCATTTAATGTCCCAAAATTAACGCATTTAACACTTGGGAACATTTCGGCGCTTAGTTCTTTACGACGTTTTCATCGCATTACGCACGTAATACACCTTACGACGTAACACTCTTATCGTTAACGACGTTATCAAAATCGATTTTATAAAATGATAACTCCCTTCTTCATTTGCACGACCCAACACCACAAAACTACCACCCTTGGAGAAATTCCTAGCCCTATACCCGGTTCTTAAGCCTTAAACACTTGAATTAACATTGAGGAGGTGGATTCTTGAGCTCCGGTGAAGATTATCCAAGTCGTTCAAGTCACTTCTTGTTCTCCTCGTAGTTCTTGTGAATCCATCAACTATCTTCACTATTCTTCTTCCAATAAGGTAAGCCACCAATCCCTGGAGTTATATCTTCGATGTTTTCTTAGTTAATACTTGTTATATTGCGGGTATGGGTTAGATTTTGCTAAACTTCGTAGACAATCTTGTCGGATGAAATTGTAGTAACCGGAAATTTCGTTTCTTATATGCTTCGTTTCATGCAAACGAAATTTCACTACAAATCATCACTAGGAATGTAAAAATTGACGAATCAATTGTGGGGAAATTCGTAGTAATCCGTCACCGTATGTTGCATTGTTCGTAGTCACCCTCACCTCTTAATTTTTGACACTTAGCAAACTAAGGAAGTAATTCGATAGTATAATCAATATTGGTTGTTAAACCACCGGAGTTGTTGTGCAATAAAATCCGTCGATTGTACTATTCGGAATATAAAATTGTATTAGAAAGCATAAGGTTCGATTTCGCCATAATAATTCGTTGACAACCGAAGAATGGTAGGATTATCTTCTTGAGTAAATCGATATACCTAATGTTAACTATAAGATTGAACGAGATAATGGTACACGACACTTGAAAACTTGGAAACGATACTCATACCGACAATCAAAACTACACTAGGAATCCGGTTAGGAAAGGGAGACAAGTTTTAATCATTATGATCCGTACGAAGTGTTAATCGGATGTTTCGTGGCTAGGTTAAGCTCGAGCGGGCGTGGGGACTTCGTTATCATAAAGCACCTACTATCGGATCACAGGCAAGTGAAATCTTGCTCGTGAATTTATATTATCAATGTTATACCGTATGTGTGTCCGTGCCATTTTGATAAAAGCCGACGTTGTCTTTCTCTAAAGATGTTATAAATGGGCCGATGTGTTGGGGATAAAACCTGTATGGTACCCGTGTGGAAATGTGTTAGGGGGTAAGACCCGAATTGGGCACCTATGTTCCGGGGTATTCCCGTGTGGATACTTCCGTGACCCTTGGTTGCGACCTTGGGGGTTTATGTGATAAAGAGGGAGACACGTCGGTTGAATGATGAAATATTCCTTGTGATTACTAGGTACGGTGAATGCAAAAATGTCGTATATTGTTGTTAGTAGCTGTTATTTGATATGCATTCTCTGACCCTGGCAACCTGGTATGATTCGTCATACCAGGTAAAATTGTTCATCATGTGCAGGACATTCCCGAGGGGTCCGGTCAGACTTGAGCGGTGTTGGAATTATCTCTAGCCGTTGCTTAAATTGGAATAAATTATTTTCTGTGGAAAAACATTTGTTGTGTAATAATTCTCCGAACTACATTTTTCATTAAATCTTCCGTTTCACGTCATGTAACCCTTGAATTTAAGATTTTATCACGATTTTCTTAAAATGCCTATTTTTCTAACTAGCCTTGTGGGTCCCACGTGGGATTCACGGCACTGTAATGCCTCAGGATATTTTGGGGGTGTTACACCTAGCAGAAGTCATTTTCTCATGAGCTCTCTGAAGCTCATTAGACATGGAAGCCATCATATAAGCACGGACTTTCACGTCATCCTTAACCCACTTTTCGTGGTTTTCAATTTCTTCCTGATTGGCTCGGGTCCGCACAGGAGGCGCGGGAATGTCCGTCTCCAAGACATATCCCAGTGCCTCTATACTTAGGACAATCATCAGATTTCGGAGCCAATCCACAAATTTAGGTCCCATTAAGGTGTTCTTTTCGAGTAGAATTGCGAGTAGATTCATTGTCATATTGAGAGTTATGTCTGCATTAAGTATAACAGATTAATTGGTGACTTGTTATATTATGATCTGAGTATAGAATTAAGGTCTTTTCTATTCTTGTTACCCAGCTCCCACTATTTTATCGGAATAACACACTCCCATGTGAAAACCGGAAGTATCGTCGCTCTACTTCATAGTGGTGATCGAGTTCTTTATAAATCTTAATAGAGGGCAACCGAACAGGTTTCTAGTCTATTAATTTTCATAAAGTGGTGTCCAACACCAACCCATCTAATGAATGATTCGATCTTCTTTTTCCCCTTGTTCACTCCCCTCAACCTATACGGTTTCTATGGTTCGTGAACAAGTTAAGTTTATACCATCGACGCAAATCAGTTTCACAATTGAATCTTATCCGGCAACCTATCAGGTTTCTAGGGATAAAATTTGCTCCAACCGAAAGCATCCAATGCGCTCCCGGTAATTTATCCGTCCTCCCTGAATGACTACCCCGATAACTCGGAAGCATAGCACATCCGGTTTGGATTTCAATTTCCCGAAAACTCGATGGAGGGAAGGAAAAACCTTAAAACCTTATAAACTTAATAATTTGTTGTGGGAGAATTTTCGCGATTAACGTTACACTTTGCACATTAATCATTTTAGCGCGTTTGTTGCATTCATACAATATGTAACAACCATTCACAACCTAGTTGCTATCAACATGTGGTTCATGGACCGTTCCTAGAAAACAAAAACTCCGTAATCTAATTACAAGTCTTCGTCTTGAATCTTCGTCTTCTCGAAACGGATCTTCCTCCGGTCTTCGTCATTACATATAAATTTTACATTGAAAAATTGCATCCTAGATACAAATATTTCTAGTAAAATAAATAGGCTCAAAACGGCCTTTACAACCCAATCGAATAAAACGAACGATTCAAACTAAGTCCATGAACCACATCCCCATTCAAAAGCATTCATCCAATAAATACTCAATAAATGGATAGCGAGAAGATTACATATGATCCAATCAATAATCAACTATACGAACCGATCCAATCGATTCACACAACCGGTAATATGATAACGTTCAAAATAATTCGGTCGACCACAACTATTCCAATTAATCGAATTTCCCTTATAAAATGAAATAACATAAATCATTTTAATCATATTAAATCTAATTTAACATGCGGGAGATTAATTTTCAAGAATACACGAAAAAATCGAGCCGGGTAAAAAATTGGCCTGCCTGGCCGAGTCACTGCCAGCAGCCTTCCGGCCAGACACGGCCCGTGTCGCCCGACACGATCGGGTCATGCCGGGCAGTTGTCCTGCACATTCTCGCCAGACACGGCCGTGTCGCCGACACGGCCGAGTCACTTCGAAGCCTTCCGGCCAGACACGCTCGTGTCGCATGACACGGCCGGTCTCCCAGTGCACTGCTCGGCAGATCGGACACGACCGAGTCACCCAGGACACGGTCGAGTCACTCTCGGCCAGAATGCACCTTTTGACCAAAAAGTCGTCCGACGACGATTCGGGGCAAGATTTTCGACCGGATATCCAATATAAATATTTTCCAACTTTTATATCTTCAATATAAATCATATTTCCCAGAAATTTAAGATCTATATTTAGACATAAAGTTACGAAAAATACAATTATTACGAACGAAAAACATATACCGCGATTATGACTAAAATGATTCCAAATCATTCACCATCTAATCGAGCATTCCAAATGCCAATATCGTATATACAGTCGCAAGACCTACGCTCCGATACCACTGTTGGGATTCGGTGCCTAAAACGAAGGCCAGTAGGCGGTAAAACGAAAATTAATTCGATCTGAATCCCTACGAGGATCGATCGAGCTACGTATATACGAATATATAAACGAAAAGCAAGAGTCGTAAGAAACTAACCCTCGAATTCCGTTGATTAAATGGTAACCTTCTCTTGAGCTATTCCCCAAGCTTTAGTTTGATCTCTACGAGTTCAATCCGCTCCAAGCCCTTGAACGATCCAACGCCGAAAGTACCGCGTCTCTACTTGCCACGCGCCGGAGAAACGACCGGAACAACGATCACCTTGCTATCCTCCGAGGATACGGCTAGAGCTAAGTGATGAAGCTTCCAATATGAAATTATAACACTCTAAGTGTATAACTCACAATCTCTCTTTGAATTCTTGATTTTTCTCTAAGAAAAACTCTCAAGAAATGAGATGAAGAAGAAGACTTTGAGAAAGAACTTTTCTCTCTCTTGAACTCACTCCAATAATACGTATGAAATGAATTAGGAATTCCTTTGAGATAGAAGTCTTCCCTTCTTATTATAATTCCACCCATATGTTGAACAACTCATGCCACATGAGTGATCCCCACTAAAGTCTTTGTCTTCCATTAAGAAATGGAAACAAAGACAAAAGGAAAGTAGGTGGAAATAATGGGGGGCGGCCAAGATGAAAATCGGACGAGTTCGATTTTTTTCGGACTCCCGTGAGTCCATACAGATAAACTCCGATTCTGATTCGATGTATTTATATCGATTAATTAATCCAATTAATTAAACATATCAAATACAAAATAACATAATTAATTTCTCCAAGAAATAATTATATTCATGAATTAAATTAATCACCCAGTGATATATTTAATTCATTAAGCCGTAAATCAATTTATCTGATAAGTCGATTTAAACATCCAATGTTCCAAATTTAGATATCCAATATCTAATATTCATAATGAGAGAATTAGCTTGATTCATTCCGTCGTCAATCCTATTGCGCGACTCGGTAGGTCCGTCTCAGTCAGCAATGGGAGAAACCAAAGAGTAGTAGCACCACCTAGCCACCGGCTGGCGGCTACACTGCACTTACCCCAGCGAGAACGAATGATTGGGATCATTCAAGAACCATTCTGTCGTGAATACCAGTATACGTATAAACCCTTCTTTCAAATGTCCCGATCAAGTTATAGGGTCACGGTCAGTCAAACCCTATTTGTACTTGACGCTATGCATGCGTTAATGCAAACCGAGATCATCGAGCTGTCGTGTATCTAATACAACTAGCTCCAATGCTTTGGCCAAAGACTTATGATCTCATCTGCCAATAACCGCATAGGACATATAACCCGCTCACTAACGGGAGAAAGAATTCTATCTTGGTATTCAGTAGGACCTGCTACTTGCCCGTCAAGATGCACGTCGAGGTTGACCCCGGCCTTCCGGTTTACAGGGTCGAACTACTCTAATGAAAATCTTGACGTCACAAGCACATCCCTACTAAATCCTCAAGTCGAAGGTTCACGAATACCTATCACAACCTTTCGATTCCGCCATTGACTGTCCCGGAGTGAAATCCATGTGACGAATCGAGGGTGAGTCGGTTCGAGTATACTAATCCAATTAGCATACCTATAACGTGTGCTCCCACTAACCATTAGTGTTCGACAGGCACTCTCCATGTCAAAGAACACGTCATACAAGTCTTCACATAAACTTAACGCCCAATCAAGTTTCATCGACTTGCGAACGATTAAGTATTTGAGCTATAACCTTTCCAGTGCCTACCCCCTTATTCAATAAGGAGTGGAACGTTTTGCTCTCAAATACACGGACTAGTTTCTATATGTTTATTTACGAGTTAGGAATGCCAGTAACTACTAGTAAATAAAGAAACATTCATTTGCCTTATATAAATGGTTTACATAATTACAAGTACAATGCCCTCACTCAACAACCTCTGAGTGGCATTCGAGGGCATACTCCTAACAGTTGTCCCATCGCCGTCTGCATGCGATCAACAACTTGAGCAAACTAGTTTATCTGAGCAACCACCTGTTGAAGCACTCCCGGCACATTAGGATCTGCATTATTATTTGCTGATCCCTGCTGTCTTTCGGAATGGGAATCGGTTCGACTAGCGGATAATTCTGGTGTAGACGCCGAATCCTCCTGTCTCTCATTTCCACGTCCGCGTCCACGACCATGTCCGCGTCCACGACCTCCCTTCAACATACTGTAAACACAAATTCTCAATATCCAGGGCAAACTTTTCTAAAAGAAAATCCGTCAATATTCACAAAACGAGAATTAAATAAAACGGTAGTATTGAGATTTAGGAGACTTACAACCACGGTCCACACGACGATGCTGGCTCAGTGGTGATGTTACAACCGACCCATAATCAAATAATGTAAACAGACCCAACTAACCCGACTGCCAAGATATCCATGAATCTTAGCTCCGATACCATATTCTGTAACACCCCGAGATATTCGGAATAATTACAGTGCCGTAAACCCTTTAAGTAAGGATTTACAAGGCTAATTAGAAGAAATGTAAAATATACTACAACAGTACCATGAAAGTTCCAAATACAAAATCGGTTTGAGACAGATCAAATGAGTCATTATTACAACCATCTCGAAATATTAATAAGACACGCATACTCGAGTACTAAAAAAAATAAACCAAGAAGACAATCACAATAACAATAAACATCCTCCACATCACTGAGCCACTTCATCGTCATGTCGGTACTGTGGCTGCTTCCCCGCTCCTCGGCTACCTGAACATCAAAACAAATGTCCACCCCCGAAGAGGTTAGCAAACCAATGCTAGTACAAGTATCACAATACATAAATCAACGATGCATCAAAATACATACAAAACGGACTTCCGTCCCCAGAATCCGACGATGCGAATCCTCACGATTCCATCAACACAATACAGGGTAATCCAATGATCCAGCGCCCTCGGTATAGATCGCCATGATGATCCCGTCGGACCAACGCATGGTGGAAAACCTGTCCAACGATCCAGCGCCCTCAGCATAGATCCCCATGATGATCTCGTTGGACCAACACATGGTGGACATTCGATCCAGCGCCCTCAGCATAGATCCTCATGACCCCCTCAGATGATTTACAATATAAACCATGCAATCATGCATACATATATGCATTTCAATATGTTCATCAATACGAATAATTAATAACAAATACCACGAGAAATCAAAGAAATTAATCTCATACTCGACAACATGAACAAAACTATATGCATGATCAAAGTTCCAACATAAACCAAACTCAACATATGATACTTGCCTCAAAGATGGCAAGAACTAATCACTCTGATGATCTCAACACTCTCGAAGGTCGCCTCCTTCGATCAAACGTAGCAAGCTCGAACCTTAATAAAAGAAATAATATAGAAATCATCTCATGTCGTGCGAATGTCTAACAATCCGATCTAAGGCCGAAAGCTCTTAAAATATAATCAGCCTAACTACTTAGCGTACGCTACGTATTCTACGTAACGTGCGTTAAGCCTGCTCGTTAGCGTACATAAACGACGAAGCCTAGCGTACGCTAACTATGTACTGATAGTCCTCTCTTATCAGCCGACTGACACGCTTGATAACATAACGTACGTTACGTACTAAGCGTAGCGTACGTTAACTTATGCCCGATAGCGCACATTAATATACATATCTTAGCGTGCGCTAACCGTGCACGGCAGTTCGCTACTGGGCAGCAGACTAGATCTAATGGTGATGAAACTCATGAAATCTTCAGTGTTAATACATGTCATCTCCATGCATGTTATGCTCATACGGTTTATGAATGATCTTTACAGATTGAAAGACTTCGAGATACAAGGATACGTATAATCATCACAACACCATCATTCATCTTGATCTTCATGAAAATATCCTAAGTTCAATCCATTCTATGTCCCAAAACGTATAATTCCATTATGTAAAATCATAAGAACTTGATAATCTCCATAAACTGGCCATAATCGGTTTAATAGCTTCATGAATGTGCTTCAGAGTTCAAACACTAAAAGGTTCAATGGTCTAAACGATGAAGAAGTACCGAAACATCGAAAATATCCTTCTAACAACATGATGTTCGACTACGTACGAATTTCTTTGACTAGATAATCTCAAAACATGTTCCAAAACATCCTTAAGAATACTACTCCAGTTGGTGAAGAATCACCTACCTCAAATAGTGAAGAATAAGGAGGAACTTGAAGAATTCCAACACCAAGACCTTGAACACCAATCTCCAATGATCTACAATCTTCAAACTCGTGCTAGGATGATTATATGAGAGGTTTAGGATGGAGGAATTAACTCTCTAAGTCTAAGAAATCGGATAAGGGAAGTGAAGAAGTCTGAAAAATGAAAAAGGGTGTTGTCCTATATATAGAAAATGGTTATTAGCGCGCGCTAGTCCATATCCATAGCGTGCGCTAACGGCCATACGAAGCTTACTGACCTTACTGTACTCAACATTTAGCGTGCGCTATCTTCATACTAGTAGCGTGCGCTACAGCGTTAACTGGGCTTTTCCCAAAAGCCATCCAGGTTCATCCCGACATGATCCGACCAAGATCCGCGGCTGATCTCACCTACCACCCTGTCTTAATAATGTTGACTACGTATAGCGTGCACTAAGGTTCATACATAGCGTGCGCTACCAAACCCAATTTAGCGTATGCTACGCCTAGTCGATAGTGTGCGCTACAAGTGAAAAAATCACAATTTAGAACACATTCATGCAATCATACGCTCAACAACACCGGATCATGAAATATGGAGAATAATACTCGGATCAAAATGCAACAAATACAATATCGCAAGTTTCAAATACACATCAGAAATATCGGGTATTACAGGAGAGATACAAAGATATACTACGAAAATGTCCTAACCATGGTGTCAATTTGGGAGCACAGGTCAATTACTTCTATTCAGGACTCTTACCTACATGCCGAGCTAATGTCGATTCATCATCAAATGGCTCACTTGGCAACAAAACTATGAGAGAGGCTTATAATATTTTTGAGGTTATAAGTGAACAAAGTGCAAGATGGCCAAACAGAAATATCCAAAAGAAACCAAATGGTGTTTTTGAATTGGATTCTTATTCACTTATGTTGGCAAAAATTGAAGCTTTATCAAAGAAAGTCGAGGACATGTCTTTTTCAACTCCTCAATCTGTGAAGACGGTGCAAACTCCACAAGTTTTAGCTCTTTCATGTGAAATTTGTGGAGCAACTCACAACAGCACTATGTGTCCCTTAGTGCAATAGGAGCAGTCATTCCTGTAACACCCCCAATCCGCTCAGGGATATTACACACCGTAGAACCTTTCCTCAAGGATCTACCAGGCTGGTAACAACATATAACAACTCAACCATGCCTTTCAGGCTAAAATGACTCCGTAGACCGATTTGGTCTTTCAACAAATACATACAACTCAAATACAACTCATGCCCATGCAGGGGTCAAAATACAACCACACCCGTACAACGGGAAAATATAGCAGCGGAAAAAATAGAGTACAACTGAACCAATAGACAAAGTACGGTTCCTCATGTGATTAGTATCGATCATCTTTCATCATCCTTCGTCCCGACCCTGTGTTATGCTCCAAAACCTGAATGCAAAAACAGACATCCACCCCCCGAATACTCGGGGGTTAGCAAAACTCCACTGTTTTGCTAGTGCAAGAACAAAGTGCAAATACGAGCCATACCATTCACATTCCATGAATAACAATAACCAAGGATCCTCAAAGATCCAAATGAAACGAAAAGTACTTCCCGAGGCAAGGGTTTGCGAAAACATTTCAAATCGAAATATCATAAATCAATGGAAGTAATTTATAAAACGGTTTAGAATGCCATCGAGAGTTTTAATAGAAAACAATTTAGGATTATCAAATCCTACTTTTCAAAATACAAAAGACAAAAGGGGTCACCGCCCCAAAGGTTTACTTTCCGAAAAATGACATTTACCAAACCGTTGGGATTTTAGCCCAAAATCCGTAAAACGACTTTTACAAACCATTGGGATTTTAGCCCCAAATCTCATCAACTCACAGTACACAAGAACGACCACAAGGTTCGTCTCCCAACATCAAAATCCACAAATAAAGGATTTAAAACATAAACAACAAAATACTATAGAGCCATCCTAGCCAAGTAGGCCAAACGAACAACTTACCTCTTACACACTTAGTCAATGCATGCAATCATGAAAACCGTTCAAAAGCACTCATTTCCGGAAATGTCATAAATAAGTCACATTTGTAAAATGCACCACAATTAACCGTCGATCCACGTCTCTGTGGACCCCTACCGAGACCCCGTCGGATCTAACCCGTAGTGGTTAAAAGCAAGCTCGTCGATCCACGTCTCTGTGGACCCCTACCGAGACCCCGTCGGATCTAACCCGTAGTGAGCATACACACACACACATTACTCATGCAAAACTAACATGCTAAGAATGTAAGTTCATTAAGAATACTCACTAGAGATGGCCATTAACTCGACACCATTATCAAACTCTTCAAAACACAATAACAAGATTAAATACGGAATGCACGATTCCATAACTTTAAACAATAGGAGTATCATCATCAAATACTTCAACGTTCAAAATAATCAAATCATAATCAATTCCCAAAACACGCCGTTCACAAAACACACACGCATTTTGAAAGAAAGCCTTTAACGAGGCCAAACCGAAATCTTTTGAAACTTCATTTCAAACAAACAAACAAACACACCAAGACGATCACCGATCATCATATCCATAAAATAAGAAAAGTATGGGCAAGGTACTTGCCTCGAATAACCACAACGCGGAGAATCGGCCGAAGTAGGTTGGCACGAACCGACTACGAACTCGCCGACTCCACCGAACGATAATCCACAACAATGAACTACGAACGAAAACAATAACAACGAAAATGAATTTCAAAGTACGACCCAAAGCCACTGAATTCAAAGAACAAATGACGAAGGTTCAAGGATTTCCCCAAGCGGCCAAGTACGATTCGTTCCGTCAAAACCCAGCGAATTCCAAGTTGAAATATGGATATACAATCCATAGAATATGTTTAACAACATCATTTAACCATAATCGATCCATCAGCGGATGAAAAACGAGATCGGGGACAAATCCCCCAAAAAGTCAATTCGAAGGAAATCAAGAAATATACTTCGATTCGACGAAGAAAAATGGATTAAATGATGTTAAACACAAGAATACTACCAAGATTAATCATACCCATCATGAATTAATCAACAACACGGAACGAATCGGACGAAAATGCAAAAAATCCCCAAATTCACGAAATTAGGGTTCTAAGGAAGATTACCTTGATTCGCTGGATCAAAGGATGATAACGGACGATTGATTGATGTTATGGACTCAAGAACTTCATGGATTTGTTGTTAAACAACATGGCTTCGTCACCCATGAATCGCCATTCGCGGACGGGGTAGGAAGGAAGTGAAAAATGAAATGAAATGTGACTGCTCAGCCACATTTATACTGTAACACCCCCAGATCAAACCGGGAATATTACACGCCGCAGACCCTCTCCGTGAGGATCCACCAGGCTAGACATCAAAACAACACATTACATTACATACCAACGAATCAAAATAACGGACCAATAGACCGATTTGGTCTTTCGTCACTGACTTACAAATCAAAATACATAAACTCATCCAGACTCATACCCACACAAGGGTAAAATACTTGCAACAACGAACAATAAGACAGCGGAAAAGACAATACAATGGACTCGACTAATCGAACCCAAAGCGGCCTTCGTGTGTTTAGTATCATTCGTATTTCATCATCACTCGTACCGATACTGTGTCTTGGTCCCGAAAACCTGCATGTACTGGACACAATACAGATATCCACCCCGATTGCACTGGGGTTAGCAAACTCCTTTGTTTCGCTAGTGCAAGTATAAAGTGCAAATACGAGCCATACACAACACATTCGAGAATATAACGAAGGACTTCCCGAGATATATTTAGTTAAAAATAGTTCAAGTCTTGAAAGTAGAAACGAAGCAAGTAAGCATTTTGAAAACATTTCCAAATCTCGGGAGTTTTGAAAACATCAAAAATTGAAAATGTTCTTAATTCCTCGAAAGCCATTTAGGGTCACAACCCCAAAGTTCATTTTTCAAAATACAAATCCGTTTAACAAAACACGGGGTCCACGACCCAACCATTCCGGTCACAAAACACAGGGTCCACGACCCGATCATCCACTTCAATTCACTTACAAGGACACATTACACATAACACATTAATCTTATGCCATTCTAGTCAAGCACCAAGACTCGATATATAATGTCTCTCGACCCCGAGCACAAAGCATTGTGATACTCCGGACAATATCACAATCAACGAAAACATCAACATCATCCTAAAGATGAAAACCACAACTGGTAACCCGCGGCCGTACCCCTTAGTATCGACCCCCAGACATCCCGTCGGACACTCCGGGTGGGAAACCACTTCCGCGGCCGTACCCCTTAGTATCGACCCCCAGACATCCCGTCGGACACTCCGGGTGGAAGTTCATCCACACACGCACCCAAGTCCACTTCCGTGGTCGTACCCCTTAGTATCGACCCCCAGACATCCCATCGGACACTCCGGGTGGAAGAAACAACACACACACACGTTCCAAAATCACAGTTGCAAACCACAAGCCTCGAAGGTCAATCACAGTATATATAGTCGAGGTACCTTACTAGAATGGCCAGTTCATCCAACACATACTCACGACCAAGTAATGATACGATTCACAAGGAAGCACAAGATTTCAACAGCACCGAATGACACAACTAATATCACTCAAACTCACATATTCATCCATAAACACGTGACTCCAAGTACATAATTTGACAAAAGAATTACACTTTACATTTACCAACGACATAATCATACGCAATGACATCACAAGAAAGTAAGGTGATTCTATACTCGACACTAGCTCGCATATTCAACTAAGCACATTAATTCCCGACACACACGGATCACCTTTACAAAAAGCATGATGGTAAATATTCCGATTCTTTTGAAAAATGGTTATTAATATTTATTTAGCACATATCGACGATTAACAACCATAATATCCACAAAACACGTAATGTATGGGCAAGATACTTGCCTCGACAATCGATACCGGACACTCCTACAATCACGGCTCAGTCGGGTGTTGTTGCCCAAAATATTTATCCGAAGATTAATATTGCTGGAAGACGGACAACAAACAACAGTTGCGGGAGCACTTCCGAGAGAAGATAAATAATACAAGATTTGCCGGGTTTGTTAGGCCCGGGCTTGAATGCTCTCGCGAGATGTTATTAATACAAATATTCGTGGATACAAGTATTAATGAGAGAAATCTAAATACAATGAGTGTAAAAAGACTCTGTTAATCCGGCTCTTGAGCGAAGCTAGGTGTTCTTCGTCCCCGCCGGATATCTGCTGGACGAGATAGGCCGGGAGAAGTAAGACCGAAAGAAAGCTGTTGCCAAGAGTTGGATGTTAGCCAAGTGTAAGTAATTTGCTTCTGTATGGTATGAAATGCGAGAATGCAGAGAGTTTAGAGAGTCAGAATCTCGGGTCCTTTTACAAGTGCCTGCTGCCTTGTATATATAGAGGCTGAGGGGCCCTGTCCCCTAGTGGGCGATCGCCTTTCGGCATTTAATGTAACGGGGCGATCGTCCCAAAGGGCACGTGGGCTGCCTGCCAAAAGTCCATAGATCCGGTAGCGGCTAGGTGAGTGGCCCAATGAGGAGCCGGCACGCGTCGGAAATCTGCATCACGGGAGGTCCCACTTAGCTACTTTCGGCGGACTTTGTCGGGGTAGGTGACAGTGTAGTCACATGTCTTGTCCGTCGGCTCCTTTCGCAGTCAGGCCTGTTGGTAGGTGAGGTAGGTGACAGGTTTGTCAGCGCCTTTTGTGGATCTGCACGTGGGTGCTGTCCTGTTTGCTCGGCCTTGGCCGACTGGATGGCCATCGGCCAGTCACTGAAGGTCGGCAATGGTCGGTCACCAAGGGTCGATCGGCAGATGCCCAGAGAGATCGGTCACCAAGGGTCGATCGGCAGATGCCGAGAGAGGATCGTCCGCTAGTCGATCGCCAGGAGTCGGTCGCCGAGTACCGAGTGATGATCGTATCTGAGGTCGATCGCTCGGCACCGGGACTTGTCCTGGGACCTTCAGTTGGCCGATTTAGCTGGTCCGCTGTGTTGAGGCTCGGTCGCTCGGCAGTAAGTCGGTCGTTCGGCCTCGGAGGCGATCGCCGGTCGGAAGGTGTTAAATCTTGACACAACAATTGCCCCCCAGCTTGCTCCTATGTTGAAGACATGGGGCGAGGTGGTTCTTGCTGGTGATCGCGTCTGGATGAGGACGGGCGATCTGAGCCGACTTAGGACTCGGACTTGGGCTATCATGGTCGATTGGCTTAGCTATCTTTCGGTCTTGTACCTGCAAAAATAACATTGGCCGATCCCCCACGGAAACTTGGTGGTTTCGCTTGCTTGAGGAATCGTGCACAGTCGCGGAGATCGATGGACCGACCCCATGACCGTGTCTTGGTGCGCGAAGACATTGAGTGTCTCGTGACTCACTTTATTATGAGGGTCCTCCGTTAGGCTGCGCCTCGCCTCGTATTTAAATGAAGGGCGTGCGGTCTCGGTCTAGAGGAGTCCTTGCGCAGGGCAGCGTCGGATGAATCAACTCCACGCCCGCGGCTTGTTAGCTCTGCTTCCACCTCGGCCATCCATGGAGATGGCCGACCTCGACGGTGTACGTTGAGACGGGGTTGTGGCACGTCGCATTGTCCGGGTTCACCATGTTAGATGATGAACCTTTGAGGGCGAGCGATCGTGTCCACTGATTAATGTTGGAGAGCCCTCCGACTACGCCGGCCTCGTATTTAAACGAAGGGCGGGCGATCTCGGCCGAAAGGGACCTTGCATGGCGGGCGGCCAGTTCCATCATTGCCAGGACCAAGGCTTTATGATGTGCGGTGGAGGCGATCTTATGCCTTAGTCCGTCATGTTATATGCTGGACTGTAGATGGCGATCGTGTCCTCCGGACTGCGGATGATGTAGCGTGATGATCGGCGATCGGGCCGGAAGACGGCGATTGTCGCTCGGCTGCCGATCGCTTATTCGTAGGTCGATATTGGCGATCGGGCGGGAGATCGTCGTCCGGGTGGCGATCGCGCTGCTCACAGGCTAAGAAGAAACCTTTGCCTGGCCAGAAAATCTGCGGCTCTTGCCCGGAAGGCTGCGTAGGTCGTAGGTTGGGTCTTCGTAAGATGCCTGAACATAGGCGAAAAACCCTGAAAACCTCCTAGGACCGCGTAGAGGGCGGTCTCATCGCTTATGGGCTCGCCATTGAGGATGATTACGTCTACCCGGTCGATGTAGTCCGAGTCGGACTCTTCTTCTCCACCTTGATTTGCATCATGCGAAGGGGACCTTGGGCGGACGACCACAGTGGCGAAGTACTCGGTGAAGCCGTCGCCCGGCTCGTTAAAGGAGATGGTGAGGTGGCAATGAAGTGTACCACCGGTGGGCGAGGTCGCCCAAAGATCGGAGGAACATTCGGCATGCAGTCGCGTCGGATGCCCCACACCCGATCATGTAGATGTTGAACTTCCTCAGTGCACTTGGGGTCCGATCGCCCCTCGTACGGGTGTTTGCGGGAGCGATCTTGTCCGCACGGGGCGAGCTCGATGTCGATCGCGAGCGGCTCGCTTGGCCGGCGATCGTCTTCTTGGCGCTGCCACAGATTCAGGCGCCTTCATGTCGTTAAGTTGACGTTGCATCGCAGCCATTGCCTTGGCTTGGTCGCTTCGATCGGCTTTGGGAGCAGGCCGAGGCGATCGTGTACCGATCTCGGGCTCACGCCGCCGGCCTCGGCAATTCGGCGAGGAGCGAGGCGGCTAGGGCGCCTTAGGAGTCGGGTAGGCCGAGCTCCCGGTGACGGACTCAAACTCCGTCGACTCGTAGGCTGCGGCCGGATTGCCCGGTAGCAGTCGGAGTCACGCCCGAGCGATCGAAGACGAGGTGCCCAGGCGCGGCGCCTCTTCTGCGGACGGGAGCCTCCTGGCGATTGCTCGGCAGTAGTGCCTTGAGCTTCGCTTGATCTTCGGCGAGAGACCGGCGGTAGGCTGGAGCGCGTCGAGAGCACTCCGTCGCTCTGTGGGGCGGCCAGGGCCCCTTCGATCTGTTCCTTGGTTCGGAACCGATCGAGCGAGAGGCAGGCCACCGTCCGAGGACGGGATCGCGTCTCGATCGCGGCGGCTACCTTCCACCATCGGGCTGCGGCTCGGGCCCAGGAACAGGGGTGCAGCCGGTGGTGGCGGCCTTCTTCGACGCGGAGGCGGAAGACATGATTTCTGAAGGATTTCTTTGAAGTGCAGTAAGTGTCACTTCAAGTATCTGCCCCGAGAACAGTGAGTGTTCTTCGGGATGGTAGGTATAAAAATCGAGGGTTGATGCCCTTCTTCTAGCGCCAATTGTTGTTGCCCAAAATATTTATCCGAAGATTAATATTGCTGGAAGACGGACAACAAACAACAGTTGCGGGAGCACTTCCGAGAGAAGATAAATAATACAAGATTTGCCGGGTTTGTTAGGCCCGGGCTTGAATGCTCTCGCGAGATGTTATTAATACAAATATTCGTGGATACAAGTATTAATGAGAGAAATCTAAATACAATGAGTGTAAAAAGACTCTGTTAATCCGGCTCTTGAGCGAAGCTAGGTGTTCTTCGTCCCACGGATATCTGTGAGACGAGATAGTAGGAGAAGTAAGACCGAAAGAAAGCTGTTGCCAAGAGTTGGATGTTAGCCAAGTGTAAGTAATTTGCTTCTGTATGGTATGAAATGCGAGAATGCAGAGAGTTTAGAGAGTCAGAATCTCGGGTCCTTTTACAAGTGCCTGCTGCCTTGTATATATAGAGGCTGAGGCGCCCTGTCCCCTAGTGGGCGATCGCCTTTCGGCATTTAATGTAACGGGGCGATCGTCCCAAAGGGCACGTGGGCTGCCTGCCAAAAGTCCATAGATCCAGCCGGCAGCTAGCTGAGTGGCCCAATGAGGAGCCGGCACGCGTCCGGAAGTACTGTCACAGGAGGTCCCACTTAGCTACTTTCGGCGGACTTTGTCAGGGTAGGTGACAGGCTGTAGTCACATGTCTTGTCCGTCAGCTCCTTTCGCAGGTCTGGGCCCTGTTGGTAGTGTAACACCCCAAACTAGGCGGATATTACAGTGCCGTGGACCCCCGACTGGGACCCACCAGGCGAATGAAAAAGGATGATTTACACAGGGTAAATGTAGTACCGAACCACATTACAACATCAATTACTCCGATTAGGAGTTTCATACAACACACCCATGATAAAATAGAATACATGTGTATCTTATGTGACGATAAAATACACAACACTGAATGAAACGAGTATTCAAACGGAATGTCTGCAGCGGAATAAATAAAGGAAACATAAATGACTGAATAAGTGACTGAACAGACTGGGGCCCCTTTCTAGTATCACTGGGACTCCTCGACGTCAGCATGTTCTCCCCGTGCCTTTGCCTTGCCAAGACCTGAAAAACAAAATCCCCAAACGGGGTCAGTTATACAGAACAACAATCCTCAAGAGTTGAAAATACACAATCATGATTATATCTGAAATTATGAAATATCCTGTCGAAACATACGCAATCAAACATGCTATATGAATCAACTAACAGTACGGCTCAAAGGGTGGCGCCACACTACGCCCGGGATGGAAATGTGTCCGTGCACAAGCCACCAACGAGTATCGATCGAATACACGTGTGGTCTTGTACCTAATCAGTCTCACGAAACAATCAATCTCGTGTGCACGATCGATGTGAGGCCATCAACCAACACACGACTATAATGTGCCCGACATGAAAACCTACACATACCAACTGCACGCCGATATGACCGGAATGCCACGATAACAAAAGTGACATCGAACATGTATAATGAGTCTCAGTGGTGGTATGGTAATGAAATAAATGACACTCAATGAAAAGGTTGGAACCGCTGCTCGTTCCTTATGAGAAATGATTAATTGATAACAACAAGTTTTGATACGGTTAATATAATTATGAATGAGTTATGATTATGAATGAACAACAACAAGAGGGATGAATATCCTTTTAACCGAGTAAGAATTAACTTACTCAACACCGATGAAGAATGTCCGTCCACGAACAACGTCCTAAATGAAGTGTCGGTCGCACGAACAACCTTAATTCAATACAATTACCGACAATCCGATCAATATACGAATTAAACACGAATATAGCGAACTCAAAACGTCGATACGATTAAACTAAGTTCATTGGGGCATTATATCGAATACGTTGTATCCAAACTCCGATTGTTTACAATCAAACCTCGATATCCCAATATCAAAATTCCCAAGAAGTGTTTCAAACCAACAAAACATCTCCAATACGATCAATAATCCGTTATGAATATCCAAAAATGTGATTATAACAACAATTAGTCGAAAATCCCCAATTCCAACTCGATATTCAAAGTGTTCTTGAATAAACCCTCAATAATCCAATGAATCCTTATACAAACTCATAATCATATACATATCCCTTCATATATCATGATTATAACGTCCAAAACATCCTATTTCAACACAAAATCGAAGTTCAAAGTGTTGAAGGAATTACCTCTTGATGATCCAAGTGCTTTAATCCGAAGAACACGCGTTAGATTGATTATCCGGGCTTCACGATCGAAAGGAGATGAAAAAAATCAAACACCCAAATGATTTGTGAAGGAAAAACCCTCCCTCAAGCCTTATCTCTCGGTTGAAGGTGAAGAAAAGGAAGAAAAATGGGCTGAAATCTGAAAAATGAATTTATAGGAGTTGATCGTCACGGACACGGCCCGTGCCGATCGGCACGGTCGTGTCGCATACCGGCCGACAGTTGGCAGCGATGACTCGACCGTGTCCTCGCCGACACGGTCGCGCGCGCGGAGGGCCTCCCGACTGTGACCCGTCCGACAGCTACTCGGAAGTACTCGACCGTGCCGGCGACACGGTCGGCGTGGCCGGGCACGGTTCTCGCATAAACGGAAGGGTGCGACTCGGCCGCGCTGCGACACGGTCGGGTCCTGAGGCAGACACTTCGGCACTTTCCGGACGAGTACGGCACGGGCCGTGTCGGACGACACGGCCGAGTTCGTTCGGCAGTGATCGGCCAATGAGCGGTTGAGCTAAAACGACCATAACTCTCTCGTCCGGACTCCGATTGACTCACCGTTTGAACCATTGGAAAGCTAACTCGATGCTCTATAATATTGCAAAGATTTAGAATTTTTGGAGTTACCAAAAATTAATGGTGATCTAAAAAATCGAACTCATATGAGGAAAGTTGAAACAATGAACAATAACGATACACCACTCGAAGTTTTTTCGAACGGTGAACACGGTGAATGAATATGATTGGTGAATGATTATAATCGAGTGAATATACACTGGGTGACAATCACCGAATGAAATTACTGAATGATAATGACTGAATTACAACCGGGTATTACATACACCCCCTTAAAAGAGTTTCGTCCCGAAACTAAGGGTCAAACAACTCGGGATAACACTCCCGCATATTCTCCTCGGTTTCCCAAGTGGCCTCTTCGACTCCGTGTCTAGACCACCGAATCTTGACCAAAGGGATCGTCTTGTTCCTCAAGCGCTTGATTCGCCGCTCTAACACTCGCACAGACGCCTCGCACGAATGATCATCCGCGATCTCGATTTACGAATCAAGTATGTGACTCGGTCGGCAACATACTTCCGCAATCGAGAGACGTGAAACACATTATGAATCCCGCTCAAAGCCGAGGTAACGCCAATCGATAAGCTAACTCGCCTACTCGATCCAAAATTTCAAGCGGTCCAATGAATCTTGGGCTCAACTTCCCCGCTTTCCGAAGCGGAAAAATACCTCGACTGGGATATCTTGACCAAAACATGGTCACCCGTCTCGAACTCTAGTGGTCGACGACGATTATCTCGCATACGATTGGCCGACTGAGTTGCCAACATACGACTCTTGATCAAAGCTACCTTCTCCTGACGGCTATAAGCATATCGGGCTCGGTGCCGATTGATTCTAACAAGTCATCCTAACACAAAGGAGATCGACAAAGACGACCGCACAAGGCCTCGTAAGGTGCCATCTTAATGGAGGCATGCCAACTATACCGTACGGACTTAAACAACAAGAATTCGGCTTCCCATCGCCTACTAATCGAGGACGCATGCCCTCAACATGTCCTCTAATGTCCGAATAGTCCTCTCGATTGTCCGTCTGACCGAGGATGAAAGGCAAGATCGAGATTAAGCTGAGTTCCCATAGCACGATGAACTGATTACCAAAAATCGGAAACAATTCGACCGACACGATCGGAAACGATACTCTTAGGAGTACGTGCGATCTCACTATCTCCTTGATGAACAATCGATCCAGTCTCTCGGGACCCCACGTATCCTTGATCTCAAGGAAATGAGATGATTTAGTTGAGCGGTCCTCAATTACCGAGATCGGATTCATGCCACGAAGACTCGTCGGCATACTAGTGATGAAATCCATTGAATTGTCTTCCCACTTCCATTCGGAATAGGAGCGGTATCGGCATACTCGCGGTCGCGAGGTTCCATCTTGACTTGTTGTGAGTTAAGCATCTCGAAACAAATTCTGCGACTTCTCGCTTCATATTACTCCACCGGTAATTTTGTTTCAAGTCTTTGTAAATCTTCTTTGGACCGGATGAACAGAATAAGGGTAGCATGAGCTTCTCTCAAAATAGAATTTTTCAACTCGTCATTCGCGCACGCACAACCGGTTCTTAAACCTCAAAAGTCCATCCTCGTGGACCACGAATCCAGGGCTTTCCCGAGCCACATCTTCACGAATGCGCAACAATCCGAGTCCGAACCCCGATTCTCCCCGATTGCATCCTCAGAGATGATGAAATCTCTAACATACAAAGTTGTCTCTGAACTCGCTGAAGCCGGACCTCGATCTCGGGTCTAAGGAATTCTGTTGAAGCTCCTTCGAACTGTTAAACGAGCATGCATCTGCTCCCGAACGGACTTACGACTCAAGGCGTCGGCGACAACGTTCGCCTTGCCCGGGTGGTAAAGGATCTCGATATCAAAATCTTTGATTAGTTCCAACCACCGTCCCTGTCGCATATTTAACTCCTTGTGAGTAAATATATAGTTCAACTCTTGTGATTGGTGAAGATCTGACAAGTGATTCCATAAAGGTAACGACGCCAAAATTCCAACGCGAAAACCACGGTTACTAGCTCCGGTCGTGGGTTGGATAATTAACCCCTAATCCGAGGAAACATCGGATTTACTTAATATCTTACGGAGGTTGCAAATCTCGGATAGCCTCCGTCTTCGAGGGTCGACAAGAACTCGCGGATGAAATTACATGCCAGAAAGTCATTTCGGACCTCCGTAACTCACATTTGGAAAACTTTCCATAAAGTTGCTCTCGTCTCAACACGTCGAGAACTTGAAGAAAATGAACCTCGTGTTCCTCTCGGCTAAGAGAATAAATCAAAATGTCGTCGATGAAGACAACAACAACTGATCTAAAAGTCGATGAAAACCCGATTCATTAACTCCATGAATACCACAGTGCAATAGTTAGCCCGAACGGCATAATTACGAGCTCACAATGACCATAGCGTGTATGAACGCTGTCCTCGCGATATCCGACTCTCGAATCCGCAACTTGTGATATCCAGATCTTAAGTCGATCTTGGAAAATCGAAGCTCCACGAAGTTGATCTAAAAGATCATCAATACGAGGTAAAGGGTACTACTCTTGATCATCGCCTGTTCAACTCTTGGTAATTAATACACACACGAAACGAGCCATCCTTCTCCTTGACAGATCACACCGGTGCTCCTCACGGGGGCCTTGATCGGTCGGAGATGACCTTTCTCGAACTACTCCTCAAGTTGAATCTTCAACTCCTGCATTCAGTCGGGGCCATCCGATACGGTGCCTTCGATAAAGGGGCGACTGGCTCAACTCACTCCCGAATTCCCTTACTCTATGTGAAGGCAACTAGATAACTACTTTGGAAATACATCGTCAATCGATGACAATGATACCACGAATGATTGAACATTTCGATTGCCCTAGAATGGTCAATTGATAAAAAGAGATACCAATAATGATTGAACAACTCGATTGCCTTAGAAAGGCCAATCGATGAAGATGATACAATGAATGTTTGAATAACTCGATTGCCTTTGAAAGGACAATCGACGAAAATAATACAATGAATGATTGAATAACTCGATTGCCTTAGAAAGGCCAATCGATGAAAATGATACAATGAATGATTGAATAACTCGATTGCCTTAGAAAGGCCAATCGATGAAAATGATACAATGAATGATTGAATGACTCGATTGTCTTAGAAAAGCCAATCGATGGAAATGATATAAGGAATGACTGAATAACTCGATTGCCTTAGAAAGGCCAATCGATGAAAATGATATAATGAATGATTGAATAGTTCGATTGCGGAATTTCTCTGCTTCCGCCATAATAAAAATTCTACTGGAACAACGGGGATTACTTCCCTGAAGCACACATTCGACAACCAACGACGGAAAGTTAGCGACTAAACGCTAACAAACACTGAGGATAGTATCGAGACGATCAAACCAACTAATACCGAAAATTACATCGTCCTAAGATAAATTCACCACGATTAGATCCATCAACCAATCGCGGTCATTAAGTAGGACTATACCGAAATAAGTCTATTCAAGCATGATTCGAAAATGAATGAATGCGGTGTACCAAAGATCAAAAGGTACACACAAGTTGAAATAAAATTACGAGTATACCGAAATCGTTCGGACCACCGGATCGTCGATCCTCCTCATCATATGAATGCAGGACTTGCTGGTCCCCGAACCGTACGCTCCCGTCGATAAATACGAGCTCCAACTCTATTTGCTTCCATTGTCTTAAGCAGCGATGACAAGGCGATCGATTAAACGCTGGTTGCTTCGGGGCACGAGATGCCGCGAGCCGACTTGGAGTCCTTTCGCAAAAACGGGCCTTATGCCTGAATTCCCACAATTATGACATGTGATAGACGGCGTCGTACACCTAATCTTGAAATGGCCGGCGCCCCATAGTTGAAGCAGATGATGGCCGGCCATTTGCTCGGGGCCGAGATCCGTAGGATTAGGCGCCGTAGGAGATCGCTCGAAGCGATAAGACTCACACGAGGCTTCTTGAAGGTTGATTGACCGCCCGGATAGATTACGCCGTTGATTTCCTGTTGACATATGCAGGTTCCGCCGGCAATTTCCTTAGCAATCGGCTCGCACGGGAGAGTTCGCTCGATTAATCCGGCCAGTGGCGCAATGATGATTGAGCAACCGCACATGGGTCATCATGGCCTGCATAAAAGTGAGTGGATCAACCCGTACATCTTGATCGAACCGAGTCCAGGCACGATTTCCCGGAATGAGTGATTATTTCTCGGGTTTCGGTTCGCCGCACCTCTCCCCATGCATCCCTTGTGATTCTCTCCATCTTTGGAGTAGGAAGGTCGCATAATGATTATATTTCCCGCATGATTAGCACGTTATGATTATGTCATGAGATGATGAAAATGAGTATACATGCTCTAACTTAGTGATTATATGAATGATTTCTGAAGTTACATGATTATCGATGAAATTCTTGAAATGATTATCTTGAATAACTTAACAAGATTGATAATATGATCATCCAGATTGACAACTGGATAATGAAATGAATTGAGTAATTAATGAGTTAACATGATCGTCCTGATTATTAACTGAGTAATGAAATGAATTAAGTGATTAATGAGTTAACATGATCGTTCTAATCACAATGAATGATGATGTTTGAGGATTGTTAATTGATGAATGATGAATGAATGACTATTGCCAGAAATTATACCATGGCGTTAGAAATCTTACAGTTCTTCCGGTCTGATTGGCTCGGCATTTGCACAGGTCACACGTGACGCGAAAGTCCAATGATACTAGTCTGATGACGATGATTTCAAATGAGACATGACTCGGAAGGTAGTATTCAAAACCACTCTCCGATACCAACTCTGTAACACCCCAAACTAGGCGGATATTACAGTGCCGTGGACCCCCGACTGGGACCCACCAGGCGAATGAAAAAGGATGATTTACACAGGGTAAATGTAGTACCGAACCACATTACAACATCAATTACTCCGATTAGGAGTTTCATACAACACACCCATGATAAAATAGAATACATGTGTATCTTATGTGACGATAAAATACACAACACTGAATGAAACGAGTATTCAAACGGAATGTCTGCAGCGGAATAAATAAAGGAAACATAAATGACTGAATAAGTGACTGAACATACTGGGGCCCCTTTCTAGTATCACTGGGACTCCTCGACGTCAGCATGTTCTCCCCGTGCCTTTGCCTTGCCAAGACACGAAAAACAAAATCCCCAAACGGGGTCGATTATACTGAGAACAACAATCCTCAAGAGTTGAAAATACACAATCATGATTATATCCGAAATTATGAAATATCTGCCGAAACATACGCAATCAAACATGCTATATGAATCAACTAACGATGCGGCTCAAAGGGTGGCGCCACACTACGCCCGGGATGGAAATGTGTCCGTGCACAAGCCACCAACGAGTATCGATCGAATACACGTGTGGTCTTGTACCTAATCGATCTCACAAAACAATCAATCTCGTGTGCACGATCCAATGTGAGGCCATCAACCAACACACGACTATAATGTGCCCGACATGAAAACCCTACACATACCAACTGCAAGCACGCCAAGATGACCCGGAATGCCACGATAACAAAAGTGACATCGAAAATGAATAATGACTCACCGAGGTGGAATGGTAATGAAATAAATGACATTTCAATGAAAAGGTTGGAACCGCTGTTCCTTATGGTGAAATGATTAATTGATAACAACAAGTTTTGATGCGGTTAATATAATTATGAATGAGTTATCATTATGAATGAACAACAACAAGAGGGATGAATATCCTTTTAACCGAGTAAGAATTAACTTACTCAACACCGATGAAGAATGTCCGTCCACGAACAACGTCCTAAATGAAGTGTCGATTATACGAACAACCTTAATTCAATACAATTACCGACAATCCGATCAATATACGAATTAAACACGAATATAACGAAATCAAAACGTCGATACGATTAAACTAAGTTCATTGGGGCATTATATCGAATACGTTGTATCCAAACTCCGATTGTTTACAATCAAACCTCGATATCCCAATATCAAAATCCCCAAGAAGTGTTTCAAACCAACAAAACATCTCCAATACGATCAATAATCCGTTATGAATATCCAAAAATGTGATTATAACAACAATTAGTCGAAAATCCCCAATTCCAACTCGATATTCAAAGTGTTCTTGAATAAACCCTCAATAATCCAATGAATCCTTATACAAACTCATAATCATATACATATCCCTTCATATATCATGATTATAACGTCCAAAACATCCTATTTCAACACAAAATCGAAGTCCAAAGTGTTGAAGGAATTACCTCTTGATGATCCAAGTGCTTTAATCCGAAGAACACGCGTTAGATTGATTATCCGGGCTTCACGATCGAAAGGAGATCAAAAAAATCAAACACCCAAATGATTTGTGAAGGAAAAACCCTCCCTCAAGCCTTATCTCTTGGTTGAAGGTGAAGAAAAGGAAGAAAAATGGGCTGAAATGCTGAAAAAATGAATTTATAGGAGTTGATGCTGCCGGACACGGCCCGTGCGATCGGCGCGGTCGTGTCGCACCTTGGCCGGCGGTTGGCAGCGATGACTCGGCCGTGTCTGCTCGCCGACACGGTCGCGGCGCGGAGCCTCCCGGCTTGACCCGTCCGACGGCGGACTTCGGCATGACTTCGGCCGTGCAGGCGACACGGTCGGGCGTCTGGGCGATCGGTTACGCTTATCCGGAAGGGTGCGACTCGGCCGTGCGAGCGACACGGTCGGGTCCCGAGGCGAGACTTCGGCACTTTCCGGACGATGCGGCACGGGCCGTGTCGGACGACACGGCCGAGTTCGTTCGGCAGTGATCGGCCAATGAGCGGTTGAGCTAAAACGACCATAACTCTCTCGTCCGGACTCCGATTGACTCACCGTTTGAACCATTGGAAAGCTAACTCGATGCTCTATAATATTGCAAAGATTTAGAATTTTTGGAGTTACCAAAAATTAATGGTGATCTAACAAAGTCGAACTCATATGAGGAAAGTTGAAACAATGAACAATAACGATACACCACTCGAAGTTTTTTCGAACGGTGAACACGGTGAATGAATATGATTGGTGAATGATTATAATCGAGTGAATATACACTGGGTGACAATCACCGAATGAAATTACTGAATGATAATGACTGAATTACAACCGGGTATTACAGGTAGGTGAGGTAGGTGACAGGTTTGTCAGCGCCTTTTGTGGATCTGCACGTTGGTGCTGTCCTGTTTGCTCAGCCTTGGCCGACTGGATGGCCATCGGCCAGTCACTGAAGGTCGGCAATGGTCGGTCACCAAGGGTCGATCGGCAGATGCCCAGAGAGGTCGGTCACCAAGGGTCGATCGGCAGATGCCGAGAGAGGATCGTCCGCTAGTCGATCGCCAGGAGTCGGTCGCCGAGTACCGAGTGATGATCGTATCTGAGGTCGATCGCTCGGCACCGGGACTTGTCCTGGGACCTTCAGTTGGCCGATTTAGCTGGTCCGCTGGGTTGAGGCTCGGTCGCTCGGCAGTAAGTCGGTCGTTCGGCCTCGGAGGCGATCGCCGGTCGGAAGGTGTTAAATCTTGACACAACATCGGGACAGCTCGAACACCTACGATTCCCCGGCGAAGGAAAAGAATACACCCACGATCGAGAAGCTTGAAGAAAACGACGAACGGAAGGGTTCCGACTCGAGTTCTTCACAAGAATTCGACCCTAACAACATATAATCAATAAATCATCAATCATACGAGGAAGAATAATCGTAGAACGCCCGAAAACCCCTCCATGACATTTTACCGGACACCTTCAAGGCATCGATCAAGAACTCGACCAAATCGACGAATCGATATGATCCGACCATGGAATATTAAAGGAAATGATATAATATATCTAAATTATCATCAATCCATCAAAATCCTAAGTTAAATCGGATTAAACGGACGAAAACGAACAAAATACCCAAAATCCCCAAAATTAGATTTCTATAGGATGGATGTTATAGGTAGATCGGAGGATGTTATAGGATGGATAATTGATGATATGAACTCCAAAACTTCATGGATTGATTGTCCAACAACATCTCTCCATGATTAACCAAGCTCGGTAGCGGAAGGAAGAAAACGATTGAGAAAAATGGCGAAAACCCGTCTGCGGGGCCATAAATATCTGCGCGGTGCCGCGGCCCGGCGGAGTGTGCCGCGCACGTGCCCAAAAATGGCTCCCGGTGGTCGGCGGTGCCGCGGCTCGGCAGTGTGCCGCGGCACCGGTCGATCAGTTTGGCGAAAAATGCCACAGAGTGTGCCGCGGCTCACGGGAGTGTGCCGCGGCACCGTGATCGCTCGGCCGAAAGCCGCGAGCACCGCCGGCCGTGACTCGGCCAGAAGCTGCCGAGCACTACCGGCCGTGACTTCGGCGAGCGGCTGGGCCAGGTTGCCCGGCCATGACTCGGCCGGGGCCAACTCCGACGGCCCGAACGACCCCGAAACCCGAACCTGAATACGAATCGATGATACGGTTACGACGTACTCGCAAAGACGAATCTAAGAGCTAAGAAAACACACAATTCCGACCACCCGAAGGCTCGGAATTCAACAACGGAAGTAATTACCCAAAACTTTGGGAAATTACGAAAATGGCCCAAAACGTCCGAAAATCACGATACGCGATCGAAAGACCAAACCAAAGCTCGCAACATGAATAATAACAATAAATTAACTTACGAGAAACTCGAAACGACAGTTTCGGACGAGATTCGCAAGAATCGCACTCAAGTGCGGAAAAGTCGCTAAAAAGCTCGGAACTCAACAAAACGGTACCGAAACGAACTCGGATGACAAAAAGTGCAGAATTAATCATTCTCAAAATGACAAAACGGTCATGAGCGAGTCGTCAAAACGGACTCCGGCTGAAAAAGAAATTTACCGAAAAATCGGAAATTGCGGATATTACATTCTACCCTCCTTAAAAGAAGTTTCGTCCCGAAACTTAAAACAAGTAGGGAGAAGCAATATCCCGCCAGGAAAACTCAACGAGATACGCAAGGAAACGCGTAACTTATGCCCATCGGCGAAACGTTACAAGCAACGCAAAGGAATATACGGCGTGAAAACACGCTCCACGACCAACACAACGCCGCCGTTAGGGATATAATAAAACCAACAAGTGACAAGCGTCATCAACTGGATAATACAATCAAGTCAATTATCCGAACAAACACAAAACATAACGGACGAAAATCAATACGATTGACCAACCCAACGGTACATCAATCAAAACGCGAGCCAATCGCTGAACAAATACGGAATTCCACCGCCCAAGGGTTGGAAGATCGAAAACGAGACTAATTTTCCGAACTTGAAAAGGTCACAACGATATATAGATCAATTTGGGACAATATCGAACTCGCTCGAATGACAAAGGTGAGAAACAACACTGTGTCGAAGCATCAACGAACACGGTCAGTCGATACGATTGGGCCGAAAGCAGAAGAAAGAAAGAAAAATGCGGGTATTACATCATATCACCTTTAAAAGAGGTTTCGTCCGAAACCTAAACAACGAGAACGAAGTTCGGAATAGCAACCTTCGACCATATCCTCTTGGTCCACATCCGATCTTCATGGCCATTAGTATCGTGGTCACGATTGCGTCCTCGCCCATCGGCATACTAAACGGATTCCCACTCAATACGATTGCACAACTTCGCAAAATATTATACTAAGGTACCAACTCAACGACATATCACATGAGGTAACCAATAACAACTCGAGAGAAAATCCACGAGGTATCCTTTTAAAGGAAATCTTTTGAAAATCCTTGGATTTGTATATCTATTTAAAATAAACTTTAAAAGTACTTTTGGTACCTCGGGTTGTTTCATCAAAACTTGCAAACAACATACTTTAACCGTCTCATTTGAAATCATTTGAAGTCATCATGCCTCTACGTATCATCATCGCCGTTAACAACTAACAAGTTAACCATGCAAGATCATCAAATCATTCTTACATACTCTAACATTTCCGAATCCGAGTTTGAACTTTACATCGAGTGAGATTTCTCATCTTTCACTATATATTTTTGAAAATAAAAATCGCATTGGTTTTTGAAATAAGATATTTTTATGGTGTGAAAGATTTTGAAAATCATTCACTCGAATTATTTGAAAATGCAACAATACGTTAAAATCATTTTCGAAAATTCTCCCAACACTTCACAAACATCAACGACGGTAAAAATTTTCAAAATATTCAAGGTACTTTAAAACAACTCTTTTGTTGTGTCAAGATTTAACACCTTCCGACCGGCGATCGCCTCCGAGGCCGAGCGACCGACTTACAGGCCGAGCGACCGACTTACTGCCGAGCGACCAAGGCAAGCCTGCCGATCGGCGACCAGGCGACCGAGCCTTAACCCAGCGGGCATGCTAGACTGGCCAACCGTAGGGCCCAGGACAAGTCCCGGTGCCGAGCGATCGTCATCAAGACGATCGCCTCTCGGTACTCGACGACCGACCCTTGGCGATCGATCGTCTCTCGGCACCTGGCGACCTACCCTTGGCGACCGACCCTTGGCGACCCCCATCCACTGGCAGATGTCGACCTCCGAAGACCATCCAGGTCGATCACCGCCGATGACCATCCAGTCGGCAAAGGCCAAGTCTCAAAGCTGACCCCACGTGCAGATCCACAAAAGGCGCTGACAATCTTGTCACCTACCTCACCTACCAGCATGGCCCAGACCTGCGAAAGGAGTTGGCGGACAAGACATGTGACTACAGCCTGCACCTACTGACAAGGTCCGCCGAAAGTAGCTAAGTGGGACCTCCTGTGACAGTGCTTCCGGACGCGTGCTGGATCCTCATTGGACCGCACGGCTGGCCACCAGCTGTAGCTTTGGACTTTTGGCAGGCAGCCCACGTAACCTTTAGGGCGATCGCCCCATTGCATTAAATGCCGAAAGGCGATCGCCCACTAGGGGACAGGGCCCCTCAGCCTCTATATATACAAGGCTCCCAGCACTTGTCCAGGGACCGAAACTCTTCTGCACAAACCGAGATTCTGACTCTCTAAACACTCTGAAACTTCACAATTCAAGCACTCAATACAGAAACAATACTTGCACTTGGCTAACATCCAACTCTTGGCAACAGCTTTCTTTCGGTCTTACTTCTCCCGGCCTTTTCTCCTCGAGCAGATTACCGGCGGGACGAAGAACACCTAGCTTCGCTCAAGAGCCGGATCAACAGAGTCTTTTTACACTCATTGTATTTAGATTTCTCTCATTAATACTTGTATCCACGAATATTTGTATTAATAACATCTCGCGAGAGCATTCAAGCCCGGGCCTAACAAACCCGGCAAATCTTGTTTTATTTATCTTCTCTCGGAAGTGCTCCCGCATTTGTTTGTTGTCCGCCTTCCAGCAGTATTAATCTTCGGATAAATATTTTGGGCAACAACAATTGGCGCTAGAAGAAGGGGGGTGGTCCAACCCTCGAATTTTTACACCTACCGTCCCGAAGAACACTCACTGTTCTCGGGGCAGATATTTGAAGTGACACTCACTGCACTTCAAAAGAAATCCTTCAGAAAACATGTCTTCCGCCTCCGCGTCGAAGAAAGCCGGCCGGCCAGCGGGACCTGTTCCGTCCCGGTCCGAGCGCGGCCGATGGTGGAAGGTAGCCGCCCGGCCGAGGCGCTCGACCACGTCCGGGAAGGCGGCCGAGCCTCTCGCTCGATCGGTTCGAACCAAGGAACGGTCGAAGGGGCCTGGCCGTCCTTCGGGAGCGGCGAAGTGCTCTCGACGCGCCTCGGCTACCGCCCGGTCTCTCGCCGGGAGATCAAGCGAAGCTCAAGGCTCTCTTGGCCGAGCGTTCGCCGAGAGGCTCCGTCCGCGGAAGAGGCGCTCGCCACCGGGGCACCTGCTTCGATCGCACAGGCGGCTGACCCGACACAGCGGCCGGGCGGTCGAGCCCGGCTACGAGACGACGGAGTTTGAGTCCGTCACCGGAGCTCGGCCTACCCGACTCCCGGAAGGCGCCTAGCCGTCGGCTCCCCTCGCCGAATTGCCGAGGTCGGCGGCGGCGAGCCCGGAGATCGGTACACGATCGCCTCGGCTCTGCTCCCAAAACCGATCGGCAAGCGACCAAGCCACGGCGATGGCTGCAATGCAACGTCAAGTCGGCGACATGAAGGCGCTCTCGGAATCAGGCGGCGCCAAGAAGACGATCGCCGGGCCAAGCGAGCCGCTCGCGATCGACATCGAGCTCGCCCCGTGCGGCATAGGATCGCTCCCCGCAAACACCCATGTACGTGGGGCGATCGGACCCCCAAGTGCACCTAAGGAAGTTCAACATCTACATGATAGGTGCGGGGCATCCGACGCGACCAGATGCCGAATGTTCCTCCGACGCTGGACGACCTCGCCCACCGGTGGTATACTTCATTGCCACCTCGGTCCATTGGCTCCTTCAACGAGTGGCGCACGGCTTCACCGAGTACTTCGCCACCGTGGTCGTCCGGCACGAAGGTCCCCTTCGCATGATGCAAATCAAGCGGGGAGAAGAAGAGTCCGACTCGGACTACATCGGCCGGTGGGCGTAATCATCCTCAATGGCGAGCCCATAAGCGATGAGACCGCCTCTCTGCGGTCTAGGAGGGTTTCGGGGTTTTCGCCTATGTTCGGGCATCTTACGAAGACCCAACCTCGACCTACGCAGCCTTAGGGCTAGAGCCGCAGATTTTACGGCCAGGCAAAGGTTTCTTCTTAGCACCGTGAGCAGAGCGATCGGCACCGGACGACGATCTCCCGCCCGATCGCCAATATCGACCTACGAATAAGCGATCGGCGGCCGACGATCGGCGATCTTCGGCCGATCGCCGATCATCACGCTACATCATCCGCAGTTCGAAGGACACGATCGCCACCTACAGTCCAGCATATAACATGACGAACTAAGGCATAAGATCGCCTCCACCGCACATCATAAAGCCATGGCCCTGTCAGTCGATGGAACCGGCCGCCCGGCCATGCAAGGTCCCTTTCGGCCGAGATCGCCCGCCCTTCGTTTAAATACGAGGCCGGCGTAGTCGGAGGGCTCTCCAAAATTAATCAGTGGACTCATTCCACAACCCCGTCTCAACGTACACCGTCGAGGTCGGCCATCTCCATGGCTGGCCGAGGTGGAAGCAGAGCTAACAAGCCGCGGGCGTGGAGTTGATTCATCCGACGCTGCCGATCGCCAATATCGACCTACGAATAAGCGATCGGCAGCCGAGCGACGATCGACAGTCTTCCAGCCCGATCGCCGATCATCACGCTACATCATCCGCAGTTCGGAGGACACGATCGCCACCTACAGTCCAGCATATAACATGACGAACTAAGGCATAAGATCGCCTCCACCGCACATCATAAAGCCATGGCCCTGTCAGTCGATGGAACCGGCTGCTTCGGCCATGCAAGGTCCCTTTCGGCCGAGATCGCCCGCCCTTCGTTTAAATACGAGGCCGGCGTAGTCGGAGGGCTCTCCAAAATTAATCAGTGGACTCATTCCACAACCCCGTCTCAACGTACACCGTCGAGGTCGGCCATCTCCATGGCTGGCCGAGGTGGAAGCAGAGCTAACAAGCCGCGGGCGTGGAGTTGATTCATCCGACGCTGCCCCGCGCAAGGACTCCTCTAGACCGAGACCGCACGCCTTTCGTTTAAAAACAAGGCGAGGCGCAGCCTAACAGAGGACCCTCATAATAAAGTGAGTCACGAGACACTCATTGTCTTCGCGCACCAAGACACGGTCATGGGGTCGGTCCATCGATCTCCGCGACTGTGCACGATTCCTCAAATAAAGCGAAACCACCAAGTTTCCATGGGGGATCGGCCAATGTTGTTTTGCGGTACAAGACCGAAAGATAGCTAAGCCAATCGACCATGATTAAGCCCAAGTCCGAGTCCTAAGTCGGCTCGGATCGCCCGTCCTCATCCGTACACGATCACGGCCAAGAACCACCTCGCCCCATGTCTTCAACATAGGAGCAAGGCAGGGGGCAATTGTTGTGTCAAGATTTAACACCTTCCGACCGGCGATCGCCTCAGGAGGCGACCGACTTACGAGCCGAGCGACCGACTTGCTGCCGGCGACCAAGGCAAGCTGCCCGATCGGCGACCGGCGAGCCTTAACCCGTGGCATGCTAGGCCCAGCGGCCGTAGGGCCCAGGACAAGTCCGGTGCCGAGCGATCGTCATCAAGACGATCGCCTCTCGGTACTCGACGGCCGACCCTTGGCGATCGGCCGTCTCTCGGCACTGGCGACCTACCCTTGGCGACCGACCCTTGGCGACCCCCATCCACTGGCGGATGTCGACCTCGAAGACCATCCAGTCGATCACCGCCGATGACCATCCGGTCGGCAAAGGCCAAGTCTCAAAGCCGACCCCACGTGCGAGATCCACAAAACGCGGCCGACAATCTTGTCACCTACCTCACCTACCGGATGGCCTGGACTGCGAAAGGAGTTGGCGGACAAGACATGTGACTACGGCTGCACCTACCGACAAGGTCCGCCGAAAGTAGCTAAGTGGGACCTCTGTGTGATGCTTAGGACGCGTCTTGGATCCTCATTGGACCGCAGTGGCCACCACCGTGTAGCTTTGGACTTTTGGCGGGCGGCCCACGTAACCTTTAGGCGATCGCCCCATTGCATTAAATGCCGAAGGCGATCGCCCACTAGGGACAGGGGCCCCTCGGCCTCTATATATACAAGGCTCCCGGCACTTGTCCAGGGGACCGAAACTCTTGCACAAACCGAGATTCGACTCTCTAAACACTCACGAAACTTCACAATTCAAGCACTCAATACGAAACAATACTTGCACTTGGCTAACATCCAACTCTTGGCAGCTTTCTTTCGGTCTTACTTCTCGGCCTTTTCTCCTCGAGCAGATTAGGCGGGACGAAGAACACCTAGCTTCGCTCAAGAGCCGGATCAACAGAGTCTTTTTACACTCATTGTATTTAGATTTCTCTCATTAATACTTGTATCCACGAATATTTGTATTAATAACATCTCGCGAGAGCATTCAAGCCCGGGCCTAACAAACCCGGCAAATCTTGTTTTATTTATCTTCTCTCGGAAGTGCTCCCGCATTTGTTTGTTGTCCGTCTTCCAGCAGTATTAATCTTCGGATAAATATTTTGGGCAACAACATCTTTCAAATACCGTCGAGGTTTTATTTGAGAATCCTAGGCCGGCTCGCAAATTTCAAACAATTTCCAAAGTTCATACGAAGCCGCCGGCTAATCGCACTTGCACAAACTTATGAAAGTTTTAGAAAAGCGTGTTCGAACACACTCAAGCGAGACATAATTTATCAATTCATCGAGACAATCAAATATCACCTAGCAATACAAAAAGTCTTAACACACATTCACGCACAACATTGTTATCACTAGACACCACGTAGAGAATACAACTACAGTGATTGGCCGCAAAGTTAGACCTAACGGCTATAATGCGGTTCCATAGCCTCTGCCTGCATCGACTAACGCTTGCTACAACACATACTTAGCATGCGCTACCCATGCTTGCATTAGCGCGCTAGCCTTACACTTAGCGTGCGCTAACGGTTCTATTTTAGCGACATGATTGCGAACATATATACGACATTCTTTGGAATCGAAGGTCACAATTAAACAACAACAATATTCGAATCTCAAAGCCATCCATTCACATAATTACAACACATCATGAGCAACCATCAAAAGGCAATTGTCATTCAAAACCGAAAAGTTAAAAGCAAGGATCACGTCTTGAGTATATTTTGTAGAACTCATTTGAGTTCAAAACTCGTGTTTTGAAAACTTATAGTACACAGTGGAAAAGAATTATCAATAATTCGAGTTTTCAGAACTTTCAGCCTTGTGGTCAACATACGAAAATCAACTTTTTCCTCCCTTGGAGGGCATTTTAAAAATTTTACGTGACTCCCCGAAAGGATTCGAAAACTTAAAATTCCAAGGTTTATACTCTTGCCTAGGTTTCCGCAACCTAAGCTCCGATACCATAAATGTAACACCCCCAGATCAAACTGGGAATATTACACGCCGCAGACCCTCTCCGTGAGGATCCACCAGGCTAGACATCAAAACAACACATTACATTACATACCAACGAATCAAAATAACGGACCAATAGACCGATTTGGTCTTTCGTCACTGACTTACAAATCAAAATACATAAACTCATCCAGACTCATACCCACACAAGGGTAAAATACTTGCAACAACGAACAATAAGACAATGGAAAGACAATACAATGGACTCACTAATCGAACCCAAAAGCGCCTTCGTGTGATTAGTATCATTCGTCTTTCATCATCCCTCGTACCGATCCCGTGTCTTGCTCCCGAAAACCTGCATGTGCACGGACACAATACGAGATATCCACCCCGATTACTCGGGGGTTAGCAAACTCCTTTGTTTCGCTAGTGCAAGTATAAAGTGCAAATACGAGCCATACACAACACATTCCGAGAATATAACGAAGGACTTCGAGATATATTTAGTTAAAAATAGTTCAAGTCTTGAAAGCGAAACGAAGCAAGTAAGCATTTTGAAAACATTTCCAAATCTCGGGAGTTTTGAAAACATCAAAAATTGAAAATGTTCTTAATTCCTCGAAGCCATTTAGGGTCACATGACCCCAAAGTTCATTTTCAAAATACAAATCCGTTTAACAAAACACGGGGTCCACGACCCAACCATTCCGGTCACAAAACACAGGGTCCACGACCCGATCATCCACTTCAATTCACTTACAAGGACACATTACACATAACACATTAATCTTATGCCATTCTAGTCAAGCACCAAGACTCGATATATAATGTCTCTCGACCCCGAGCACAAAGCATTGTGATACTCCAGACAATATCACAATCAACGAAAACATCAACATCATCCTCAAGATGAAAACCACAACTGGTAACCCGCGGCCGTACCCCTTAGTATCGACCCCGGACATCCGTCGGACACTCCGGGTGGGAAACCACTTCAGCGGCCGTACCCCTTAGTATCGACCCCGGACATCCCGTCGGACACTCCGGGTGGAAGTTCATCCACACACGCACCCAAGTCCACTTCCGTGGTCGTACCCCTTAGTATCGACCCCCAGACATCCCATCGGACACTCCGGGTGGAAGGAACAACACACACACACGTTCCAAAATCACAGTTGCAAACCACAAGCCTCGAAGGTCAATCACAGTATATATAGTCGAGGTACCTTACTAGAATGGCCAGTTCATCCAACACATACTCACGACCAAGTAATGATACGATTCACAAGGAAGCACAAGATTTCAACAGCACCGAACGACACAACTAATATCACTCAAACTCACATATTCATCCATAAACACGTGACTCCAAGTACATAATTTGACAAAAGAATTACACTTTACATTTACCAACGACATAATCATACGCAATGACATCACAAGAAAGTAAGGTGATTCTATACTCGATACTAGCTCGCATATTCAACTAAGCACATTAATTCCCGACACACACGGATCACCTTTACAAAAAGCATGATGGTAAATATTCCGATTCTTTTGAAAAATGGTTATTAATATTTATTTAGCACATATCGACGATTAACAACCATAATATCCACAAAACACGTAATGTATGGGCAAGATACTTGCCTCGACAATCGATACCGGACACTCCTACAATCACGGCTCAGTCGGGACACCTCGAACACCTACGATTCCCCGCGAAGGAAAAGAATACACCCACGATCGAGAAGCTTGAAGAAAACGACGAACGGAAGGGTTCCGACTCGAGTTCTTCACAAGAATTCGACCCTAACAACATATAATCAATAAATCATCGATCATACGAGGAAGAATAATCGTAGAACGCCCGAAAACCCCTCTATGACATTTTACCGGACACTTTCAAGGCATCGATCAAGAACTCGACCAAATCGACGAATCGATATGATCCGACCATGGAATAATAAAGGAAATGATATAATATATCTAAATTATCATCAATCCATCAAAATCCTAAGTTAAATCGGATTAAACGGACGAAAACGAACAAAATACCCAAAATCTCCAAAATTAGATTTCTAGAAAATCTGACCTGATTCGGTAGATCGGAGGATGTTATAGGACGGATAATTGATGATATGAACTCCAAAACTTCATGGATTGATTGTCCAACAACATCTCTCCATGATTAACCAAGCTCCAGCCGCGGAAGGGAAGAAAACGAGTGAGAAAAATGGCCAATAACCCGTCTGCAGGGCCATAAATAGGCTGCAGAGTGTGCCGCGTCCCAGCGGGAGTGTGCCGCGGCACAGGCCCAAAAATGGCTCCCAGTGGTCGGCAGTGTGCCGCGGCTCGGCCGGAGTGTGGCGCGGCACCCGGTACAGTCGGTTTGGCCGAAAAATGCCACAGAGTGTGCCGCGGCTCGGCCGGAGTGTGCCGCGGCACCGTCTTGCTCGGCGAAGCTGCCGAAACCTGCCGGTCGTGACTCGGCGAGCTGCCGAGCACTACCGGCCGTGACTCGGCGATGCGGCTGGGCAGGTTGCCGGCCATGACTCGGCGGGGCCAACTCCGACGGCCCGAACGACCCGAAACCCGAACACGAATACGAATCGATGATACGATTCTGACGTACTCGCAAAGACGAATCTAAGAGCTAAGAGAACACACAATTCCGACCACCCGAAGGCTCGGAATTCAACAACGAAGTAATTACCCAAAACTTTGGGAAATTACGAAAATGGCCCAAACGTCCGAAAATCACGATACGCGATCGAAACACCAAACCAAAGCTCGCAACATGAATAATAACATTAAATGAACTTACAAGAAACTCAAACGCAGCTTTGACGAGATTCGCAAGAATCGCACTCAAGTGCGGAAAAGTCGCTAAAAGCTCGGAACTCAATAAAACGGTGCAAACGAACTCGGATGACAAAAAGTGCGAATTAATCATTCTCAAAATGACAAACGGTCATGAGCGAGTCGTCAAAACGGACTCGGCTGAAAAAGAAATTTACCGAAAAATCGGAAATTGCGGATATTCTTGGGCGGACTAGCGCGCTAAGTCGCCGAGCTAGCGTGCGCTTCTCGGCCCGCCGCGATCCGATGGCCTCACCGCCTGCGGCTCGGCCAGGTAGCGTGCGCGGCCTTCCGGCCGTGGCGTGCGCTACTGCCGGCCGTAGCGTCTGCGGCGTCCGACAAGATGCGTGCGCTACCTGCCGAGCATGACCGATTCCAAAACCCCGGGACTCCACCGCCGGACCCGATAGCGTCGTTAGGCGGCCGATAGCGTGCGCTACACTGCGCCGGTTAGCGCGCGACCTTACGGCCGTGGCGTGCGCTCTGGCCGGTTCTGCCGCACTGTCGGCCGGTGCCCTGTCGTTCGGCCCGTCCACTTCTGTCCGGCCCGATCCATAGCCGTCCGCCGATGCGACCACCGGGGCTCGACGACCCGATTTCAAAACGCACGGAACGAACACGGCGAAAAGTTCGCGGACGACATCAACGACCCGAAATGAAAACATAATACCATATTTAATCATACGCGACCAAGAAACGGGTCGAGACAACAATTACAGATACGGATACCCGTAACTTTTAAGAAATTACAAAATGGCCCAAAACGCCCGGAAATCACGATACGTGATCGAATAACCAAACCGAAGTTCACAACACGTCTAACAAAGTTAAACGGACTTACGGGAAACTCGAAGCAGCTGATTTGAGCGAGATTCGCAAGAATCGAACTCAAGCGCGGAAAAGTCGCTAAAAAGCACGGAACTCAACAAAACGACACCGAAACGAACTCGGATGTCAAAAAGTGTAGAATTAAGCATTCTCAGAATGACGAAACGGTCATGAGCGAGTCGTCAAAACGGACTCTAACCGAAAAAAGAAATTTAACAAAAATCGAAAATTGCGAATATTACATTCTACCCTCCTTAAAAGAAGTTTCGTCCCGAAACTTAAAACAAGTAGGGAGAAGAAATATTCCGCCAGGAAAAACTCAACGAGATACACAAGAATGCGTAACTAACACCCAACGGCGAAATGTTACAAACAACGCAAAGGAATATACGGCGTGAAAACACGCTCCACGGCGACCAACACAACGTCGCCGTTAGGGATATAATAAAACCAACAAGTGACAAGCGTCATCAAATGTATAATACAATCAAGTCAATTATCCGAACAATTGCAAAACACAACGAACGAAAATCAATACGATTGACCAACCTAACGGTACATTGATCAAAACGCGAGCCAAACGCTGAACAAATACGGAATTCCACCGCCTAAGGGCTGGAAGATCGAAAACGAAACTAATTTCCCAAACTGAAGGGAATTACGAAGGAGCCTGAATGTTCACCAATCACGGAACGAGATCAATAAAAAAAAACGAACAATCAAACGATCGAACCACAACGATCGAGACAACAAAAATCGAAGAATCATGTTCGAATCACGAAGAACAATAAAGTTCAAACAACAACTCCCAGGATGATCTGGTGAGAACTACAAGACATGCATTCCCATAAGATCCACAGGAAAGGGAATAGCGATTGAAAAGTCACAACGACAAACGAGTTATTCCGAAATGATGCCACACTCGTTCGATAAACAAAAACAAGGGGCAGGACAAGCTCAGAAATGTCAACAAACATAATGAGTCGACAGAGTCGAAAACACAAGAGTTCCAAATCCGATCCACTTCGAATAAAAGAACTAGTAGAACCAAATGATGTCACTCCCAAACAAGGTTCACAAGAATCGAACTGAACCCGAAAAAGTAACATCGATAACCAGATCGACCCACAACAAGATCACAGCTCATTCGGACGATGAAACCGAAATACAGAACATGTTCATAAAGTATCAACGAACATGAGTGAATCGATAGACTGTAGAAAGAGAAAATACAGAAGTCAAAATAGTGCGGGCATTACCTCCGACCTCGTCCACGAAATTCACAAAAACGGGAGCAGGGTAACAAGACATTAAACAACCGACACGTAGCGGAACCATCACCGACGCACACGGTCATACCAAACCAAGCTCTAACAGCTCGCACAAGCGCGACAACGCAGAAATCACTACGCGACGACAATATTCAACACCAACACCCCGCCTCTCACAGGGGGTTAGCACAACCAATGTGTGGAAATCGACTCAACGCTCACACGCCAATTCGATCATACTCGGGAGAAAGTATCAAAATGACAATGCGAACATCACACATACATACCCAGCCCTCAAACGGGAATGGATAGGTTTAAAAAAAAATGAAAACCTCATTTTGAAAATAATTTGAAGAATACCAGTTGATCTTGAGTATCACCTTTCAAAAAGTACAAACGTGAAACATCGTTATCGAGACATTGGAGAACCATTTCGCGAAGACACTTTCTCTTAGTGAAAACTTTCAGAATATTCGACCCTCGGGTCTAAATAAAAGTGTTTCTAAAACATTGAAAATATCTCAAAGCATTTTGGTCCTCGAAGTAGAAAATTTTTAAAATATATTGTGGCACCTTAGATGTACCACAAGAAAATAACTCATTTGAAAAGTATGTCTCGAAATTTATTTTTCCAAGATACTCAAGGTTTTCAAAAATCCAATAGGCCAGAATGCCCAAAACTCACACATATCGACGTTTACTAAAACAACTCCTAGTACACGCATCAAAACGTTTAAAATCAAGACAATATGTCTTTAAACGGAAATAAACGATAAAATACCACATTCAGAACAAAACCACTGACCCCATTCGAGGCCTCTAAAGACCCTCCCGCACTGGCTAGTGAACAAGTCGAACGTGTATAAGCACAAGGCTTCCACAAGAGAACTTGTAAAACGTGCAAATCGATTCGAAAATCATCAGCAACGGACAAAAACAACAATAAAAAGACATCACAAGCGACGACACTCCTCGTATAAATCAAATACGAGAGTCCACTAAATAAATATCGTGAAATCAAAATTCGCATAAGGATTCCATTACTTAACAAATAATCGTAAAATAGCTCGTGTCACACGAGGCACAATACAAAGAAGGGAGACTTACTTCCACAGGTCGCACGAAGATGATGATCGCCCCACGATACTAATCACGACCAACAAACTCAAACGACGCGTCGCGACACGACTCAGTCAGATAAAATCCAACGAAACAAGACTCAAACAACACGACTTGACCCGACAGCCTAGGTTTCCTCAACCTAAGCTCTGATACCATTTATGTAACACCCCCAATCCGCTCAGGGATATTACACGCCGTAGAACCTTTCCTCAAGGATCTACCAGGCTGGTAACGACATATAACAACTCAACCATGCCTTTCAGGCTAAAATGACTCCGTAGACCGATTTGGTCTTTCAACAAATACATACAACTCAAATACAACTCATGCCCACGCAGGGGTCAAAATACAACCACACCCGTACAACGGGAAAATATAGCAGCGGAAAAAATAGAGTACAACTGAACCAATAGACAAAGTACGGTTCCTCATGTGATTAGTATCGATCATCTTTCATCATCCTTCATGCCGACCCTGTGTTATGATCCAAAACCTGAATGCAAAAACAGACATCCACCCCCCGAATACTCGGGGGTTAGCAAAACTCCACTGTTTTGCTAGTGCAAGAACAAAGTGCAAATACGAGCCATACCATTCACATTCCACGAATAATAATAACCAAGGATCCTCAAAGATCCAAATGAAACGAAAAGTACTTCCCGAGGCAAGGGTTTGCGAAAACATTTCAAATCGAAATATCATAAATCAATGGAAGTAATTTATAAAACGGTTTAGAATGCCATCGAGAGTTTTAATAGAAAACAATTTAGGATTATCAAATCCTACTTTTCAAAATCCAAAAGACAAAAGGGGTCACCGCCCCAAAGGTTTACTTTCCGAAAAATGACATTTACCAAACCGTTGGGATTTTAGCCCCAAATCCGTAAAACGACTTTTACAAACCATTGGGATTTTAGCCCCAAATCTCATCAACTCACAGTACACAAGAACGACCACAAGGTTCGTCTCCCAACATCAAAATCCACAAATAAAGGATTTAAAACATAAACAGCAAAATACTATAGAGCCATCCTAGCCAAGTAGGCCAAACGAACAACTTACCTCTTACACACTTAGTCAATGCATGCAATCATGAAAACCGTTCAAAAGCACTCATTTCCGGAAATGCCATAAATTAGTCACATTTGTAAAATGCACCACAATTAACCGTCGATCCACGTCTCTGTGGACCCCTACCGAGACCCCATCGGATCTAACCCGTAGTGGTTAAAAGCAAGCTCGTCGATCCACGTCTCTGTGGACCCCTACCGAGACCCCGTCGGATCTAACCCGTAGTGAGCATACACACACACACATTACTCATGCAAAACTAACATGCTAAGAATGTAAGTTCATTAAGAATACTCACTAGAGATGGCCATTAACTCGACACCATTATCAAACTCTTCAAAACACAATAACAAGATTAAATACGGAATGCACGATTCCATAAATTTAAACAATAGGAGTATCATCATCAAATACTTCAACGTTCAAAATAATCAAATCATAATCAATTCCCAAAACACGCCGTTCACAAAACACACACGCATTTTGAAAGAAAGCCTTTAACGAGGCCAAACCGAAATCTTTTGAAACTTTATTTCAAACAAACAAACAAACACACCAAGACGATCACCGATCATCATATCCATAAAATAAGAAAAGTATGGGCAAGGTACTTGCCTCGAATAACCACAACGCAGAGAATCGGCCGAAGTAGGTTGGCACGAACCGACTACGAACTCGCCGACTCCACCGAACGATAATCCGCAACAATGAACTATGAACGAAAACAATAACAACGAAAATGAATTTCAAAGTACGACCCAAAGCCAATGAATTCAAAGAAAAAATGACGAAGGTTCAAGGATTTCCCCCAAAACGGCCAAGTACACGATTCTTTCCGTCAAAACCCGAAAACGGAATTCCAAGTTGAAATATGGATATACAATCCATAGAATATGTTTAACAACATCATTTAACCATAATCGATCCATCGAAAACGGATGAAAAACGAGATCGGGGACAAATCCCCCAAAAAGTCAATTCGAAGGAAATCAAGAAATATACTTCGATTCGACGAAGAACAATGGATTAAATGATGTTAAACACAAGAATACTACCAAGATTAATCATACCCATCATGAATTAATCAACAACACGGAACGAATCGGACGAAAATGCAAAAATCCCCAAATTCACGAAATTAGGGTTCTAAGGAAGATTACCTTGATTCGCTGGATCAAAGGATGATAAAGGACGATTGATTGATGTTATGGACTCAAGAACTTCATGGATTTGTTGTTAAACAACATGGCTTCGTCACCCATGAATCGCCATTCGCGGACGGGGTAGGAAGGAATTGAAAAACGAAATGAAATGTGACTGCTCAGCCACATTTATACTGGGCCGGACTAGCGCGCTAGTGCCCGAGCTAGCGTGCGCTTCTCGGCCCAGGCCGCGATCCATGGCCTCACGCCCTACCGACTTCGGCCAGTAGCGTGCGCGGCCTTTCCGGCCGTGGCGTGCGCTACTGCCGGCCGTAGCGTCTGCGGCGTCCGACGATAGCGTGCGCTACACGCCGAGCATGACCGATTCGAGAACCGAGGACTCCACCTGCCGGACCGATAGCGTCGTTAGGCGGCCGATAGCGTGCGCTACACTGCCGGTTAAGCGCTCAGCCGCCGGCCGTGGCGTGCGCTACGCGGTTCTGCCGCACTGTCGGCGGTGCCCTGTCGTTCGGCCCGTCCGCTACCGTCCGGCGATCCATGGCCGTCGGCGATGCGACCACCGGGCTCGACGACCCGATTTCAGCGCACGCAGGCGAACACGGCGAAAAGTTCGCAGACGACATCAACGACCGAAATGAAAACATAATACCATATTTAATCATACGCGACCAAGAAACGGTCGAGACAACAATTACAGGATACGGATCCGTAACTTTTAAGAAATTACAAAATGGCCCAAAGCGCGGAAATCACGATACGTGATCGAATAACCAAACCGAAGTTCACAACACGTCTAACAAAGTTAAACGGACTTACGGGAAACTCAAAGCAGTGATTTGAACGAGATTCGCAAGAATCGAACTCAAGCGCGGAAAAGTCGCTAAAAAGCACGGAACTCAACAAAACGACACCGAAACGAACTCGGATGTCAAAAAGTGTAGAATTAATCATTCTCAGAATGACGAAACGGTCATGAGCGAGTCGTCAAAACGGACTCCGACCGAAAAAAGAAATTTACCGAAAATCGAAAATTGCGGATATTACAATTCCCACCACCAGAACAAGTGGCCTATGTTCAGAATTTCTAAAGACAAGCATACAATCCTTACGGGCCAACATACAATCCAGGGTACAAATATCATCCAAATTTTTCTTATGCAAACAACAAAAATGTTTTGAATCCAACGCATCAAGAAAAAAAGCCCGGGTGGGAAGAAGCAGTCACGAAGCTAGCCGAACAACAACTGAAGTATCAACAACGCACTGATGCTTCAATTAAAAATCTGGAGACACAAGTTGGCCAAATGGCCAAAATGCTTTCAGAAAGATCCCACGGCATTTACCTAGCAATACCGAGGTAAATCTAAGGGAGAGTGTACAGGCTATCACAACAAGAAGTGGAGTGCAGTTGCCCGAGATTTCTGTGGAAAATCATCTGAAAAATAAGAAATAAACAAAGTCGAGAAACAGAAAAAGAATCTGAATCAGGACCTTCATCTCAAAAAGGTCCAGTTGCTGGCAAATCTTATGTTCCACCTATCCCTTTTCCTCAACGGTTGGAGAATCACAAGCTCGATGCGCAATTCGGCAAATTTTTGAAAATTTTCAAAAAGCTACACATCAACATACCTTTTGCCGATGCTCTAGCAAAAATGCCAAGCTATGCAAAATTTATGAAAGATATTCTTTCTAAGAAATGAAGGCTTGAAGAATATGAAACTATCATGCTAACAGAGGGATGTAGCGCAATACTACAAAAGAAGTTGCCACTCAAGCTAAAAGATCCGGGAACTTTTACAATCCCGTGTACAATTGGTGAAGTGAATATTGACAAAGCTCTTTGTGATTTAGGGGAAAGTATCAATTTGATGCCCCTGTTAATTTTCAACAAACTAAACTCCGAAGAAGAAAATGCAACAACAGTTTCACTGCAATTAGCCGATCGGTCAATCAAATATCCACATGGGATAATAGAAGATGTGTTAATAAAGGTTGATAAATTATATTTCCAGCAGATTTTATCATCCTTGACATGGAGGAAGATCAGGATATTCCTGTTATCTTGGGACGGCCATTTCTTGCAATCGGACATGCTCTTATTGACGTCTATGAAGGAAAGCTAATTCTTAGAGTGCAAGATGAACATGCCACCTTCAATGTCCTAAAAACTTTGAATCATCCCTCCACAGATGATTATTGTCTGAATATTGATGCAATTGATGCCAGAATATGAACGTCTTGGAAGTCTGACGTTAATAGACCCAGTTTGCCAATTTGTAAGAAAATTGGATGGAAAGATTCTCCCTGACTCATAGAAGGCATTTAAGCCGTTTCGGAATGTAAAATCAGTGGAAGATGTGAGCCACAATCACAACTACTGTACATATGCGTAAGTATCTTTTATTTTTGTTGTATGGGGAGATTTTCTGAATGAAAAAAGTGATACGCACTATATGCATTCATTATTCTATTGAGTAGTTGAAGCGCAATTAATGCAATCACAGATTTATTAAAAAAATTACCTTATTTTTCATCTATAAATAAACATTGTGCTTGTTTCTTTTATTCATCCCTCAAACTTGTACTTTTCTTTTATTTTTTCCCAAATAAGTTTCTTTTCAAAAATGGAATCATCATCTTCCATAAAAAGATTTAACTCAGTCTGCATTTTTGATGGAGCTAGTTATGGAACAAAGGCATGCTTTACTGAATCAGCCCACAACTTGGGTTGTACCTTATGAGAAAAATGCATTCATGTAGTTACGGCCGTAATGTGTGCCGGTTACGGCCGTAATGTGTGCCAGTTACGGCCGTAAGTGTCCGGCAGTCTTTGGTGATTTTTGACGAATGCGATTACGGCGTAAGGCTGCCGAGTACGGCCGTATGGGCGAGTTACGGCCGTAAGTCACCGCCGATTCTGGCCGTAAGTGTCCGTGATGACGGCTATATAAGGCCTGGCAGCCCATTTTTGTTCATTTCCTCACTTTTCTTGCGGCTATCGGACGGGTGCGACGGGAAATCGAGTTCTTGGTCGATTATAATCATTTACAAGGCATTTTGGAAGATTCTTGTTGATTATATCATCATCCAATCCGTGTTCTTCGTTGAATCAAGGTATATTCTTGATTTTCCTTCAAGTTGACTTTTTGGAGAAATTGTTCTTGATTTCATTTCTAATCGGATTTTGATACATCGGTTGGTGTAGTATGATGTTATTAATCGTGTTCTATGGTTTGTATATCCATATATCGAGTTTGTTTAACTCGATTGACGATTCGAGTGTTCTTGGGAATTATTGAACATTTAGTGTTCGATTAATTGTCCCAATGAGTTTCCCTTCCATAGTTTGTTGGGATTTCCGTTGTTTTGGCCTTGATTCTCGTCGTAACCATGTGTTATTGTTCCTTCCGGAGGTTTATAGGTGTTCGAGGATTCCGATGTTGAATCCCGTTTGGTGATTGATGATTCGTGTGGTGTTATTCTCGTAATACTCGTGGTGCTATCGCGTTCTTGATATTGTTCGGGGGTTCGGGGCTATTCGACCGCGTCCTATCCGTCGTCTCGTTGCGATCGTGATTTTGAGGCAAGTACCTTGTCCATATAATTCTTGTTTTGTGGATACGATAATTAGTGATCGTCTAAATGTGGTTGTTTGGTCGTTTGAATTAAACTTTCAAAAGATTCGGTTTAGCCTTGTTAAAGGCTTGCTTTCAAAACACGTGTGTTTTGTGAATGGTGTGGTTTGCGAATAACTATGTGAATTCTATGGATATGTTTGGTGTTGATGTTGCACTTGGTATTGCGTGTGGACGTATATTATTTCTTTTTGGTGCGTTGTGGATTGACGTGGTGTTTTGCTAAGTGTTTGATGCCTCTGAGCGAATTGTTTGAATATCCTTGATGTGATATGTTATTTGTGTGATTGTGTGGATATGGTTGAAGGTCTACGGTGACACATGGCACGTGATCATGTGGTCAGGATGCAACAAGTGATTGATCCAACCGTGAGAGCCTGAGATAATCTACGGTGGCACATGGCATGTGATCATGTGGCCAGGATGCAACAAGCGATTGATCCAACCGTGAGATGTGTGTGATTTGTTTAGCTAGCCAGCTCGGGAGGGTCCTTAGAGGCCTCGGGCGGGATCAATGATATTACTCTGTTCCCAAGGCGATGCATGTGTTGTGATTTGTTTAGCTAGCCAGCTCGGGAGGGTCCTTCGAGGCCTCGGGCGGGATCAATGGTATTACCCTGTTCCCAAGGTGATGCTTGTGCGTGATTACGTTGTGTTGATTTTATATCCGTCGAGGATACGTGATGTTGGGCTCTGGCCCTGTGAATTGTTGTCGGTTTTCTATTTGCGAAAACAAAATCTTTGGGCTGTGACCCTGTTGATTTTGGAAAGAGAAGGATTTGATAATCCTAAATTGTTTTCTATTAAAACTCTCGATGGAATTTTAAACCGTTTTATAAATTGTTTTCCCTTGATTTGTGATCTTTCGGTGTTGAAATGTTTTACCCAAACTCATGCCTCGGGAAGTACTTTTCGTTACTTTGGACTTTGAGGATTCCTGATTATTGTTATTCGTGGAACTTGAATTATATGGCTCGTATTTGCACTTTGTATTTGCACTAGCAAAACAGTGGAGTTTTGCTAACCCCCGAGTATTCGGGGGTGGATGTCTGTTTTTGCATTCAGGTTTGGGAGCATAACACAGGGTCGGCACGAAGGATGATGAAAGATGAACGATAATAATCACACGAGGATCCATATGAGGTCTTTGGTTTAGTTGTATTTTATTTCCGCTGCAGTATTCTTTCCCCGTTGTACGGGAGTGTGTTGTATTCGACCCCTGCGTGGGCATGTATTGTAATTAAGTTGTATGTATTTATTGAAAGACCAAATCGGTCTACTGAGTCATTTTAGCCTTAAAGGCATTGTTGAGTTGTTCGGTTTTGTTACCAGCGTGGTAGAATCTTGAGGAAAGGTTCTGCGGCGTGTGATATCCCTGAGTGGATTGGGGGTGTTACAAAAGGAACCGATCATGATCCATCTATATGTTGGGTACGGGATCGGATATTTGCGCCGTTTGCGGAAGCGTAAATATAAGTACGGAAAATAAAAGACACGAGGATTTATAGAGGTTCGGCTATAAACGAGCCTACGTCCTCTCTTTATCTTTTTCAATAGGTTAAAGATAGCAACCTCTACGCCTCTCTTCTATCGGTCGAGGTATAACCGTTTACAATCACGTCTTCTATTGGTCCGAGATAAACCACTCGTACTTGTCTTTGCGTCGGTCCAACTTAAACCGTTTTCCTTTTCTATCGGACAAGGAATCAACCGCTCTAGCTTTTCTAGGTACTATATAAACCTCACTTAGATATCGATTGGGATTCTAATAATGCCGGATCCTTGATCCTAATAACTCCGAATCCAATCGTATCTTTTCTTTTACCACTCGTGTATGTTTTCGTGAATTCTCACTCAAACACTTACAATTAAGCTCAATATCAACAACAAGAATGTGTATAATAATATCACAAGTATAGACAATTTGCTCAAGATTGTTGTACTCAAACAATACCATAGGGATGGTATTTATAGGCTCCATCATCAAACTAGTCGTTAGCTGCCAGACTGCTCATTACGTACGTTATATGCTCTCCATTACGTACGTAAGCCTCATTACGTACGTTAACCATGGCTGGTTATGTACGTTAGCATCTTCACAAAACAGACCCGGGAGTTTCGTCTTTTGAGTTACGTACGTTAACAATTTCTACGTTACGTACGTTAAGATTACATCACTGATGACGTCATATATCCGTTGCATGCTTTTCTGACTTTGACTTCCTCCAACGTTCACTTGTTTGAACTGAGTTACGTACGTTAATTATCCTTCATTACGTACGTAAGCCTTATAATATTACGTACGTTAATCGTTCCATGTTACGTACGTTAAGGCTGTCCAGAATGACTTTTTGCAACTTTTTTTTCTTCGATTCTTGCTTCGTCTCTTCGTTGTTTTGTTTTGTTTATCGCCTTTAATCATCAAAACACTTTTAATTTATGTATGGAACAAAATGTTCCAACAATCTCCCCCTTTTTGATGATTACAAAACAACCCTTCGTCAATGGGATTTTTCTGCAAAAAAAATATAAATATATGTATATGTATACAGACCAAAGTTTTCGACTTTGTCCGTTTCATTAGTTTCTTCTCCCATTTCTTTTTCGACTCCTTCTTTCTCCTTTCTTTTAACTTTTCGAATTTTTCGAACTTTTCGAATTTTTCATCGTCTTTTCGACGTCTCCTCATTTTTGTTCAACTCCTTCGTTTCTCCCCCTTTCACGGTTAATCACATTTTCGACTTATTTCTCCATTCTCCTATCTCTCCCCCTTTTTGTATTCATCAAAAAAATAAAATACCAATAAAAAAAATTCAATAAATATTGAAATATGCAAAAATAAATATAAGGGTATTAACTCCCCCTGAAAATATTATCCGTTTATTTTTAAAAAAATTACTCCCCCTGAGTAAAATACAAAAATCAATTTTTTGGGATCCAACCTATAGTTGGTTTTTGTTTAGAAACATAGACGATATTTGAAATGATTGTTCCTTTAGGAACCCAAATTTTCTTAATTTTTATCGTCCGTCTCGGGCTATTACAACTTGAAATATGATGCCCGATTTTCAAACACTTTTCGCAATGGGGTATTTTAAAATTAACGGATTCGTTTTTCAAACGAGTTTTGAATCCTAAACCCTCTTTATTTAAAGTATATTTTTGAACACATAACATTTGTTCAAATTTATCGTTGCCGCACGAGAATTTTCTTGTCAAAGATTTTAGTTTATCTTGAGCTTTTAAAAGATCATTCTTCAAAATATTTTCATTTTAAATACATTTTGAATGATCGATTTCGACAAATTTTCCCTTCTCGATAATTTTGGAATTTTTAATTTCCAAAGATTTTATTTTAGACTTAAGGGATTTAATTTCCGATAATGCATTTTGAAAATCCGTATGAAGTAATTCAAATACATCAAAAATTTCATCACGGGAGGATGTACTTACTTGGCTTTTGACGTCGCTGTCGTCGAACGAACTCCGGGCCATGAGAGCGAGATTATTTTGATTGATGAAATCATCGGTTTCATCTTCATCGCTCCAAGTAGCCACGAGGACCTCCTTCTTGGGTTTGGCACGGCAATGCCTAGCGAAGTGGCCTGGTTTTCCACATAGTCGACAAGAGTTGTCGAATTTCTTCGTTTTGCTCGAGATATCCTTCTTCCTCCGGTTTAATAATGTTTGGAATTTATTAATATTCTTGGCATAATATGCCGCTTCTTCGTCGCTTTCTTCCACCGGAATTTCTTCTTTCTTTTTCGACATCTTAGCCTTCATGGCTAACGATCGTTCCTTTGGCTTTGGCTTGACACTTCGTGATTTTAATACAATCTCATAATTGATTAGTGAACCAACAAGGGCACTAAAATCGAGCGTGTTGAGATATTTGGATTCCATAATCGCGGTCACGGTGCCGTCCCATTCGCTAGGTAGTGATCTTAAAATTTTCTTAACTTTTTCACTACTAGATAATGGTTTTCCAAATGACGCAAGTCCATTTGTGATGACCGAGAATCGGTCGAGCATATTAGTGATGGACTCGTCACCTTTCATCATAAATAACTCGTAGTCATGGAGAAGCATATTGATTTTCGTCTCCTTGACTTGAGTCGTCCCTTCGTGTGTGATTTCTAGAATTTTCCATATTTCTTTCGCACTCTCACACGACGAGATTCGATTGACCTCTTCGGGATTTAAGGCACAAAATAGAAGTTGGGTGGCCTTACAATTAAGATGGTCATTTTTCCAATCGGCATCGTCGTATTCTTCAAAGGATTTGAGTGTACCGTCGGATTTGATAGGAACTTTTGGGCCAAGGCAAATAATCTTCCAAATCTCGATGTCATATGCTCGGATGAATATCGACATCTTCTTCTTCCACGTCAAATAATTTGAGCCATCAAAGAATGGTGGTCGGTTGAGAGCAAGGCCTTCGACAGGAGCAAATTGAAACGCCATTGGATCTTTTTCTCCTCGGATGTTAAGCCGCGTATTGGAGTACCGCTTTGATACCAATTGTTGGGTACGGGATCGGATATTTGCGCCGTTTGCGGAAGCATAAATATAAGTACGGAAAATAAAGGACACGAGGATTTATAGAGGTTCGTCTATAAACGAGCCTACGTCCTCTCTTTATCTTTTTCAATAGGTTAAAGATAGCAACCTCTACGCCTCTCTTCTATCGGTCGAGGTATAACCGTTTACAATCATGTCTTCTATTGGTCCGTGATAAACCACTCGTACTTGTCTTTGCGTCGGTCCAAGTTAAACCGTTTTCCTTTTCTATCGGACAAGGAATCAACCGTTCTGGCTTTTCTGGGTACTAGATAAACCTCACTTAGATATCGATTGGGATTCTAATAATGTCGGATCCTTGATCCTAATAACACTGAATCCAATCGTATCTTTTCTTTTACCACTCACGTAAGTTTTCGTGAATTCTCACTCAAACACTTACAATTAAGCTCAATATCAACAACAAGAATGTGTATAATAATATCACAAGTATAGACAATTTGCTCAAGATTGTTGTACTCAAACAATACCATAGGGATGGTATTTATAGGCTTCATCATCAAACTAGCCGTTAGCTGCCAGACTGCTCATTACGTACATTATATGCTCTCCATTACGTACGTAAGCCTCATTACGTACGTTAACCATGGCTGGTTACGTACGTTAGCATCTTCACAAAACAGACCAGGGAGTTTCGTATTTTGAGTTACGTATGTTAACAGTTTCTACGTTACGTACGTTAAGATTACATCACTGATGACGTCATATATCCGTTGCATGCTTTTCTGACTTTGACTTCCTCCAACGTTCACTTGTTTGAACTGAGTTACTTACGTTAATTATCCTTCATTACGTACGTAAGCCTTATAATATTACGTACGTTAATCGTTCCATGTTACGTACGTTAAGGCTGTCCAGAATGGCTTTTTGCAACTTTGTTTTCTTCGATTCTTGCTTCGTCTCTTCGTTGTTTTGTTTTGTTTATCGCCTTTAATCATCAGAACACTTTTAATTTATGTATGGAACAAAATGATCCAACACTATAAAGTCCTCCAGACAACAGCACTATAGAAGATAATCCATTCTACTGTATCTTTCATGTTTTTTTAATTCTATCACGATGTAAATTTCTATTCCATAAGCACTATAATCCAATTTATGAACAAAATTTTGATTTACCTCAAAAGATTACAGCTCGTGATCTTGATTTACTATTTGATTGTGAACAATTCATAGATTAAGTTGTATCCATTTAAACTATTTGCTGTACAATTGTGCCTATGATCTAATCAAAACTTAAATTGAAATACAGTTAGTCTTGTAGGATTTTAAATTTTAATAACTTATCTGTGAGCAGTTCAAATTTTAGTCTAACACTACTATAAAACAGGGCTTTAATAGCATTTTTGGAGCTATTTTAACAGCGGTTCCGGAACCTATATTAAAGGTGCCGATGTTAAAATTAACAGCGGTTTTGCTGACAACCGCTGTTAAGTGCAACTTAAATTAATAGCGGTTATTCTAAAAACCACTATTAATTTAACAGTGGTTATTAATCGAAACCACTGTTAAAAGGTTATTTAATAGTTGTTTAAAGAAACCGCTGTTAATTTACTCTAGAAATTAATAGCGGTTTCGTCAGCAACCGCTGTTAAATATTTAGTTTACAGGTTGTTTTGAGAACCGCTGTTAAATTAAGTTGGAAATTAACAGCGATTGTTTTTAACATCTTTTGTTAAATTAAAGTATACTTTAACATCGTTTTTTTTAAACAATCGCTATTAATATTTTTTTAATAGCATGTTTGTTTTTTAATTTACCAACAGGCTACAGAATACAATTTCAACAGTACAAAACCTCAATAATTCCAGAATACAATTATCATCAATTCATCAATAAAAGAACACAATCCATTTATCAAATATAACAACGCAAAATGTTTCAATACAACTATCTACACAAGTGAATACCAATACAATGACCTTCCATCCAATAAATACAACAACACAATTCACAAATTAACCACAATGAATAATTCTTACAAAATCAAATGTCAAAAAACTACGCACATAAACGGTTCCTAACCTCCAAAAATTATTTTGTCTATTCGGTTCGAATTTCATCAAGTCTATCTATAGAAAGTGCTGCAACATCATCAAACATATGCACATCTAAACATATAAATAAACAAACTCATCAATTTAAATGATTAAAATACTTTTAAACTAAAATAATTTAAAAAACTGAAATTAATTTAAACAATTGAAATTAATTTAAATAATTTAAAATTTTGAAATGAATTTAAACTAAAATAAAAGTTTAGCACCTCCATCCATCCATCCATCGATAATACGAGCTCTGACAATGGTCGACATCTAGTGCATGACGTAATACCAACACTCCCAACCTCCATTTTTCTTATTACACTAAAAATAATATGAAGCTCAACTATATAAACAAATATAGCTAATATATATATATATGACTAAATTTATTACTTACTTTGGGATATATCCAAGTAATCATCTCTTTCGATTTACTTGTATGCATACCTCCCATCACCTTAAACGCTATCAGGGCAATGTTCAATAGAAGTACTAATCTGTTATTAAATGAAAATAATATAATTTTCAAAGTAAATGCTACAAATTAAAACTTACTTTTGGACTACGGACTTAATGCGAGAGTCGGGCTTATGGTGCAGTGAGCAGAACCACACTAAAACCTTTTTTGCGGGGATAATGACCAAAAGTTGCCAATGCTCCCTCCATTAATAAACATATTACAAGTGGGGCGGGGGGGGGGGTTATTTATTATTTCGTATTAAACCAATTTACACACATTCACTTACACAATTATTAATAAAAAAAATCTACAAAGACATGAAAGAAATATTAACACTTTTAGAGAAAAAAGAGGGTGAGGAGACAAATGTTAGATCTTTTCAAAATCAATTTAGAAAAAAGAGGAGAAAATATGCAAATAACATCAATATACCGCCTACGTCTTCATGCGAGTTGTGGTTGTAAGTTTCCCGAGACTCTATTATTGTTCTTTAATGTTATGCCCTCTACGATGATTAAACATTAGAATGATATTGTTCCTCGTATATCGAGTATATATGCCTACAGTATGTTGGTAAGAGGTTGTGGACGCAGTCGCGGTCATGGGCGCGGACGGGGAAATGCTGAAAAGGAAGCTTCACCCTCTGTCCCTGATTCACTGCCAGATCAGGCTATCCTCAGTTCTAGTGACTAACAGGAATATGTTAACAATAATCAGGAGCAGACTGTGGAGACGAATGACAATCCTGCTATCCCAGATGTACTTCGCCAGGTGGTCAACCAGATAACCCAATTCGCTCAAGTGGTGGATAGAATGCAGGTGGCGATAGGCCTACAACCAGGGGCGGGACAACAAGGCATCCCAAACTTGGGGTATCAAGGAGACAGATGGCTACAAGAGGTGGCAAAGATGCATCCACCAAAGTTCGTTGGTTTTTCTGAGACGCCAATGTGGTATCGAGGAGTTATAGAAGATTTTTGCAGGAATTAACTATCCGGACGATCAGAGAACATCTATCGCCCAATATTTCCTGACCGGAGAAGCATCCGAATGGTGGGAAGCCATCAAACCTATTGACCATGATGCCGATTAGGGAGAGGTCAAACTAATGATGGAAGCACAGTATTGCCCTCGTCCAGTTAGGGAAGCTAAAGTTCGGGAATTCTTCTCCGCGCAACCTTCAGACGAATCTGTAGCTCAAACGATTAAGACCTTTAATCATCAACTGGCATTTGTTCGATGCCTTGTCAGGACCGATGCAGAAGTGATGCTCCACTTTGATATGAGAATGAAGCCAGAAATACAGAGATATATGTCAGGATTTGAGTGCACTACTCTTCGACTGTATCAGGATAAATCGCTGGCATATGAGATGAAAGAAGTAGCTATGGAGAAGTTCTCTGATTCTAAGAAGCAGAAAGTCTCTGGTGGTTTTTCAGAGCACAAGAATAGTGGGCCTCATAAGGTTCAATCATCTTTTCGCTCATTCAAGAGGCCCCCACATCCATCCAAGGGAGGGAAGAGTTCCAGATCAGCACCATCATTTGCAGATGCAGCAAAAACTACTTTAACTATGATTAAAGCAATGAAGGCTATCAAACTGCTGAAACAGGATTATGCCGGATACTGGTGTCATGCAATGAAAAAAGAAGACGGAACATTAGAACTCTCGTATATTCCTGCTGTAAATGAATTTCCATATGTATTCCATGATGAATTACCTGGGTTATCTCCACAACGAGATGTAGAGTTTACCATCAAACTGGAACCGGGAGCCACACCTATTTCCATGGCGTCGTATCGTATGGCACCCACTGATATGTATGAGTTAAAAAAGCAAATTAAAGAATTGCTAGACAAAGGCTATATCCATTCAAGCTTTCGCCCTAGGGTGAGCCAGTCCTGTTCGTTCGGAAGAAGGATGGATTACTTCGGTTATGCATTGACTACCGAGAGTTAAATAAAGTGACGATCAAGAATAAGTACCCATTGCCTCGAATTGATGATTTGTTCGACCAATTGCAAGGAGCGATAGTATTCTCAAAGATTGATTTGAGATAGGGGTACCATCAGTTGAGGATTAAAGAATACGATGTTCCAACGTCAGCATTTAGGACCAGCTACGAGCACTACGAATTTGTGGTAATGCTGTTCGGTCTCACCAATGCGCCTATTGTATTTATGCAATTGATGAACCGAGTGTTCATAGAGTACTTGGATAAATTCGTAGTTGTCTTTGTTGATGATATCTTGGTTTACTCAAAGAGTTCGGACGAACATGCGAAAAACCTACGGACTTTGTTGAACCTTTTGAGAAACGAACAGTTGTACGCCAAATTTTATAAGTGTGAATTTTGGTTAAAGGAAGTAATGTTCCTTGGTCATGTAGTGTCAGCAGAAGGAGTCCGAGTAGACCTGCAGAAGGTCGAGGCAATCATGTAGTGGGAGTTCCCTAAGAATGTGAAATAAGTCAGAAGTTTCTTAGGACTTATTGGGTACTATCGACGGTTAGTGGAAGGATTTCCTAAAATCACCCGTCCACTTAATTGTTGCAGAAAACCAAAAGGTTCGAGCGGAATGAGAAGTGCCAAGCCAGATTTTACGAACTCAAAAAGAGATTGATGATCGCCCCGATCTTATCACTTCGATAGGTCACTGTAGGGTTCATGGTTTACAGTGATGCTTCAAATCAGGGTCTCGGTTGTGTACTAATGCAGAACGATAGAGTAATCGCCTATACTTTGTGACAATTGAAACCATATGAAGTTAATTACCCAACATATTATTCGGAATTAGCATCCATTGTCTTTGCACTAAAATTGGGGCGACATTATTTTTATGGGACTCACTGTCAGATCTTCGCAGATCATAAGAGTCTTAAATACATCTTTAGTCAAAAGGAATTGAACATGCGACAGAGAAGATGGTTGGAATTGATTAAAGACTATAATTTGGAAATTTTTTATCATCCAGGCAAAGCGAATGTGGTAGATGATGCATTGAGTCGCAAACCTGTTTATATTCGAATGCTGGAAACACTCACGTCCCAGCCCAGCATTCAACAAGAGTTGATTCGAGGAGGAATTGAAGTGTGGTTACAAGGAGTTCAGGGACAACTATGTATGATGGAATTAACTTCATCATTGGCTGATGAAATCAAATCCAAGCAACTAGATGACCCTCTGATGATTCAGTTACGTGATGAAGTGAGCTAAGAAAAAGCCCCAGGCTTTGTAATAAATGAGATGGAGTTTTGAGATTCCAAGGTCAACTTTGTGTCCTCAATAATGATGTTCTGAAAAAAAATGATCATGAAAGAAGCTCATAGTACGCCTTATTCAATTCATCCAGGCACCAGTAAGATGTATAAAGATCTGAAGTAGAAATTTTGGTGTGGCAACATGAAGAAAGAAGAGCGGAATATGTCTCGAGATGTTTTACTTGTCAGCATGTTAAAATCCAACATCAATGACCCGCCGGGATGGTGAAGCTGCTTCCCATCCCGGAATGGAAGTGGGAAGATATATCGATGGATTTTATCACCAACATGCCGAAGACCAGGACGGTAATGAATATGATCTGGGTGATAGTTGACTGTTTAACCAAGTCTGCTCATTTCCTAGGCATTAAAGATACTTGGGGACCATAGAGATTGGCGCGAGTATTTATTGCAGAAATAGTCTGATTGCATGGAACACGGAAAACTATTATTTCAGATTAGGATGGTCGTTTCATGTCGCATTTTTGGAAAGCGAAGGATTTGGGAACCGAGTAGAGATTTAGCACGGCCTACCATCCTCAAACTGATGGACAGTACAATAGGACCCTTCAAGCAGTAGAAGACATGTTGAGAGCTTGTGCCGTTGATTGGTCGACTGATTGGGAAACTTATTTGCCGCTGATTGAGTTCACCTACAATAATAGTTGTCACACTTTGATTAAGATGGCACCTTTTGAGTCTTTGTATGGGAGAAGGTGTAGGTCACCCTTATGATGGGATGATTCGTCTGACTTAATTGGGACTGGACCAGAATTAATAATACAGACCCAGGAGAAGGTGGCCCTAATCCGTGAAAGATTGTTGACTACACAAAGTCCTCAGAAGTCTTACGCAGATGTGTGTCGTCGCCCATTTGAATTTGAAGTTGGGGACCATGAACTCCTAAAAGTTTCTCCTACTCGTGGAATTTTTCATTTTAGAAGGAACGGGAAGTGGTGTCCTAGATACATCGGGCCATTTGAGATACTCGAAAGAGTTGGAGAATTGGCATACAGGTTGGCTTTACCTCCATCGTTGAGTCATGTTCATAATGTGTTTCATATATCACAGTTTCGGAAGTACATTATTGGATCCCAGTCATGTCATCAATTTTGGCGAGATCGAAGTAGCTAATGATGGCATGTTCGAAGAGAAACCAATTAAGATACACAAGAGTCGAATCAAACAATTGAAGAATAAATGGTAACGACATGGAGTCGAAGAAGCAACCTGGGAGACTAAAGACAGTATGGAAACAAGATACCCAGAGTTATTTCTCTCTTAAGTTTCGGGATGAAACTTCTTTTTAGAGAGGGAATATGTAATACCCGAATAATTGTTGTGTATTTTCATTTGTATTTGAACATGGTGATGTTTGATTATGTTGTGTAATTAATCAAAGTATGATTCTTCCGTATCCGTATTCCTATATTCATGATCGTATTGTGTAGAGTTGTCAATTCATGCATGCATCTGCATGGAATTAATGCACGTTAAATAATGTATGTAGCGTATGCTAAGGACCATGCATAGCGTACGTTATGTAGTTAACATAACATACGTAAGAGACGGTCAAGGCAGATAAAGTATGGTCGGCATGTGCAGCCAGATGGAGATACTGTCGGATTCCACTGCGTGAAGTTAGACAACTTTCTAATAAAGCAAGTCAACGAGGTATAGCGTATGTTAAGGAGGGTAGAATAACATACGTTATGTTGATCAAGTTACGTACGTAAGTGTGTAGTTAGCATACGTTATGAAGGACAGAAATGAGACAGTGAGCTACTGTCATACGATAGTGTATGTAAGGATTTGTTACTAGCGTACGTTAGGTGTCTAACGTACATAATGCTTTGTGGCTAACGTACGTAATGTCCAGAATTCTATATATAAGATAACAACTCTTTCATTTCTTTCACTCATTTTGTCCGAACTCCACCTATCTCTCAGACCTCCCAGCCTTATATAACCACTATATCAGCATCTCAATTGGATTTTGGAGATCATTGAACATCTTGGAGTAGTGTTCAAGCATCCGGCATTGAGTTCTACCAATTGTTTTGTCATTTCCTCTGTAGTAAGGTATGTTAATGTTAATTCGGCTCTGAGTACAAATTTCTAGGATGATTACGGACGTACTTCAGAGATTTTTAGGCTAAATTGACGACATAATTACTGAACACCATGATTTTAGGAAGCTTGAGATAATTTAACTTAGTATACCCTGATTTAGATATTTATGAGTTGAGTCTTACTTATGTTGAACTTTGGGATGAAGTTTCTGAGATTGTATCCTACCTTTGTGATGATTTCCAAATATTCTTATGATGGATAACTTGTTGATGTTATCACCTACGATAGAGAAATTCAAGAGGATGATTGTTGAAGGTTTTCATCAATAACAATTCATGTCTTGTAAGAACTTATCTGGATTAATCAACCTTCTTGTGGAAATAGTTAGAATGAGTGATTATGCTGGTAACAACCGTATTGAACGTAGAACCGTGGTAGGAAGAACTACCATGCGGAAAAACGGAATACTTAGTGGTGAGTTAAACCGTGAACCGGCCATATGTGGGGTGTTAACTCGGCCATAGTTTAGGACGTTAGATGTTCGTACATTAGTTACATGACGTAAGTTGAACTCTTTGTTATTTCTTTTTGTATAAGGTCCGAGCTTTGCAAAGTGATTGATCGAAGGGGCAACCTTTAAGTGTATTGACATTGTCAATTTAAGGCATGTACTTTAATTGGGTTTATGTGTTGTTGTCGCATATGATTGTCCAGTATATATGTTTTAGTTATTTGTTCACCAAGTGTTGGCCCCACGGGATCATCTTGGGTATCTATGATGTGTTCGCTGGATCGTTGGATGGGTTTTCCACCAAGTGTTGGTCCGACATGATCATCTTGGGTATCTATGTTGTACGCGCTGGATCGTTGGATTACCATGTGTAGATTGAGATTGTACTATTGTGTACTGTATTGATTGCCTGCTCGCTGGAGAAGCTTGTTGTTGTCGTTGTGGGTGTTGTTGTTGTTGTTGTTTCATTATTCTTCATAAATTGTGGAATGATCCTTTGTCGTATAATTATCGTACGTGTACTAGCATCATTGTGCTAACCCCTTCGGGGATGGACATATGTTTTATGTTCAGGACCCAGGAGAGCTGGAAAACAACCACATGAGCTACATGATGACGGAGATACTGAGTGATGTTAACGGTCCGGATGGTCTTTTCAGTTGTGTTGTATTTTAATAAGTACTCGAGTACGTCGTTGATTTGTATTATTTGAATGGTCTTGTATTGTTTACAGTTGGTGTTGTCGTTTGTATTTTTGAACTCCGTATGTAATAATAAATCTTTGTAATACCTAGTTATAATTCATTCATTATCATTCAGTAATTATCAGTCACTAATTGTCACTCGGTAATTTTTACTCATTAATAATCACTCATCATTCATGATTCATTCATTTGTATTCATCGTTCGCATATTGTAACCATGTATCAGTTATCGATCGTCCTTCATCTCCGTTTGAGGATCGAGATGAGAGTATTATCATAATCATCGTGAATGGTAGTCTTATGTTGGAAGTATTATCTATCGCGTGTGATTGGACTTATTTACATTCATACAAGTATTGTATGTCGGATCATTCACTGGTTGTAGCGAGTAGACGGAATTGTCGGATTTTCGGCACTTTCAGCAAGGAGTTACGGCCGTAACTAATCATGCATTATGGCCGTAACATGCATTCGTTGGCTAAAGGTTGTTTTGGCCGAAGGTGAGATACGACCGTAAGGTAGGCAGGCTACGGCCATAATATGTGTTCGTGGTTTTCAGGTAATGTCGGACGAAGAAGGCTTACGGCCGTAAGGGTTGCAGCATACGGCCGTAAGATGAGGCAAGTAAGGCCGTAAGGCTTGGCCGGTTACGGCTGTACGGTTCGATCAGGGTGCCGGTCAGTTTGGACGAAGGTTTCATACGCCCGTAAGTCTTTCCGAGTACGGTCGTATCAGTCTAGATACGCCCGTAAGGCATGTGCGGGTACGGCCGTATGTCTGTCGGCAGATTTTTCGACGAGGCCGAGTTACACCCGTAAGTAGGGCTTGTTACGGCCGTAAGGCCGTTGACCTAGGAAGGTTATGGCCGTAAGATATGTGAGTTACGGTCGTAACTCGGAGATGTATTTAAGGACTTGGACGGGACTTTGAGCTCATTTTCTCATTTCTCCACTTGAGTTCCGAGAGAGAAGTCTTGAGGGAGAGATTTTGTCATCATCAATCACTTGCGTGTTCGGTTTTCACCAACTTCATTCATTTGTGAAGCTTGGATACTCGATTTAACACGTGTTCATCGGATCAAAGTATTTGGATCTTCAAGAGGTAAATTCTTCAATATCTTGGATTTCGATTTTGTGTTGAGATATGATGTTTTGGACATTATAATCATGTTGTATGAAGAGATATACATCCGATTATGAGTGGGTAGGAATATTCATTGGATTATTGAAATATTATTCAAGAACACTTAGAATATTGAGTTGGATTTGGGGGTTTTCGATTAGTTGTTGTTGAAATCACGAATTGGATATTCATATTGGATCATTGATTGTATTGAAGATGTTTTGTTGGTTTGAAACACTCTTTGGAGATTTGCTATGGGTATAATTAAGGTTGGTTGTAAACAATCGAAGATTGGTCACAACGTGTTTGATATAATGCCCCAATGAACTTGGTTTAGTCGTATCGACGTTTTGAGTTAGTTATAATCGTGTTTGATTTGTATGTTGAACGGATTGTTGGTAATTGTGTTATTCAAGAATGTTCGAGCGACCTCCACCTTATTTAGGACGTTTGTTAGTGGAAGGACATTCTTCACCAGTGTTGAGTAAGTTAATTCTTACTCGGTTAATGTTAGGCGTATTTTTATGCGCTTATTTATCATTAGTTTATATCCATTTTGAGCCTAAAAATGCATAAATGAGCTTTTAATGCACTATTCTTATATGTTTTGCAGGAAATTGGAGTCCGGAAGCTCGAACGACGAAAAACGGGCGAAAATGGCAATTTTTGGCCAGGGGCCGCGACACAAGGAGAGTGAGCCGCGGCACACGCACGGCCCCAGCGAAGCCCCAAGTAGTCTGTACCCTGAGCCGCGGCACAAGGATGCTGAGCCGCGGCCCAGGAAGAAAAATAGCGCGCCCAGGAATGCGCTGAAGGTTAGGGGCCGCGGCACAGCTTAAGTGAGCCGCGGCCCACAGGGCGGTTTTGCTGAGACTTCCGCGTTTCTTTACCGTTTTTCGAGCAGTTTTTGACCCAAATCCCCGGACGCATTTTGGAGGATGAGGAAAGTTATAAATAGGGATTGAAGGTCATAAAAAGAGGTCATGGATATATAGAGCAGAGACACCAGAGGAGCAGAAACGAAGAGATTTGTGGACGATGACAAGACCACGGATCCCTTACGGTTTTTCTTAATTTTTCCGCATCTTATTTTTTAGATCTATTCGAGTAGGATTGTGATTGTAGCCGATTACATGACGATTTGATTTATTTATTTTTATTTCAATTCATTCGTTATTCTATTGAATTGGATTCTTCTTACTGTTCTCAATGCTTTCAATTGTCTGGCAAATAGTTGAATTGATTTGAATGTCTTTATGGATTCGGGAGATGAAATTTAGGCATAGTTCTTATGAGAAAAATCATGATTTTCGTGAGATAGGGATATACTCATGGGAATTGTGAAGCCTGTTTATTGTGGGAATTCATGAACTGTTTTAGCTATTAATTATCTAATTCGAATAGGGATATATCGAGTTAATAATTCTTAGTATTTTCTATCGACCTTGGGAAAGGCTTTAGAATAATTTAGGAATTCCTGGCTTACAATCGATTGAATAAAAGTGAATTGAATTAAATAAAAATCATTCCTGATTGTTTGAGGTCAAAATCATAATCCTACGCCCTTATTATTAGTATTTTTATTATCACTATTATTATTATTTTCTATTTATTTTTATGCAATTAGTTTAGTAATAAATTCTATATAATTGTTCTTCAAATAAAATTACGAGTCGACTATATTTTGGTACTTAGTGAAATCAGTCCTCGAGGGAACGATATCTTACTTATCACTTTATTACTTGTTGACACCATGCACTTACGGCATAGTGTGAGGGATTTCCTCACAACAAGTTTTTGGCGCCGTTGCCGGGGACTGATTTTTTCGCTAATATCATTACCAAGCGACTCTAATTTTAATTTGAAGTTTTTTTCTTTAGTCTCTATATTTTTATTTTCTTTTTCATTATGTTTTCCTTTAATTATCGTGACCCTTGGCAATTCATAAATTTCGATGATCTTAATAATTTGCCTAATAGGGTCAGTCAGCCCCCTCCCCCAAAACAAAAGACCATATTGAATATTGTGTAGATGCTCTCAAAAATCCTGATAGTACCCCTCTTGAGCGAGAATGTGCAAGTCGTGGTCTTGAGATTCACAATGGTTATTTTCCAGCCCATCGACTTAGTAGTGAAGTTGAGGGGGAGGTTGAAAAGAAAGACATGCTGAGTTTTCGGGTTGATCCCCCAGCACCTGATAATTACATAAAGTGTGATGATCTTGTAGAAGAAGTTACCATTGATGATGTTTCCAAAGAAATTTCATTAAATTGTCATCAAACTTCGAATAATAAGGTGAACACTTTTGTGCCTAAAATTTTATTAACGGTGCCACGCATAATTTTTCCTAAATCCATAATGGGAGAGATTGACCCCATTACTTGTGATTTTGTTGAGGCTGATTCTTTGAGTTCTAATGAGGTTGTTCATGATATGTCTTCATTATTTACCCATTCGAACTCTGCTTATTTTTTCATACCTTACAATTATTATATTCTTCCATTATTTTTTGGTTGTCCGCATAATTATTCTTACTCATTATTTTTAGCAACCAGACATGAACCAAAGCCTCCCTTGTGGAATAAGAGGCTTATAGATTGCAAGAAGGGGGTATTTGGCAATCTCCCTAGAAAGAAGCCACGTTAGATTTTTTTTGCCACGTCGTGCTCAAGACGTAAAATAGAGCGCTTGATGGGAGGCAACCCATCATTTTTACTTGCTTTCTAGTTAGGTGTTTTTATTTGATTTGTTTCGTTAATAATTTTCTTTTCTTTGTTTTGTTATTTCGTTTGGATTTGTGTATTCTTGTGGCCCTTATTTCTCTAATATCTTTATATAACCCCAATGAGTTATTATCCTTCATATTCTAGTCTTTCTTGACTTAATGTCTTTAGTTATTTCATGACTAGAGACTAAGTTTGGGGGTCCCTGGTGATGTTGGGCAATACTTGAAGTATAGATTGACAGATGATTCCACTCAGACATGTGCTGGTGTTCAAGAAGACATTTGGAATAAGATTCTCTTTTTCTTATCTCTTTTATTTTCACATGAGTTTTATTGTTGATGATTTTATGTGTAGTGGAATAAATTGAAGCATGCGATATTCTCTTAATTTTTCTTGGTTATAAATTGCGATTTCATCATTGCTTGATTGTCCTTGCATGCTGTTGATGGTTTTTGCCAAAAACGTGAATTTTTCGTGCTTCCGTGTGTAAAACTGATGTTACGATACTGATTTCTTTTTGAAGAGACGGTTGACTTTTGGTCGAGTTTGCAGTCAGCGATATATGTTTCCTCTGAGCATTCATTTAGGTATATATTTTTCGTTTTTGTAGAAATCTTAGCGTATAAGAAAGGAGACATACGTGTTTTCAAATCACCGTCTATACGTTTGGTTAAACTTTTCGCGTAGCTAGTCATCCAGTAACATGAGTCTTGCTGGCACTTAAAGTGAGTTTAGAGTCGGACAGTTTTTCCCAAAAAGTCGAGATATTATATGTTCTATGATGGGAAGTCTAGTAACCGGGGGTATTCACGTGACCCGTTGTTTACTCTCGCGTAAAACGACAACCCTGAATAGACTAATGATTTAGAAATATCGCATTACCGATGATGGGAAACCTAGTAACCGGGGGTATTCACGTGACCCGTTGTTCACTCTCGCGTAAAACGGCAACCTTGACATGCGGGAATTACTATTCGAGTTTTTTCTCCGCTGTAGAGGGGGACTTAGTAACTATAAGCATCCATGTGCCACATGAGTGTCTTTTACGTAAAATGGTTCCCCAATACATGAGAATGGAAATCCACCCTAGGATTATCCCGATGAAACATCCCGAGATCCGAACCTAGTGGTTAACTCGAGTCTTTATTATGATCATACGTAAGGGAATGCTGTCCTAGGAGTAATTTTGATAATGAAACTCTTGAATTTTGCCACTAGACTGTGGGGCTGGGCGAGTTAGCTTGTTTACTCTAACCCGTCATATTGGTGGTCGGTTAAATTCACGCTTGTTAATCTTTGAGCTTGATTTTCTTCATGAACGATTGGTTAGGACTGAAAATGACTACTTTTTGGAATCAATGTCCGTGAATGTGACTCACCAATACGATACTCATATTATTGTTTGAGATTTTCAGTATAGTATTGATTAAGTTGAGCACTATGGATTTGCACGATCATTCACGATACTTTTTATTTGAAAATTGATTCTTTTTGCTTGAGGACAAGCAAAGGCTCAAGTTTGGGGGTATTTATTAGGCGTATTTTTATGCGCTTATTTATCATTAGTTTATATCCATTTTGAGCCTAAAAATGCATAAATGAGTTTTTAATGCACTATTCTTATATGTTTTGCAGGAACTTGGAGTCCGGAAGCTCGAACGACGAAAAACGGGCGAAAATGGCAATTTTTGGCCAGGGGCCGCGGCACAAGGAGAGTGAGCCGCGGCACACGCATGGCCCCAGCGAAGCCCCAAGCGGACTGTACCCTTAGCCACGGCACAAGGATGCTGAGCCGCGGCCCAGGAAGAAAAATAGCGCGCCCAAGTATGCGGTGAAGATAAGGGGCCGCGGCACAGCTTAAGTGAGCCGCGGCCCACAGCTGAGACTTCCGCGTTTCTTTGCCGTTTTTGGAGCAGTTTTCGACCCAAATCCCCGAACGCATTTTGGAGGCTGAGAAAAGTTATAAATAGAGATTGAAAGTCATAAAAAGAGGGCATGGATATATAGAGCGGAGACACCAGAGGAGCAGAAACGAAGAGATTTGTGGGCGACGACAAGACCACGGATCCCTTACGGTTTTTATTAATTTTTCCGCATCTTATTTTTTAGATCTATTCGAGTAGGATTGTGATTGTAGCCGATTACATGACGATTTGATTTATTTATTTTTATTTCAATTCATTCGTTATTCTATTGAATTGGATTCTTCTTACTGTTCTCAATGCTTTCAATTGTCTGGCCAATAGTTGAATTGATTTGAATGTCTTTATGGATTCGGGAGATGAAATTTAGGCATAGTTCTTATGAGAAAATTCATGATTTTCCTGAGATAGGGATATACTCATGGGAATTGTGAAGCCTGTTTATTGTGGGAATTCATGAACTGTTTTAGCTATTAATTATCTAATTCGAATAGGGTGTTAGGAATACTTGTTAGATTTTGATGATGTCATTAACATAAAATCAAATGTTTATTACTTGGCAAAATGTAAGGAAGAACCAAATGAGTATCTTCCATAGGCCAAATATGTTAAGTATAAAACTTGGCAAAATGTAAAGAAGAACCAAATGAGTATCTTCTGTAGGCCAAAATTAGTTAGGCTGAAAAACGGCAAAGTACTAAGTACAGTTTAGTCCATCAGAGAGGAACAGCCGAGTCCAGTCAGAGTAGCTATGGTCAAACAAAATTTATCAGAGAAGTTTGACTGCATCACAATGAGGTACCTCGGGAAGTCACACGACCGATAAGTCACAACATGAAGGAATGTAGAGAGGACCTATCTGCAGAGATATTAGCTGCATATCAGCCTACTCGAAGGCAGCCAAGTACTCCAAGTCCACGTCAGCATGCGTTGAAAAGTCAAGTATTACGGAAAGCTCACATGCAACGTGAAGAGACAAATTGGAGTGATTCCCGCAAGAGATATGATTTAAATAAATCATCCAGACCCACCTTGAAGACTTTAATCGTTTTATATTCAAAACATTCGGCGCTCACATGCAGAAATCTTCACAACGGTCGGAAGATAAATTAAAATAATGGGAATCCAGCCTTGCAACGTTCAGAAAGAATAAACAATGAAGTCTCCCTCCAACGGACGGATTTGTTCAAAAGATTTGCAACGGCTACAAGGAAAAAGCTCAGAGAACATGACCTATATATATCCGGAGATTTGAAGCTGAGCAACTACCGGTGCGAACATACATTCTAGCGATCAAAGCAATCAAGCAATCTAAAGCAATCAATAGCATCGTGAAAAGAGCAGATCTAAAAGTTCATACTTAAGGAAGCTCTTAAGTTGGAGAAGACAAAAACTCTTGTCTATAATCTTGAGTACGGGTACTTCTTGGTTGAACTAAGAGATCAGAAGGCATCCGAGGATCGAGGATCAAGAGGTGCAAGGCACAAGTGTGTACAACGGCACGGATTTCCACCGTTGGAAGTCGTTGTAGTGTGGTTTGAATCAACGTAATATTTATCCTGTTGAAAATTATAGTGAATTTATCTCCAACTGGTTTGGAGAAAAGTGGATTAGTAGAGGATTACCCCACCTCTGAGACCACTATAATTGCCTGCGTCATTTACTGTTTTACTGCATCATACTTTAACTGCTGCATACATTGCTAAGTGTTTCATTAAGTTAATTTCTATTCGTCATCAGCTGACTTCCTCACATATCCAAGAACAAACGACTCCAAGTCATTTGTCTAACTATCAGCTGAAGAAACTCACTCTTCGTGAAAAAGAGTTCAAGAGATTCAACAAGTCTATTCACCCCCCCCTCTAGACTTGTTCCTGGACGACTTGTGACCTACAAGTGGTATCAGAGAGGTTGGTTCATTTATTTCACGAACCAGATCTATATCAGAGATATATATCTTTACTCTCACTTTATAATGGAACACATGCACTCTAGACTCCCTGTGTTTTCAGTTGACGAGTATGATCTGTGGAAGATAAGGATGCAGGCACACTTATCTTCAATTCATGACGACATGTGGTGCATCATTGAAGATGGTCCATTCATCTTTGAGAAGGACAACACAGCAGAGGAGATCGCAGCAGGGAGGCCAGAAAAGATTCCTAAGAAGAGGACGGAGCTGACTCCCGAAGAAAGAAAGCTGGCCAATCTTGATAACCGGGCCAGATATGTGTTATATCAAACTCTTGACAAATCCACCATGGTCAAGATCAAGAACTGTAAGAATGCCAAAGAAATTTGGGACACATTAGCTCTAATGTGTGAAGGAACGGAGCTGATCAAGGAAAACAAGCTGTCAATTGCTATCCAAAAATTTGACAACTTTAAAATGAAGAATGGTGAATCCATAGATCAAGTGGACACAAGGTTCACTGAAATTATCAATGAGATCAACTCCCTGGGCAAAACCTATGGCAACAGGAAATGGCACTAAAGGTCCTCAGATCTCTCAACCCCGAATGGAGCATGAAGGCCGTAGCCATGAGAGAGTCCAAGGACCTGAATAAAATAAAGATTCAGGAGCTGTTCTCTGATCTGAAGGTTTATGAGTTCGAGCTTCCAAGTTCATCCTCAACTGAGCCTGCAGAGAAGGGAATCGCATTTGCAGCCGAGTCCCCTGCAAAGAGCCTATCTGATGTGAAACCTCCAAATCCACTAGATTTTGAGGAAGAATTGGCTTTCATAATGCAAAGGTTCAGCAATTTCAGAAAGAACTACTCCAAGTATAAGAAAAACTATAAGGAGAATCCAAGAAGGAACCAGAAGGCTGGAAGCTGGAAAGTAGAATGCTACAACTGTCACAAAATAGGACACATCCAAATGGATTGTCTCGAGCTCAAGAAGGACGAAACCAAGAAGGAGGTGGGCAAAAAGGAAGATAGAAGAAAGGCCCTCATCGGAGAAGACCAGGAGCATGTCGAATCAAGCAGCGGTTTCTTTTCTGATGAAGACGAGGAGTATGATTGCCTGATGGCAAACCTAGCTGATGAAGAGGTAACTTCTAAACCCACCGGTTCAAATAATAGCTCAGCCATGTCACAAGATATGGATCTACATGAATCGGTAAATCGATTATTTAAAGATTTTGAAACACTCAAATCGCACACCAAGTCAGACAAGAGAGAAGACTCAGTGCAAGATGAGAATAGGCGGTGAAAAATGATTTCGAAAAACTCACCTAGATCTGAATAAGGTTGAGACAACTACGGTGACTTTAAAAACCGTGCAAATGTCAATACAGTGAGATAGATCGGCTAACCATTTTACTTAGAGAAAATCACCGCACTTGCTCATGCCAAAGCCGAGTTTACTAAGGTAGCTCGAGATAAATAAAACTCAAAGCAGGAAATAACCTCCTGAAGGCGTCTTCAACTCTGGGAGAATTGTGTTCTTATAAAAGGTCACTATATACCAAATCAGGCCTTGGATATGATTCTCACACTCCCTCTAGTTACGAAACCAAGTTTATCAAGGGAGAAACAATAGTCTCGATCATTGAGCACGTATATAAACCGATATTCAAAAACAGGCAACCAGAGTCAAACGTCTGCAGTCGCAAATGTTACACTGCATACCACCTAGACAGCGGCGACTAGCGATGCCTGAGCAAAAGCAAGCGGCATAACAACATGCCCACTATTACCAACAACTCCCCAAAAATAGATTTCATAATGGAGGGGCGATGGAAACCTCAAGGTTATCCTAATTATCAAAATGAACAAGTGTGGAGACCACAAAATTTAATAAATGGTCTCGGCTAGATTTAGAAATGGCCCACACTATCAAAATTTTGAGGAATATCCGGTATACAATCCAACCGTAAGATTCAGACCTCGACCACGGACACATTATAAGGGATATAATAATAATAATAACAATTTCTATAATCCAAGGAGAAATCAATTCTCCAGGAAACCAACTAACCCCAAAGGACCCACACAAATTTGGGTACCTAAATCTCTGCTTGTTTAATTGCAGAAAAGGTGGAAGGACTACAACCACATCTCCTCAAGCTCAAATTTTGGAGGTGAAGAATGGTTTGTAGACTCTGGATGCTCGAGGCATATGACCGGGAACAAGAAGATGCTGACCAAATACATCAAAGAAAGAGGTCCCGATGTAACCTTTGGAGATAGCTCTAGAGGACAGACAAAAGGCTTTGAAGAGCTGCACCGAGGAAACATTGTGATATCCAAAGTCCATTATGTCAAAGGGCTCAAGTACAATCTCCTGAGCATAAGCCAGTTCTGTGACGAGAAGAATTTAGTAGTCTTCACCATCTTGAAGTGTATGGTGATAGACATCATATCTGGAGAAATAAAGCTACAAGGATTCAGAAGAAGAGATGTCTACATGATTGATTGGAACACAGGAACACCTAACTCCTGTTTCCTATCCAAGACGATGGCGAGAATGGATGGTCGTGGCACAAAAGACTATGTCACCTAAACTTCAAAGCCATCAACAAGATTAGCTCTCGAAGTCGGGTCGAGGACTTCCAAATGAAGCATTCAAGAAGGAAGCACTCGTGATGCATGTCGAAGGGAAAGCACCAAGGCATCGTTCAAGTCGATTCACCTACAACGCTCACAACAAGGATCTTAGATCTACTCCACATGGATCTATTTGGTCCTATCAAGCCAAGGACTTTGAGCGGCCGAAAACATGCCCTTGTAATAGTAGATGATTATTCAAGGTACACTTGGATCATTTTCCTATACAAGAAAAGTGAAACCACGACCAAGTTACGAGGCCGAGAAGGATCCATAATGAGAAATCCCTCTCCATAATCAAGATCAGATCGGATAGAGGAGGAGAGTTTCTCAACAAGGCGATAATCGATTACAGCGATCGAATGGGATCCAACATGAGCTCTGCGGCCTGTGACGCCCAGCGAGAATGGTGTTCTTGAAAGAAGGAACAGAACCACGAAGGAAGCAAGAAGGTCCATGATTGCGGCAGATCTACCCAAAAGGTTCTGGGTCAAGTCATAACACAACTGTCACACCTGCAGCAGAGTATGATAGTAGGGAGACATGGCAAAACTCCTATGAGGTTTGGAATAATAGAACTCCTCGTTGCTTACTTTCATGTCTTTGGTTGTAAGTGTTTCATCCACAACAACGGTAAAACACAGCTAAATGCCTTTGATGCTAAAACTGATGACGGTCTCTTTATGGGATATTCCCAAAGAAGCAAGGCATATAGAGTTTTTAATAAAAGAACCTTAGTTGTGGAAGAAACACCCCATGTTGTTTTTGATGAATCTACCGTTGAGTACAGGAAACAAATTGAGCTAATTGAGAACAAGCTCAAGTCAGCAACTCTTGAAGAAGTCATTATACATGACACTGGAATGGTGGACTCACCTGCAGACCAGCCTGATGACCCAACTGCAGCTGCTGAAGACCCAACTGCAGATCAGACAGGATCACCAAGCCTACCTGATCCAGTCGCTGAAAGACCAAATGGAGGCCGACAAAGACTCATCTACAGATCGAACCAAGTCTGCAGATGACAAGGCGGTGGCCCAATCGATTCTGAGACGAGAACCAGTGATGCGAGATAACCACGAGCAATTCAACAGGGGGAACAAACCCAGAAGAGGATGATATCCCCAAATGGCTCAAGGATCACCCAATTCAGCAAATTATCGGAAAGTTGGTGATGGAGTCAAGACGAGACGATCAACCCTACCAGCAGGAATGGCGATGTTCTCATGTTTAATGTCGCAAATTGAACCCAAGACTACGAACAAGCCTTGGAAGATTATTCATGGATTAATGCCATGCAAGAGGAATTGGAGCAGATGGAAAGAAACAAAGTTTGGGAACTAATGCATGGACACGATCACAAGAAAGTTATTGGCACCAAATGGGTGTATAAAAACAAGAGTGATGAAGACGGAGTGTTGTTAGGAATAAAGCCGAGACTTGTAGCAAAAGGTTATGCAGTGTGAGGGAATAGATTTTCATGAAACTTATGCACTGTTGCAAGATTAGAAGCCATCGATTATTCCTCGCATATCCGCATTCAAGGACTTTGAAGTCTACCGGATGGATGTAAAGAGTGCTTTTACGACGGAATCCTAGAAGAAGAAGTCTATGTAGAGCAACCCCCAGGTTTTGTCAAAGGAGACAAAGTCTATAAGCTGTTGAAGGCTCTGTATGGACTCAAGCAAGCACCAAGAGCGTGGTATGAAACACTGTCTGTGTTTCTTGAGAAAAATGGATTTTGCAAAGGGAAAGTGGACAAGACCCTATTCAGGGTGGAGCACGAAGGCCACATATTAATAGTCCAGATTTATGTGGATGACATCATATTCGGGTCAATCAATCCAGAGCTATGCGAGAAATTCTCGAACCTCATGCAAGGAGAATTTGAGATGAGTATGATGGGAAAGCTTAACTTCTTTCTCGGATTACAAGTTAAGCAGATGGAAAAAGGAATTTTCATCAACCAAGCAAAGTATACCAGAGATCTTATCAAGAGATATGGAATGGAATCATCCAAGCCCGCAAGAATTCCAATGAGCACAAGTACTCACCTGGATGCAGACGAGGTAGGCATATCAGTAGACTCAACCCACTACAGAGGACTCATTGGATCTCTTCTGTACCTCACTGCAAGCAGGCCAGACATATCATATGCAGTTGGAGTTTGTGCAAGATTCCAGTCCAAGCCAAAGCAATCTCACCTAGATGCAGCCAAGAGAATAATTAAGTACCTAAAGTCTACAATTAATGTTGGACTATGGTACCCCAAGGATGACAACTTCGAGCTATCGGGATACTCAGATGCGGATTTTGCAGGATGCAAAATCAACAGGAAGATCACTAGTGGAACGTGTCAATTCCTAGGAACCAGACTGATATCCTGGTTTAGCAAGAAGCAGGTTTCTAACTCTATCTCCACTACAAAGTCAGAATACCTAGCTGCAGGTAGCTGTTGTGCACAAATTTTATAGATTAGACAGCAGCTAAGGGACTATAATATCATTGCCAACGAAGTCCCAATCTGGTGTGACAACAATAGTGCTATTGCAATAACCAACAATCCGGTTTTGCACTCAAGGACGAAGCACATTGATGTTAAGCACCATTTCATTAACAAAAGAGTTAGAGTTGAAAGAGTCAGCACAGACTACCAAATAGCTGACATCTTCACCAAACCCTTGCCAGAAGAAAGATTCCTGGAGCTAAGCAGAGATCTTGGATTACTAGATTGGGAATCTAGTACTGAAGCAAGTTAAAGCATAGAAGACGAAGGACGGACCCCAGAATCAGATCCTAGATGATGCAGGCAAGAAGACGAAGGCCAGACGAAGCAACTTAGCTGTTCAGAATACCAGGCGAGAAGTCAACTCACCTGTTGCAGAGTGGTCAACAGTCAACAAATCAGACCAGCTAAGTTTTCTAAACTGACCTCTGAATATTCAATTATTATCTGCCACATTTATAATATTAATTTTGGCTAACGAATGGCATTTAAATATACATTTTTATAACCCAAGTGGCAATTTTAATACACGCGTCAATCGCCTATTAAATCAACCTCTACGGTGGCCAATCAGAATCAACCGTCGAAATTTAAATTGGGCCACCGATTCAAATTTGAAATTCAAAAGAATATCAAAAGGCGTACCACCGTTCAAATATATAATAAACTAATACAAACGTCTTTTCATCCTCTTTATAAGGAAAGAATACCTTTCACTTTACTCTTTACGTTTACAGAAACCCTAGATATTTCAGAGCAAAAATATACACTAAAATCCTCTATTTGCAGAAATGGCATCTTTCGAAGGAGTGAATTTGAAGGCGGTGAAAGACCAGATCATTTTCTCGATGGTTGTCGACTTTGAAGGTTTACTGGAAGCCAATCTGGAGGACTACGACATGCTCAATCTGATTCGGGCAATGAAGCTTAATGGGATCTACCCATTTCTCGACATCAACCCGCAACATCTGTTCAAAGAGGATGTCGTCGAGTTCTATTGCAAAGCCTATCTTATTCAAGATGGGATTCATAGCACAGTGGGCGGAGTACCAGTCAGCATATATCGAGAGACGATTCGCTCTGTCTTCAGGATGAAGCACCGTGGTTTAGCGGTCGAAGCTCTCAAGCAATCCGCCGCCGAAACCTGGAAAAAGATTAAGGTCGAAAATATCCCGGAAAAATTGAAATTCAGAGCCAAGAGGAATGAACTCAAGAGAATTTACCGTGTTGCGTTGGATATTACCAACAAAATAATAATGGGGATGGCGGGCAGTTATGATCAACTGTCGTCGTCGAAGTTTATGGTGTTGGGTGCATTGATTCAGGAAGAAGAAGTTGATTGGGCAGACTACATCTTCAGGCAACTCGTGATAGAGATCAACAAGGTCGAGTGGCTTGACGATGAGAAGAAGTTCAAAACAAAGCTGGCGTTTGGAACGCATCTCAGTTGGTTTTTGGAGAAGACCGGAGTGGCTAAGGGAAACACTGACCCCTTCCATCCCAATAATAGGCTTGGTCATATGGACCATGAGAAGGTGAAGAAAGTCGGAGGCACTGGGAGATCAGCTCAGTTGTTGAAGGAGCTGCCGGACTCAAGTATATATCCAAGATACCATTCATCAGGAGAGTCGGACAGACATGCAGCTGATATCGCAACTGCAGTCGAGTCCGACACCGAGTCCGACGATACACCCATTGCAGTCAGATTCAAGAGACGGGGACCAGCCCCTGAAGGACCCTCTACTCTGCAGTCATCACCGGAACCCTCTCCTAAGAGGCCACGGAAATTGCAGTTTAGCGAGGGAGAGAAGTCTGAACACCTTGCCAGCCCCTCAGTTTGATCACCAATTCATCCGGAAGACCTGCCTGCACCAGACACCCTTGAGACTCGGATTGTACCTGTTCTCACCCCCCCAGTCTACATATCCGAAGAAGAAGAAGCAGGTCTCATACTTACTATTCGTGAAGCTGATTATACTTTTAACCTGTTAGAAAATAATACTTTCAACCTTTCAATTGAACAACTCCAGCTTGTTAAGCCACAAGCAGTAAAACACTCTTTTGTACACATTTTTAAAGAGTGGAAATTTTTCAAGACTATGACTTTTACAAATCTTCAAACCTACATTGCAACTAGTGGTTGGGAATATCCCCAAGCCACTGAGGAGGTTCTGATTGAATTTTGCAATGAATCAGACTTAGTATTAATCCTCCAGGATAAATGGTTCATGTCCCATTTTAAAACAAACATGGACCACTTTATCCATTCTATCATGCTTTGCATTTTTGATGGTTCTTTTGGAGAGGAGGAGAAAGTTGAAAAAGAGATTAGGATTGAAGAAGTAGATGGAGATAATGAAATTATTGATTTGGTGGTTGAAGAAGATGAAGAAGAGAGAAAAACAGAAGAAAATATTCCAGTTGAAAAACAGCCAGAAGAAATTGAGAAGACAGAAGAATTGGCTGATGAAGGAGATGAAGAAGAAGGAGAAGAGGTAGATCAAGAAAAAGATGAAGAAGAAAAGGAGGATGAGGATGATGAAGGAGAAAAGAAGGAGCAGGATGATGATGATGATGATGATGATGATGATGATAATGATGATGGAGGAGATGCAGGAGCAGAAAAAGAAAATGAAAAAGAAAAAGATGAGGAAGAAGGAAAAGAAAACTCTGAAGAAAAGGAAGAAGAAGAGAAAGAGGAAGAGAGAGAAGAAGACAAAGAGCCAGAACCAGAGCCAGAACCAGAGCCGGAACCAGAGCCTATTCACGAAGCTGCAGATAGGACTGTGGTACCTGCCCGGTACACCAGCCTAGACGCAGAGCTGGCTGAAGACTCCAGGTCAGGGACCCCGGAGAAAACCCCCTCTGACCTACCAGCTGCAGACAGGAGCCTGCAGTCTAGTGGTTCCTTTGCAGAAGGCTCAGGAGAGCACTCTCCATCAGCTCAGATATCCCCTACCATGACTGAGCTGATCAGGCAAATCGTCAAAGATACTATTGGAGAGCTGCTATCATCTCAGGTCACTCCTGACCTTCAATCAATAAATGCCAAGATAGACACCCTTCTACAGAGAGAGATTCCTCAGCCCCCTCCCCCTACCAACAACAGAATGCCATTTGGCATGTCTGATTGGATGAGCAAAATGGAACAGCAATTAACTACCCTTGTTGATGCTGGCAAAAAGGGGGAAGAGAGAGTTCAGGGGGAAGAGAGAGAAATAAGAAGCAAGAAGAAGCAAGATGTCCTTCAAATTGAAGGACCCTCAAGTCTGAAGAGAAAGGAAGATGTGGATCCAGATGACCAGGCTGACCAGCCTGAAGGAAAGAGAAGAAGGACTAGAGGTGGTTTTGGACCTACTCTAGAATGGGATGGGAAGGAGCTGTGGTATGTTGAGGACTTTATTCCATTTGAATCTCTTGAGATGTGGGGATCTGCAAAGAAGAGGTTCATCAAAGACTATTACATCTGGGAACTACTCCAGGATGATAAACTCTCCCCACAAAAATTTTTCATAAACTTCATGGAAGAAATTCATCCGAAGCTTTGGGCTATTCTGAAGAAGCACGCTAAAGATCAAAATGCTTATCCTATGATTCCCTCATTCAGAGCAGAGGAAGCACCGACCCGTCTGGACGGTGAACTCAATGAGTTAGCGCTTCAAAGAGAAATCAAGCAACTGTGTCTTGAGAACAAATTCACATCCCAGCAAGAACAAGACTTCGCAGCACTTGTTGTGAAGAGGAAATATGGTCTTGCTCCAGTCAAGATAAGACCAATTGGAGCTAAACCCTTCAAACCTGCCAAGCAGCCTATTCGAAGAGGCAGAGGAAGAGGCAGATGACTTTTAGTTATTTCTTTTACTTATAATGTTTTATGTACTTAAAACTTTCTTGTAAATTTCAAAAATAAACAAGTCAGAAAATTTTATAACAGTCTGTTGAATGACAATTTCCAGTTGTCTCAATATTAGACTGATTTTAGTTTATGTCTTGCACGTAAGTGCAAACTTGGTCATTTGATTACTTGTTTAAAGTTTTGCCATCATCAAAATAGGGGGAATTTGTTAGGAATACTTGTTAGATTTTGATGATGTCATTAACATAAAATCAAATGTTTATTACTTGGCAAAATGTAAGGAAGAACCAAATGAGTATCTTTCATAGGCCAAATATGTTAAGTATAAAACTTGGCAAAATGTAAAGAAGAACCAAATGAGTATCTTCTGTAGGCCAAAATTAGTTAGGCTGAAAAACGGCAAAGTACTAAGTACAGCTTAGTCCATCAGAGAGGAACAGCCGAGTCCAGTCAGAGTAGCTCTGGTCAAACAAAATTTATCAGAGAAGTTTGACCAGACTGCAGCCGAGGTACCTCAGGGAAGTCACCTGACCAGATAAGTCACAAACACTGAACAGCCGAGAGGACCTGTCTGCAGAGATATTAGCTGCATATCAGCCTACTCGAAGGCAGCCAAGTACTCCAAGTCCACATCAGCATGCGTTGAAAAGTCAAGTATTACGGAAAGCTCACATGCAACGTGAAGAGACAAATTGGAGTGATTCCCGCAAGAGATATGATTTAAATAAATCATCCAGACCCACCTTGAAGACTTTAATCGTTTTATATTCAAAAGATTCGGCGCTCACATGCAGAAATCTTCACAATGGTCAGAAGATAAATTAAAATAATGGGAATCCAGCCTTGCAACGTTCAGAAAGAATAAATAATGAAGTCTCCCTCCAACGGACGGATTTGTTCAAAAGATTTGCAACGGGTACAAGGAAAAAGCTCAGAGAACATGACCTATATATATCCGGAGATTTGAAGCTGAGCAACTACCGGTGCGAACATACATTCTACCGATCAAAGCAATCAAGCAATCTAAAGCAATCAATAGCATCGTGAAAAGAGCAGATCTAAAAGTTCATACTTAAGGAAGCTCTTAAGTTGGAGAAGACAAAAACTCTTGTCTATAATCTTGAGTACGGGGTACTTCACTGGTTGAAGTAAGAGACTGTAAAGGCATCCGAGGATCGAGGATCAAGAGGTGCAAGCGATCAGTGTGTACAACGGCACGGATTTCCACTGGTTGGAAGCTGTTGTAGTGTGGTTTGAATCACTGTAATATTTATCACTGGTTGAAAATTATAGTGAATTTATCTCCAACTGGTTTGGAGAAAAGTGGATTAGTAGAGGATTACCCCACCTCTGAGACCACTATAATTGCCTGCGTCATTTACTGTTTTACTGCATCATACTTTAACTGCTGCATACATTGCTAAGTGTTTCATTAAGTTAATTTCTATTCGTCATCAACAAGTCTATTCACCCCCCCCCCCCCCCCTCTAGACTTGTTCCTGGACGACTTGTGACCTACATAGGGATATATCGAGTTAATAATTCTTAGTATTTTCTATCGACCTTGGGAAAGGCTTTAGAATAATTTAGGAATTCCTGGCTTACAATCGATTGAATAAAAGTGAATTGAATTAAATAAAAATCATTCCTGATTGTTTGAGGTCAAAATCATAATCCTACGCCCTTATTATTAGTATTTTTATTATCACTATTATTATTATTTTCTATTTATTTTTATGCAATTAGTTTAGTAATAAATTCTATATAATTGTTCTTCTAATAAAATTACGAGTCGACTATATTTTGGTACTTAGTAAAATCAGTCCTCGAGGGAACGATATCTTACTTATCACTTTATTACTTATTGACACCATGCACTTGCGGCATAGTGTGAGGGATTTCCTCACAACAAGTTTTTGGCGCCGTTGCCGGGGACTGATTTTTTCGCTAATATCATTACCAAGCGACTCTAATTTTAATTTGAAGTTTTTTTCTTTAGTCTCTATATTTTTATTTTCTTTTTCATTATGTTTTCCTTTAATTATCGTGACCCTTTGCAATTCATAAATTTCGATGATCTTAATAATTTGCCTAATAGGGTCAGTCAACCCCCTCCCCCAAAACAAAAGACCATATTGAATATTGTGTAGATGCTCTCAAAAATCCTGATAGTACCCCTCTTGAGCGAGAATGTGCAAGTCGTGGTCTTGAGATTCACAATGGTTATTTTCCAGCCCATCGACTTAGTAGTGAAGTTGAGGGGGAGGTTGAAAAGAAAGACATGCTGAGTTTTAGGGTCGATCCCCCAGCACCTGATAATTACATAAAGTGTGATGATCTTGTAGAAGAAGTTACCATTGATGATGTTTCCAAAGAAATTTCCTTAAATTGTCATCAAACTTCGAATAATAAAGTGAACACTTTTGTGCCTAAAATTTTATTAACGGTGCCACGCATAATTTTTCCTAAATCCATAATGGGAGAGATTGACCCCATTACTTGTGATTTTGTTGAGGCTGATTCTTTGAGTTCTAATGAGGTTGTTCATGATATGTCTTCATTATTTACCCATTCAAACTCTGCTTATTTTTTCATACCTTACAATTATTATATTCTTCCATTATTTTTTGGTTGTCCGCATAATTATTCTTACTCATTATTTTTAGCAACCAGACATGAACCAAAGCCTCCCTTGTGGAATAAGAGGCTTATAGATTGCAAGAAGGGGGTATTTGGCAATCTCCCTAGAAAGAAGCCACAGAAGATTTTTTTTGCCACGTCGTGCTCAAGACGTAAAATAGAGCGTGTCAAGATTTAACACCTTCCGACCGGCGATCGACTAGTAGTACGGGCGACCGAGTCACTGCCGAGCGACCAAGGCAAGCCTGCCGATCGGCGACCAGGCGACCGAGCCTTAGCCCAGTGGACATGCTAGGCGCGGCCGAAGGGCCGGGCGAATCCGGTGCCGAGCGATCGACATCAAGACGATCGCCTCTCGGTCTCGGCGACCGACCCTTGGCGATCGGCCGTCTCTCGGCACTGGCGACCTACCCTTGGCGACCGACCCTTGGCGACCTCCATCCACCGGCCGATGACGACCTCGAAGACCATCCAGGGGCGACCGCCTCATGTCGATCACCACCGATGGCCATCCAAGTCGGCAAAGGCCGAGCCTCAAGATCGGCACCATGTGCAAAGGCCGGGACAAGATCCGCGAATCCGGGCCATTGACCAAAGCTTGTGATTCCCTCCACCGGCCGACAGCCGAAAGCTTGTCGGTAGGGCCACATGTTGGCCGACTGGACACGTGATGGCTCCTTATTGACCGCCCAGTGTGCGGCCTCTTCCTTGGACTTTAGCCCGACAGCCTGGGGAGATCGCCCATTAAAGTATTGGCCGAGACGATCGGCAGATTATTTTAATAGCCGGTGACGATCGCCCTACTGAGACAGATCCGGCTACCCCTATATAAACAAGACTCCCAGCACTTGTCCAGGGACGAGAAAAACAACGCTGCACTCTCTCACATTCTTGCAATACATACGCAATACAGGAGCAAACATCAAGCACTTGGCTAACATCCAACTCTTGGCAACAGCTTTCTTTCGGTCTTACTTCTCCCGGCCTTTTCTCCTCGAGCAGATTACCGGCGGGACGGAGAACACCGAGCTTCGCTCAAGAGCCGGATCAACAGAGTCTTTTTACACTCATTGTATTTAGATTTCTCTCATTAATACTTGTATCCACGAATATTCGTATTAATAACATCTCGCGAGAGCATTCAAGCCCGGGCCTAACAAACCCGGCAAATCTTGTATTATTTATCTTCTCTCGGAAGTGCTCCCGCATTTGTTTGTTGTCCGTCTTCCAGCAGTATTTAATCTTCGGATAAATATTTTGGGCAACAAGAATTGGCGCTAGAAGGAGGGTATCAAACCCTCGATTTTTTACACCTACCGTCCCGAAGAACACTCACTGTTCTCGGGGCAGATATTTGAAGTGACACTCACTGCACTTCAAAGAAATCCTTCAGAAATCATGTCTTCCGCATCCGCGTCGAAGAAAGCCGCTGGCCAGCCGGCCAGACCCCCTGTTCCGTCCCAGTCCGAGCCGCAGCCGATGGTGGAAGGCAGCCGCCGCGGTCAGAGACGCTCGATCCCGTCCCGGGACGGCGGCCCGAGCCTCTCGCTCGATCAGTTCCGAACCAATGAACAGATCGAAAAGGCCATAGCCGCCCTTCAGGAACGACGGAGTGCTCTCGACGCGCCTCCTGCTGCCGCCCCCCCGGTCTCTCGCCGGAAGATCAAGCGGAAGCTTAAGGCACTACTGGCCGAGCAAGCGCCAGGAGGCTCTCGCCCGCAAGAAGAGGCGCTCGCGGCGGGCACGTCTGTCTCGATCGCACAGGCGACCCGACACAGCGGCCAAGGCGTCCGGCCCGGCTACGAGACGACGGAGTTGGTATCCGTCACCAGGAGCTCGGCCTACCCAGCTCCCTCAAGACGATCCGGCCGCTTGGCTCCCGCTCGCGATTCCCGAGGTCGGCGGTGGGGTCGGAGGTCGGTACACGATCGCCTCGGCCCCCGCTCCCAAAGCCGATCCGCAAGCAGCCGAGCCGCGGCGATCGCCGCAATGCAACGTCAGATCAACGACATGAAGGCGCTCCTGCAATCCGGGGCAGGCGCCCTGAGGACGATCGCCCCGCCGAGCGAGCCGCTCGCGATCGACATCGAGCTCGCCCCGGTGCAGCACACGATCGCCCCTCCTAAGACACCCGTGTACCCGGGCGATCGGACCCCCAAGCACACCTGCACAAGTTCAACATCTACATGACCGGGTGTGGGGCATCAGACGCGACCAGGTGCCGAATGTTCCCTCTAACACTGGACGACCTCGCCCACCGGTGGTACACCTCGTTGCCACCTCGGTCCATCGGCTCCTTTAACGAGCTGGCGCATGTCTTCACGGAGCACTTCGCCACCCGGGTCGCCCGCCCAGAAGGTCGCCATCGCATGATGCAAATCAGGCAAGGAGAACAGGAGTCCGACTCGGACTACATCGACCGGGTTGACACGATCATCCTCAACGGCGAGCCCGTAAGCGATGAGACCGCCCTCTACGCTGTCCTAGGAGGTTTTCAGGGTTTCTCGCCTATGTTCAGGCATCTCACGAAGACCCTGCCGACGACCTACGCAGCCTTCCGGGCTAGAGCCGCAGACTTTCTGGCCAGGCAAAGGTTTCTTCTTAGCCTGTGAGCAGAGCGATCGGCACCCGGACGACGATCTCCCGCCCGATCGCCAATATCGACCTACGAATAAGCGATCGGCAGCCGAGCGACGATCGACAGTCTTCCAGCCCGATCGCCGATCATCACGCTACATCATCCGCAGTTCGGAGGACACGATCGCCACCTACAGTCCAGCATATAACATGACGAACTAAGGCATAAGATCGCCTCCACCGCACATCATAAAGCCATGGCCCTGTCAGTCGATGGAACCGGCTGCTTCGGCCATGCAAGGTCCCTTTCGGCCGAGATCGCCCGCCCTTCGTTTAAATACGAGGCCGGCGTAGTCGGAGGGCTCTCCAAAATTAATCAGTGGACTCATTCCACAACCCCGTCTCAACGTACACCGTCGAGGTCGGCCATCTCCATGGCTGGACGAGGTGGAAGCAGAGCTAACAAGCCGCGGGCGTGGAGTTGATTCATCCGACGCTGCCCCGCGCAAGGACTCCTCTAGACCGAGACCGCACGCCTTTCGTTTAAAAACAAGGCGGCGCGGCTATGAGAGGACCCTCATAATAAAGTGAGTCACGAGGCACTGATTGTCTTTGTGAACCATGACTCGTTCATGGGGTCGGTCCATCGATCTCCGCGACTGTGCACGATTCCTCAAGCAAGCGAAACCACCAAGTTTCCGTGGGGGATCGGCCAATGTTGTTTTTTGCAGGTACAAGACCGAAAGATAGCTAAGCCAATCGACCATGATAGCCCAAGTCCAAGTCCTAAGTCAGCTCAGATCGCCCGTCCTCATCCATACACGATCACCAGCAAGAACCACCTCGCCCCATGTCTTCAACATAGGAGCAAGCTGGGGGGCAATTGTTGTGTCAAGATTTAACACCTTCCGACCGGCGATCGACTAGGAGTACGGGCGACCGAGTCACTGCCGAGCGACCAAGGCAAGCCTGCCGATCGGCGACCAGGCGACCGAGCCTTAGCCCAGTGGACATGCTAGACTGGCCAACCGAAGGGCCCAGGGCGAATCCCGGTGCCGAGCGATCGACATCAAGACGATCGCCTCTCAGTACTCGGCGACCGACCCTTGGCGATCGACCGTCTCTCGGCACCTGGCGACCTACCCTTGGCGACCGACCCTTGGCGAGCTCCATCCACTGGCCGATGACGACCTCCGAAGACCATCCAGGGACGACCGCCTCATGTCGATCACCACCGATGGCCATCCAAGTCGGCAAAGGCCGAGCCTCAAGACTGGCACCATGTGCAAAGGCCGGGACAAGATCCGCGAATCCCGGGCGATTGACCAAAGCCTGACAGATTCCCTCCACGGTAGACAGCCGCCAAAGCTTGTCGGTAGGGCCACATGTTGGCCGACTCGGACACGTGATGGCTCCTTATTGACCGCCCAGCATGCGGCCTCTTCCTTGGACTTTAGCCCGACGGGGAGATCGCCCCATTAAAGTATTGGCCGCGAGACGATCGGTGATTATTTTAATAGCCGGCGATCGCCACTACTGAGACGAGATCCGGCTACCCCTATATAAACAAGACTCCCAGCACTTGTCCAGGGACGAGAAAAACAACGCTGCACTCTCTCACATTCTTGCAATACATACGCAATACAGGAGCAAACATCAAGCACTTGGCTAACATCCAACTCTTGGCAACAGCTTTCTTTCGGTCTTACTTCTCCCGGCCTTTTCTCCTCGAGCAGATTACCGGCGGGACGGAGAACACCGAGCTTCGCTCAAGAGCCGGATCAACAGAGTCTTTTTACACTCATTGTATTTAGATTTCTCTCATTAATACTTGTATCCACGAATATTCGTATTAATAACATCTCGCGAGAGCATTCAAGCCCGGGCCTAACAAACCCGGCAAATCTTGTATTATTTATCTTCTCTCGGAAGTGCTCCCGCATTTGTTTGTTGTCCGTCTTCCAGCAGTATTTAATCTTCGGATAAATATTTTGGGCAACAACAGAGCGCTTGATGGGAGGCAACCCATCATTTTTACTTCCTTTCTAGTTAGTTGTTTTTATTTGATTTGTTTCTTTAATAATTTTCTTTTCTTTGTTTTGTTATTTCGTTTGGATTTGTGTATTCTTGTGGCCCTTATTTCTCTAATATCTTTATATAACCCCAATGAGTTATTATCCTTCATATTCTAGTCTTTCTTGACTTAATGTCTTTAGTTATTTCATGACTAGAGACTAAGTTTGGGGTTCCCTGGTGATGTTGGGCAATACTTGAAGTATGGATTGACAGACGATTCCACTCAGACATGTGCTGGCGTTCAAGAAGACATTTGGAATAAGATTCACTTTTTCTTATCTCTTTTATTTACACATGAGTTTTATTGTTGATGATTTTATGTGTAGTGGAATAAATTGAAGCATGCGATATTCTCTTAATTTTTCTTGGTTATAAATTGCGATTTCATCATTGCTTTATTGTCCTTGCATGCTGTTGATGGTTTTTGCCAAAAACGTGAATTTTTCGTGCTTCCGTGTGTAAAACTGATGTTACGATACTGATTTCTTTTTGAAGAGACGGTTGACTTTTGGTCGAGTTTGCAGTCAGCGATATATGTTTCCTCTGAGCATTCATTTAGGTCTATATTTTTCGTTTTGTAGAAATCTTAGCGTATAAGAAAGGAGACATACGTGTTTTCAAATCACCGTCTATACGTTTGGTTAAACTTTTCGCGTAGCTAGTCGTCCAGTAACATGAGTCTTGCTGGCACTTAAAGTGAGTTTAGAGTCGGACAGTTTTTCCCAAAAAGTCGAGATATTATATGTTCTATGATGGGAAGTCTAGTAACCGGGGGTATTCACGTGACCCGTTGTTTACTCTCGCGTAAAACGACAACCCTGAATAGACTAATGATTTAGAAATATCGCATTACCGATGATGGGAAGCCTAGTAACCGGGGGTATTCACGTGACCCGTTGTTCACTCTCGCATATAAAACGGCAACCTTGACATGCGGGAATTACTATTCGAGTTTTTTCTCCACTGTAGAGGGGGACTTAGTAACTATAAGCATCCATGTGCCACATGAGTGTCTTTTACGTAAAATGGTTCCCCAATACATGAGAATGGAAATCCACCCTAGGATTATCCCGATGAAACATCCCGAGATCCAAACCTAGTGGTTAACTCGAGTCTTTATTATGATCATACATAAGGGAATGCTGTCCTAGGAGTAATTTTGATAATTAAACTCTTTAATTTTGCCACTACACTGTGGGGCTGGGCGAGTTAGCTTGTTTACTCTAACCCTTCATATTGGTGGTCGGTTAAATTCACGCTTGTTAATCTTTGAGCTTGATTTTCTTCATGAACGATTGGTTAGGACTGAAAATGACTACTTTTTGGAATCAGTGTCCGTGAATGTGACTCACCAATACGATACTCGTATTATTGTTTGAGATTTTCAGTGTAGTATTGATTAAGTTGAGCACTATGGATTTGCACGATCATTCACGATACTTTTTATTTGAAAATTGATTCTTTTTGCTTGAGGACAAGCAAAGGCTCAAGTTTGGGGGTATTTATTAGGCGTATTTTTATGCGCTTATTTATCATTAGTTTATATCCATTTTGAGCCTAAAAATGCATAAATGAGCTTTTAATGCACTATTCTTATATGTTTTGCAGGAACTTGGAGTCTGGAAGCTCGAACGACGAAAAACGGGCGAAAATGGCAATTTTTGGCCAGGGGCCGCGGCACACGCATGGCCCCAGCGAAGCCCCAAGCGGACTGTACCTTGAGCCACGGCACAAGGATGTTGAGCCGCGGCCCAGGAAGAAAAATAGCGCGCCCAGGTATGCGCTGAAGATTAGGGGCCGCGGCACAGCTTAAGTTAGCCGCGGCCCACAGGGCGGTTTTGCTGAGACTTCCGCATTTCTTTGCTGTTTTTGGAGCAGTTTCCGACCCAAATCCCCGAACGCATTTTGGAGGCTAAGGAAAGTTATAAATAGGGATTGAAGGTCATAAAAAGAGGGCATGGATATATAGAGCGGAGACACCAGAGGAGCAGAAACGAATAGATTTGTGGGCGACGACAAGACCACGGATCCCTTACGGTTTTTCTTAATTTTTCCGCATCTTATTTTTTAGATCTATGCGAGTAGGATTGTGATTGTAGCCGATTACATGACGATTTGATTTATTTATTTTTATTTCAGTTCATTCGTTATTCTATTGAATTGGATTCTTCTTACTGTTCTCAATGCTTTCAATTGTCTGGCCAATAGTTGAATTGATTTGAATGTCTTTATGGATTCGGGAGATGAAATTTAGGCATAGCTCTTGTGAGAAAAATCATGATTTTCGTGAGATAGGGATATACTCATGGGAATTGTGAGGCCTGCTTATTGTGGGAATTCATGAACTGTTTTAGCTATTAATTATCTAATTCAAATAGGGATATATCGAGTTAATAATTCTTAGTATTTTCTATCGACCTTGGGAAAGGCTTTAGAATAATTTAGGAATTCCTGGCTTACAATCGATTGAATAAAAGTGAATTGAATTAAATAAAAATCATTCCTGATTGTTTGAGGTCAAAATCATAATCCTACGCCCTTATTATTAGTATTTTTATTATTACTATTATTATTATTTTCTATTTATTTTTATGCAATTAGTTTAGTAATAAATTATATATAATTGTTCTTCAAATAAAATTACGAGTCGACTATATTTTGGTACTTAGTGCAATCAGTCCTCGAGGGAACGATATCTTACTTATCACTTTATTACTTGTTGACACCATGCACTTGCGGCATAGTGTGAGGGATTTCCTCACAACAAGTTTTTGGCGCCGTTGCCGGGGACTGATTTTTTCGCTAATATCATTACCAAGCGACTCTAATTTTAATTTGAAGTTTTTTTCTTTAGTCTGAATATTTTTATTTTCTTTTTCATTATGTTTTCCTTTAATTATCGTGACTCTTGGCATTTCATAAATTTCGATGATCTTAATAATTTGCCTAATAGGGTCAGTCATGTAATATCCGCAATTTTCGATTTTCGGTAAATTTCTTTTTTCGGCCGGAGTCCGTTTTGACGACTCGCTCATGACCGTTTCGTCATTTCGAGAATGATTAATTCTGCACTTTTTGTCATCCGAGTTCGTTTCGGTATCGTTTTGTTGAGTTCCGAGCTTTTTAGCGACTTTTCCGCACTTGAGTTCGATTCTTGCGAATCTCGTCCGAAACTGTTGTTTCGAGTTTCTCGTAAGTTCATTTGATTTTATTATTCATGTTGCGAGCTTTGGTTTGGTGTTTCGATCGCGTATCGTGATTTTCGGTCGTTTTGGGCCATTTTCGTAATTTCCCAAAGTTTTGGGTAATTTCTTCCGTTGTCGAATTCAGAGCCTTCGGGTGGTCGGAATTGTATGTTCTCTTAGCTCTTAGATTCGTCTTTGCGAGTATGTCGTAACCGTATCATCGATTCGTATTCAGGTTCGGGTTTCGGGGTCGTTCGGGCCGTCGGGGTTGGCCCCGGCCGAGTCATGGCCGGGCAATCTGGGCCCAGGCCGGCACAGGCAGAGCTACGGCCGGTAGTGCTCGGCAGCTTCTGGCTGAGCTACGGCCGGTAGTGCTCGGCAGCTTCTGGCCAAGCAGGCCGTACCGTGGGCCGCGGCACATGTCGGCAGGGTCGCGGCACACTCTGTGGCATTTTTCGGCCAAACTGACTTTACCAGGTGCCGCGGCACACGCCGGCCGGGCCGCGGCACACTGCCGACCACTGGGAGCCATTTTTGGGCCTGTGCCGCGGCACACTCCCGCTGGGCCGCGGCACACTGTGCAGCCTATTTATGGCCCTGCACACGGGTTTTTGGCCATTTTTCTCCTCCTTCTCCTTCTCTTCCGCGGCTGAGGGTATGCTCATCATGGAGCCATGTTGTTTGACAACAAATCCTCGAAGTTATTGAGGTTATATCATCAATCAATCATCCTATATCGTCCTTTGATCCAGCGAATCAAGGTAATCTTCCTTAGAACCCTAATTTCATGAATTTGGGGGTTTTTGCGTTTTTGTCCGATTCGTTCCGTATTATTGATTAATTCATGATGGGTATGATTAATATTGGTAGTATTCTTGTGTTTAATATCATTTATTCCATTGTTCTTCGTCGAATCGAAGTATATTTCTTGATTTCCTTCAAATTGACTTTTTGGGGGATTTGTTCTCGATCTCGTTTTCCATCCGTTTTTGTTGGATAAATTGTGGTTAAATGATGTTGTTAAACATATTCCATGGATTGTATATCCATATTTCGACTTAGAATTTCGTTTTCTTGTTTTGTCGGGACGAATCGTGTTCTTGGCCGTTTTGGGGAAAACACTTGAACTTTCGTCATTCGTTCTTTGAATTCAACGGCTTTGAGTCGTGTTATGGAATTCATTTCATCATTGTTATTGTCCTTCGTAGTTTATGAACGTGAGTTGGCGATCGGTGGAGTCGGCGGGTTCGTAGTCGGTTCGTGTCAACCTACTTCGGTCGATTCTCCGTGTTGTTCTTATTTGAGGCAAGTACCTTGTCCATACTATTCTTGTTTTGTGGATATGATAATTGGTGATCGTCTTGGTGTGTTTGTTTGTTTGCTTGAATCGAGTTTTCAAAAGATTTGGTTAGCCTTGTTAAAGGCCCTCTTTCAAAACCGCGTGTGTTTTGTGATTGGTGTATTTCATGAACGAGTATGTGACTCCTGTGGATGTGTTTGGTGTGTTTGTTCACTTGGGGTTGCGTGTGGATGTATATTGTTTCATTTCGGTGCATTGTGGTTTGACGTGGTGTTTTGCTAAGTGGTTGATGCCCTTGGGTGAATTGTTTGGATATCCTTGGTGTGATATGTTATTTGTGCATGATTGATTCGCTAGTCAGCTCGGGTGGGTCCGACGGGATCACGGAGTGGGATTTGTGGCTTCGACCCGGTCCTAGGCGACGTGTGGTGCTTGAGTATTTCGCTAGCCAGCTCGGGTGGGTCCGACGGGATCACGGAGTGGGATTTGTGGCTTCGACCCGGTCCTAGGCGATGTGAGTACTGTGTTTTGTGAATGTGTTTGCTCACCTCGGGAGGGTTCGACGGGACCACGGAGGGAATTCCAATGGCTTCGACCTGGGTTCACGAGTGAAACTTCACCGCTACGTGTGTATATTATGTGATTGTTTTTCCCTCACCTCGGGAGGGTCCGATGGGATCACGGAGGGAATTCCATTGGCTTCGACCTGGATTCACGAGTGCGGTTGCTTATGTTTTGTGAATGTGTTTGCTCACCTCGGGAGGGTTCGACGGGGCCACGGAGGGAATTCCATTGGCTTCGACCTGGATTCACGAGTGAAACTTCACGGGTGCGTGTGTATTTTATGTCCATCGAGAACGCATGACGTGGGTTTTTAACCTTGTGTATTATGGTTGGTTTTATTTGCGAAAACAAAACATTTGGGGTGTGACCCTGTTGATTTTTGGAAAGCGAAGGATTCGGTAATCCTAAATTATTTTCTATTAAAACTCTCGATGGTATTTTAAACTGTTTCATAAATTGTTTCCCCTTAATTGTGGTCCTTCGGTTTCGGAATGTTTTACCCAAACTCTTGCCTCGGGAAGTACTTTTAGTTACTTTTGGATTTTTTAGGATTCCTGGTTATTGTTATTCGTGGAATGTGAATTGTATGGCTCGTATTTTTGCACTTGTATTTGCACTAGCAAAACAGTGGAGTTTTGCTAACCCCCGAGTATTCGGGGGGTAGATGTCTATTTTTGCATTCAGGTTTTGGAGCATAACACAGGGTCGGCACGAAGGATGATGAAATATGAACGATGCTAATCACACGAGGATCCGTTGATGTCGTATTGGTTTAGTTGTATTTTCTTTTCCGCTGCAGTATCTTTTCCCCGTTGTACGGGAGTTTATTGTATTTTGACCCCTGCGTGGGTATGTGTTTGTAATTGAGTTGTATATTTTTATTGAAAGACCAAATCGGTCTACTGAGTCATTTTAGACTTGAAGGCATTGTCGAGATGTTAAATGTTGTTACCAGCCTGGTAGATCCTCGAAGAGAGGGTCTACGACATGTAATATCCCTGAGTGGATTGGGGGTGTTACACAAATGCTATCAGAGCTTAGGTTGTGGAAACCTAGGCTGTCGGGTCAGTGGTGTCTGTTGAGTTTTTGTCTCGTCGGATTTTGTCTGACTGAGTCGTGTCGCGACGCGTCGTCTGAGTTTGTTGGTCGTGATTAGTATCGTGGGGCGATCATCATCTTCGTGCGACCTGTGGCTGTAAGACTCCCTTCTTTGTGTTGTGCCTCGTGTGACACGAGCTATTTTTATGATTGTTTGTTCAGTGACGGAATCCTCTTATGGATTTTGATTTCGTGGTATGTGGTTATTTGACTCTAATATTTCGTTCATATGAGGAGTAGTGTTGCTGGATTGTGCATGTTGAACTGTATTTCATTTATCTGCTACGTGAGTTCTTTTGTAATGTCTTTCGGTATTTTACCGACTGAGTTTTATTTCGAAAACCGATTCCCTTAACTGAGTTTTTGGCATTATGGCCTTGATCATTTTGGCGAAATTCTTATAACGGTATTTAGCATTTTGTAAATGGCTTTTCTGAGTTTTTGAAATATTACTGTCGTCGGCCTTTTTGGCGTTTTTGTAAATGGTTTTTATCCTGGTGAGTTCTGGCGCGGGACCCACGACGCTATAAAGTTTTGTGTAATTACCTGAAATTTTTGGGCATTCTAGCCCATTGAATTATCTTTGAAAACCTTGAGTATCTTAGAAAATAAATTTCGAGACGTACTTTTAAAATGAATTATTTTCTCGTGGTACATCCAAGGTGCCACAATATGTTTCCAAATTCTTCTACCTCGAGGACCAAAATGTTTTGAGATATTTTCAATGTTTTAGAAACACTTTTGTTTAGACCCGAGGGTCGAATATTCTGAAAGTTTTTACTAAGAGAAAGTGTCCTCATTTTTATCTAATGTGAAATGGTTCTCCAAAGTCTCGATAACGATGTCTCACATTTGTACTCTTTTTTTGAAAGGTGATACTCAACATCAACCGGTGTTCTTCTAAAATTATTTTCAAAATGAGGTTTTCGTTTTTAAAACCTATCCATTCCCGTTTAAAGGCTAGGTATGTATGTATGATGTTCGCGTTCTCATTATGATGTTTGCTCCCGAGTATGATTGAATTGGCGGCGTGAGCGTTGAGTCGCTTTCCACATATTTGTTGTGTTAGCCCTCTGTGAGAGGTGGGATGTTGGTGTTGAATATTGTCGCCTCGTGGTGATTTCTCCGTTGTCGCGCATGTGCGAGCTGTTAGAGCTTGGTTTGATATGGCCGTGGGCATCAGTAAATGTTCCGTTATGTGTCGGTTATTTAATGACTTGTTACCTTGCTCCCGTTTTTGTGAATTTCGTGGACGAGGTCGGAGGTAATACCGTACTATTTCGACTTCTTTATTTTCTCTTTCTCCAGTCCTTCAATTCGCTCATGCTCGTTGACACTTTATGAACTTGTTCTGTATTTCGGTTTCATCGTCCGAACGAACTGTGATCTTGTTGTGGGTCGACCTGGTTATCACTATGACTTTTTCGAGTTCGGTTCTATTCTTGTGAACCTTGTTCAGGAGTGACATCATTTGGTTCTATTAGTTCTTTTTTTTCGAAGTGGATCGGATTTGGAACTCTTGTGTTTTCGACTTTGTTGACTCATTATGTTCGTTGACATTTCTGAGCTTGTCCTGCCCTTGCTTTTGTTGATCGAACGAGTGTGGTATTGTTTTGGAATAACTCGTTTGTCGCTGTGACTTTTCAATCGCTATTCCATTTCATGTGGATCTTATGGGAATGCATGTCTTGTAGTTCTCACCAGATCATCCTGGGAGTTGTTGTTTGAGTTTTATTATCCTTCGTGTTTCGGACATGATTGTTCGATTTTGTTGTCTCGATCGTTTGTTTGTTCGGTTTTTGTTCTCGTTTTGTGATTGTTGAGCGTTCAGGCTCCTTCCTAATTCCCTTAAGTTCGGGAAATTAGTCTCGTTTTCGATCTTCCAACCCTTGGGCAATGGAATTTCGTATTTGTTCAGCGTTTGGCTCGCGTTTTGATTGATGCACCGTTGGGTTGGTCAATCGTATTGATTTTCGTTCGTTGTGTTTTGTGATTGTTCGGATAATTGACTTGATTGTATTATCCATTTGATGACGCTTGTCACTTGTTGGTTTTATTATATCCCTAACGGCGACGTTGTGTTGGTCGTCGTGGAGCGTGTTTTCACGCCGTATATTCCTTGCGTTGCTTGTAACGTTTCGCCGATGGGCATAAGTTATGCGTTTCCTTGCGTATCTCGTTGAGTTTTTCTGGCGGGATATTGCTTCTCCCTACTTGTTTTAAGTTTCGGGACAAAACTTCTTTTAAGGAGGGTAGAATGTAATATATGCAATTTTCGATTTTCGGTAAATTTCTCTTTTCGGACGGAGTCCATTTTGACGACTCGCTCATGACCGTTTCGTCATTTCGAGAATGATTAATTCTGCACTTTTTGTCATCCGAGTTCGTTTCGGTATTGTTTTGTTGAGTTCCGAGTTTTTTAGCGACTTTTCCGCACTTGAGTTCGATTCTTGCGAATCTCGTCCGAAACTGTTGTTTCGAGTTTCTCGTAAGTTCATTTGATGTTATTATTCATGTTGCGAGCTTTGGTTTGGTGTTTCGATTGCATATCGTGATTTTCGGACGTTTTGGGCCATTTTCGTAATTTCCCAAAGTTTTGGGTAATTACTTCCGTTGTCGAATTTCGAGCCTTCGGGTGGTCGGAATTGTATGTTCTCTTATCTCTTAGATTCGTCTTTGCGAGTACGTCGTAACCGTATCATCGATTCGTATTCAGGTTCGGGTTTCGGGGTCATTCGGGCCGTCGGGGTTGGCCCCGGCCGAGTCATGGCCGGGCAATCTGGGCCCAGGCCGGCACTGGCCGAGCTACGGCCGGTAGTGCTCGTCAGATTCTGGCCGAGCTACGGCCGGTAGTGCTCGGCAGCTTCTGGCCGAGCAGGCCGTACCGTGGGCCGCGGCACATGCCGGCAGGTCCGCGGCAAACTCTGTGGCATTTTTCGGCCAAATCGACTGTACCGGGTGCCGCGGCACACACCGGCCGGGCCGCGGCACACTGCCGACCATTGGGAGCCATTTTTGGGCCTGTGCCGCGGCACACTCCCGCTGGGCCGCGGCACACTGTGCAGCCTATTTATGGCCCTGCGGACGGGTTTTTGGCCATTTTTCTCCTCCTTCTCCTTCTCTTCCGCGGCTGAGGGTATGCTCATCATGGATCCATGTTGTTTGACAACAAATCCTCGAAGTTATTGAGGTTATATCATCAATCAATCATCCTATATCGTCCTTTGATCCAGCGAATCAAGGTAATCTTCCTTAGAACCCTAATTTCGTGAATTTGGGGGTTTTTGCGTTTTTGTCCGATTCGTTCCGTATTATTGATTAATTCATGATGGGTATGATTAATCTTGGTAGTATTCTTGTGTTTAACATCATTTAATCCATTGTTCTTCGTCGAATCGAAGTATATTTCTTGATTTCCTTCAAATTGACTTTTTGGGGGATTTGTTCTCGATCTCGTTTTCCATCCGTTTTTGTTGGATAAATTGTGGTTAAATGATGTTGTTAAACATATTCCATGGATTGTATATCCATATTTCGACTTAGAATTTCGTTTTCGTGTTTTGTCGGGACGAATCGTGGTCTTGGCCGTTTTGGGGAAAACACTTGAACTTTCGTCATTCGTTCTTTGAATTCAACGGCTTTGAGTCGTGTTATGGAATTCATTTCATCGTTGTTATTGTCCTTCGTAGGTTATGAACGTGAGTTGGCGATCGGTGGAGTCGGCGGGTTCGTAGTCAGTTAGTGTCAACCTACTTCGGTCGATTCTCCGCGTTGTTCTTATTTGAGGCAAGTACCTTGTCCATACTATTCTTGTTTTGTGGATATGATAATTGGTGATCGTTTTGGTGTGTTTGTTTGTTTGTTTGAATCGAGTTTTCAAAAGATTTGGTTAGCCTTGTTAAAGGCCCTCTTTCAAAACCGCGTGTGTTTTGTGATTGGTGTGTTTCATGAACGAGTATGTGACTCCTGTGGATGTGTTTGGTATGTTTGTTCACTTGGTGTTGCGTGTGGATGTATATTGTTTCATTTCGGTGCATTGTGGTTTGACGTGGTGTTTTGCTAAGTGGTTGATGCCCTTGGGTGAATTGTTTGGATATCCTTGGTGTGATATGTTATTTGTGCATGATTGATTTGCTAGCCAGCTCGGGTGGGTCCGACGGGATCACGGAGTGGGATTCGTGGCTTCGACCCGGTCCTAGGCGACGTGTGGTGCTTGAGTATTTCGCTAGCCAGCTCGGGTGGGTCCGACGGGATCACGGAGTGGGATTTGTGGCTTCGACCCGATCCTAGGCGATGTGAGTACTGTGTTTTGTGAATGTCTTTGCTCACCTCGGGAGGGTTCGATGGGACCACGGAGGGAATTCCAATGGCTTCGACCTGGGTTCACGAGTGAAACTTCACCGCTACGTGTGTATATTTTGTGATTGTTTTTCGCTCACCTCGGGAGGGTCCGATGGGATCACGGAGGGAATTCCATTGGCCGACACTGGATTCACGAGTGCGGTTGCTTATGTTTTGTGAATGTGTTTGCTCACCTCGGGAGGGTTCGACGGGGCCACGGAGGGAATTCCATTGGCTTCGACCTGGATTCACGAGTGAAACTTCACGGGTGCGTGTGTATTTTATGTCCGTCGAGGACGCATGACGTGGGTTCTTAACCTTGTGTATTATGGTTGGTTTTATTTGCGAAAACAAAACCTTTGGGCTGTGACCCTGTTGATTTTTGGAAAGCGGAGGATTCGGTAATCCTAAATTGTTTTCTATTAAAACTCTCGATGACATTTTAAACTGTTTCATAAATTGTTTCCCCTTAATTGTGGTCCTTCGGTTTCGGAATGTTTTACCCAAACTCTTGCCTCGGAAAGTACTTTTAGTTACTTTTGGATTTTTCAGGATTCCTGGTTATTGTTATTCGTGGAATGTGAATTGTATGGCTCGTATTTTTGCACTTGTATTTGCACTAGCAAAACAGTGGAGTTTTGCTAACCCCCGAGTATTCGGGGGGTGGATGTCTATTTTTGCATTCAGGTTTTGGAGCATAACACAGGGTCGGCACGAAGGATGATGAAAGATGAACGTTGATAATCACACGAGGATCCGTTGATGTCGTATTGGTGTAGTTGTATTTTCTTTTCCGCTGCAGTATCTTTTCCCCGTTGTACGGGAGTTTATTGTATTTTGACCCATGCGTGGGTATGTGTTTGTAATTGAGTTGTATATTTTTATTGAAAGACCAAATCGGTCTACTGAGTCATTTTAGCCTTGAAGGCATTGTCGAGATGTTAAATGTTGTTACCAGCCTGGTAGATCCTCGAGGAGAGGGTCTACGGCGTGTAATATCCCTGAGTGGATTGGGGGTGTTACAAGTCAGCCCCCTCACCTAAAACAAAAGACCATATTTGAATATTGTGTAGACGCTCTCAAAAATCCTGATAGTACCCCTCTTGAGCGAGAATGTGCAAGTCGTGGTCTTGAGATTCACTATGGTTATTTTCCAGCCCATCGACTTAGTAGTGAAGTTGAGGGGGAGGTTAAAAAGAAAGACATGCTGAGTTTTAGGGTCGATCCCCCAGCACCTGATAATTACATAAAGTGTGATGATCTTGTAGAAGAAGTTACCATTGATGATGTTTCCAAAGAAATTTCATTAAATTGTCATCAAACTTCGAATAATAAGGTGAACACTTTTGTGCCTAAAATTTTATTAACGGTGCCACGCATAATTTTTCCTAAATCCATAATGGGAGAGATTGACCCCATTACTTGTGATTTTGTTGAGGCTGATTCTTTGAGTTCTAGTGAGGTTGTTCATGATATGTCTTCATTATTTACCCATTCGAACTCTGCTTATTTTTTTATACCTTACAATTATTATATTCTTCCATTATTTTTTGGTTGTCCGCATAATTATTCTTACTCATTATTTTTACAACCAGACATGAACCAAAGCCTCCCTTGTGGAATAAGAGGCTTATAGATTGCAAGAAGGGGGTATTTGGCAATCTCCCTAGAAAGAAGCCACAGAAGATTTTTTTTGCCACGTCGTGCTCAAGACGTAAAATAGAGCGCTTGATGGGAGGCAACCCATCAATTTTACTTGCTTTCTAGTTAGTTGTTTTTATTTGATTTGTTTCGTTAATAATTTTCTTTTCTTTGTTTTTTTATTTCCTTTGGATTCGTGTATTCTTGTGGCCCTTATTTATATAATATCTTTATATAACCCCAATGAGTTATTATCCTTCATATTCTAGTCTTTCTTGACTTAATGTCTTTAGTTATTTCATCACTAGAGACTAAGTTTGGGGGTCCCTGGTGATGTTGGGCAATACTTGAGGTATGGATTGACAGACGATTCCACTCAGACATGTGCTGGCGTTCAAGAAGACATTTGGAATAAGATTCACTTTTCCTTATCTCTTTTATTTTAACATGAGTTTTATTGTTGATGATTTTATGTGTAGTGGAATAAATTGAAGCATGCGATATTCTCTTAATTTTTCTTGGTTATAAATTGCGATTTCATCATTACTTTATTGTCCTTGCATGTTGTTGATGGTTTCTGCCAAAAACGTGAATTTTTCGTGAATTTTTCGTGCTTCCGTGTGTAAAACTGATGTTACGATACTTATTTCTTTTTGAAGAGACGGTTGACTTTTGGTCGAGTTTGCAGTCAACGATATATGTTTCCTCTGAGCATTCATTTAGGTCTATATTTTTCGTTTTGTTAGAAATCTTAGCGTATAAGAAAGGAGACATACGTGTTTTCAAATCACCGTCTATACGTTTGGTTAAACTTTTCGCGTAGCAACTCGTCCAGTAACATGAGTCTTGCTGGCACTTAAAGTGAGTTTAGAGTCGGACAGTTTTTCCTAAAAAGTCGAGATATTATATGTTCTATGATGGGAAGTCTAGTAACAGGGGGTATTCACGTGACCCGTTGTTTACTCTCGTGTAAAACGACAACCCTGAATAGACTAATGATTTAGAAATATCACATTATCGATGATGGGAAGCCTAGTAACCGGGGGTATTCACGTGACCCGTTGTTCACTCTCGCGTAAAACGGCAACCTTGACATGCGGGAATTGCTATTCGAATTTTTTCTCCGCTGTAGAGGGGGACTTAGTAACTATAAGCATCCATGTGCCACATGAGTGTCTTTTACGTAAAACGGTTCCCCAATACATGAGAATGGAAATCCACCCTACGATTATCCCGATGAAACATCCCGAGATCCGAACCTAGTGGTTAACTCGAGTCTTTATTATGATCATACATAAGGGAATGCTGTCCTAGAAGTAATTTTGATAATGAAACTCTTGAACTTTGCCACTAGACTGTTGGGCTGGGCGAGTTAGCTTGTTTACTCTAACCCTTCATATTGGCGGTCGGTTAAATTCACGCTTGTTAACCTTTGAGCTTGATTTTCTTCATGAACGATTGGTTAGGACTGAAAATGACTACTTTTTGGAATTAGTGTCCGTGAATGTGACTCACCAATACGATACTTGTATTATTGTTTGAGATTTTCAGTGTAGTATTGATTAAGTTGAGCACTATGGATTTGCACGATCATTCACGATACTTTTTATTTGAAAATTGATTCTTTTTGCTTGAGGACAAGCAAAGGCTCAAGTTTGGGGATATTTATTAGGCGTATTTTTATGCGCTTATTTATCATTAGTTTATATCCATTTTGAGCCTAAAAATGCATAAATGAGCTTTTAATGCACTATTCTTATATGTTTTGCAGGAACTTGGAGTCCGGAAGCTCGAACGACGAAAAACGGGCGAAAATGGCAATTTTTAGCCAGGGGCCGCGGCACAAGGAGAGTGAGCCGCGACACACGCACGGCCCCAGCGAAGCCCCAAGCGGACTATACCCTGAGCCGCGGCACAAGGATGCTGAGCCGCGGCCCAGGAAGAAAAATAGCGCGCCCAGGTATGCGCTGAAGGTTAGGGGCCGTGGCATAGCTTAAGTGAGCCGCGGCCCACAGGGCGGTTTTGCTGAGACTTCCGCGTTTCTTTGCCATTTTTAGAGCAGTTTTCGACCCAAATCCCCGGACGCATTTTGGAGGCTGAGGAAAGTTATAAATATGGATTGAAGGTCATAAAAAGAGGGCATGGATATATAGAGCGGAGACACCAGAGGAGCAGAAACGAAGAGAATTGCGGGCGACGACAAGACCACGGATCCCTTACGGTTTTTCTTAATTTTTCCGCATCTTATTTTTTAGATCTATTCGAGTAGGATTGTGATTGTAGCCGATTACATGACGATTTGATTTATTTATTTTTATTTCAATTCATTTGTTATTCTATTGAATTGGATTCTTCTTACTGTTCTCAATGCTTTCAATTGTCTGGCCAATAGTTGAATTGATTTGAATGTCTTTATGGATTCGGGAGATGAAATTTAGGCATAGTTCTTGTGAGAAAAATCATGATTTTCCTGAGATAGGGATATACTCATGGGAATTGTGAAGCCTGTTTTTTGTGGGAATTCATGAACTGTTTTAGCTATTAATTATCTAATTCGAATAGGGATATATCGAGTTAATAATTCTTAGTATTTTCTATCGACCTTGGGAAAGGCTTTAGAATAATTTAGGAATTCCTGGCTTACAATCGATTGAATAAAAGTGAATTGAATTAAATAAAAATCATTCCTGATTGTTTGAGGTCAAAATCATAATCCTACGCCCTTATTATTAGTATTTTTATTATTACTATTATTATTATTTTCTATTTATTTTTCTACAATTAGTTTAGTAATAAATTCTATATAATTGTTCTTCAAATAAAATTACGAGTCGACTATATTTTGGTACTTAGTGAAATCAGTTCTCGAGGGAACGATATCTTACTTATCACTTTATTACGTGTTGACACCGTGCACTTGCGGCGTAGTGTGAGGGATTTCCTCACAACAGTTAAAAGGATATTCATTCCTTTCGTTGTTGTTCATTCATAATCGTAATTCATTCATAATGAATTAACCGTATTGAGACTCGTAATTGTCAATTAATCACTTCATTCACGAGGAACGACGGTTCAAATCATTTCATTGAGCTATCATTCATTTCACTATCGTTTCATCTCGGTGAGTCATTCTTGACTTTGTCGGATTGTTATTCATTATTATTCTTCATGGTCATTTCTTGTCCATATGACCTTCTGGGTTCATATTGTGTGGCCGGGTGGGGATGTGTGGTTTTTTTAGTCGGGCACGTGATGGTCATGTGTTGGGTTCACCGACACATTGGACTGTGCACACGGTAATGTACCTCCATGAGACTAATTAGGTACAAGGACGGGTGTGTCCGGACACTCGTATTGTGCACGTGTACATACCATTACGGGCGTACTATGATGCCTCTCTTCAGCATCATTTCATAATTAAGATATATCATGATTGTGTTTATTCAACTCTTGAGGATTGTTGTTCTGTGTAACTGACTCCGTTGGGGGATATTGTTTTCAGATCATGGCAAGGCAAAAAGTACGGAAAGAGAACGTTGACGGCGAGGAGTCACAGTGATACTAGTAGGGGGCCCAGTCCTTTCAATAATTCATGTTGTCTTCATTTTATTTTCCGCTACAGATTTCAGTTTAGATATTCATTTTCATTTAGTGTTGTATATTTTATCTTCGTATAAAATATACATGTATTCTGTATTATCTTGGGTGTGTTGTACTTGAAACTCCTTATCGGATTAATGGATGATATAATGTGGTTCGGTACTACGATTATATTATCTAAGTCATTAATTTTCATTCGCCTGGTGGGTCCCAGTCGGGGGTCCACGACACTGTAATAGTCAAAGCAATAAAAAGCACTCATTCATCATTTAAAAGTCAACAATTCTCAGTCATCATTTCATTTTTGATCATGTCGATCATGTTAACTCATTAATCACTCAGTTCATTTCATTACTCAGTTGTTGATCGTAAGGATCGTATCATTAATCTTGCTAACTTATTCAAGATAATCATTTCAATAATTTCATCAGATAATCATGTCACCTCAGTTAATCATTTATGTAATCACTGTGTTAGAGCGCGTATGCTCATTTTTATCATTTCATAACGTAATCATAACAAGGTACTCATGCGAGACTTATAATCAGCATTTGGCCTTCCTACTCCAGTATAGAGAGAGCTGTCAAAGGACGCAGGGGGAGAGGCCGCAGTGCGGGCCGAAACCCAGGGAATAATCATTCGCAATCAGGAAGTCGTACCCGGGACACAGCTCAATCAGAAGGTGTTCGGGTTGATCCACTCGCTTTTATGCAAGGCATGATGGCCCAGATGTAATTGCTTAATCACCAATGCGCTACTCTGACCGAGTTAATTGAGAAAGCTCTTACTGATGAGATTACTACTAAGGAGATTGCTAAGTAGCAACCTTCATCTGCTAGCAAGAAGTCAAAGAAGCATAATCAGTCCGAAGGCGGTCAGTCAACCTTCAAGAAGTTTTGTGTGGGCTCTACTTTTTCTGAGAGACCTCCTACGGCGCATAAGCCCGCAGAGTCTCAGTCCCGAGTGGCCAGTTCGGCCATCACCTGTTTCAATTGTGTAGCGCAAGGTCATTTCAGCACTAGGTGTTCGAGGCAGGCTATCACCTATTTCAACTGTGGGATTGCCGGGCATAAGGTCCGTTTCTGCAGAAGAGACTCCAAGCATACTTCGGTGGCATCTCAGGCCCCGAAGCAATCAGCGGTTCAGAATCAGGCCACTCAGTCCATGCTGTTTAAGATGACGGGAACAACAAAAGGCGGAGCTCATACTTTTCAGACAGGAGCATTTGGTTCGGGGGCCGGCAAGCCCCGAATTCACGAGATGAAGAGGATCGACGATCCGGAGGCCCGAATGATCTTAGGTATACTCGAAATTCTATCCTAACCTGCTTGTACCCTTTGTGATACTGGTGCATCGCATTCATTCATTTTCGAGTCATGTTTGAGTAGACTACTTCTGGATAGTTCCACTAGTTGTGAACCTTATGTCATTAGTCTACCTGATGGTAGACGAATTATCGGAAATCGTGAGATTAAGAATTGTCCGATTCAACTTAATGGCCGTGATTGGTTAGCAGACCTAATCGTGGTGGATTTACCCAAGGACGATGTAATATTGGGTATTAGTGGGATGGATCGTCATGATGCCATCCTCAGCGTTCGTAAGTATATGGTCACTATCATTTCAATCGTTGGAGCCGAGTGTGTATTTCAGTGAGGTAATCCCCGTTGTTCCGGAAGAATCATTAATTTGATGAAAGCAGTAAATTACTCAATCAGGGTTGTTCAATCATTCGTGGTAACACTGTTATCGATTGACCATTCTACGGCAATCAAGATGTTCAATCATTTATTGTATCATTGTCATCGACTGGCCGTTCTAAGGCAATCGAGGTGTTCAATCATTCATTGTATCATTGTCATCGATTGGCCGTTCAAAGGCAATTGAGATGCTCAATCATTCATTGTATCATTGTCATCGATTGGCCGTTCTAAGGCAATCGAGGTGTTCAATCATTCATTGTATCATTGTCATCGATTGGCCGTTCTAACGCAATCGAGGTGTTCAATCATTCATTGTATCATTGTCATCGATTGGCCGTTCTAAGGCAATCGAGGTGTTCAATCATTCATTGTATCATTGTCGTCGATTAGCCATTCTAAGGCAATCGAGGTGTTCAACCATTCATGGTATCATTGTTATCGATTGACGATGTACTCCCAGACGAGCTACTTGGTTTACCTCCACCGAGGGATGTGGAATTCACAATAGAGTTGGAGCCTTGTACGTCCCCATTATCGAAGGCACTGTATCCGATGGCCCCAACCGAAGTGCAGGAATTAAAGAATCAATTGGAGGATTTGACCGAGAAGGGTTATTTTCGATCGAGTGCGTCCACCAGTGTTAATTGTCAATAAGAAGGATGGTTCATTTCGTTTGTGTGTTGATTATCGGGAGTTTAACAGGGTGACGATCAAGAATAAGTATCCTCTACCCCGTATTGATGATCTCTTAGATCAACTTCAGGGAGCTTCAATATTTTCCAAGATCGACTTAAGATCTGGATATCATCAGTTGCGAATTCGAGAGTCGGATATCGCGAGGGCGGTGCTTCGAACACGCTATGGTCATTATGAGTTCGTGGTAATGCCGTTTGGATTAACTAATGCACTTGCGGTATTCATGCAATCAATGAATCGGGTTTCATTAACTATTTGGATCAGTTCGTAGTTGTCTTCATTGATGACATTTTGATTTATTCTCGTGACCGAGAGGAGCACGAGGTTCACCTTCATCAGGTTCTCGATGTGTGGTGACGGGAGCAACTATATGGAAAGTTTTCAAAATGTGAGTTACGGATGTCTGAAGTGACGTTTATCGGACATGTAATTTCATCATACGGTGTACGTGTTGATCCTCAGAAGACGGAGGCTATCCGAGATTGGCTACCTCCGAAGAATGTTAAGGAAATTCAAAGCTTTCTCGGATTAGCCGGTTATTATCGGCGGTTTGTGGAAGGATTTTCTAAAATCGCTCAACCAATGATGAACCTTTTGCGAAAGGATAAGAAATACACGTGGTCCGACGCATGTCAGTGGAGTTTTGAGGAACTCAAGAGCCTGTTAATTTCAGCACATGTCCTTTCCTTGCCACAAGGGATGGAAGGATTTGTGGTTTATAGTGATGCATCCGGACACGGTCTTGGATATGTATTAGTGCAGAATGGGAAGGTTATTGCCTATGCTTCACGGCAACTGAGACCTTACAAGGTCAATTATTCGAACCACGACCTGGAGATAGCAGACGTGGTGTTCGCATTGAAGATTTGGCGCCATTATATTTATGGCGTTACCTGTCAAATATTCACCGATAATAAGAGTATGAAGTATATATTTACTCAGAAGGAGTTGAATATGCGATAGTGGCGGTGGTTGGAACTAATCAAAATTATGATATTGAGATCCTGTACCACCTGTAATATCCGCATTTTTCCCTTCTCTTATTATTCTCATTTTGGTGCATTTTTTGCCAAAGATCCATCTCGTGTTATTATGGGCGTTGTGAGCTTTTGTTTGGTGTTTCGACCATGTGTCGTACATTCCGTATGTTTGGGCCGTTTTGTAAATTTTCCCAAACTTTTGGGAAAATTTCGTTTGTTGATTGTTTTTCCGAACCTTTGAGTAGTCGGGAATATATTTTCCTTCGGCATTTAAGTTCGTCGATTCAGGTCCCTAACGTCCGTACCATCGTGAATTATTCACCATTGTATTTCGATTCTTTTCCGGTACCTCCCTCATTTCTTCTGGCCTGTACTCCACAGAAAGGAATGTTACGTACGTAACACCCTTTTGGTTACGTACGTAACGTTCTAGTGTTTTCGGTCCAGGCGATTCTGCCTTTTTGGTTACGTACGTAACACCCGTTTTAATTACGTAACGCGCCTAGTGTATTTGATTCGGGCAATTACGCCTTTTTGGTTACGTCGTAAGGCCCTTATGGCTTACGTCGTGTCTGACTTACGTACGTTAGCATGTGGTGGCTAACGTACGTAACGAGGCCTGGGTTTATAAACCCAGGGGTTGACCGATTTCGGCCATTTCCACTCCTTCTCCTCCCCATCTGACTCCTAGGCGATTTTCTTGGCATTTCCGGCGATTTGAAGCTTTGTAACTCCGAGCCATCGTCTTCTTCGAGTTTTTGGAGTATATTATCAACCTCTAATCGTGTTCTTCATCATTATTCAAGATTCGTGATTATCGGCTCCTATCGGTCACCAGTGTTTTTCCTTCCGTTCGTTGCGTCGCTTATTATTCAAGGCAAGTATTCTTGGAAACCCTTATGCTTAATGTGAAATGGTAATGTATATTGTGTGTGCTTTACTCACCTCGGGAGGGTCCGACGGGGCCTCGAGGGAATCTATGGCTTCGTCCTGGATTCATGAGTTTAATTCGCTAGCCAGCTCGGGAGGGTCCTTAGAGGCCTCTAGTGGGATTCGTGGCTTCGTCCCGGTCCTAGGTGACGTGTGGTGCTTGATTTGTTTTATGAATGTGGCCAGATCGGGAGGGTCCTTAGAGGCCTCGACTGGGATTCGTGGCTTCGTCCCGATCCTAGGCAAATTAATTGTGACTGTTTGTTTCCAGAAAAGACATGTCTGGTTTTGATTTTTGAAATGATATTGGTGCATGTACTATGAAACGTGTAAGCGATTGGTTTGCCTTGAATACTTGTACTAGCGTAATTGCTAACCCCTGTGGGGACCCGGTTTGTGGAAATTCTTGTTATGGATTTCAGGTTATGATTATCTGGACGAGCGAGCACCGGGACAGTACGAGGATGTTGGCCAGTGTCGTTGACATGTGCATTTGGGTCTTCTTATGTCTCTTGTCTATTTCGATATGGTTGTTGTCCACTTTTGAAACTTATAAATGGTGCTCGCGAGTACTTAGGCTTTTCATTTCAAACTCCGTATTGTATTACTTTAAAATTGTTACACTGTCGGTTGATACTTATTCGCCGGTTGCTCCGGGTGTATCTTTTTATGTCATATCATTTAAATGTGTGTCCACGCTAACCGAGGTGGTTAGTCGAGTGGAGTTTCCTTGTTTGTAGCCTGGTGGGTCCCAGGTAGGGGTCCACGGCGCTGTAATATACTCCGAATATCTCGGGGTGTTACAGAAATGGTATTGGAGCTCTAGGTTTATGGATACCTAGGCTTGTTGGTTATTTGGGTCTAGTCGTGTTTTGTTTTGCACATTGTCACACCGCTGCCAGCATCCCAGTACTTCCAGTGCTCGTAAGTTTTCTTATTCGGCTCTTTTGTTTCTTGCATTGTATTTCCACTCTTGAATCGCAGTTGCTTTTCCTCCCTTACTCATCATCAATATACTTCTGTTATCTCTTAACATCAGTATGGATGCCGGAGGAAACCGTGGTCGTGGTCGTGGTCGTGGTCGTGGACGCGGCCGAGGACGTGGGGCAGCCGGTGGGGCGGCCACGTCGCATTCTTCGGGAGACGGCAGTACCGGAAACCGCCACAGTCATGCTTCTTCTCAGGAGCGCGCCGATCTTGGTATTGCGGCTGTTATGCAGCAAATGGTTAACCAGATGGCGGCTATAGCTCAGGTGGTCCAGAACCCCGATCAGGCCCATGCTAATCGGGGCGGAGCGGATCGCTGGCTTCAGGATGTCATCAAGATGCATCCTCCTCAGTTTTCGGGAGCTTCGGACCCGATCGGCTGGGAAGGGTGGATCAAGGAGATATCCAAGGTCTTCACTGCTACCAACTGCCCCGAGGACCGTAAGGTCCCTATTGCTCAATACTTTCTCACGGGAGATGCTACGGATTGGTGGGAGGCCGTTGGTCCCAAAGATCATGTTGCTTCATGGGCCGAATTTCAAGAATTGATGGAGACCGAATATTGTCCGTGGCCGGTCAGACAGGCTCGAGTGCATGCTTTCTACGATGCTCAACCACGGGATATTCCCGTATCCCAAGCTATTGCCGATTTTAACAAGGAGTTGGGCTATGTGAAGACCCAAGTTGTCGAAGAGAGCGACAAAATTTTCCATTTTTCCAGGAGGATGAAACTGTCCATACGGGACTATATGTCTGGGCTCGTCTGTACTACCTTGAAGGATTATCAGAGTCGAGCTCTTGCTTATGATATGTCGGTGACGGCTAGCGATTTGGCTCGTGAGAGCAAGAAGCAGAAGTCGGTCGGAAATTTTTCTGGTCCCAAGAGTGGAGGCCAGCAGAAATCTCAGGCTGCAAATATTTCTACGGGCGGTTCGGCTCGTTTCTCTGGGAGCTTTCGGAGTGCCGCCGGAACTATCGTCCGGGACCCCAGATGCTTTAACTATGGCAAACCAGGCCACGTGAACCGGGATTGTCCTCGTCCACCTTTGACTTGTCACACTTGTGGTCAGTCGGGCCACAAAGCTTCTTTTTGCAAAAAGCTCAGACAATTTCGCGGCGCCCGTTCTTCTCACCCAGCACTTATGGAGCCGAGTGTGAACCAGGGCTCATTTGCTCCGCCGCCTCCACCGAGTGCCGGCCGAGGTAGGGGTCGGGGTCAGCCCGCTAGAGGAGGAGCTTCCAGTGTCGGCTCTGCCCAGCCGCGTATCTACGAGATGAGGAGGGCCGATGATCCAGCGGCTACTGTGGCGACAGGTACCGTTCATATCCATTCTCATCCTGTCGGTGTGCTTTTTGATTCGGGTGCTACGCATTCATTCATTTCTATAGATTGTGTACGCCGTTTGAGTCTCGACTGCTTGTCACCTTGCGAGCCTTTCATCGTTAAACTTCCTAGCGGTGATAGAATTGTCGGTGATCGAGAAGTCCGGGACTGTTCTGTGATTATTTGTGAGAGGGCTTGGCTCTCTAATCTTATTGTCGTGGGTATCGAGGGTGAGGATTTGATTCTCGGGGATGATTGGCTCGAGCGGCATGACGCGATCATGAACTACCGCACGAAAATCATCACTATGTTAGCCGAGGACGGCACCGAGCACTCTTTCGCGGGGCGAAAGAGGGGAAACCAGAAGTTCGCTATTAATGCCTTAAAGGCGATGAGTCTCCTGCGAAAGGGGTGTACTGGTTATTGGTGATATGCCTTGAAGGCGGAGAATGGTGGGGTCGAACTTTCGTCGATTCCAGTCGTTAGTGAGTTTCCTGATGTTTTTCCTGACGAGTTACCGGGATTGCCACCGGATCGTGAGGTTGAGTTTGCTATAGAGTTAGAGCCGGGTGCGGCTCCGATTTCGAAGGCGCCGTATCGCATGGCACCTTCAGAGATGTCTGAGTTGAAGAAGCAGTTGAGCGAGCTTCTTGAGTCGGGGTACGTTCGACCGAGCGCCTCGCCTTGGGGCGCACCGGTCCTGTTTGTGCGGAAGAAGGATGGTTCACTACGTTTGTGTATCGACTATCGTGAACTAAACAAAGTGACCATCAAGAACAAGTATCCTTTTCCGAGGATTGATGACCTGTTCGATCAGTTGCAGGGAGCTGCGGTATTCTCGAAGATTGATTTGAAATCGGGGTACTATCAGCTCCGGGTGAGGGAGTCCGACGTGCCAAAAACGGCTTTTCGGACGAGATACGGACATTATGAGTTTGTAGTTATGCCTTTCGGGTTAACTAATGCGCCGGCGGTGTTCATGCAGTTGATGAACAAAGTCTTTATCGAGTATTTGGATAAGTGTGTCGTCGTCTTCATTGAAGATATTCTTATCTATTCGAGGAACGAGGAAGAGCATGCCCATCATTTGCGGGTAGTGTTGGACATTTTGAGGACCGAGCAACTCTATGCAAAGTTCTCGAAATGTGAGTTATGGCTGAAAGAAGTGATGTTTTTGGGTCATGTGATTTCAGTCGAGGGTGTTCGTGTGGATCCGCAGAAGATTGAGGCAGTGTTGGATTGGGCACCGCCCACGAATGTGAAAGAGATCCGTAGTTTCTTGGGTTTGGCTGGATACTATCGTAGGTTCGTCGAGGGTTTCTCAAAACTAGCTCGGCCACTTACACAGTTGCTCCAGAAATCCGAGAAGTTCGTCTGGAATGACGAGAGGCAGTCCAGCTTTGAGGAGCTTAAGAAGCGTTTGACTTCAGCCCCGGTTTTGGCGTTGCCATGTGGCAACGAGGGGTTTGCCGTTTATAGCAATGCTTCGGGTCAGGGTCTTGGGTGCGTATTGATGCAGCACGGCAAGACCATTGCCTATGCATCGAGACAGTTGAGGTCGTACGAGCTTAACTACCCTACTCACGATTTGGAGTTAGCGGCAGTTGTCTTTGCACTCAAGATTTGGCGTCACTATCTTTTCGGCTCTACATGTCAGATTTTTACCGATCATAAAAGTCTGAAATACATATTTACTCAGCGGGAGTTGAATATGAGGCAGAGGAGGTGGTTAGAGCTGATTAAAGATTATGACCTCGAAATCCTTTATCATCCGGGTAAGGCGAATGTCGTGGCCGACGCCTTGAGTCGGAAACCGATTGCCTTGCGAACGCTTGAAGTCCTTACGTCTCAGCCTGAGCTTCGGCGGGCTTTGATTGAGTTCAATGTCGAGGTTCTGTTGCCGGTGTCGGGCAACTTTGTGCTTTGGAGGTTTCGTCGTCTTTGATCGATGAAATTAAGCTGAAGCAGTTAGAGGATCCGATGATTACTCAAATCCGAGAGAACGTTCTTAAGGGGAAGTCTCCTGGGTTTGTAATTCATGAGGATGGCATTTTGAGATTCCAGAGTCGGCTTTGTGTGCCGAACGACTCAGAGTTGAGGCAGAGTATTTTGCGCGAGGCCCATGCTACGCCTTACTCCGTTCATCCTGGTTCGAGTAAGATGTATAAGGACACGAGGAGGAATTTCGGTGGAATGATATGAAGGAGGAGGTCGCCCGGTTTGTAGCGAGATGTTTGACTTGCCAAAGTGTCAAAATCGAGCATCGCCGACTCACCGGTTATTGCAGTCACTTCCGTTCGGAATGGAAATGGGAAGATATATCGATGGATTTCATTACGAGTTTGCCGAGATCGAGATCGGGCATGAATATGGTTTGGGTGATTGTTGATCGTCTTACCAAGTCGGCACATTTTACGGGCATCAAGGACACTTGGGGCCGGAGAAGTTGGCTCGTATATTTATCGCCTGATTGTGAGGCTTCACGGTACTCAAGTCTATCGTTTCGGATTGTGATGGCCGTTTTGTATCACACTTTTGGCGGGCGGTGCATAAGGCGTTGGGTACTTGTTTGCGTTTGAGTACCTCTTTTCATCCCGATCGGATAGATGGGAACGCACTATCCAGACGTTCGAGGATATCTTTGCGTGCTTGTGCTCTCGATTGGAGTAGTGACTGGGAGGAACATTTGCCACTAATCGAATTCACGTACAACAATAGTTGGCACGCGTCGATTCGGATGGCACCGTATGAGGCACTCTACGGGCGGCGTTGTCGATCGCCGATTTGTTGGAATGAGGCGTCCGACTTGGTCGGGACCGAACCGGATATCGTGTTAGAGACGAGGCGGAAGATAGAATTAATCCGAGAACGGATGTTGACTGCCCAGAGTCGACAGAAGTCATATGCCGATGTCCGTCTTCGACCTTTAGAATTTGAGGTGGGAGACCACGTTTTGCTGAAGGTGTCGCCGATGAGAGGAGTTTTCCGTTTCGGGAAAAAGGGGAAGTTGAGTCCGAGATTTATTGGACCCTTCGAGATTCTCGAGCGAGTCGGTGGGTTGGCATACCGTTTGGCGTTGCCCCCGGCCCTGAGTCATGTTCATAGCATTTTTCATGTTTCCCAGCTGAGGAAATATGTCCCGGACCCTAGTCACATCATCGATTATGATGAGATTGACGTCGCCGAGGATATTACTTTTGAGGAGCATCCTTTGAAGATTTTAGAGCATCGGGAGAAACGACTGAGGCATAAGACCATTCCCTTGGTCAAAGTGCAGTGGTCGAGACATGGTGTCGAGGAGGCAACTTGGGAAACCGAGGATAGCATGCGTGCTAAGTATCCCGAGTTGTTTATTTCTTAAGTTTCAGGACGAAACTTGTTTTTAGAGGGGTAGAATGTAATATCCGCATTTTTCCCTTCTCTTATTATTCTCATTTTGGTGCATTTTCGTTTTTAGCAACTGGCTTGTGACCGTATTGACATTTTGAGGATATTTAATAATGAACTTTTTGTCGTTCGAGCTTGATTCGGACTCGTTTTACTCGATTTGATATTTCATGTTGTTATTTCGGATATTATCGTAATCGTCATTTGGAACCGCCGTTTCGGGGTTGCCAAAGATCCATCTCGTGTTATTATGGGCGTTGTGAGCTTTTGTTTGGTGTTTCAACCATGTGTCGTACATTCCGGATGTTTGGGCCGTTTTGTAAATTTTCCCAAACTTTTGGGAAAATTTCGTTTGTTGATTGTTTTTCCGAACCTTTGAGTAGTCGGGAATATATTTTCCTTCGGCATTTAAGTTCGTCGTTTCAGGTCCCTAACGTCCGTACCATCGTGAATTATTCACCGTTGTATTTCGATTCTTTTCCGGTACCTCCCTCATTTCTTCTGGCCTGTACTCCACAGAAAGGAATGTTACGTACGTAACACCCTTTTGGTTACGTACGTAACGTTCTAGTGTTTTCGGTCCAGGCGATTCTGCCTTTTTGGTTACGTACGTAACACCCTTTTTGGTTACGTACGTAACGCCCTAGTGTATTTCAGTTCAGGCAATTCTGCCTTTTTGGTTACGTACGTAAGGCCCTTATGGCTTACGTACGTAATACGGCTTACGTACGTTAGCATGTGGTGGCTAACGTACGTAACGAGGCCTGGGTTTATAAACCCAGGGGTTGACCGCGGCCATTTCCACTCCTCCTCCCCATCCGACTCCTAGGCGATTTTCTTGGCATTTCCGGCGATTTGAAGCTTTGTAACTCCGAGCCATCATCTTCTTCGAGGTTTTGGAGTATATTATCAACCTCTAATCGTGTTCTTCATCATTATTCAAGGTTCGTGATAATCGGCTCCTATCGGTCACCGGTGTTTTTCCTTCCGTTCGTTGCGTCGCTTATTATTCAAGGCAAGTATTCTTGGAAACCCTTATGCTTAACGTGAAATGGTAATGTATATTGTGTGTGCTTTACTCACCTCGGGAGGGTCCGACGGGGCCTCGAGGGAATCTATGGCTTCGTCCTGGATTCATGAGTTTGATTCACTAGCCAGCTCGGGAGGGTCCTTAGAGGCCTCGAGTGGGATTGGTGGCTTCGTCCCGGTCCTAGGTGACGTGTGGTGCTTGATCTGTTTTATGAATGTGGCCAGCTCGGGAGGGTCCTTAGAGGCCTCGATTGGGATTCGTGGCTTCGTCCCGGTCCTAGGCAAATTAATTGTGACTGTTTGTTTCCGGAAAAGACATGTATGGTTTTGATTTTTGAAATGATATTGGTGCATGTACTATGAAATGTGTAAGCGATTGGTTTGCCTTGAATACTTGTACTAGCGTAATTGCTAACTCCTGTGGGGACCCGTTTTGGGGAAATTCTTTTTATGGATTTCAGGTTATGATTATCCGGACGAGCGAGCACCGGGACAGTACGAGGATGTTGGCCAGGGTCGTTGACATGTGCATTTGGGTCTTCTTATGTCTCTTGTCTATTTCGATATGGTTGTTGTCCACTTTTGAAACTTATAAATGGTGCTCGCGAGTACTTAGGCTTTTCATTTCAAACTCCGTATTGTATTACTTTAAAATTGTTACACTGTCGGTTGATACTTATTCGCCGGTTGCTCCGGGTGTATCTTTTTATGCCATATCATTTAAATGTGTGTCCACGCTAACCGAGGTGGTTAGTCGAGTGGAGTTTCATTGTTTGTAGCCTGGTGGGTCCCAGGTAGGGGTCCACGGCGCTGTAATATACTCCGAATATCTCGGGGTGTTACACCACCCGGGCAAGGCGAACATTGTTGCCGATGCCTTAAGTCGCATGTTTATTCAGGAGCAAATGCTTGCTCGTTTAACAGTTCAGAAGGAGCTTCAGCAGGAATTTCTTTGGCCCGAGATCGAGGTCTGGTTACAGCGAGTGCAAGGTAAACTTTGCATGTTAGAGATTTCATCGCCACTTGAGGAGGCAATCAAAGTGAATCAGGGTTCAGGCCCATCATTGTTGCGCACCCGTGAGGATGTGGCTCAGGGGAAAGCCCCTGGATTTATGGTCCACGAGGATGGACTATTGCGATTTAAGAATCGGTTATGTGTGCTGGCGAATGACGAGTTGAAAAACTCAATTTTATGAGAAGCTCATGTTACCCCTTATTTCATTCATCCAGGGTCTATCAAGATGTATAAAGACTTGAAACAAAATTACTGGTGGAGTAATATGAAGCGAGAAGTCTCGGAATTTGTTTCGAGATGTTTAACCTGTTAGCAAGTCAAGATAGAACATCAGCGACCGGCGGGTATGCTGAAACCACTCCTTATTCCAGAATGGAAGTGGGAAGGTATTTATATGGACTTCATCACGAGTTTGCCGACGAGTCATCGTGGCATGAATACAATTTGGGTAGTTGTAGACTGTTTAACTAAGTCAGCTCATTTCCTTAAGATTAAGGATACGTGGGGTCCTGAGGGACTTGCCCAGTTGTTCATCAAAGAGATAGTGAGATTGCATGGTACTCCTAAGAGTATCGTTTCTGATCGCGACGGGCGATTCGTGTCACATTTTTGGAAATCAGTTCATCGTGCCATGGGAACTCAGCCTAATTTAAGCACAGTTTTTCATCCTCGGTCTGACGGACAATCAGAGAGGACTATTCAGACATTGGAGGACATTTTGAGGGCATACGTCCTCGATTGGAAAGACGATTGGGAAGCCCAACTACCGTTTATTGAGTTCACGTACAATAACATTTGGCATACTTCGATTAAGATGGCACCTTACGAGGCCTTGTACGGTCGTCGTTGTCAATCTCCTTTGTGTTGGGACAACTTATCAGAATCAATCGGCACCGAGCCCGATATGCTTATATCCACCGTAAGAAGGTAGCTTTGATCAGGAGTCGTTTGTTGACCGCTCAGAGTCGACAGAAATCATATGCAGATAATCGTCGTCGACCATTAGAGTTCGAGACAGGGGACCACATTTTGGTCAAGGTATCCCCGAGTCGAGGTGTCTTCCATTTTGGGAAGCGGGGAAAGTTGAGTCCGAGATTCATCGGACTGTTTGAGATGTTGGATCGAGTAGGCACTCTGGCTTATCGATTGGCTTTACCTCCAGCATTGAGCCGAATTCATAATGTGTTTCACGTGTCTCAGTTGCGGAAGTATGTTTCCGATCCGAGTCACATACTTCAGTTCGATGAAATCGAGATCGCAGATGATCATTCGTATGAGGAGCGTCCTAAACGAGTTTTAGAGCGGCGAATAAAATAGTTGAGGAACAAGACGATTCCTTTGGTCAAGATTCAGTGGTCTAGACACGGAGTCGAAGAGGCTACTTGGGAAACCGAGGATAGTATGCGGGAGAGTTATCCCGAGTTGTTTGACCCTTAGTTTCGAGGACGAAACTCTTTTTAAGGGGGTATATGTAATACCCAGTTGTAATTCATTCATTATCATTCAGTAATTATCAGTCAGTAATTGTCACTCGGTAATTTTCACTCATTAATAATCACTCATCATTCATGATTCATTCATTTGTATTCATCGTTAGCATATTGTAACCGTGTATCAGTTACCAATCATCATTCATCTCTGTTTGAGGATCGAGACGAGAGTATTATCATAATCATCGTGAATGGTAGTCTTGTGTTGGAAGTATTATCTATCGCGTGTTATTGGACTTATTTACATTCATACAAGTATCGTATGTCGGATCATTCACTGGTTGTAGCGAGTAGATGGAGTTGTCGGATTTTCGGCACTTTCAGCAAGGAGTTACGGCCGTAACTAATCATGTATTACGGCCGTAACATGCATTCGTTGGCTTAAGGTTGTTTTGGCCGAAGGTGAGATACGGCCGTAAGGTAGGCAGGCTACGGCCGTAATATGTGTTTGTGGTTTTCAGGTAATGTCGGACGAAGAGGGCTTACGGCCATAAGGGTTGCGGCATACGGCCGTAAGATGAGGCAGGTACGGCCATAAGCCTTGGCCGGTTACGGCCGTACGGTTCGAGCAGGGTGCCGGTCAGTTTGGACGAAGGCTTCATACGCCCGTAAGTCTTGCCGAGTACGGCCGTATCAGTCTAGATATACCCGTAAGGCATGTGCGGGTACGGCCGTATGTCTGTCGGTAGATTTTTCGACGAGGCCGAGTTACGGCCATAAGTAGGGCTTGTTACGGACGTAAGGCCGTTGACCTTGGAAGGTTACGGCCGTAAGATAGGTGAGTTACGGCCATAACTCGGAGCTGTATTTAAGGACTTGGACGGGACTTTGAGCTCATTTTCTCATTTCTCCACTTGAGTTCCGAGAGATAAGTCTTGAGGGAGAGATTTTGTCATCATCAATCACTTGGGTGTTCGGTTTTCACCATCTTCATTCATTTGTGAAGCTTGGATAGTCGATTTAACACGTGTTCATCGGATCAAAGTATTTGGATCTTCAAGGGGTAAATTCTTCAACATCTTGGATTTCAATTTTGTGTTGAGATATGATGTTTTGGACGTTATAATCATGTTGTATGAAGAGATACACATACAATTATGAGTGGGTAGGAATATTCATTGGATTATTGAAAGATTATTCAAGAACACTTAGAATATTGAGTTGGATTTAGGGGTTTTCGATTAGTTGTTGTTGAAATCACGAATTGGATATTCATATTGGATCATTGATTGTATTGAAGATGTTTTGTTGTTTTGAAACACTCTTTGGAGATTTGTTATGGGTATAATTAAGGTTGGTTGTAAACAATCGAAGATTGGTCACAACGTGTTTGATATAATGCCCCAATGAACTTGGTTTAGTCGTATCGACGTTTTGAGTTAGTTATAATCGTGTTTGATTTGTATGTTGAACGGATTGTTGGTAATTGTGTTATTCAAGGTTGTTCGAGCGACCGACACCTTATTTAGGACATTTGTTCGTGGAAGGACATTCTTCACCGATGTTGAGTAAGTTAATTCTTACACGGTTAAAAGGATATTCATTCCTTTCGTTGTTGTTCATTCATAATGTATTAACAGTATTGAGACTTGTAATTGTCAATTAATCAATTCATTCACGCGGAACGATGGTTCCAATCATTTCATTGAGCTATCATTCATTTCACTATCGTTTCATCTCGGTGAGTCATTCTCGACTTTGTCAGATTGTTATTCATTATTATTCTTCATGGTCATTTCTTGTCCATATGACCTTCTGGGTTCATATTGCGTGGCCAGGTGGGGATGTGTGGAATTTTTAGTCGGGCACGTGATGGTCATGTGTTTAGTTCACCGACACATTGGACTGTGCACACGGTAATGTACCTATGTGAGACTAATTAGGTACAAGGATGGGTGTGTCCGGACACTCGTCTTGTGCACGTGCAAATACCATTACGGGTGTACTATGATGCCTCTATTCAGCGTCATTTCATAATTAAGATATATCATGATTGTGTTTATTCAACTCTTGAGGATTGTTGTTCTGTGTAACTGACCCCGTTGGGGGATATTGTTTTCAGGTCATGGCAAGGCAAAAAGTACGGGAAGAGAACGTTGATGGCGAGGAGTCCCAGTGATACTAGTAGGGGGCCAGTCCTTCCAGTCATTCATGTTGTCTTCATTTTATTTTCCGCTGCAGATTTCCGTTTGGATATTCATTTTCATTCAGTGTTGTATATTTTATCTTCATATAAAATATACATGTATTCTGTATTATCTTGGGTGTGTTGTACTTGAAACTCCTTATCGGAGTAATGGATGATATAATGTGGTTCGGTACTACGATTATATTATCCAAGTCATTAATTTTCATTCGCCTGGTGGGTCCCAGTCGGGGGTCCACGGCACTGTAATAGTCACCTAGTTTGGGGTGTTACAATCTTACTGATAGTATTTAATAATTATTGTTTTGAAATTCTTAGCTTAGTAAATACTTATATAAAGGATTTACGGCGCTGTAATAATCCTGAATATCTCAGGGGTGTTACAACTTTAACACCCTGTGTACCCTTTCCTCTAATTCTATCCTCATATCGAGACTTAGGAAGCCCTACAGATTCCACTTGTGACATGTAATCTGCGCAAAACTCGATAGCTTTTTGTGCAATGTATCTCTCCACAATAGATGCTTCCGGACGAGATGCGTTCTTGGTATACCCTTTGAAAATCTTCATGTATCGCTCAATAGGATACATCCATCTTAAATAAACAAGCCACACTCTTCAATATCTCTAACTACATGGACAAATAAGTGAACCATGATATCAGGAAAAGAAGGAGAAAAATACATCTCCAATTGGCATAAGATAACAACGACCTCATTTTTCCACTCATCCAAAACCAGAGGATCTATCACTTTGCTACATATAGCATTGAAAAAAAGTACAAATGAGTTATGACATTTCTCACTTTTTAAGCACGTCACGTATAGCCACTGCTAGAAGTTGTTCCATCAAGACATGACATTCATGGGACTTTAAGCCAACCAATTTAAGATCTCGCAATGATACAAGACTCTTAATATTTGAAGAGTAACTTTGTGGCACTTTAATGCCGTGTAAACATTTACAAAAGATGATTTTATCCTTTTTTGATAAAGTATAACATGCTGGGGGAGATAAGTTCGTTTACCAACTGATTGCGTATGCAGCTGATGACGCATATCCATTTCCTCCAAGTCTAGACGAGCCTGGACAATATCATTTGTTTTGACTTTAATAATGAGAAGTGTGCCGATCACACTATCACACACATTCTTTTCGACATGCATAACATCTATGAAATGTCTAACATCTAAATTGCTCCAGTATGGAAGATCAAAGAATATGGACCTCTTCTTCCATATGTTTGTTGCGATGGACTTTTTTTGTAGTTTTCCCAAATACAATAATGATATTCTTAACGATATCGTAAACTTGCTCACCTATTAATGGTGTCGGTGAAAATCCCTCTTCCTGGTATCCATTAAAAGCTTTTCTCAATCTACGATATGGGTGATGGCGATTGAGAAACCTTCGCTGTTGAGTGTAAGCTGTTTTGTTCCCGTGTTTCAACTGAACATAGCGTGTGTTTTCTTCATATATAGGACATGCATGATGCCCCTTCACACTATACCCGCTCAAGTTTCCATATGCCAGAAATTCATTAATGGTACAAAATAACATTTCGCATAGCTTGAAACTTTGCTGGTGGTACCCATCAAACACGTCAACCCCTTCGTCCCACATCATTCTCAAATCATCAATCAACAAACTTAGATAAATATCTATGTCATTTTCTGGCTGTTTTGGGCCTGAAATCATAATTGATAACATAACATATTTCAGCTTCATACATAACCAATAAGGTAAATTGTAGATCACAAGTACGACAAGCCATGAGCTATGCTTGATGCTTAAATCACTAAACGGATTCATCCCATCTGTGGGAAGTACAAAACTAAGGTTTCTTGCCTCATCCCCAAAATATGGAAATAAATGATCTATTTTGTTCCATTGTGCAGAATCAGTAGGATGACGAATTAGTCCATCGCATTTTCTCTCATCTGCATGCTATGTGAGGTTCTTTGCGTCATCCTTATTGGCAAACAATCGCTTGAACCTTGGAATAATTGGAAGATACCATAACACCTTTGTTGGAGGCCCTCATTGTATGCTCTCTCCATCACTAGAATCATCGTGCTTCACTCTGTAGCGTGATGTCCCACACCTAGGACACTTATGCAATAATTCTAACTCTTTTCGGTATAATATGCAATCATTAGGGCAGACGTGTATTTTCTTATACTCCAAACCCATTGGACATAAAACCTTCTCCGCCTCATAAGTACGATTAGGTAATTTATTACCTTTTGGAAGCATCTCCTATATCAACTCGAGTAATTCGGTGGAACTTTTATCACTCCACTCATTTTTTGCTTTCACATTAACCAACTTTAACATGGCAGACAAGTGTGTAAAATTTTCACACCCCGAATATAAAGGAGTCTCTGAATCACTTTTCAACGCATCATAAACATGTGCTCGTCGGAATGATTCTTCTCCAACATCACGAATCATTTCTTCAAATTGATCACTATCTATATCTACATATGTGTCTTCAGTTGGAACGTCTACTAGTTCATCATGCCATATCCAAATCTTATAGTTCGTATTTATTCCCTCACAAATAATATGTTTACGAATTGTGTCAACTTCATGTCGTCTCCCGTTCATACATTTGACACAAGGACAAAAATATCTTCCATCGGCTTCCTGGCGATTTTTTCAGGCTAACTCAACAAATTGTTCAATTCCATTGTCATACAAATCACTACTACGACTTGCATTCATCCAACTTCGATCCACTTTTTTCTTTTCTGTTGTAAACATAGTGAAATTCAATTTGTAATTCCTTTAGTTAGAACCAACCAGATTTAGTGTTATTTTAATCTTCTACCAAAAACGCAAATGTTATTGCAATTAATATACTATGTCATCTTATTAAATTATAAAGACTGTTACCTTTTTCTGCACTAACTGTTGGGAGAAGATCCTTAAGATGAAAGTTAACATATATCCCAAAGGGAGAAGATCCTTAAGAAGTTAACCATATTTATCCAACGTAATTCATGTTTCAAAAGGCAACAGACAGAAACTGAAAGACACAAAGGAAGTTGATTTATCATCCGTGCGGATTAACCCGTAAAAAAATAGACCCAAACAAATTGTGGAGATTTACCTTCAAGTTAGGAAGCTTACGAAGGCTCTTCAAGGATGTGACTTGATTTATAGCGAGATAAAGTTGCTGCATTAAAGAAAATCATGTTGCATTAAAGAAAATCATATACTTATTAAAAAAATGTATCCATCATCTAAATATAAAAGCAATGATGCAAGTAGTATATTATTACCATATATTATGCCTCCACATATTTTTCAGACAATTGTAATTCATAATGAAATCCACTATATAAATTATAAAGTATAAATTAAAACTACTATTATAAATTCGGGTTAGAAGAGTTTGCTGCTATGGCATGAATGCCCGTTCGGGATAACTAAGATGTCTAATATTTGACCAAACAATATACTTTACTACTTACAACATACAAAGAAATAGAAAACCATAACTAAATTCTTTAATATTTGACTAAATAATATACTGTACTACTTACAATTAGACAACTCATGTGTTATTTCTTCACAAAATGTACAAAAATCACAGTATAACGGTACTATTGAACTAGCAAAAAAGTAATAGAGTCAAGCAAAATCTACAACTAGACATTTGATATGGGAAAATAGCAAAATATTCACAAAACTCTTGAGTTGCAATATGAAAATATAGCAACCTGAAGTTTCGCCTGAAGAAGCAGGGGCTAGAGTAACTAAGAGGCCGTTTGGGGTGGTTGCGAGTTTTTGGTTTTTGGTTTTAAAAGTCAATTTCAAAACCAAAACATGTTTGGGTAAAATGGTGCTGAATTGGTTTTTTCATTATTTTCGAAACCGTTTTCCATCAAAACACAAAACCAGAAAAAGAGGTTTTATAATTTCAGTTTTTGTTTTAACACCAACACGTCATCACAAACCATCACTTCAACAACCACTGACCACCAATCTGATCGCTGCCGACCACCACTCCGGCCACCGCCAACCACCACTCTGCTACCACCGACCATCACTCCGGCCACCACCGACCACTACTTGACCACCATCAACTACCACATTGACCACCGTTTCGACCACTGACCACCACTCTGACCACCGTTCACCACCACCAACCACCACTCCGACTACCACCGACTATCACTCCGGCCACCACCGACCACCACTCTGGCCACCGACGACCACCACTCTGTCCACCTTTAGCTACCACTTTCACCACCACTGGCCACCATTCCAGCCATCACTCTGACCACCACCCCGGCCACCACCGACCACTGTCAACTACCACTTTGACCAACATTTCGACCATCGATCACCACTCTGACCACCACTCTGGTCACTGACGACCACCGCTCCGACTACCGTCAACTACCACTTTCACCAAGGACCACCATTTCGACAGCCGACTTCCGACCATCGCTCCGACAACCTCTCCGACCATCGCCAACCACCTCTATAAGCACCACTGGCGATCCCTAACCACCACTCTACCACCGCCAACCACTACTTTGATCACCACCGTCCACCGCCAACTTCCATTTTGATATCACTTTTATGTTCATGTTTTAAACTGTAGTTTTGATTTTTGAAAATTTCTTAACTCAAAACTCAATCTGGTTTTGGTTTCTGAAATTTTTAAAACTCAAAACAGAAACTGGTTTTAGTTTTTGAAAATTTCAAAACATAAAACAGAAAACCACCCCAAACAGGACCTAAGCTGCTTGTTTCCCAAAATATTCACATAACTCTTGAGACGATAACTTCAGTAAAAATACACTAAAATGTCACTAACATTCTAGCATAGAAGACGAAGCAAATAAGTAAGCAAAAAAAATAAAAGAAGTATCAGAATAAGAATTGTTGAATCAAATAGGAAATCTGTGATTCTATAACAAAAATAGAGTAAAATACCTGAATAAGAATTGTTGAATCAAAATCGCTGGACTAGTTGGGAATGCTGGAGTTCCTACCCAACAACGTGGGCGTGATGATGAGGCGGCAAGTTCGATGGCGAACAACGATGAAACTGGGAAAGTCCGGAAACGAACGGCGAAGAAAGATACGGCCAGAGAGATGGGCCTGGAACCGGACAAAAAAATTATTAAGAATATATTCAGTATTGTGGATGTGTTCATAGTTAAGAGAATATAGCATGAACTTTTTTAGATTTTAATCATAAACAAAAAGAGACCATACGCAGATTTCAAAAAAGAGTATATAACTGATTAATTATAAAAAATATGCATTAAAAAATAAACGGTATAAAAAATGAGGCCGAATGACACGTTAAAATTTTCATCTAGTCAAAATAGCAGTTTTCCTAGTTGACAACCATAAGAAACCAAAAAGTCCATTAAAGCTACCTAATGAAATATGAAAAAGATAATGACATTAACATTTATAAATACCAATGTATTCTAATAATGATGTTAATTATTGCTAATAAGCTAAAGTCAAAAATAGTTTGTTGTGATGTTTTGTTAGGTATTTTCCATGAGTAACTATATTAAAAGTGTTTATAAGCAGCTGCTAAAGTCATCCTTCTTCATGTCATCTACTATAACACCCCCAATCCGCTCAGGGATATTATACGCCGTAGAACATTTCCTCAAGGATCTACCAGACTGGTAACAACATAGAACATCTCAACGATGCCTTTAAGGCTAACATGACTCAGTAGACCGATTTGGTGTTGTTGTTACCCAAAATATTATCCGGAGATAGAATTGCTGGAATGATGAGTAACAAACAAATGCGAGAATACTTCCGTGGGAAACTAGATAACACAAGATTTGCCGGGGTTGTTAATCCCGGGCTTGAATGCTCTCGCGAGATATTATTAATAGATATACTGTCGAGTACAAATATTAATGTTAGAAACTAATACAAGGAGTGTAAAGATTTCTAGTTATCTAGGCTTTAGAGCGCGTAGATTGCCGGAAGAACCAGATAGATAGATCTGTGAGTTCTTGCTTAGGAGATAAGATGGATATGTATGAATATCACTATGAATGTGTAAGCGGTTACTAAGAGAGTCTTTGATTTTCTCTTTGTGTGTATTTTGCAGACCGAATCGTAGAAAACTGTCTCCCTTTGTCTGCGGTGAGTTCCCTATTTATGGGGACAAGGTAGTTGGGATCCTCGAGGCGATCGTCGGCGACCGCCGTTTTTTATATTATAATAAGGTGGCGATCGTTCGCCACGTGGACATTCCCTTAAAGTCGTGGGCCGCTGCTGAGTCAACCGTGTGAGCCGGTGAGAGGCCAACACGCGTCTGGGCGGCATGTGAGGAGGACCCACTTTGTACCTTTCGGCGGCTTTGTCGGTAGGTGAGGTAGGTGACAGGATGAGGACAAAGGTCTTTATCTCGCGGTATCTCTCGAAGATCCGCATGTGGGCCACCGTCCAAGATTCGGTCTTTGATGACTTTGACGGATGCCGACCCATACGTGGTCATGAGGTGATCGCCTCTCGGTCCGCTCATTATAGACGATCCTCGATATCAAAAGACGATCGCTAGGTGCCAAAAGATCGCGTATTGCGCCGAACTCTAGGAGTTCGTCCAGTATGCCTTCCACGATTGGCTTCTCTCGGTCGTGATGCCGATCGCCTCTCGAGGCGTATGAATCGCCGCACAACAATTGCCCCATTTCGCCTCGATGTTGAAAACACGGGATGAGGTGGCACCGTAGCCGATCGTCAATGTTTAAACGATCACCGATCTGAATTCAAATAAGGATGACCCTCTTTACGTCGGGAGCAAAGAGGAAAAGAAGGCGGGCTTTTAGAGTGGCAAGGACACGCGTCGCGCCATGGTTGGGGAAGTCCGACGGTTTGTCGACTTGTCGGCCGGGCGTGCCCTCGAAAAACGCGCACGCGGATCCGAGGACATTTTTAATGCGTCCCCACGTGATGGTTGCGATCCACCCTTGGGGTTTCTCCTATTTGCATATAGGCCCTCGTCTCCGTCTATAAAAAGGGCGGTGGCTTCTCCTCTTTCATTTTACGCGTCCTTGGTATCCATAGCCGAAATTCTGCAGAATTTTCAGGAGCTTTTTGTGCCGATCTCCTACTTTTTTCTCGGTAAGAACAAATTAACCTTCTCCCTCTTTTTACTTTCTAATATGTCGGGAGGATCAAAAGCATTCGAGACTGGAAGCTCTTCCGCCGCCGCCGCGTCGCCTGAACGGGAGGATGTTCCCGTTGGAGTGGATATGGAGACGGCCGCCGAAGCTATTCGAGCGGGGATTGCACCCGCGGAACTTGAAGAGCTTTTCAACGAAGCCGAAGTGGCGAGGACGGCGGCGACGGCGGAGCAGGGGGGCTCGCCGGCGGAGGAGGATGATTTGGTGAGGGAGGCCTGGGAACGAGAGAGTAGGTTCGGCCCCGCCTACATGGCTTTTGCTCAGATGATGGAAGCGATTGCCGGACCCTGTCCGGAATTCGATTTCAAAGCCTACACCGCCGCTCACCCTTATGAACATGTGAATCGGACGGTCTTTCGGGCCGCCGTCCCGTCTCCGTGGACTCTCGGACAGATCCGGAGTACGGCGACCACGAAAGACCTGAGCCGTTGGAGGGCCAAATATCACATTCCTTCTGACGTCTCCCTTCACGTGCCCTCGGAGAATGAACGTGCCGACCAACCGCCTGAGCACATGGTTGCCGTCAACGAGATGATTATGGAGGCGGGTCTGCGATTTCCATTGCCATTCGCCGTCTCCTACTTGCTGATCACCTGGAATTTGGCGCCTCTTCAACTGACGCCGAATGCTTGGCTGCAGATCATCTGCACGTTGACCCTGTTTGGCGGTCATCGGTTATTCCGCCTCCTTTCTGCGTTGGAGATGAATTATTTGTTTAAGTTGGCCGTGCAGAAGGGGTCAATCGGCGGTCATCATATTCAAGGCCGACTTGGGAGAGTGGTCCTTGGTGTGCCGAGTAAGACCAGGGGCGACCTGGCTAAATGGTTTTGGGTCGGCGGGGCATGGCGATCGGCATCGAGCGACAGGCCGAATGAGGAGTTGGAAATCCCCACTACTTTCCGGGAGAGGAATCCGAGTAAGGATTTTAACTCTCCCCTCGTTTGAGCTTGTCTTGGACTGATCTAATTTCGTTTTCTTTTTGCAGGACCTCTTGTTCCAGCGATCGTCGACCTTCCATTCGATTTCTTGATCGTTTGGGAGCGGATCCGCTTTGCACGATTCCTTTATCGACGTTCGTTCTCTTGGTACCGAAGCTCATCGGTTGGGAGCTCGATTGTTTTGCTACCCCGTCACTTGAAAGTTCGGTATGAGCTTAAGTGGTGCTTCCTTTCTTGACGATCGTTTCCATGAGGTCGCTTTTGTTTTGTCTAACTTGTTTATGTTTCTCTTTGTCGAGGTTTATTTTCCCCGAATTTCCGAACCGACTGCAGAGATCGCCATGTCGAACCCGGGACTCATCGGTCGCCTTCACTTGGGCAAGCGGACTGGTCGCGTTCCTGCGACAACGTCTCGCCCTGCCCCGGTGACGAGGCCTGCTGAGGTGCCGATCGCTGAACCGGAAGTCCACGATGAGGAACAGCTCCAACGCCGCAAGAGGCGGAGGGCGGAGGAGTCCCCGTCGATTTCAGAGGCGGATGTATCAATTCTAGAGCCTCCGGTCGCTGCGGCTCCTATCTCTGCCATCCCGATGACGGAGCGACCAGGCTTCAAACCACCGGTCCCCGGCCCCCGGCCATCCGGTAGCTCGGCGAAGAAAGTGGCGACCGCCGATGTGGAAACCTCCCGGGGCAAGCCTTATTTGGGGCGCGATCCCGAACTGGTCAATAGGTAAGAAAAGATCAAACTTTTCTGAGTTAGGCATTTTGAGCATGGTATGGGCTAACTCCTCGATTTCCTTGGTTTGCGCTGCAGGGTTCGTCTCGCCGACCCGGACGTCGCCCCCATGGTGCTGGACTTCCTGTCGAGCAAAGCTCCGCAAACTTCTCTCGAAGTCCCTGCTTATGTTCGCCAGGCTATTACTTCTCTGCCCAAGGCTTGGACGACCGACCTTGATGCGGTCGCTCGTCGGCGGTCTGGAGACGCCATGCAGGCGACCGTCGCCTGGCTCTTGAGACGGCGACGATGGCCGTCCAGTGCTCGGGATTTTGAGGGGCGACCCTCCACCGCTCATCTCCATCGCGAACTTGAGACCGCCTAATGTAAATATTGAGGATGCCAACCGGATCCGGTCTATGGAGAAAGAGTATGAGGAGACGGCCAAACGGGCTAAGCCGACGTGGATCGTTTGAAGCGTGAGCCGAGCCGCTCCAAGGAGGATGCCGATCGATCTGTGCTAAGGAGAAAGAAACTCGCTGAAGCTCGAGGCTTCGCAGGAGGAGGCGACTGTGTTGAAGGCTGCGATGGACCGGCTCAGCAGTTGAGCCGGAGGCGGCGAAGAGAGAGCCGGAGCAGCCGGGGCGAGAACGTTGCCAAGGCGGCCCAATCGGGCGAGGCCGAGAAGACGGTCGTGGATTTGAAGGGGCAACAAGGCGATCCGTGCCGATCCCTACCTCAACGCGTTGCGCTCGTCGGCGAATCGCTTATCGGTTGGCTTTTGCCGATCTTTGTTCGAGCCGCTAAGAAGGCAGGGATCGAGATAGGTCCCCGATGGAGAACTTCAAATCCTATGTCCTTGAGCATCCTCTGCATCCGAAATTCTCCTTGCCGATCCTTGACTTCGTCGACTTTGGGATCGACTTGAGTTGGTATACCGCAAACTCATTCATCCCGAGGCCGATGGGGGTGCCCAAACCGATCCGCAACCCGAGGGCGAAGACCAAGAAAGGGGCCTTGAGAGGCATTTTTGTTTTTCCTCCGTAACTTGTACTTTTTGTTGTAAGGCCTTCGGCTTCAAATGTATGAAGCTTGTGTTTATGAATAAAATACTCCTTTTCTCATTCTCGCGTAATGCATTATATGCGATCGCCTTGACTGCTTATGCAATTTTTACGAGTACGTGTATATTTGCTTTCAACTTGTTTTTGTTCGTTCGCCGATTGTCCGAGTGTTGAAAGCATTGATGTGTTTTGAATTGGAATTCTTACTTGTAATTTTCGTTGACGACCTCGATCGCCCTGCATGTTTTTGAGCGAAGCCGCTCGAATAGGGTTTCTCTTTGTTCGATCGGCTGTGAGAGTAGCTCGACCTAACCCTGCCCCCTTGTTATTGTTCACTTATTGTAAGTAAGGACACAAAGACTAGTCTGTCTCGCGAGCTATCTACATTGCGCCGATTCGAAGAGTCATGTGTGGTTGGGGTGTTCGATGGACCGATCTCCCAATCGTGTCTTCGTGCGCGAGGGATATTGTGTATCCTGCGACTCACTTTTTGTGAGGGTCCTCCGTTAGGCTACGCCTGCCTTGTGTTAAAACGAAAGGCGGGCGATCTCGGTCTGGAGGAGTCCTTGCGCGGAGTGTTGTCGGCTTATTTGACACCACGTCCGCGGCTTGTCAGCTCTGCTTCCACCTCGGCCCGCCATGAAGATGGCGATCCTCGACGGTGTACGTTGAGACGGGGTAATGGAACGTTGCATTGTTCGGGTTCACCATGTTAGATGATGTACCTTGAGAACGTGCGATCGTGTCCACCGATTATTTTGGAGGGTCCTTGGCTACGCCCGGCCTCGTATTTAAACGAAGGGCGGGCGATCTCAGTCCAAAGGAACCTTGCATGGGCGAAGCTGTCGGTTCCATCGACCTCCAGGACCATGGCTGCATTAATTTTACCTAGGATCGTCGTGATCAGCGATCGTCGGTGATGTGCGATGCCTGGTGGGGCGATCGCCATAATAAATGGGATAACAAAAATCTCATTATATTCCTTGTACATCATTGAAATCGAATACAAATTTATCACTGATAGTATTTTTTCGGATGCACGGCGTTCGAAGTGGTACTGTCCTAATACCGTCAGATGTTCCATTCGTAGGCTCCTTTAGTTAGCCATCTGGATACTCGAAAGGTCCTTCGATTCGGACCAAAGACGCCTGTATGGGTTTGGATCTTCTTGAGGACGAGATCGCCCACTTGAAATCTTCTTTCTCTGACCTTTGAATTGAAGAACTTCTCGGCTCTCCTTTTGTGGATTGTGTTCTTCATTTCTGAGGTCACCGTCTTTCTTCAAGCATGTCTAGGTCGATTCGCGGGCTACATCGTTGTCGGTCGTCATCTCTGCTCGGTTCGATGGCCGAGGACGGCGATCTCCGAAGGAATCACCGCTTCGCCTGAAGGTAAGGGGCGAAAGGGTTTTCGGTTGAATTGCGGGTTGTCGTTCGGTAGGACCATAAAACGTCTGGGAGCTCGCTCCCCATCTTCCTTGCTCGGATTCGAGTCGTGCTTTGATCGTGTGTTTGAGGATCTTATTCACCGCCTCTACCGCCCGTTCGTCCGAGGGTGATAGGCGCCGAGAATAACCTTTTGACTCCACACTTTTCATGCATTGCATGACTTCTAAGCCGCCGAATCAAGCTTTCCGTTGTCGGAGATGATGGCCTGGGGCAAACCGAATCGGCATATTATGTTTTTCCATATAAACTTGATCACTGCTCTTGGCCGATCTTGTTGAGCGGTTCGGCCTCAGCCCATTTGGTGAAATAGTCGACCCCAACGATGGCGAACTTACACTCGAGCCGCTTTCGGCAAGGGACCTATAAGGTCGATGCCCCATTGCGCAAATGGCCAAGGGCTATACATGGAGGTGAGCTGTTCGGGTGATAGCTTAATGTTGGGGCCCATTATCTCGACATCTATGACAAGATCGGCATAAGCGATCGCATCTTTCCGAAGTGATGGCCGAAAAACCCTTGTCTGGTTGTCTTATGGATGAGGGCTCGCCGCCCGCGTGGTTTCCACAAACCCCGTCATGGATCTCGGCCAAAACCACCGACCTTCCTCCGGTGTAATACACTTGAGGAGGGGAAGGTCAAGGCTCGCTTGTAAAGCCGATCGTCGATAGGGTATACCTGGTCGCACGAAGCTGGAGTTGGCGAGCTTTAACACGGTCGTCAGGGACCGTTCCGTCCTTTAAGTATTTGATGAATGGAGTCATCCAATTCTCTTCGGCGATGGCGACCGTGGTAACCAAATTCCTGTCGATCGCCGGCCTTGCTGATTTTGTGATTTGGATATTGGAGAAGTCGGCTGCCCCATCTGATGATGCTAGTTTGGAAAGAGCATCGGCCTGGGAGTTATGCTCTCTGGGGACTTGTTCGATTAGTACTTCTTCAAATTTTGAGCACATTTCGGCGACCAGCTCTTGGTATTTGACCATTTGTTCCCCGCGTGCCTCATATTCTCCCTTGACTTGGTTTACGACCAGAAGGGAGTCCATGAAGATATGGAGGCGACGAACATCTAGGGCGAGGGCTAGATCAAGCCCGCCTACCAGAGCTTCGTACTCGGCTTCATTGTTGGTCGCACGAAAGCCGAAACGCACAGCATTTGTGAAACTCTGACCGTCGGGGCTGATGAGGACAATCCCTGCCCCTGCTCTCGCATTGGTCGCTGAGCCATCCACGTATAATTTCCAGTGTGCCGACCCGAGTCGGACCGTGAGGGAACGTTAATTCCACCACGAAGTCCGCGAGCTTGGCCTTTGATCGCCGTGCGAGGAGCGTAAGTGATACCGTATTGGCGATCTCCAGACCACTTGAGGAGTCGCCGTTGGTGTCCTGGTCGGTGCGGGACTTGTCTTAGAGGTAGAGTTGTTAGGACTTCCACTTGGTGATCGAAGAAATAAGCCCTCGCCTTACGTACACTCATGACAAGGGCATGCGATCTTCTCCAATGGTGTATAGCGTGTCTCGCGTCGTGGAGCGCCTGGCTAACATAATAGATTGGCAAGTGGACTCGCCTCTGCTCGCACCAGAACGGCACTCAGCGCGACCTCCGAGGCCGCCAAGTAAAGGAATAATTTTTCACCGGGGATCGGCTTTGCCAGGATCTGGGGGTTAGATAGATATTCCTTTATTTTGGCGAATGCTACCTGGCTTTCTTTCGTCCATGCGAACTTCTTGTTCTTGATGGTCGCGAAGAAAGGCTTGCTTTTATCGCCGAGCCGTGAAATGAAACGGTTGAGGGCGGCTAGACAACCTGTGAGGCGTTGCACCTGTTTGATGTTTCGTGGTTCCTGCATGTCAAGGATCGCCTGTATCTTGGTAGGGTTCGCCTCGATTCCCCTTTGGCTCACTATGTGTCCCAGGAACTTCCCGGAGCCCACCCCGAAGTTGCATTTCTTGGGGTTCAGCTTCATGTTAAACTTCTCAAGGATGGCGAACGTCTCGGCGAGATCGCTGAGGTGATCTTCCTTCTTGAGGCTTTTGACTACGATATCGTCAATGTAGACCTCCATGGTCTTGCCGATCTGATCGGCGAACATCCTGTTGACCAATCGCTGGTAGGTTGCCCCTGCGTTTTTCAAGCCGAACGGCATTCTGACCCAAAAGTATATGTCTTTTTCTGTGTGGAAGGATGTGTGTTTTATGTCTTCCTCTGCCATTGGGATTTGATGATATCCGGCGAAGGCATCCATAAACGACATCATTTCGCAACTGCCGTCTTTGTCGACTGTGTGATCGATATGAGGCATTGGGAAGTGATCTTTTGGACATGCCGCGTTGAGGTCGGTGAAGTCTATGCATAATCTCCAGGAGCCAGTTGGATTTTTGACGAGAACCGCGTTGGCGACACACTGTGGTTCGTCTGTTGCTACTCCGATCAATTTGTTGTTGAGTAACTTCTGGACTTCTATGTCGAGCGCCGCGTATTTCTCGGGACCGAACTTCCTACGCTTCTGGTGAACAGGCTTCATCGCCCGGTCGATCTTCAGATAGTGGCAGGCGTGTTCGGGACTTATGCCAACCATATCTTGATGCGACCAGGCAAAGACACCGATGTTCTTACGTAGCAAGTTGATCAGATCTCCCTTTAATTCGCGGTCGATGCTTGCGCCGATCTGTACTTCCCGTTCTGGATGATCTGGATCCATCGTAATGTTTTCCAATTCTTCGACAGGAACTGTTGCCTCTCGTTTGGTACGATCTCCGGACTCGGTCCTTGGATCGATGTCGAGACTTGGCTCGAAACCGATCCTTGGCTCGATGTCGTCCGTCGATCGATGAGAGATGGCGTCCTCTGAGTCCGGTTGGTACGAAGTGTTAGGCCCGTCGATCTCCATGGGTTGATCGTTGGTCGCTTCAATGTTACATATAGCATGGGAAATAGCGAAATAAGTAGCAACACAGGAGTAACTCAAACATCTCTTTGCCATTAGTTGATCTCCCTTTACAGTACCGACCGTCCCATCGGCAGTGGGGAATTTGATACAGTAAAAGAAAGATGAGGCGACCGCCTCAAAGGTTTCTAGAAAGGGACGACCTAGGAACCCATTATAGATGCTGGGCCTATCTATGATTACAAAGCTTAGGTTCCTAGTAATCCTAACCTTGGGATCATAAAAGCATACTAGCTCAACAGAGAGCTTGATCCTCCCATAGGCTTGGACGGTGTTGTCGCCGAACCCTTGAAGCACGGTGTCGAAAGGCTTGATGAATTTGATTAGGTTGCCGAGTTGGTCTAGGGCGGTTTTGAATATGATGTTGCAAAAACTCCCATTGTCGACCAACACGCGATCGACCGTCTTCCCAAGGATGCATGCTGAGATCACTAGTGCATCCTCTTTGGGGACATTGCACTCCTTCCCCGTCCTTGTTGGAAAAGGTGATGAGCGCGTCTCTAGAGATGGTCGGCTCGAGGAACTACAACATGGACTCGGCGAATGCCCTCAACTCGGCCTTTCGCTTCTGTCGACATGGTGGAAACCGGGAAAGACCTCCGAGGTTTCCACCCCGGCTTGAAGCATGTTTATCCGACCGCTGTGGTTGATCGGAGGGACCGATTCATCGAGTATTCCGGCTCATGCTCGATCTGGCGACCGGATTGGGAGGAGTTCTCTCGCGTTGTCGGCGTTCGCGCCCTCCGGTCCTTTCCGTCCTTGGCTCCGGCTTGGTGATTAGATTGTCCAGCTTGCCTTCTTCAAACAGTCGCCATAGCTGTCTGAGGAGGTCGCGGCATTGGCTAGTGTTGTGGCCGGGACTCTTATGATAGGCACAGAATTTGCTACGGTCTAGGTGACCGTGGTCTCTTATTGGTTTTGGCTTGGAAAGCCACTCGCGACCCTTGATCGCGTTGAAGATGTGTGCCGGAGATAAGTTGAGGTTGTGAAGAAGGTGGACCTCCACATCCTCGAAGGCTTTGAATTCGCCGGGCGGCTTGGCGACCGCCTTTCTCGGCTTGGCGACCGCCTTCTTCTGGACATGGGAAGGTGCTTTTCCTTCTTCGGGATGTCCCTCGTCCAAACGGAGTGAGAGCATCTTCTGCCTGGCCAGAAAATCGGCGGCTCTGACGCGGAATGCTGTATAGGTCGGTGGGAAATCCTTTGTGAGGTGCCTGAACATGGGCGAGCGTCCGTGGAATCCGTTCAGGACTGCGTGGTGAGCGATCTCGTCGCTGACGGGTTCACCGGTGAGGACTATCTCGTCCACCCGGTCGATATAATCCTCATCCGATTCGTCCTTCCCCGCCCGATTTTCATCATGCGGTGGGGGCCTTCCGGCGGCGACTTTGGCGGCGAAGTACGACGTGAAGTCGTCGCCAGCCTTCTCGAAGCAATTGATTGAGCGAGATGGTAGCGAGATGTACCACCCGTGGGGCGAGATCGCCCGAGTTAACGGGAACATACGACATTTCGTCGCGTCGAAGCTCCGCATCCAGTCATGTAGATCCGAACCTACTTAAGTGGGTTCGGATCCGTTCTCCCTCATATAGAGGTGTTTGTGGGGATTAATCGTTGGTTGGATGGGCGAGCTCGACCGAGTCGCGAGTGGCTCGCTTGACCTAACGATTGGTCTCGGCGCCGCCCCATTTTCCAGAGCGCCTTCATCTCGTCGAGCCGGCGTTGCATGGCGCCCATCGCTGCCGCCGATCGCCGCCGAATGGCTCTCGGAGCGTGCACCGAGGCGATCGTGTCGATCCCCAGCCCCGGGGTGAATGACGAGCTCCCCGCCAGCTGGGTTCCTTCCTTGGGCGAGCAGGGTCGCCGACCGACTGTCTCTTGGGGGTCGGATATGCCGAACTCGGTAAAGGATTCAGATACCGATGTCTCTACTGGGCCTCGAGTGCCTGTGTTGCCATGAGGATCGCTTCTAGGCGGTGAAGACGGAATCGTCCCCGCCTTACGAGAGCCTTCCTCGCGGCTCGGGACTTTCTTGATTTCTCAACATAGATCCCCTTGAGCTTCCTTTTGCTTGCCCGGCGGTTAGCCGACGGGGTGATGGTAGGCGTATCGCGGGCCCTCTGTCGTTCCCTGAGGATGGCTATAGCCTCCTCAATCTGTTCCGATGTCTGGAACTAGTCGAGTGAGAGGCTAGAACCGTCCCTCGGGGGCGGGAGTGAGAGCCTAGCGTCGCCACGCTCGCCCTCCGCCGTGGGCTGGGATTCGGTCCTCGCCGGAATAAGATTTCCGGCAGATCTCAGGGTGGCCCTCTTGGAGGTTGTTGCTGATGTCATTTTCTGAAGGTTTTTCTATTGAAGAACAGTGAGTGTTTCTTCAAGTATATGTCCGGAGAACAGTGAGTGTTCTTCGAGACGGTAGGAATAAAAATGAAGGTTTAGGAAGCCCCCCTTCCTCTAGCGCCAATTGTTGTTACCTAAAATATTATCCGGAGATAGAATTGCTGGAATGATGAGTAACAAACAAATGCGAGAACACTTCCGTGGGAAACTAGATAACACAAGATTTGCCGGGGTTGTTAATCCCGGGCTTGAATGCTCTCGCGAGATATTATTAATAGATATACTGTCGAGTACAAATATTAATGTTAGAAACTAATACAAGGAGTGTAAAGATTTCTAGTTATCTAGGCTTTAGAGCGCGTAGATTGCCGGAAGAACCAGATAGATAGATCTGTGAGTTCTTGCTTAGGAGATAAGATGGATATGTATGAATATCACTATGAATGTGTAAGCGGTTACTAAGAGAGTCTTTGATTTTCTCTTTTGTGTGTATTTTGCACTGAATCTGTAGAAAAAACTGTCTCCCTTTGCTGCTGCGGTGAGTTCCCTATTTATAGGGGACAAGGTAGTTGGGATCCCTGAGGCGATCGTCGGCGACCGCCGTTTTTTATATTATAATAAGGTGGCCGATCGTCTGGCCACGTGGGCCGTTCCCTTAAAGTCGGGGCTGCCTTGGAGTCAACCGTGTGAGCGGTGAGAGGCCAACACGCGTCCTGGGCAGCATGTGAGGGGAGGACCCACTTTGTACCTTTCGGCGGCTTTGTCGGTAGGTGAGGTAGGTGACAGGATGAGGACAAAGGTCTTTATCTGCCGGTATCTCTGAAGATCCGCATGTGGGCCACCGTCCAAGATTCGGTCTTTGATGACTTTGACGGATGCCGGACCCATACGTGGTCATGAGGTGATCGTCTCTGGTCCGCTCATTATAGACGATCGTCATATATCAAAAGACGATCGCTAGGTGCCAAAAGACGATCGCCGTATTGCGCCGAACTCTAGGAGTTCGTCCAGAGTATGCCTTCCACGATTGGCTTCTCTGGTCGTGATGCCGATCGCCTCTCGAGGCGTATGAATCGCCGCACAACAGGTCTTTCAATAAAAACATACAACTCGATTACAATACTTGTCCATGCAGGGGTCGAATACAACACACTCCCGTATAACGGGGAAAGAATACTGCAGCGGAAATAAAATACAACTAAACCAATATAACATCAAACGGTCCTCGTGTGATTAGTATCGTTCATCTTTCATCATCCTTCATGCCGACCCTGTGCTATGCTCCAAAACCTGAATGCAATACAAACATCCACCCCCGAATATTCGGGGGTTAGCAAAACTCCACTGTTTTGCTAGTGCAAGTACACCTGCAAAAATACGAGTCATACAATTCACATTCCACGAATAACAATAACCCGGAATCCTCAAAGATCCAAACGAAACGAAAAGTACTTCCCGAGGCAAGAGTTTGAGAAAAATATTCCAAAACCGAAAGATCACAAATCAATGGAAATAATTTATAAAACAGTTTAGAATGCCATCGAGAGTTTTAATAGAAAACAATTTAGGATTATCAAATCCCACTTTTCAAAACTCAAAAGACGAAAGGAGTCACCGCCCCAAAGGTTTACTTTCCATAAAATGACCTTTACCAAACCATTGGGATTTTAGCCCCAAATCTCATCAACTAACAGTACACAAGAACGACCACAAGGTTCGTCCCCCAACATCAAAATCCACAATTAAAGGATTTAACACAAACAACAAAATACTCTAGTGCCATCCTAGCCAAGTAAGCCAAACGAACAACTTACCTCTTACACACTTAGTCGATGCATGCAATCATGAAAACCATTCGAAAGCACTCATTTCCGGAAATGCCAATAATCCAAATCATCTTGTAAAATGCACCACAATTAACTGCGGACCCACAGCTTCGTGGACCCCTACCGAGACCTCGTCGGATCTAACCCGTAGTGGTTAAAATCAAGCTCGCGGTTCCATAGCTTCGTGGAGCCCTACCGAGACCCCGTCGGATCTAACCCGTAGTGAGCATATACACACACACGTTACTCATGCAATACTAATATGCTAAGAATGTACGTTCATCAAGAATACTTACTAGAGATGGCCACTTACTCGACGCCGTTATCAAACTCTTCAAAACACGATAACAAGATTAAACACGGAATACACGATTCCATAACTTTAAACAATAGGGATATCATCAAAGCCTTCAACGTTCAATATGATCAAATCATAAACAATTCCCAAAACACACCGTTCACAAAACACACACGCGTTTTGAAAGTGGGCCTTTAACGAGGCCAAACCGAAATCTTTTGAAACTTCATTTCAAACAACCAAACAAACACACCAAGACGATCACCGATCATCATATCCACAAAATAAGAAATGTATGAGCAAGGTACTTGCCTCGAATAAGAACAACACGGAGAATCGATCAAAGTAGGTTGGCACGAACCGACTACGAACCCGACGACTCCACCAAAAGCCAACTCGCGATAATAAACTACGAAGGACAATAACAACAAAGAAAATGAATTCCATAGCACGACCTAAAGCCATTGAATTCAAAGAACGAATGACGAAAGTTCAAGTGTTTCCCCCAAAACAGCCAAGAACACGATTCATCCCAACAAAACACGAAAACGGAATTCCAAGTCGAAATATGGATATACAATCCATAGAATATGTTTAACAACATCATTTAACCACAGTCGATCCATCAAAAACGGATGGACAACGAGATCGAGAACAAATCCTTCAAAAAGTCGATTCGAAGGAAATCAAGAAATACACTTCGATTCGACAAAGAACAATGGATTAAATGATGTTAAACACATAAATACTACCAAGATTAATCATACCCATCATGAATTAATCAACAATACGGAACGAATCGGACAAAAACCCCAAAATTCAAGAAATTAGGATTCTAAAGAGATTACCTTGATTCGCTGGATCAAAGGATGATATAGGATGATCAATCCATGATATGAACTCAAGAACTTCGTGGATTTGTTGTTCAACAACATGGCTTCGCCTCCTCCGAAGCTCCAGCCGCGGATCGAAAAGAAAGGAAATGAAAAATGAGTGAAAATGAGGATGCTCTGCCACATTTATACTGGGCCGGACTAGCGTGCGCTAGGCTGCCGAGCTAGCGTGCGCTATCGGCCCAGGACGCAATCCAGAGACCTCCTGGACTAGACTGCTCGGCCAGGTAGCGTGCGCAGCCTTCTGGCCGTAGCGTGCGCTACCTGCCAGTCGTAACATGCGCAGTGTCCAACAGTAGCGTGCGCTAACTGCCGATCCACCAGAGTCCAGAGCCTCACTGCCCCTACTGCCCAGCCCGATAGCGTGCGTCGGCCAGCCTCATAACGTGCGCTACTCCTGCCGGTTAGCACACGCAGCCTTCCGGCAGTAGCACGTGCTACGCCGGTTCCTGCCGCGTCAGTCCAGCCAGTGCCCGCAACCGTCCGGCCAGGACCCGCCACCGTCTGGCCAGCTGCTCAGCCGCCATGACCCAGCGCCTCGATTTCCGAAAACGCACGGAACGAACACGATGAAAAGCTCGCAGACAACATCATCGACCCGAAATGAAAATATAATGCAATAATTAATCATACGCGACCAAGAAAAGGGTCGAGACAACAGATACAGATACGGATACCCGTAACTTTGGGTAAATTACAAAATGGCCCAAAACGCCCGAAAATCACGATACGTGTGTAATACCCGGTTGTAATTCAGTCATTATCATTAAGTATTCATCATTCAGTATTTGTCACTCAGTAATTTTCACTCATTAAAGATCATTCATCATTCATTTCATTCATTGTATTCACCGTTCGGAGTATATTGGTATCGCGTATCAGTTTTATTCATCATTCAACCCGGTTGGATAGTCGGGCCGAGCATATCATCATTGTCATCTTCATTGTGGGCTGTGTGTTAAGAGTAGCGCACGCTACGTACTCTCTTTAGCGTGCGCTAATTGAGTACAGGTAGCGCACGCTACCACTCAGCATTAGCGCACGCTAATGTTGTCCTGGCTGCAGTCCAGAAGGCACTGGACTGCAGGTGAGTTATAAGTAGCGCACGCTATGAATGGTAAGTAGGGCGCACTAGTGGTTTGTAGTAGTGCGCGCTAATATTTGGTGTAGCGTGCGCTAAGGTCGGACAGGCAGAGTTCAGTTGGTATTGGACTGAATTGGATTAATTCATAGCGCACGCTATAAGTGGTTTTTAGCGTACGCAAACGGTGTTGTAGCGCACGCGAAATGTTGAATGTAGCGTACGCTACCGAGAGCGGATCAGAGAACAGTAGGTTCTGGACTCCAGTACTGGGCATTAATAATTCGTTAGCGCACGCTAAACATTGGTGTTAACGCACGCTAATTAAATGGTTGTAGCGCATGCTACAAAAGGTACGTAGCGTACGCTACCGTTGCAAATGGAGGGTACTGGACTACCCAGTACACCCGTTAGCACACGCTACGTATAGGAGCTAGCGCACGCTAACTGGGATTTTCAATATATAGGACAATCCAGTCTTTTAGCGTCATTTATCATTTCTCTTCGTTTCTTCAGCGGTTTTGGGAGATTCTGGGCGTTTTGGAGAGTGTTCTTCGAAGTGTAATCATCAATCATCATTTTCAAGCTTATCATTCGGATTAATAATCATTTCATCATCCCCATCACATCAAATCAAGGTAATAAGCTTCTTGGATCTAGAATTTCGGATTTTGGGTTTTTCCTTCCGTTTTCTTCATATAAGCTTGGATTGTGGTTGGAATATGTTAGATATCTACCTTGGATAAATGTATTCCTACGAATTTATTGTCGTATATTTCGTATTTCATGAATATTGGGGTTCGATTCAAGAACACTTTAGAGTTGACTTTGATATTTTTGGGGGTTTGCAATTAGATGATGTCGTTAAATCGAATTGTGGATTCCTATGAGATTATTGATATCATTAAAGTGTTTTGTTGGTTTGAAGTACTCATTTTGGAGTTGGTTTTGATATATTCGAGAATTAGATATTATCGAGGGATGTGTGTTTGCTAAGTGTTCGTTAGAATACCTCTATGAGTTTGGATATTGTTGTATCGACGTTTGAGTCGGTTATAATCGTGTTTGATTCGTATATTGAGCATTGTTGGTAATTGTCATTCAAGGTTGTTCAAGCGACCGACATCTCATTGTAGGACGTTTGTTCGAGGAAGGACTTTCTTCACCGATTGTGTAAGTTAATTCTTACTCGGTTAAAAGGATATTCATTCCTTTCGTTGTTGTTCATTCATAATTATAGTTCATTCATAATGTATTAACAGTATTGAGACTTGTAATTGTCAAATAATCACTTCAGTCACAAGGAACGATGGTTCCAATCATTTCATTGAGCTATCATTCATTTCACTGTCATTTCATCTCGGTGAGTCATTATTGATTTTGATGCCACTTTTCTTATCTCGTGGCATTCCGGGTCATACTGGCGTGCCGGTTGGTATGTGTAGGATTTTCATGTCGGGCACATATTAAGTCGTGTGGTGGTTGTTGGCCTCACATTGGATTGTGCACACGAGAAGATCACTTCGTGAGACTGATTAGGTACAAGACCACACGTGTATTCGATCGATACTCGTTGGTGGCTTGTGCACGGACACATTTCCATCCCGGGCGTAGTGTGGCGCCACCCTTTGAGCCGTACCGTTAGTTGATTCATACAGCATGTTTGATTGCGTATGTTTTCAACAAGATTGGGTTATAATCTAACCGATTCATTTTGATCGAACTTGTGGTTTATCCAGCATATATGATTGTGTTTATTCAACTCTTGAGGATTGTTGTTTTGTGTAACTGACCCCGTTGGGGGATTTTGTTTTCAGGTCATGGCAAGGCAAAAGCACGGGAATAGAATGTTGTCGGCGAGGAGTCCCAGTGATACTAGTAGGGGGCCCCAGTCCGTTTCAGTTATTCAAGTCTTTTCATCTTTATCTCCACTGCAGATTTCCGTTTGGATATTCATTTTCATTTAATGTTGTATATTTTATCTTCACATAAAATATACATGTATTCAGTATTCTTCCTCGGTGTTTTATACTTAGAGTCCTCATCGGAGTACTTGGTAATATGATGTGGTTCGGTACTACATTTACCTTGTATTTCATTCATTTTCACTCGCCTGGTGGGTCCAGTCGGGGGCCCACGGCACTATAATATCCGCCTAGTTTGGGGTGTTACAGAGTTGGTATCAGAGCGTGGTTTTGAATACTACCTTCCGAGTCATGTCTCATTTGAAATCATCGTTCATCAGACTAGTATCATTAGACTTTCGCGTCACGTGTGACCTGTGCAAGAGCCGAGCCATTCAGACCAAAGAATAGTTTCCTCATTTATCATTTCATTTTAATCATGTTGATCATGTTAACTCATTAATCACTCAATTCATTTCATCACTCAGTTGTTGATCTTTAAGATCATATCATTAATCTTGTTAACTTGTTCCAAATAATCATTTCATGAATTTCATCATATAATCATGTCACCTTAGTAAATCATTAATGTAATCACTGTGTTAGAGCGCGTATGCTCATTTTCATCATTTCATGACTTAAATCATAATTTGGTACTCATACGAGATCTATGATTATCATGCGACCTTCCTACTTCAGTATGGAGAGAGCTATCAAGGGATGCACGGGGAGAGGCCGCGGTGCAGGCCGAAACCTGGGGAATAATCACCCACTGTCGGGAAACCGTACCTAGGACTCCGCTCGATTGGAAGATGTTCGGGTTGACCCACTCACTTTTATGCAGGTCATGATGACCCATATGCAATTGCTAAATCATAATTGCGCCACTCTGGCCGAATTAATCGAGAGGACTCTCACGTATAAGCCTGCTGCTAAGGAAATTGCTGAGCAACAACCTTCATCTGGTAGTAAGAAATCAACGAAGCGTAATCAGTCCGAAGGCGGTCAGTCAACCTTCAAGAAGCCTCGTACGAGCCCTAATGTTTCTGAGCGACCTCTTACGGCGCCTAATCCGTTGGGATCTCAGTCCCGAACGCCGCTCGCCATCACTGTTTAACCGTGAAGAACAGGTCATTTCTGCTAAGTGTCCGAGGCATCGTCACATGCCATAATCGTGGAATTGCGGGGCATAGGGCCCGTTTTTGCCGAAGGGACTCCAAACCCACTCCGCGACATCTCGTGCCCTGCATAAGTCGCCGTTCCGAATCGCCATCACTCGGGCTGCTTAAAACGACAGGAGCTAACATAGGCGGAGCTCATATGTATCAGACGGGAGCATCCGGTTAGGGGGCCGGCAAATCCCGAATTCACGCGATGAAGAGGACCGACGATCCGGTGACCCGATTGACCTCAGGTATACTCGTAATTTCATCTCAACCTGTGTTTACCCCTTTTGATACTGGTGCACCGCATTCATTCATTTCCGAATCATGTTTGAATAGACTTCACCTAGACAGTCCTAATAATTGTGGGCCTTATATCATTGGTCTACCTGACGGTAGAAGAATTTCCGGATATCATGAGGTTAAGAACTGACTGAATTAAGCTTAATGACCGCGAGTGATTGGTGGACCTAATCATGGTGGATTTACCTAAGGAAGATATAATATTGGGTATTAGTGGGATGGATTGTCATGATACCATTCTCAAGGTTCGTAAGGGTTTGGTCACTATCATTTCCGTCATTGGAGTCGAATGTGTTTTCCAGGGAGGTAATCCTAGTTGTTCCAGGAGAGTCATCAACTTGATGAAAGTAGTGAAATTACACAATCGAGTCATTCAATCATTCATACTATCATTGTTAGTGATTGGCAGTGTTTTCCCAAACGAGCTACCTGGTTTACCTCCACAGAGAGGTGTGGAATTCACGATTGAATTGGAGCCCGGTACGTCCCCAATATCGAAGGCACCATACCGGATGGCCCCGACCGAATTGCAGGAATTGAAGAATCAATTAGAGGATTTGACCGAGAAGGGTTATATTCGACCGAATGCGTCCCCGTGGGGAGCACCAGTGTTTTTGTCAAGAAGAAGGAGGGTTCGTTCCCGCTTGTGTATTGATTACCGGGAATTGAACCGGGTGATGATCAAGAATAAGTATCCTCTACCCCGTATCGATGACCTTTTGGATCGACTTCAGGGAGCTTCAATATTTTCCAAGATCGACTTTAGATTTGGATATCATCAGTTGCGAATTCGAGAGTCGGATATCGCGAGGATGGCATTTCGAACACGCTATGATCATTACGAATTCGTGGTAATGCCGTTTGGGTTAACCAATGCACCTGCGGTATTCATGGAGCTAATGAATCGGGTTTTCATCGACCATTTGGATCAGTTCGTAGTTGTCTTTAGTGATGACATTTTGAATTATTCTCGTGACCAGGAGGAGCACGAGTTTCACCTTCTTCAGGTGCTCGACATGTTGAGACGAGAGAAACTTTATGGGAAGTTTTCCAAATGTGAGTTTTGGATGTCCGAAGTGATGTTTCTCGGGCATGTAATTTCATCAGACGGAATTCATGTCGACCCTCAAAATACGGAGGCTATCCGAGATTGGTTACCTCTGAAGAATGCTAAGGAAATTCGAAGCTTTCTTGGATTAGCCGGTTATTACCGGCGATTTGTGGAAGGATTTTCTAAAATCACTCAACCATTGGCCAACCTTTTGTGAAAGGATAAGAAATACACATGGTCCGACGCATGTCAGTGGAGTTTTGAAGAACTCAAGAGCCGGTTAATTTCAGCACTTGTCTTTTCTTTACCGCAAGGGATGGAAGGATTTGTGGTTTATAGTGATGCGTTCGGACAGGGTCTCGGATATGTACTCATGCAGAACGGGAAAGTTATTGCTTATGCTTCACGACAATTGAGACCTTACGAGGTTAATTATCCGACCCACGACCTGGAACTAGCAGCCGTCGTGTTCGCATTGAAGACTTGGCGTCATTATCTTTATGGCGTTACCTGTCAGATATTCGCCGATCATAAGAGTTTAAAGTATATATTTACTCTGAAGGAGTTAAATATGCGGCAGAGACGGTGGTTGGAAATAATCAAAGATTATGATATCGAGATACTTTACCACCCGGGCAAGGCGAATGTTGTCGCCGACGCCTTGAGTCGTAAGTCCGTTCAGGAGCAGCTGCTTGCTCGATTATCAGTTCAGAAGGAACTTCAGCAGGAAATTCTGAGACCCAAGATCGAGGTCTGGTTACAGCGAGTACAAGGCAACTTTGTACGTTGGAGATTTCATCGCCACTTGAGGAGGCGATCAGGGTGAATCGGGGTTCACACCCATTTCTGTTATGCATTCGAGAGGATGTGACTTAGGGGAAAGCCCCCGGGTTTGTGGTCCACGAGGATGGACTTTTGCGTTTTAAGAATCGGTTGTGCGTACCGGCGAATGATGAGTTGAAAACTCGATTTTGAGAGAAGCTCATGCTACCCCTTATTTTGTTCATCCGGGGTCTAGCAAGATGTATAAAGACTTGAAACAAAATTATTGGTGGAGTAATAGGAAGCGAGAAGTCGCAGAATTTGTTTCGAGATATTTGACCTGTCAGCGAGTCAAGATTAAACATCAGTGACCGGCGGGTATGCTGAAACTGCTCCCTATTCCAGAGTGGAAGTGGGAAGATATTTCTATGGACTTCATCACGAGGTTGCCGATGAGTGGTCGTGGCATGAATACAATATGGGTGATTGTGGACCGCTTAACTAAATCGGCTCATTTTCCTTGAGATTAAGGATACGTGGGTCCCGAGCGACTGGCCCAGTTGTTCATCAAAGAGATAGTGAGATTTCATGGTACTCCTAAGAGTATTGTTTCTGATCGTGAACCGCTGTTAACTTTTAATTTTTTTTTTCACAGAAGACTTAACTTCGGTTTTCATGATAACTGCTATTGAGGTTTCTATTTAACAATGGTTTTTCACAACCTATGGTAAAATGATACTTTAACAGCGGTTTTTTCAATAACCGCCATTAAAATTTTGCACTTTATGCCACATGCATCATTTTAACAGTGGTTTGTTAAAATACTCGAAGAGCAGGTCATCCGATAAAAGACTCGAAGACAACCTTGTATTTTAAAGGGTTTTGACATTATCAAAAAGGGGGAAATTGTTGGAAAAATAAATACACTAAGTGTTTTGATAAATGCACACAACATCAAACTTCAAACAGCGTACAAAAGATATCTCCTACAGCCAAATGGAAGTTCCAGCCTACAGCAAGAAGACAGTTGGCTACAACAAAGAAGCTGTAGGTGTTTTACTTAAAAAAATTAAAACATAATCTAATAGGATTTATACTTGGAACTTTAAACTGTTGTGAAACAAACCTTTCTCTATTCAAAGTATTCATGGTTTTAAAGTAGCATTTAATGCTATTAGGACAATACTTGATTCGGCCAAAAAGATTGTAACTGAAGAGCATTTAATGATGATCAAAGAGAATGTCTAAAGTATTAAATTCGAGACATCTTTAATTCAAACATTCTGCAAGTTGCCAATCCGTTCTGTCTAAATCTCATTGTTGGCCACTAAGTATAAAATAAATAGCTTAGAAATAGATAGTACTACAAGCTATACGTTTTACTAAAGTGAGTTTGCCTAGCGGAAGTTTAAGTATGAGTTGCTGTAAATACAACAACTAGGCGTTCTCCTCTTTGCTTAATGCGTACAAGGTTTTGCAATGTATACTTGTATAAATGACAGTTATGAAAACAATAAAGATAGAAGGTAAGTAACACACAATTTAAAGTGGTTCGAGGTAAACCCCTCTACGTCCACTGGTCCTCCACACAGGATTAAATAGTTTATTATAATCACTACGTACACAACTACGTGACTATAACTAAACCTTGTCTCTGTAACGTTTACACAGATTGTTATAGGTACCTAAGATTTTTGCCGTTCACATAGATTGGCTTGAGCTCTTTCTCGACTTGCTTCTTCACACACGGTTTGAAGTTTCATCTATAATGCTATTCTTCCTACAACGGTCGGAATACGCAAGGATCTACAGCCCACACAGGGCTGATGTTTATCTCAACGGTAAAGGTGGGATTCTCTGAACACCAACTTGATCTTTGATATACGTTTGTTGTATGCTGTGCTCTTCGCGTTGAGGACTTGGATATTTCTTTGATTTGAATACTTGTTGTATGCTCACGAAATATACTATATTGTACTCGCTAGAATGTCAGACTGATTTGTCAGAGCTTTTGCGATATATGATCTTCGTCTGTGTTAAGTCTTATAGCTTGGTGGTACTTATAACCTTTCAAAAATTCATACATTATAAATGTAGCCGTTGCAGGTAGGTGTGATGTTGACATCTCTGATTCGCGCTTATCTGAATAATTAAATTAAAGCAGATCACATTTAATGCTTCACACATTCTTTTTTACTTCGCATTAAATGCTCTTCAGCACGTTCAGACTTGTCTCACTACGGCTGTATTAAATACTGTCCTATCAGCAATAAATGTTGCTTTAACCGTGAATACTTTATGAATAAACAAAGTGTATTTCACAATGGTTTAAAGCATTCTTTAATCAGGCATGTCAGATGTGTTTTACTTTTCCTAAGTAAAACATCTGACAGCATGACTGTTGTATCTGACACATTATCTTTTGCTGTAGCTGTAGGCTCTGTAGGATAGACTGTATGAGATCTTCAATGCTGTATGGAAGGGGTTGTATGGAGATTCCAGACATCTTCCATACTTAATGGTATTTCACCTCTTTCGACTCCTTTGCTGTATGATGGCCATTATCAAAACAGGATACATGATTGTTTATCCTAATAATTTCTTCCTTTTTGATAATGCGAAAACTTCTTCAAGATAACTTCTTGATTCAGAGAGGCTAACTCTTGGTCTTCAGTCGAATGATCTGATCTTCAGTACTTAGTCTAAAAATGTGAACTGCTCGCAGGCAAGTTCTAAGAAATTGAAAACATCTACAGGGATGTGTATTACAACTTTAAACTTATGATTGGCGGGCATGCACAATCTTACAGTGTTTGTCTAGGTTAAATACAACTTAACTTATGAACTGTTCGCAGACAAGTTCTTACAGGTTTAGGACATGCTCTATGCTTGTTCGTTTGCAGTAAATAAATTAGTAATCAAATAGTAAATACAGTAATCATAGATTACGAGCTGTAATCTTTCAAGAGAACAAAATTTTTATTGATAATCAAGGAAAAATGATAAGTTCTTGAAATAGAGAAAATAAAGAAAATGCATACTGCAATTGCTATCCTAAGGAACAAATACAGTGAGAAGGTCCAGACAAGCTAACTTCTGTACTGAGAATGTCTCCAAGGTCTCGTGTCAGGATCATTCTCGGTTCTTTTCCACCAATTAACAAATGAATCCTTACCTCGATCCCGGTAGATCGCTCTTCCGTTAGTGGATTGGTCGAAAGCAAGTATCCAGTCATCTAGATGGGTGATCCAATCACCTCTTAGGTGCCATGATTTCATCTGCAGTTACAGAGGAAGCTTTCCTTCTGCTAACATCCTCGTGAATTCATATGGAGCATCCGACAGAGTCTTGAACTTGTTGAACATAGAAGATTCCCTAATGAGTTTAATGAAGTGTCTCATCAATTTGTTTTTCCTCCAGTCTTTTACTTCATCAGCTGTAGGCTGTCGGTTTGTGGGCATAAGAATCTCGGATGGTTTTTGCATTTTTCCAAGGAATGTTGGGATCATGGAACTCCGGACGAGAACCAGATACCTTGTATCCTGTTGTAGGCGCAACTAAATGGCCTATTGCAGTGACGCTATCTTCAAGATCAGCATCCATCTCTTTCTCTCTTTCCAGCCTCCATTTCCTTCCAGTCTCTCTGGCTTCTTCCCCTTTTTTGGCATCATCAAGATCTGTGACCTTAGTATGAATCTCCTCTAAAATTTTCATTCTATTATCCTGTTTGGTCTCCAGATTTGAGATCTTATCAACTAGAGTGCCAAGTACCAGAGACATGTCATCTATCTTATGATCATGGTCTGTCAGTCTGGTACCGGTCTCCTTAAGAGCAGCGACCATCTTTGCTTCGGCAATTCTAAGCTTCTCCTGCTCTTGCTTAATAATTCTCTCCTGATGCACATGTAGCTGATTGAGCACTTTCCACAATGCATTAGGCATCGGGAAGAATGCATCCTCGATGTTAGAGATAGCATTCTTCAGGCCAGAGAGCTCATCCTGAGCTATCTGTCGCATCCAATCGAGCTCTTTTCCGATATCGTACAGTGCCTTCACTGCGTCTTTCATGAATATAATATGTCGGCCGATTTCATAGAGTTGCTCGATTGGGGCCTCGGTGCGCGGGGATCCAGGACGTGCGATTTTAGAATCCTCTGGTTCATTGAGTTGACGAAGAACCACATTGTGATGAGGGTGTCGTGGTCTGTCATCTGGCAAAAAACCATCATCGGAACCAGATTTGGAGGGAGATGCAGGGGCATCTTGTGGTGGAACAGCAGAGGGTGCTGCTTGTTCAGTATCGGGGATAGGAGGGACTGATTCCTCCTATTCGGATTGATTTTTTGTATTCGGGGGTAGAGGAGGGACTGAATCTTCCTGCTGACTCTCAGCTTTCGCCTGCTCCGGAAGAGGGACTGATTCCTCTTGGGGGATGGCGTGCGCTTCTTCTTCATGATCCGAGACAGGCTGGGCTGTCTGTTCGGGAACTGTGTGTTGTATAAGGGGACTGAATCCTCCTGTTTTTCTTGAGCATCTTCTTTTTGGGGAGTAGGGGACTGATGTCTTTATGAGGTCCCCTGACCCTATTGGCCTTGCATATGATCCATTTCTCCTTCCCTTGCCTCTTCGCGGTTGATCCGTAGACCGGCCTGCATAGCATCGTCGTCGGCGTCAGAGTCAGGGCCGAACTTGTGGATGTCGAAAGGGGCTTTGTCATTGGATTGGGATTTCCCCTTCAATCGAGCCTTCTCTTTTTCCAGGTAGAAATTTGTAATCAGCTCTCGCAAAATAGATTCTCCCACTGAATTAAGATAATTTGATATTCTGGGTGTCCGTGACCTCCAGAACGAATAGTTCTTCCTCCTTCCACTCTTCCCAGTTGTATAGGTCATCGTAGGGGGCGGCCCTGTTTCTTTTCCAAGTTACAAAGCGCTCATAGGCTTATTTAATTTGCACCTGGAGAAGAGTTTCATTTATTAGCACCAATGCAGAGGGACTCCTTATAATAGTTTGGTCTACTATATGGATGGGATCCGCAATAGGTGTGGGATGATGTATTGGAGAGGGAATCCTCACAGGGGTTGGTACCCTGATTGGAGATGGATCGCTAATAGGGGATGACATCTTAATTGGAGAGGGATCCTGTATTGGTGTGGGTTCCCTTACAGGAGAGGTGGCCTTTGGCTCCGTAGGGGCAGCCGACTCGCCAGAGCCCTCTATCTTGGCAAATAGTTGTTCGTCCATCATAGCCGCAACTGGCTTGGGATATGCAGATTGTGCAGAAACTATTTCTTCCGATGGGGTTGTGCCCTTTGGGGTTGGAACAACGGGTTGAACCGTTGGGTATCTATAGTGGCCATTGTATCCACTATAGCCTTAGACTTGGAAGCTTTCTTGAGCTTCCTCTTTGCCGTCTCTGCAGCCTCGGGTGACTTGCTATCAGAGATACTCCTTTTTCTCTTCTTCTTTTCCTCATGCACGGCCTTGATAGTAACATCCCTGGTATCATCAGAAATGGGCATAGTCCAGGGATGAGGCTTGCTAAAGAACAGTCTGTCTCTGTTAAAGACAGTGGGCTTGCTCCCACCTATGAATTTGCCAGGGCCAATCTTCTTGGCATTTCGAGACTGCGGCACTCCATAGTGAGTGAGAATGTAGTTGAGGATGAGGCTGAAGGATTTATTCTGCATTGCCGGCTTGGCGGCCTCTTCCTATATCCTCTTCAGAACAATTTGGCACCAGTTGAACCTTTCGCCGGACATGATGGCTACTATCATCCAAAAGTGAAGGTTCGTGCATATTTCAAATGCTCCAGTCCGATTTTCAATAACCCGGCAACAAAAATTGTGTAGATACACGTATGGTAGACAAAAATTTTTATTATGGCATGACGGGTGATGTAATACCCGAGATTTTTCATTTCCGGTTTAATTTGAATTTTGCCAGTTGTACTGGCCATTTTGTTCTGCGGACGACTTCTTGGTACGGTGTTATCTACCGTGTTGTGATATTCATCGGGTGCGACTTATCACTGTGTGAGTCGAGCTAATCGTATGCCCTGTTTTATTATTTTTCGTCTTCTTCCGGATCATTGTTGTGGTCCTATCGTAATTTTTGGATTGTGCCGGAATCGTTTTTCAACCAGAGCTTCGCTGGCCGGACCTGTACGAAACGGCGGTGAAAACGGCGCTGCCGAGCGTCGTGTCCTGTGCCGGGTCGGCCAGGACTAGCAGGCCTGCCGAGACACGGCAGAGAACCCACGCAAGATTTGCGTCGGGTGTTGCGCCGTGTCGGAAACGGCCGAGACACACGCGCAGGTGTCTTGTGCTGGGTGTTGCGTCGTGTCGGTCAGGTCGCGCACTGACCCGCAACACGGAGGTAGACATGGCGCTGGACTGGGTCGTTTGTTGCGCTGTGTCCTGCACGGGTATAAATATGACAGGACAGTCGGGTTTACACCCATTTTTCTATTCCCTTTTCTTCTCTTTCCGCGGCTGGAGCTTGGAGAACACGAGGACATGTTGTTTCACTATAAATCCATGAGATTAGTGACTCCATATCATCGATTAATCCTTCCATAACTTGCTCCGATCGATCGAATCAAGGTATTATTTCCTAAAATCTAGTTTTGGGGATTTTAGTTACTTTGTTCGATTTGATCATTTTAACTCATATTTCTGTTGGGTAATCGAAGAATGAGTTGTGTTCTATCATTTTCATCATCTTTCCACGGTTTTATCTTTTCCGATTCGTCGTTTATATGAACATTCGTTTGACGCCTTCAAGGTGTCTGGGAAAATGTCGCAGAGAGAAATTTGGTCGTTTTGCGATGTTTTTCCTCGTGTGATTTGTTGTTTATTTGATGATAGGATACTAGGGACGAATTCCCTACAAAAATCTGGTGTTGAGCCTTTCCGATCGCCGTTTTCATTGGAGTTCCGTATTTCTCCAATCAACCGTATTTTCCGAAGTATTCGTGAGAGATTAGCAAGGCAAGTACCTTGATATACGAATTGTAGCTACGTGAAATCATTTTTGTCGAAGTGTATGAATTTATATGGATGTATATGTATATATATATATATATATATATATATGTGTGTGTGTGTGTGTGAGTGTGTGTGTGTGTATAGAGGGATATATATATATATATTTATATGTTAAATATATGTATGTGTATACGTATATTGATATATATGCTTATGTCGGTGAATGCCGGGGAACGAATACTAACACTAGTTGACGTGCTCAACTTGGAATGATGGGTGAACTATACTTATTCATATAATATAGTAAGATTATATATATATATATATATATATATTCAGTTGAGTCGCAATATAGGTATATATGTGCGGTGTTGGTTAGTTATGCCTGAAGACTTATTGTGATTGAGCTTTGATTGATAACGTGCGTGTTATTGTTATTTGTGTGGTTATGGACTGGCGGATAAATTGTGTAACTTGATGTACTGAGTTGATAATTGTTGTAACGTTTGTCTGTGTGCTTTATGTATGAAATAATGTGGATACTTGTGTGAGAAACGTCGTATCCGGGAACCTCTGAGGGCGGGGCGTGTACACCGGCCTGGTGTATGCTGCAATGTGCGGCTCCATATGGGTGGTGAACGCCGGTGTTACCTAATGCGCGCGCAAGGGGCGGCTCTTGCGGGAGTGATCGCCGGCGCGGTGACATGTTCAAGGAGCGGCCAACGTAGTGGACTGAACGCCGGTGCACAGGTGCGCAAGGGAGGCGCCTGGCAGGCTTATTGGTTACGGGTATTTGAGTGATAGCTAAGACCTCGTTACCGAATGATATTCATATCTCAAATTCTTTCAACTCACTTTTAAATGTTTGTCTTGTTATAGACCATGATCCGTGTTTTTGAAAGTTTATTTCAACTTGTTTTTAAAGCGTTGGTATCAGGGTTAATTAACCAAGGAGGTTTGACGAAATCTCCGAGGGTTAATTAAATGGGGGTCTTGAGCAGGATATGTCGAATGAGAGATTGTGCCTTTGATTGTATTGGGGTGTTATTCTGTGTATTGGGTCGAGGACCCTGTGAAATGTTGATATGATTGATCTCGTGATGACGTTATTTGGATTGGGTTGAGAACCCTGTGAGATGTTGTAATGATTTCGTTTGTGTCAGTGTTCTATAAATTGGGTCGAGGACCCCGAATAACATGACATGGCTTTCGTGTAATTGTTTTTCATATGTTGGGTCAAGGACCCGAGAGCTTTTGAAATTATTTTCCAAAAGTGTTCCCATTCGATTTTCAAAACCCCAAGACGGCCCGAGTCAATTATGATGTTTGCAAACTATCTTTTCAAAATACTTTTCCTTTTACAAAAAGAGATTTTCCTAACTCCTTGGGCTCGTTTAAAGTTTCATTGATGTTATGTTCCGTAAAGAGAATATGACTATGTGATTATCTTTCACCTTGTGTATGTGATGCTATTCTATGTTGTCTATGGGAATGTGTGGTTTGTGTTATGGTTTCACGACGGTTGAGTTTTGTGTTGTTATTGTCCGTATATCTTGTATATTATGTACTTGCACTAGCAAAATTCCAGTTTGCTAACCCCCGAGTTTTCGGGGGGTGGGTGCCTGTTATGCGCTCAGGTTTTGGCAGCTCGGGAGCAGTCACGGGATTGGCTTGGAAGGAGATGGAAGACGACGATGCTAATCACACAAGAGTCAGAGTCTTTTTCTTTATTCCATCTGGGTCGGTATTTTCCCATTTGGTTGAGTATTCACCCTTGCGTGGGTGTAGGTTTTTCATTTATTAAATGGAGTTGTCATCCCTTTTTGTGTGAAAGTTTATTTTTGTCATTGAGATGTAAAATTCCTTAGTTCCTGAATTGTTTAATGACCTTGTCGGTCTGCGTTGTATTTCAATTGACCCCGGTAGGTCAATCATTGTGTAGTCTAGTGGAGTTTAGCCTGGTAGATCCTTGTGAGAAGGGCCTACGGCGTGTAATATTTTTGGACGTATTCTGGGGGTGTTACAATTATGGTATCAGAGCTTAGCTTTGTGAAAAACCTAGGCCGTTGGGTCAAGTCCTTGTCTTGTGTAAGTCGCGCGCATCAGAGTTGTGATTAGTATCGTGGTTCCGACATCATCTTCAAGCGATCCGTGATGGTAAGTCTCCCGATCGTAAGTCCCTTTATATACCTATTCGATTATATTATGCTAATGTGTTTAATGTGAACTAAAGATTGGAACTTGTTGGTGATATTATTGTTTTAGGATATAGCATGCGTATTGCGGTCCGAATAAAAATGGTTATGTAGTATGCTTCGGAAGTCGAGCATATTTATCGGTTTCTGCATTTTATTAGAATAAATTTACGAATGTTAATTTTATCAAGTGCATGAGTATTTTGAGATGGCTTTTGGTATCTTGAAAACCGAGTTTTGATATTTTGGTCTTGCACATTTTGATGGTATTCTTATGACGGTATTTGATATTTTATAAATGACTTTTATGAGTAATTGAGAATATTACCGACATCGGCCTTTTTGGCATTTTGAAAAAAAAAATGATTTTTTGCCTGGTGGGTTCCGGCGCGGGGCCCACGGCGCTGTAATATCTCGAATATTTTTAAGTGGTGCTTTAAAGTTTTCTAACATTGTGAAAAACCCATGATTTAATGACGTCAAGTCAAATGGTCGCATACCTCGGTCAAAAATCCTTTCGATTAAGCACTTCGGTGGAAGAGGAAAGATTTTCAAATTGTGGTATTTTGAACTCAACACTTTTGAAATATTTCAAATTAGTTACGATTCATATCAAAATTTCTTTTATACATTATTCGAAAATAATTTTTAAAAGTCGATGTATAAACTTCCTCTTTCAAAATAAAGGATAGTGTTTACAAGTTTTGGGTGTAGCGTGACTCGCCCTCTTTTTCAAAAAGTTGTTTTCAGTAAGTGTATGCATATAATGATTGTCCTAGTCGAAGGGCTCGAAATCGACTTCAGAAAACTTTGTGCCTTACGATATTACCATTATTCTAAAGATGTTAACTAAACCTTGTGTTGATAATTGTGGTATACTGTACGACTGATTATTTGATAATGCTGAACGGTACTATCTGTATTAGTATGTCGATCCTCGGCGGACGTAGACGTGATGATGGGAATGGAAGCGGCGAACTGGTTCGTACGACAATGATTCATGCAATGGTGAAGGAGTATCAAAATCAAACAATATCCTATTAAATCTCCTCAGTAGTCGAGCCCATGAGCGAAGCCAAGAGGCCGAGGACATCTGGGAAATTTTTGGTCGGTGAAGAGTCTAAGGCTCCCAAACCCTCACGTCGTTCGAAAGCGTCATCTTCGCGGTCGGGAGTGAACGCTGGAAATCTCAAACCAGCATCGGTGACTCGCGGTAAAAAGAGAATATGCTTCAACTGTAACTGTCAGGGATACGTACATGCAAATTGTCCCTCTCCACTCTTGACTTGTTACCGGTGCAGGTGTGAAGGTCATCGGGAGAAACACTGCGACAGATTTTCCGAATTGACAAGGGATGCTGCCCTTTCGGCAAGCATAGCGAATGACCAGGGAGTGCTCCAAAACCCTATGTCTCCTCCTGGAGAGCCTAGCTCAGCAAGATGAAGATTTTACGCTATGTCTTTTTCAACAATGGTGACTTGATCGCTTTTATTTCATTGCTTTATATTTCCGAATCTTATGGTTCTAAGTGTCGAGATTGAAATGTCCTCTTAGACGGGGGAATGCATTACCCGTACTCTTCTTAGTATTTTCGGTATGGGATGACTTTCATTGTTGGTAATTCATCTGTGAACCTTTCGTCCGTTTTAAGCTGCCTTGTACTTGCTAGGTCAGTTCATCGTACTTCTGGAACCTTGCATTCGCGCTTTGCTCGTGATGTTTTGGGGATGAGCACGTAATTACTTTTGCTTGATTGTTCCACCGCTCCTTACTTTAAGTTTCGGGACGAAACTTATTTTAAAGGGGGTAGAATGTAATACCCGAGATTTTTCATTTCCGGTTTAATTTGAATTTTGCCTGTTGTACTGGTCATTTTGTTCTGCGGATGACTTGTTGGTACGGCGTGATGTACCGTGTTGTGATATTCGTCAGGTACGACTTATCACTGTACGAGTCGAGCTAATCGTATGTCCAGTTTTATTAGTTTTCGTCTTCTTCCGGATCGTTGTTGTGGTCCTATCGTAATTTTTGGATTATGCCGGAATCGTTTTTCAACCGGAGCTTCGCTGGCCGGACCTGTACGAAACGGTGGTGAAAATGGCGCTGCCAAGCGTCGTGTCCTATGTTAGGAATACTTGTTAGATTTTGATGATGTCATTAATATAAACAAAATGTAAGGAAGAACCAAATGAGTATCTTCCCTAGGCCAAAATATGTTAAGTATAAAACTTGGCAAAATGTAAAGAAGAACCAAATGAGTATCTTCTGTAGGCCAAAAATTAGTTAGGCTGAAAAATGGCTAAGTACTAAGTACAGTGTTGGGAAAAACAAACACCCTGTATCGAAACAGCGGAATACCCGATCCCTGTATCGAATGTCATAAAGAAGGTTTTGACATATATGCCAAATACAGTAAGGAAACTGTATCGAGGTTTCAAGGCTTTATCCTGTATCAAAGACCTGCCTTGAATCAGCATTAGTGAAGCTTGTCAGTACAGCAAGAAGACTTGTAAAAAGACCAAGTATGGAAACTGTCTCGATGCCCTAAAAACAGTCATCTTCCATACAGTTCACAAAAGGACAAGAAAGAACACAAGTCAAGTCCCGTTGAACAAAGAAGTATTTAAATACTCAAGGATAAAGTATTTAAATACTGCCAGTCTTCAGATCTTCAGAATCCCGCGAAATCCGGATCATGTCATATTCCCGTTGAAGGAAATCTTATTCAAACGGATATATCTCAACGGATACTTTCTCCAGAGACTATATATATCCTTGAAGACATTGAAGATCAGTTACCGAACCTACCAATTCAAGTAACCTAATACTCAAGCTATCAAAGTTATCATCAGAGCAAACATATCTCCAAAGCATACTGCAAGTTAGAACGAAAGAGATATACAGTGCTCAACATCAAGAACAGCTATCATCAGCTCAAGAACTTCAAAGCTGCTGTTCTTACCTGGTTACCTACCTTTTACCTCTGTGTAAAAACCGAGCTCTGCGTGAACTCAACAAGTTATTCTGACCTGTGTAGGACGAATAAGGACGAAGCTTTGGAACTGTGTGTGAAGAAGCTAGTCAAGAAGGAAGCTTTAACCAATCTGTGTGAACGGTTGAAAGTGACGTTCTTTGTATCAATCTGTGTGAACGATATAAGGATAGGTTTGTTTATAATTACGTAGTTGTGTACGCAGTAATTATAATAAACTTTTTACTCCTGTGTGGAGGACCAGTGGACGTAGAGGGGTTTACCTCGAACCACTTAAATTACTGTGTCATTCACCTTCTGCTTTTACTGTTTGAAATAACTATGATATATTAAGTATACATTAAATACTTCGTTGCTGTATCCACGGCAACTAACTGTATCCAAGACTTCCGCTACGCACTCAGATTTAGATTCCATACAGTTTGTTGTTTAAACGATTTTCCAAACTGTATCTAGTATACTTAAGTGGCCAACAAGTGGTATCGGAGAGGTTGATTCTAAAAAGAATCAGTCGTATTTCTTTTTAACCGAATCAGATTCAAATCACTTATTTTCAAAACAGTTTCTTTCATTCCTATATTATCAGTATGGATACTTCTATGATTAACAAAGTCCCTATGTTCTCTATTAACGAATTTGACGACTGGAGAATTAGACTGGAAGCTCATCTTGCAGCAATGCACGAAGAGATGATCTTTGTTATACAGGATGGTCCTATCAAGATCATGAAGGTCAATCCAGCCGCAAGGATTGAGGGCCAAGCCCATGCTGAAATGCTCGAGAAAGAACGCGAGCAATGGACAACCGATGAAAGGAAGCGAGCCAATCTCGACAACGTGGCTAAGAACGCGTTATTTGTCACTCTTGACAAAGGCACATTCTCAAAGGTAAATAGCTACAAAACAGCCAAAGAAATCTGGGATAAACTCAAGTTAATTTGTGAGGGAACTGAGCTCTCAAAAGAAAACAAGATTTCAAAACTTACTCAGCAATTTGAATCTTTTGAAATGAAACCAACGGAAACACTTGAGGAACTTGACCTCAGATTTACTGGTATTGTTGGTGAACTTGAAGCGTTGGGCAAGATTTACACCCAAAAGGAGAAGAACTTAAAAATTTTCAGATCTCTCCCACTCGATGGGACATTAAGACCACGGCTATGCGTGTATCCTGTAATCTTAATGAAATATCCACTTTTGATCTCTTCTCCGACCTTAAAGCTTTTGAGTATGACATTGTGAAGAGAGAAAGTCAAGAATCTCTTTCAAAGGTCACAACTCTCGTCAGTATCGAACCATCGACACAAAGATGCCTAGCTCGTCAAGCCCGGCCACAAGAACGCCGACAAAGGACGACGACATCCCGTCACAAGATGAAATGGCGCTTCTAATGCATAAATTCAAAAAGTTCATTAAACAACTGAAAGACTCCTACAGCCCAAACTCACAACAAGGTAAGTACCAAACATCATCCGGTGATGCTAACTCGTGTTATAATCACAGGAAACCGTGCCATTATGCAAACAAATGTCCTCATCCCAAAGTCCAAAGATTGCCCGAGGCCGAGCAACAAGAGAGAGATGAAAGAAGACGTGCTTGGAAAGACAAGCTCAAGGCCCCGATTGGAGAATCGAAGCCTCCCCACACCATCCAAATCACAGAATGTCTTCGGTGGTCATCGAAAGTGATTCATCCGACGATGAGTTCGATGATAAAGCATATATGTGCTTTATGGCCAAAGATGTTCCGTAAGGTGAAGACAATGACGATGAGGTAAGCTCAACTTCGCTTATTCCACCTAATGCATCTCATACTTTCGAAAATATGATGAATGAATTCAAAAACATTCAAAAGGCCCATGAGACTCTAAAATCGAGAATATACAACTTCAATTAACAAATCTAGAGTGAAAGATGAGAATGACTTGTCAAGATAAACTATGAAAATATGTCTCTTGATTGTGAAACCAGCAAGGTCGATTTTGAAAAACTCATGGAGAGCAATCATCAACTTGCTCATGAACTAAATGAGGTTAAAACCCATAATGAGAGCAAGACAAATGATTTGGTTCTACTAAAAACCAAAATTACAACTCTCGAGAAGCGAGAAACTGAACTTGAGACCATTCTGAAGTCTTTTGAAAAATCGTCCAAAAGAATGGAAGAAATTCTGAGCACTGGGCAACATGCTCATGATAAAAGTGGCTTAGGATACAGCTCATGTTCGAATAAAGGTAAAACTAGTACTGTGTTCGTCAAGAGTGTGGAACACATTCCAGAATCGGAAGATACTCCTAGTCCCAAAAAGGAACCTGTTGTATCGAGAAAACCGAAGGCTGCAATTCCGCCCCCTCAACTCTACTATTCGAGACAGTGGAACCAACAACCACTCAGAAGGCGTAATCTACAGCATGCTCCACAAGCATATCATCAAAGCCGACAGTCATTCAGAAAGAAGACGGTATCCAACCACCAAAGGCCCGCACAAAGAAGACACTCAAGACAGGCGCCTAGGTATTGGATACAGGAGCCCCGTTATCCCTCAAGACAGCAGATGCCGCCCAAAGATCAACAACAAAGATTGGGAATCCAACTGGAGACCCAGAAGACAACCTGTTAGGCCTAGGAAAATGGCTCCACCTCCTAGACGGCACTCGTACTGGAATAATAATAATAACCCTGATTTTTACATGTATAGTAATTATCATGATTATAACAACTACGGATATGCCCCCCGTAGATATCGCAACACTGTACCAAGTACATCCTACAGTAAACCAATTGCTGTCAGGAAAATCCGGGTACCTAAAGGAACTAACATATATGGACCCAAAAATCAAAGGGGACCTAAATCTACCTAATTTCTTTGTTACATGACATTCTAGAGGAAGATACCTGGTACTTCGATAGTGGATGCTCTCGTCACATGACTGGAGACAAGAGCAAGCTATCTGATTTTGTAGAAGGTCGCGGTCCAAAAGTTCGCTTCGGTGATAAGTCTAAAGGAAGAACAAGAGGGAAAGGAAACCTACTTGTCGGGAAATTCAAGGTCACCGATGTCGCATATGTTGAAGGTTTACAGTACAATCTACTTAGTATTAGCCGCCTACGTGATAAGCGCTTCTCGGTGAAGTTCTATATAGATCGTCAGAGAGTCAAGAACACCCAAACCAAGGAAGTTGTGCTTACAGAAGCAGATCGTGTAATATGTACATTCTCGATGGAAGCCTATGAGGTCCTCAATTCCGTGTTTTGTTGCCAAAGGCACTGCAGATCTTAGCTGGCTATGGCACAAGAGGATGTCTCACGTCAACTTCAAGACGATCAACAAGCTTTCAAGACAGGGTATGGTTAGAGGTTTGCCAGATGTGTCATTCAAGAAGGACAGCGTCTGCGGACCATGCAAGAAAGGCAAGCAAATCAAGTCAACCCTGAAAAGAAAATCCTACCTTTCAACCCAAAGAGTGTTGGAAATGCTACACATGGATCTCTACGGTCCTGTAGACCCAGTAAGTTTGGGAGGTAAGAAATATTGCATGGTTGTTGTTGATGATTATTCCAGGTATGCTTGGACGATCTTTCTTAGCAAGAAGAAGGAAACAACATTAAGGCTGCCCGAGCTCCTGAGGAAGTTGCAAAATGAAAAAGCGTCAAGTATCGTGTGCATTCGTTCCGACAGAGGTACTGAATTTACTAACCGCTTTATAGAGCAATACTATTCGGAGAATGGCATACAGCACGAATACTCAACTGCCCGTACACCTCAACAAAATGGTGTTGTCGAGCGAAAGAATAGGACGTTGAAAGAAGCAACAAGGACAATGATTGCCGCAAGCAAATTGCCAATAAGCTTCGGGTGAAGCAACCAATACAACGTGCTACACTCAAAACCGTCAGATCGCCAACAAGCACCACAACAAAACAGCTTACGAGGTATGGAATAACAAAACTCCATTAGTTTCGTATTTTCACATTTTTGGATGCAGGTGTTACGTATTGAACAATGGGAAGGACCAACTTAGAACCTTTGATGAAAAATCAGATGAAGGAATATTCGTAGGATACTCTTCCACAAGAAAGCTTTGAATATTTAATAAAAGGAAGCTGACGATCGAGGAATCAGTTCATGTAGTGTTCGACGAACCACACCATGACCCTACAGGAGTAGATGATATCACTCAGGACATTCACCATCTATCTATCTTGGATCCACCTACACCTATAGAACCTGTCGTTGATTTAGAAATCAACCCCGCAGCTGTAAGAATCAATGTGGATGAAGCTGACGCTGCATGTCAAGCCGTACTACGTAAACTTTCGATACAAGACGGATCCTGAACTAGAACCCGACCGAAGATGGTTGAGAGATCACCCGCAAGAGCTGATCATTGGAAACATTAATGCCGGTGTTTCTACTCGTAGGAGAATACAGAGTACACAAGGAAATGTACTTTGTGCACAAGAAGAATCTAATGCTGAAGTCTCACAGTTTCCTGATTAGAAATCTCAATCCGAACTTAGGAGACTCAATATGTGCACTATCGCTGTATTCTTAGCCCAGTCCGAACCTGTTTCGACCATAGACGCTCTCAACAACTCTCATTGGATAACATCTATGGAAGAAGAGCTTAACGGTTTCGAAAGAAACAATGTATGGTATCTTGTACCCAGACCGACACACCAATCGGTTATAGGAACCAAATGGGTATTTCGAAACAAAAAGGATGGAAATGGACTTATCATAAGGAACAAATCCAGACTAGTAGCACAAGGCTATTGTCAGGAAGAAGGAATCGACTATGATGAAACCTTCGCCCATGTAGCGAGACTAGAAGCCATTAGGATATTTTTAGCCTTTGCCGCCCATTAGAGTTTTATCGTATACCAAATGGATGTCAAGAGTGCTTTCCTGAATGGAGAGCTTACAGAAGAAGTTTATGTTGAACAACCACCAGGGTTTGCCAACACGGACGGTATCGATCTAGTTTACAGGCTAAGGAAAGCGGCAGACGGACTTAAACAAGCCCCTAGAGCACGGTACGAAACCACGTCCCAAAGATTCAACCAACAACGGATTTGAGAAAGGTGCTGTCGACAAAACATTGTTCAAGATACAGGAAGGTGATGACCTTCTAATGGTACAAATCTATGTCGATGATATTATTTTTGGTTCAACTAACCTTGCTCTATGTCAAAGGTTCTCACATCTCATGCAAAGCAAATTTGAAATGAGTATGATGGGGGAACTTAGTTATTTCCTAGGTTTGCAGGTAAAGCAGTTGCCTACAGGTATATTCATCAACCAGGAGAAATACAGAAAGGAGCTTCTCAACAAATTTGGAATGAACAATTCCAAATCCTCGCTAACCCCCATGAGCACTTCCGCAAATTAGTCTTGATGAAGCCGAAAGCCGTTTGACCAATCACTCTACAGAAGCTCATTGGTTCGCTCCCGTACCCAACGGCTAGCAGTGCCCGATATCCAGCCATCGTTGGAGTGTGTGCGAGATACCAAGTTGCACCTAAGGAATCACACTTCAATACTGCCTAAACGAATCTGAAGTACATTAAAGGAACAATGATGCAGGATCGTGGTATCCTAAGGAAGGCGGATTCGATTTAGTTGGATACAAAGAACTCGGATCTCGGAGGTCGCAAGCTAGATAGAAGAGTACAAGTGGAACTTGTCACTTTCTGACCTAGACTCGTATCTTGGTTCAAGAAGAAGCAATTGGCTAATTCTCTTCCACTACCGAATCGAGTACTATGTCGGCCGTAGCCTGTATGCGATCCTTTGGATGCAAAGAACAATCGCCGATTATGGAATCGATGCTAGAGAGACTCCAATCATGTGTGATAGCACGAGTGCAATCGCAATCACGCACAATCTGTTTTGCACTCGCGCACTAAGCATATCAACATGAAGCATCATTTTATCGTAAATCATGTCGAGAACAAGGATGTTCGCCTGGAAAAAGTTCATACGTACATCCAGGGCCGACATTTTCACCAAGCCTCTCGACACAAAGATTCAACATGCTAAGAACAGAATGGGAATACTACAAATGACTCCTGTAAGTAAATTTCTGCTTTTACTCAACAATTGAGGGGGAATCAGTAAGACCCGTGAATACAAGATTCAACATTAATTATCTGTACACTCGGAATCATCAATACGATCTTGTAGCAAACGAAGGCATACGAATCCTACAGTGGTGTGTGCAATAATTAAGGGGGAATCTCAGACCCATGAATACAAAGATTAATCCAAATATTGCCGTATGGAATTCAAACCTATTAGTACCTTTTTAAGGGGGAACGTCAGACGACGCTGAGAACAAAGACATGCTATAGGATTTCGATTCAAGATATAATATAATATTATTTCTTTTTAAAATAATTTTTGTCCACGTGCCTGTTTTTACGTCAAATGTCATGTTCATTAAATGCCTTACACGACATCTGGACAATGAATCTCAAAAGCCGCGATGTTTTTAAATTGTTTATTATTTTTAAACCGCCGTTTTAGGCATTTAGGGTATCAACCTATGTCGAAGTGGGACCCGCCGTATTTTAAAACCTTTTAATGGATTAGCGTATCAGTTACACTCAATCCATCCCGACCGTTGATTTCAAAACCGGTTCCCATCCCTTAAAATCGACCATTCGTACTGCAAACCCTATTTCGCGCCCAAGTATAAAAGGATCAGATCTCGCCATTGGAGACTCTTTACGCTTCGCAATTACAAGAGTTCTCAAGCAAACAAATTTACATATTTTCTCGCATTTTCACCGCGAATTTCTATTGTTTTCTTCCACCTTCGCTTTAAGAAAACTTCAATGGCTAGTCAATCTTCTTCCCCTGCTCAAGAAAACCCGCAACATCATTGATGGCGGATCTTCTCCAAACTGTCATCATCGAGCGTATTATCTCGGAAATCAATGACACCGAACCAATGGAGTATATCATTACTCGTCTTGAACAACAAGGTCTCTATCGCCGGAGCAAAACCGCCGACAAATACGACGCCCATCCGGTTGAGGAATTCTACCTCAACGCCGCTCGTTTTCTCGTCACTAGCCTGTGGAGGACATGTTGCCGACATCACCGCAATACCCAAGGAGTGCAAATCTGCATCAATAGCGACCTACTCGGAAAATCTACAGCCGCCCGCCGACGGCCGACCATGGACCACCTTGAGACGTTCGGGTCTCAAGAGCTTATTACCAAATTTTATGGACTTTTACAGGTCCAAAGTGGTTGATATGGTGACAACCACTTGTCACAAGAAAAATTTTCTTCTTCATTTCGTTTATCTCGCATGACTTCGCTCCAATCATTGAAAATCGAACCGGCATGCTCGAGATGTGCACGAACCTAAGGTTCGTAATGATGGTAGCTATTTTGACTGTGAAAAGGTCAATTGGTGCCAAATCATTCTCAAACGTCTTCAAGAAGAGGTGTGCTCCGCCACCCAAAAGAAATCCTTTGGTTTAATGCTGAACTACATTCTGACGAAGTGCGGAGTGATGCAATCCGTCGATGCCAAGAAAAATAGCTCCAGGATATATTTAGGAGGCGTCAAACCCACTGCTTATAACCAGAGCACCATGCATGCCAACCATCCGCGAACCAGGCACATGCCTATTTCTGACAACCCAAGAGATGAAACCGTGAAGGTCCCAGAAATGGAATCTTCAAAGAAGAAGCGAAAGCGTTCTCACAGCAAGAAACACTCTGATGGTGAGAAGTCCAAGAAGAGACTAAGGAGGCTCAAAAAATCAAAACCAAGCGCTCCGAGGATGTCTCGCCCGTGGCGCAACCCACTGAAGAACCCCAGGGCCCAACCCCTATGGAAGAGGTGTCTCCTACTGCATCGACAGTAGATCCCGAGCCTTTGGCGGCTACGACGGATATAGAGACATCTGCCAACATTCAAGACTTTAGCGAGTCGGCTGCCCATTCGGAGCCAAAAGCTACCTCTCCTCTGCGGGATCCCACACCCGTGCAGGATCCAATTTCCTTCGGGGCACCATCCCCTGCAAGGAGTCCATCTTCCGTACAGGATCCCATACATGTACCGGAATCCCTCGAAACAGCGTCTCCAGACGTTATTCGAAGTCCCTCCCCTGACTCCATCATAAATCAAACAGTTCTTTCAGTTCAAATTGACCACGCGTACGAAAGATTCCTGCAATGGAAAGGCTATAGGCTAGCTCCGTACGACACACTGTACAACTGGAGCGAATGGAGCCACGAAGAGAGGTTCGTCTCCGAAGTAATGCACTCAATCAAATTGAGGCTCGCTCGATGGGACAACGCCTCTTGCAAAGATCTAATTGAAAGCCACCGCCGCACAACCGACGCTTAAGAAAAGGAAAGAAGAAGTCAGAGGATTCTCCCGTTAATCCAAAAGATGACGACGATCATGACTCAGACGACAACGACGATGCTCTACAAGCAGGTCTGAGAATGAGCCGTGAAGAGGCTGAAGCACGAGACACCTCTCCACCTAGAAAAGACGAAGGGCCTTCTAACCAAGCCAATCCCCCTTCGCCACAAATGAGAACATTCCCGATCAGAGGAATCACCCTCCGTCGAGGAACTTCAAGAAATTTTGGAACAGCACCCAAGCCTCTGCGACCAAGAAGCTATTCTCGCAACCAACAGGAGGATTCGGTCCCTCCTGCATCCATATCCGCCGAAGAACCTTCGCCACAGACGCTTCAACCAACCGTCGCCGAACCACAAGAAGCCGCCCGCCCCGCAACCTTGGAATCCGAGGACGGTAACGAACCTGAGGATGTCCAACTTACTTCACGTCCATCCGTGAATGTAAGAAGGTTGAACGGCGCTGAAGACTTCGCCCAACCTGACTCTCCGATCTCTGCTGCACGTAAAGAGCACCTGCGAGCTCTTGGACTTCAGACTGTATTTATCCAAGATGCAGTAAACGCTCTATCTTCTGTTGAAAAGGCACTGAATTGGATGCACACCTCTGCCGTAGAAGAAATGACCACTCTTCAACACGAAGTATCTCGAGTTGTCGACGCATTCATTCTTCTGCCAGAAGTTTTCAAGCAAGCCTTGAAGATCATGGAAGATAAACAGGAGCAACTGCTGAAGGAGGAAGCTACAAAGACAAGGATTGCTGAAGCCAAGACTGCCTGTGCAATGATCGAGAACAGCTCTCAACTGTGTGTTCAAGACAAATCCATTCAAGAAATGTCGCAGAATCTTTCCTCCCTTGTTGAAAGAATAACCAGCATCGAGACCAAACAGGACGCCACTCTTGAAATCCTGCAAAGTCTTGATGAAGCCAAAAAGGGGGAAGAGGCACGAGAAGCTAAAAGAAGAATTAGACTGCAACAGGAAAGGGAATTTGAGGCTGCTCAGAACAGTATCACTGCCGAATTGAACAAGCTAGCACCTCAATCCCAAAGTTCTAAAATTTCAGGCTCCAGACCAGAATTCCATGACCCAAATGTCCCTTGGCAAAATCTTAGTCAGAGACCTTCGGAAATACGTCTGCCGACCAACCGCAACCCAACTGCCGACGAAGTGAAGCACTGGAGGAAGAATGAACTGATGAGATATTTTGTCAGACTCATCAGGGAATCCGCCATCTTCAAAAATTATAAAACGTTAGCGGAAGCGGCAGATAAATTTTCAAAAATGCTAGAAGAAGGTAAACTCCCTCTCCAAATCGAAATGAAATCAAAACATAGAAGAGGAGATCGGGTCACCCATCCAGAAGATTGGATACTTGCCTTTGATCGTTCATATGAAGGAAGAGCGATTTACCAGGAACGAGGCAATGATTCACTTCAAAACTGGTGGCGCGGCACCGAGAATGAGCAAGGAAAAAGACCATGGAGGCATGCGGATTATAGATGAAGAGCTGAAATTTATGTATACTTTTTTTTGTGTTTGTAAATTCTATTCGAAACAGCAAACTTTGTACTCAATCATTTTGAATATCAATAAAATAGTTTGTTTGTCTTGAAAGATTACAACTCGTAATCTACTGTGTTTATGTATAATTACTTAAAATTGTTTGATAGGAATCTCAAGTTAGATAAACTTGATTGAAAAATAAGCTGTACGAACTAGTCTACGAACAGTTCATAATTTCAGTTGTAAAAATTAGAAATACATTGTAAGATTGTGCCTGCGCGCCAATCATAGGCTTAAGTTGTAATAAATCTTAAACTGTATCGAACATGCCTACGAGCAGTTCATTATTGTAGACTAAGTCACTAAGTCAGACCTATTGACAAAAGACCAAGAAATCTGCCAGAAGTCATCAAAGAAGAAATGCTTCATGAAGAAGGTTTTGGCATCATCAAGAAGACTCGAAGAGTTAAATAAGAAGGTCTTGGCAAATTGTCAAAAAGGGGGAAATTGTTGGGAAAAACAAACACCCTGTATCGAAACAGCGGAATACCCGATCCCTGTATCGAATGTCATAAAGAAGGTTTTGACATATATGCCAAATACAGCAAGGAAACTGTATCGAGGTTTCAAGGCTTTATCCTGTATCGAAGACCTGCCTTGAATCAGCATTAGTGAAGCTTGTCAGTACAGCAAGAAGACTTGTAAAAAGACCAAGTATGGAAACTGTCTCGATGCCCTAAAAATAGTCATCTTCCATACAGTTCACAAAAGGACAAGAAAGAACACAAGTCAAGTCCCGTTGAACAAAGAAGTATTTAAATACTCAAGGATAAAGTATTTAAATACTGCTAGTCTTCAGATCTTCAGAATCCCGCGAAATCCGGATCATGTCATATTCCCGTTGAAGGAAATCTTATTCAAACGGATATATCTCAACGGATACTTTCTCCAGAGACTATATATATCCTTGAAGACATTGAAGATCAGTTACCGAACCTACCAATTCAAGTAACCTAATACTCAAGCTATCAAAGTTATCATCAGAGCAAACATATCTCCAAAGCATACTGCAAGTTAGAACGAAAGAGATATACAGTGCTCAACATCAAGAACAGCTATCATCAGCTCAAGAACTTCAAAGTCACGTTTCTTACTCGGTTACCTACCTTTTACCTCTGTGTAAAAACCGAGCTCTGCGTGAACTCAACAAGTTATTCTGACCTGTGTGGGACGAATAAGGACGAAGCTTTGGAACTGTGTGTGAAGAAGCTAGTCAAGAAGGAAGCTTTAACCAATCTGTGTGAACGGTTGAAAGTGACGTTCTTTGTATCAATCTGTGTGAACGATACAAGGATAGGTTTGTTTATAATTACGTAGTTGTGTACGCAGTAATTATAATAAACTTTTTACTCCTGTGTGGAGGACCAGTGGACGTAGAGGGGTTTACCTTGAACCACTTAAATTACTGTGTCATTTACCTTCTGATTTTACTGTTTGAAATAACTGTGATATATTAAGTATACATTAAATACTTCGTTGCTGTATCCACGGCAACTAACTGTATCCAAGACTTCCGCTACGCACTCAGATTTAGATTCCATACAGTTTGTTGTTTAAACGATTTTCCAAACTGTATCCAGTATACTTAAGTGGCCAACATACAGCTTAGTCCATCAGAGAGGAACAGCCGACTCCAGTCAGAGTAGCTCTGGTCAACTAAATTTATCAGAGAAGTTTGACTGCATCGCAAATGAGGTACCTCGGGAAGTCACTCGACCGATAAGTCACAAACAAAGGAATGTACCGAGAGGACCTATCTGCAGAGATGTTAGCTGCATATCAGCCTATTCAACTATAGCCAAGTACTCCAAGTCCACGTCAGCATGCGTTGAAAAGTCAAATATTACGGAAAGCTCACATGCAACGTGAAGAGACAATTTGGAGTGATTCCCGCAAGAGATATGATTTAAATAAATCATCCAGACCCACCTTGAAGACTTTAATCCTTTTATATTCAAAAGATTCGGTGCTCACATGCAGAAGTCTTCACAACGGTCGGAAGATAAAATAAAATAATGGGAATCCAAATTTTGCAACGCTCGTAAAGAATAAACAATGAAGTCTCCCTCCAACGGACGGATTTGTTCAAAAGATTTGCAACGGCTACAAGGAAGAAGCTCAGAGATCGTGATCTATATATATCCGAAGATTTGAAACTGAGCAACTACCGGTGCGAACATACATTCTAGCGATCAAAGCAATCAAGCAATCTCAAGCAATCAAATAGCATCGTGAAAAGAGCAGATCTAAAAGTTCATACTTAAGGAAGCTCTTAAGTTGGAGAAGACAAACACTCTTGTCTATAACCTTGAGTACGGGTACTTCACTAGTTGAAGTAAGAGACTCAGAAGGCATCCAAGGATCGAGGATCAAGAGGTGCAAGCGATCAAGTGTGTACAACGGCACGGATTTCCACCGGTTGGAAGTCGTTGTAGTGTGGTTTGAATCACCGTAATATTTATCACCGGTTGAAAATTATAGTGAATTCATCTCCACTGGTTTGGAGAAAAGTGGATTAGTAGAGGATTACCCCACCTCCGAGACCACTATAATTGCTGTGTTATTCTTGTTTCTTGCATCATACTTTAACTGCTGCATACATTGTTAAGTGTTTCATTAAGTTGATTTCTATTCGTCATCAGCTGACTTCCGCACATATCCAAGAACAAACGACTCCAAGTCATTTGTTTAACTATCAGCTGAAGAAACTCACTCTTCGTGAAAAAGAGTTCAAGAGTTTCAACAAGTCTATTCACCCCCCCCTCTAGACTTGTTCCTGGACGACTTGTGACCTACAAGTGGTATCAGAGAGGTTGGTTCATTTTTTTTCACGAACCAGATCTATATTAGATATATCTTAACTCTCACTTTATAATGCAACACATGCACTCTAGACTCCCTGTCTTTTCAGTTGACGAGTATGATCTGTGGAAGATAAGAATGCAGGCACACTTATCTTCAATTCATGACGACATGTGGTGCATCATTGAAGATGGTCCATTCATCTTTGAGAAGGACAACACAGCTGAGGAGATCGCAGCTGGGAGGCCAGAAAAGATTCCTAAGAAGAGGACGGAGCTGACTCCCGAAGAAAGAAAGCTGGCCAATCTTGAAAACCGGGCCAGAGATGTGTTATATCAAACTCTTGACAAATCCACCATGGTCAAGATCAAGAACTGTAAGAATGCCAAAGAAATTTGGGACACATTAGCTCTAATGTGTGAAGGAACGGAGCTGATCAAGGAAAACAAGTCACAATTGCTATCCAAAAATTTGACAACTTTAAAATGAAGAATGGTGAATCTATAGATCAAGTGGACACAAGGTTCACTGAAATTATCAATGAGATCAACTCCCTGGGCAAAACCTATGGCAACAGGGAAATGGCACTAAAGGTCCTCAGATCTCTCAACCCCGAATGGAGCATGAAGGCTGTAGCCATGAGAGAGTCCAAGGACACGAACAAGATAAAGATTCAGAGTCGTTCTCGATCGAAGGCTTATGAGTTCGAGCTTCCAAGTTCATCCTCAACTGAGCCTGCAGAGAAGGGAATCGCATTTGCAGCCGAGTCCCCTGCCAAGAGCCTATCTAATGTGAAACCTCCAAATCCACTAGATTTTGAGGAAGAAATGGCTTTCAAAATGCAAAGGTTCAGCAATTTCAGAAAGAACTACTCCAAGTATAAGAAAAACTACAAGGAGAATCCAAGAAGGAACCAGAAGGCTGGAAACTGGAAAGTAGAATGCTACAACTGTCACAAAATAGGACACATTCAAATGGATTGTCCCGAGCTCAAGAAGGACGAAACCAAGAAAGAGGTGGGCAGAAAGGAAGACAGAAGAAAAGCTCTCATCGGAGAAGACCAGGAGCATATTGAATCAAGCAGCGGTTTCTTTTCTGATGAAGACGAGGAGTATGATTGCCTGATGGCAAACCTAGCTGATGAAGAGGTAACTTCTAAACCCACCGGTTCAAATAATAGCTCAGCCATGTCACAAGATATGGATCTACATGAATCGTTAAATTAGTTATTCAAAGATTTTGAAACACTCAAATCTGCACACCAAGCTGTATCAGCAGAGAAGACTCAGCTGCAAGATGAGAATAGGCAGCTGAAAAATGATTTCGAAAAACTCAGCCTAGATTTAAATAAGGTTGAGACAACTACTGACTTTAAAAACTGTGCAAATGTCAATACAAATTGAGATAGATCGGCTAAACATTTACTTAAAGAAAAATCACCGCACTTGCTCATGCCAAAGCCGAGTTTACTAAGCCGGCACGATAAATAAAACTCAGCGCAGGAAATAACCTCCCGAAGGCGTCTTCAACTCGGGCGAATTGTGTACTTATAAAAGGTCACTATATACCAAATCAGGCCTTGATATGATTCTCACACTCCCTCTAGTTCTCAAACCAAGTTTATCAAGGGAGAAACAATAGTCTCGATCACGAGCCTCGTATAAACCGATATTCAAAGCAGCAACATCCAGTCAAACGTCTAGGCGCAATCGAGTTACACTGCATACCCACCTAGACAGCGACTAGGCAGCGGCCTGCAAAAGCAAAGGCTGCACAACATGCCCACTATTACCAACAACTCCCCAAAAATAGATTTCATAATGGGAGGGGCAGATGGAAACCTCAAGGTTATCCTAATTATCAAAATGAACAAGTGTGGAGACCACAAAGGTTTAATAAATGGTCTCAGCCTAGATTTAGAAATGGCCCACACTATCAAAATTTTGAGGAATATCCGGTATACAATCCAACCAGAAGATTCAGACCTCGACCACAGACATCTTATAAGGGTTATAATAATAATAATAATAATAATAATAATAATAATAATAATAATAATAATTTCCATAATCCAAGGAGAATTCAATTCTCCAGGAAACCAACTAACCCCAAAGGACCCACACAAATTTGTACCTAAATCTCTGCTTATTTAATTGCAGAAAAGGTGGAAGGACTACAACCACATCTCCTCAAGCTCAAATTTTGGAGGTGAAGAATGGTTTGTAGACTCTGGATGCTCGAGGCATATGACCGGGAACAAGAAGATGCTGACCAAATACATCAAAGAAAGAGGTCCCGATGTAACCTTTGGAGATAGCTCTAGAGGACAGACAAAAGGCTTTGGAGAGCTGCACCGAGGAAACATTGTCATATCCAAAGTTCATTATGTCAAAGGGCTCAAGTACAACCTCCTGAGCATAAGCCAGTTCTGTGACGAGAAAAATATAGTAGTCTTCACCATCTTGAAGTGTATGGTGATAGACATCTTATCTGGAGAAATAAAGCTACAAGGTTTCCGAAGAAGAGATGTTTACATGATTGATTGGAACACAGGAACACCTAACTCCTGTTTTCTATCCAAGACAGTAGCTGAGAATGGATGGCTGTGGCACAAAAGACTATGTCACCTAAACTTTAAAGCCATCAACAAGATTAGCTCTCAGAAGCTGGTCAAAGGACTTCCAAATGAAGTATTCAAGAAGGAAGCACTCTGTGATGCATGTCAGAAGGGAAAGCAGACCAAGGCATCGTTCAAGCCAGTTCAGCCTACAACGATCACATCAAGGGTCTTAGATCTACTCCATATGGATCTATTTGGTCCTATCAAGCCAAGGACTTTGAGCGGCCGAAAACATGCCCTTGTAATAGTAGATGATTATTCAAGGTACACTTGGATCATTTTTCTATACAAGAAAAGTGAAACCCTGACCAATTTACCTGAGCTGCTGAGAAGGATTCAGAATGAGAAATCTCTCTCCATAATCAAGATCAGATCAGATAGAGGAGGAGAGTTTCTCAACAAGGCGATAACTGATTACAGCGATCAGAATGGGATCCATCATGAGCTCTGCGGCATGTGATGCCCAGCAGAATGGTGTTCTTGAAAGAAGGAACAGAACCACGAAGGAAGCGGCAAGGTCCATGATCGCAGAAGCGGACCTACCCAAAAGGTTCTCAAGTCAAGTAACACACCTGCCACACCTGGCAGGAGTATGATAGTAGGGAGACATGGCAAAACTCCCTATGAGGTTTGGAATAATAGAACTCCTACTGTTGCTTACTTTCATGTTTTTGGTTGTAAGTGTTTCATCCACAACAACGGTAAAACACAGCTAAATGCCTTTGATGCTAAAGCGATGACGGACTCTTTATGGGATATTCCCAAAGAAGCAAGGCATATAGAGTTTTTAATAAAAGAACCTTAGTTGTGGAGGAAACACCCCATGTTGTTTTTGATGAATCTACTGTTGAGTACAGGAAACAACTTGAGCTAATTCAGAACAAGCTCAAGTCAGCAACCCTTGAAGAAGTCATTATACATGACACTGGAATGGTGGACTCACCTGCAGACCAGCCTGATGACCCAACTGCAACTGATGAAGACCCAACTGCATATCAGACAGGATCACCAAACCTATCTGATCCAGTTGCTGCGGAAGAAGACCCAGCCGGAGCTGACAAAGACTCATCTGCAGATAAGAACCAACCTGCAGATGACAAGGCGGTAGCTGATCCAGTTGCAGACCAGAACCCAGCTGATGCAGATAATCACCAGAGCAATCCAACAGGGGGAACAAACCCAGAAGAGGAGGATATCCCCAAATGGCTCAAGGATCACCCAATTCAGCAAATAATTGGAAAGTTGACTGATGGAGTTAAGACAAGACAGTCAAACCTACCAGCAGGAATGGCGATGTTCTCATGTTTCATGTCACAAATTGAACCCAAGACTATAGAACAAGCCTTGGAAGATTACTCATGGATCAATGCCATGCAAGAGGAATTGGAGCAGATGGAAAGAAACAAAGTTTGGGAACTAACAGATAGACCTGATCACAAGAAAGTTATTGGCACCAAATGGGTGTATAAAAACAAGAGTGATGAAGACGGAGCTGTTGTTAGGAATAAAGCCAGACTCGTAGCAAAAGGTTATGCACAGTGTGAGGGAATAGATTTTGATGAAACTTATGCACCTGTTGCAAGATTAGAAGCCATCAGACTATTCCTCGCATATGCTGCATTCAAGGACTTTGAAGTCTACCAGATGGATGTAAAAAGTGCATTTCTGAACGGAATCCTAGAAGAAGAAGTCTATGTAGAGCAACCCCTGTGTTTTGTCAAAGGAGACAAAGTCTATAAGCCATTCTGTATGGACTCACGCCAGCACCGAGAGCATGGTATGAAACACTGTCTGTGTTTCTTGAGAAAAATGGATATTGCAAAGGGAAAGTGGACAAGACCCTATTCAGAGTGGAGCACGAAGGCCACATATTAATAGTTGATTTATGTGGATGACATCATATTCGGTTCAACCAATCCAGAGCTATGCGAGAAATTCTCCAACCTCATGCAAGGAGAATTTGAGATGAGTATGATGGGAAAGCTTAACTTCTTTCTCGGATTACAAGTTAGCGAGATGGAAAAAGGAATTTTCATCAACCAAGCAAAGTATACCAGAGATCTTATCAAAAGATATGGAATGGAATCACCAAACCCGCAAGAATTCCAATGAGCACAAGTACTCACTGGATGCGACGAGGCAGGCATATCGGTGGACTCAACCCACTACAGAGGACTCATCGGATCTCTTCGTACCTCACCGCAAGCAGCCGGACATATCATATGCCGTTGGAGTTTGTGCAAGATTCCAGTCCAAGCCGAAGCAACCACACCTAGATGCAGCCAAGAGAATAATTAAGTACCTAAAGTCTACAATTAATGTTGGACTATGGTATCCCAAAGATGACAACTTCGAGCTATCAGGATACTCAGATGCGGATTTCGCCGGATGCAAAATCAACAGGAAGAGCACTAGTGGAACGTGTCAATTCCTAGGAACCAGATCGATATCTGGTTTAGCAAGAAGCGTGTTTCTAACTCTATCTCCACTACAGAGTCGAATACCTAGTCTGCAGTAGTCATTGCATGATTCTATGGATCAGACAACAGTTAAGGGACTATAATATTATTGCCAACGAAGTTCCTATTTGGTGTGACAACAATAGTGCTATTGCAATAACCAACAATCCAGTTTTGCACTCAAGGACGAAGCACATTGACATTAAGCACCATTTCATTAGAGACCATGTTGTCACGGCCGACAGTCGACAACGAGACATGTGTGCGCAGACGGTCGCACGGGGTGCCGAGGGACCGGCACGAGCAGGACGCCAAGGATGGCATCGGGCTGCATGTGAAGAGTCAGCCTTCAGGACGGCGTGACCGGACGGAGAGTCACGCGAGTAAGCCGTGGGAGGAGCACGGACGCCGCTATGGGAAGTGGATCGCCCAAGGGGCATTGCGGACGGGACATGTCCGGGACTGTCCGACAGCGCAGGGGACGCGGGCAAGGTCGAAAGGCAATCGTGTGGGACAAGGCACGACGGGACAAGGCCGAGTCTGGGAACAGACTCGAGCCGGGCGGCCGGGACGCGGCGTGGGATGCCGGGCGCGGCCGACGTGCTGGCGCGCGAGGTGCGAGAGAGACCCTCCCCTATAATAGGCTTAGACGGAAAAAGCCTTGTGGGGGCGGTAGACATTGAAAAGCCGAGGAGCCACTCACAGAAAGACTCGACCTAAGCAACTAGAAGCGGACCGGCTTGGTCCAGGAGGTTCGGGAAGAGTCCGGAACATTGTAGAGACGAGCCTGTGTTCGGGCCGAGATGGGCGTTGCAGGGGCCGGCCGGACGATGCGGGCCGGACGGACAGAGACGGGCAGGCGCCGGATGATGGAAGAACCTTCTAGGACCCTCCTAGAAGGATGTAGTACTTGAAGATTGTGGAGCATTCTAGATTGTACTTAGTAGAATACTCTAGAATGTATTTGTAAGCCTTGTATTTGTAGACTTGTGTGGATAATTCTAGAGATAGGTTCTAGAATATGATAGAAGTATGTCGATGTTGTAGATAGGTCTAGAATCCTCCAAATGAGGAGGTGGAATGGAAGATTCTAGGTCCTAGGGGTAGTATAAATAGGCAAGGGGGAGGCTCATTTGCACTCAACCCTCAAAGACTCAACATTCTTGTACTTGTGAAGTATTGTGAAATAGTGAAGTTTTCTCTCAACTCCCAAGTGTAAACCCCTTCTTACACACTTAGCAACCGAGTGAGTTAGGCTTACTAGCTAGATCGAGGCAATTCTAGTCTAGTGCCGCACGGGTCCGAGGAGCTTTCGAGTGCTCAAACCCAACCCCGTGACAAGTGGTATCGGAGCCACGCTAGTGGTTCAAGGAACTTCCGCATTGAGACGTTGCTGAGAGGTTTTGTGCAAGGAGGACCGATGGAGACTACGTCCAGCGTCACCAAAGTTCAACCCGGCCAGGAGAAGGACAAGTCCAGGAAAGGGTCTAGGGACAAGTCCGTGGAAAGAGGTGTTGCCATGGAAACACGAGTGGCTCGGCTGGAGGAAACCATGGGCAAGCACGCAGATGCTCTCGAGGTATGGAGCAACGTGGCCGATCAGATGACGGAGATGAGCGAGTCGTTGGAGGAGCTTGAGAATCGGGTGACGGGCACCCTTAACGCGTTGCGACGCGACTTGTGTGAGGAGATCCTTGAGTCTGTCAGGAAGGAGGTTCGGTCCATGATCACAGCCTTTCGAGAGGAGATCATCGGGAGGATCGAGACCATCGAGGGAAGGACAGCATTGTACGAGCGGGCGATGGCCCACGGTCGGGACCAGCGGGGTGCGGCACCCCATCGAATCGACATCCCCCGGCCGTGTTCGTTCCAAGGATCGAGGAATGGTAGGGAAGTGGATGACTTCCTGTGGAACATGGAGCGTTACTTTGGTGCATCGGGGATAGTAGATGATGCGACCAAGTTGCAGACGGCTCCATTCTTCTTAGCAGATGTGGCGCTGCTATGGTGGAGAAGGCGCGAAACAGAGATCGCGCGTGGAACATGTCGGATAGAGACATGGGAGGATTTTAAGGCCGAGTTCAAGCGGCAGTTTTACCCGGAGAATGTTGAGTTTGAGGTCCGGGCTAGGTTGAAGGAGTTGACGCACAGCAAGACGATCAAGGACTATGTGAAGGAGTTCCAGGAGATCGTGCTGGAGTTGCCTAGCCTTAGTGAGCAGGAAGCTTTGTTCACGTTCGTGGATGGACTGAAACCGTGGGCAAAGTTGGAGGTGCAGAGGGCCAAGGCACAGAACGTGTCCGAGGCAATTGCGATAGCGGAACGGCTGATCGAGTTAAAACCAGCCGGGGAGAGCCGGAAGTCCAGGAGGGACGAGGACGGCATCGGTACGCAGGACAAGTCGTACCAGGGTACGGATAGGGGCGCGAGGATGGCTGTGCCCGTGGACGGCAAGGCCAGATGGGCTCGGACTTGCCATGGGTGCGGGAGTGCAGACCATCTCGTAGCAGCGTGTCCGAAGAAGAAGAAATGTGAGATTTGCTGGAGCACGGAGCATTCGACGAGGCAATGCTCGAAGTTTCCGAGGGTAGCCGCCATGGATTACACCAAGGCACGGGACGATGCCGAGGGTGATGGGACATCGATGGAGCTTCAGGTGTTGAACTCAGCCATAGGGATGGCATCGCGGGACGGAACACCGCTTGAGGGAAATCTGCTGTATGCGACGGGGCTGATCAATGGGAAACCCGTCAAGGCGTTGGTCGACACAGGGGCCGATTACAACTACATTGATGAGGCTGAAGCACAGAGGTTGGGGCTTTAGGTTATCGAGGGACGGGGCTGGATGAAGTCGAATAATGCACCACCCGTTCGAGTTACAGGAGTCGCCAATGGGGTGCGACTAAAGATTGGCACGTGGGAACCGCGCGTGCACTTCAAGGTGACGAGCATGGATGATCGGGACATAATACTGGGCATGGACTTCCTGAGGAAGAATAATGTTGGCGTTGTTCCGCATAAGAGGGCGCTGTACGTGTGTGATCAAGCCAAGCTGCAGGAAATATGCTTGACCACAGAGCCTTCGAGACAAGCCATGTCGGCACTCAAGTACGTGAGGAAGCTTGAGGAGGAGCCGAGTTACCACCTCGGAGCAGTTCGGTTCATCGAGGGGCCGCCACGACGCCGAGGACGTCGACGAAATGGGCGGGGGAGAATGTCACGGCCGACAGTTGACAACGAGACATGTGTGCGCAGACGGTCGCATGGGGTGCCGAGGGACCGGCACGAGCAGGACGCCAAGGATGGCATCGGGCTGCATGTGAAGAGTCAGCCTTCAGGACGGCGTGACCGGACGGAGAGTCACGCGAGTAAGCCGTGGGAGGAGCACGGACGCCGCTATGGGAAGTGGATCGCCCAAGGGGCATTGCGGACGGGACATGTCCGGGACTGTCCGACAGCGCAGGGGACGCGGGCAAGGTCGGGCGAGCAGCAGTCGTGTGGGACAAGGCACGACGGGACAAGGCCGAGTCTGGGAATAGGACTCGAGCTGGGCGGCCGGACGCGGGCGTGGGATGCCGGGCGCGGCCGACGTGCGCGGGCGCGCGCGCGCGAGGTGCGAGAGAGACCCTCCCCCCCTATAATAGGCTTAGACGGAAAAAGCCTTGTGGGGGCAGTAGACATTGAAAAGCTGAGGAGCCACTCAGCAGGAAAGACTCGGCCGGAAGCAACTAGAAGCGGACCGCTTGGTCCAGGAGGTTCGGGAAGAGTCCGGAACATTGTAGAGACGAGCCTGTGTTCGGGCCGAGATGGGCAGTGCGGCCGGGCCGGACGATGCGGGCCGGGACGGACAGAGACGGGCCGGGGCGCCCGGATGATGGAAGAACCTTCTAGGACCCTCCTAGAAGGATGTAGTACTTGAAGATTGTGGAGCATTCTAGATTGTACTTAGTAGAATACTCTAGAATGTATTTGTAAGCCTTGTATTTGTAGACTTGTGTGGATAATTCTAGAGATAGGTTCTAAAATATGATAGAAGTATGTCGATGTTGTAGATAGGTCTAGAATCCTCCAAATGAGGAGGTGGAATGGAAGATTCTAGGTTCTAGGGGTAGTATAAATAGGCAAGGGGGAGGCTCATTTGCACTCAACCCTCAAAGACTCAACATTCTTGTACTTGTGAAGTATTGTGAAATAGTGAAGTTTTCTCTCAACTCCCAAGTGTAAACCCCTTCTTACACACTTAGCAACCGAGTGAGTTAGGCTTACTAGCTAGATCGAGGCAATTCTAGTCTAGTGCCACACGGGTCCGAGGAGCTTTCGAGTGCTCAAACCCAACCCCGTGACAATGTGCTTAACAAAAGGGTTAGAGTTGAAAGAGTCAGCACAGACTACCAAATAGCTGACATCTTCACTAAACCCTTGCCAGAAGAAAGATTCCTAGAGCTGAGCAGAGACCTTGGATTACTAGATTGGGAATCTAGCTCAGAATCAGCCTAAGCTGATGCAGGCTAGAACACGAAGGCCAGACGAAGCATCTTAGCTGTTCAGAATACCAGGCGAGAAGTCAACTAACCTGTTGCAGAGTGGTCAACAGTCAACAAAATCAGACCAGCTAAGTTCTCTAAACTGACCTCTAAATTTTTTATTATTATCTGCCACATTTATAATATTAATTTTGGCTAACGAATGGCATTTAAATATACATTTTTATAAGCCAAGTGACAATTTTAATACACGCGTCAATCGCCCATTAAATCAACCTCTACGGTGGCCAATCAGAATCAACCGTCAAATTTTAAATTGGGCCACCGATTCAAATTTGAAATTCAAAAGAATATCAAAAGGCGTACCACCGTTCAAATATATAATAAACTAATACAAACGTCTTTTCATCTTCTTTATAAGGAAAGAAGACCTTTCACTTTACTCTTTACGCTTACAGAAACCCTAGAATTTACAGAGCAAAAATATACACTAAAAATCCTCTATTTGCAGAAATGGCATCTTTCGAAGGAGTGAATTTGAAGGCGGTGAAGGACCAGGTCATCTTCTCCATGGTTGTCGACTTTGAAGGTTTACTCGAAGCAAATTTGGAAGACTTCGACATGCTCAATTTGATCCGGGCAATGAAGCTAAATGGGATCTACCCGTTTCTCGACATCAACCCGCAACATCTGTTCAAGGAAGATGTCGTTGAGTTCTATCGCAATGCTTATCTGATTCAACACGGGATTCACAGCACAGTCGGCGGAGTTCCTGTCAGCATAGATCGAGAGAAGATTCGTTTTGTATTCGGGATGAAGCATCGTGGTTTGGCGGTCGAAGCTCTTAAACAATCAGCCGCCGAAACCTGGAAAACGATTAAAGTCGAAAATATCCCAGAGAAATTGAAGTTTACAGCCAAGAGGAATGAATTAAAAAGGATTTACCGTGTTGCGTTGGACATCACCAACAAGATAGTCATGGGGATGGCGGGCAGCTATGACCAACTGTCATCGTCAAAATTTATGCTGTTGGGTGCGTTGATTCAGGAAGAGGAAGTCGATTGGGCGGACTATATTTTCAGGCAACTCGTGCGCGAGGTGAACAAGGTCGAGTGGCTTGATGATGAGAAGAAGTTCAAAACTAAGCTGGCGTTCGGAATGCATCTTAGTTGGTTTTTGGAGAAGACCGGAGTGGCTAAGGGAAACACTGACCCCTTCCACCCAAATAAACGGCTTGGTCATATGGACCATGAGAAGAAGAAAGTCGGAGGCACTGGGAAGGCAGCTCAGTTGTTGAAGGATCTGCCGGACTCAAGGTCATATCCAAGATACGATTTATCAGAGGAGTCGGATGCACTGGCACTGAGATCGGAATCGCAAATGAGTCCGACAACGAGTCCGACGAGACACAAATTGCTATCAGATTCAAGAGACGGGGACCAGCCCCAGAAGGACCCTCTAACCTGCAGTCATCACCGGAACCCTCTCCTAAGAGGCCAAGGAAACTGTAGTTTAGCGAGGGAGAGAAGTCTGAACACCTTACCGGCCCATCAGTTCGATCACCAATTCATCAGGAAGACTTGCGTGCACCAGACACCACTGAAACTCGGATTATACCTGTTCTCACCCCTCCAGTCTACATATCCGAAGAAGAGGAAGCAGGTCTAATAATCTCTAGTCCTGAAGCAGACTACACTTTTAACCTGTTAGAAAATAATACCTTCAATCTTTCTATTGAACAACTCCAGCTTGTTAAACCACAAGCAGAAAAACACTCTTTTATACACATTTTTGAAGAGTTGAAATCTTTCAAAATTATGCCTTTTACAAATCTTCAAACCTTTATTGCAACTAGTGGTTGGGAATATCCCCAAGCCACTGAGGAAGTTCTGATTGAATTTTGCAAAGAATCAGACTTGGCTTTAATCCTCCAAGATAAATGGTTCATGTCACATTTTAAGACAAACATGGACCACTTTATCCATTCTATCATGCTCAGCATTTTTGATGGCGTTTTTGGAGAAGAGGAGGAGGAGGAAGTTGAAAAGGAGATAAGGATTGAAGAAGTAGATGGAAATAATGAAATTATTGATTTGGTGGGTGAAGAAGAAGAAGAAGAAAGAAAATCAGAAGAAAATATTCCAGTTGAAAAACATCCAGAAGAAGTTGAGAAGACAGAGGAAGTGGCTGATGAAGGAGATGAAGAAGAAGTAGATCAAGAAAAAGATGAAGAAGAAAAGGAGGATGAGGATGATGAAGGAGAAAAGAAGGAGAAGGATGATGATAAGAATGATGATGATGATGATGATGATGATGATAATGATAATGGAGGAGAAGCAGGAGCAGAAAAAGAAAATGAAAAGGAAAAAGATGAGGAAGAAGAAAAAGAAAACTCTGGAGAAAAGGAAGAAGAAGGGAAAGAGGAAGAAAGAGAAGGATACAAGGAGCCAGAACAAGAGCCGGAGCCAGAGCCTATTCACGAAGCTGCAGATAGGTCAGTGGTACCTCCCAGACACTGCACCTAGACGCAGAGCCGGGTCAAGACTCCAGTCGAGGACCCTGAGAAAACCCACTGACCTACCACCGCAGACCGAGCCTCGCAGTCCGTGGTTCCTCGGCGTAAGGATCGGAGAGCACTCTCCATCGCTCGCTTATCCCCTACCATGACCGAGCCGATCAAGCAAATCGTCGAGATACTATTGAGAGTCGCTATCAACTCAGTCACTCCCGACCTTGATCCATAAATGCCAAGATAGACACCCTTCTACGAGAGAGATCCTCACCTCCTCCCCTACTAACAACGAGAATGCCATTTGGCATGTCTGATTGGATGAGCCGCATGGAACAGCAGTTGACTACCCTTATTGATGCTGGCAAAAAGGGGGAAGAGAGAATTCAGGGGGAAGAAAGAGAAATAAGAAGCAAGAAGAAGCAGGATGTCCCTCAAATTGAAGGACCTTCCCGTCTGAAAAGAAAGGAAGCTGTAGATCGAGATGACCAGGCTGACCAGCCTGAAGGGAAGAGAAGAAGAACTAGAGGTGGTTTTGGACCTACTCTTGAATGGGAAGGGAAGGAGCTGTGGTTTGTGGAGGACTTTATTCCATTTGAAGCTCTTGAGATGTGGGGAGCTGCTAGGAAGAGGTTCATCAGAGACTATTACATCTGGGAACTACTCCATGATGACAAACTCTCCCCACAAGAAATTTTTATAAACTTCATGGAAGAAATCCATCCGAAGCTTTGGGCTGTTCTGAAGAAGCACGCTAAAGAACAAAATGCTTATCCTATGATCCCTCCTTTCAGAGCAGAGGAAGCACCGACCCGTATGGACGGTGAACTTGATGAGTTAGCACTTCAAAGGGAAATCAAGCTATTGTGTCTTGAGAACAGATTCAGATCCCAGCAAGAACAAGACTTCGCAGCACTTGTTGTGAAAAGAAAATATGGTCTTGCTCCAGTCAAGATAAGACCTATTGGAGCTAAACCATTCAAGCCTGCCAAGCAGCCTATTCGAAGAGGCAGAGGAAGAGGCAGATGACCTTTAGTTATTTCCTTTATTTGTAATTTTATTTTCTGTACTTAAAACATTCTTGTAAAACTTCAATAATAAGTTAGAAAATTTTATGAACAGTCTGTTGAATGACAATTTCCAGTTGTCTCAATATTAGACTGATTTCAGTTTATGTCTCGCACTTAAGTGCAGACTTGGTCATTTGATTTCTTACTTAGTTTTGCCATCATCAAAATAGGGGGAATTTGTTAGGAATACTTGTTAGATTTTGATGATGTCATTAATATAAAATCAAATGTTTATTACTTGGCAAAATGTAAGGAAGAACCAAATGAGTATCTTCCATAGGCCAAAATATGTTAAGTATAAAACTTGGCAAAATGTAAAGAAGAACCAAATGAGTATCTTCTGTAGGCCAAAAATTAGTTAGGCTGAAAAACGGCTAAGTACTAAGTACAGCTTAGTCCATCAGAGAGGAACAGCCGACTCCAGTCAGAGTAGCTCTGGTCAACTAAATTTATCAGAGAAGTTTGACCAGACTGCAGCCGAGGTACCTCAGGGAAGTCACCTGACCAGATAAGTCACAAACAGTGAACAACCGAGAGGACCTATCTGCAGAGATGTTAGTTGCATATCAGCCTACTCAACTACAGCCAAGTACTCCAAGTCCACGTCAGCATGCGTTGAAAAGTCAAATATTACGGAAAGCTCACATGCAACGTGAAGAGACAATTTGGAGTGATTCCCGCAAGAGATATGATTTAAATAAATCATCCAGACCCACCTTGAAGACTTTAATCCTTTTATATTCAAAAGATTCGGCGCTCACATGCAGAAGTCTTCACAACGGTCGGAAGATAAAATAAAATAATGGGAATCCAGCCTTGCAAAATTCAGAAAGAATAAACAATGAAGTCTCCCTCCAACGGACGGATTTGTTCAAAAGATTTGCAACGGCTATAAGGAAGAAGCTCAGAGATCGTGATCTATATATATCCGAAGATTTGAAACTGAGCAACTACCGGTGCGAACATACATTCTAGCGATCAAAGCAATCAAGCAATCTCAAGCAATCAAATAGCATCGTGAAAAGAGCAGATCTAAAAGTTCATACTTAAGGAAGCTCTTAAGTTGGAGAAGACAAACACTCTTGTCTATAATCTTGAGTACGGGGTACTTCACTGGTTGAAGTAAGAGATCAGAAGGCATCCGAGGATCGAGGATCAAGAGGTGCAAGGCGTCAAGTGTGTACAACGGCACGGATTTCCACCGTTGGAAGTCATTGTAGTGTGGTTTGAATCACTGTAATATTTATCACTGGTTGAAAATTATAGTGAATTCATCTCCAACTGGTTTGGAGAAAAGTGGATTAGTAGAGGATTACCCCACCTCTGAGACCACTATAATTGCTTGTGTTATTTACTGGTTTACTGCATCATACTTTAACTGCTGCATACATTGTTAAGTGTTTCATTAAGTTGATTTCTATTCGTCATCAGCTGACTTCCGCACATATCCAAGAACAAACGACTCCAAGTCATTTGTTTAACTATCAGATGAAGAAACTCACTCTTCGTGAAAAAGAGTTCAAGAGTTTCAACAAGTCTATTCACCCCCCCCCCCTCTAGACTTGTTCCTGGACGACTTGTGACCTACATCCTACGCCGGGTCGGCTAGGACTAGCAGGCCTGCCGAGACAGGGTCGATAACCCGCGCAAGATTTGCGCCGGGTGTTGCGCCATGTCGAAAACGGCCGAGACACATGCGCAAGTGTCTTGCGCCGGGTGTTGCGCCGTGTCGGTCAGGTCGTGCACTGACCCACAACACGGCGGTAGACACGGCGCTGGACTGGGCCGTTTGTCGCGCCGTGTCCTGCACGGGTATAAATATGATAGGATAGTCGGGTTTACACCCATTTTTCTATTCCCTTTTCTTCTCTTTCCGCGGTTGGAGCCTGGAGAACACGAGGGCATGTTGTTCCACTATAAATCCACGAGATTAGTGAGTCCATATCATTGATTAATCCTTCCATAACTTGCTCCCATCGATCGAATCAAGGTATGATTTCCTAAAATCTAGTTTTGGGGATTTTAGTTGACTTTGTCCGATTTGATCATTTTAACTCATATTTCTGTTGGGTAATCGAAGATTGAGTTGTGTTCTATCATTTTCATCATCTTTCCATGGTTTTATCATTTCCGATTCGTTGTTTATATGAACTTTCGTTTGACGCCTTCAAGGTGTCCGGGAAAATGCCGCAGAGAGAAATTTGGTCGTTTTGCGATGTTTTTCCTCGTGTGATTTGTTGTTTATTTGATGATAGGATACTAGGGACGAATTCCCTACAAAAATCTGGTGTTGAGCATTTCCGATCGCCGTTTTCATTGGAGTTCCGGATTTCTCCAATCAACCGTATTTTCCGAAGTATTCGTGAGAGATTACCAAGGCAAGTACCTTGATATACGAATTGTAGCTACGTGAAATCATTGCTCTCGAAGTGTATGAATTTATACAGATGTATATATATATATATATATGTTAAATATATGTATGTGTATACGTATATTGATATATATGCTTATGTCGGTGAATGCCGGGGAACGAATACTAACACTAGTTGACGTGCTCAACTTGGAATGATGGGTGAACTATACTTATTCATATAATATAGTAAGATTTTATATATATATATATATATATAAGTCGAAATATAGGGATATATGTGCGGTGTTGGTTGGTTATGCCTGAAGGCTTATTGTGATTGAGTTTTGATTGATAAAGTGCGTGTTATTGTTATTTGTGTGGTTATGGACTGGCGGATAAATTGTGTGACTTGATGTACTGAGTTGATAATTGTTGTAACGTTTGTCTGTGTGCTTGATGTTTGAAACAATGTGGATACTTGTGTGAGAAACGTCGTATCCGGGAACCTCTGAGGGCGGGGCGTGTACTCCGGCCTGGTGTATGCTGCAATGTGCGGCTCCATATGGGTGGCGAACGCCGGTGTTACCTAATGCGCACGCAAGGGGCGGCTCTTGCGGGAGTGATCGCCGGCGCGGTGACATGTTCAAGGAGCGGCCAACGTAGTGGAGTGAACGCTGGTGCATAGGTGCGCAAGGGAGGCGCCTGGCAGGCTTATTGGTTACGGGTATTTGAGTGATAGCTAAGACCCCGTTACCGAACGATATTCATATCTCAAATTCTTTCAACTCACTTTTAAATGTTTGTCTTGTTATAGACCACGATCCTTGTTTTTGAAAGTTTGTTTCAACTTGTTTTTAAAGCGTTGGTATCAGGGTTAATTAACCAAGGAGGTTTGACGAAATCTCCGAGGGTTAATTAAACGGGGATCTTGAGCAGGATATGTCGAATGAGAGATTGTGCCTTTGATTGTATTGGGTGTTATTCTGTGTATTGGGTCGAGGACCCTGTGAAATGTTGAGATGATTGATCTCGTGATGATGTTATTTAGATTGGGTTGAGAATCCTGTGAGATGTTGTAATGATTTCGTTTGTGTCAGTGTTCTATAAATTGGGTCGAGGACCCCGAATAACATGACATGGCTTTCGTGTAATTGTTTTTCATATGTTGGGTCAAGGACCCGAGAGCTTTTGAAATTATTTTCCAAAAGTGTTCCCATTCGATTTTCAAAACCCCAAGACGGCCCGAGTCAATTATAACGTTTGCAAACTATGTTATCAAAATACTTTTCCTTTTACAAAAAGAGATTTTCCTAACTCCTTGGGCTCGTTTAAAGTTTCATTGATGTTATGTTCCGTAAAGAGAATATGACTATGTGATTATCTTTCACCTTGTGTATGTGATGCTATTCTATATTGTCTATGGGAATGTGTGGTTTGTGTTAAGGCGTCACGACGGTTGAGTTTTGTGTTGTTATTGTTCGTATATCTTGTATATTATGTACTTGCACTAGCAAAATTCCAGTTTGCTAACCCCCGAGTTTTCGGGGGGTGGGTGCCTGTTATGCGCTCAGGTTTTGGCAGCTCGGGAGCAGTCATGAGATTGGCTTGGAAGGAGATGGAAGACGACGATGCTAATCACACAAGAGTCAGAGTCTTTTTCTTTATTCCATCTGGGTCGGTATTTTCCCATTTGGTTGAGTATTCACCCTTGCACGGGTGTAGGTTTTTCATTTATTAAATGGAGTTGTCATCCCTTTTTGTGTGAAAGTTTATTTTTGTCATTGAGATGTAAAATTCCTTAGTTCCTGAATTGTTTAATGACCTTGTCGGTCTGCGTTGTATTTCGATTGACCCCGGTCGGTCAATCATTGTGTAGTCTAGTGGAGTTTAGCCTGGTAGATCCTTGTGACAAGGGCCTACGGCGTGTAACATTTTTGGACGTATTCTGGGGGTGTTACAATTATGGTATCAGAGCTTAGCTTTGCGAAAAACCTAGGCCGTTGGGTCAAGTCCTTGTCTTGTGTAAGTCGCGCGCATCAGAGTTGTGATTAGTATCGTGGTTCCGACATCATCTTCAAGCGATCCGTGATGGTAAGTCTCCCGATCGTAAGTCCCTTTATATGCGTATTCGATTATATTGTGCTAATGTGTTTAATGTGAACTAGGGATTGGAACTTGTTGGTGATATTATTGTTTTAGGGTATAGCATGCGTATTGCGGTCCGAATAAAAATGGTTATGTAGTATGCTTCGGAAGTCGAGCATATTTATCGGTTTCTGCATTTTATTAGAATAAATTTATGAATGTTAATTTTATCCAGTGCATGAGTATTTTGAGATGGCTTTTGGTATCTTGCAAACCGAGTTTTGATATTTTGGTCTTGCACATTTTGATGGTATTCTTATGACGGTATTTGATATTTTATAAATGACTTTTGTGAGTATTTGAGAATATTACCGACATCGGCTTTTTTGGCATTTTGAAAAAAAAAATTGATTTTTAGCCTGGTGGGTTCCGGTGCGGGGCCCACGGCGCTGTAATAGCTCGAATATTTTTAAGTGGTGCTTTAAAGTTTTCTAACATTGTGAAAAACCCATGATTTAATGACGTCAAGTCAAATGGTCGCATACCTCGGTGAAAAATCCTTTTGATTAAGCACTTCGGTGGAAGAGGAAAGATTTTCAAATTGTGGTATTTGGAACTCAACACTTTTGAAATATTTCAAATTAGTTACGATTCATATCAAAATTTCTTTTATACATTATTCGAAAATAATTTTTAAAAGTCGATGTATAAACTTCCTCTTTCAAAATAAAGGATAGTGTTTACAAGTTTTGGGTGTAGCGTGACTCGCCCTCTTTTTCAAAAAGTTGTTTTCAGTAAGTCTATGCATATAATGATCGTCCTAGTCGAAGGGCTCGAAATCGACTTCAGAAAACTTTGTGCCTTACGATATTACCGTTATTCTAAAGATGTTAACTAAACCTTGTGTTGATAATTGTGGTATACTGTACGACTGATTATTTGATAATGCTGAACGGTACTATTTGTATTAGTATGTCGAGCCTCGGCGGACGTAGACGTGATGATGGGAATGGAAGCGGCGAGCTGGTTCATACGACAATGATTCATGCAACGGTGAAGGAGTATCAAAATCAAACGATATCCTATTAAATCTCCTCAGTAGTCGAGCCCACGAACGAAGCCAAGAGGCCGAGTACATATGGGAAATTTTTGGTCGGTGAAGAGTCTAAGGCTCCCAAACCCTCACGTCGTTCGAAAGCGTCATCTTCGCGGTCGGGAGTGAACGCTGGAAATCTCAAACCAGCATCAGTGACTCGCGGTAAAAAGAGAATATGCTTCAACTATAACTGTCAGGGACACGTACGTGCAAATTGTCCCTCTCCATTCTTGACTTGTTACCGGTGCGGGTGTGAAGGTCATCGGGAGAAACACTGCGAGAGATTTTCCGAATTGGCAAGGGATGCTGCCCTTTCGGCAAGCAGAGCAAACGACCGGGGAGTGCCCCAAAACCCTATGTCTCCTTCTGGAGAGCCTAGCTCAGCAAGATGAAGATTTTACGCTATGTCTTTTTCAACAATCGTGACTTGAGCGCTTTTATTTCATTGCTTTATATTTCCGACTCTTATGGTTCTAAGTGTCGAGATTGAAATGTCCTCTTAGATGGGGGAATGTATTACCCGTACTCTTCTTAGTATTTTCGGTATGGGATGACTTTCATTGTTGGTAATTCATCTGTGAACCTTTCGACCATTTTAAGCTGCCTTGTACTTGCTAGGTCAGTTCATCGTACTTCTGGACTTGCATTCGCGCTTTGCTCGTGATGTTTTGGGGCTAAGCACGTAATTACTTTTGCTTGATTGTTCCACCACTCCTTACTTTAAGTTTCGGGACGAAACTTATTTTAAAGGGGGTAGAATATAATACCCGAGATTTTTCATTTCCGGTTTAATTTGAATTTTGCCTATTGTACTGGTCATTTTGTTCTGCGGATGACTTGTTGGTACGGCGTGATGTACCGCGTTGTGATATTCGTCGGGTACGACTTATCACTGTGTGAGTTGAGCTAATCGTATGTCATGTTTTATTATTATTGGTCTTCTTCCGGATCGTTGTTGTGGTCCTATCATAATTTTTAGATTGTGCCGGAATCGTTTTTCAACCGGAGCTTCGCTGGTCGGACCTGTACGAAACGGCGGTGAAAACGGCGCTGCCAAGCGTCGTGTCCTACGCCGGGTCGGCTAGGACTAGCAGGCCTGCCGAGAAACGGCCGAGAACCCGCGCAAGATTTGCGCCGGGTGTTGCGCCGTGTCGAAAACGGCCGAGACACACGCGCAAGTGTCTTGCGCCGGGTGTTGCGCCGTGTCGGTCAGGTCGCTCACTGACCCGCAACACGGCGGTAGATACGGCGCTGGACTGGGCCGTTTGTCGCGCCGTGTCCTGCACGGGTATAAATATCACAGGACAGTCGGGTTTACACCCATTTTTCTATTCCCTTTTCTTCTCTTTCCGCGGTTGGAGCTTGGAGAACACGAGGGCATGTTGTTCCACTATAAATCCACAAGATTAGTGAGTCCATATCATCGATTAATCCTTCCATAACTTGCTCCGATCGATCGAATCAAGGTATGATTTGCTAAAATCTAGTTTTGGGGATTTTAGTTGACTTTGTCCGATTTGATCATTTTAACTCATATTTCTGTTGGGTAATCGAAGATTGAGTTGTGTTCTATCATTTTCATCATCTTTCCACGGTTTTATCATTTCCGATTCGTTGTTTATATGAACTTTCGTTTGACGCCTTCAAGGTGTCCGGGAAAATGCCGCAGAGAGAAATTTGGTCGTTTTGTGATGTTTTTCCTCGTGTGATTTGTTGTTTATTTGATTATAGGATACTAGGGACGAATTCCCTATAAAAATCTGGTGTTGAGCCTTTCCGATCTCTGTTTTTATTGGAGTTCCGGATTTCTCCAATCAACCGTATTTTCCGAAGTATTCGTGAGAGATTACCAAGGCAAGTACCTTGATATACGAATTGTAGCTACGTGAAATCATTGTTGTCGAAGTGATGAATTTATACAGATGTATATATGTATATATATATATATATATGTGTGTATATATATATATAGAGGGATATATATATATGTTAAATATATGTATATGTATACGTATATTGATATATATATGCTTATGTCGGTGAATGCCGGGGAACGAATACTAACACTAGTTGACGTGCTGAACTTGGAATGATGGGTGAACTATACTTATTCATATAATATAGTAAGATTATATATATATATATATAATTCGCAATATAGGGATATATGTGCAGTGTTGGTTGGTTATGCCTGAAGGCTTATTGTGATTGAGTTTTGATTGATAACGTGCGTGTTATTGTTATTTGTTTGGTTATGGACTGGCGGATAAATTATGTGACTTGATGTACTGAGTTGATAATTGTTGTAACGTTTGTTTGTGTGCTTGATGATTGAAATAATGTGGATACTTGTGTGAGAAACGTCGTATCCGGGAAACTCTGAGGGCGGGGCGTGTACTCCGGCCTGGTGTATGCTGCAATGTGCGGCTCCATATGGGTGGTGAACGCCGGTGTTACCTAATGCGCACGCAAGGGGCGGCTCTTGCGGGAGTGATCGCCAGTGCGGTGACATGTTCAAGGAGCGGCCAACGTAGTGGAGTTAACGCCGGTGCACAGGTGCACAAGGGAGGCGCCTGGCAGGCTTATTGGTTACGGGTATTTGAGTGATAGCTAAGACCCCATTACCGAACGATGTTCGTATCTCAAATTCTTTCAACTCACTTTTAAATATTTGTCTTGTTATAGACCACGATCCGTGTTTTTGAAACTTTGTTTCAACTTGTTTTTAAAGCATTGGTATCAGGGTTAACTAACCAAGGAGGTTTGACGAAATCTCCGAGGGTTAATTAATCGGGGGTCTTGAGCAGGATATGTCGAATGAGAGATTGTGCCTTTGATTGTATTGGGGTGCTATTTTGTGTATTGGGTCGAGGACCCTGTGAAATGTTGAGATGATTGATCTCGTGATGATGTTATTTGGATTGGGTTGAGAACCCTGTGAGATGTTGTAATGATTTCGTTTGTGACAGTATTCTATAAATTGGGTCGAGGACCCCGAATAACGTGACATGGCTTTAGTGTGATTGTTTTCCATATGTTGGGTCAAGGACCCGAGAGCTTTTGAAATTATTTTCCAAAAGTGTTCCCATTCGATTTTCAAAACCCCAAGATGGCCCGAGTCAATTATAATGTTTGCAAACTATCTTATCAAAATACTTTTCCTTTTACAAAAAGAGATTTTCCTAACTCCTTGGGCTCGTTTAAAGTTTCATTGATGTTATGTTCCGTAAAGAGAATATGACTATGTGATTATCTTTGACCTTGTGTATGTGATGTTATTCTATGTTGTCTATGGGAATGTGTGGTTTGTGTTAAGGCTTCACGACGGTTGAGTTTTGTGTTGTTATTGTTCGTATATCTTGTATATTATGTACTTGCACTAGCAAAATTCCAGTTTGCTAACCCCCGAGTTTTCGGGGGGTGGGTGCCTGTTATGCGCTCCGATTTTGGCAGCTCGGGAGCAGTCACGGGATTGGCTTGGAAGGAGATGGAAGACGACAATGCTAATCACACAAGAGTCAGAGTCTTTTTCTTTATTCCCTCTGGGTCAGTATTTTCCCATTTGATTGAGTATTCACCCTTGCACGGGTGTAGGTTATTCATTTAGTAAATGGAGTTGTCATCCCTTTTTGTGTGAAAGTTTATTTTTGTCATTGAGATGTAAAATTCATTAGTTCCTGAATTGTTTAATGAGCTTGTCGGTCTGCGTTGTATTTCGATTGACCCCGGTCGGTCAATCATTGTGTAGTCTAGTGGAGTTTAGCCTGGTAGATCCTTGTGAGAAGGGCCTACGGCGTATAAGATTTCCGGACGTATTCTGGGGGTGTTACAGGTGAACGTTCTTGTTCGAACCGTCACCTGTGAACAGCCCACAGTAGGCCGTCAACAGTTCCTCCGACCCAAAGGTCTCAAGTTCCTCCATTCTCAGGCCATCAGACGGCAGCCTGAATAAGTTTTTCAAAAGCTCCTGGTTCACATAAACTTCAATACAGCGAACGGTAGCAGTGATGTCAGAGACATCTCCTCCTCTTTTCCGGGAAATAACTTGATGGAGGCATCAAGTTAGAATTCTCAACAATACGCTCGTCGTAGAGCTCAGTGTGTTGACTTCCAAGGTGGTATAAGCCTTGTTGCTTGATTATGGAAACGATCCATTCCGTTAGTGTCTTCAATTTCAACGTGGACTCTTTCCATGACAACAGATCTGGAAAAGATTCGCCCGTCGATGATGGATTCTTTCTTCTTCATAGACTGAGAGGAAGTCTATGAGGTTGCCATTGATTTGCGAAGAAAGGATTTGAAGAGACACAAAGAAGAAGTGCAGAAAATTTGCAGAGTATGTAGGCTGCTTGCTCGGGACTCGTTTAATTTTGAAGAAAGCGTAAAGAGTCAAAGGGAGCAAGGTACAGTCCTTTTATAGTGTGCAGGGAGGATTAGGGTTACATACAGTGAACGGTCAGATTTAAGGGATGGGAACCGTCTTCTAAAAGAACAAACAGGATGAACTTAGAGTAACCAGTTCATCTTATCCATCTATTTTTGAAATGATTACAGGTCCCACTTCTGCCAGTTCGTCTCCATCATTGCACGAAACGGCGGTTTTGAAATCATTAATATCGTGGTGTTTGAGGTAATGAAGTCCAGATGTCGTTTAAATCTTTAAAAATAGACGTTTGAATTCTGAAACAGGGCACGTGGACTAAAACTGTTTACAGTATGAATAAAATATTAATATAGGTTTAATTGATGTCCACAGTGTATGTGCTGCATCCGTGAATAATACAGCGTTCCCCCTTAAAAGGTACATACGAGATTCAATTCTTACAGCAATGTTTGGATCAATACTGTATTCATGGGTCGTATTGTATTCTCCCTTAATTAATGCACACATCAGATGTAGTAAGGTTTTGTACCTTAATCTACAGTAAGATCTGACTTGTTCTGTGTACAATTAATTAATGGTGGATATTGTATTCTTAGGTCTTACAACATTCCCCCACAATTGATGAGTAAAATCGTAAAAACTTACAAGGAGTCAGGTTGTAGCATTCCCAATTCTTGTCGAAGCATACAGAATCTGGTTGTGCTGAGAGGTTTTGTAAAGATATCGGCCAACTGAATATCTGTATGAACTTTCTCGATCCGAACATCCTTATTCTCAACATGATTCCGGATGAAGTGATGCTTCATATCAATATGCTTAGTTCGCAAGTTCAATACAGGATTGTGCGTTATTGCAATTGCACCCGTGCTATCGCACATGATCGGTGTTTCTTTGGCAATGATTCCATAATCAAATAACTCCTGTTGCATCCAAAGAGTCTACATATAGCAACTTCCAGTAGCATAGTATTCCGATTCGGCTATAGAAAGCGAGTTCGCCAATTGCTTCTTACTGAACCAGAACACAAGTCTAGGTCCAAGAAAGTGACAAGTACCGCTTGTACTCTTCCTATCCAACTTACAGCCTCCGAGATCTGAGTTGATGTAGCCAACCAAATCGAATCCTCCTTCCTTAGTATACCACAATCCTACATCAACTGTTCCTTTGACGTACTTAAGGATTCATTTGGCTGTCGTGAAGTGTGACTCCTTAGGTGCTACTTGGTACTGAGCACACACTCCTACAACAAACTAGATATAGGGCCTGCTGGTCATTAGGTATAGGAGTGAGTCAATTAGCTTCTTATAGAGTGATTGATCAACCAACTTTCCAGCTTCGTCAGCACTAATTTGCACAGAAATGCTCATGCGGGTTGACATGATTTGGAGTTATTTATCCCAAACTTGTTGAGATGAAAATTCCTGTAGGCAACTGCTTTACCCTCAATCCTAGGAAATAACTGTAATGCCCGTATAATTATTGTGTATTTTACTTGAATTCGAACTTGTAACATTTGATTATGTGGTATTATTAGTCAAAGTGGGGTTTCTGTATTCGTATTCCTACATTTTTGAGTTTCCTACATTCTCATGCATGCATGCTTCTGCATGTCATAACGTACACGAGACGATAAACATAACGTACGCTATGTGTTCAAGATAACATATGTTAGTGATGTAGCATAACATACGTAAGCTTCAGTCAATTCGAGATCAGACAAGGGTCGGCGTGTGGGGGCCGGAACAAGATTCGTTGATAATGCTCCGCGTGAACGTGGATGACTTTCCAACTAAGCAAGTCAACTAGGCTTAACGTGCGTTGGGTTGGATTGTTAACATACGCTAAGTGTGTAATACCCGGTTGTAATTCAGTCATTATCATTCAGTAATTTCATTCGGTGATTGTCACTCAGTGGATTTTCACTCGTTTATAATCATTCATCAATCATGTTCATTCACTCGTGTTCACCGTTCGGAAAAACTTCGAGTTGTGTATCGTTATTGTTCATTGTTTCAACTTTCCTCATATGAGTTCGACTTTGTTAGATCACCATTAATTTTTGGTAACTCCAAAAATTCTAAATCTTTGCAATATTATAGAGCATCGAGTTATCTTTCCAATGGTTCAAACGGTGAGTCAATCGGAGTCCGGACGAGAGAGTTATAGTCGTTTTAGCTCACCCGCTCATTTTTCAGTTATTGGCTGATCACTGCCGACCGAACTCGGCTGTGTCGTCCGACACGGCCCGTGTTGTACTCGTCTGGAAATGCCGAAGTCTCTGCCCACAGGACTCGACCGTGTTGTCTGGCACGGCCGAGTCGAACTCTTCCGGATAAGCCAGAACCGACTGCCCAGACGCCCGACCGTGTTCCAGGACACGGTCGAGTCATGTCGAGTCGCTGTCGGACGAGTCACTATCGGAAGGCCCCTACGCGCTGCGACCGTGTCAAGCAGGACACGGTCGAGTCCCTGCCGGCCAATTGCGCGCCGCGACCATGCCGATCGGCACGGGCCGTGTCCGACAGGGCAGTCAACCCCTATAAATTCGTTTTTTGAGCATTTCAGCCCATTCCTTCCATTTCTTCCACCTTCATACGAGAGAAAGAGGCTTGAGGGAGAAAATTCTCTTCACCTATCACTTGAGTGTGGTTTTTAATCATTTTCATTCGGTTGTGAAGCTTGGATACTCGATTAAACTCGTGTTCTTCGGATCGAAGTGGTTGGATCTTCTAGAGGTAATTTCTTCAACATCTTGGATTTCGATTTTGTGTTGAGATATGATGTTTTGGACGTTATAATCATGTTATATGAAAGGATATGTATATGATTATGAGTTTGTATAAGGATTCATTGGATTATTGAGGGATTATTCAAGAACACTTTGAATATCGAGTTGGATTTGGGGATTTTCGACTAATTGTTGTTATAATCACGTTTTTGGATATTCATAACGGATTATTGATCGTATTGGAGATGTTTTGTTGGTTTGAAACACTTCTTGGGGATTTGAGGTTGGTATTGTTGAGGTTTAGTTGTAATCAATCGAAGTTGGCCTCAAAGTGTTCGATATAATGCCCCAATGAACTTGGTTTAATCGTATCGACGTTTTGAGTTCGTTATATTAGTGTTTATTTCGTATATTGATCGGATTGTTGGTAATTGTATTGAATTAAGGTTGTTTGTGCGACCGACACTTCATTTAGGACATTTGTTCGTGGAAGGACTTTCTTCATCGGTATTGAGTAAGTTAATTCTTACTCGGCTAAAAAGACATTCATTCCTTTTGTTGTTGATCATTCATAATCATAACTCATTCATCATCGTATTAATCATATTGAGACTTGTAATTGTCGAATAATCACTTCATTAACGAGAAATGGCGGTTCCAATCATTTCATTGAATCTATCAATCACTTCATTATTACTTTCATCTCGGTAAGTCATTCTTGATGTTGTCAGATTATTATTATTCATTGATATTCATTATGGTCATTCTCGTTCATATGACCTTCTGGGTTCATATTGCGTGGCCGGGTGCGGATGTGTGGAATTTTTAGTCGGGCACATGATGGCCATGTATTGGGAGTGATACATTGAACTGTGCACACGGTAACGATTACCTCCGTGATACTAATTAGGTACAAGGACGGGTGTGTCCGGTCATCCGTCTTGTACACTTGCACAGAACACTACGGGCGTACTATGATGCTCCTCTTCAGCGTAATTCATAACTAAGGATATTTCTTAACTTCAGTTAAATCATGTTTGTGTATTTTCAACCCTTGAGGATTGTTGTTCATTTAATCGACCCCGGGATTTTTTTTTTCAGGTCATGGCAAGGCAAACGCACGGGAATAGCATGTTGATGTCGAGGAGTCCCAGTGATACTAGTAGGGGGCCCCGATCTTTCAATTATTCATGTGATTGTCCTTTATTTTCCGCTGCAGACTTTCATTTGGATACTCCGTTTCATTCAGTGTTGTGTATTTTATCTTCATATAAAATACACTAGTATTCGGTATTGTCCTGGTGTGTTGTAACTAAACTCCTCATCGGAGTAATTATTGTTGTAATGTGGTTCGGTACTACATTTATCCTGTGTAATTCATTCATTTTCATTTGCCCGGTGGGTCCTTTGGGATCTACAGACCGTAATATCCGCCTAGTATGGGGTGTTACAGAGTTGGTATCAGAGAGTGGTTTTGAATACTACCTTCCGAGTCATGTCTCATTTGAAGTCATCGTCATCAGACTAGTATCATTGGACTTTCGTGTCACGTGTAACCTGTGCAAATGTCGAGCCAATCAGACCGAAAGAACTGTAAGATTTCTAACGCCATGGTATAATTTCTGGCAATAGTCATTCATTCATCATTCATCAATTAACAATCCTCAAACATCATCATTCATTGTGATCAGGACGATCATATTAACTCATTAATCACTTAATTCATTTCAATACTCAGTTAATGATCAGGACGATCATATTAACTCATTAATCACTTAATTCATTTCATTACTCAGTTAATGATCAGGACGATCATATTAACTCATTAATCACTTAATTCATTTCATTACTCAGTTAATGATCAGGACGATCATATTAACTCATTAATCACTCAATTCATTTCATTACTCAGTTGTCGATCTGGATGATCATATTACCAATCTTATTAAGTTATTCAAGATAATCATTTCAAGAATTTCATCAGATAATCATGTCACTTCATTAAATCATTCATATAATCACTAAGTTAGAGCATGTATACTCATTTTCATCATCTCATGGCATAATCATAACGTGATAATCATGCGGGGAAATATAATCATTATGCGACCTTCCTACTTCAGTATGGGGAGAGTCGCTGTGGATGCACGGGAGAGGCCGCGGGCCGAAACCCGGGAAATAATCACTGGCCGTCGAAATCGTGCCTGTGAATCGGCTCGATCAGGAGATGTTCGGGTTGATCCACTCACTTTTATGCAGGCCATGATGACCCATGTGCAGTTGCTCAATCATCATTGCGCCACTCTGGCCGGATTAATCGAGCGAACCCTCCCGTATGAGACGGCTGCTAAGGAAAGTGCTGAACAACAACCTTCATCTCGGCCAAGAAATCAACGAGCGTAATCAATCCGAAGGCGGTCACCAACCTTCAAGAAGCCTCGTGTGAGTCCTATCGCTTCGAGCGACCTCCTACGGTGCATAGTTGTGCGGGATCTCGCCCCGAGCGCGTCAGCCGCCACTGTTTAACCGTGAAGAACAGGTCATTTCAGCACCAAATGTCCAAGCGGATCACACGTGCCATAACTATGGAATTGCCGGGCATAGGGCCCGCTTTTTGCCGAAGGACTCCAAGTCGGCTCCGCGGCATCTCGTGCCCCGAAGCAACCAGCGTTGGAATCGATCGCTTTGTCATCGCTGCTTAAGACAATGGAAGCAAATAGAGTTGGAGCTCATATTTATCGACGGAGCGTCTGGTTCGGGGCCGGAAAGTCCCGATTCATATGATGAGGAGGATCGACGATCGGTGGCCCGAATGATTTCGTATACTCGTAATTTTATTTCAACTTGTGTGTACCTTTGATCTCGGTACACCGCATTCATTCATTTTCGAATCATGCTTGAATAGACTTATTTCGGGATAGTCCTATTGCTTGTGGACCTCATACCATCGGTCTACCTGACGATGGAAGAATTTTCGGAATCATACCGAATTAAGCTTAATGACCGCGATTGGTTGATGGATCTAATCGTGGTGAATTTATCTTAGGACGATGTAATTTTCGGTATTAGTTGGTTTGATCGTCTTGATACTATCCTCAGTGTTTGATAGCGTTTGGTCGCTATCTTTCCGTCGTTGGTTGTCGAATGTGTGCTTCAGGGAAGTAATCCCCGTTGTTCCAGAAGAAGTATTATTATGACGAAAGCAGAGAAATTCCGCAATCGAACTATTCAATCATTCATTGTATCATTTTCATCGATTGGCTTTTCTAAGGCAATCGAGTTATTCAATCATTCCTTGCATCATTTCCATCGATTGGCCTTTCTAAGACAATCGAGTCAATCAATCATTCATTGTATCATTTTCATCGATTGGCCTTTCAAAGGCAATCGAGTTATTCAAACATTCATTGTATCATCTTCATCGATTGGCCTTTCTAAGGCAATCGAGTTGTTCAATCATTATTGGTATCTCTTTTTATCGACTGACCATTCTAGGGCAATGGAAATGTTCAATCATTCGTGGTATCATTGTCATCGATTGACGATGTATTTCCAGACGAGTTATCTGGTTGCCTTCACATAGAGTAGGGGAATTCAGGAGTGAGTTGGAGCCGGTACGTCCCCTTTATCGAAGGCACCGTATCGGATGGCCCCGACCAGAATGCAGGAGTTGAAGATTCAACTCGAGGAGTAGTTCGAGAAAGGTTATCTCCGACCGATTGCGTCCCCGTGAGGAGCACCAGTGTGATCTGTCAAGGAGAAGGATGGCTCGTCTCGTGTGTGTATTAATTACCAGGAGTTGAATAGGGTGATGATCAAGAGTAGTATCCCTTAACCCGTATTGATGATCTTTTATATCAACTTCAGGGAGCCTCAGTATTTTCCAGGATCGACTTAAGATCTAGATATCACCAGTTGCGGATTCGAGAGTCGGATATCGCGAGGACGGCGTTTCGAACACGCTATGGTCATTATGAGTTCGTAGCTATGCCGTTCGGGCTAACTAATGCACCTGCGGTATTCATGGAGTTAATGAATCGGGTTTTCATCGACTTTTTAGATCAGTTTGTTGTTGTCTTCATCGATGACATTTTGATTTATTCTCATAGCCGAGAGGAACACGAGGTTCATTTTCATCAGGTTCTCGACGTGTTGAGACGAGAGCAACTTTATGGAAAGTTTTCTTAATGTGAGTTCTGGATGTCCGAAGTGACTTTTCTCGGACATGTAATTTCATCAGACGGAGTTCGTGTCGACCCTCAGAAGACGGAGGCTATCCGAGATTGGTTACCTCCGAAGAATGTTAAGGAAATCCGAAGCTTTCTCGGATTAGCCGGTTGTTATCGGCGAATTGTGGAAGGGTTTTCTAAAATCGCTCAATCAATGACGAACCTTTTGCGAAAGGGTAAGAAATACACGTGGTCCGACGTGTGTCAGCGGAGTTTTGAGGAACTCAAGAACCGGTTAATTTCAGCACCTGTCTTTTCCTTGCCAGAAGGGACGGAAGGATTCGTGGTTTTTAGTAACGCGTCCGGACACGGTCTCGGATGTGTATTAATGCAGGATGGGAAGGTTATTGCCTATGCTTCACGGCAATTGCGACCTTACGAGGTTAATTATCCGACCCACGACCTGGAGCTAGCAGCCGTGGTTTTCGCATTGGGAATTTGGCGTCATTACCTTTATGGCGTCACCTGTCAGTTATTCACCGATCATAAGAGTTTGAAGTATATATTTACTCAGAAGGAGTTAAACATGCGACAGAGGCGGTGGTGAGAACTAATCGAAGATTATGATATCGAGATCCTGTGCCACCCGGGTAAGGCGAACGTGGTTGCCGATGCCTCGAGTCGTCGTGGCATGAATACGATCTGGGTGATCGAGGACCGCTTAACTAAGTCAGCTCATTTCCTTGGGATTAAGGATACGTGGGGTCCCGAGAGACTTGCCCAGCTGTTCATCAAAGAGATAGTGAGATTGCACGGTACTCCTAAGAGTATCGTTTCTGATCGTGACGGGTGATTCGTGTCTCATTTTGGAAATCAGTTCATCGTGCTTTGGGAACTCAGCTTAATATCATTACCGTTTTTTATCCTCAGTCCGACGGACAATCAGAGAGGACTTTTCAGACATTAGAGGACATACTGAGGGCATGCGTCCTCGATTAGTAGACGATTTGGAAGCCCAATTACTGTTGTTTGAGTCCACGCATGCTTTAGTTGGCATCTCGCGATGAAGATAGCACCTTACGAGGCTGGTACGGTGCCGTTGTCGATCTCCTTGTGTTGGGACGACCCATCGAGTCAATCGGCACCGAGCCCGATATACTTATAGCCGCCGAGAGAAGGTAGCTTTGATCAGAGTCGTCGTTGACCGCTCGGAGTCGGCGTAAAATTATATGCAGATAATCGTCGACCACTAGAGTTCGAGATGGGTGACCACGTTTTGGTCAAGGTATCCCCGGGTCGAGGTATCTTCCGTTTCGGAAAATGGGGGAAATTGAGTCCGAGATTCATTGGATCGTTTGAGATTCTGGATCGAGTAGGCGAGTTAGCTTATCGATTGGCTCTGCCTCCGGTATTGAGCCGAATTCATAATGTGTTTCATGTCTCTCAGTTGCGGAAGTATGTTGCCGACCCGAGTCACATACTTCAGTTCGACGAAATCGAGATCGCGGATGATCATTCGTACGAGGAGCGTCCTGTACGAGTGTTGGAGCGGCGAATCAAACAGGTGAAGAACAAGACGATCCCTTTGGTCAAGATTCAGTGGTCCAGACACGGAGTCGAAGAGGCTACTTGGGAAACCGAGGATAGTATGCGGGAGAGTTATCCCGAGTTGTTTGACCCTTAGTTTCGGGGACGAAACTCTTTTAAGGGGGGGTGTATGTAATACCCGGTTGTAATTCAGTCATTATCATTCAGTAATTTCATTCGGTGATTGTCACTCAGTGTATTTTCACTCGTTTATAATCATTCATTAATCATGTTCATTCACTCGTGTTCACCGTTCAGAAAAACTTCGAGTTGTGTATCGTTATTGTTCATTGTTTCAACTTTCCTCATATGAGTTCGACTTTGTTAGATCACCATTAATTTTTGGTAACTCCAAAAATTCTAAATCTTTGCAATATTATAGAGCATCGAGTTATCTTTCTAATGGTTCAAACGGTGAGTCAATCGGAGTCCGGACGAGAGAGTTATGGTCGTTTTAGCTCACCCGCTCATTTTTCAGTTATTGGCCGATCACTGCCGACCGAACTCGGCCGTGTCGTCCGACACGGCCCGTCTTTGTACTCGTCCGGAAATGCCGAAGTCTCGCCACGTGACTCGACCGTGTCGTCTGGCACGGCCGAGTCGAACTCTTCCGGATAAGCCAGAACCGACTGCCCAGACGCCCGACCGTGTTCCAGGACACGGTCGAGTCATGCCGAGTCGCTGTCGGACGAGTCACTATCGGAAGGCCCCTCCGCGCCGCGACCGTGTCAATCCGGACACGGTCGAGTCCCTGCCAGCCAGTTGCGCGCCGCGACCATTCCGATCGGCACGGGCCGTGTCCGACAGGGCAGTCAACCCCTATAAATTCGTTTTTTGAGCATTTCAGCCCATTCCTTCCATTTCTTCCACCTTCATACGAGAGAAAGAGGCTTGAGGGAGAAAATTATCTTCACCTATCACTTGAGTGTGGTTTTTAATCATTTTCATTCGGTTGTGAAGGTTGGATACTCGATTAAACTCGTGTTCTTCGGATCGAAGTGGTTGGATCTTCTAGAGGTAATTTCTTCAACATCTTGGATTTCGATTTTGTGTTGAGATATGATGTTTTGGACGTTATAATCATGTTATATGAAAGGATATGTATATGATTATGAGTTTGTATAAGGATTCATTGGATTATTGAGGGATTATTCAAGAACACTTTGAATATCAAGTTGGATTTGGGGATTTTCGACTAATTGTTGTTATAATCACGTTTTTGGATATTCATAATGGATTATTGATCGTATTGGAGATGTTTTGTTGGTTTGAAACACTTCTTGGGTATTTGAGGTTGGTATTGTTGAGGTTTAGTTGTAATCAATCGAAGTTGGCCTCAAAGTGTTCGATATAATGCCCCAATGAACTTGGTTTAACCGTATCGACGTTTTGAGTTCGTTATATTAGTGTTTAATTCGTATATTGATCGGATTGTTGGTAATTGTATTGAATTAAGGTTGTTCGTGCGACCGACACTTCATTTAGGACATTTGTTCGTGGAAGGACTTTCTTCATCGGTATTGAGTAAGTTAATTCTTACTCGGTTAAAAGGACATTCATTCCTTTTGTTGTTGATCATTCATAATCATAACTCATTCATCATCGTATTAATCATATTGAGACTTGTAATTGTCGAATAATCACTTCATTAACGAGAAATGGCAGTTCCAATCATTTCATTGAATCTATCAATCACTTCATTATTACTTTCATCTCGGTAAGTCATTCTTGACGTTGTCAGATTATTATTATTCATTGATATTCATTATGGTCATTCTCGTTCATATGACCTTCTGGGTTCATATTGCGTGGCCGGGTGTGGATGTGTGGAATTTTTAGTCGGGCACATGATGGCCATGTATTGGGAGTGATACATTGGACTGTGCACACGGTAACGATTACCTCCGTGAGACTAATTAGGTAGAAGGACGGGTGTGTCCGGTCATCCGTCTTGTACACTTGCACAGAACACTACGGGCGTACTATGATGCTCCTCTTCAGCGTAATTCATAACTAAGGATATTTCTTAACTTCAGTTAAATCATGTTTGTGTATTTTCAACCCTTGAGGATTGTTGTTCTGTTTAATCGACTCGGCCGGGGATTTTGTTTTTCGTCATGGCAAGGCAAACGCACGGAATAGCATGTTGATGTCGAGGAGTCCCAGTGATACTAGTAGGGGACCCCGATCTTTGATTATTCATGTTATTGTCCTTTATTTTCATTCTGAGACTTTCATTTGGATACTCCGTTTCATTCAGTGTTGTGTATTTTATCTTCATATAAAATACACTAGTATTCGGTATTGTCCTGGTGTGTTGTAACTAAACTCCTCATCGGAGTAATTATTGTTGTAATGTGGTTCGGTACTACATTTATCCTGTGTAATTCATTCATTTTCATTTGCCTGGTGGGTCCCAGTTGGGGATCTACGGCACTGTAATATCCGCCTAGTTTGGGGTGTTACAAAGTGCATGGTTTTACGTACGTAAACTGTTCTGATAACATACGTAAACGAAGCCAGAATCGAGGTAGTGAGCTATTTCCAGACGTTAACGTACGCTAAGGTTTGAGAATAGTGTACGCTCGGGATTGATGATAACATACATAATGTTTAGAGTTCTATTTATAACCCTCAACCCCATTTCATTTCCTCCTCACTTCCTTGCCGATTTTTGCATTCTGAAGACTCCCCAGCATCATATATCCCTCATATCATCATCCTAGCTCAATTTTGAAGATCATAAGCCCTTGTAGATTGGTGTTCAAGCTTCCGGTGTTGTGTTTCAACAAGTATTTCATTGTTCTTCTCTTGATTAAGATATGTTAATACTATAACAAGCTCGAATTTATGTTCTTAGCTATAGATTAAGTCTGCTTCGGAGATTATTAGACTCGTTATAACGTAGTGAATCTAGCACCATGTTTAGGAGAATTATATTGGGTGAATTATGGTTCCCGTTGTTACTAGTTGAACCGTGATCTTTACCGATCATGTAACACCCCAAACTAGGCGGATATTACAGTGCTGTGGACCCCGACTGGGACCCACCAGGCTAATGAAAATGAGTAAATTACGCAGGGTAAATGTAGTACCGAACCACATTACACAATTAATTACTCCGATAAGGAGTTTCATACAACACACCCAGGATGATACTGAATACAAGTATATTTTATATGGAGATAAAATATACAACACTGAGTGAAATGAATATTCAAACGGAATGTCTGCAGCGGAATAAATGAAGGAAACATAAATGACTGCAAAGACTGGGGCCCCCTACTAGTATCACTGGGACTCCTCGCCGTCACCGTGCTCTCCCTGTGCTTTAGCCTTGCCATGACCTGAAAAACAGTATCCCCCAACGGGCTCAGTTACACAGAACAACAATCCTCAAGAGTTGAAAATACACAATCATGAGTTATCCACGGTTATACAATATCCTGTCGAAACATACGCAATCAAACATGCTATATGAATCAACAAATGATACGGCTCAAAGGAATGGCGCCACACTACGTCCGGGATGGAAATGTGTCCGTGCACAAGCCACCAACGAGTATCGATCGAATACACGTGTGGTCTTGTACCTAATCAGTCTCACGAAGCCATCAACTCGTGTGCACAGTCCAATGTGAGGCCACCAACCAACACACGACTATAATGTGCCCGACATGAAAATCCTACACATACCAACCGGCACGCCAGTATGACCCGGAATGCCACAATATGACAAAAGTGACAACGAAAATGAATCATGACTCACCAAGATTAAATGATGGTGAAATGAATGACATCTTAATGAAATGATTGGAACCGTGCTCCTTATATGAGGTGATTAATTGACAATGACAAGTTTTGATACGGTTAATACAATGATGAATGAGTTACGATTATGAATGAACAACCTCAAAAGGAATGAATATCCTTTTAACCGAGTAAGAATTAACTTACTCAATACCGATGAAGAATGTCCGTCCACGAACAACGTCCTAAATGAAATGCCGGTCGCTCGATCAACCTTGAATAACAATAATTACCAACAACCGTTCAATACACGTATCAAGCAACTAAACACGACTAACCCAAAGGTCGAAAACAACGATAATCAAACTCATAGGGGCATTCCAACGAATACGTAACCAACCACACGACTTCAAAAATATCCAATCCCGAATATATCGAAACCAACACCAAAATGAGTATATCGAACTAACAAAACACTTCAATGATATCAATAATCCATTAGGAATCCACAATTCGAGATTACAACTACATTAATCGGAAAATCCCCAAATAACCGAAGTCAACCCAAAGGGTTCTTGAAATAATTCCGAAAATAACCATTAAATCCGTAAGAATATACTTATCCAAGGTAGATAATCCATATCTAACATATTCCAATGATAATCCAAGCTTACACGAAGAAATCGGAAGGAAAAACCCAAAAATCCGAAATTCTAGATCCAAGAGATTAATACCTTTGATTCGATGTTAAGGAGATGATGAAGTGATGATAATCCAACTCAAAGACTTGAAGATGATGATGGATGATAGAAGCTCGAAGAGAACTCTCCAAAATGCCCAAAATCGCCCGAAACCGATGAGGGAATGAGAAAGGATGATAAAATGACGAACTCAGGTTAACTGTCCAATATATAGCCATTCCAGGTTAGCGTACGCTAGCCCTTGTGCGTAGCGTGCTCTAACGGGTAATTTGGGTAGTCCATTACCCACTGACCGAACACGGTAGCGCGCGCTACGTACCCTTTTGTAGCGTGCGCTACGGTCATGCCATTAGCGTGCGTTAATACCCATTGTTAGCGTGCGCTAACGAATTATGTGATGGCGATCGGAATCCGAAACCTTCGTCCTCGATCTGATCTCGATAGCGTGCGCTACAACCAACGATTAGCGTGCGCTATAATATCGATTGCGACGCTAAATATCACTCATAGCGTGCGCTATGAATTAATCGATGCGATCCGGTAGCCACCGGACTCAACCCGATCCGTCCCTAGCGCGCGCTACTCCACATATTTAGCGTGCGCTACTACAAACCCCTAGCGGGCGCTACTTACCACTCGTAGCGTGCGCTACAAATAACTCACTGCGGTCGGTACCTTACGGGCAACCAGTAACATTAGCGTGCGCTAATGCTGAGTGGTAGCGTGCGCTACCTGTACTCAATTAGCGTACGCTAAAAAGAGTACGTAGCGTGTGCTACTCCTCACGCACAGCCCACAACGAAAATGACAACGATGATAAACACGGCACGAAACTCCAATTAGATTAGTGACGAATGACGATTGATACACGATACAATTACTCTGAATGATGAATACCATGATTGAATATGAGTGACAATTGATCATTAATGAGTGAAATTACTGAGTATCAATTACTGAATGATAAATACTGAATGATAATTACTGAATTACAACCGGGTATTACATACACCCCCCCATAAAAGAGTTTCGTCCCCGAAACTAAGGGTCAAACAACTCGGGATAACTCTCCCGCATACTATCCTCGGTTTCCCACATATCCTCTTCGACTCCGTGTCTAGACCACTGAATTTTAACCAAAGGAATCGTCTTATTCCTCAACTGCTTGATTCGCCGCTCTAAAACTCGTATAGGACGTTCCTCATATGAATGATCATCGGCAATCTCGATTTCATCAAACTGAAGTATGTGACTCGGGTCGGCAACATACTTCCGCAACTGAGATACATGAAACACATTATGAATTCAACTCAACGCCGGAGGTAAAGCCAATCGGTAAGCTAACTCGCCTACTCGATCCAGAATCTCAAACGGTCCAATGAATCTCGGACTCAACTTACCCCTCTTCCCAAAACGGAAGATACCACGACTCGGGGAGACCTTGACCAAAACATGGTCACCCGCCTCGAACTCTAACGGTCGACGACGATTATCTGCATATGATTTCTGTCGACTCTGAGCGGTCAACAAACGACTTCTGATCAAAGCTACCTTCTCACGGGCGGCTATAAGCATATCGGGCTCGGTGCCGATTGATTCTGATAGGTCATCCCAACCCAAAGGAGATCGACAACGACGACCGTACAAGGCCTCGTAAGGTGCCATCTTAATCGAAGCATGCCAACTATTATTATACGTGAACTCAATCAATGGTAGTTGGGCTTCCCAATCGTCTTTCCAATCGAGGACGCATGCCCTCAACATGTCCTCTAAGGTCTGAATAGTCCTCTCTGATTGTCCGTCGGACTGAGGATGAAAAGCGGTACAGAGATTAAGCTGAGTTCCCATAGCACGATGAACTGATTTCCAAAAATGAGACACAAATCGTCTGTCACGATCGGAAACGATACTTTTAGGAGTACTGTGCAATCTCACTATCTCCTTGATGAACAACTGGGCCAGTCTCTCGGGACCCCACGTATCTTTGATTTCAAGGAAATGAGCCGATTTGGTTAAGCGGTCCACGATCACCCAGATCGTATTCATGCCACGACGACTCGTCGGCAAACTCGTGATGAAATCCATAGAAATGTCTTCCCACTTCCATTCTGGAATAGGGAGAGGTTTCAGCATGCCCGCCGGTCGCTGGTGTTCAATCTTAACTTGTTGACAGGTTAAGCATCTCGAAACAAATTCTGCGACTTCTCGCTTCATATTACTCCACCAGTAATTTTGTTTCAAGTCCTTATACATCTTACTAGACCCCGGATGAACAGAATAAGGGGTAGCATGAGCTTCTTTCAAAATCGAGTTTTTCAACTCGTCATTCGCCGGTACGCATAACCGATTCTTAAAACGCAGAAGTCCATCCTCGTGAACCACAAATCCGGGGACTTTCCCCTGAGTCACATCCTCTCGAATGCGTAACAAAAATGGGTCCACACCCTGATTCTCCCTGATCGCCTCCTCAAGTGACGATGAAATCTCCAACGTACAAAGTTGCCCTTGTACTTGCTGTAACCAGACCTCGATCTCGGGTCTCAGAAATTCCTGCTGAAGTTCCTTCTGAACTGTTAATCGAGCAAGCATCTGCTCCTGAACGGACTTACGACTCAAGACGTCGGCGACAACGTTCGCCTTGCCCGGGTGGTAAAGGATCTCGATATCATAATCTTTGATTAGTTCCAACCACTGTCTCTGTCGCATATTTAACTCCTTCTGAGTAAATATATACTTTAAACTCTTATGATCGGTGAATATCTGACAGGTAACGCCATAAAGATAATGACGCCAAATCTTCAATGCGAACACCATGGCTGCTAGCTCCAGGTCGTGGGTCGGATAATTAACCTCGTAAGGTCTCAATTGCCGTGAAGCATAAGCGATAACTTTCCCGTTCTGCATGAGTACAAATCCGAGACCCTGTCCGGACACATCACTATAGACCACAAATCCCTCCGTCCCTTGCGGTAAAGAAAGGACAGGTGCTGAAGTTAACCGGCTCTTGAGTTCCTCAAAATTCTGTTGACACGCGTCGGACCACGTGTATTTCTTATCCTTCCGTAAAAGGTTCGTCATGGGTTGAGCGATTTTAGAAAATCCCTCCACAAATCGCCGATAATAACCCGCTAATCCGAGGAAACTTCGGATTTCCTTAACATTCTTCGGAGGTAGCCAATCTCGAATAGCCTCCGTCTTCTGAGGATCGACACGAACTCCGTCTGATGAAATTACGTGTCCGAGAAACGTCACTTCGGACATCCAAAACTCACATTTGGAAAACTTCCCATAAAGTTGTTCTCGCCTCAACACGTCGAGAACTTGATGAAGGTGAGACTCGTGTTCCTCCCGGTCACAAGAATAAATCAAAATGTCATCAATGAAGACAACCACGAACTGATCCAGATGGTCTATGAAAACCCGATTCATTAATTCCATGAATACCGCAGGTGCATTAGTCAACCCAAACGGCATAACCACAAACTCATAATGACCATAGCGTGTTCGAAACGCCGTCCTTGCGATATCCGACTCTCGAATCCGCAACTGATGATATCCAGATCTTAAGTCGATCTTGGAAAATACTGAAGCTCCCTGAAGTTGATCTAAGAGGTCATCAATACGGGGTAAAGGATACTTATTCTTGATCGTCACCCGGTTCAATTCCCTGTAATCAATACACAAGCGGAACGAACCATCCTTCTTCTTGACAAATAACACAGGTGCTCCCCACGGGGACGCACTCGGTCGAATATAACCCTTCTCGAACAATTCCTCAAGTTGGTTCTTTAATTCCTGCATTTCGGTCGGGGCCATCCGGTACGGTGCCTTCGATATCGGGGACGTACCAGGCTCCAACTCAATCGTGAATTCCACATCCCTCTGTGGAGGCAAACCAGGTAACTCGTCTGGAAAAACATCGGCATATTCCTTCACTACCGGAATGTCCGTCAACATTACTGATGATTTCTCGGTTTTGGTCATATAGCACCAATAACCGACACATCCCTTATTGAGTAATCTTACTACTTTCATCAAATTAATGACCTTACCAGAACAGCCGGGATTACCTCCCTGAAACGCGCATTCGACCCCATCGTCTGAAATGATAGTGATCATACGCTTACGGACACTAATGATGGCATCATGAAGATCCATCCAATCAATACCCAAGATGATGTCGTCCCTCGGCAAATCTACTACGATTAGGTCTGCTGGCCATACACGACCATGAAGCTGAATCGGACAATTCTGAATCTCACGATTTCCGACAATTCGTCTACCATCAGGTAAACCAATGACATAAGGCTCACAACTAGTAGCACTACCCAGACGTAGTCTACTCAAACATGACTCGGAAATGAATGAATGCGATGCACCAGTATCAAAAAGGGTACACACAGGTTGAGATAGAATATCGAGTGTACCTGAGATCATCCGGGCCTCCGGATCGTCGGTCTTCTTCATCTCATAAATTCGGGGCTTGCCGGCCCCCGAACCGGACGCTCCGTCGATAGCTCTTAGCTCCGCCTTTAGCTCTGTCGTCTTGAACGCAGCCGAGTGGCCTCATTACGCACTGCCGAATGACACAGGGCTTGAGATGACGCCGGAGTGGGTTTAGAGTCCCTACAGCAACCCCACAGTTGTGGCACGTGACAGTCTGCTTCGGACATTTGGTGCTGAAATGACCCTGTTCTTCACAGTTGAAACAGGTGATGGCCGAACTGGCCGCTCGCAACTGAGATTCCGCGGGTTTAGGCGTCATCGGAGGACGCTCAAAAAAGGTAGAGCCTGCACGTGGTTTCTTGAAAGTGGCCTGACTCCCGTCAGACTGATTACGGTTCTTAGACTTCTTGCCAGCTGATGAGGGTTGTTGCTTAGCAATTTCCTTAGCAGTAAGCTCGTAAGTGAGAGCTTTCTCAATGAACTCGGCCAGAGTGGCACAATTATGATTAAGCAACTGTAGCCGCATACGAGGTTTGACCTCTTTGAAATACTTGCTCTTGTGCGCCTCAGAGTGAATGATAGATGAGGCGAACGGAAGAAGTTCCTGAAATTTTTCGGCGATGGCGAGAACATCATCATCCGTCGAAAGGTCGGGAGTGAGTAGTTCCGACAACTTGGCCTCCCTGAGTGGGGCCGGATACTACCTCTCCATCATGAGGGTCTTGAACTGATCCCAAGTACATGATCCGTCTGTGGGCTTCAACGATAACCACCATGAATGAGCGCTCTTACCAAGATAGTAAGCCGCAACTGAAACTTTATGCCCTTCAGGGCAATCCACCATAGCAAATAACTTCTCGAAATGCTCAAGCCAATGGACAATATCCGCCGGCTCAGATGAGCCCTCAAAGGTAGGTGGTCGCTGGCGAGAGGTATCGCTAATGATATTGCTTACACCCCTCTCTTGCCTCTGAGGTGGCGGAGGAGGAGCCTGTTGATTTTGAGTAGTGGAGTTATGCATCGCCTCCATTAGTTGTGCCATCTGAGTCATTTGGGTCATCATGCCCTGCATAAAGGCGAGTGGGTCGACTCGAACACCCTCTGACTGAGCTGTGTCCCGGGTTCGACTCCCTAATAGCGAATGATCACGTCCAGGTGAATGAGTGGCAGCGTCACTGCTCGATGAGTTAGCATTATTCCTGGCATTCGCACGTGTATTCACACGAGTTCTCGGGATTCGGCCCGCTCCACGGCCTCGTCCTCCACGTCCTCTGCCAGCCCTTTCCATACTGAAGTGGAAAGTCATATGATGATTATATATCTCGCATGAGTATCACATTATGATTATATTATGAAATGATGAAAATGAGCATACGCGCTCAAATACAGCGATTACATGAATGATTAATTGACGTGACATGATTATCTGATGAAATTACTGAAATGATTATCTTGAACAATTTAACAAGATTGATGATATGATCTTCAAGATCAACAACTGAGTAATGAAATGAATTGAGTGATTAATGAGTTAACATTATCGACTTGATCACAATTGAAGATGATGAATGAGGATTGTTAACTGATGAATTATGAATGAATGATTATTGCCAGAAATTATACCATGGCATCAGAAATCTTACAGTTCTTGGCCTTATTGGCTCGGCATTTGCACAGGTCACACGTGATGCGAAAGTCCAATGATACTAGTCCGATGACGATGATTTCAAATGAGACATGACTCGGAAGGTAGTATTCAAAACCACGCTCCGATACCAATTCTGTAACACCCCAAACTAGGCGGATATTATAGTGCCGTGGACCCCGACTGGGACCCACCAGGCTAATGAAAATGAGTAAATTACGCAGGGTAAATGTAGTACCGAACCACATTACACAATTAATTACTCCGATAAGGAGTTTCATACAACACACCCAGGATGATACTGAATACAAGTATATTTTATATGGAGATAAAATATACAACACTGAGTGAAATGAATATTCAAACGGAATGTCTGCAGCGGAATAAATGAAGGAAACATAAATGACTGAAAAGACTGGGGCCCCCTACTAGTACCACTGGGACTCCTCGCCGTCACCGTGCTCTCCCCGTGCTTTAGCCTTGCCATGACCAGCAGTATCCCCAACGAAATCGATTTACGAACAACAATCCTCAAGAGTTGAAAATACACAATCATGAGTTATCCACGGTTATACAATATCCTGTCGAAACATACGCAATCAAACATGCTATATGAATCAACAAATGATACGGCTCAAAGGAATGGCGCCACACTACGTCCGGGATGGAATTGTGTCCGTGCACAAGCCACCAACGAGTATCGATAGAATACACGTGTGGTCTTGTACCTAATCAGTCTCACGAAGCCATCAACTCGTGTGCACAGTCCAATGTGAGGCCACCAACCAACACACGACTATAATGTGCCCGACATGAAAATCCTACACATACCAACTGCACGCCAAGATGACCCGAATGCCACAATATGACAAAAGTGACAACGAAAATGAATCATGACTCACCAAGATTAAATGATGGTGAAATGAATGACAGCTTAATGAAATGATTGGAACCGTCGTTCCTTATGACTAAGGTGATTAATTGACAATGACAAGTTTTGATACGGTTAATACAATGATGAATGAGTTACGATTATGAATGAACAACCTCAAAATGAATGAATATCCTTTTAACCGAGTAAGAATTAACTTACTCAATACCGATGAAGAATGTCCGTCCACGAACAACGTCCTAAATGAAATGCCGGTCGCTCGATCAACCTTGAATAACAATAATTACCAACAACCGTTCAATACACGTATCAAGCAACTAAACACGACTAACCCAAAGGTCGAAAACAACGATAATCAAACTCATAGGGGCATTCCAACGAATACGTAACCAACCACACGACTTCGAAAATATCCAATCCCGAATATATCGAAACCAACACCAAAATGAGTATATCGAACTAACAAAACACTTCAATGATATCAATAATCCATTAGGAATCCACAATTCGAGATTACAACTACATTAATCGGAAAATCCCCAAATAACCGAAGTCAACCCCAAGGGTTCTTGAAATAATTCCGAAAATAACCATTAAATCCGTAAGAATATACTTATCCAAGGTAGATAATCCATATCTAACATATTCCAATGATAATCCAAGCTTACACGAAGAAATCGGAAGGAAAAACCCAAAAATCCGAAATTCTAGATCCAAGAGATTAATACCTTTGATTCGATGTTAAGGAGATGATGAAGTGATGATAATCCAACTCAAAGACTTGAATATGATGATGGATGGTAGAAGCTCGAAGAGAACTCTCCAAAATGCCCAAAATCGCCCGAAACTGATGAGGGAATGAGAAAGGATGATAAAATGACGAACTCAGGCTAACTGTCCAATATATAGCCATTCCAGGTTAGCGTGCGCTAGCCCTTGTGCGTAGCGTGCGCTAACGGGTAATTTGGGTAGTCCAGTACCCACTGACCGAACACGGTAGCGCGCGCGACGTACCCTTTTATAGCGTGCACTACGGTCATGCCATTAGCGTTGAATGTGATTATCTCGCTATGTATCGTTGAGACAACCGAACTGAAAATTTGAGTTGATAATCGGAATTAGAGTATGAAATTTAATGGTATGATGAATATCCTTGGAATTGTAGGCGACGGCATTGTGCCCCATTATGATCTCTTGAATTTACATGCCATTATCCAAACCTAGTGTTCGTCGGGGAGTTGAACCGAGAACCGGACTTATATTAATGTTGGCTCGATTATAACTTAGGGCGTTCAGTGCTCGTACGTCAGTTTCGAGAGGTTTGTTAAATTCCTTGTTATTTCCTCGTACAAGGTGATCCATCGAGGGGAGGCGACCTTCAGACGCGTTGACATTTGTTGGAGTATTTGATTCTTGCCATATTTAAGGCAAGTATCGTATTTTGAATATTGATTTAATCTTGATGATTTGATCATGCATATTGTTATTCATGTTGTTGAACATGAGAACCTTCCAGTTGAATTGGCATAATATCGTATTGATTCATTTGTATGTTCATGTTGATGGACGTGTTGATCTTACATATGTGTATGCATAGTTATGTTGTATATATTTTATTAATACGAAGGGATCGTGTGATCTATGCTGAGGGAGCTGGATCAGATGTCCACCTCGTGTTGGTCCGACGGGATCATCTTGGGATCTATGCTGAGGGCGCTGGATCATTGGATGGGTTTTCCACCTCACGTTTGTCCGACGGGATCATATTGGGATCTATGCTGGGGGCGCTGGATCATTGGATTACCCCATGTTGTTTTGATAGAATCATGTGGATTCACATCATTAGATTCCGGTAGCGGAAGTCCATGTTATGTATTTTGCTATGCATCGTTGTTGCATATCTGATATTGTATATTATTGATACTTGTACTAGAATCGTTTGCTAACCATTGCGGGGGTGGACAATTGTTTTGATGTTCAGGTAGCCGAGAAGTGGGTAAGCAACCACAGTACCGACATGATGATGAAGGGGCCCAGTTATGTTACCCGTTGTGTTGTTTTTGTTATTCTGGTTTGATTTTCAGTACTCGAGTACGTGTGTCTTGTTGATGATTTGATATGTTTGTAATAGTTTGATTAATTTGAGTTATTTGAACCGGTTACCAAATTACTCAATTTCTAGTAGTACTTTTGTATTATTCAGCATTTCTCTAATTTAGCCTTGTAAATTCTTATATAGAGGGTTTACGGTGCTGTAATTATTCCGAATATCTCAGGGTGTTACAATAACTAAGTTCCCCCATCATACTCATTTCAAATTTACTTTGCATGAGATGAGAGAACCTTTGAAACAGAGCAAGGTTAGTAGAACCAAATATAATATCATCGACATATATTTATACCATTAACAGGTAATCACCTTCTTGTATCTTAAATAGAGTCTTTTACATAGCACCTTTCTCAAATCCATTATTGGTAAGGTATAGGGACACGGTTTCATACCACGCTCTAGGTGTTTGCTTAAGTCTATACAGAGCTTTCCGTAGTCTCCGCCTTCAGTATTGACAAACCCTAGTGGTTGTTCAACATAGAATTCGTCGGCAAAGTCTCCGTTCAGTAATACACTCTTAACGTCCATTTGGTATACAATAAAGCTCTTATGTGCAGCAAAGGCTAGAAATATCCTGATGGCTTTAATCTGGCTACAGGGGCAAATGTTTTGTTATCGTCTATGCCTTCTTCCTGTCTGTATCCTTGTACGACTAGACGATATTTATTCCTAATAACAATTCCATTCTCATCCTTCTTGTTTCTAAATACCTATTTGGTTCTAATTACAGCTTGATGCTCATGTCTGGTTACTAGATACCATACATTATTTATTTCGAAACCGTTAAGCTCTTCTTCCATAGAAGGGATCCAGTGAGAATTATTCAAAGCTTCATTGGTAGAAACAAGTTTGGATTGAGCTAAGAATACAGCTAGGGTGCACATTTATAGTCTCCTAAGTTCAGCCTGATATTTCCATACAGGAAATGAAAATTTTTCAGATTCGGATTCTTCTTGCGCACATAGTACAATTCATTGTGTACTCTGTATTCTTCTTCGGGTAGATACACTAGAATAAATGTCTCCTATGATTAACTCCTGTGGGTGATCTTTAAGCCATATCCTGTCGGGTTCTAGTTTTGCGTCTCGTACTGTATCTTGTGGTGATGGAGTTTCGGCTTTAGCTTGGACATCATCAGCTTCAACTACTTCTGTTCTTACAGTTGCGGGATTGATCTCTAAGTCTACAACAAGCTCTACTGGAGTATGTGTAACACCCCCAATCCGTTTAGGGATATTACACGCCGTAGATCCTTTCCGCAAGGATCTACTAGGCAAGAAACCACAAAACAAACCCACACGTGGTCAATTCGACCAAAACATAAAACCATAGACCGATTAGGTCTCTCAAAATACAACATAGAAGTACAACTGATAAACCAAAATACAACTCGATCACAATTTACACAACCTGTCCATCCCCTTAAGGATGACAAATAACTAGAAATGAATACTCAAACCGACAGATCACTGACGGACAACCGACTACAACTGTGACTAGTATCGCTGCTTTACATAATCCTCCATGCCGATCCTATGGTTGATCTCTCTCAAAACGGAAAACCTGAAAAACATAACATAATCCCCCAACGAGGGGTTATCGATGGAAATTGCTAGCAAGTAACCAAGCTATACAATTATACATCAAGAATACAACTGTTATGAAAATAGCCTTTCGACAAGGTAGTAACATGATCCCCGAGTCTAGTCTTTTCAAAATCATTAGCTTTAAGATGGATCATGTGAATTACTCCAGAAGTCACTTTAAGAGATTATTTATAGACTTCAGGGGTCTAAGTGTAAAATCATGAAATATGAATATTTTCCTTTTCAAAAAGGTTTTCTTACAAAATCATGTAGGTTTTATTCTCAACCCAAACCTCAAAGACCAAAACCATATCCACCAATATAATCGGGATCCAAGATTCAAATATTCACATTTTAGAGATATCAAATTAACAGTCAAATCATCTCCGTGGCCCCGAAGGTCCCACCCGGATTAGCTCATCGAAAACAACTCAAACACACCCATAAGTTATCTTGACATCGTACTCGCAAGTGACGATTCTCGGAGCCCTCTCCAGACTTACCCGATTAGATAACTTTATGGTCAAATCATAACTTCTAGCCGTGCTCGCAAGCACGCACCTTCAGAGGCCTCGACGGACCCTACCGGGATAACATCATTCAAGCACACCCATAAGTCATCATGACATCGCACTCGCAAGTGCCGATTCTCAGAGCCCTCCCCAGACCTATCCGAATTGATAACCTTATGGTCACAACGTAACGTCTGGCCGTACTCACAAGCACGCGCCTCCGGAGGCCTCGACGGACCCTACCCGGATAACGTCTCAATTCGCTAAGACACACAACAACAACAAAGGCATGATATTCACTACAACCTCCATGTAACACATAAGTTAAAGCAACATTACTTCCACAAGGGAACAACATTCACAGCACACCATCATTCAGGAAAAAGGCTAACGAGTGAATAATACAAGTATTACGCGATTCCTCAATTCTTCGGTTAACAACTCATTTCTAGTATCCGTTTAGAAACACAAAATCATATGAAATGGTTGTTATTATTCTTCGCGAAACTTAAGTTTACATTTGCAACACCCCAAACTAGGCGGATATTACAGTGTCGTGGACCCCCAACTGGGACCCACCAGGCGAGTGAAAATGAATGAAATACAGAGGGTAAATGTAGTACCAAACCACATAACATCATTAATTAATCCGATGAGGAGTTTCATACAACACACCCAAGATAATACAGAATACATGTATATTTTATATGAAGATAAGACATACGACACTGAATAAAATGAGTATTCAAACGGAAGTCTGCAGCAGAAATAAAATATATAAAACACGAGTGAATGAAAAGGACTGGGGCCCCCTACTAGTATCACTGGGACTCCTCGCCGTCAACGTTCTCTTCCAGTGCCTTAGCCTTTCCATGACCTGAAAACAAGATCCCCCAATGGGGTCAGTTACACAGAACAACAATCCTCAAGAGTTGAATAAACACAATTATATATGCTGTATAAACCACAAGTTCGATCAAAATCTCAAACCGTCGAACACATGCGATCAAATGTGAATCGGCCAAATTATAACCCAATCCTGTTGAAAACATACGCAATCAAACATGCTGTATGAATCTACTAACGATACGGCTCAAAGGGTGGCGCCACACTACGCCCGGGATGGAAATGTGTCCGTGCACAAGCCACCAACGAGTATCGATCGAATACACGTGTGGTCTTGTACCTAATCAGTCTCACGAAGTAATTCTTCTCGTGTTCACAGTCCAATGTGAGGCCAACAACCAACACACGACTTAATATGTGCCCGACATGAAAATCCTACACATACCAACCGGCACGCCAGTATGACCCGGAATGCCACGAGATAACAAAAGTGACATCGAAATCAATAATGACTCACCGAGATGAAATGACAGTGAAATGAATGATAGCTCAATGAAAGTGAACACTATAACTAGGAAACGTGGTAGGCAAGATACTAATCAAGCTCTTAAATGGCACCTTGGACTTGGTCATGTTGGTCAGACCAAGGTTCAGAAAATGGAGAAAGATGGACTTTTAAGTCCATTGGGTGTAGAACCCTATCCAACTTGTGAATCTTGCCTTAGAGGCAAAATGACTAAGTTCCCCTTCACAGGGACTTTTGAAAGGGCTGCCGATAAACTTGGATTGGTGCATACCGATGTTTTTGGTGCTTTAGAAGTAGCCTGAGACGGATATCAATATTTCATAACATTCACATATGATCATACTAGGTATGGGATTGTGTACTTAATGAAAAATTAATCCGAAGCCTTTGCTAAATTCAAAGAATTTAAGGCCCTAGTTGAAAAACAAACTGGATGTCATATCAAAGCACTTCGATCGGACCGAGGTGGCGAATATATGAGCACTGAGTTTGATGAGTTCCTTAAGGAACATGAAATAGTTTCACAATTCACGCCTCCAGGAACCCCACAGTTAAATGGTGTTTCAGAAAGGAGAAATCGGACTTTGTTGGACATGGTTCGCTCCATGTTAAATTACACTGATTTACGTATTTACCTGTGGAGGTATGCCTTACTAACCGCTGCCTATATCCTTAATAGATGTCCTTCCAAATCTGTTCCTATCACTCCGCATGAGATGTGGAAGGGTAAGAAACCAAGCCTTAATCACATAAGGATTTGGGGATGTCCAGCCTATGTCAAAAAGGCTAAGGTGGACAAACTGGAAGCGAGGTCCATAAAAGGATGTTTCATGTTGCGATATTTCGTTAAATGCAAGTGCATGTTATCGTAGACAAGTAATAAAGTGATGAGTGAGTATCGTTCCCACGAGGACTGAATCACTAAGTACCAATTTATATGTATTCTAATTTTATTTGAACACTCGAGCTTTGGGTTGCAATTAATGACTAAAGTAAATAAATAATAAACAGAAAAACGATCGCTTGAAGAAAGAAAACCAATTAATGAAAAAGTCTAGGATTGTGAATCCACCTCGGTTTATCCGAATTTACTCTCGATTATCTGAAGTTAATGATTTCCCCAATTTATTGAAGGCGAAGATTGCTAAAACACTCTACCGCCTATCCTGAGGTCAATAGATTTTTCTAAAGGTGAATAAAGCACTCTATCCCTAGGTGAATTAATTCGACAATAGGCAAAAAGCACAAAATCCTCAAAAGGCCACGTAGTTCCTATGAGTATATTCCTATCTCACAAGATAAAACGGTTCTCACCAATAGTTCCTCACCAACTCTCCTCTCCCGATTCGAGTGGCGTAATTAAAACAATCCAATTATTGGCCAGACAATTGAAAGCATTAAAATCGATTGGGAAAACTCAACAGAAAAAGAGAATTATATAGATAATCAAAAGCAAATCCGTCAAAACCTTGGTTCATCAAAATCCTAGAACAGGGTTTTAGCCTGACATACTAAGAGATAAAAATACAGGAATAATAAATGAAAGCATTGAAATCAAACGCAGATGAAGAGCTTGGATTCCTCCGTTCTTCTGGCTTCCACCCTCTGCTCTTGGTATCTTCTGCTTCTTGCCTTCTGCGATAATCCTCTGATTCCCAGATTCCAAGCTTCCAAGATTGATGACCTTAAACCCTTATTTATAATCCTCTTTTGCCTCAAAAATGCGTCCGTGTAATTAGGTCGAGAACAGGCTCCAAAACGGCCCAAAAACGCGGCATTTTCTGTCAAAACCGCCCCGTGGGCCGCGGCTCACGGCACTCAGATTAAAACCTGGGCGCTATTTTTTTCTTCTGGGCCGCAGCTCACTATATCTGTGTCGCGGCTCAGAGTACAGTTTACTCGGGGGTATGCTGGTAGCCTGCGTGTGCCGCGGCCCACTTTGTCTGTGCCGCGGCCCCAGGCCAAAATTCGCCGTCTTCATCCGTTTTTCATCGTTTCGGCTTTCGGACTCCAATTTCCTACAAAACATAAAATAATAGGGCATTAAAATCTCATTTATGCAGATTTAATCACAAAACGAATACAAAATAATGATAAATAAGCGTATAAAAATACGCCTAACAAATACCCCCAAACTTGAGCCTTTGCTTGTCCTCAAGCAAAAATGATCAATTTCAAACAAAAGAATATCGTGAATAATCGTGCAACTCATAGTGATCAACCTAATCAATACTATCCTGAAATTCTCTCTGAATAATACAAATATCGTAATAGCGAGTTACATCCAGGACACTAATTCCACAAAGTAACCAATTTCAGTCCTAATCACTCGTTCATGAAGAAAATCAAGCTCAAAGATTAACAAGCGTGAATTTAATCGACCGCCAATATAAAGGGTTAAAATAAACAAGCTAACTCGCCCAATCCCATAGTCTAGTGGCAAAATACAAGAGTTTCATTATCAAAATTACTCCTCGGACAGTCTTCCCTTATATACGATCAATGAATTGATTCGAGTTGACCACTAGGCGGATCTTGGGGTGTTTCATCGGGATAATCCTAGGGTGGAATTCCATTCTCATGTGTTGGGGAACCGTTTGACGTAAAAGACACTCATGGGGCACATGGATGCTTCTAGCTACTAAGTTTCCCTCCACAGCGGAGAAACAAGTCGAATAGCTATTCCCGCATGTCCGATTCAAGGTTGCTGTTTTACGCGAGAGTAAACAGCGGGTCACGCGAATACCCCCGGTTACTAGGCTCCCCATCATCGGCACATGCAAAATCTCAAAACCACTAGTCTAATTAGGGTTGTCGTTTTACGCGAGAGTAAACAACGGGTCACGTGAATACCCCCGGTTACTAGACTTCCCATCATAGAACAAATAATATCTCGACTTTTGGGCAAAAAATGTCCGACTCTATACTCAAATTAAGTGCCAACACGACTTATGTTACTGGAAGACTAGCTAACCGAAAAGTGTAACCAAACGTATAGACGGCGATTTGAAAACACATGTGTCTACTCTCTTATCCGCTAAGATTTCTACAAAAACGAAAAATTTTCGGACCTAAATGAAGACTTAACAGAAATAGATATCGCTGACTACAACTCAACTAAAACTCAACCATTTCTTCAGAGATAAATCAGTATCGTAACATCAGTTTTGCACAAAAAGAAGCACGAAAAATTCATGAATGCAATTAGAAACACGACAAGCAAAGCTAGCAACAAAAATATAACTAAAAATAACAAAAGTGCAAACGAATAAGTACAGCAATAAGTATAGCGACAAAAAGTAACCCCCCCCCCCCCCAAACTTAGGACGTACATTGACCCCAATGGACAAAAAAGAATATGCAATAAAAGTAAGAAGGTCAAGTACTCCCCTACAAACTGCTCATGAACTGGTGCCGACGTCGTCCGGCAAGCCTGCACGTATCTCGACTACACCATGCGGAATGTGAATGAGTGAGCTTGCAACAACAAAGAGGAAATTAAGGATGAGCTCTCAAGTTTAAACATGATGTAAGGGTTGGGAGACAATATAAACCGATAAAACGATTTGTTGCATATAGTTTGAAAATGCTTGCCTTAACAATTTTCCATTGCTGCAATTTATCAAACACTTGGTATGTACAAGTCAAAATGAAGAATAAAAAGTTTAATGGCTAACTCCAATTCCCAAAAATTAATAACACAGATATATAGCCATGAAAAACGACAACTAACATCACCAATTCGTTCATAATCATCAATACCATCACAATCAAACACCATATTCACCATATTCCAACTCCATTTTTGAGAGAACTTTGAAGAACAACTAGCAACATATAACTTCAATTCACTTTACAAATCATGTATAAATTATGATTAAGAGATCGAAAATTACCTGACTTGGAATGAAGAATGTAAGAAGAAGGAGCAGAAAAAGATATCGGCCGAGTGCTTGTGTGAAGGAAGGAAGGGAAGAAGTTTACCTGAATCCCGGCCGATCGAGTATAAGAAGGGTACCTGGGCTTTCCTATTTGCGACGGGGGCCGTGGCACAGCCTAAGTGAGCCGCGGCCCATAGTACAGTCGGCCTGGGACTTTTTGTAATGTAGCCGGGTGCCGCGGCTCAGCATACGTGTGCCATGGCTCATAATGTTAATGTGCCTCGGCTCAGCACATATGTGCCGCGGCACAGAGTACAGCCTCCTGGGCAGATTTTTGGCAATTGGCGTGCCGCGGCTCAGCAGCAACGTGCCGCGGCTCATAGGTCTAGTGTGCCGCGGCTCAGTAAGATCATGCCGCGGCACAGAGTACAGTCTGGTTTGGCTTATTCCTGCAACTGGTGTGTGCCGCGGCTCACTATTCTTGTGCCGCGGCCCATCATTGATTTCTTCCCCTGGGGTGATTCCTGCACAGAATTTTTAAAGGAAAACATCAAGAACGAGAGGGATAAGCAAATCAAAACCAAAATGACGAAAAATAAAGACTCTAAAATGCAAGAAAACACTAAAAAATGAAAATTTTACAACTAATACTCGGGTTGCCTCCCGAGAAGCGCTAAGTTTATAGTCTTCAGCCGGACTTATTGAAAAGTCAGTTCGCTTTTCGCAAACTCCATTTGAACTCCGCCCCGTCCATCGAACCGTTAATGTGTATTTTAAAATTTTGACCATTGATCCTTAACGATCTGATTTTTGGTTTGGACACCCAATGTTGTTTGCGAGAAGAATTTGACAACTTTCCGAAGCACCCAATTTTCTCATGATTTGGCCTTCGTTTTACGTCCGGCTTATTCTCCTTTTTCTCGAACGAACTTATTACAGCATCGGAATTTCTCATTGATGGATGAACGGTTGATGATGACGGCATGTTCACATACTTGAGATATGCAACTTGTTCTACATTTTTCTTAGAAGTCGGACCCTCTGAAACGGATTCTGAGTTTTTCGACCGACGATTCTTCCGATGTGTGTCTTTCGCAATGGTATCCACACTTTCAATTTGCGAGCTCTTCTCAACACCACCTGGACATGGAAAGGATTTAAATACTTGAAACGTGACATGCTCGTCATGAACCCTTAGAGTTAGTTCCCCTTTTTCCACGTCGATTAAAGCTCGGTCGGTTGCCAAAAATGGTCTTCCCAAGATAATTGGGATGTCGTGGTCCTCCTCCATGTCAAGCACAATGAAATCGGCCGGAAATATGAACTTATCGACTTTCACTAAGACGTACTCTATCACTCCCCTCGGATATTTGATGGATCTATCGGCTAATTGCAAAGAGACAGTCGTCGGTTTCACTTCTCCAATTCCAAGCTTCTTGAAACAAGAAAGAGGCATCAGATTAATGCTGGCCCCGAGATCACATAACGCTCTATCAAAAGTCATATTTCCTATAGTGCAAGGTATATTAAAACTTCCTGGATCCTTCAATTTTGGCGGAAGCTTTTTCTGAAGAATAGCACTACACTCCTCCGTCAATGCGACTGTCTCATACTCCTCGAGTTTTCTTTTATTTGACAAAATTTCCTTCATGAATTTCACGTAACTCGGCATTTGCTCCAAGGCGTCGGCAAATGGGATGTTAATATGCAGTTTCTTGAAGACGTCTAGGAACTTAGAGAATTGCTTGTCCACCTTTTTATGTTGTAATCGCTACGGAAACGGGACAGGTGGTACATATGCTTTTGGATTGTGCGAAAACAGTATCGAGGGTCTCAAATCTTGTGATTCCTTAGTCGCTAATTTTTTCTTCTCCCCATCCTCACTTCTCTTTTCGTTCGGCCCGGGCAGCTCGCACAATTCCTTTCTACTTCTCAAACCAATGGCATTGACACTCTCTCTGGGATTCGTTTCAGTGATACTTGGCAAGGTACCTTCCGGGCGGGCTGTTAATACATTAGCAATATGGCCGAGTTGGACTTCCAAGTTGCGGATAGAAGCGGAATGGTTCTGCAAGGTCGCCTCCGTGCGGGCCATGAATTGAGTCGTGTTCGCTGAAAATTTCCCCATTGCTTCTTCTAGAGAGATTTTTGGAGCAGGAGGAGGCTGCTGTTGGTGTTGAGCAAACTGAGGCTGATTCGAGCTTTGTCCGTTCCTCCATGAGAAGTTAGGATGATTTCGCCATCCCGGATTATAAGTGTTGGAGTAAGGATTATTTTTCCAGTTCCCGTTTCCTACGAACTGAGCTTGTTCAATTGGGGGCTGCTCGAAAGGGTTTCCGACTTGGCACTCTGTGCTAGGGTGAGATCCGTTACACCAATTGCACGATTCAATGGTAACGGGAGAAGGAGCATGTGAAAAGGCTTGAAGTTGCTGTGTCAATGCTGCGACTTGGGCCGACAATGTAGAGATCGGATCATTATTCGAGATTTCCATAACTCGCTTCGGGTTTACTCGTTCAGAAGGCCACTGATACGCATTTGCGGCCATAGCTTCCAACAGAGAGTGTGCTTCAGCCATCGTTCTGCATCCACAAGAGTGCGTGTAGAAACACTCAATCCGTTGTAAAATGTTTGTATTTGGAGCCAATCCTGTAGGCCATGGTGTGGGCACCTCCATAACAAATCTTTGTACCGCTCCCAAGCTTCGTGAAGCGACTCCATATCAAATTGACCAAAAGTAGTAATTTCGTTTCGTAACCTCGCTGTCTTCGAAGGTGGGAAGAATTTAGCCAAAAAGGCTTGCGCTAATTCCGTCCATGTAGTGATCGAGCCCGGCGGTAAGGAATTCAACCAAAATTTTGCTTTGTCCCTCAAAGAGAAAGGGAAAAGCCTTAGACGGATGGCATCATCGGTGACACCGTTGTTCTTGAACGTGTCACAAATCTCGAGAAAAGACGTAATTTGTGCATTAGGGTCATCATTCGGCAATCCACAGAACTGGCTCGCTTGTGCCATCTGAATGATAGCAGGCTTGATTTTGAAATTATTTGCCTGAATTGTCGGACGCCGAATCCCCGAAAAGTTCGCATTAATTTGAGGCATAGCATAATCGCGGAGTGCTAATGCCGGTTGATCTTGTTGTACAAGATTATCACCTCTGTGATTGTCGGTATTTTCGGCCATGGTGACTGTGGTTGGTAACTCTCGTTTCTCCTTTTTGTTTCTCCAAAGAGTGCGCTCGAGTTCGGTATCCAAAGGTAGTAGGCCTTCGTTACCGAATTTTCTCATGCACTAACCGGAACTCCTGAAAGGAAAAACAAATAAATAAAATTACACAAAAACAAATAAATAAATAAAAATGTTCAAACTAAGACTAGAAATATTGAAATCGATATTAGTAAAAAAAATCAGTCCCCGGCAACGGCGCAAAAAACTTGTTGCGATATTTCGTTAAATGCAAGTGCAAGTTATCGTAGACAAGTAATAAAGTGATGAGTGAGTATCGTTCCCACGAGGACTGAATCACTAAGTACTGATTTATATGTATTCTAATTTTATTTGAACAGTCGAGCTTTGGGTTGCAATTAATGACTAAAGTAAATAAATAATAAACAGAAAAACGATCGCTTGAAGAAAGAAAACCAATTAATGAAAAAGTCTAGGATTGTGAATCCACCTCGGTTTATCCGAATTTACTCTCGATTATCTGAAGTTAATGATTTCCCCAATTTATTGAAGGCGAAGATTGCTAAAATACTCTACCGCCTCTCCCGAGGTCAATAGATTTTTCTAAAGGCGAATAACGCACTCTATCCCTAGGTGAATTAATTCGACAATAGGCAAAAAGCACAAAATCCTCAAAAGGCCACGTAGTTCCTATGAGTATATTTCTATCTCACAAGATAAAACGGTTCTCACCAATAGTTCCTCACCAACTCTCCTCTCCCGATTCGAGTTGCGTAATTAAAACAATCCAATTATTGGCCAGACAATTGAAAGCATTAAACTCGATTGGGAAAACTCAACAGAAAAAGGGAATTATATAGATAATCAAAAGCAAGTCCGTCAAAACCTTGGTTTCATCAAAATCCTAGAACAGGGTTTGAGCCTGACATGCTAAAAGATAAAAATACAGGAATAATAAATGAAAGCATTGAAATCAAATGCAGATGAAGAGCTCGGATTCCTCCGTTCTTCTGGCTTCCGCCCTCTGCTCTTGGTATCTTCTGCTTCTTGCCTTCTGCGATAATCCTCTGATTCCCAAATTCCAAGCTTCCAAGATTGATGACCTTAAACCCTTATTTATAATCCACTTTTGCCTCAAAAACGGGTCCGTGTAATTAGGTCGAGAACAGGCTCCAAAACGGCCCAAAAATGCGGCACTTTCTGTCAAAACCGCCCCGTGGGCCCCGGCTCAGTTAATCTGTGCCGCGGCTCACGGCACTCAGATTAAAACCTGGGCGCTATTTTTTTCTTCTGGGCCGCGACTCACTATATCTGTGCCGCGGCTCAGAGTACAGTTTACTCGGGGGTTCACTGGTAGCCTGCGTGTGCCGCGGCCCACTTTGTCTGTGCCGCGGCCCCAGGCCAAAATTCGCCGTTTTCGTCCGTTTTTCATCGTTTCGGCTTTCGGACTCCAATTTTCTGCAAAACATAAAATAATAGGGCATTAAAAGCTCATTTATGCAGATTTAATCACAAAACGAATACAAAATAATGATAAATAAGCGTATAATAATACGCCTAACATTTCATAGGATACCCAGAGGACTCTATGGGTTATCTATTCTACATGACAGAAGACCATAGGGTTGTTGTGGCATTACAAGCGCACTTCCTTGAGGATGAATTCATTCAGGAAGGTGGCTCGGGTAGAAATATCTCTTTGGAAGAGCATAATGAAACTCCTAAGGAGACATCTTATCAGGGATCAAGAACCGAACCTATTGTAACACAACCTACACTTCGAAGGTCTGATAGGGTATCTCACTTACCTGAGAGGTATGGCTATACACATGTCAAGGAACTGGGTCTCCACGACACACCTGATAGCAGTGAAAATGACCCTGTCACCTATGACCAAGCGATAGTGGATGTAGACTCTGATAAATGGCAAGAAGCAATGGAAGCTGAGATAGACTCGATGCATACCAACCAGGTCTGGACTCTAGTAGATCTTCCAACTGGAATGAGGACTATTGGAAATAAATTGATCTATAAGAGAAAGACTGATGGGGATGGCAAGGTTGATGCCTATAAGGCCAAGCTTGTGGCAAAGGGTTATACCCAAAGGGAAGGAATCGATTATCATGATACCTTCTCGCCCATAGCTATGATAAAGTCGATTCGCATGATGCTTGCCATTGCTGCCTATTATGATTATGAAATATGGCAAATGTACGTCAAAACGGCTTTTCTAAATGGATACCTCGAGGAGGAAATCTATATGGAACAGCCTAAGGGTTTTGTGTCCAAAGCTAATATTCATAAAGTGTGTAAGCTGCAACGAGCCATTTATGGTCTGAAGCAAGCTTCTCGGAGTTGGAACCTTCGATTTGTGAAGCGATTAAGGACTTTGACTTAAATGCGAAATGAGGAGGAACCGTGTGTTTACAAAAAGGTCAGTGGGAGCAACATTGCGTTCTTAGTACTATATGTAGATGATATTCTACTTATAGGAAATAACATAGCAATGCTCAGCACTGTGAAAGCTTGGCTTTCTAAAACGTTCTCCATGAAAGACTTGGGAGAAGCTTTCTATATTCTAGGGATCCGTCTTTATAGAGATAGACCGCGAAGAATGATAGGACTTTCCCAATCATAATCCTTAACCAATTCCAGCCATCGCCTTTGCCGCATATTGAGTTCCTTCGGTGTGAAATAATACTTTAAGCTCTTATGATCCGTGTAGATTTCACATCTTTCTCCATAAAGGTAATGTCGCCACATTTTCAAGGCAAATACTACGGCTGCCAATTCAAGATCATGAGTTTGATTGTTTTTCTCGTAATCCTTCAGTTGCCGTGAAGCATAAGCAATTACTCTTCCATCTTGCATAAGCACAGCTCCCAATCCTGACCTTGACGCATCACTATAAATAACAAATCTTCCCGCAGTTGTTGGAATCGAAAGGATCAGTGCAAATGTTATCCTTTGTTTCAGTTCTTCAAAGCTCTTTTCACATGCGTCAGACCACTGAAACTTAACGTTCTTTCTCGTCAATTGAGTAAGCTGTGACGCTATCTTGGAGAATCCTTCAACGAATCGTCTATAATAACCTGCTAACCCTAACAAACTGCGTACCTCATGAACATTCTTTGGTCTGGGCCACTTACTCACGGCCTCCACTTTCCCTGGGTCAACTGAAATTCCTTCCTTCGACACTACATGCCCAAGGAATGCCACTTGTTCCCTCCAGAAGTCGCATTTCTTAAACTTAGCATATAGTCGTTTATCCTTTAGGATACCCAACACTATTCTTAAATGTTCCTTGTGCTGATCCAATGATCGAGAGTAGATAAGGATGTCATCAATAAAGATAATGACAAACTTATCCAAGTACTCTCCAAAGACTCAATTCATTAAATCCATGAAAGCAGCAGGGGCATTGGTTAAACCAAAAGGCATCACTAGAAATTCATAGTGTCCATACCTGGTTCGAAATGCCGTCTTTGATATGTCATCTTCTTTGATCTTCAATTGATGGTAACCCGACCTTAAATCGATCTTTGAAAACATTGCAGCTCCCTGAAGCTGGTCGAATAAATCGTCAATCCTTGGTAAAGGATATTTGTTCTTGATGGTCACCCTATTCAATTCTCTATAATCTATACAGAGTCTCATGGTACCATCCTTCTTCTTGAAGAAGAGTACTGGGGCTCCCCATGGTGAAAAATTGGGTCGTATGAATCCTTTATCAAGTAATTCCTGCAACTGAATTTTTAATTCTTTCAATTCTCTAGGAGCCATTCTGTACGGTGTTTTCGATATTGGGGCCACTCCTGGAATCAGCTCAATGTTGAATTCAATTTCTCTGTCTGGAGGTAGCCTTGGTAAATCCTATGGGAATACTTCTAGAAATTCCTGTACCACAGGTACATCTTCGGGTTTGTGGATCTGCTCCTTCTGTTTGTCCACCACACTGGCTAAATAACCGACACATCCATTTCTAAGTAATTTTTGTGCCATCATTGTTGAAATTATTCTTGTTCTCAATTTGCTGCTACTCCCAACAAACACAAACTCCTCTTCATTTGGTGGTTGAAATGTAACAATCTTCTTTTTACAATCCATGGTAGCATGATGCTTGGATAACCAATCCATCCCTAGGATTACTTCATAATCCGACATGTTGAGCACAATGAGATCAGCATCCAATTCCTGGTTATTGATTACTACACTACAAGATCGAAGAACTTTGTCCGAGGTCAAGAGTTCTCCTGAAGGGGTAGACACATTAAACTGCCCACCAAACTCTTCCAGTGGTTTGCCCAACTTTCTCACATACTTTGTCGATGCAAATGAATGTGTTGCTCCTGGATCTAACAATGCATATGCAGGAATACCACAAATTAATATGTTACCTGAGACGAATGCAGGGTTGGCATCAGCCTCTGCTTACGTGATTGCAAATACTCTTCCTTGTACTTTCTTCTGCTCGGAGTCATTAGAGGTACACTCCTTCGCAAAATGACCCATCTTTCCACATTTGTAGCAGGCTCCGGGTCCTTCCATGCAGACGCCAAAGTGGTATCTTCCACATTTTGCACATTTTGGCTTTTGTTTACCTCCAGTGGATGGCTGTCCTCCGTTGTTGTCCTTAAACCGTTTCTGGCCATTACCTTTGTAGAACTGGCCTTTCCTCTTGTTACCCTTGTTTGAGTGCTGCCACTTGCCTTGGCCCGGCTGATAATTCAGCTGGTTCTGCTTTTCTTTAGCCTCTTTCTCCTTTCGTTCCTCTATGATTTTCCTTTGAGCCATTTCTGCATTCAGAGCTCGCTGAACCACCGCCACATATTTTGAGCCTCCAGTTTCCCCGACTTGCACATCTCTATATATCTCTGGTTTCAGACCCTCGATGAATTGCTCGACCTTTAGCTCATCCGTGCTTACCCTGTGTGGCGCATACCTTGAAAGCTCCTCAAATTTTCTGACATATTCATCAACTGACATGTCACCTTGCTTCAAGTTTGAAAATTCCTTCTGTTTTGCATCTCGTGCAGCTTTTGTAAGGTATTTCGCCTCAAAAAGCCCTTTAAAGTCCTCCCATGTTAGTCTAGGAACATCATATATACCCATCATGGTGTCCCACCAGTAGCTAGCATCATTACGGAGGTAAAATACTGCACATGAAACCTTGGCCTCACCAGGGATTCTGCCGTAGCTGAACATCCTTTCCATAGTTCGGAGCCAATTCTCAGAGACGCTCGTATCGAGCCCACCTTCAAATGTGGGAGGTTTTAGTTTCTGGAACCTCTCACTAACCAGATCAATGGCATCATTTCGAGGAGGTGGAGAACGACGAGCCTCGGCTTCACGTCTAACATCCTGTTCTATAAGCCTTTCCACAAGATCCGTCAGTCGGTCGATACGGTTATCCCTCGCTCCTTCAGCACTACCTTGCGTTCTATTCTCTTCCATGATCTCTTAATAGCCTTCACTTCTCACACAAGGATCTTTTATTAGCCAATATTAACATAAACACGCAAATAGCAAGTAAAAAAAATAATAAATAAAACCATTGACTGATGGGTTGCTCCTCTCTGCTAAGTGATTGTTGTATATGAACGGTCTTCAGAAATGCTTTAAACCTTTGCTCTGATACCAAATCTGTCACACCCCCTAGATCTGACTATCAGATACCGAATATTAAAAATATCCTTATTATATATTACAGCACAGCGGAAAACCTAAAACCTTTAAGAGGAAACTCCTTTTACACACCAAAAGTTACTTTTACACATCAGCCGACTATTATATTACAACCAAAAGAAAACATCCGCTTTATAGGTTTATAAGCAAACTTAGACTTAACATACCCACAGAACACTCCACAGGTCTGATGTTCATATACAACGGCTCGTTGGCGTAGAGAAGCGTCCCGGACATCAACCTATGCCTGATACCCCGAATTATTACCTGTATCACAAGAATTCAACTAAATGAGCGAAAGCTCAGTAAGTAGTGACACACAATACATGAATGCATTTATGAATGAGTTTGTGAAATGCAGTTTCATTTTCCTTTAACTTTCGAAAACTCGTTTATAGCATGCTACTATGTACACCTCGAGTTCCTGGCCTGGGCCAAAAGTGTGCATGTCCAACCATAGCCAGAACAAACTGCCCAATCATAACACATGGGTCAGCCTGGCGTGTAATATCCGGATTTATTATTGCGTATTTCATCTGTATTTGAACCCTGTATTATTTGGAATTGTGATCTTGGTAATTGGAGTATGATATTTCTCACATTTGTATCCTTGTACATAAGTATAACAACATGCAAAATTTCTCATGCAAACTCGTGATAGCGCACGCTAAAGAATGTAGCTTAACGTGCGTTATCGGCTATAACCAGCGCACTCTACGAATGAAGAATTGCGTGCGCTAGGCAGTCAATTATTGAGATGGGCGGCTAGTACATGCGCTAGCCGGACGTGGGTCCGGATAAGATTCCCGCGGGCGAACCTGGATAGTTTTGGAGTCAACGTTTATTAGCGTGCGCTAAGGATTATATGATAGCATGCGCTAATCAGTTAGTGTGCAAAAACTTTATATAAGGGGCAGCACTCAATTTTCTTCTCATTTTCTTCGAGTATCCTTCGTTCTTGAGAGACCAGAGAGCATTATATCTTCTTTAAACACTTAGACCACCTCTACTTGATTCATTAAAGATTAGATATTACTTGTGATTGATCATTGAAGTGGAGTAGCACCTTGGATTGGCATACAACCAACTGGAGTCGGATTCTACCTTTTTGGCTCAGTGATTTCGTCATATTAAGGTATGTTAATTCTATCTCCAGCCTTAGATTCGTGTTCTGAAGAGCAAGATGATCATGCTATCAAGATATTGAGTTCCATTGGTGATTTATTCGAACAAATATCATGTTTAGAAGATTGGAATGTTTATGCTTATGAGATTGTCGTTGAAACATCGTAATTGAAATTGTTAGTTCACCTTTAAAATGAAGTTTGAATGTATAAACGACAATGGAATCTAGTGCATCAACCTAAAATCACGAACTTCACATGAGAATGATAATCGAGTTGGATATAAGAGTTGTGATGATATTCTTTGGGTACGGAGCCCAATATGTTGTTAGCAGCCCGTGAGAAGATCGCTGTGATTAGGAGTCATTTGTTGACGGCTCAAAGCCGACAGAAGTCTTACACAGACAACCGTCGACGACCACTTGAGTTCGAGGTTGGTGACTATGTGCTAATGAAGGTATCTCCTATTCGAGGTGTTTTTCGTTTTGGGAAGAGAGGCAAGCTGAGTCCGAGATATGTCGGGCCGTTTGAGGTTTGGAACGAGTAGGCGATATAGCCTATCGCCTGGCATTGCCACCAGCTCTGAGCCGGACTCATAACGTGTTCCATGTCTCTCAGTTAAGGAAATATGTTGCTGATCCGAGTCATGTACTTCAGTTTGATGAGGTCGATATAGCGGAGGATCATTCGTACGAAGAGCGCCCCGTACGGATACTTGAAAGGAGGATCAAATAATTGCAGAACAAGACGATTCCCTTATTGAAGTTTCAGTGGTCAGGACACGCAGTCGAGGAGGCCACGTGGCAGACGGAGAGCAGCATGCAAGAGAGGTTTCCCGAATTGTTTACCCCTTAGTTTCGGGGAAGAAACTCCTTTTAAGGGGGGAGTAAGTAATATCCGACGGAAATTCTTACCTACTGCTGTATTATTAGGATAATTCAACACTATTGTAGTCTTGTTGCATTTGTTTAATATTTATTGATGTTGGAATATATCATAATAGACTTGAATATAACTATCATTCACACTATGATTGATTTCTCAACGTTGTATAGATAAGTGCATTTTTGGGCTAGTAACTCTGTGCTTAACGTACGCTAACCATTTAGCATAACATACGCTATATTGTGGGTTTTACGTACGTAAGGAAGTGCTTTTTACATACTTAATGCTTGTAGTCTTATCCGATCTCAACTTTCAGCGTGTGGGGTCGGGCGTGATTCGAATATCTGATCTTTTGGAGCAGCCTAGTTGACCTACATTATGTATGTAATGCTCCAAGCCATAACCTACGTAATGATGTTCGTATTTTAGTTCAGTAGCCTGTGGTAGTAGATTACGTACATAACACTTTTTGTGTAGCGTACGTAAAGCGGCTAACGTACGTTATCCACATATGATAACATATGTAACGAACTGTGCTGTTATAAAAAGACAACTTATGTTTTTCATTTTGCACGTCCAAACTCCAATTTTTCACCCCTATAATCATCCCCCTGCCTCCCTAGATCAATTCTACCTTCTTCGAACTTGTGTTTGAGCTTTGCATTTTGATTTGGAGCTTGTTGATGGGAAGTTTGGAGTCATTCTTGAAGCTTAGAGTGTGTTCTTGTGCTTTTGGTGTATTGTTCTTCATTTTCGAAGGTATGTTATACGATTTCATCCTATAATTTCATAGTTATACTATTTGTGATAAAGTATACTTCACCTAATGTTGAATTAATCAAGCTAAACATGTTTGTAGTTAAGCTTTTCACAACTTAATGATGAATATGGTGATTAATGGTTTGATATGATGTATTCTTGATGTCTTAAAAGGTAGTAATCATGTTTAGTAGAAACACACTCTTCTTGCTGGACTATTAACATCACTAGAACAATAATGATCCTTAGTTTCATTGTAGATAGGTTGATTTGTAGGATTGTTATCATTATATTAAATCAAACCATCATGTTTAGGAAGATTCTAAACTAAATGAACTTAGGATTTCCATCTGTTTTGGTTGAACCTTGAAATATATCAACATAAGGTTATAGTTCAGAGGTTTATAATTCACCTTAATGATGATATCGTGACAATCTTGTGATGAATAACTCGGCTATATCGTTTAATCTAACTAGGTGAACTCATAACCGATGAACATGGTAATAATTTTACAAATTCATGATTCGTTCGAACAATGATAATCGCTGAGTAACCTTCACTTTGATCAATGTTTTATGAAACATAGTTGTTTGGATTATATCTTTCAAAATATTGATGTTGTTTTTAAGAAATTCTATCGGCATATCAATTTTAACAAAGTTCTCCTTGATTGTTGTTCTTAATAAATTCTCATCCGTTTGAACCATAAGAATAATCGAGAACAACTTGAGTGATAACCGATAATGAGTATAAATTGAAGTTAGTATGAATCCTTGAAATGGAATTATGATTCAAATATAGTTGAACTAAGCGAATTGAATTTAGGATATCGATTCGCTGAACTAGATATCAATAGTTGTGAGAATGTGTTATTGAATGGATTGTATCCCTTACAAGGTTGATTGTTTGAGTAACCGATATTAAGTCGAGGACAGTTTGTTCGTTCGACAAGGAAGGACTATTCTCGTCTCCGTATTGAGGCAAGTTATCTTGCTTGGTTATAATGATGTTTGGATTATTGTGATGATTATGCGTTTCGTGTATATGAAACACTTATACATTTGTGACCCGTGATTTGATATTATTCTTGATGATGTTCCGTTTTCATCGGGGGATTGCATTCCCAAAGTTCTTTACTTTTTGAATCGTTGATCTCGTTGGTCCTCGTTGTCACTTCGGTGAGTTTTTCTTGATCATTTATCGGATATGAGATTTGTTGAATTCGTTGTCATATTGCATCGTGACATATCTGGAATCATATCTGCGTTCCGATTGGTTATTGTGTAGGATTTTTAGCCAGGCACATATATAGTCATGCGTGTATATTCCGTATTGGATTGTGCACACGATACGTAGTTCGTGAGGCTAATTAGGTACATTGTCCCACGTATATCCTGGATTCCGTATACGGGGTGGACATGTGCACTGACACATTTTTGGATCAGGCGTACTGTGATGTCTCTTGAGCCGTACTCTTTTTGGTCGTTCATAGTCCATTTATATATTTGGATGTGTTCGACATTTTGGTGACTAATCGTTCATTCGCCCGAGGGGTATGTTCGGTATTCGGGTTGTTTTCCTTGAGATCTAATGTATGTGAATTGTATAACATCTTGAAAATTTATTTATCGTGTATATCTGACCCTGTGTTGGGCGAAATACTCGTGTTGTATTTTAGGTCGAGGAAAAGGCAAGGCACGGGAAGACCATGGTGACGGCGAAGGGTTCGAAGGATACTAGTTCGGGGGGCCGAAGTCTTTTGTTGTCCGGTTTTGTTCGTACCGTGTAATGTTGTCTTTCCGCTTTAATTTAATTTGAGGACTAATGTATTGTTATTTAAGGTATATTCCATCTCCATATGGATTATACTCGTATTTTGGATCCTGTGTGTAATAAGGTCGTTGGCAATACTAGTGTAAACTCCTAATCGGAGTAAATACTATGTATTCTGGTTCGGTATCACAAGTATTTCGTATTTAATCTGTATTTTGGGTATCGTCTGGTGGGTCCCAGTGTGGGATCCACGGCACTGTAATGGCCGCCTTTTTGGGGTGTTACACATTCTCTACTTATTCGACCATAACTTCTTCATACGGACTCCGATTGGTTCGCCGTTTGAACCATTAGAAAGCTAACTCAATTATCTACGACACTGTTGATTTTAAGAATTTTTAAACTTCTCAAAAATCCATGGTGATTATTCAAAATTGATACTTGTCCACGACACTTCCTAGAAAATGTCCAATTTTAAGTCTATTTACACTTTCGGTGCTCCTTTATTATTTTAAATGGTCCAAGACCAAAAATCTATCTTCGATAGGTACAAATAAATTCACAAGCTCATATTTAGTCCGAATAATTTCTCTAATTTTTGTTGAATAATTTATCGGAGAATATAACGTTGGCCACCGCCACATTCTTACCAACAATTATTCGACGATATTAGAAAATACCACCCAACACATTACTCTCGTTTACTCAATATCACTACTATTACCGGAAAAAAAATCACATTACCAATTTTCCAACAAGGTCAACGATAAAATATTATTCTAACATTCAGGATATTACACTGAGTTATAAAACTAGTTCAAAATCAATTGGGTCTCGGCCTGCTGTTGATTTCTTTAGTCTAATACTCGCAAGCGCACGATTTATTCGATGTAGATATGCGGTGCAAGATCAATTCCACAGGGAGAACTATGATAGTGAAGTAAAATTATTCCTATCGTTTTGAACCAAATTATATTAAATTCTAACCTAGTCCCAAATAATTCGATTTTTGATTGGTTATAATAATTGAATTAAATAACAGTAATTTTTAAGTAGATTTTAGATAAATTGATTTTAAATAATTTACTAGGGTTTAGAATCCACCAATATCTATTTATTATTTATTTTATATTTTAATTCCAAGAAATTCAGGGAATAGATTCTGAAATCAATCTCACTATTTCCCTATAGATTTGACAATAAGTACAAAATTATAATTCAAATATAGATTTTCCTTCGCTTGAAAAATGTAATTTCTAAGCATTATATGTATCCAATTTAATGGAAAACAAATAATCAAAAAAATTAACTAATATCAATAATCACAAAGTAAGGGGGAATTTATAACTATAAAAAATACGTGATATAATTGATGAAATAATATTCCCCTACTGAAGCAAAAATCATAATCAGTAAAAATATTTATTTGGAATTATTATATAAATATTAATAATAATATAGACATGGTTTCTGTAACACCCCAAAGATATTCGAGGTGTATTACACCGTCGTGGACCCCTACATGGGATCCACCAGGCTAACACAAGAAAAACACCACTCGACTAACCGCCTCGGTTAGCAAGGAAACAATTGTTAACAACAAGAACATAAAACAACACGTCCGGTACAACCGGCATAATTAAACATCAACCGACAAATACAGTAACTCCGACGAATACCAATCACAATCCAAAAGGAAAAGCCTAAGTACTCGCGAGTACAATCTATAAGTTTACAATTTGGAAAGCATACACATCAAAAGAGACAGTAGGAAATAACAAGACTCAATTGCACATGTCAACAACCTTGGCCAACATCCTCGTACCATCCCAGCGCCCGCTCGTCTGGCTGAACATAACCTGAAATCCATAATAAGAATTTCCCCGACAACGGGTCCCCAAAGGGGTTAGCAATTACGCTAGTACAAGTATCCAAGGCAAATCAATCGCTTACACATTTCATAGTACATGCACCAATATCATTTCAAAAACCAAAACCAGACATGTCTTTTCCAGAAACAAACAGTCAAACAATTTGCCTTGCGAACAGAGTAATATCATAGATCCCGCCCGAGGCCTCTAAGGACCCTCCCGAGCTGGCCACATTATAAAACAAAACACGCACGTGCATCGCCTTGGGAACAGAGTAATATCATAGATCCCGCCCGAGGCCTCTAAGGACCCTCCCGAGCTGGCTAGCTAAACAAACTCATGAATCCAGGACTCAACCCTTTGGATTCCCTCCGTGATCCCGTCGGACCAACCCGAGGTGAGCAATTCACACACAAAATACATTACCATTCCACGTTAAGCATAAAGGTTTCCAAAAATACTTGCCTTGAATAATTGACGACGCAACGAACGGAAAGGAAAGTCACCAACAAACGCTAAGAACCAACGAAACCGAACCTAACGATTCGAAAAATACAATCACAACCATTTCTATATGAATACGGAATAGGAATACACCCGAAAACCCGCCTACGATTCATGTATATTCGTATATAAACAACAACGAGGGCGGACCACAACCAAACCCTCTCGATTCCGTAAAAACCACGAAATATACCATGAATCCGTAGGGAAACGAAGAATACCAACAAGATTAATCATATTCCCAAAACAAGAATAGTATGGACAAGGTACTTGCCTCGAACAACCACAACGCGGGGAATCGACCGAAGTAGGTTGGCACGAACCGACTACGAACCCGCCGACTCCACCGAATGCCAACTCGAGATTATAAACTACGAAGGACAATGACAACAATGAAATGAATTCCATAACAGGACTCAAAGCCGTTGAATTCAAATAACGAACGACGAATGATCAAGTGTTTTCCCCAAAACGGCCAAGAACACGATTCGTTCCGTCAAAACCCGAAAACGGAATTCCGAGTTGAAATATGGATATAAAATCCATAGAATGTGTTTAACGACATCATTTAACCATAATCGATCTATCAAAAACGGATAAAAAAACGAGATCGAGGACAAATCCCCCAAAAAGTCAATTTGAAGGAAATCAAGAAATATACTTCGATTCGACGAAGAACAATGGATTAAATGATGTTAAACACAATAATACTACCAAGATTAATCATACCCATCATGAATTAATCAATAATACGGAACGAATCGGACAAAAACGCAAAAACTCCCAAATTCACGAAATTAGGGTTCTAAGGAAGATTACCTTGATTCGCTGGATCAAAGGACGATATAGGATGATTGATTGATGATATAACCTCAATAACTTCGAGGATTTGTTGTCAAACAACATGGCTCCATGATGAGCATACCCTCAGCCGCGGAAGAGAAGGAGAAGGAGGAGAAAATGGCGAAAACCCGTCGAGGGGCCATAAATAGCCGCACGGTGCCGCGGCCCAACGGGAGTGTGCCGCGGCACAGGCCCAAAATGGCTCCCAGTGGTCGGCAGTGTGCCGCGGCTCGGCCGGCCTGTGTCGCGGCACCCGGTACAGTCGGTTTGGCCGAAAAATGCCACAGAGTGCCGCGGCCCTGCCGGCATGTGCCGCGGCCCACGGTACGGCCTGCTCGGCCAGAAGCTGCCGAGCACTACCGGCCGTGACTCGGCCAGAAGCTGCCGAGCACTACCGGCCGTGACTCGGCCTGGGCCCAGATTGCCCGGCCATGACTCGGTCGGGGCCAACTCCGATGGCCCGAACGACCCCGAAACCCGAACCTGAATAAGAATCGATGATACGGTTACGACGTACTCGCAGAGACGAATCTAAGAGCTAAGAGAACACACAATTCCGACCACCGGAAGGCTCGGAATTCGACAACGGAAGTAATTACCCAAAACTTTGGGAAATTACGAAAATGACCCAAAATGTCCGAAAATCACGATACGCGATCGAAACACTAAACCAAATCTCGCAACATGAATAATAACATCAAATGAACTTACGAGAAACTCGAAACAACAGTTTCGAACGAGATTCGCAAGAATCGAACTCAAGTGCGGAAAAGTCGCTAAAAAGCTCGGAACTCAACAAAACGATACCGAAACGAACTCGGATGACAAAAAGTGCAGAATTAATCATTCTCGGAATGACGAAACGGTCATGAGCGAGTCGTCAAAACGGACTTCTGCCGAAAAAAAGAAATTACCGGAAATCGAAATTACGGGTATTACAGTTTCATCATAACCCCAGTAAAAGAAAATTACTCACTCATAATAAAAACACAAATAAATAAATATTTCATAAAATTATTACTCAAATATAATTTTATTATACAATATTTTTATTTTTCTCTCTTACCATAACCCTCTCTATTTTCTTTTTTCTCCCCCCAAAACACTACAAATTCATCCCTTATTTATACTACATCAAAATTAATAAAATAATACTTTTAAAATATTTAAATCACACCATTTCAATAATTTACGGCTGCCAAGGGGTGCTGACGTCATGGATGACGTCAGCAGAGAGTTGAATTTCTAGTCCAATCCGGTCTTGACACGTGGGACAATATGGTCTGTCTATTTAATTGTCCTTCGAACGGTCATAACTTCTTCATACGAACTCGGATTTGGATGTTTTTTTTTAAAACGATCGTCTCGACGAGACGAATAAAATGACACCAGTCGTGACAATATTTGAATTTTGAAAAAATATCGTCTTTGAACCAATTGATCTGTCTTGTACCGGTTGGTTAACCTGCAGATATAATTTAATTCTTGATTAATTATCCAAAAATGACACAAAATTATAGAAAATTCTAACAAAATGAAATAATATAAATGTATGGTAAAAATGTTAAATTATCACACAAAACACACAATTATATACATAAAATAATAATAAAATATTACTCAAAATATACCAAATAAGTTCCCCCACACTTATCTTTTGCACGTCCTCGGGCAAATCTTATACCCGAGTAATAATATTCGGATGCTGAAAAATTCATGGTAAAACCAATATCAAGAGAAAACAAGTGATCATGGCCCAAGTGAGATAGGATGCTGCACCAAATTCTAACAACTTCATTGAGATTCGAATGCAAAAAGATTCAATACCCTCACGGTGGATGTTACTCTTCACTCAAGTGTATATAAGGAATATTCGATAAGAGTTCACTCATATTAAAGCATAATGTGTCATTACCATATGCTTGGTCAAAAATCAAATCTCCACTACTTAAAAATAAACTCATGCATAAATCAAAAGGTCTTTCTTTTGGTTGTAACGTGGCTTTGGATATGGGTAGGATAAAGGAAAAATTATGAGATTTGCTAGCCAAGATCAATTGTGAATTTAGATGTGTAACAAATCCTACAAATAACAATCAACATCCCCTCTTTTGTAATGAAAATTCTCAAACCATCATCCCAAGTTATTCTGTACTTTACATGGTAATTGAATATTCATCTGGCAAGGTCGTACTCTTGTGTAAGAAAAAGTATGCAATGGATCTTCTGGAAGGAATTATGTATCACTCAAGGGATAGTTCAAGTGCTATTTTATGTATATATAGTGACGATTTTCGCACTTGATCTCCCACATTTTTTTTCTGGCCGTTCTTTTTTTTTTTTGTTTTTTTTTTGCCTTTATTTATATTTCTTTTTTACGGTTAAATACTCCAACGTACTTCACACCCTTTCAGTTTCAATAAAAGTTCTTGATCTCCACAATACTCTTATGGACATCGGTCCCTATTTGTCACACATCTAGTTCACAATTAAATCTTTGACTAGAGGGTGCAAATGGATGAGTCATCAATAAGAATGGATAATGGCTAAAGTAATGTGCTTGATCAAAGAAATAGGCTAAGGCTCAATGGGGCTTCTAAGGATAAAATGTAATGGGTGGGAAAATATAAGCCAACAAGGGGTTAATCCAAATTGCCTTTATCATCTTAATGCAAAAGTTTATGAATGTAGTCTCGAAATGTATAAATGAGCAAGTTCTAGAATAAACACAATATGTTTGACCACACAACAAAAAATATAGAGCGTATATATAAGGATTGATCTAAGGCTCAAAACTCACAAAAGGGGTGTTGTGTACTGAATCCCATACATCTTCATCCAAATCCATTATCAAAACCAGTGAAACATCCCACAAATGATTTTTTCACTAACGTTTTCTCAAGAAAATGGTGCCGTGATTTTCAACCTCTTTTTTTATATTATTATATATATATAGATAGATAGATATAGATATAGATATACACCTTCCCCACACTTAATGATAAACAATATTCTTATTGTGTAAAAAGAACAATGGAGTAAGGGTTTAAATAAGGCTTCCCTGTTTATGAAAGACGACGCTTCGCTCAAGCCTTTTTTGGACCTGCAAGAAATAAGTGTGGCAAAACAACAACAACAATATATATATATATATATACACCCGTAAGTATAACACAAACAACCTAGATGCGCTTCAAGAGAGTCCGAAGAGTCGTCTTACGCTGCCATCAATACTTTTATTAAAAACAAACAAGAAAAAGTACAGTAATAGAAATAACAATACATAAATCGTGGATAGATGCGCGTTAAGAGATCGAAAATAAAACTCCTTAAGTTGCCATCATTTTCACGATTTTTACACCCGCTAAAAAGTAAAAACAACAAGATGAATGAAGTGGAATATCAGAGATAAAGGAATGTATCAATTTTGCGTTTCTGCACAGTGAAATCTTTCATCCAAACAATATTAGCTAGAGCAGGGTTTGGTTCAGGATCAAATGCAATAAGTTTTTTGATCAGCTCTTCTGGTGTTATTGCAATAATTATGATTCGTTTAGCATGCTCAGAATTAAAACCTTTTTCAGAAGAGTAGTTGATGAAAGATAGTAAACCATCGAAGAAATCATTGACATTTTGCAGACATATTGTTTTCGTATGAATATTTAGCTGGGCTCTGGTAACCACATGAAAAAGTTCCTCAAGCGTGCCAAAACCACCGGGAAGGGTGATAAAGGCATCAGCATTATTTGTCATGTGAGTTATGCGGTCTTGCATATTCACAGCTCTGAACTCATCTCCAATGGTTGCTCCGGTGATTTTACTTTCAGCCAGAGGTTTTGGAATGATTCCCAACACTTTTACTCCTTCCGTATAGGCAGAAGCAGCAGCTCGTCCCATTAATCCTAAACTTTCTCCTCCGTATACTATATGAATGCATTTTTCTCCTAAGGTACGACCCAAGTTATGGGCTGCTTCACTAAAGCAAGCCTCTTTCCCATGACTAGCTCCACCAAAAATGCAGATAGAGTTAAATCTTTTGTGGAAGATGATGATTCCATTTCTTTTTTGAAAAAGAAAATTATTTTAGAGAGAAAAGGAAAAGAAAACAAGTTCTAGGGATGCAGAAAAGAAACAAATGCAATTTTTATTTATAGATGAAAAATAAAATAAAAAGATTTATTAAATCTGTGACCGTGTTAATTGCGCTTCAACTACTCAATAAAATAATGAATGCATTTATTGCGTATCACTTTTTTTATTCAGAAAATCTAAAAAAATGACAAAAATTAAAGATACTCACGTGTATGTACAGTAGTTGTGATTGTGGCTCACATCTTCCTCTGATTTTACGTTCAGAAATGGCTTAAACGCCTTCTATGTGTAATGACCGGATAATTATTGTGTATTTATCTTGTAAAAATCAACTTTGTAATGTTATTATTCGGAGGTTGGTTTCCCGTATTTTGTATCTTTACGTTTTGGTATCTACAGTTTTCTGCATGCATGTTTCTGCACGTGTTAACATACGTTACCAGACATCCATAACGTGCGCTAAGACTACAGTATTACGTACGTTATCTAAAGTGGTTAACGTACGTAAGCTAAGTCAACTTGGGATCGGATAAGGGTCGGCGTGTGGGGGCCGAGGAAGGGGCCGGGGAAGATCCGTGTGATTTCCGCAGGAACCTGGACATAGGGTTACGTATGCTATGGTGCATGTGTTACGTACGCTAAGGACATGAATATTACGTACGTAAAACCCTTGTGATTACGTACGTAAGGAAATGGCGAAATCAGGCCAGTGAGTTCTGGTCAGATGACTACGTACGCTATAGTTAGGGTATAACGTACGTTAAGCTTATTACGTATGTAAGGTTAATTGCATAACGTACGTAATGTCTAGAATTCTATTTATAGACTTCGACCCTATTTCATTTCTCACCTTTCCTTTGGCCGATTTTTCGTGTTCTGGAGATCTTCATCACCTCTTATCCTTCCTATCATCTTTTGGGACGATTCTTGGGAAGCATAGGCCATGTAGATTGGTGTTCAAACTTCCGGTGGTTGAGTTTATTCAAGTTCTTCCTTGTTCATCCAATTGTTGAGGTATGTGATCCTTCACCAACTAAATTAGCATGATATTAGTAACGTTTTGGACCTGTTTTGAGTAGGCCAAACCAGTTTTGAGGAGCCTTTCATCATGGTTTAGAAGATTGAATTCAATTATTTTCGATTCCTCTTGATTGTAGTAATCGTTGAGCAACCTCTAGTGATTAGACTATTGATTAGTGTATCTTGAGATTTATAAACCAATCATATCTAGTTTTAGAAGATTATCTTAGTTCAGGAGAATGTTATGATCGAACATTTCGGTGAAGAATTTACGGATTGAACTTAAGGATTAAATTGTAGAAGGAGATGATATTGGAACTATTCTTTATGATGATTCATCGAAGTTTGTATATCTTGTTATTATAAAACATGATTAGAATCCTCCTAGGATGAATTCCATGTTATGTAGTAACAATCAACCGAAGGAATTGTGTTAGGACAGAATAGTCCATCGCCATGATAGATGCATCATGCCTTTTTTATGATTCATTTGATGATTTCAATGATTATCCGAACCGTGGATCATACCGACGTTATTGTTCGATGAAGGTTTGCTTTCCGGTGAGCCGACCGAGTGAGAATTCTCGAACGGATTGAAGGCTGTTGATAGTAGAAATTCTTGTCGCCATTGTTGAGGCAAATATCGTATTTTGAAAGTTTGTGAACAATTGATGAATTTGATCATGCATATGGTTTATTCGTATTGTTGATATGAGATTATCATGACAATTGCTATCTATTTAACGACGTTCATATTGATGAGTATGTCGATTTTCTTGCATATGTATATGCATAGTTGTGTTATGTGTAAGTTGTGATGATCCGAAGGGATCAAGCGATCTATGCTGAGGGCGCTGGATCGGATGTCCACCTCATGTTGGTCCGACGGGATCATCTTGGGATCTAGGCTGAGGGCGCTGGATCATTGGACGGGTTTTTCCACCTCGTGTTGGTCCGAAGGGATCATCTTGGGATCTATGCTGAGGGCGCTGGATCGTTGGAATACCCATGTTGTGTTGATTGAATCTTGTGGATTCGTATTGTTGGATTCCGGTAGCGTAAATCCATATTGTGTATGATTTTATGCATTGTCGTTGCATATTTGTGTGTTCCGATACTTGTACTAGCATTGTTTTGCTAACCCCTTCGCGGGTGGACATTTGTTTTGATGTTCAGGTAGCCGAGGAGCGGGGAAGCAGCCAGAGTACCATCATGACGATGAAGTGGCCTAGTGATGTTAGTTGTTCGTCGTCTTTGTGATTTGTCTTCTTGGTTCATTTTCAGTACTCGAGTACGCGTGTCTTTTTAAGATCATTTCGATATGGTTGTAATAAAGTAGTTGGAACCAATTTGTAATTTGAATTTCGGTGATATTGTTGGTTTATAGTCACATTTCTTTTAATCAGCCTTGTAAATCCTTACTTAAAGGGTTTACGGCGCTGTAATTATTCCGATTATCTCGGGGTGTTACAGAATATGGTATCGGAGCTAAGATTCATGGATATCTTGGCAGTCGGGTCTGTTTACTTTATTTGATTTACGGGTCGTTCATAACATCCTTTCACCAAAGTCGTCATGTGGGCCGTGGTTGTAAGTCTCCTAATCTCTTATACTACCGTTTTACTTAATTTCTGTTTTTTTAGTATTTACGGGCTTTATTTCTGAAAGTTTTATCCTGGATATTGAGAAATTGTGTTTACAGTATGTTGAGAGGAGGACGTGGACGCGGACGCGGTCGTGGACGCGGACGTGGTAACATGAGACAGGAGGATTCCGCAACTACCCCAGAATTATCGGCTAGTCGAACCGATTCCCATTCTGGAGGACAGCAGGGATCAGCGAATGACGACGCGAATCCTAACATGCCGGGAGTGCTTCAACAGGTGGTGGCTCAGATAAACCAGTTCGCTCAGGTAGTTGACCGCATGCAGACAGCGATGGGGCAGCAACACCACGAGGATAACCGGGGAGACAGATGGCTTGCTGAGGTGGTCAAATTACACCCGCCAAAATTTGACGGATCTGCTGAGGCACTTACTTGGGATCATTGGCTAAAAGAGTTAGAGAAGATATTTGCGGGTATTAACTGTCCCGAGGACCGAAAAGTTCCTATTGCCCAGTATTTTCTGACTGGGGAGGCTTTTAACTGGTGGGAGGCTATTCGACCCGAGAATCATAATGCTGACTGGACGTTATTCAAACTAATGATGGAAGCCCAGTATTGTCCTCGTCCAGTTAGAGAGGCAAAAATCCGAGAGTTTTTCTCACCACAGAGTTCGGAAGCATCTATGACAAACATAATCAAGACTTTTAATCATCAGCTGACTTGTGTGCGACACTTGGTCAGAACGGAGGCAGAAAAGATTTTTCATTTCGATATGCGGATGAAACCGGAGATTCAGCAGTACATGTCCGGATTCAAGTGTACTACGTTGCGACAGTATCAAGACAAAACGCTGGCCTACGACATGAAAGAGGCGGCGGTGGAGAAATCGATGGAGGCAAAAAAGCAGAAAGTGTCCGGCAACTTCTCGGAAAACAAGAATGGTGGGCCCCGAAAGGGGCAGTCTTCATTTTATTCACCTAGGAAACCTCCACATCCTTCCGGACAACATCAGTAGTTTCGGACGCATCAAAGAAATGCTATAATTGTGGTCGAGCAGGGCATGTTCGACGTGATTGCCCCGCATCTTCTGTGACTTGTTTCGATTGTGGGCAAGAAGGGCACCGTGCGGCTTTCTGTGGAGTTGCGACTAGATCATATGGCACTCACACTACAGCGCCAGTTCCGAAGGAGGTGAGTGTGAACCAGACGCAGCAGAGTGGGTTTCAGCAGCAGAATGTTGGGAAGAGAGAGACATCCAGTGCTGGGTCCGTTCCTCCGCGCATGTACGAGATGAGGAAATCTGACAATCAGAACACTGCTGTTGCGTCAGGTACGATTCAGATCCTTTTGCAACCAGTTAGTGTCTTATTCGATTCAGGAGCTACACATTCTTTCATATCATTGAACTGTGTTAATCGTTTGAAAATCTCGTGCTTATTTGATTGTGAACCATATGTTGTGGGTTTGCCGAGCGGAGAGAGAATTGTGGGAACCCTAGAAACTAGAGATTTTCCAGTGTCTATAGGAGGGAGAAATTGGCCATTAAATCTTATTGTAGTGGGCATCCATGGTGACGATTTAATTCTCGGAGACGATTGGCTCAACCGTTATGGAGCTATTTTGAATTACCGAAAACGAGTCATCTCTATCATTGTCGATGATGGATCTGAACATTTATTCAGAGGATGGAGACCAGGAAGCTCGGGAAAATTGATCAAAGCTATGAAGGCAGTGAAATTACTGAAGCAGGGTTGTCACGGATTGTGGTGCTATGCCATGAAGAAAGAAGGAGTAGAGCTCTCAATTATTCCAGTTGTGAACGAATTCTCGGATGTATTACCTGACGAACTACCTGGGTTACCTCCGCAGAGAGAAGTAGAGTTTAACATCGAATTAGAGCCAGGAGCCACTCCTATTTCCAGAGCACCATACCGTATGGCGCCAACCGAGATGTATGAATTAAAGAAGCAACTGGAGGAATTGTTACAGAAGGGTTACATTCAACCTAGCGTTTCCCCTTGGGGAGCACCCGTTCTCTTTGTCCGGAAGAAAGATGGATCCCTCCGATTATGTATTGATTACAGGGAGCTAAACAAGGTGACGATCAAGAACAAGTATCCTATACCTCGGATCGACGACTTGTTTGATCAACTCAGGGGGCCAGAGTATTCTCTAAGATTGACTTGCGATCCGGATATCATCAGCTGAGGATTAAGGAATCGGATATACCGAAATCTGCTTTCAGATCCCGGTACGGGCATTATGAATTTGTAGTGATGCCATTCGGACTTACCAATGCTCCTGCGGTATTTATGCAATTGATGAATCGGGTATTCTTAGAATACTTAGATAAGTTTGTGGTCGTTTTCATTGATGACATCTTGATCTATTCGAAAGACCCCGAGGAACATGCTGAGCACTTGCGTATTGTTCTGAGCACCTTGAGAAATGAACAGTTGTATGCGAAACTTTCTAAATGTGAGTTCTGGCTTAAGGAAGTGACTTTCCTTGGGAATGTGATATCATCTGACGGAGTTCAAGTAGATCCGAAGAAGGTCGAGGCAATCTTGGAGTGGGAATCTCCAAATAATGTGAAAGAAGTCCGGAGTTTCTTAGGACTTGCTGGATATTATCGCAAGCCAGAGAGGGATTTTCCAAAATTGCTCGTCCGCTCACTCAGCTATTACAGAAAACTCATAAGTTCGAGTGGAATCAGAAATGCCAGGCTAGTTTTGATGATCTCAAGAGGAGACTGACGACAGCGCCTATACTAGCATTACCAGATGGAACTGATGGATTCATGGTATACAGCGATGCTTCAAATCAGGGTCTGGGATGTGTGTTGATGTAAAAGGATAGGGTGATTGCCTATGCCTCTCGACAGTTGAAACCATACGAAGTTAACTACCCGACTCATGATCTGGAGTTAGCAGCTGTGGTCTTCGCTTTAAAAATTTGGCGACATTATTTATACGGCACTTGTTGTCAGATCTTTACAGATCATAAAAGTCTCAAGTACATTTTCAGTCAGAAAGAATTAAACATGAGGCAGAGAAGGTGGCTAGAATTGATCAAGGATTACGACTTGGAAATTCTCTATCACCCGGGTAAAGCAAACATAGTGGTTGATGCATTGAGCCGTAAACCTGTTTCTCTTCGAGTGTTGGAAGCACTTACTTCCCAAACCAGCATTCAACGAGAATTGATCCGCGAAGGGATCGAAGTATGGTCGCCAGGAATCCAAGGGCAACTATATGCGATGGAATTGAATTCGTCAGTAGTCGAGGAAATCAAATCTAAGCAGTTGAACGATTCTCTGATCCTTCGGTTATGTGACGAAGTAAAGAAAGGAAGGGCCCCAGGATTCGTGATACAAGATGATGGAGTTCTGAGATTTCAGAGTCGACTTTGCGTTCCCAATGATGATGTTTTGAGGCACAATTACGAAGGATGCTCACAACGCACCCTATTCTATTCACCCGGCAAAGATAAGATGTACAAGGATCTAAAACAAAACTTCCGTGGGGAAATATGAAGAAGGACGTAGCGTATCACGTTTGAAATGTTTGACTTGTCAGTTAAGATTGAACATCGGCGACTGCCGAATGTTAAAACCGCTTCCGATCCACGAGTTGAAGTGGAGGATATCTCGATGGATTTCATCACCAATATGCCAAGGACCAATACGGGAATGAACATGATTTGGGTTATAGTTGATCGACTAACCAAGTCGGCTCATTTCCTAGGAATTAAGGACACATGGGGACCCGAGAAATTGGCACGAGTATTTATTGCCGAGATAGTCAGATTGCATGGGACGCCGCAGACTATTATTTCAGATCGGGATGGTCGCTTTGTGTCACACTTCTGGAAGGCAGTTCACAGGGCTTTAGGGACTGAGCTAAACTTTAGCACGGCTTATCATCCTCAAATGGACGGTCAGTCCGAAAGGACTATACAAACAGTGGAAGACATGCTTAGAGCTTGTGCCTTGGATTGGTCAACTGATTGGGAAGCTCACTTGCCGTTAATTGAATTCACCTACAACAATAGTTGGCATACTTCTATCAAGATGGCACCATTCGTAGCTTTGTACGGGAGAAGATGCCGATCACCCCTGTGCTGGAATGATTCTTCGGACTTGATCGGGACGGAACCAGAATTGATAGTCCAGACTCAAGAGAAGATAGCTTTGATTCGGGAAAGACTGTTGACTGCCCGGAGTCGACAGAAGTCTTATGCATATGTGCGCCGTCGCCCGCTGGAATTCGAGACCGGGGATCATGTGTTATTGAAGGTTTCTCCTACTCGGGGAATCTTCCATTTTGGGAGGAAAGGTAAGCTAAGTCCGAGATATATCGGACCATTTGAGATCCTCGATAGAGTTGGAGATTTAGCATACAGGTTGGCCTTACCGCCATCGCTGAGTCATGTTCATAATGTTTTTCACGTATCCCAATTGCGGAAGTATGTGCCAGATCCCAGTCATGTTATTGATTTCGACGAGATCGAGATAACTAATGACGGCACCTTCGAGGAGAGACCAATCAAGATACTTGAGAGTCGAGTCAAGCAATTGAGGAATAAACCAATACCTTTGGTTAAAGTTCAGTGGTCTCGGCATGGGGTCGAAGAAGCAACTTGGGAGACGGAAGATAGTATGAAGTCGAGGTACCCGGAATTGTTTGAGATTCAAGTTTCGGGCTGAAACTTCTTTTTAGAGGGGTAGTATGTAATGCCCGGATAATTATTGTGTATTTATCTTGTAAAAATCAACTTTGTAATGTTATTATTCGGAGGTTGGTTTCCCGTATTTTGTATCTTTACGTTTTGGTATCTACAGTATTCTGCATGCATGTGTTCTGCACGTGTTAACGTACGTTACCAGACGTCCATAACGTGCGCTAAGACTACAGTATTATGTACGTTATCTAAAGTGGTTAACGTACGTAAGCTAAGTCAACTTGGGATCGGATAAGGGTCGGCGTGTGGGGGCCGAGGAAGGGGCCGGGGAAGATCCGTGTGATTTCCGCATGAACCTGGACATAGGGTTACGTACGCTATGGTGCATGTGTTACGTACGCTAAGGACATGAATATTACGTACGTAAAACCCTTGTGATTACGTACGTAAGGAAATGGCGAAATCAGGCCAGTGAGTTCTGGTCAGATGACTACGTACGCTATAGTTAGGGTATAACGTACGTTAAGCTTATTACGTATGTAAGGTTAATTGCATAACGTACGTAATGTCTAGAATTCTATTTATAGACTTCGACCCTATTTCATTTCTCACCTTTCCTTTGGCCGATTTTTCGTGTTCTGGAGATCTTCATCACCTCTTATCCTTCCTATCATCTTTTGGGACGATTCTTGGGAAGCATAGGCCATGTAGATTGGTGTTCAAACTTCCGGTGGTTGAGTTTATTCAAGTTCTTCCTTGTTCATCCAATTGTTGAGGTATGTGATCCTTCACCAACTAAATTAGCATGATATTAGTAACGTTTTGGACCTGTTTTGAGTAGGCCAAACCAGTTTTGAGGAGCCTTTCATCATGGTTTAGAAGATTGAATTCAATTATTTTCGATTCCTCTTGATTGTAGTAATCGTTGAGCAACCTCTAGTGATTAGACTATTGATTAGTGTATCTTGAGATTTATAAACCAATCATATCTAGTTTTCGAAGATTATCTTAGTTCAGGAGAATGTTATGATCGAACATTTCGGTGAAGAATTTACGGATTGAACTTAAGGATTAAATTGTAGAAGGAGATGATATTGGAACTATTCTTTATGATGATTCATCGAAGTTTGTATATCTTGTTATTATAAAACATGATTAGAATCCTCCTAGGATGAATTCCATGTTATGTAGTAACAATCAACCGAAGGAATTGTGTTAGGACAGAATAGTCCATCGCCATGATAGATGCATCATGCCTTTTTTATGATTCATTTGATGATTTCAATGATTATCCGGAACCGTGGATCATACCGACGTTATTGTTCGATGAAGGTTTGCTTTCCGGTGAGCCGACCGAGTGAGAATTCTCCGAACGGATTGAAGACTGTTGATAGTAGAAATTCTTGTCGCCATTGTTGAGGCAAATATCGTATTTTGAAAGTTTGTGAACAATTGATGAATTTGATCATGCATATGGTTTATTCGTATTGTTGATATGAGATTATCATGACAATTGCTATCGATTTAACGTACGTTCATATTGATGAGTATGTCGATTTTCTTGCATATGTATATGCATAGTTGTGTTATGTGTAAGTTGTGATGATCCGAAGGGATCAAGCGATCTATGCTGAGGGCGCTGGATCGGATGTCCACCTCATGTTGGTCCGACGGGATCATCTTGGGATCTAGGCTGAGGGCGCTGGATCATTGGACGGGTTTTTCCACCTCGTGTTGGTCCGAAGGGATCATCTTGGGATCTATGCTGAGGGCGCTGGATCGTTGGAATACCCATGTTGTGTTGATTGAATCTTGTGGATTCGTATTGTTGGATTCCGGTAGCGTAAATCCATATTGTGTATGATTTTATGCATTGTCGTTGCATATTTGTGTGTTCCGATACTTGTACTAGCATTGTTTTGCTAACCCCTTCGCGGGTGGACATTTGTTTTGATGTTCAGGTAGCCGAGGAGCGGGGAAGCAGCCAGAGTACCATCATGACGATGAAGTGGCCTTGTGATGTTAGTTGTTCGTCGTCTTTGTGATTTGTCTTCTTGGTTCATTTTCAGTACTCGAGTACGCGTGTCTTTTTAAGATCATTTCGATATGGTTGTAATAAAGTAGTTGGAACCAATTTGTAATTTGAATTTCGGTGATATTGTTGGTTTATAGTCACATTTCTTTTAATCAGCCTTGTAAATCCTTACTTAAAGGGTTTACGGCGCTGTAATTATTCCGATTATCTCGGGGTGTTACAGAATATGGTATCGGAGCTAAGATTCATGGATATCTTGGCAGTCGGGTCTGTTTACTTTATTTGATTTACGGGTCGTTCATAACATCACTGTTCAGCCAAAGTCGTCATGTGGGCCGTGGTTGTAAGTCTCCTAATCTCTTATACTACCGTTTTACTTAATTTCTGTTTTTTTAGTATTTACGGGCTTTATTTCTGAAAGTTTTATCCTGGATATTGAGAAATTGTGTTTACAGTATGTTGAGAGGAGGACGTGGACGCGGACGCGGTCGTGGACGCGGACGTGGTAACATGAGACAGGAGGATTCCGCAACTACCCCAGAATTATCGGCTAGTCGAACCGATTCCCATTCTGGAGGACAGCAGGGATCAGCGAATGACGACGCGAATCCTAACATGCCGGGAGTGCTTCAACAGGTGGTGGCTCAGATAAACCAGTTCGCTCAAGTGGTTGACCGCATGCAGACAACGATGGGGCAGCAACACCACGAGGATAACCGGGGAGACAGATGGCTTGCTGAGGTGGTCAAATTACACCCGCCAAAATTTGACGGATCTGCTGAGGCACTTACTTGGGATCATTGGCTAAAAGAGTTAGAGAAGATATTTGCGGGTATTAACTGTCCCGAGGACCGAAAAGTTCCTATTGCCCAGTATTTTCTGACTGGGGAGGCTTTTAACTGGTGGGAGGCTATTCGACCCGAGAATCATAATGCTGACTGGACGTTATTCAAACTAATGATGGAAGCCCAGTATTGTCCTCGTCCAGTTAGAGAGGCAAAAATCCGAGAGTTTTTCTCACCACAGAGTTCGGAAGCATCTATGACAAACATAATCAAGACTTTTAATCATCAGCTGACTTGTGTGCGACACTTGGTCAGAACGGAGGCAGAAAAGATTTTTCATTTCGATATGCGGATGAAACCGGAGATTCAGCAGTACATGTCCGGATTCAAGCGTACTACGTTGCGACAGTATCAAGACAAAACGCTGGCCTACGACATGAAAGAGGCGGCGGTGGAGAAATCGATGGAGGCAAAAAAGCAGAAAGTGTCCGGCAACTTCTCGGAAAACAAGAATGGTGGGCCCCGAAAGGGGCAGTCTTCATTTTATTCACCTAGGAAACCTCCACATCCTTCCGGACAACATCAGTAGTTTCGGACGCATCAAAGAAATGCTATAATTGTGGTCGAGCAGGGCATGTTCGACGTGATTGCCCCGCATCTTCTGTGAGTTGTTTCGATTGTGGGCAAGAAGGGCACCGTGCGGCTTTCTGTGGAGTTGCGACTAGATCATATGGCACTCACACTACAGCGCCAGTTCCGAAGGAGGTGAGTGTGAACCAGACGCAGCAGAGTGGGTTTCAGCAGCAGAATGTTGGGAAGAGAGAGACATCCAGTGCTGGGTCCGTTCCTCCGCGCATGTACGAGATGAGGAAATCTGACAATCAGAACACTGCTGTTGCGTCAGTGCGATTCAGATCCTTTTGCAACCAGTTAGTGTCTTATTCGATTCAGGAGCTACACATTCTTTCATATCATTGAACTGTGTTAATCGTTTGAAAATCTCGTGCTTATTTGATTGTGAACCATATGTTGTGGGTTTGCCGAGCGGAGAGAGAATTGTGGGAACCCTAGAAACTAGAGATTTTCCAGTGTCTATAGGAGGGAGAAATTGGCCATTAAATCTTATTGTAGTGGGCATCCATGGTGACGATTTAATTCTCGGAGACGATTGGCTCAACCGTTATGGAGCTATTTTGAATTACCGAAAACGAGTCATCTCTATCATTGTCGATGATGGATATGAACATTTATTCAGAGGATGGAGACCAGGAAGCTCGGGAAAATTGATCAAAGCTATGAAGGCAGTGAAATTACTGAAGCAGGGTTGTCACGGATTGTGGTGCTATGCCATGAAGAAAGAAGGAGTAGAGCTCTCAATTATTCCATTGTGAACGAATTCTCGGATGTATTACCCGACGAACTACAGGTTACCTCCGCAGAGAGAAGTAGAGTTTAACATCGAATTAGAGCCAGGAGCCACTCCTATTTCGAGCACCATACCGTATGGCGCCAACCGAGATGTATGAATTAAAGAAGCAACTGGAGGAATTGTTACAAGGGTTACATTCAACCTAGCGTTTCCCCTTGGGGAGCACCCGTTCTCTTTGTCCGGAAGAAAGATGGATCCCTCCGATTATGTATTGATTACAGGGAGCTAAACAAGGTGACGATCAAGAACAAGTATCCTATACCTCGGATCGACGACTTGTTTGATCAACTCAGGGGGCCAGAGTATTCTCTAAGATTGACTTGCGATCCGGATATCATCAGCTGAGGATTAAGGAATCGGATATACCGAAATCTGCTTTCAGATCCCGGTACGGGCATTATGAATTTGTAGTGATGCCATTCGGACTTACCAATGCTCCTGCGGTATTTATGCAATTGATGAATCGGGTATTCTTAGAATACTTAGATAAGTTTGTGGTCGTTTTCATTGATGACATCTTGATCTATTCGAAAGACCCCGAGGAACATGCTGAGCACTTGCGTATTGTTCTGAGCACCTTGAGAAATGAACAGTTGTATGCGAAACTTTCTAAATGTGAGTTCTGGCTTAAGGAAGTGACTTTCCTTGGGAATGTGATATCATCTGACGGAGTTCAAGTAGATCCGAAGAAGGTCGAGGCAATCTTGGAGTGGGAATCTCCAAATAATGTGAAAGAAGTCCGGAGTTTCTTAGGACTTGCTGGATATTATCGCCGTTTCGTAGAGGGATTTTCCAAAATTGCTCGTCCGTTCACTCAGCTATTACAGAAAACTCATAAGTTCGAGTGGAATGAGAAATGCCAGGCTAGTTTCGATGATCTCAAGAGGAGACTGACGACAGCGCCTATACTAGCATTACCAGATGGAACTGATGGATTCATGGTATACAGCGATGCTTCAAATCAGGGTCTGGGATGTGTGTTGATGTAAAAGGATAGGGTGATTGCCTATGCCTCTCGACAGTTGAAACCATACGAAGTTAACTACCCGACTCATGATCTGGAGTTAGCAGCTGTGGTCTTCGCTTTAAAAATTTGGCGACATTATTTATACGGCACTTGTTGTCAGATCTTTACAGATCATAAAAGTCTCAAGTACATTTTCAGTCAGAAAGAATTAAACATGAGGCAGAGAAGGTGGCTAGAATTGATCAAGGATTACGACTTGGAAATTCTCTATCACCCGGGTAAAGCAAACATAGTGGTTGATGCATTGAGCCGTAAACCTGTTTCTCTTCGAGTGTTGGAAGCACTTACTTCCCAAACCAGCATTCAACGAGAATTGATCCGCGAAGGGATCGAAGTATGGTCGCCAGGAATCCAAGGGCAACTATATGCGATGGAATTGAATTCGTCAGTAGTCGAGGAAATCAAATCTAAGCAGTTGAACGATTCTCTGATCCTTCGGTTATGTGACGAAGTAAAGAAAGGAAGGGCCCCAGGATTCGTGATACAAGATGATGGAGTTCTGAGATTTCAGAGTCGACTTTGCGTTCCCAATGATGATGTTTTGAGGCAGACAATTCTGAAGGATGCTCACAACGCACCCTATTCTATTCACCCGGGCAGCAGTAAGATGTACAAGGATCTAAAACAAAACTTCTGGTGGGGAAATATGAAGAAGGACGTAGCAGAATACGTTTCGAAATGTTTGACTTGTCAGCAGGTTAAGATTGAACATCAGCGACCTGCCGGAATGTTAAAACCGCTTCCGATCCCTGAGTTGAAGTGGGAGGATATCTCGATGGATTTCATCACCAATATGCCAAGGACCAATACGGGAATGAACATGATTTGGGTTATAGTTGATCGACTAACCAAGTCGGCTCATTTCCTAGGAATTAAGGACACATGGGGACCCGAGAAATTGGCACGAGTATTTATTGCCGAGATAGTCAGATTGCATGGGACGCCGCAGACTATTATTTCAGATCGGGATGGTCGCTTTGTGTCACACTTCTGGAAGGCAGTTCACAGGGCTTTAGGGACTGAGCTAAACTTTAGCACGGCTTATCATCCTCAAATGGACGGTCAGTCCGAAAGGACTATACAAACAGTGGAAGACATGCTTAGAGCTTGTGCCTTGGATTGGTCAACTGATTGGGAAGCTCACTTGCCGTTAATTGAATTCACCTACAACAATAGTTGGCATACTTCTATCAAGATGGCACCATTCGTAGCTTTGTACGGGAGAAGATGCCGATCACCCCTGTGCTGGAATGATTCTTCGGACTTGATCGGACGGAACTGCACTGATAGTCCAGACTCAAGAGAAGACAGCAGTGATTCGGGAAAGACTGGTGACTGCCCTGAGTCGACAGAAGTCTTATGCATATGTGCGCCGTCGCCCGCTGGAATTCGAGACCGGGGATCATGTGTTATTGAAGGTTTCTCCTACTCGGGGAATCTTCCATTTTGGGAGGAAAGGTAAGCTAAGTCCGAGATATATCGGACCATTTGAGATCCTCGATAGAGTTGGAGATTTAGCATACAGGTTGGCCTTACCGCCATCGCTGAGTCATGTTCATAATGTTTTTCACGTATCCCAATTGCGGAAGTATGTGCCAGATCCCAGTCATGTTATTGATTTCGACGAGATCGAGATAACTAATGACGGCACCTTCGAGGAGAGACCAATCAAGATACTTGAGAGTCGAGTCAAGCAATTGAGGAATAAACCAATACCTTTGGTTAAAGTTCAGTGGTCTCGGCATGGGGTCGAAGAAGCAACTTGGGAGACGGAAGATAGTATGAAGTCGAGGTACCCGGAATTGTTTGAGATTCAAGTTTCGGGCTGAAACTTCTTTTAAGAGGGGTAGTATGTAATGCCCAGATAATTATTGTGTATTTATCTTGTAAAAATCAACTTTGTAATGTTATTATTCGGAGGTTGGTTTCCCGTATTTTGTATCTTTACGTTTTGGTATCTACAGTATTCTGCATGCATGTGTTCTGCACGTGTTAACGTACGTTACGGCACGTCCATAACGTGCGCTAAGACTACAGTATTATGTACGTTATCTAAAGTGGTTAACGTACGTAAGCTAAGTCAACTTGGGATCGGATAAGGGTCGGCGTGTGGGGGCCGAGGAAGGGGCCGGGGAAGATCCGTGTGATTTCCGCATGAACCTGGACATAGGGTTACGTACGCTATGGTGCATGTGTTACGTACGCTAAGGACATGAATATTACGTACGTAAAACCCTTGTGATTACGTACGTAAGGAAATGGCGAAATCAGGCCAGTGAGTTCGGCCGATGACTACGACGCTATAGTTAGGGTATAACGACGTTAAGCTTATTACGTATGTAAGGTTAATTGCATAACGACGTAATGTCTAGAATTCTATTTATAGACTTCGACCCTATTTCATTTCTCACCTTTCCTTTGGCCGATTTTTCGTGTTCTGGAGATCTTCATCACCTCTTATCCTTCCTATCATCTTTTGGGACGATTCTTGGGAAGCATAGGCCATGTAGATTGGTGTTCAAACTTAGGTGGTTGAGTTTATTCAAGTTCTTCCTTGTTCATCCAATTGTTGAGGTATGTGATCCTTCACCAACTAAATTAGCATGATATTAGTAACGTTTTGGACTGTTTTGAGTAGGCCAAACCAGCTTTTGAGGAGCCTTTCATCATGGTTTAGAAGATTGAATTCAATTATTTTCGATTCCTCTTGATTGTAGTAATCGTTGAGCAACCTCTAGTGATTAGACTATTGATTAGTGTATCTTGAGATTTATAAACCAATCATATCTAGTTTTCGAAGATTATCTTAGTTCAGGAGAATGTTATGATCGAACATTTCGGTGAAGAATTTACGGATTGAACTTAAGGATTAAATTGTAGAAGGAGATGATATTGGAACTATTCTTTATGATGATTCATCGAAGTTTGTATATCTTGTTATTATAAAACATGATTAGAATCCTCCTAGGATGAATTCCATGTTATGTAGTAACAATCAACCGAAGGAATTGTGTTAGGACAGAATAGTCCATCGCCATGATAGATGCATCATGCCTTTTTATGATTCATTTGATGATTTCAATGATTATCCGGAACCGTGGGTCATACCGCGTTATTGTTCGATGAAGGTTTGCTTTAGGTGAGCCGACCGAGTGAGAATTCTCGACGGATTGAAGATCATTGATAGTAGAAATTCTTGTCGCCATTGTTGAGGCAAATATCGTATTTTGAAAGTTTGTGAACAATTGATGAATTTGATCATGCATATGGTTTATTCGTATTGTTGATATGAGATTATCATGACAATTGCTATCGATTTAACGTCGTTCATATTGATGAGTATGTCGATTTTCTTGCATATGTATATGCATAGTTGTGTTATGTGTAAGTTGTGATGATCCGAAGGGATCAAGCGATCTATCTTGAGGGCTGGATCGGATGTCCACCTCATGTTGGTCCGCGGGATCATCTTGGGATCTAGCCGAGGCGCTGGATCATTGGACGGGTTTTCCACCTCGTGTTGGTCCGAAGGGATCATCTTGGGATCTATCTTTGAGGCTGGATCGTTGGAATACCCATGTTGTGTTGATTGAATCTTGTGGATTCGTATTGTTGGATTCCAGTAGCGTAAATCCATATTGTGTATGATTTTATGCATTGTCGTTGCATATTTGTGTGTTCCGATACTTGTACTAGCATTGTTTTGCTAACCCCTTCGCGGGTGGACATTTGTTTTGATGTTCGGGTAGCCGAGGAGCGGGGAAGCGGCAGTACCATCATGACGATGAAGTGGCCTAGTGATGTTAGTTGTTCGTCGTCTTTGTGATTTGTCTTCTTGGTTCATTTTCAGTACTCGAGTACGCGTGTCTTTTTAAGATCATTTCGATATGGTTGTAATAAAGTAGTTGGAACCAATTTGTAATTTGAATTTCGGTGATATTGTTGGTTTATAGTCACATTTCTTTTAATCAGCCTTGTAAATACTTACTTAAAGGGTTTACGGGTAATTATTCCGATTATCTCGGGGTGTTACGAATATGGTATCGGAGCTAAGATTCATGGATATCTTGGCAATGGGTCTGTTTACTTTATTTGATTTACGGGTCGTTCATAACATCACTGTTCAGCCAAAGTCGTCATGTGGGCCGTGGTTGTAAGTCTCCTAATCTCTTATACTACCGTTTTACTTAATTTCTGTTTTTTTAGTATTTACGGGCTTTATTTCTGAAAGTTTTATCCTGGATATTGAGAAATTGTGTTTACAGTATGTTGAGAGGAGGACGTGGACGCGGACGCGGTCGTGGACGCGGACGTGGTAACATGAGACAGGAGGATTCCGCAACTACCCCAGAATTATCGGCTAGTCGAACCGATTCCCATTATGGAGGACGGCGAGATCGGCGAATGACGACGCGAATCCTAACATGCCGGAGTGCTTCAACAGGTGGTGGCTCAGATAAACCAGTTCGCTCAAGTGGTTGACCGCATGCAGACAACGATGGGGCAGCAACACCACGAGGATAACCGGGGAGACAGATGGCTTGCTGAGGTGGTCAAATTACACCCGCCAAAATTTGACGGATCTGCTGAGGCACTTACTTGGGATCATTGGCTAAAAGAGTTAGAGAAGATATTTGCGGGTATTAACTGTCCCGAGGACCGAAAAGTTCCTATGCCCGGTATTTTACATTTGGGAGGCTTTTAAGCGGTGGGAGGCTATTCGACCCGAGAATCATAATCTTGATGGGACGTTATTCAAACTAATGATGGAAGCCCGGTATTGTCCTCGTCGATTAGAGAGGCAAAAATCCGAGAGTTTTTCTCACCACAGAGTTCGGAAGCATCTATGACAAACATAATCAAGACTTTTAATCATCAGCTGACTTGTGTGCGACACTTGGTCAGAACGGAGGCAGAAAAGATTTTTCATTTCGATATGCGGATGAAACCGGAGATTGAAGTACATGTCCGGATTCAAGTGTACTACGTTGCGGCAGTATCAAGACAAAACGCGGCCTACGACATGAAAGAGGCGGCGGTGGAGAAATCGATGGAGGCAAAAAAGCAGAAAGTGTCCGGCAACTTCTCGGAAAACAAGAATGGTGGGCCCCGAAAGGGGCAGTCTTCATTTTATTCACCTAGGAAACCTCCACATCCTTCCGGACAACATCAGTAGTTTCGGACGCATCAAAGAAATGCTATAATTGTGGTCGAGCAGGGCATGTTCGACGTGATTGCCCCGCATCTTCTGTGACTTGTTTCGATTGTGGGCAAGAAGGGCACCGTGCGGCTTTCTGTGGAGTTGCGACTAGATCATATGGCACTCACACTACAGCGCCAGTTCCGAAGGAGGTGAGTGTGAACCAGACGCAGTGGGTTTCAGCAGAATGTTGGGAAGAGAGAGACATCCGATCTTTGGGTCCGTTCCTCCGCGCATGTACGAGATGAGGAAATCGACAATCGAACACTGCTGTTGCGTCAGTACGATTGAGATCCTTTGCAACCAGTTAGTGTCTTATTCGATTCAGGAGCTACACATTCTTTCATATCATTGAACTGTGTTAATCGTTTGAAAATCTCGTGCTTATTTGATTGTGAACCATATGTTGTGGGTTTGCCGAGCGGAGAGAGAATTGTGGGAACCCTAGAAACTAGAGATTTTCCAGTGTCTATAGGAGGGAGAAATTGGCCATTAAATCTTATTGTAGTGGCATCCATGGTGACGATTTAATTCTCGGAGACGATTGGCTCAACCGTTATGGAGCTATTTTGAATTACAGAACGAGTCATCTCTATCATTGTCGATGATGGATATGAACATTTATTCGAAGGATGGAGACCGGGAAGCTCGGGAAAATTGATCAAAGCTATGAAGGCGGTGAAATTGCAAGACGGGGTTGTCACGGATTGTGGTGCTATGCCATGAAGAAAGAAGGAGTAGAGCTCTCAATTATTCCGATTGTGAACGAATTCTCGGATGTATTACTGACGAACTACAGGTTACCTCCGCGAGAGAAGTAGAGTTTAACATCGAATTAGAGCCGGAGACACTCCTATTTCCAGAGCACCATACCGTATGGCGCCAACCGAGATGTATGAATTAAAGAAGCAATCTGGAGGAATTGTTACGAAGGGTTACATTCAACCTAGCGTTTCCCCTTGGGAGCACCCGTTCTCTTTGTCGGAAGAAAGATGGATCCCTCCGATTATGTATTGATTACGAGGAGCTAAACAAGGTGACGATCAAGAACAAGTATCCTATACCTCGGATCGACGACTTGTTTGATCAACTCGAGGGCGAGTATTCTCTAAGATTGACTTGCGATCCGGATATCATCGGTGAGGATTAAGGAATCGGATATACGAAATCGCTTTCGGATCGATGCGGGCATTATGAATTTGTAGTGATGCCATTCGGACTTACCAATGCTCCTGCGGTATTTATGCAATTGATGAATCGGGTATTCTTAGAATACTTAGATAAGTTTGTGGTCGTTTTCATTGATGACATCTTGATCTATTCGAAAGACCCCGAGGAACATGCTGAGCACTTGTGTATTGTTCTGAGCACCTTGAGAAATGAACAGTTGTATGCGAAACTTTCTAAATGTGAGTTCTGGCTTAAGGAAGTGACTTTCCTTGGGAATGTGATATCATCTGACGGAGTTCAAGTAGATCCGAAGAAGGTCGAGGCAATCTTGGAGTGGGAATCTCCAAATAATGTGAAAGAAGTCCGGAGTTTCTTAGGACTTGCTGGATATTATCGCCGTTTCGTAGAGGGATTTTCCAAAATTGCTCGTCCGCTCACTCAGCTATTACAGAAAACTCATAAGTTCGAGTGGAATCAGAAATGCCAGGCTAGTTTTGATGATCTCAAGAGGAGACTGACGACAGCGCCTATACTAGCATTACCAGATGGAACTGATGGATTCATGGTATACAGCGATGCTTCAAATCGTGGTGCAGGATGTGTGTTGATGTAAAAGGATAGGGTGATTGCCTATGCCTCTCGACAGTTGAAACCATACGAAGTTAACTACCCGACTCATGATCTGGAGTTAGCAGCTGTGGTCTTCGCTTTAAAAATTTGGCGACATTATTTATACGGCACTTGTTGTCAGATCTTTACAGATCATAAAAGTCTCAAGTACATTTTCAGTCAGAAAGAATTAAACATGAGGCAGAGAAGGTGGCTAGAATTGATCAAGGATTACGACTTGGAAATTCTCTATCACCCGGGTAAAGCAAACATAGTGGTTGATGCATTGAGCCGTAAACCTGTTTCTCTTCGAGTGTTGGAAGCACTTACTTCCCAAACCAGCATTCAACGAGAATTGATCCGCGAAGGGATCGAAGTATGGTCGCCAGGAATCCAAGGGCAACTATATGCGATGGAATTGAATTCGTCAGTAGTCGAGGAAATCAAATCTAAGCAGTTGAACGATTCTCTGATCCTTCGGTTATGTGACGAAGTAAAGAAAGGAAGGGCCCCAGGATTCGTGATACAAGATGATGGAGTTCTGAGATTTCAGAGTCGACTTTGCGTTCCCAATGATGATGTTTTGAGGCAGACAATTCTGAAGGATGCTCACAACGCACCCTATTCTATTCACCGGCGTGATAAGATGTACAAGGATCTAAAACAAAACTTCTGGTGGGGAAATATGAAGAAGGACGTAGCAGAATACGTTTCGAAATGTTTGACTTGTCAGCAGGTTAAGATTGAACATCAGCGACCTGCCGGAATGTTAAAACCGCTTCCGATCCCTGAGTTGAAGTGGGAGGATATCTCGATGGATTTCATCACCAATATGCCAAGGACCAATACGGGAATGAACATGATTTGGGTTATAGTTGATCGACTAACCAAGTCGGCTCATTTCCTAGGAATTAAGGACACATGGGGACCCGAGAAATTGGCACAGTATTTATTGCCGAGATAGTCGATTGCATGGGGCCTTGCAGACTATTATTTCAGATCGGGATGGTCGCTTTGTGTCACACTTACGGAAGGCGATTCACGAGGCTTTAGGGGAGCTAAACTTTAGCACGGCTTATCATCCTCAAATGGACGGTCGATCAGAAAGGACTATACAAACAGTGGAAGACATGCTTAGAGCTTGTGCCTTGGATTGGTCAACTGATTGGGAAGCTCACTTGCCGTTAATTGAATTCACCTACAACAATAGTTGGCATACTTCTATCAAGATGGCACCATTCGTAGCTTTGTACGGGAGAAGATGCCGATCACCCCTGTGCTGGAATGATTCTTCGGACTTGATCGGGACGGAACTGAATTGATAGTCCAGACTCAAGAGAAGATAGCTTTGATTCGGGAAAGACTGTTGATTGCCGGAGTCGGCGAAGTCTTATGCATATGTGCGCCGTCGCACTGGAATTCGAGACCGGGGATCATGTGTTATTGAAGGTTTCTCCTACTCGGGGAATCTTCCATTTTGGGAGGAAAGGTAAGCTAAGTCCGAGATATATCGGACCATTTGAGATCCTCGATAGAGTTGGAGATTTAGCATACAGGTTGGCCTTACCGCCATCGCTGAGTCATGTTCATAATGTTTTTCACGTATCCCAATTGCGGAAGTATGTGCCAGATCCCAGTCATGTTATTGATTTCGACGAGATCGAGATAACTAATGACGGCACCTTCGAGGAGAGACCAATCCAGATACTTGAGAGTCGAGTCAAGCAATTGAGGAATAAACCAATACCTTTGGTTAAAGTTCAGTGGTCTCGGCATGGGGTCGAAGAAGCAACTTGGGAGACGGAAGATAGTATGAAGTCGAGGTACCCGGAATTGTTTGAGATTCAAGTTTCGGGCTGAAACTTCTTTTTAGAGGGGTAGTATGTAATGCCCGGATAATTATTGTGTATTTATCTTGTAAAAATCAACTTTGTAATGTTATTATTCGGAGGTTGGTTTCCCGTATTTTGTATCTTTACGTTTTGGTATCTACAGTATTCTGCATGCATGTGTTCTGCACGTGTTAACGTACGTTACCAGACGTCCATAACGTGCGCTAAGACTACAGTATTATGTACGTTATCTAAAGTGGTTAACGTACGTAAGCTAAGTCAACTTGGGATCGGATAAGGGTCGGCGTGTGGGGGCCGAGGAAGGGGCCGGGGAAGATCCGTGTGATTTCCGCATGAACCTGGACATAGGGTTACGTACGCTATGGTGCATGTGTTACGTACGCTAAGGACATGAATATTACGTACGTAAAACCCTTGTGATTACGTACGTAAGGAAATGGCGAAATCAGGCCAGTGAGTTCTGGTCAGACGACTACGTACGCTATAGTTAGGGTATAACGTACGTTAAGCTTATTACGTACGTAAGGTTAATTGCATAACGTACGTAATGTCCATAATTCTATTTATAGACTTCGACCCTATTTCATTTCTCACCTTTCCTTTGGCCGATTTTTCGTGTTCTGGAGATCTTTCATCACCTCTTATCCTTCCTATCATCTTTTGGGACGATTCTTGGGAAGCATAGGCCTTGTAGATTGGTGTTCAAACTTCCGGTGGTTGAGTTTATTCAAGTTCTTCCTTGTTCATCCAATTGTTGAGGTATGTGATCCTTCACCAACTAAATTAGCATGATATTAGTAACGTTTTGGACCTGTTTTGAGTAGGCCAAACCAGTTTTCTTCTTCAGGAGCCTTCATCATGGTTTAGAAGATTGAATTCAATTATTTTCGATTCCTCTTGATTGTAGTAATCGTTGAGCAACCTCTAGTGATTAGACTATTGATTAGTGTATCTTGAGATTTATAAACCAATCATATCTAGTTTACGAATATTATCTTAGTTCAGGAGAATGTTATGATCGAACATTTCGGTGAAGAATTTACGGATTGAACTTAAGGATTAAATTGTAGAAGGACATGATATTGGAACTAGTCTTTATGATGATTCATCGAAGTTTGGATATCTTGTTATTATAAAACATGATTAGAATCCTCCTAGGATGAATTCCATGTTATGTAGTAACAATCAACCGAAGGAATTGTGTTAGGACAGAATAGTCCATCGCCATGAATATGCTTTTTTATTATTCATTTGATGATTTCAACGATTATCCGGAACCGTGGGTCATACCGACGTTATTGTTCAATGAAGGTTTGCTATCCGGTGAGCCGACCGAGTGAGAATTCTCCGAACGGATTGAAGACTATTGATAGTATAAATTCTTGTCGCCATTGTTGAGGCAAGTATCGTATTTTAAAAGTTTGTGAACAATTGATGCATTTGATCATGCATATGGTTTATTCGTATTGTTGATATGAGATTATCATGACAATTGGTATCGATTTAACGTACGTTCATATTGATGAGTATGTCGATTTTCTTGCATATGTATATGCATAGTTGTGTAATGTGTAAGTTGTGATGATCCAAAGGGATCAAGCGATCTATGCTGAGGGCGCTGGATCGGATGTCCACCTCGTGTTGGTCCGACGGGATCATCTTGAGATCTAGTCTGAGGGCGCTGGATCATTGGACGGGTTTTTCCACCTCGTGTTGGTCCGACGGGATCATCTTGGGATCTATGCTGAGGGCGCTGGATCGTTGGAATACCCATGTTGTGTTGATTGAATCTTGTGGATTCGTATTGTTGGATTCCGGTAGCGGAAGTCCATATTGTGTATGATTTTATGCATTGTCGTTTCATATTTGTGTGTTCCGATACTTGTACTAGCGTTGTTTTGATAACCCCTTCGGGGGTGGACATTTGTTTTGATGTTCAGGTAGCCGAGGAGCGGGGAAGCAGCCACAGTACCATCATGACGATGAAGTGGCCCAGTGATGTTAGTTGTTCGTCGTCTTTGTGATTTGTCTTCTTGGTTCATTTTCATTACTCGAGTACGCGTGTCTTTTTAAGATCATTTCGATGTGGTTGTAATAAAGCAGTTGGAACTAATTTGTAATTTGAATTTCGGTGATATTGTTGGTTTATATTCACATTTCTTTTAATCAGCCTTGTGAATCCTTACTTAAAGGGTTTGCGGCGCTGTAATTATTCCGATTATCTCGGGGTGTTACACTATGAGTCGGGGAGAAGCTTCTCATCCAATTTTCTTACAAATTGGCAAACAGGATCTTTTAACGTCAGATTCCCAAGATGTTGTTCATATTCTGGTTTGAATTTATTCCACAAACATCAAATCTCATAATGTACGAGTCCACTAGGATGCGTGTCAAGAGAAATTTCGATATCAATCTAAATTCTCCTTATTCAGACCATCCTTGATGAACTGAATTTTATCTTCTCTGTTTGTCGAAGGAATTCCTAAAGATCGACATCTTGAATCACAGTTCCACCTAGCACACTTGTAGCAAACGGCCATTTTCTTTGCTCGTCGTTTCTTGGCATATGAACTTTTTCCAAGCCCTGGTAAAAATCTAATTGGTGTTTCCGTGAATTCACCCGCTATTCTAACTTTGGCTTCAATAATGAATCGAATATCAAAAGGTATGCCGTTATTCATAAGCAACCTCATCCTTTCAAGTCTGGCTTGGTAAAGTTTCAAAATGACTTTTTTGCTAAGAAAGGGAAATCTTTTTTCAATTGTTTTCAAAGTTTGTTCCATAATTAAAAAAATAAAATAAAAAAATAAAAAATATCTACAAACTCAGTTGTTGTAGGAAACTGAAAAATCCGAATTTACTAGCCATGGAGTACCGATATCCGCCACTTGACCGGATAAACACAATAGAGTATTAATTCACAATATCGGGGTCCTTAAGAAGAACCTCTTCTACCTCAAAATACTTTAATTCCAAGTATGGTTTTAACCGTTGCCATTTACTTTGAAAATATTACCATTTATTGGATTTACAATTTCTACAGCTCCGTGAGGATAGACCGTACGAATAATAAATGGACCAGACCATCGTGAACGCAACTTGCCTGGAAATAATAACAAACGAGAGTTAAAAAGCAGGACTTTTTGACCAGGAGAAAATGTTTTTCTCAAGATGTGTTTATCATGAAAAAATTTCATTTTGTCCTTATATTTCCTTGCACAATCGTAAGCATCATTTCTGATTTCTTCCAATTCATTTAGTTGAAGTTTCCTATGAATTCCAGCCAAGTCTAATGAAAAATTTAATCGTTTTATGGCCCAGTATGCTATATGTTCTAATTCAACAGGCAAATGACATGGTTTTCCAAAGACAAGCCTAAATGGAGACATTCCGATGGGAGTTTTAAAATCAGTACGGTAAGCCCACAATGCATCATTCAATCGCAAAGACCAATCTTTCCTGTAGGATTAACAGTTTTTTCAATAATATGTTTGATTTCTCTGTTTGAAATTTCAACTTGTCCACTTGTTTGAAGGTGATAAGGAGTAGCAACTTTATGTGTAACACCATATTTTTTAAATAAATGATTCAAATATTGGTTACAAAAATGTTTTGCTCCATCACTTATAATTGCTCGTGGTGTTCCAAATCTGGAAAAAATCATTTCTTTTAAAAAATTTACCACGAATTTGTTGTCATTTGTTTTGCAAGCAATTGCTTCTACCCATTTTCAAAACATAATCGACGACCACAAGGATGTAAAGATTGCCAAGAGAAATTGGAAAATGTCCCATAGAATCTATGTCCCAAACATCAAATATTTCAATAATTAAAATTGGGTTTAAAGGCATCATATTTCTTTTAGAAATTCGTCCTAATCTTTGACATCTATCACATGTGCTGCAATATGAATGTGTATCTTTGAAAAGTGTTGGCCAATAAAAACCACATTGCAGAATTTTAGCAGTTGTTTTCTTTGAACTAAAATGACCTCCACATGCATGATCATGACAAAAGGCAATGATATTTTGTTGTTCATGTTCACGCACACATCTCCTAATGATTTGATCAGGACAATATTTGAACAAATATGGATCATCCCAAAAGAATCTTTTTACTTCATTTAAAAATTTTGATTTATCTTGGTTATTCCAATGAGATGGCATGTTACCAGTGACAAGGTAATTGACAGTGTCTGCATACCAAGGTATGTGAGAAACAGACATCAATTGTTCATCAGGGAAAGTTTCATTAATGGGAGGTTCTTTATCAGTAAAATTCACGATTAGCCTAGATAAATGATCAGCAACAACATTTTCAGAACTTTTTTTATTTCAAATTTCTAAGTTAAACTCTTGTAACAATAGAATCCAACGGATCAAGCGAGGTATAGCATCTTTCTTAGAAAGAAGATATTTTAATGCAGCATGACGGAGTAAATTATGACTTTCAAACCAATCAAGTAAGCTCGAAATTTGTTTAAGGCAAAAACAACTGCAAGCAATTCTTTTTCAGTTGTATAGTAATTTAATTGGGCATCATTTAGAGTTCTGCTTGCATAATATATTACAATTGGCAATTTATTTTCTCTTTGACCCAATACTATACCGACGGCATAGTCAGATGCATCACACATTATTTCAAAAGGAAGATTCCAGTTTGGAGATTTGATGATAGGTGCAGAGCCCAACATAGTTGATTGTCTTAAAAGCTTTTAGACAATGATCATCAAATACGAAAGGTGTGTCTTTTGAAAGTAAATTACATAACGGCCTTGATATTTTGCTAAAATCTTTGATGAATCGACGGTAAAAACCAGCATTGCCTAAGAATGACCGAATTTCTTTAATCGTTCGTGTAACACCCCCAGATTTAACCGGAAATATTACAGCGTCGTGGGCCCCGAGATGGAACCCACAAGGCTAAAAGAAATTTTCGCAAACATTTACAATTGCCCAAGAGGCCAACGATGGTACTATCTTTAAAAATATTCGAAGATGTTATAAAACTCATTTATCAAAAACCGTCGTAAAAACTCATTTGAAATCGCAAGGCCAAACGGCCGACACTCAAAAGTTTAGAAAATGATTTCCAACGTAACCTCAGTTACCAGATACCAAAAGAGAGTTTCAAAATACTCACGCAGTGGAAAAAGACCAACTATAAAGATACTATAGCAGCGGAATACAAGAACCAATCAAGAAACTCAATGCATAAAACATGTCCTAGCCAGTATCCTCCGGGAAGCTCATCTCTTCACGACCTCTACAAGCTCGATACTCCAAGAACCTAAAAAGAAATCCCACGACGGGGTCAGCCATAATATCCAACAATGATAACCGTCACATCACATTAATAATTACATACCAATGAGAATACAACATAAGAATACGACCAACGTAATCTTACCGCCATAACTTTACTTACTCAAGTAATTCTCATCAGAATAACCATTATCACATTTCACATCTCGTACTCGATTAACCAATAAACTCGAACATAATATCTGTATTGTACCTCAAACAATACTCAAGATTCTCAAACTATCATAACCAACTCACGATATGAAAAAATACCAGTTCTGACCAATACAATCCATCGGATAGGGTCATCAAATCCCAAAACGATAACTGATTCTCCATCACAAGAGGAATACCAAAGGAAATACAGAACATACCTCGAGATTTGAAGTGCCACGACAATCATATTAGTCTAATCCGAGATCAGATCAATGCAATACGGACACGGTCCTAACACAAGACCTACAAATGCATCTCATATGACAACGTCAATATGATCACAACAATAACAATGATGTATACTCAATGGAAATCCGACGATCCAGTGCCCTCAGCATAGATCCCCTTGATGATCCTATCAGATCAGCATAAGGTGGATAACCAACAATACACATATGCACAACAACACATGATAAAATCAATGATGCGAATTCACAAGATTCCATCAACACAATACTAGTAATCCAACGATCCAGCGCCCTCAGCATAGATCCCCATGATGATCCCGTCGGACCAACGCATGGTGGAAAACTTGTCCAATGTTCCAGCGCCCTCAGCATAGATCCTCATGATGATCCCGTCGAACCAACGCATGGTGGACATCCGATCCAGCGCCCTCAGCATAGATCCTCATTATCCCTTCGGAACATTTACAACATAACAATGTAATTATGCATACACATATGCAAATCAATATGTTCATCAACATGAACAACATATGAATCAAAACATGAACGACACTATGATGACACAACTAGCTAGACTTCATGTTCAACAACATGAATGACAACCTGCATGATCAACAACATCAACACTAAACCGAATCAATCTAGAATACTTGTCCCGAGTCATTCGGAAGCAATCTCGATGCCAAATCACCACCGACGATTATCCGCAATGCTCGGCAACCCAAACGTACCATGGACTGCAGATACTCATATCCTTGTCTTTATCATAATGTATCCTCGATACCCAAAATTTCAATAACCGAAATTAAATCATAAACCTTATGATTTAACTCCCAGAATCGGAAAGACAACACATAGTCCAAATCTCTAGAATTTGCAATAATAATCATTGCTATATGCATTATAAACGAAATGAAACTGAAACCATTCATTAAACATTATAACTGGGCAAGTAATAACTTGCCTCGATACCGATACGATGAGGATGAAGCCGCTACCAGTCACATTGCCTTTGTCTACGAGCTCCTCGGCCTTGACTGATGCAATTCACGAACATACTCGAACACGACCGCAACATACGATTACAATCACTGATCCATAATCTCAACCTGTTGAAGTAATCAATTAACACATATACGATAACAATTAATAACCGACATAGCCAACCAAAATCAACTCAGCAATTCAACGATATCTCGATCGTACACAAAACCAAGTAATCCAACTCAACTCTTAACAATACGAATACATGTCTAAATTCGATAATCAATGGTTCTAACAACGTCTTCAACATTCTTGGTTCCGACTTAAATCTAAATTCGGATTAACACGGCTCATTCTTGCAAATTCATGGAAATACCATTACCGACTATCATCATGAATAATCGTATGCTAAAGTTAACCGTAATCCTTCCAATTTACGGACATATATCATTCAAGAACTCTTCAAGAACATGAACTCATCCATAATTATGTTTGAAGCCAATAAAACGGCGTAATTCGATGTGTTCTATCATCTAATCATCATTCAATTCATGATTCTGTAATACCCGGATTTTCAGTATAAATTTTTCGCGTTATTTTATCTGAGATATACTGTATAGTTTGGTATCTATACAGTATGGATAAAATAAATTGAGAACCGAGACAGTTATACTGGTGTGATTATCGTTTTTGATTGACAGATATATTCAGGATACGTTGTATCAGGTTAAACAGATTTGGATATCAGGTATACCGTATGAGAATATTTTTGGATTCAGTGTGTGTATTCATTATGCCGTATGTTTGTATTTTGTACGTCGAGACGTCGGATAGGAACAGTTGGATTTTTGGCTAAGTATAAAAGCCATTACGTACGTTAAGCCTTGGAGCTTACGTACGTAAAATATGTTAGCTTACGTACGTTATATAATGTACATAACGTACGTAACAAGAGGAATCGGATAGTAGGGCCCGTGGTCGGCAGCTTTCGGCGCAGATGTGGACAGGTGAGTCAACGGATGGAGTTACGTACGTTATACAGGGTGTATTACGTACGTAATACGATTATTATACTGTATCAAGTCAACGTACGTATTACGTACGCAACGAAATAAGTGTTACGTACGTTACGGGGCAGCTGGCCGAGTCGTGGCCGAGATGACCTGGATGGCCGAGCATGGCCGGCCCCGACTCGTTGGAATGGCCGAGCATGGTCGACAGTGACTCGTGGGGGTGGCCGATCACGGTCGGCAGTGACTCGCAGGGATAGCTAGGACTGGCCGATTACGTACGTAAGGCAGTGGCCGGTTACGGCCGTAAGGGCCAGTTACGTACGTAAGCCAGCTGCCGGTTACGTACGTAAGGGCGCCGAACGAACTGGGCAGTAGGGTAGGCCACGTCCGGCTACGTACGTAAGGACCCGCCGGTTACATACGTAATGGTCCGGCAGGTCCCGCCTATTTAAAGGCCTGGACCGAGTCATCCGGCCATTTTCATGTTTTCTCTTCGTTTCTTCGCGATTTCTTCATCAAAGTGGATGGATTTGAGTAATATCATCATCTAGCAACATGTTTTGGAAGTTGGAGTCATGGATTAACATCATCTTCCACCCGGATCGAAGGTAAGAACACCTAAACACTTGGTTTTGGATATTTTTGGAGTTTCTTGATGTTTTGGCCGATTTGATTCGTTTTAACTCAGATTATTGATGGAATCTTGTTGTATTCTTGAGATTATTCGTTGTTCTTGAAGTTTTGTGGAAAGAAATCGAGTATTTCTTTAAATAATCGATTGAATTGGTCTATGCCTTCAAAGTGTTCGATGAAATGTCTCAATGAGTAGAACTTGGAAAATTCTACACGTTTTCGTATGAATGATGGTTGAAATGATATTGTTGTGATGATTCTTGGTAATTATGGGAATTTTGTTAAAGGAAGATAATGAATTGGTGATCAAATGCCTTGATTATGTCGTTATGATTATGGAATCGTGGTATTCTCGATGTTCTTGGTGGTTTGTTGCGATTCATGATGTTATGAGAAGTATATGTTGAAGAACATGATTATATACACCTTGAATTATGATTAAGGGTTGTTTAGATGTTAGAAAACATCGGGTTATGTTGTTTTATGGATTATGAACGTGAATTTGGATAATTCGTGTTCTTGAAGAACTCTTGAGTTACATGTTATGATTTTGGAAGGATTTCGGATAATTTGGAATGTGATTATTCACGATAATAATCGATAAAAATTTTTCTACGAATTTACAAGTATGAACAAGAAGGAGTTTTGTCTTCGTATTTGGAGTTGAAGTTGGAATCGAATATGTTATAAAATTATTAATGTCGAGATGAATTGATCATTGATTTGATGAATACGTTTTAAAGTGTTGGTGTTTTGGATATGAATATGGAATATTCACATTTAGAACTAAGTTATGTATCTTGGTACAATATTCGTATAGGAATACGAATATGATTTCGAGTTTGATGAGAATTATTATTCATGTTTGAATTTGGAAATTCATACTTATTGAATAAGTGTTCAATTCGGATAATGGAATTATTTGAAACCTTTGGAATATGGTTATCTATATTGTTGAATTAATTGGATTGTCCGGATTGATGATGATAACCGGTAATTGGATTTTATTATGATTATACAAGGAGGAAACTTGTAATTGTTTTTAAGATTGAATTTGGAATTGGTAATGTTAGACCCTTGTTGGTTTAAATAGATTATGGATATGATATTCGGATTGTGGAATCGTATTGTGGTTTTGAATTCGTGATCGATTGATTTGGTTGTTCGGATTTGTGTTTAATCGGGATATTGTAGAACCGTTGTGCTTGTTGATCGGTTATTGATTGTTATTTGTGTTCATCGAGTTACGACTTGTATCGTGGATATGGGTTCGTATTTGTTTGAGTTGTATTGTTCGGTTTTGTTTATGATCGGGGTATTGTTGAGCCGTTGAGTCGCTTGGTTGGCTATGTCGGTTATTGATTGTTATCGGATTGTTGTTAATTGATTATTGCAATAGGTTGTGATGTTTTGATCGTGGATTATGACCGTTGTGTTGCGGTTGAGGTCGAAGAGTTCGTAAATTGCTTTTGGTCGGGGCTGAGGAGCTCGTAGACAAAGGCAATGGATTTTGGTAACGGCTTCGTGGTATCGGTATCGGGGCAAGTTTATACTTGTTCAGTTTATAATATTTGATAAATGGTTTCGTTTTCATTTCATTTATAATTCATATAGCAATGTTGTTAGAAAGGTAAATTGTTGGTTAATGAGTTGTATATCGTGCTCTGGTTTGTATTAAATCATAAGGTATATGATTTAATTATGTTCAAGGAATACGTGAGTTATCTTTGGTCAAGGATATAGAATATCGGATATCGAGGATAGTTATCGTGTCGATATTGATGTCGAGATGGTGGTTTCTTGGTATAAATGGACTATACCTATTTCGGGATTATTCGTATAACTGTGTATTCGTTCAGGGATGTTGTTCGTGGAAAGGATGTTGTCTCCGGCTTTGAGGTAATTTATGTATTGTTTAGTTATGAGATAATTATTATGTTGAGTTGTTGTATATGTTGTACGTTGAGGCTGTAATACCCGTACTTTTTGTAAATCTTCTACTCTTGTACTTTGTAATTTTTACGCTCGTATAAGTGTTTGGTAAGCTTATATGGATCTTGAAACTCTTATCAATTGGATTTACCCTTTTTCTTGTTCGGATCGTCGCTGTTTTCGGATCCTTGATGCGATTATACTACCTTCGTGTAATGGGTAGCGCACGCTACGCACACCTTGTAGCGCACGCTAATTTAGTGAGGGTAGCGCACGCTATCCATTATCATTAGCGCACGCTACTAATGTATTGAGGCGACACCCGGTGGCTACCGGATCGAACAGGAATTCCTAGCGACGCTAGGTGTGACCGGTAGCGTACGCTAGATTTTGGTGGTAGCGCACGCTACGTTACTAGAGTAACGACGCTAGAGAGAGCAGAGTCGGGGATGAGGTTCGACCGACACTGACTACCAGGTAGCGCACGCTATTAGAAATAATTAGCGCACGCTAATTGAAGTCACTAGCGCACGCTATGAACAGGTGTTAGCGTACGCTAACGGAGTTGGCAGAGGCTACTGGATTGCCTGGTGAGTCCGATAGCGCGCGCTATTTTTCATGGCTAGCGCACGCTAGTCCCTATTTAGTATAAATAGGACATTTCCGTTCCCAAATCGTCATTTCTACCTACCTTCACCTCCTTGGGCGATTCTAGGCGATTCCGGGCGATTTGTGAGGAGTTCTTCGAGCTGCAATTATCTAGCAACATCTTTGAGTTTCTAGTTCGGATTTATCAACGTTTAATCCTCTCCACCGCTCCAAATCAAGGTAAAATTCTCACAACCCTAGATTTTCGGGATTTGGGGATTTTCCATCCGATCTCTTCGATCCAGCTTGTTGTTATGTTAGAATATATCGATTACGAGTCATCTACCTTGGATACATGTTTTCCTACGAATTTATTGGTATATTTCCGGAGTTCTTGAGTATTTGGGATATTTGACTTGCGATTCACTATCTAAGAGAATTATTTCCGGAACACATGTATCGGGGTAGTAATTTCGAGTGATTCCAACTTATTTTCATACCGATGGAGTTTTGATAATTGAATTACGAACTTGTCTAGGTTCGGAGTTGTCGAATCCTTCAATCTTGGTACCTTGTCGTTCGTACCCTTTTCCTCTCGTTTCCAGGCAAGTGATTCTTGTGAAAGTTATGTTCTTAAATGTGAAAAGTAATGCATGTGATTGTGAGAGTTGCTTTCGTTCACTCCGAGAGGACCCGACGGGGTCAAGGAGGGTTCCGCTTATGTCGGTTCCGGGAACGTTTGGGTTAGCCACTCCGAGATGATCCGACGGGGTCGAGGAGGGATTCGCGCATTGTCGAGTCCACGGTTAATCAAGAGATATCATCATTTCCAAATATGTTTGGATAATTGAATTTTCCGGAAAATCATTATCATGGCTTTGAATTGGTGCATATGCTTTTATGTATAAGACTTGACATTTCACTTGTAATACTTGCCCTAACCCCTCTCGTTTGGGGAAAATTACTTTTGTGTTTTTCAGGTCCTAAGGAACTTTACGAGCGAGCGCCGGGTCGATACGATGAGGATGGCGAGGCGTGATACTGTGGCTAGTTGTGTTCTACTTTGTTTGGTCGTTGTTCTCTTTGGTCCATTTTATCCTTGTAATAATAAGTGGTACTCGAGTACTTTAGGAAAGTCCTTTTCCATTGTCGTACAACCTCTTGTATTTCTTCATGGTATTGTTTGTCCGTGGTTGAACTTCCTTGGTTGTATCGAGTTTATTGTTTCCCAAGTGGATTTTATTAAATTCAATACGTTGTGAGTGAGATAAGCCTAGTAGATTCCAGGTCGGGATTTACGGCGCTGTGATATTCTCCGAATATCTCGGGGGGTGTTAAAGAATTTGGTATCAGAGCTTAGGTTTATGGATACCTAGGCTGTCGGATTGCTGGGTCTAAATATACTATTCCAAGGACACAGTATCATGTACTGCCGTCATCTCGCATCTGACCGGTACTCGTAAGTTCTCTAACTTATTTACCCTCTTCATTCACTCACTATCATTCGATTATGGGACGTGAGAAGTCCATATTCTAGACGGCATTGCTTCGAGCTATTCTTATGATTTTACTTACATTTTTCTTTAGAATGTCAACTGGTAGAGGACGTGGACGCGGCCGTGGTCGTGGTCGGGGCCGAGGGCGTGGCGCAGCCGGTGGAGCACCATGTCCTCGGCTCGGTAGAAGGCTCGGCTACGCCTAGCTTGTCGGACTCTATTCAACCTAGCACCGTAGTCATCGGAGCCGTCAACGAGTCCGGGAACTTCTACAGGAGCCAACCGGATCCGGTGTTGCCACCATCTCGCAACAAGTGGCGAACCAAATGGCTCTTTTAACCTGTGCGGTATGCCTTAACCAACCACCTCCTCACATCGACACTGGGCCAGAAGTGGTTACAAGATGTTATTCGTATGCGCCCTCCCCAATTTATTGGTGCAAATGATCCGATCGGTGGGAAGATTGGATTAATGAGATGAATAAAATTTTCATGGACGTGAATTGTCCAGAGGCACGTAAGGTGCCGGTTGCCCAATACTTCCTATCAAGGGATGCGGCCAGTGGTGGCAAGCCGTTGCACCTCGGGGTCGTGAGGTTTCATGGGACGAGTTTAAGGAATTGATGGAGGCCGAGTTACGCCGTGGCCTGTTCAGGAGGCCAGGATTCGAGCCTTTTATGAAGCTAAACCCCAGGATGTCCTGTATCTCGTGCAATCATTGAATACAACCGTCAACTCAACCATGTGAAAAATCAAGTGAGGGAAGAGAGAGATAGAATTCGTCACTTTGACATGCGAATGAAGCCAAAAGTTCGGCACTATATGTCGGGCTTCGCTTGCGCCACATTGAAGGAGTATCAAGATAGGGCACTAGCCTATGATATGTCCTTCACACCTACCGAAACGACAAGTGAGAGTAAGAAGCGAAGACCACCGGAAAGTTTTCTAGCGGTAGAGGTGGCAACCCGCGGGGATCGCAATCGGCAAGCTATACAACCAAGGGTCTTCCGTGCTTCGGGAGGTAAACGGAATTTGAGCTGGTGCTAATGCGTCCCAACCGGGTTGTGACATGTTTTAATTGTGGCAGGCCATATTAATCGTGATTGTGGTCTACCCCCATTGAGGTGTTTTAATTGCGCCGGGAAGGCCACAGAGCCATGTATTGTACGGAAGAAGAAACCCCACTTGGAACTCGTGCAATGCCCCTACACTGAGAACCGAGTGTTAATCGAAGTCATCTACGGGTCAACCATCCCAGAGTTACGGTCGAGGCGAGGCCGTGGTCGGTCTGTTAGAGGGGGAGCTCCAGTCTGGTTCGGTGCAACCTCGTGTCTATGAGATGAGGAAAGCTGGAGATCCCGAGGCTACCGTGGCAACAGTATCATTTCTCTTTTGTCTCATCCAGTTAGAGTGCTTTTTGATTCTGGTGCTTCTCATTCATTCATCTCTTTGGATTGTGTGCGTCGAGTGAATATTGAGGGCTTGTCTCCTTGTGAGTCCTTTGTGGTTAAGTTGCCCAGGGGTGATAGAATCGTGGGAGACGAGGAAGTTAGAGATTGTCGGTGTTAATCGAGAGAGTGTGGTTTTCGAATTTGATAGTCGTAGACATTGTTGATGAAGATCTAATCCTCGGTGACGATTGGCTCGATAGACACGGTGCAGTAATGAATTATCGCACGAAGATCATATCAATGTTAGCCAAAGACGGTACCGAACACCATTTTGCGGGGTACAAGAGGGGATGTCAGAAATTTTTAATTAGTGCCTTGAAGGTGACAAAACTTATTAGAAAGGGTTGTGTTGGATATTGGTGTTATGCCATGAAAGTCGAAGATGGGAAAGTTGAACTTCCCTCGATTCCTATTGTAAGTGATTTTTCGGATGTTTTTCCGCATTTAATTACCGACTACCACCGACGGGAAGTTGAATTTACAATTGATTTGGAGTCAGGAGCAACCCCGATTTCTAAGGCACCGTACCGTATGGCACCTTCAGAAATGCAAGAGTTGAAGAAACAACTGGGAGAATTGTTGGATAAAGGGTATATTAGACCCAGTGCCTCGCCATGGGGCGCACCGGTCTTGTTCGTAAGGAAGAAAGATGGTTCACTACGTTTGTGTATTGATTATCGGGAACTGAACAAAGTGACCATTAAGAATAAATACCCTTTGCCGCATATCGATGATTTGTTTGATCAATTGCAGGGAGCCGCGGTGTTCTCGAAAATTGATTTGAGGTCCGGTTACTATCAACTTCGCATTAAGGAATCCGACGTTCCTAAAACTGCTTTCCGTACGAGGTATGGACACTATGAGTTTGCGGTTATGCCTTTTGGGTTAACCAACGCACCGGCGATATTTATGCAATTGATGAATAAGATATTTATTGAGCATCTTGATAATTGTGTAGTCGTTTTTATCGACGATATTTTAGTTTACTCTCGAGATGAAGAGGAACACGCTCGGCATTTGCGATTGGTGTTGGAGGTTTTGAGGACTCAGCACCTCTATGCAAAGTTTTCTAAGTGTGAATTCTGGCTGAAGGAAGTCATGTTTCTCGGACATGTGATTTCAGCGGAAGGGGTACAGCTAGATCACCAGAAAATTTAGTCAGTGTTAGATTGGGCTCCACCCAGAACGTGAAGGAGGTTCGTAGCTTTTGGGTCCGGCGATACTACCGGAGGTTCGCCGAGGGGTTCTCCAAACTTGCTCGACCACTTACTCAATTACTCCAGAAGTCCGAAAGGTTCGAATGGAATGAAGAGAGACAACGGAGTTTCAAGAGCTGAAAAGGCGCCTGACTACCGCGCCGGTTTTAGCCCTACCTCAGGGAGTCGGTGGGTATTCGGTTTATTGTGATGCATCAGGACAAGGACTTGGGTGTGTACTCTTGCAGCATGATAAGACAATTGCCTATGCTTCGCGGCAACTTAAACCGTATGAGCTGAATTACCCTACCCATGATTTGGAATTAGCTGTTGTAGTGTTTGCACTGAAGATCTGGCGTCACTATTTGTACGGTTCTTCATGTCGAATTTATACCGACCACAAGAGCCTAAAGTATATTTTTAGCCAGAAAGAGCTGAATATGAGACAACGACGTTGGTTAGAGCTGATAAAGGATTATGATCTGGAAATCCTTTACCATCCAGGAAAGGCTAACATTGTAGCTGATGCGTTGAGCCGGAAGTCGATATCTCTTCAGATGCTTGAGGCCCTTACGCCTCAAGTTAAGATCAGACGGGAGTTAATTGAGCAGGGAGTCAAGCACGGATCCAACGGATTCAGTGGTCGATGTGTACTCTTGAGGCTATTCCGTCCTTGATCGACGACGTCCGGAAAACAGGAGAATGACCCTATGCTTGTTCAATCAAGGCGGACGTGGAAAAAGGGAAAGCCCTGGTTTTATGATCCACGAGGATGGCATTTTGAAATTTCAAGGTAGGATTTGTGTTCGAATGACTCAGAGCCGAGACAGAGAATACTCCGAGAAGCCCATGCTACACCTTACTCGATCCATCCCGGGACGAGTAAAATGTACAAGGATCTTAAAAGGAGTTTTGGTGGAATAACATGAAGAGAGATGTCACCGAGTTTGTGTCAAGGTGTTTGACATGTCAACAAGTCAAAATTGAGCATCAACGGCCGGCCGGGCTGTTGAAACCTCTCCTATTCCCGAATGGAAATGGGAGGATATTACCATGGATTTCATCACCGGATGCCGAGGACTAAGTCGGGATGAATATGATTTGGGTTGTTGTTGACCGGTTAACTAAGTCGGCACATATACTTGGCAATAAGTACACGAGCGGACCGGAGCGATATTACCGTATTATTATATCGGAGATAGTGAGATTACAGTACGCCAAAGTCTATTGTTTCCGATCGTGACGGCCGCTTTCGTGTCGCATTTTTGGAAGGCGGTCCATCAAGCATTGGGCACCGAATTGAGGTTGAGTACTTCCTTCCACCCTCGCATCGACGGTCAAACCGAGCGGACGATCCAGACATTGGAAGATATGCCGAGGGCGTGTGCCACAATTGGAGTACCGATTGGGAAATGCACCTACCTTTGATCGAGTTCACTTACAATAATAGCTGGCACGCATCGATCAAGATGGCACCTTTTGAGGCATTGTATGGTAGGCGGTGTAGATCTCCACTTTGTTGGGATGAAGCTTCAGATTTAGTCGGGACGGAACCCGATATGTTGATGGAAACTAAAGAGAAGATTTCCATCATCCGAGACCGACTGTTAACCGCCCAGAGTCGACAAAAATCCTACGCTGACAATCGTCGTCGGCCCTTGGAATTTGATGTGGGTGATCATGTCCTACTCAAGGTATCACCGATGAGAGGAGTCTTCAGGTTCGGAAAAAAGGGCAAACTTAGTCCGAGATATATTGGACCTTTTGAGATTCTCGACAGAATTGGGGAACTGGCCTATCGATTGGCTTTACCTCCAACCCTTAGCCATGTTCACAGTGTGTTCCATGTTTCCCAACTGAGGAAATACGTCCCTGACCCGAGTCATATCATTGATTACGGGGACATCGAGATCGCAGAGGATGTCACATTTGAAGAGAAGCCGGTGAAAGTACTAGAGCATCGAGTAAAACAACTCCGGCACAAAACCATACCGTTGGTTAAAGTTCAGTGGTCACGACACGGAGTTGAGGAAGCGACGTGGGAAACCGAAGAGAGCATGCGCACTAGATACCCCGAGTTATTCATTTCTTAAGTTTCGGGACGAAACTTCATTTTAGAGGGGAGGATGTAATACCCGTATTTTTGTAAATCTTCTACTCTTGTACTTTGTAATTTTACGCTCGTATAAGTGTTTGGTAAGCTTATATGGATCTTGAAACTCTTATCAATTGGATTTACCCTTTTTCTTGTTCGGATCGTCGCTTTCGGATCCTTGATGCGATTATACTACCTTCGTAATGGGTAGCGCACGCTACGCACACCTTGTAGCGCACGCTACTTGAGTGAGGTTCCCGCACGCTATCCTGTAGCATTAGCGCACGCTACTAATGTATTGAGGCGACACCCAGTGGCTACCGGATCGAACAGGAATTCTAGCGACGCTAGGTGTGACCGGTAGCGTACGCTAGATTTTGGTGGTAGCGCACGCCACGTTACTAGAGTAACGACGCTAGAGAGAGCAGAGCCGGGGATGAGGTTCGGATCGACATCGACTACCGTAGCGCACGCTACTAGAAATAATTAGCGCACGCTAATTGAAGTCACTAGCGCACGCTATGAACAGTGTTAGCGTACGCTAACGGAGTTGGCAGAGGCTACCGGATTGCTGGTGAGTCCGATAGCGCGCGCTATTTTTACTGGCTAGCGCACGCTAGTCCCTATTTAGTATAAATAGGACATTTCCGTTCCCAAATCGTCATTTCTACCTACCTTCACCTCCTTGGGCGATTCTAGGCGATTAGGGCGATTTGTGAGGAGTTCTTCGAGCCGCAATTATCTAGCAACATCTTTGAGTTTCTAGTTCGGATTTATCAACGTTTAATCCTCTCCACCGCTCCAAATCAAGGTAAAATTCTCACAACCCTAGATTTTCGGGATTTGGGGATTTTCCATCCGATCTCTTCGATCCACTTGTTGTTATTTTAGAATATATCGATTAAGAGTCAACAACCTTGGATACATGTTTTCCTACGAATTTATTGGTATATTTAGGAGTTCTTGAGTATTTGGGATATTTGACTTGCGATTCACTATCTAAGAGAATTATTTCTAACACATGTATCGGGTAGTAATTTGAGTGATTCCAACTTATTTTCATACCGATGGAGTTTTGATAATTGAATTACGAACTTGTCTAGGTTCGGAGTTGTCGAATCCTTCAATCTTGGTACCTTGTCGTTCGTACCCTTTTCCTCTCGTTTCCAGGCAAGTGATTCTTGTGAAAGTCATGTTCTTAAATGTGAAAAGTAATGCATGTGATTGTGAGAGTTGCTTTCGTTCACTCCGAGAGGACCCGACGGGGTCAAGGAGGGTTCCGCTTATGTCGGTTCCGGGAACGTTTGGGTTAGCCACTCCGAGATGATCCGACGGGGTCGAGGAGGGATTCGCGCATTGTCGAGTCCACGGTTAATCAAGAGATATCATCATTTCCAAATATGTTTGGATAATTGTATTTTCCGGAAAATCATTATCATGGCTTTGAATTGGTGTATATGCTTTTATGTATAAGACTTGACATTTCACTTGTAATACTTGCCCTAACCCCTCTCGTTTGGGGAAAATTACTTTTGTGTTTTTCAGGTCCTAAGGAACTTTACGAGCGAGCGCCGGGTCGATACGATGAGGATGGCGAGGCGTGATACTGTGGCTAGTTGTGTTCTACTTTGTTTGGTCGTTGTTCTCTTTGGTCCATTTTATCCTTGTAATAATAAGTGGTACTCGAGTACTTTAGGAAAGTCCTTTTCCATTGTCGTACAACCTCTTGTATTTCTTCATGGTATTGTTTGTCCGTGGTTGAACTTCCTTGGTTGTATCGAGTTTATTGTTTCCCTAGTGGATTTTATTAAATTCAATACGTTGTGAGTGAGATAAGCCTAGTAGATTGCAGGTCGGGATTTACGGCGCTGTGATATTCTCCGAATATCTCGGGGGGTGTTACAGAGGCTTCGTGTATTAAGATTCATATTGGTTGTTCGTTGATGGATGTTGATCCCAGAACTGTTGTCTGAGATTGTTGATCGTATGGATTATCCTTTGGGGTTGTAACCCCAGGGTTGTTGTTTTGAATATTGATTGGTCGTGTCGACTTTTCATTGTCAGACTATTGTCGTTCACTTCGGTGAGTCTTTTGATCCTTATTGTATATGTGTTTCCTTGAGTTTCGTTGTCATGTTGCATCGTGACATATCTGGAGTCATATCTACGTTCCGATTGGATATTGTGTAGGATTTTTAGCCGGCCACATATATAGTCATGCGTGAATATTTTCCGTGAAAGGCTGTGCACACGAGACGTAGTTCGTTGAGGCTAATTAGGTACATTGTCCCACGTATATCCTGGATTCCGTATACGGGGTGGACATGTGCACTGACACATATTCGGATCGGGCGTACTATGATTTCCATCTTTGAGCCATATTGTTTGGTCGTTCATCCTCCATTTATGGTTGGGTATGTTCGACGGTTTATGACTGGTTGTTCATACGCCCGAGGGGTATGTTCGACAGTCAGAGTTATTTCTTTGAGATCCATTATTGTTGATCATTTGGAGTTTACCTTGTTGATGGTATTCTCAGTTATTATTGATCTTTTGTTGATCATTTGGAGTTTACCTTGTTGATGGTATTCTCGATTAATGTTGATCCTTTGTTGATCGTGTCGGAGTTATCATGTTGATGGTATTCTCAGTTACCGTGATCCTTTATTGGTCGTATTGGAGTTATCATGTCGATGATATTCTCAGTTGATTTATCGGTTGATCTGGTTATTGATCGTATAAGCATTCGGACTATATGTCGATGTTTCAGGATTTGTTATCATTATCATGTGGTAGTTGATCTACAGATATGTTGTGTATTATTGGTTTATACATGTTGAGATTTGATTGTGTAATCCGACGGACAGGATTTGGCACAGATTGGATTATTTCCACACTTATGAGTTATGATGATGTTTTGAGGATTGTCGGTATTTTTGGAATACAGTAGAGATGATTGTTGTTGAATTCATTTCGTCATTTGCGAATACGAAATGTGGAATATGTCAAGGATTGATTTAGTATGGATTGTTATGGATTGGTAAGGTATGACGGTAAGATTACTTTGGTAGTATTCTTACAATATTATTACATTGGTATGTAATTATTTATGATGATGTGATCGATGTCATTATTGAGTACTGTGGCTGACCCCGTCGTGGGCTTTATTTTTAGGTACTTGGAGATACAGCTAGTAGCGGTCGTGAAGGGATGAGCTTCCCGATGTGATACTGGCGGTGGCATGTTTTGGAGTATCGAGTATTTCTTTTCTGGTTATTCATTTCCGCTGCAAATGTGTATTTTGAACTGTGTTTTTATCCGCTGCGTGTGTATATTTTCAAAATGGCCTTTTGGACATTTTACGAACTTGGGTTATTTTCATCAAACTCTTTTTCCCAAATTATTTTATCGGTACGTTTAAGTGGTAGCTTAACGTACATTTTGAACTATCGAGAATTGGCACTTCGCCTTGTATTTTCAAATGGTATTTTATGACGGTATTTGAGAACTATGCTTTTGAAAATATTTGAGTATTCAAAATATTACCGTCATCGGCCTTTTGGCGCTTTTGAATTGGTTTTGTAAACGGTTTTTTTAGCCTGGTGGGTTCCGGCGCGGGACCCACGGCGCTGTAATATCCCGGATGGTTTTGGGGGTGTTACAGATTCAAGGCATGTATCATCATATTCTTCAACATACGATCCTCCTAACATCAGAATCGAAGCAATACTACCAAGAACAGCAAGAACAACATGATTCTATAATCATACTCAACATATTCAAGACAAAAACCAACATATCATCATCTTCCTTCAACATATAGTTCGTATATCCTCAAGAATCGAAACAACAACATCTTAATCCTCTTCATACGAAACATTTATCAATATCAACATCAAAAATCCGAATGAAAAGGAGGATTATCCAACATACCTCTTAGAAGATGAAAAACACTAGAAAACACTTCAAGAATCATCCATAGCTCCATATCCAAGCCTCAAGTCTAAGTCCCCAAGCTCAAAATAGACTTAGGAATGCCAACATCTCTCTCTCTCAAAGTTTGGAGACGAAAAACGAAAAGGAAAGCTGAAGTGAAATGAAAGACGAACTTCATTTTATAAACTGCATAACTCATTACGTATGTTATGCTTCATCATTAACGTACGTAATGCACTTTAGCGTACGCTATTCGTCCCACATAGCGTACGTAATCATCATCCCATAACTAACTGAAATGTTTTGTTAACATGCTTACGTACGTAATGTTTCCTTCATAACGTACGTAACATGTACGTTGACTTGCTACAGTACCACCCACATGACTTACGTAATACGCCACGCATAACGTACGTAATGACCGAGGTTGACTCGCTGTCCACATCCTCCGCCGAAAGCTGCCGACACAGGGTCCCACCTGCCGACCATGACTTAATCGTCTCATTCCCATGTTACGTACGTAATGTCTCGGCCATAACGTACGTAACTCTTGTGATTTAGCGTACGTAAGTCTTCAACCTTAGCATACGCTAAGTATTCTATACTTAGTCAATTTCAATTGTTACCGCCTGTCTCGACATACCGAAAACACATATACACTTACTTGTAATATCCGGAATTTCTACTACTGTTGTTTGATATTATTTTATCCGAGTTATATTGTACAGCATGGAATCTGTACAGTATAGATAAAATAAATGAAGGACTGTGATGTCAGTATCGGTATAATTGTCGTACTTGGTCGACAATTGTATTAGAGGATATAGTGTGTCATGTATACGTATCCAGTATGTCGAGACGGACGAGAAACGTTGGAAATGGCTAAGTGTAACATTATTAGCGCACGCTAATAATAACGAGTAGCGCACGCTATCGTGCAGGTTTAGCGCACGCTACGGACATAACTTAGCGTACGCTAGTGAAGAACAGCTCAGAGGGAATCTACGCGTGGACCAGGCTACTTTCGGCGCATGTTCTGATTAGTCAAATGATATTTGTCGTAAAGGATTAGCGCACGCTAATGCTTGTTGTTAGCGCACGCTAATATCAGTCGGTCAACAGGGAATCTTGGCTTTATTGGTTGCTTTCGGCATGTGGGGTCTCGAGCATATTCGGGGTAGGTGCAGACTGTAGCAAGTCAACTTCTGATAGCGCACGCTAAGGTAAATGACTTGCGTACGCTAAGCAGGATGTTTTACGTACGTTAATACATGGGCATTACGTATGTACGCTAGTTTACGAAGCGAGGCAGTAGCCTCTGGGCTTCGATAGCGCACGCTAACAAAGTCAGTTAGCGCACGCTAAGGCGGTAGCGCACGCTAAACATGAGATGTTAGCGCACGCTAATAATGAATATTATAAAAGGGGGCAGAAGGGTGCTGAGAAGCATTTCGTCATTCTTCTTCTTTCAGACGAGAGAGAGGGAGAGAGTTGGGATATATTTGAGGTCCCCAAACACTGTATAATGATAATCTTTGACAACATTTGATTGAGAGCTTGGATTCAAGCCTTGTTCTTCAAGATGTTCATGATTCTTTGGATGGAGTTCTAGTATTCTTTTTGGTTCATCTAAACCAGGTAATCTTCGTATTCCTTTGTTAATGGTTCGTTTTTCTTGGATGATTTCATGTAAGGAGCATGTTGGATAATCATATGATGATGTTATATGAGATTCAATGGAATTTTGATAAGAGTTTCGGATGTTAGTTAAGATTCTTCATACTGTAAGGATGTTGATTCATGTAACCCGATCTAAGAGGGATTTCTGAATCTTGGTAATTATATTGGTTGATTTAGATGAGGTGAATCATGATAGTAGGTTGAATTCCAGATTTAGCATGATACGATCCTTGTTATCGAGTAGGTTTGATTGTTGATGTTGTTATTGATATATGGACATTGACATGATCATGGTGATAATTATGGGGTTGTTTATCTTCAAGAGATATGGAGATTTATGTCTTCCTTCATTCGGTTTCGTAGTCGCAAGATGTGAGTCGATGTTTGGAATGCATGCCATCAGACGGACATTAGCGCACGCTAAGCTTACCGGCTAGCGCACGCTAACGGGACAACTTAGCGCACGCCACGTTATGCGTTTAACGTGCGCTAAGTAGGCGCATAAAGGCAAGATTTTTGTGTTTTGATTATGAATTCGTGATGGTTTGACTTGGTTGGTTCTGACTGTGTTTATTCGAGGTTGTGTTGAACCGTTGAGTTCGATTGATTAGTTTTGTCAGTTGTTGATTGTTATCGGATATGTGTTATTTGATTTCTTCGATAGGTTGAGATTATTGATCGGTGATTATAACCGGATATTGCGGTCGTGTTCGAGTATGTCCATTATATTGCTTTTGATCGGGGCTGCGGAGCTCGTAGACAAAGGCAATGTGTTCGGCAGCAGCTTCGTGGTATCGGTATCGAGGCAAGTTATTACTTGCTCAGTTATAATATTTAATGAATGGTTTCAGTTTCATTTCGTTTATAATGCATATAGCGATGATTATTATTGTGAACTCTGGGTATTCGGATCGCATATCGTTCTTTCGATTCTGGGAGGTAAATCATAATGTATATGCTTTATCTCAGTTATTGGTATGTTCGAGTATCGAGGTTACATTATGGTAAAGACGAGAATATGAGTATCTATAGTTCATTGTACGTTTGGATCACCGAGCATTGAGGATAATCGTCGGTGATGATTGGACATCGAGGTTGCTCCCGAAGGACTCGGGGCAAGTATTCCATATTGATTATGGTTTAATGTTATTTATTTTGGTCTCGTACATTTTCTTTCATGTTGTTGAACATGAAGTCGTCCTAGTAAATTGTCATGTTGTCGTGCATGTTATGTTGTTCATGTTGATGAACGTGTTGATTTGCATATGTGTATGCATTTTGTGTTGTTTATGTTGTGTAAATAATCCAATGGGATTATGAGGATCTATGCTGAGGGCGCTGGATCGAATGTCCACCTCGTGTTGGTCCGACGGGATCATCTTGGGATCTATGCTGAGGGCGCTGGATCATTGGACGGGTTTTTCCACCTCGTGTTGGTCCGACGGGATCATCTTGGGATCTATGCTGAGGGCGCTGGATCGTTGGATTACCCAGTGTTGTGTTGTTTTGCTTATGTATATTGTTGGTTATCCACCTCATGTTGATCTTGTAGGATCATCTTGGGATCTATGCTGAGGGCGCTGGATCATGGGATTTCCATTGAGTATGCGTAGTTGTTATTGTTTTTGAGCATATTGACGTTGTCATATGAGTATGCATTTGTAGGTCTTGTGTTAGGACCTTGTCCGTATTGCATTGTTCTGATCTCGGATTAGACTGATATGATTATCATGGCACATCATATCTCGAGGTATGTTCCATATTGTCTTTGGTCTTATATTTGGTGGACAATCGGTTATCGTCTTGGGATTTGATGATATTATTCGATGGATCGTATTGGTCAGAATGATAGATTTCCGTATCGTGAGATGGATATGATAGTTTGAGGATCTTGAGTATTGTTTGAGGTACAATACAGATATTATGTTCGAGTTTATTGGTTAATCGAGTACAGGATGTGAAATGTGATAATGGTTATTCTGATGAGAATTTCTTGAGTAAGTAAAGTTATGGCGGCAAGATTTCGTTGGTCGTATTCTTATGTTGTATTCTCATTGGTATGTTATTATTAATGTGATGTGACGGTTATCATTGTTGGATATTATGGCTGACCCCGTCGTGGGATTTCTTTTAGGTTCTCGGAGTATCGAGCTTGTAGCGATCGTGAAGAGATGAGCTTTCCGGAGGATACTGGCTAGGACATGTTCTGTGCATTGAGTTTCTTGATTGGTTCTTGTATTCCGCTGCTAGAGTATCGTTTTGGTTGGTCTTTTTCCGCTGCGTGAGTATTTTGAAATGCTCTTTTGGTATCTAGTAACTGAGGTTACTTTGGAAATCGTTTTCTAAACTTTTGAGTATCGGCTGTTTGGCCTTGCGATTTCAAATGAGTTTTACGACGGTTTTTGATAAATGGATTTTTTAAGTCTTTGTGAATTTTTAAAGGTAGTACCGTCGTTGGTCTCTTGGGCATTTGTAAATGTTTGCGAAAATTTCTTTTAGCCTTGTGGGTTCCATCTCGGGGCCCACGGCGCTGTAATATCTCCGGTTAAATCTGGGGGTGTTACATTACTGAATACATATACTGAATCCAATAGTATTCTCATATGATATACCTCATATCAAAAGTGTGATGACCTGATACATGATATCCTCAAATGCAACTGTCGACCAGATACGACAATTATACCGATACCGACATCTCAGTCCTTTATTTATTTTATCCATACTGTACAGATTCCACGCTGTACAATATAACTCGGATAAAATAATATCAAACAACAATAGTAGAAATTCCGGATATTACATTCTACACCACTTAAAATAAGTTTCGGCCTCGAAACTTGCAATCCGTCATAAAAACAAACAAACATACCGTTCAACAAAATATCCCGAAATCGATACGACAACGATCAATCATCATTATTACTGAATAACCAAAACCGCATACTTACAACTGCGCAAAGTCGACGATCTCCTGAGATATTAGCGAGTGACTCACTATAAAGCCTCAATACGCTTACAATCACAATTCCATGAGTCTCAACAAAATTATATCATCGTCAGATGAAATAATCTATCTGTGACAAATCATGTTTGCCTGATCACATGATCAAGTTCCAATTCCGGTAAAACGAAAAATATCCGATATATCTGTGAAACAACTGCCCAAAACGACACGAATCCCGAGACACCGACACAAAATCCGAATGCTCAGATGATCACCAACAATGATCAACCAATAAGTCAACTGAATTTATCATCGACATGATAAATTCCAATATGACCGACCAGAGGTCAAAACACAATCGGGAATATCATCAACATGATAAACTCCAATATGACCAACCAGAGGTCAAAACACAATCGAGAATATCATCAACATGATAAACTCCAATACGACCAATGAACGGTCAACGATAATCGAGAATACCTTCAAACGGTAAGCTCCAACATGATCAACACAGAACCACAGAAACCGATATACAAACGAATAAAGTTCTCAAAATGACACGCCAATCACATACAGTGGATCTCAATAAACACAACCGACTGTTGAATGAGCCTCTCAGGCGTACGAACAATCGGTCGCAAATCGGCGAACATCCCATATCATACATGGAGTGGAAATGACCAATCAGTACTGCTCAAAAATTTAAAAAGTGTTACCATCACATCAGTAGAGCCACCTAGCACATATGCTCCAGTTTCACAAAATCCAAAGTTTCAAGATTACATTCTGTACACGAGTCTATAAAATGCAGTATCTCTCTTATCCGATAAATGAACCGATCATCCCTGGATAATCAAACTACCATACCAAAGTTTGGATCTCTATTTTTCTTACCATACTGATGTATTATCCAGTTCGTGAGTCACACTCACATCTTTACCATGATATGCACTATGCACAAAATGCATATGGTTATCAATCACATTTTCAAAACCAGTTTGAAATCATATAGTCTCGTCAAGAAGAAAAATTTTCGAAAGTTCTTTCAAAATTTCAAAACTCAAAACATAAATTTTCGTAAGACAACGAAATCAATTTTAAAAATTAAATCGGCTCGCTGGTGCCAAGTTCTCGATAAAAATTCTTTTTGAATAGACACGATTAAATAAAATGGAATTTATGCAAATGTTTGTCCATATCCATACTCCTGTATACCAATTCGGCTCGTCACCAAATTCACTGATATTCCATCGGAAAACCACACGATGAAATTCCAAAATCTCAATATATAGACTCTGATAAAAACTCCTCCTCCACATACTACTCGCAACGTCAATCCTTAATCTATCCTAGATCACCTCAAATATGATATGACAAAACATTGAAACAAATCAACAAACCAAACACAACGAAAGACTTCCCGAGAGGTTTATTTGAACAAGTAAACCAAAGCCTCGAAAGGCGGAAATAAAATAGGTAAACGATTAGTAAAGTGTTTTACAAATCTCTGGAGTTTTAGAAAACAAGAAAAAGCCTTTTGAAACATTAGGGTCTCAGCCCGTATCTCGTTCCGCATTACAAGAAGTTTAAAAAGTAGGAAACCCTTCTGGACCTCAAGTCCTGAGTTATAAATCTATTTCAAAATCGATTGGGTATCAGCCCAAAAAAAATCATTTTCCGTAAAACATCCATAAAATATTCATTTTGAAAAACATCATTTTCAAATGCTAAAAAACAGTTCATATATCACAAAATGAACTAACATGACTACATGTTCTTCTTAGCAATCCACATTCCTCCTCCCGATTACACAACTCCGTTTCCAAAATCTAACTGACATAATGATTTCCAAAATCATAGTTTCTCAATTCATCAATCCGGTCCCAGTTTTGTTACCTTATACTGTAACACATAATATTCTGCTGAATCTCAAAGCATATCAACTTAGAACGGCAATAAATCTCAATGAAATTCAAAAATCCAAATACTTACAGATCGTGAAGCCGACGATTCCCCGTGACACTGGCACATGTCTCGACTCAAGAAAATACACGACACAAATATTTTCAAAACACACGTTTTGCAAACTCAGATCGACTTGAGAACACAACACATCTCTTTCAAGAGAATCACGTTAGCACCATTTGGAAAAGTTTACAACAATCCCAATACCACACTGGTAAATCACATAACGCACAAGCCCGAGTGAACAACAAAAACTCACGTCTCTAGTATTAGTCAATTGACAACTCGAATGACGCGACAAAACACGACCCAACTGGACCCAAATGCCTCAATTTTCTCAACCTAATCTCTAATACCATATTCTGTAACACCCCCAGATTTAACCGGAAATATTACAACACCGTGGGCCCCGAGATGGAACCCACAAGGCTAAAAGAAATTTTCGCAAATATTTACAATTGCCCAAGAGGCCAACGACGATACTATCTTTAAAAATATTCGAAGACGTTATAAAACTCATTTATCAAAAACCGTCGTAAAAACTCATTTGAAATCGCAAGGCCAAATGGTCGACACTCAAAAGTTTAGAAAACGATTTCCAACGTAACCTCAGTTACCAGATACCAAAAGAGCATTTCAAAATACTCACGCAGTGAAAAAAGACCAACCATAAAGATACTATAGCAGCGGAATACAAGAACCAATCAAGAAACTCAATGCATAAAACATGTCCTAGCCAGTATCCTCTGGGAAGCTCATCTCTTCACGACCGCTACAAGCTCGATACTCCAAGAACCTAAAAAGAAATCCCACGACGGGGTCAGCCATAATATCCAACAATGATAACCGTAACATGACATTGATAATTACATACCAATGAGAATACAACATAAGAATACGACCAACGTAATCTTACCGCCATAACTTTACTTACTCAAGTAATTCTCATCAGAATAACCATTATCACATTTCACATCTCGTACTCGATTAACCAATAAACTCGAACATAATATCTGTATTGTACCTCAAACAATACTCAAGATTCTCAAACTATCATAACCAGCTCACGATATAGAAAAATACCAGTTCTGACCAATACGATCCATCGGATAGTGTCATCAAATCCGGAAACGATAACCGATTGTCCATCACAAGACGAATACCAAAGGAAATAAGGAACATACCTCGAGATATGAAGTGCCACAACAATCATATTAGTCTAATCCGAGATCAGATCAATGCAATACGGACACGGTCCTAACACAAGACCTACAAATGCAAACTCATATGACAACGTCAATATGATCACAACAATAACAATGATGTATACTCAATGGAAATCTGACGATCCAGTGCCCTCAGCATAGATCCCCTTGATGATCCTATTAGATCAGCATAAGGTGGATAACCAATAAGACACATATGCACAACAACACATGATAAAATCAATGATGCGAATTCACAAGATTCCATCAACATAATACTGGTAATCCAACGATCCAGCGCCCTCAGCATAGATCCCCATGATGATCCCGTCGGACCAACGCATGGTGGAAAACCTGTCCAATGATCCAGTACCCTCAGTATAGATCCCCATGATGATCCCGTCGAACCCACGCATGGTGGACATCCGATCCAGCGCCCTCAGCATAGATCCTCATGATCCGTTCATAACATTTACAACATAACAATGTAATTATGCATACACATATGCAAATCAATATGTTCATCAACATGAACAACATATGAATCAAAACATGAACGACACTATGATGACACAACTAGGACGACTTCATGTTCAGCAACATGAATGACAACCTGCATGATCAACAACATCAACAATAAACCGAATCAATCTAGAATACTTGTCCCGAGTCATTCGGAAGCAATCTCGATGCCAAATCACCACCGACGATTATCCGCAATGCTCGGCAACCCAAACGTACCATGGACTGTAGATACTCTTATCCTCGTCTTTATCATAATGTATCCTCGGTACCCAAAATTTCAATAACCGAAATAAAATCATAAACCTTATGATTTAACTCCCAGAATCGGAAAGACATCACATAGTCCAAATCTCCAGAATTTGCAATAATAATCATTGCTATATGCATTATAAACGAAATGAAACTGAAACTATTCATTAAACATTATAACTGGGCAAGTAATAACTTGCCTCGATACCGATACGATGAGGATGAAGCCGCTACCAGTCACATTGCCTTTGTCTACGAGCTCCTCGGCCTTGACTGATGCAATTCACGAACATACTCGAACACGACCGCAACATACAATTACAATCACTGATTAATAATCTCAACCTGTTGAAGTAATCAATTAACACATATCCGATAACAATTAATAACCGACATAGCCAACCAAAATCAACTCAGCGATTCAACGATATCTCGATCGTACACAAAACTAAGTAATCCAACTCAACTCTTAACAATACGAATACATGTCTAAATTCGATAATCAATGGTTCTAACAACGTCTTCAAAATTCTTGGTTCCTACTTAAATCTAAATTCGGATTAACACGGCTCATTCTTGCAAATTCATGGAAATACCATTACCGAATATCATCATGAATAATCGTATACTAAAATTAACCGTAATCCTTCCAATTTACGGATATATATCATTCAAGAACTCTTCAAGAACATGAACTAATCCATAATTATATTTGAAGCCAATAAAACGGCGTAATTTGATGTGTTCTATCATCTAATCATCATCCAATTCATGATTCAAGGCATGTATCATCATATTCTTCAACATATGATCCTCCTAACATCAGAATCGAAGCAATACTACCAAGAACACCAAGAACAACATGATTCTATAATCATACTCAACATATTCAAGACAAAAACCAACATATCATCATCTTCCTTCAACATATAGTTCGTATATCCTCAAGAATCGAAACAACAACATCTTAATCCTCTTCATACGAATCATTTATCAATAACAACATCAAAAATCTGAATGAAAAGGAGGATTATCTAACATACCTCTTAGAAGATGAAAAATACTAGAAAACGCTTCAAGAATCATCCATAGCTCCATATCCAAGCCTCAAGTCTAAGTCCCCAAGCTCAAAATCGGCTTAGGAATGTCAACATCTCTCTCTCTCAAAATTTGGAGACGAAAAACGAAAAGGAAAGCTGAAGTGAAATGAAAGACGAACTTCATTTTATAAACTGCATAACTCATTACGTACGTTATGCTTCATCATTAATATACGTAATGCACTTTAGCGTACGCTATTCGTCCCACATAGCGTACGTAATCATCATCCCAGAACTAACTGAACTGTTTTGTTAACATGCTTACGTACGTAATGTTTCCTTCATAACGTACGTAACATGTACGTTAACTTGCTACAGTACCACCTACATGACGTACGTAATACGCCACGCATAACGTACGTAATGGCCGAGGTTGACTCGCTGTCCACATCCTCCGCCGAAAGCCGCCGACACAGGGTCCCACCTGCCGACCATGACTTAATCGTCCGATTGCCATGTTACGTACATAATGTCTCGGCCATAACGTACGTAACTCTTGTTATTTAGCGTACATAAGTCTTCAACCTTAGCGTACGCTAAGTATTCTATACTTAGTCAATTTCAATTGTTACCGCCTGTCTCGACATACCGAAAACACATATACACTTACTGAATACATATACTGAATCCAATAGTATTCTCATACGATATACCTCATATCAAAAGTGTGATGACCTGATACACGATATCCTCAAATGCAACTGTCGACCAGATACGACAATTATACCGATACTGACATCTCAGTCCTTTATTTATTTTATCCATACTGTACAGATTCCACGCTGTACAATATAACTCGGATAAAATAATATCAAACAACAGTAGTAGAAATTCTGGATATTACAGTTTGTGGGGGCGGAAGACTGGATATTAAGTCAACTTTAGATTTGTCCACCTCAATTCCTTTTTCAGAAATCACATGTCCTAAGACAATTCCTTTTTTAACCATAAAATGACATTTTTCCCAGTTTAGGACAACATTCTTCTCCTTACACCTAACCAACACTTGGGTTAAGTGGTGTAAACATTCATCAAAGCTAGACCCGAATACAGAAAAATCATCCATAAAAATTTCCAAAAACCGCTCAACCATGTCAGAGAAAATGCTCATCATACACCGCTGAAAAGTAGCAGGTGCATTACACAGACCAAATGGCATTCGTCGGTAAGCAAAAGTGCCGAAAGGACAGGTAAAAGTGATTTTTCCTTGATCTTCAGGAGCAATGGGAATTTGGTTATAGCCGGAATATCCATCAAGAAAACAATAATAAACATGACCGGCTAACCTTTCTAGCATTTGGTCAATAAAATGAAGTAGAAAGTGATCTTTTCTTGTAACAGAGTTCAGTTTTCTATAATCAATACAGACTCTCCATCCAGTTTGAATTCTGGTTGGAACAAGTTCATTTTCTTCATTTGTGATTACAATTATGCCAGATTTCTTTGGAACTATATGAACAGGACTGACCCAAGAGCTATCAGAAATATGATAGATGATCCCTACATCTAAGAGTTTGATTATTTCAGCTCTTACAACTTCTTTCAAATTAGGATTTAGTCTTCTTTAAATTTCTCGGGAAGTTTTTGCATTTTCTTCAAGGTGAATTCGATGCATGTATATAGAAGGACTAATACCTTTAATATCGGAGATGGTCCGGCCTATTGCTTCTTTATGTTCTTTAAGGACATTGATTTATTTATCTTCTCGTTCTTCATCTAAATCAGATGCTATGATGACAGGCAGGGTTTCTGATGGTCCTAAAAATGCATATTTTAGAGATTCAGGTAATGGATTGAGCTCTATCTTTGAATCTTCAATAGGTACTTCTTTATTCATTTTACTCTCAAGTGGTTCAGTTTTAGCTTTCCATTTATCATTATCCAATAATTATGTAGACTCTAGTAAAGAATTTACTTCATTAATTGAACTGTCGATGTCAAAATCTGAGCCAAAATGAGCAAGACAGCTTTCAAAAAGATCATCATCATCTATTTTTGGAAAGAAATAAGGACTCATATTCTCTATTATATTTACCTCACAGACATCATCATAATCATCATGTTGTTGAGAAATGTTAAACATATTTAGTTCAACAGTCATATTTCCAAAAGAAAATTTTATGATGCCATTTCTACAGTTAATTAGTGCATTTGAAGTAGCTATATATGGCCTTCCTAAAATGACAGGGATTTGATCTTTGGTATTCTCAACAGGTTCAGTGTCTATGACTATAAAATCAACAGGAAAGTAGAATTTATCTACTTGAATTAGAACATCCTCTACGATTCCTTGAGGTATTTTTATAGATCTATCATCTAGTTGGAGTATCACAGATGTTGATTTTAGCTCCCCTAATCCAAGTTGTGTATAAACAGAATATGGTAATAAATTCACACTGGCTCCTAAATCAAGCAAGGCTCGTTTAATAATGTGATCTCCAATGACACAAGATATTGTAGGACTTCCAGGATCTTTATACTTAACAGGAGTTTTATTTTGGATTATTGAGCTAACATGTTCAGCTAAAAATGCCTTTCTTGGAACATTTGTTCTTCTTTTTACAGTGCAAAGATCTTTCAAGAACTTAGAATAAGCAGGCACTTGTTTAATAGCATCAAGGAATGGAATATTTATTCGAACTTGTTTAAATATTTCCAATATGTCTTTGTATTGCGCACTTTTATCTTTTGGAATAAGTCTTTCAGGAAATGGAGCTTTTGGAATGTAAGTCTTTTCTTTTTCCTGAGAATCTTTTGTTTTGAAACTTGTGGTTCATTTGATTTTTCTTCCGGATCTTAGTCAGGCTTTTGTATTTCTTTTCCGCTTCTAAGGGTAGTTATGGACTGAACTTCTGCGTTAGAAGAGTTTACATCATATTGTCCTTTAGGATTAGGGATGGACTGACTTAGAAATAGCCTGTGAGTTTGATTGTACAGCTTGCTGAGTTGATTGGAACATTTGTTGAGTAGATTGCATGAATTGTTGCAATGTATCTTCCAAAGATGGTTTCTTTGGTATTGTAGAAGGATACTGGTAAGTATTTGGAGGATATTGATTAGGACGGATATTTTGTTGATTTGACATGTTCATTTGATGTCCTCCTTGATTCATTGGAGGCATGTTTTGCTTCCAAAAAAAATTTGGATGATTCCTCTAATTTGGATTATAAGTTGGAGCAAATGGACTGTCCGAAGATTTTCCATATGAATGTAACACATTACTTCTTCATTAAAAATTTCTTGATTTTGTGGACGAGAGGGACAAGATTGAGATGAATGAAATGATTCCGCAAATGAAATGCAAAATTTATTTTTTGAGTTTGACGAGGGGATGGGTTGCTTCAAGACTAACACATCCACTTTTTGTACTAAATCATCTATAGTAGATTTTATTTCAACATCTTGTTTAACCTCGTAAATTCCATTTTTTTTGGGGGTCGTATGCATCGATTTGGCTCTAGAGTTGAGTGAATTCCATTGTTATAAATTAATTGACATATTTTCTAGTGCATTCCAAGCTTCGTCTCCAATAAGGTGAAGAAATTTTCCACCATGCATTGATTGGATTAATTGGCGATTGTTTGGAGTTAAACCGTCATAAAAATATATTACCAAATGCCATATTTCAATACCATAATGGGGACACTTAAGAATTAAATCATTAAATCTTTCCCAACACTCATAAAATTCTTTATTTTCTTTTTGAAAAAATTCTGATATTTCTCTTCTAAGACTATCAGTTTTGGAAATTGGAAAAACTTTTGCGAGAAATTTATTCACTAGTTGGTCCCAACTAGTAATTATTTTTGCTTGAAGAGAATTTAGTCAAAATTTTGCTTTATCTTTCAAAGAAAATGGAAATAGTCTAAGTTTGACAGATTCATCAGAGAAATTTTGGAATCGGAAAAGTAGAACAAATGTCGAGAAATTCCTTGACATGCATATAAGGATCTTCTCTTTCCAAATCGTGAAAAGATGGAAGAAGTTGAATTATTGATGGTTTAAGTTTGAAATGAGTTGCATTAGTTGTAGGCAACACTATGCAAGAAGGAGAATTAGCACTCACTGGAGAAAAATATTATATCAAAGTTTTCTCTTTTGCAACTTGATTATTCCGATTTTCGATTTCGTCCATTTTTGGTATCGGTTTTGTTTGTTGAACTTCAATTTTAGTTAAGGACAATCTTCTTCTCGTTAATCGACCTTTATTCTTTCGTTGCCAAACTTGCATTCACCAATATTTCAATTTTTTTAACTTTGCATACAAACCAAATTATGATAGTCGATCAAACTTCCAGATCGTTGGAGGCGTCACAACGGTCGCACTTAAAATCCAACTTTCTTCGGTATGTACAACAGAGGCCTTTTTGCCAAAATTCATTCGATTTTCAAAATCAGTTTGTATAAGATTGATATTTAGCTTTTCTTTATTCAAATCGAACAAAGTGGTGAGTGAAAAATATCAATCCCTTGTTGAATCTTTTAAAGGATTTTATTGTTTTAATTATTTTTGAGTTTTTTTTAGTTTTTTATATTTTTTATTATTATTGATAATAATAATGATAATTATTATAATTATTACAAATATTGTAGGATGTAACGGAATCCAAATAAATAAACTTACTAATTGATCTACCAAAGCAAATATCTATTGATAAACTCAATTGTACAATGAGAAATATTGTAATTAAACTAAATATCTAAGAATACTGTAAATAGAAAATAACAACTAAAAACACAATCTAAATTTACCACTACAAGATTCTATTTAAACTAAAGACAAGATATAAATTACTTTAAAATTTTACCAAAAAATTCTGATTTTTTTTCGTTTTATAATTTATATTTTTTTTAAGTTTTTATATTTTTTTATATTTATTAGAATTTTATTATATTCTTAGACTAATAATATTGAGCTAATATATATATATATATATATCCAGATATATTTATTAATTTAATTTTTTACGGAAATTTTTTTTCAGATTTTATTTTAAAAAAATAAAAATTACAAATTGTTATTTTATTTATGCAAAGAATAAAAATGTTTTTTTATTACAAATTTTCGTTTCTGTTTTTTTTTAATTTTCAGGTTTTTAATTTTTTTAGTATTTTCCCTTTTTATTAAAATAATGTAATTTTATTTTAAAAAAATAGTTTCTATTTTTATTAAAAATTAAAATTCAAAAATAGAGATAAAAATTTCTTATTATATATATTCCAGATTATTCAAAATACTAGTTCTTAATCTTTTTTTTTTAGATTTTTAGATATTTTATGAAAAGTATTTTTTTAAAAAAAATAAAACTAGCAGGTTTTTCTTTAAAAATAAAATATAATAATTCAGATTTTTATTCTTTACGGAAAATAATATTCCAGATTATTTTTCTTAATTTGTTTCTATTTTTTTTATTTTTCTCGAATTTAAATTAAAAATTTTGATTTTTTTAATTTTAATATTCCAGAATTACAAAAATATTATCTTAAAGTCTGAAACTTTTTTTTATTTTCCAGATCTTTTTTAAAATAAAAATAAATAAGTTCTGATTTTTTTAAATTTTTTCAGATTTTTATGTTCTTATATATTTTTGGACTTTTTTATTTTTTTATTATTTTATTATTATTTTTACGAAAATGAACAGTTGTTTTTATTATTATTATTACTTATATTTTATATTTATTATTATAAGTTTTTATTATTTTTCAGTTTTTTTATAAACATAAAAAGAATATAAATTCTACTACTAACTATTATTTAAACCAACACAATATAAAACGGATATTAAGAAGGTAGATAATAATAATAAAGAAAAGGCACTAAAATAAATAAATGTAGAAGAATTTAACTAACTTTGTGACGACAGTCTTCTTCTACTTCATTTGCGCCTCCCCAGCAACGGCGCCAAAAACTTGTTGTTGATTTCTTTAGTCTAATACTCACAAGCGCACGATTTGTTCGATGTAGATACGCGGTGCAAGGTCGATTTCACAGGGAGGACTATGATAGTGATGTAAAATTATTCCTATCGTTTTGAACCAAATTATATTAAATTCTAACCTAGTCCCAAATAATTTGATTTTTATTGGTTATAATAATTGCATTAAATAACAATAATTTTTAAGTAGATTTTAGATAAATTGATTTTAAATAATTTACTAGGGTTTAGAATCCACCAATGTCTATTTATTTAATTCCAAGAAATTCAGGGAATAGATTCTGAAATCAATCTCACTATTTCCCTATAGATTTGACAATAAGTACAAAATTATAATTCAAATATAGATTTTCCTTCACTTGAAAAATGTAATTTCTAAGCATTATATGTATCCAATTTAATGGAAAATAAATAATCAAAGAAATTAACTAATATCAATAATCACAAAGGGGGAATTTATAACTATCAAAAATACGTGATATAATTGATGAAATAATATTCCCCTTGAAGCGAAAATCATAATCGTTAAAAATATTTATTTGGAGTTATTATATAAATATTAATAATAATATAGACATGGTTTCATCATAACCCCAGTAAAAGAAAATTATTCACTCATAATAACAACACAAATAAATAAATATTTTATAATATTATTACTCAAATATAATTTTATTACACAATATTTTTATTTTTCTCTCTTACAATAACTCTCTCTATTTTCTTTTTTTTCTCCCTAAAACACTACACATTCATCCCCTATATATACTACTTCAAAATTAATAAAATAATAATTTTAAAATATTTAAATCCCACCATTTCAATAATTCACGGCTGCCAATGGATGCTGACGTTATGGATGACGTCAGCAGAGAGTTGAATTTCTGGTCCAATCCGGTCTTGACACATGGCACAATATGGTCCGTCTCTTTAATTGTCCTTCGAACGGTCATAACTTCTTCATACGAACTCGGATTCGGATGAATTTTTCTTTAAAATGATCGTCTCGACGAGACGAATAAAATGACACCAGTCATGACTATATTTGAATTTTGAAAAAATATTGTCCTTGAACAAATTGATATGTCTTGTACCGGTTGGTTAACCTGCAGATATAATTTAATTCTTGATTAATTATCCAATAATGACACAAAATTATAGAAAATTCTAACAAAATGAAATAATATAAATATGTGGTAAAAATGATAAATTATCACACAAAACACACAATTATATACATAATATACTAATAAAAATATTACTCAAAATATACCAAACACGGCCCAAAAATCACTTTCCGTAAAACATCCGTAAAACATACATTTTGAAAAGTATCATTTTCAAATGCTCAAAAACAGTTCATATATCTCAAGATGAATTAACATGACTACATGTTCTTCTCAACCATCCACAACATTCCCCCAAATACATAACTCCGTTCTCCCAGTTTCACCGACATATCGATTTTCCAAAATCATAGCTTCTTAAGATCGCTGGTTCTGTCCCAACTATTATGTTCTGGTATCTTATAACATAACACATAATATTCTTCCGAATCTCAGAGCACATCAATATTATAACTACAAATAACCTCAATGCAATTCAAAATCTAAATACTTACAGATCGTGTAGCCGACGATTCCCCGTGATACTGGCACATGTCTCAACTCTAGAAAATACTCGACATGGATATTTTCAAAACACATATTTTGCAAACTCAGTTCAACTCGAGAACACAGCACATCTCTATCCGAAGAAACACGTTAATACCATTTGGAAAAGTTTACAACAACCCTAGTACTACACTGGTAAATCACATAATGTACAAGCCTGAGTGAACAACAAAACACAGGGTTCTAGAATTCGTCAATCGACAACTCGAATGATGCGGCAAAAGCACGACTCGACTCAACCCGTCTGCCTAGGTTTTCTCAACCTAAGCTCCGATACCATATTCTGTAACACCCCTTGAGCCATCCAGGAATATTACAGCGCCGTAGGCCCCGAGGCGGAACCCACAAGGCTAAAAGACATTTTTGAAAATATTTATAAACGCCCAAGAGGTTAACGACGGTACTATCTTTTAGAAAACCTTCGAAGACTTTATAAAATTCGTTTATCAAAGCCGTCGTAAAATCTCATTTGAAAGGATAAGGCCCGAAATGCCAAAACTCAACAGTTTAAAAGCATACGTTAAGCTATCGCTTAAACGTACCGACAAAATAGTTAAGAAAATCATTTCCAAAGTAACTTAAGTTACCAGATAATGAAAGGTAATTAAAGAATACTCACGCAACGGAAAGGACAAACAATTAAAAATACTCTAGTAGTGGAATACAACAAATAATCAGAATACTCGATTCACAAAAACATGCCATAGCCAGTACCCTCCGGGAAGCTCATCTCTTCACGACCGCTACAAGCTTGATATCCAAAGTACCTAAAAAGAAAGCCCACGACGGGGTCAGCCATAATATCTAACAATTATATCAATCATATCGCGTCAATAATTACATACCAATGAAAAACACCAAGTAAGAATACTACTAATGTAATCTTGCTGTCGTAACTTTACCAACTCGTGATAATCCTTACCAAGTAATCCTTAAGAAAAATCACATCTCGCATCCTCAACAACACAATGAACTCATACCGAAACATCTATACTATACCTCAAGTAATACTCAAGGTTCTCAAAACATCACCACTCACTGATACGAACTATACCAACTCTGACCAATTCAATCCATCGGATATCAATTTCAAATCTCAACATGAGAATCGATTGTCCATCAAAGACAAATACCGCAAAAAGGAAATACAAGTCATACCTCAGGATACGCAATGCCACGTTGAATCACGTCAGTCTAATCCGAGATCAGATCAATACAACATACGGACATGGTCCTAATACAAGAGCTACAAATGCATACTCACGTGATAATGTCAATATGTTCACAACAATAACAACAATATATATTCAATGGAAATCCGATGATCCAGCGCACACAGCACACCGACCCCAAGATGATCCTACGAGATCAACACAAAGTGGATAACCAATAATATACCTATGCACAACAACAACACATGGCAATCCAAAGATCCAGCGCACACAGCATAGATATCCCATGATGATCCCGTTGGACCAACGCATGGTGGAAATACCTGTCTAACGATCTAGCGTACACATCTATAGATATCCCATGATGATCCCGTCGGACCAACGCATGGTAGACATATGACAACAACGCACAAATACATGTTAACAACAATACACAAATGCATGACAACAATAATACACGAATGTATCACAACATGATCGACATAAAATGACAAAAATGATTAGAGTACTTGCCCCGAGTCCTTCGAGAGAAATCTCAATGTCTAAACCATCACCAACCATTATCCTCAATATTCGACGGTCCAAAATGTCACGGACTGTAGATAATTCATGTCTTTATCACAATGTATCCTCGATACCCAAGTATACCAATAACAAAAGTAAATCATATACATTATGATTTAAATTCCCAAAAACCTAAAACAACGTACAATCCCAAATCTTCAGTGTTCACAATCATAATCATTGCTATACGAATTATAAACGAATGAAACTGAAACCATTCATTAAATATTATAAACTGTGCAAGTAATAACTTGCCTCGATATCTACACGACGATGATGAAGCCGCTACCAATCCCATTGCCTTCGACTATTAGCTCCTCGGCCCTGACCTGTAACACCCCGAGATAATCGGAATAGTTACAGTGCCGTAAACCCTTTTAGTAAGGATTTACAAGGCTGATTAAAAGAAATGTGAATATAAACCAACAATACCACCGAAATTCAAATTACAAAACCAGTTCCAACTGATTCATTACAACCAGATCGAAAATGATATTAAAAAGACACGCGTACTCGAGTACTGAAAATGAACCAAGAAGACAAATCACAAAGACAACGAACAATTAACATCACTGGGCCACTTCATCGTCATGATGGTACTGTGGCTGCTTCCCCGCTCCTCGGCTACCTGAACATCACAACAAATGTCCACCCCCGAAGGGGTTAGCAGAACAATGCTAGTACAAGTATCGGAACACACAAATATGCAACAACAATGCATAAAAAAAACATACACAATACGGACTTCCGCTACCGGAATCCAACAATACGAATCCACAAGATTCAATCGAAACAACATGGGTATTCCAACGATCCAGCGCGCTCAGCATAGATCCCAAGATGATCCCGTCGGACCAACACGATGTGGAAATACCCGTCCAATGATCCAGCGCCCTCAGCCTAGATCCCAAGATGATCCCATCGGACCAACACGAGGTGGACATCCGATCCAGCGCCCTCAGCATAGATCTCTTGATCCCTTCGGATCATCACAACTTACACATAACACAACCATGCATATACATATGCAAGAAAATCGGCATGTTCATCAATATGAACGCACATTAAATCGATAGCAAATGTCATGACAATTTAATGAAATAATCTCATGCCAACAATACGAGTAAACCATATGCATGATCAAATTCATCAATTCTTCACAAACTTTCAAAATACGATACTTGCCTCACAAATGGCGACAAGAATTTCTACTACCAATAGTCTTCAATCCGATTGGAGAATTCTCACTTGGTCGGCTCACCGGAATGCAAACCTTCATCGAACAATAACGTCGGCATAACTAACGGTTCCGGATAATCTTTCAAATCATCAAATGAATCATAAAAAGGCATGATGCATCTATCATGGCGATGGACCATTCTGCCCTAACACAATTTGGTTGGACCGATACTACGCTATTCGTCCTTGCAATAGCTCAATGGAATACTTTCTAAGTTCCAACACAATTCCCTTGGTTGATTGGTACAACATAACATGGAATTTATCCTAGGAGGATTCTAATCATGTTCTATTATAACAAGATATCCGAACTTGATGAATCATCATAAAGACTAGTTCCAATATCATCTCCTTGTACGAAGTAATCCTTAAGTTCAATCCATTAATTCTTCACCGAAATGTTCGATCATAACATTCTAATGAACTAAGATAATCTTCGAAAACTAGATATAATTGGGTTTACCACCTCAAGATGCACTAGTCGATAGTCTAATCGCTAGAAGGTTTGCTCAATGATTTCAACAACCAAGATAAATCGAAAATAATTGAATTTAATCTTCTAAACCATGATGAAGGGCTCTTCAAGAATAAAACTGGTTCGGTCTACTCAAAACAGGTCCAAAACGTTACTAAGATCATGCTAAGTTAGTTGGTGAAGGATCACATACCTCAATAAATTGATGAACAATGAAGAACTTGAATAAACTCAACCACCGGAAGCTTGAACACCAATCTACAAGGCTTAAGCTTCCCAAGAATCGTCTCAGAAGATGATATGAATGATAAGAGGTGATGAAAGATCTCTAGAACACGAAAACTCGGCCAAAGGAAATGTGAGAAATGAAATAGGGTCGAGGTCTATAAATAGAATTCTGGACATTACCTACGTTATGCAATTAACCTTACGTACGTAACAAACTTAACGTACGTTATACCCTGACTATAGCATACGTAGTCTCCTGACCAGAACTCACTGGCCTGATTTCGCCATTTCCTTACGTACGTAGTCACAAGGGTTTTACGTACGTAATATCCATGTCCTTAACGTACGTAAAACATGCACCATAGCGTACGTAACACCTATGTCCAGGTTCACGCGGAAATCACACGGATCTTCCCCGGACCCTTCCTCGGCCCCCACACGCCGACCCTTATCCGATCCCAAGTTGACTTAGCTTACGTACGTTAATCTCCTTAGATAACGTACGTAATACTGCAGTCTTAACGCACGTTATGGACGTCTGATAACGTACGTTAACACGTGCAGAACATGCATGCAAAATACTGGAGATACCAAAACGTAAGGATACGAAATACGGGAAACCAACCTCCGAATAATAACATCGCAAAGTTGATTCTTACAAGATAAATACACAATAATTATCCGGGCATTACATACTACCCCTCTAAAAAGAAGTTTCGGCCCGAAACTTAAATCGCAAACAATTCCGGGTATCTCGACTTCATACTATCTTCCGTCTCCCAAGTTGCTTCTTCAACTCCATGCCGAGACCATTGAACTTTAACCAAGGGTATTGGTTTATTCCTCAATTGCTTGACTCGACTCTCAAGTATCTTGATTGGTCTCTCTTCGAAGGTGCCGTCATTAGCTATCTCGATCTCGTCGAAATCAATAACATGACTGGGATCTGGCACATACTTCCGCAATTGGGATTCGTGAAAAACATTATGAACATGACTCAGCGATGGCGGTAAGGCCAACCTGTATGCTAAATCCCCAACTCTCTCGAGGATCTCAAATGGTCCGATATATCTCGGACTTAGCTTACCTTTCCTCCCAAAACAGAAGATTCCCCGAGTAGGAGAAACCTTCAATAACACATGATCCCTGATCTCAAATTCCAGCAGGCGACGACGCACATCTGCATAAGACTTCTGTCGACTCTGGGCAGTCAACAGTCTTTCCCGAATCAAAGCTATCTTCTCTTGAGTCTGGACTATCAATTCCGGTTCCGTCTGTTGGGATTCGGTGCCTAAAACGAAGGCCCAGCGGAAGCGGTAAAACGAAAATTAATTCGATCCGAATCCCTACGAGAATCGATCGAGCTACGTATATACGAATATATAAACGAAAAGCAAGAGTCGTAAGAAACTAACCCTTGAAGTCCGTTGATTAAATGGAAACCTTCTCTTGAGCTATTCCCCAAGCTTTAGTTTGATCTCTACGTGTTCAATCCGCTCCAAGCCCTTGAACGATCCAACGCCGAAAACACCGCGTCTCTACTTGCCACGCCGGAAAAGCGAACGGAACAACAACACTTGATTAACCTCTAAGGTTACGGCTAGAATCAAGTGGTGAAGCTTTTGTTATTACACTCTAAGTGTATAATATATCTCTCTTAATGTATCTTGAATTTTCTCCAAGAAAACTCAAGAATCAAAGTGAAGAAGAAGATCAAGATGAAGACTTGAGAAAATGATTTTTCTCTCTCTATCTCACTACTCACGGTTGGAAGCCTTTTCTAAAGGTTGAGTGAAGTGAGATCATTGTCCTCTTGCCATTCTTATTCAACCCACATAAATCAAATCATATCACATGAGATTCCCCCACCAAGTCATAATCATCTATTAATAAAATGGAATTGAAGACTTGGTGGAAAGTAGGTGGAAGGAGGGCAGCCATCTAGAAGGTATCGGACGAGTTCGATCCGTTTCGAACTCCTGTGAGTCTAAACAGATAAACTCCAATTCTGTTCCAATGTATTTATATCGATTAATTAATCCAATTAATTAATCATATCAAATACATAATAACATAATTAATTTCTCCAAGAAATAATTATATTTATGAATTAAATTAATCACCCATTAATTTATTTAATTCATTAGGCCGTAAATCAATTTATCCAATAAATCGATTTAGACATCCAATGTCCCAAATTAGATATCCAATATCTAATATTTATAATGAGAGATTAAGCTCGATTCATTCCGTCGTCAATCCTAATGCGCGACTCGGTAGGTCCGTCTCGATCGGCAATGGGAGGAACCAAAGAGTAGTAGCACCACCTAGCCACTGGCGGCTACACTGTACCCCAATCGAGCGAATGATTGGGATCATTCAAGAACCATTCGTCGTGAATACCAATGGCGTATAAACCCTTCTTTCAAATGTCCCGATCAAGTTTTAGGGTCACGGTCGGTCAAACCCTATCTGACTTGACGCTATGCATGCGTTAATGCAAATCGAGATCATCGAGTGCCGTGTATCTAATACAATGGCTCCAATGCTTTGGCCAAAGACTTATGATCTCATCGCCAATAACCGCATAGGACATATAACCCGCTCACTAACGGGAGAAAGAATTCTATCTTGGTATTCGGTAGGACTGCTACTTGCCGTCAAGATGCACGTCGAGGTTGACCCCGCCTTAGGTTTACGAGGGTCGAACTACTCTAATGAAAATCTTGACGTCACAAGCACATCCCTACTAAATCCTCAAGTCGAAGGTTCACGAATACCTATCACAACCTTTCGATTCCGTCATTGGTATCCGGAGTGAAATCCATGTGACGAATCGAGGGTGAGTCGGTTGAGTATACTAATCTAATTAGCATACCTATAACGTGTGCTCCCACTAACTATTAGTGTTCGACAGGCACTCTCCATGTCAAAGAACACGTCATACAAGTCTTTACATAAACTTAACGCCTACCAAGTTTCATCGACTTGCGAACGATTAAGTATTTGAGCTATAAACCTTTCCGGTGCCGACCCCCTTATCCAATAAGGAGTGGAACGTTTTGCTCTCAAATACACGGACTAGTTTCTATATGTTTATTTACGAGTTAGGAATGCCGGTAACTACCGGTAAATAAAGAAACAATCATTTGCCTTATATAAATGGTTTACATAATTACAAGTACAATGCCCTCACTCAACAACCTCCGAGTGGCATTCGAGGGCATACTCTAACAATCTCCCACTTGCACTCAATGCCACACACTATGGTATCTAATACCCATGTTCTCCAGATGACGCTCCAAGCTAGTCCGAGATAGTGGCTTGGTCAGTGGATCGGCAACGTTGTCGGCCGAGTCTACTCTATGCGGCACAATGTATCCCTTGCGAACAAATTCTCTTACGAGATGATACTTCCTCTCAATATGTTTGGTCTTGTTGTGAAACCTCGGCTCCTTGGCTGCGCTTCTGACTCCGTCGTTGTCGCGATGCAGTAGACAGGCGGCTCGGACATGGTATCACTTGAAGTTCTCCCGAAACTTCTTAATCCGAACCCTTCCTTGGAAGCCTCCGAGGCTGCTTGATACTCGGCTGACAGGTGGAATCGCGGTCGCGCTTTGCTTGGCACTACGCCAAGATACTGCTCCTCCATTAAGAGTAAATATGTAGCGAAGTGGACATCGAGTCGTCCTTCGGTCCTTGGAAGTCCGAATCGGTGAATCCCACCACATCCAATTCTCCACCACCATACATCGAACCATATCTCTAGTCCTTCTCAAGTACTTGAGAACGTTCTTTCTGGCGATCCAATGTTCCCTACAGGTTTGCACGAAACCTACTCACCACGCTTACGGCATGCGCAATGTCAGTCTTGTACACAACATAGCATACATAAGGCTACCACGGCCGAAGCATATGGTATATTACTCATTTCCTTTCGTTGTTCCTCATTTTGAGGACACATCTTCAAGGTGAGTTTTATTCCATGTCGCATCGGTAGGAACCCTCTTTTAGAATCATCCATCTTAAATCGCTTTAAGATTTTATCTATATAGAGGGCTTGGGAAAGACCTATTGTTCTCTTCGCTCTATCCGGTAGAGTCGAATACCAAGAATATAGGTAGCTTCTCCCAAGTCTTTCATGGAGAAATTACTCAAAGCCAAGCTTTCACGTAATGAGCATTCCCACATCATTTCCTATTAGTAGAATGTCATCTACATATAGTACTAAGAATGCGATCTTGCTCCCACTAACCCTCTTGTATACACAAGGTTCCTCTTCATTTTGCACGAAGTCAAACTCTTTGATCGCCTCGTCAAAACGAAGGTTCCAACTATGTGACGCTTGCTTCAGTCCATAAATGGAACGCTGAAGCTTGCACACTTTCTGAATATCGACTTCGGATACAAAGCCTTTATTTGCTCCATATAGATTTCCTCCTCGAGGAATCCATTAAGGAAAGCCGTCTTTACGTCCATTTGCCATATCTCATAATCGTGGTAGGCAGCTATATCAAGCATCATGGGAATAGACTTGATCATGGCTACGGGCGAGAAGGTATCGTGGTAATCGATTCCTTCCTTCAGGTATAACCCTTTGCCACTAGCACGGCCTTATAGGCGTCAACCTTGCCATCACCATCGGTCTTTCTCTTGTAGATCCACTTGTTCCCAATAGGCACTATGCCCTTGGGGCGGTCTACTAGAGTCCAGACTGATTGACATGCATCGAGTCTATCTCGGCTTCCATAGCTTCACGCCATTTCGCGGAGTCTACATCCACCATCGCTTGGTCATAGGTCGTCGGGTCGGTCTCTTGGCTATCACTTGGAACCTCATGGAGACCCGGCTCCTCCAAGTGCACAAGCCCATACCTCTCGTAAATGAGACACCCTACTAGACCTACGTGGTGGTTGTACTTGTGTTTGAAAGTTCGGTTCCAGTTTCTTGCACAGGTGTCTCTCGAGGAGTTTCATTGTATTCTTCTAAAGAAATACTTCTACCTGCTCCGCCTTCCTGAATGAACTCATCTTCCAGGAAGTGTGCTTGTAAAGCAACAATGATCCTTCGATCTTCGGGCATGTAGAATAGATATCCCATCGTCCCAGACGGGAATCCAATGAAACGTCCCTTCGCAGACCTAGCTTCCAACTTTTCCACCTTAGTCTTCTTGACATAGGCGGGACATCCCCAAATCCTAATATGATTAAGACTTGGTTTCCATCCCTCCCACATCTCATGTGGAGTTTTAGGAACGGATTTGGAAGGACATCTATTCAAGATATACGCGGCTGTCAGGAGTGCAAAACCCCACAGGTAAATCGGCAAGTCAAGATAGCCCGGCATGGAACGGACCATGTTCAAGGGTCCGGTTCCTTCTTTCGACACACCATTTAACCGAGGAGTACTGGAGGTGTTAGTTGTGAAACTATTCCATGTTCCTTAAGGAACTCGTCAAACTCCGTACTCATATACTCGCCACCTCGGTCCGACCGAAGTGCTTTGATATGATTACCGGTTTGTTTCTCGACTAGAGCCTTGAATTCTGGAATTTCTCAAAGGCCTCGGATTTATGTTTCATTAAGTATACATAACCATACCTAGTATGATCATCATAACGTAATGAAATATTGATATCCGTCATGTCTTCTAAAGCACCACATACGTCGGTATGGATTAATCCCGATTTATCGGCGGCTCTTTCAAAAGTCCTGTGAAGGGGACTTAGTCATTTGCCTTTAAGGCAAGATTCACAAGTAGGAAAGGGATCCGATCCCAATGGACCCATAAGTCCATCTTTTCCATCTTGTAAACCTTGGTCGACCAACATGACCAAGTCTAAGATGCCATTTCAAAACTTGATTGGTTTCATCCCTACCACGTTTTCGTCATAGTATTCACAACTACTTTGTTCTTGAGATTTAGATGATACAATCCATTCAACAATGTAGCGATCCACTAGTTTATTTCTAAAATAAATTTTGCAGGAACCATCACCAATGAAAAATGAAAAGCCTTTTCGGTCCATGACCGGAATGGATACAATGTTTTTGTGCCCCTTGGGCAAAACAAGTACATCTTCTAAAGTCAAAACAAAGCCGGATTCTAAACCCAAAAGAAGTGATCCTATGTCGGTCGCCTCGACACTATGCCCGCTTCCGACTGTGATCATAACTTCTCCAGCTCCAAGCTTCCTACTTTGTTCCAGATCCTGATTCACGGTACAAATATGAGAACTAGCACCAGAATCCAGTATCCAGGAAGTAGAAAATACAGTAGCAGAACAATTTGTTTCCAAAACTAAAAGTTCTGTACCTGAAGTGCCATGAAGAATCGGACAGTCTCTAGCCCAGTGGCCCAGCTCACCGCACTTGAGACAAGTATCCTTTTTCTTCTTGTTCTTCGGAACCATTGGGGCCTTGCCCTTACCCTTAAGGTCCTTAGCTTGTGGTCCAGTCTGCTTCTTGGTCTTTTTCTTCTTATTCTTAGACCTCCGAGGTCCAGAAGAAATCACAAGAGCAGACTCCTTCATCCGCGGAGTCTTCATTTGAGACTGAGCGGTCACAAGTTTGTTCATTAGCCTGACTAAATTACATGCAATCTCATTGCGGTTGAAGTTCATAACAAGCTGTGAGAAGGAATCGGGGAGAGGCGTAGGATAAGGTCGGTTTGGAGAGAAGTATCCATTTTAAAATCAAGAGCCTCTAATCTCTCGATCATGGATATCATTTTGAGGACATGTTCCCCAACCTTCTCACCTTCCTTCATCCTTGCACCGAACGATTTGCTTGGATATCTCATATCTAGCGATTCTGCTTGTGCTCACCATAAAGCTCGGTTAAGTGAGATAGAATCGCCTAGCGAAGTCATTTTCTCATGAGCTCTCTGAAGCTCATTAGACATGGAAGCCATCATATAAGCACGGACTTTCACGTCATCCTTAACCCACTTTTTGTGGTTTTCAATCTCTTCTGATTGGCTCGAGTCCGCATAGGAGGCGCCGGAATGTCCGTCTCCAAGACGTATCCCAGTGCCTCTATACGAGGACAATCATCGGTGCGGAGCCAATCCACAAAGTTAGGTCCCATTAAGGTGTTCTTTTCGAGTAGAATTGCGAGTGGATTCATTGTCATATTGAGTTATGTCCGCATTAAGTATATGATTAATTAGTGACTTGTTATATTATGATCCGAGTATAGAATTAAGGTCCTTTCTATTCTTGTTACCCACTCCCACTATTTTTATCGGAATAACACACTCCCATGTGAAATCCGGAAGTATCGTCGCTCTACTTCATAGTGGTGATCGAGTTCTTTATAAATCTTAATAGAGGGCAACCGAACAGGTTTCTAGTCTATTAATTTTCATAAAGTGGTGTCCAACACCAACCCATCTAATGGATGATTCGATCTTCTTTTTCCCCTTGTTCACTCCCCTCAACCTATACGGTTTCTATGGTTCGTGAACAAGTTAAGTTTATACCATCGACGCAAATCGGTTTCACAATTGAATCTTATCCGGCAACCTATCGGGTTTCTAGGGATAAAATTTGCTCCAACCGAAGGCATCGATGCGCTCCGTAATTTATCCGTCCTCCCGAACGACTACCCCGATAACTCGGAAGCATAGCACATCCGGTTTGGATTTCAATTTCCGAAAACTTCGATGGAGGAAGGAAAACCTTGAAACCTTATAAACTTAATTATTTGTTGTGGGAGAATTATCGCGATTAACGTTACACTTTGCACATTAATCGTTTAAGCGCGTTTGTGGCATTCATACAATATGAAACAACCAATCACAACCTAGTTGCTACCAACATGTGGTTCATGGACCGTTCCTAGAAAACAAAAACTCCGTAATCTAATTACAAGTCTTCGTCTTGAATCTTCGTCTTCTCGAAATGGATCTTCCTCCGGTCTTCGTCATTACATATAAATTTTACATTGAAAATTGCATCCTAGATACAAATTTTTCTAGTAAAATAAATAGGCTCAAACGGCCTTTACAACCCAATCGAATAAAGCGAGCGATTCAAAACTAAGTCCACGAACCACATCCCCATTCAAAAGCATTCATCCAATAAATACTAAATAAATGGAAAGCGTAGAGATACATTGATCCAATCAACAATACGAACCGATCCAATCGATTCACACAATCGGTAATGTAATAACGTTCAAAATAATTCGGTCGACCATAAATATTCCAATTAATCAAATTTCCCTTATAAAATGAAATACCATAAATCATTTTAATCATATTAAATCCAATTTAACATGCGGGAGATTAATTTTTAAGAATACACGGAAAAATCGAGCCGGGGTGAAAACGGGCCAGCATGACCGAGTCACCCTCGGCAGCCTACCGGCAGTCACGCCTGGCTTGGCCGAGTCACGCTCGGAAGATGCCGGCCAGGACACGACCGAGTCACCCAGGACACGGTCGGGTCGCTCAGCGATGACTTGGCAGGCTGCCGGACACGGCCGTGTCATCCAGGACACGGTCGAGTCACTTTCGGCCAGACACGCCCGTGTCTCGACACGGTCGGGTCTCGGTGCGATGCTTGGCCACCTTTGCGGACACGACCGAGTCACCCAGGACACGGTCGAGTCATCCTCGGCCAAAATACCCTTTTTGTCCAAAAAGTCGTCCGACTGACGATTCGGGCTAGATTTTCGAATAGGATATCCAATATCAATATTTTCCGACTTTCATATCTTCAATATAAATCATATTTCCCGAAATTTAAGATTTATATTTAGACATAAACTTACGAAAAATACAATTATTACGAGCGAAAAACATATACCACGATTATGACTAAAATGATTCCAAATCATTCACCATTTAATCGAGCATTCCAAATGCCAATATCGTATATACGATCGCAAGACCTACGCTCGATACCCTTTGTTGGGATTCGGTGCCTAAAGCAGGCCAGGCGGAGCGGTAAAGCGAAAATTAATTCGATCCGAATCCCTACGAGAATCGATCGAGCTACGTATATACGAATATATAAACGAAAAGCAAGAGTCGTAAGAAACTAACCCTCGAAGTCCGTTGATTAAATGGAAACCTTCTCTTGAGCTATTCCCCAAGCTTTAGTTTGATCTCTACGTGTTCAATCCGCTCCAAGCCCTTGAACGATCCAACGCCGAAAACACCGCGTCTCTACTTGCCACGCGCCGGAAAAACGACCGGAACAACAACACTTGATTAACCTCTAAGGTTACGGCTAGAATCAAGTGGTGAAGCTTTTGTTATTACACTCTAAGTGTATAATATATCTCTCTTAATGTATCTTGAATTTTCTCCAAGAAAACTCAAGAATCAAAGTGAAGAAGAAGATCAAGATGAAGACTTGAGAAAATGATTTTTCTCTCTCTATCTCACTACTCACGGTTGGAAGCCTTTTCTAAAGGTTGAGTGAAGTGAGATCATTGTCCTCTTGCCATTCTTATTCAACCCACATAAATCAAATCATATCACATGAGATTCCCCACCAAGTCATAATCATCTATTAATAAAATGGAATTGAAGACTTGGTGGAAAGTAAATGGAAGGAGGCGACCATCTAGAAGGTATCGGACGAGTTCGATCCGTTTCGAACTCTGTGAGTCTAAACAGATAAACTCCAATTCCGTTCCAATGTATTTATATCGATTAATTAATCCAATTAATTAATCATATCAAATACATAATAACATAATTAATTTCTCCAAGAAATAATTATATTTATGAATTAAATTAATCACCCAAGAATTTATTTAATTCATTAGGCCGTAAATCAATTTATCCAATAAATCGATTTAGACATCCAATGTCCCAAATTAGATATCCAATATCTAATATTTATAATGAGAGATTAAGCTCGATTCATTCCGTCGTCAATCCTAATGCGCGACTCGGTAGGTCCGTCTCGATCGGCAATGGGAGGAACCAAAGAGTAGTAGCACCACCTAGCCACTGGCGGCCTACACCAGGCGAGAACGAATGATTGGGATCATTCAAGAACCATTCATCGTGAATACCGATGGCGTATAAACCCTTCTTTCAAATGTCCCGATCAAGTTTTAGGGTCACGGTCGGTCAAACCCTATTCAGACTTGACGCTATGCATGCGTTAATGCAAATCGAGATCATCGGTGTCGTGTATCTAATACAATGGCTCCAATGCTTTGGCCAAAGACTTATGATCTCATCGCCAATAACCGCATAGGACATATAACCCGCTCACTAACGGGAGAAAGAATTCTATCTTGGTATTGGTAGGACTCGCTACTTGCCGTCAAGATGCACGTCGAGTTGACCCCCGCCTTAGGTTTACGTGGTCGAACTACTCTAATGAAAATCTTGACGTCACAAGCACATCCCTACTAAATCCTCAAGTCGAAGGTTCACGAATACCTATCACAACCTTTCGATTCCGTCATTGGTGTCCGGAGTGAAATCCATGTGACGAATCGAGGGTGAGTCGGTTCGAGTATACTAATCTAATTAGCATACCTATAACGTGTGCTCCCACTAACTATTAGTGTTCGACGGGCACTCTCCATGTCAAAGAACACGTCATACAAGTCTTTACATAAACTTAACGCCTCAAGTTTCATCGACTTATGACGATTAAGTATTTGAGCTATAAACCTTTCCGGTGCGACCCCTTATCCAATAAGGAGTGGAACGTTTTGCTCTCAAATACACGGACTAGTTTCTATATGTTTATTTACGAGTTAGGAATGCCAGTAACTACCAGTAAATAAAGAAACAATCATTTGCCTTATATAAATGGTTTACATAATTACAAGTACAATGCCCTCACTCAACAACCTCTGAGTGGCATTCGAGGGCATACTCCTAACACCGTCCCGATCAAGTTTGAAGAATCATCCCAGCACATGGGTGATCTGCATCTTCTCCCATATAAAGCTTCAAATGGTGCCATCTTAATAGAAGTATGCCAACTATTGTTGTAGGTGAATTCAATCAACGGCAAGTGAACTTCCCAATCAGTTGACCAGTCCAAAGCACAAGCTCTAAGCATGTCTTCTACTGTTTGTATAGTCCTTTCGGACTGACCGTCCGTTTGAGGATGATAAGTCGTGCTAAAGTTTAGCTCAGTCCCCAAAGCCCTGTGAACTGCCTTCCAGAAGTGCGACACGAAGCGACCATCTCGATCTGAAATAATAGTCTTCGGCGTCCAATGCAATCTGACTATCTCTACAATAAATACTCGTGCCAATTTCTCGGGTCCCCATGTGTCCTTAATTCCTAGTAAATGAGCCGACTTGGTTAGTCGATCAACTATAACCCAAATCATGTTCATTCCCGTCTTTCTCCTTGGCATATTGGTGATGAAATCCATCGAGATATCCTCCCACTTCCACTCAGGGATCGGAAGTGGCTTCAACATTCTGGCAGGTCGCTGATGTTCAATCTTAACCTGCTGACAAGTCAAACACATCGAAATGTATTCTGCTACGTCCTTCTTCATATTTCCCCACCAGAAGTTTTGTTTTATATCCTTATACATCTTACTGCTGCCCGGATGAATAGAATAGGGTGCACTGTGAGCTTCTTTCAGAATTGTCTGTCTCAAAACATCATCATCGGGAACACAAAGTCGACTCTGAAATCTCAGAACTCCATCATCTTGTATCACGAATCCTGGGGCCTTTCCTTTATTTACTTCGTCACATAACCGAAGGATCAGAGAATCGTTCAACTGCTTAGATTTGATTTCCTCGACTAGTGACGAAGTCAGTTCCATCGCATATAGTTGCCCTTGGATTCCTGGCGACCATACTTCAGTCCCTTCGCGGATCAGTTCTCGTTGAATGCTGGTTTGGGAAGTAAGTGCTTCCAACACTTGAAGAGAAACAGGTTTACGGCTCAATGCATCATCTACTACGTTTGCTTTACCCGGAGTATAGAGAATTTCCAAGTCGTAATCCTTGATCAATTCTAGCCACCTTCTCTGCCTCATGTTTAATTCTTTCTGACTGAAAATATACTTGAGGCTCTTATGATCTGTAAAGATCTGACAACGAGTGTCGTATAAATAATGTCACCAAATTTTCAAAGCAAAGACCACATCTGCTAACTCCAAATCATGAGTCGGGTAATTAACTTCGTACGGTTTCAACTGTTGAGAGGCATAGGCAATCACCCTATCCTTTTGCATCAACACACATCCCAGACCCTAATTTGAAGCATCATTGTATACCATGAATCCATCAGTTCCATCTGGTAACGCTGGTATAGGTGTTGTCGTCAGTCTCCTCTTAAGATCATCAAAACTAGCCTGGCATTTCTCATTCCACGCGAACTTTTGAGTTTTCTGTAATAGCTGAGTGAGCGGACGAGCAATTTTGGAAAACCCCTCTACGAAACGGCGATAATATCCAGCAAGTCCTAAGAAACTCCGGACTTCTTTCACATTATTTGGAGATTCGCACTCCAAGATCGCCTCGACTTTCTTCGGATATACTTGAACTCCGTCAGATGATATCACATGCCTAAGGAAAGTCACTTCTTTAAGCCATAACTCACATTTAGAAAGTTTCGCATACAACTGTTCATTCCTCAAGGTGTTCAGAACAATACGCAAATGCTCAGCATGTTCCTCGGGGTCTTTCGAATAGATCAAGATGTCATCAATGAAAACGACCACGAACTTATCCAAGTATTCTAAGAATACCCGATTCATCAATTGCATAAATACCGCAGGAGGATTTGTAAGCCCGAATGGCATCACTACAAATTCATAATGCCCGTATCGGGATCTGAAAGCAGATTTCGGTATATCCGATTCCTTAATCCTCAGCTGATGATATCCCGATTGCAAGTCAATCTTAGAGAATACTCTGGCCCCGTCGATCCGAGGTATAGGATACTTGTTCTTGATCGTCACCTTGTTTAGCTCCCTGTAATTAATACATAATCGGAGGGATCCATCTTTCTTCCGGACAAAGAGAACGGGCGCTCCCCAAGGAGAAACGCTAGGTTGAATGTAACCCTTCTGTAACAATTCCTCCAGTTGCTTCTTTAGTTCATAAATCTCGGTTGGCGCCATACGGTATGGTGCTCTGGAAATAGGAACGGCTCCAGGTTCTAATTCGATGTTAAACTCTACTTCTCTCTGCGGAGGTAACCCAGGTAGTTCGTCAGGGAATACATCTGAGAATTCGTTCACAACTGGAATAGATGAGAGCTCTACTCCTTCTTCTTTCTTCATGGCATAGCACCACAATCCGTGACAACCCTGCTTCAGTAATTTCACTGCCTTCATAGCTTTGATCAATTTTCCCGAGCTTCCTGGTCTCCATCCTTTGAATAAGTGTTCAGACCCGTCATCAGCAATGATAGAAATGACTCTATTTCGGTAATTCAGAATAGCTCCATTACGGTTGGGCCAATCGTCTCCGAGAATTAAATCATCACCATGGATATCAACTACAATAAGATTCGATGGCCAATCTCTCCCTCCTATGGATATTGGAAAATCTCTAGTTTCTAAGGTTCCCAGAATTCTCTCTCCGCTCGGCAAACCCACAACATATGGTTCACAATCAAATAAACACGAGATTTTCAAATGATTAACGCAGTTCAATGATATGAAAGAATGTGTAGCTCCTGAATCGAATAAGACACTAACTGGTTGCAAAAGGATCTGAATCGTACCTGATGCAACAGCAGTGTTCTAATCGTCAGATTTCCTTATCTCGTACAAGCGCGGAGGAACGGACCCAGCACTGGATGTCTCTCTCTTCCCAACATTCTACTGCTGAAATCCACTCTGCTGCGTCTGGTTCACACTCACCTCCTTCGGAACTGGCGCTGGAGTGCGAGTACCAAATGATTTAGTCGCAACTCCACAGAAAGCCGCACGGTGCCCTTCTTGCCCACAATCGAAACAAGTCACAGAAGATGCGGGGCAATCACGTCGAATGTGCCCTGCTCGACCACAATTATAGCATTTCTTTGATGCGTCCGAAACTACTGATGTTGTCTGGAACTTCTTGCCACCTCGAGAAGGATGTGGAGGTTTCCTAGATGAATAAAATGAAGACTGGCCCTTGCGGGGCCCACCACTCTTGTTTTCCGAGAAGTTGCCGGACACTTTCTGCTTCTTTGCCTCCATCGATTTCTCCACCGCCGCCTCTTTCATGTCGTAGGCCAGCGCTTTGTCTTGATACTGCCGCAACGTAGTACACTCGAATCTGGACATGTACTGCTGAATCTCCGACTTCATCCGCATATCGAAATGAAAAATCTTTTCTGCCTCCGTTCTAACCAAGTGTCGCACACAAGTCAGCTGATGGTTAAAAGTCTTGATTATGTCTGTCACAGATGCTTCCGAACTCTGTGGTGAGAAAAACTCTCGGATTTTTGCCTCTCTAACTGGACGAGGACAATACTGTGCCTCCATAATTAGTTTGAATTCCGTCCAGTCAGCATTATGATTCTCGGGTCGAATAGCCTCCCACCAGTCAAAAGCCTCCCCAGTCAGAAAATACTGGGCAATAGGAACTTTCCAGTCCTCGGGACAGGTAATACCCGCAAATATCTTCTCTAACTCCTTTAGTCAATGATCCCAAGTAAGTGCCTCAGCAGATCCGTCAAATTTTGGCGGGTGTAATTTGACCACCTCAGCAAGCCATCTGTCTCCCCGGTTATCCTCGTGGTGCTGCTGTCCCATCGCCATCTGCATACGGTCAACTACCTGAGCGAACTGGTTTATTTGAGTCACCACCTGTTGAAGCACTCCCGGCATGTTAGGATTTGCGTCGTCATTCGCTGATCCCTGCTGTCCTCCAGAATGGGAATCGGTTCGACTAGCCGATAATTCTGGGGTAGTTGCGGAATCCTCCTGTCTCACGTTACCACGTCCACGTCCGCGTCCACGTCCTCCTCTCAACATACTGTAAACACAATTTCTCAATATCCAGGACAAAAAAAAATTTAAAAATAAAGCCCATCAATACTCACAAAACAGAAATTAAGTAAAACGGTAGCATAAGAATTTAGGAGACTTACAACCATGGTCCACATGACGACTTTGGCTGAACAGTGATGTTACGAACGACCCGTAAATCAAATAACGTAAACAGGCCCAACTAAAACCCGACTGCCAAGATATCCATGAATCTTAGCTCCGATACCATATTCTGTAATACCTCGAGATAATCGGAATAGATACAGCACCGTAAACCCTTTTAGTAAAGGATTTACAAGGCTGATTAAAAGAAATGTGAATATAAACCAACAATACCACTAAAATTCAAATTACAAAACCAGTTCCAACTGATTCATTACAACCATATCGAAAATGATATTAAAAAGACACGCGTACTCGAGTACTGAAAATGAACCAAGAAGACAAATCACAAAGACAACGAACAATTAACATCACTGGGCCACTTCATCGTCATGATGGTACTGTGGCTGCTTCCCCGCTCCTCGGCTACCTGAACATCACAACAAATGTCCACCCCCGAAGGGGTTAGCAAAACAATGCTAGTATAAGTATCGGAACACACAAATATGCAACAACAATGCATAAAAAAACATACACAATACGGACTTCCGCTACCGGAATCCAACAATACGAATCCACAAGATTCAATCGACACAACATGGGTATTCCAACGATCCAGCGCCCTCAGCATAGATCCCAAGATGATCCCGTCGGACCAACATGAGGTGGAAATACCCATCCAATGATCCAGCGCCCTCAGCCTAGATCCCAAGATGATCCCGTCGGACCAACACGAGGTGGACATCCGATCCAGCGCCCTCAGCATAGATCGCTTGATCCCTTCATCACAACTTACACATAACACAACCATGCATATACATATGCAAGAAAATAGGCATGTTCATCAATATGAACGTACATTAAATCGATAGCAAATGTCATGACAATTTAATGAAATAATCTCATATCAACAATACGAATAAACCATATGCATGATCAAATTCATCAATTCTTCACAAACTTTCAAAATACGATACTTGCCTCACAAATGGCGACAAGAATTTCTACTACCAATAGTCTTCAATCCGATTGGAGAATTCTCACTTGGTCGGCTCACTGGAATGCAAACCTTCATCGAACAATAACGTCGGCATAACTAACGGTTCCGGATAATCGTTCAAATCATCAAATGAATCATAAAAAGGCATGATGCATCTATCATGGCGATGGACCATTCTGCCCTAACACAATTTGGTTGGACCGATACTACGCTATTCGTCCTTGCAATAGCTCAATGGAATACTTTCTAAGTTCCAACACAATTCCCTTGGTTGATTGGTACAACATAACATGGAATTTATCCTAGGAGGATTCTAATCATGTTCTATTATAACAAGATATCCAAACTTGATGAATCATCATAAAGACTAGTTCCAATATCATCTCCTTCTACGAATTAATCCTTAAGCTCAATCCATTAATTCTTCACCGAAATGTTCGATCATAACATTCTAATGAACTAAGATAATCTTCGAAAACTAGATATAATTGGGTTTACCATCTCAAGATGCACTAGTCGATAGTCTAATCACTAGAAGGTTTGCTCAATGATTTCAACAACCAAGAGAAATCGAAAATAATTGAATTTAATCTTCTAAATCATGATGAAGGGCTCCTCAAGAATAAAACTGGTTCGGTCTACTTAAAACAGGTCCAAAACGTTACTAAGATCATGCTAAGTTAGTTGGTGAAGGATCACATACCTCAATAAATTGATGAACAATGAAGAACTTGAATAAACTCAACCACCAGAAGCTTGAACACCAATCTACAAGGCTTAAGCTTCCCAAGAATCGTCTCAGAAGATGATATGAAGGATAAGAGGTGATGAAAGATCTCCAGAACACGAAAAATCGGCCAAAGGAAAGGTGAGAAATGAAATAGGGTCGAGGTCTATAAATAGAATTCTGGACATTACGTACGTTATCCAATTAACCTTACGTACGTAACAAACTTAACGTACGTTATACCCTGACTATAGCGTACGTAGTCGCCTGACCAGAACTCACTGGCCTGATTTCGCCATTTCCTTACGTACGTAGTCACAAGGGTTTTACTTACGTAATATCCATGTCCTTAACGTACATAAAACATGCACCATAGCGTACGTAACACCTATGTCCAGGTTCACGCGGAAATCACACGGATCTTCCCCGGCCCCTTCCTCGACCCCCACACGCCGACCCTTATCCGATCCCAAGTTGACTTAGCTTACATACATTAATCTCCTTAGATAACGTACGTAATACTGCAGTATTAACGCACGTTATGGATGTCTGATAACGTACGTTAACACGTGCAGAACATGCATGCAAAATACTGGAGATACCAAAACGTAAGGATACGAAATACGGGAAACCAACCTCCGAATAATAACATCACAAAGTTGATTCTTACAAGATAAATACATAATAATTATCCGGGCATTACATGACCAATGCAATTCACAAACATTCTCGAACATGACTGCAACACACTTTTCTAACCAATGATTAATTATCACAACCTATTGCAATAATCAATAAACAACAATCCAATAACAATCAATAACCGACATAACCAATCAATCAATCTCAACGGTTCAACGACACCTCGATCATATACAAAACCAAATAGTATAACTCAAACCATTACGAACTCATATCCACAATACGAATCGAAATCCGATAATCGATATTTAACAATCAATATAACCGATCAACAAACCCAACGATTTCATAATATCTCGATTAAACACAAGTCCAAATAATCCAACTCAACCAATTATGAATTCACAACCACAATATGATTACGTATATGAATGTAAAGGACATCATATTCGATGATCGATCACAATCTTTCCGGGTTCAATCTCATCATCATACTCACATTGTTATATACCATTAATCAATCGTAAATCAACATTACTTAACAAACATTCGATCTTCATATATAAAATTACTGAACATACAATCGTCTTGCTATGTTAAATTCATCAAGAAGTTCTTCAAGAACACCAAGTGATTCGAAACCATGTTCGTAATCATCAAAACAATAATCCGATATCCTTTAACATGTAGATAGTCATCCAACTCATAACCCAAGTCATATATTATGATATTCTTCAATATACACTTCTCATAACATTAAGAATCGTATCAACACTACTACAATCATCATCATATGAATCAAATACGGATAACGATACCAAGAATCTGAAATCAATGTGTAGAGTTCAACAACATACCTCAAGAACATGAACAACACCATCAAACACATCAAGGATCAACAATATCTTCATATCCAAGCCTCAAATCCATGTTTTCAAACTTATATCCAAGATAGAAGAGGTTTATCTTCACTACCATGCTAAGAGGGACGAATTTTGGAGGAAGGAATGGTTTTGTTCTCGTGAAGAAATGAAAAACCGATCCTTAATTTATAATCTGCAGAGCTCATTACGTACGTTACCAATCCACATTAACGTACTTAAAGCTCCTTACGTACGCTACAGGTCCTTCATAGCGTACGTAACATCATTCCAGAACTCACTGCCTTGTTTCGTTCGATCTTTTACGTACATAATGCATAGTCCTTTGTAACACCCCCAAACCACTCGGGAATATTACAGCGCCGCAGACCCTCTCCACGAGGATCTACCAGGCTAAATACAGAAAACACAACTTAACAATACATGCCGACATGGCTACATAATGAACCATTAGTCCGATTTGGTCTTTTATCATAACACACTCATCATTACATACAAGACTCTTCCCGAAACTCATACCCCATATATCGGGAAAATAACACAGCGGAAAGATAACCAACAAGACTCTATCAAAATACTCTATGATTGGTCTTCATGTGATTAGTATCGTCGTCTTCCATCACCCTTCATACCGATTCTATGATTCGCTCCCCAGCAACCTGCAAGTACCTGGACGCAATACAGACATCCACCCCCCGAATACTCGGGGGTTAGCAAAACTCCACTGTTTTGCTAGTGCAAGTATAAAATACGAATACAAGCCATACACAACATACTCCAAGATAAATCATTTGATCAAAACTGTTCAAATCATGAAAGGTGGGAATAAACCCAAGTCTTTCGAAAACATTTGGAGACACGGTCCAAAAACCATCTTTCCCAAAATACAACCCAAACCACAAAACACGGGTCCACAACCCAAATCATCCATAACAACATATTCCCAAGGATCATTCGCATCCCGTGCTACCAAGCCACGAACCTCAGATGCTCCCGCAGAACATACCCGAGTGAATAACCCAATGGGAATCCATACCAAATCACGTCACCGTCATAACAGTCACGTAACCATAACTATACATACGTTCATAGTTATCCCGGCATCGCACTAACAAGCTACGAACCTCGAAGACTCCACGAGATATACCCGATTGGACGACCCATGACACGTACATCACACAACCAAACCACAACCATAAGTTATCCCAGCATCGCGCTAACAAGCCACGAACCTCAGAGTCCCTGCAAGACATACCCGGATTGGATAACCCCACAAGTTATCCCGGCATCGGGCTAGCAAGCCCCAAACCACGGAGTCCCTGCAAGACATACCCGATTAGATAACTCTACGGTCACGCCCGACCTATACTAGCAAGTATGGATCCCGGAGATTCAACAATCTTACCCGGAGGCAAATTACTTTCAACGATCACATAACAATAAGCAAAACATCAAGCCAAACAACACTAAACATCACAACCTCCTTTCAAAGGAGTAACAACCAATATCACCCATCACATATTCGCCGAACAAGCACACATAACAACACGTAATCCTCGGTAAATGATTATGGTTTATTATATTCGCTAAATGTGATCATAACATCTTTCAACAAACGAAACTAACACACATATTCCAAAAACACACCTATTCACGAAGCATACGAGTTACCGTTGAAAGACAACATTTATTGAGAACATACCGATCCTTTTTAACATTCATTAAACATTATGATTTCGCATAAAATCATCTACCAACAATTATGCCTACGAAATATGAAACATATGGGCAAGATACTTGCCTCGATACCACGAGCAATGGAACAACAAACAGATACGGTCGGGTAGCCCTCGAACTTCCAAGATTGACCAAAAACCCGACAACTCCACGAAAACTATGAAAATAATAACACCACGAATCAATAACGCTAAACGGCATCCGAATCAACCCGAAAAATAACATGAATCTGAGGGTTCTTCAAGAAAATCGGAAACCAAGTTCCGGGTGGTAAAATAAACGAGTTACAAAATTCGAAGATCATGACGAATACAACGAGATTACCATGAACAATTCATCAATCTCGGATAAAATCAATGAATCATGAAAAAACCCTCAAAAATATACACAATAAGGGTTCTACCGATGAAATACCTCGATCCGACGAAGAACAAGGATTTGATGTTGATCTAATCGACAAAGGCCTTCCAAAAGCCTTGAAAATGAGTAGGATCGGCCAGGAACGTCACTCCCCATCACACCCGTCCGAGAGCCGCCACCAGGAGAAGAAAAACGCAAGAAATGAGGTCGGGCCCGTCGCCAGGCCTATATATGGCCGACAATGTTACGGCTGTAACCAGCAGTGCCTTACGGCAGTAACTCGGTCAAGTGCCTGTAGCGTACGTAATGTCCGAAGCCTTGCGTTTGCAATGATCGTACCTTACGGCCATAATCGGCATAGCCTTACGGCTGTAATCGAGCTCCCAGGGCAACAGACTGAAATCTGCCGAATCACTACGGCCGTAACCGGCCAGTGCTTAGTGGCCGTAACAAGGCTTTACGGCCGTAACCTGATGAACCTTACGGCCGTAACCGAGTCCTCCCAGGCCAGGGTGTGCGGACGTCTTACGGCCGTAACTCGACCCAGCCAGTGCTCCGACTGCCCAGCGCGATACTCGACGACGTCTCGACCAGGCGAACGCACCGACTATGATCCAAAACAATAACGAACAGGCTACAAAACCCAACGTACCACAGTACAAGCATGCGATTCCAAAGACGCGGACGACAACAGTCCGTTCGACCACAGAAAATTCAACGAAACTGGAATAAAGATCTCGGGTATTACATTCTACCCCTCTTAAAAGAAGTTTCATCCTCGAAACTTAAAACATAAAATGATCAATGCAAAACAATCCCAGATAACACACGCTATTCATTGCCGACGACCTGCAACGAATCACATGCAGCACATAGCCGCTACCATCTATATCGCTACACCAGAAGGACAACAAAACACAACGAACAAAAATCAATACGATTGACCAACCCAAACAGTACATCAATCAAAACGCGAGCTAGTCGCTGAACAAATACGAAATTCCACAGCCCAAGGGTTGGATGATCGAAAACGAAACTAATTTCCAGAACTTAAGGAAATTACGAAAGAGTCTGAACGCTCAATAATCACGAAACGAGATCAATGAAAACCGAACAATCAAACGATCGAACCACAATGATCGAGACAACAACAGTCGAACAATCATGTTCGAATCACGACGAACAATAAAACTCAAATAACAACCCCAAAGTTCACACCTCGACTCGAGAAAATATATGATCCGGTGAAAACAACAAGATGTGCATTCACCTAAGATTCACAGGAAATGGAATAGCAATTGAAAATTCACGACGACAAACGGATTATTCCGAAACAATACCACAACTCGTTCGAACAACAAAAAGAGAAGAATATAACAAGTTCAGAAAATATCCACGAGCACAAACGAGCCGATAGAGATGAAAATACAGAAATTCAAAATCCGATCCACTTCGAATAAAAGAAGTTCATCTCCGAAATTCGAAACAATAAAGTAAGGGAATAACATAACATACAACTGATAGACCACTCCCCTCAGGGACTCCTAGGAGTCGATCCTGATATCAGTGCTCAAATCCGTGCTTCGGAAGGCTCGGTAACCAACTCGCAAAACTAAACTCGGTGTCCCTCGAGTCCGCACCTGTAACACGTTACTGGCGGAGAAGGACAATGTGCACGAACATGTCCGGACACATTACAGTTAGATCATTTCCTGGATTTACCAGGAGTCAAAGCAGACGACTTGGAACTCTCAGTCCCACGCATCGAGCGGTGGAGCTTCACAGCGGAAAGGCTACGACGTGGCAAACTAGAAACACCACATTTTGTACTGCCCACAAGGTCATCGGACTTTCTCTGCTTCTTCGACTTGGGCACACGCTCCGACGATAACGAAGCTAGTTCACGGGCTAAGGCTCGATCCTGATAGTCCCTCAACGAAGTGCAAGTGAATCCCGACATATACAAGCGAATCTCCGGCTTCATCCGTCTATCAAAATGAAGGATCCTCTCTTCTTCGGTTCTCACTTGATCTCGCACATAACTGAGTTGTTTGCTATAGTCGATGATAGCCTGCGACACCGATATATCTTGCGGTCCCGCCAAATAAAATTCACGAATCCTCTGCTCTCTAATCGGTTTCGGACAGAACTCAGCTTCCATAAATGCATGGAACTCCTCCCACGTGACATCATGATCACGAGGTCTAACAGCTTCCCACCAATTAGCGGCATCTTTGTCAAGAAGGTACTGCGCGATAGGTACCTTCCGCTCTTCAGGACAATCGACAGCCTTGAATATCTTTCCCAACTGGAAAAGCCAACCATCCCAGCCCAATGCATCCGCAACACCGGTGAATCGAGGGGGATTCATACGAATTACTTCCCGAAGCCATTGATGTACACCGACATTCTGAGTCGCGCCAGTGTTGCGTTGAACCGCCTGGGTCAAATGAGTCATCTGTGTTGCTACTTATTGCAGTATAGTAGCAACACCAATACCAATATCATTCTCGGCAACATTCTCTCGATTCCGCGTCTGATCCCCGTGGTCATCGGCATGACGGTTACGACCACGACCTCTGCCCCTCAGCATACTAACAAGTAACAACCTATCGCAACGAAAGATCATAACACATACCAACGATATCTCACATCTCCGTCTTCAATCAAACACAAGTAAATCTTACACATTATGATTTAATTTAAACTGGAGCACAATATACAAACCATTATACCGACCATATACATTTAAAATATCATTTCTATAAGAATTATAAATGCTATGAATTCAAAATCATTCATTATATCAAAACTATCCTCGGTACGGGTCCCGCGCCGGAACCCACCAGACTGAAAAACATTTAAAAAAACATTCAAAAATGCCAAAAAGGCCGATGAAGGTAATACTTTACAAATACTCACAAAAGTCATTTTCCAAATACTCAATACCGTCATAAAATACCATTTGAAATTACAAGGCGAAAACGCCAAAACTCAATAGTTTCAAAATGTACGTTAAGCCACCCCTTAAACGTACCGACAAAAGAGTTAGGAAAAAGGGTTAACGAAATAACCCAACTTTACGAGATACCCGAAAGGTCATTTTAAAATATACACAGTTTGGCAAAATACCGAAAATTCATTTTGAAATATACACACGCAGCAGATAAGAACACAGTTCAAAATACACCTAATCACACACAACAATTGTTATCGCTGGACAACACACATAGAATACGGCCACAAACGATCAGCCTAACAATCGCAAAAGTTAGACCTACGGAAAAAATGTAATTCCCGAGCTTCTGCCCAGACTGATTAGTGTGCGCTCCGATAGAGACGTAGCATGCGCTAGCCATGCCACGATAGCGCGCGCTAGCTCCACACTTGACGTGCGCTAACTGTCCTAATCCCGCAACACGTTTATGAACATATACCAAATAATACCAAATAAACAACAACAACAACATACGAATCCAAACGCCAACAGTTCACGTCATTATGACATTGCACAAATAACCATCAGAGGTTAAATAACATTCCAAACCGAGTCTCCACTTCTCGGTCGAGAGAACTATCTAGACGAGAGCACACCGAATGACTCAGTGTTCACACCATTACCTTAATCACAACTCTGAGCATTATAACCAAAATAATAACATCCTCACTACATACCTTTTAACCGAAATTTATGAAACCGAAAAGTTGAAAGCGAAAGTCACGTCTCAAGTAAACTTTTGATAGACCTCGTTTGAGTATTTAAAAATCAAATTTGAAAATTTGCAATGCAAGATGAAAATAAAATATATGTGGTTTGAATTCTCAAAATTTTCGGTCACGAGGTTATCATACGGAAATTAAACTTTTCCCTCCTTGAAGGATGTTTTAGAATGAAAATTTACGTGACTCTCCAAAACATTTAAAGTTTAAAATACCACATTGATAAACTTTCATTGCGTAACCACACCAAAACATTACTCCTGTAAAAACAATTTATACAAGGATATATATACACATATATACATATATATCGGCACATTTACAAAAATCAAACAAACATGGAGTACGTATTCAGGATTCACATTTAAACTCCACATATAACACAAAATCACACAAGCTCGTATAACACGAGACACAACAAAGTAGGGAGACTTACATCCGCAGATCGCACGAAGATGATGGCTGCACCTTGATACTAATCACGACCGACATCTCAGACGACGCATCGCGATACGACTCAGTCAAACAAAATCTGACAGGACAAGACAAGACCCGACAACACACAACTCAACCCGACGACCTAGGTTTTCTCAACCTAAGCTCTGATACCATATTCTGTAACACTCCTAAACCACTCGGGAATATTACAGCGCTACAGACCCTCTCCACGAGGATCTACCAGGCTAAATACAGAAAACACAACATAACAATACATGCCGACATGGCTACATCAACCATTAGACCGATTTAGTCTTTTATCACAACACACTCATCATTACATACAAGACTCTTTCCCGAAACTCATACCCACACAGGGGCTAGAATACATTAATGCTCCCATATATTGGGAAAATAACACAGCGGAAATATAATCAACAAGACTCTATCAAAATACTCTACGATTGGTCTCCATGTGACTAGTATCATCGTCTTCCATCACCCTTCGTACCGATTCTGTGATTCGCTCCCCAGCAACCTGCAAGTACCTGGATGCAATACAGACATCCATCCCCCAAATACTCGGGGGTTAGCAAAACTCCACTGTTTTGCTAGTGCAAGTATAAAATACGAATACAAGCCATACACAACATACTCCAAGATAAATCATTTCATCAAAACTGTTCAAATCATGAAAGGTGGGAATAAACCCAATATACATCTTACAAAACATTTAAATATCTCGGAAGTTTTGAAAATAGTTGGGATTTAAGAATTCTCAGGTCTTTCGAAAATATTTGGGGACACGACCCAAAAAAACATCTTTCCCAAAATACAACCCAAATCACAAAACACGGGTCCACAACTCAAATCATCCATAACAACATATTCCCAAGGATCATTCGCGTCCCGTGCTACCAAGCCACGAACCTCAGATGATCCCGCAGAACATACCCGAGTGAATAACCCAATGGGAATCCATACCAAATCACATGTCACCATGATAACAGTCACGTAACCATAACCATACATACGTTCATAGTTATCCCGGCATCTCACTAACAAGCTACGAACCTCGTAGCCTCCACGAGACATACCCGATTGGACGACCCATGACACGTACATCACACAACCATACCACAACCATAAGGTGTCCCGGCATCGCGCTAACAAGCCACAAACCTCGGAGTCCCTGCAAGACATATCCGGATTGGATAACCCCACAAGTTATCCCGGCATCGGGCTAGCAAGCCCCGAACCTCGGAGTCCCCACAAGACATACCCGATTAGATAACCCTATGGTCACGCCCGACCCATACTAGCAAGTATGGATCCCGAAGATTCAACAATCTTACCCGGAGGCACATCACTTTCAACCATCACATAACAATAAGCAAAACATCAAGCCAAACAATACTAAACATCACAACCTCCTTTCAAAGGAGTAACAACCAATATCACCCGTCCCATATTCGCCGAACAAGCACACATAACAACACGTAATCCTCGGTAAATGATTACGGTTTATTATATTCGCTAAATGTGATCATAACATCTTTCAACAAACGAAACTAACACATATATTCCAAAAACACACCTATTCACGAAGCATACGAGTTATCGTTGAAAGACAACATTTATCGAGAACATACCGATTCTTTTTAACATTCATTAAACATTCAGATTTCGCATAAAATCATCTACCAACAATTATGCATATGAAACATGAAACATATGGGCAAGATACTTGCCTCGATACCACGAGCAATGGAACAACGAACGGATATGGTAGGGTAGCCTTCGAACTTCCAAGATCGACCAAAAACCCGACAACACCACAAAAACTACGAAAATAATATCACCACGAATCAATAACGCTAAACGGCATCCGAATCAACCCGAAAAATAACAAGAATCCGAGGGTTCTTTAAGGAAATCGGAAATCAAGTTTTGGGTGGTAAAAATCGATAAACGAGTTACAAAATTTGAAGATCATGACCAATAGAACGAGATTACCATGAACAATTCATCAATCTCGGACAAAATCAATGAATCACGAAGAAACCCTCAAAAATATACACAACAAGGGTTCTACGGAAGAAATACCTCGATCCGGCGAAGAATAAGGATTTGATGTTGATCTAATCGACAAAGGCCTTCTAATAGCCTTGGAAATAAGTAGGATCGGCCAAGAACGTCACTCCCCATCACACCCGTCTGAGAGCCGCCACCAGGAGAAGAAAAATGCAAGAACTGAGGTCTGGCCCGTCGCCAGGCCTATATATGGCCGATAGTGTTACGGCCGTAACCGGCAGTGCCTTACGGCCGTAACTCGGTCAACTGCCTGTAGCGTATGTAATGGCCGAAGCCTTGTGTACGCAGCGATCGTACCTTACGGCTATAATCAGCATAGCCTTACAGCCGTAATCTAGCTCCTAGGGCAACTGACTGAAATCTGCCGAATCACTACAGCCGTAACCGGCCAGTGCTTAGCGGCCGTAACAAGGCCTTACGGCCGTAACCTGATGAACCATACGGCCATAACCGAGTCCTCCCAGGACAGGGTGTGCGGATGTCTTACGGCCGTAATAGGCCAGGCCTTACGGCCGTAACTCGACCCAGCCAGCCCTCCGACTGCCCGACGCGATACTCGACGATGTCTCGATCACGCGAACGCACCGACTATGATCCAAAACAATAACGAACAGGCTACGAAACCCAACCTACCATAGTACAAGCATGCAATTCCAAAAATGTGGATGACAACAGTCCGTTCGACTGAAGAAAATTCAACGAAACCGGAATAAAGATCCCGGGTATTATATCCATAACGTACGTAATACATATGTTGACTTGCTACAGTAAATATCCATTTAAAGTACGTAATGGGTAGTCCATAACGTACGTAATACACGACATTGACTCACCCGCCCACGTTCTGTGCCGAAAGCTGCCGACCAAGGGACCCACCTGTCGGCCATAGCTCGATCCTGTCCGATTCTCTTCATAACATACGTTATGCATTCTATGTAACGTACGTTACATTTGTGTCTTAGCGTACGTAATCTCCTATGCCTAACATACGCTACGCTTGACAAGGTCCTCTCTGATCAGCCAACTATATCTCACATGATACTTTAACGTACGTAAAGACTTCAAGTTAACGTACGTAACTGTTGGGGATTAACATACGTAAGCTCATATGCTTAACGTACGTTATGGCTTATATACTTATCCATTTACACTGATCTTGCTCGTCATCTCAATATATCGAATACGTATACACGACACACTATATCCTCAAATGTAAGTGTCGACCAAGTACGAAAATTATACCAATACAGATGTTTCAGTCCTTCATTTATTTTATCCATACTGTACAAATTCCACATTGTACAACATAACTCGGATAAAATAAAATTAAACAATAGTAGTAGAAATTCCAGATATTACAAAAGATGTCCGTGTAGATCATCATTTCATGACCTGGATGCCCCAATCAGTTATGCCAAAGCCTGTACGAGTCAGCGTCGCAAAGTTTATTATCGGCAATCACATAGGATTCAACAATCCTAATTGCAGTGACGTACAGTCCACTAGATTGACTCGTACGTTTCTCTAAGATGCTCTTTCGGCCGCATTCATTAGAGATGATATAGATATACTCTATTCCATTCTCACAATGAGTTTCAACATGAAAGTCGTTGATACGTATATACTTGAAGCTTTGTAAGGTTTGAGTTAGTCACTCTCAATGCATATAGAGTGTCGGTGACTGTAAAACTTGTAATACCCGTACTTTTATTGGCTGTTTGACTTTGTCGTCCTCCTTATTTTGTCGCTCTGTAAATGCTTGGAGATGTTGATATTTTTATTGAGTTTCGTATCTTGTTTGGGTCTTGATCATGTTGTTCTAAACCTTGCGGAAGTGTTCTGGGCCAGAGAAATAGCGCACGTTAGGCCTAGGCTAACGCACGCTAATTCTACTTGATTAGCGCACGCTAGCTTTGAGCCGTAGCGCGCGCTAAGGGGATCAGCCAGGTCAGAACCAGTAACGGTGCTCTCTGGACTGGCGGATTAACGCACGCTAGGAGTTGTTAGCGCGCGCTATTCGTGGTTACTAGCGCACGCTAACACCCGTCCGTAGCGCGCGCTACCGGGCTGGTTGGCAGAGGCAGTGAGGTTGCCAGGTTTTCTGCACTATCAGGTAGCGTACGCTAGGCTTCGGCTAGCGCACGCTAAAGCTATTGCTTAACGCACGCTAAGGCATATCGGTAGCGCACGCTAAGTTTTGTGCAGGGCGGAGACAGTAAGTTCTGGACTCCTGTACTAGTTGCCACAGTTTGGACTAGCGCACGCTAGAGACAGACGAGTAGCGCATGCTAATGGAGCCGGCAGAAGCCACTGGACTACCCGGTGACTTCGCTAGCGCACGCTAATGAAGGAGGCGTAGCGTGCGCTAGACTGGACAGGTATATATATGGCAGTTGACTTTATTTTCGTCATTTCTCACCTTCTCCACTCCTTTTCGACGGGAATCGCTCGGGAGAGACGATCTTGGGCGATTAGAAGCGATCTTCCTTCTAACAACAACATATCTAGTTGGAGAACAAGGATTTCACAACATCTAATTCATCCTAACGTCCGAATCAAGGTAAAAATCCTTAGAACCCTACTTTTTGGAAATTTTGGGGTTTTTCATAGATTCGTCCGATTTATCCATTTTGAAGTTTGAGAACCTTGAGATTATGATGTATCTATACCGTATGCATGCTTTCCTATGATTTTACGGTTCGGATTGTGCCGTTTTCGGACTTGTGAGTTTTGGACGATTTTCCAACCTCTAGTTGATTATCCGTATATTTTTATGAATTGTAGACGGGTTTCGGGGGTTTCTTCGTGTAATTCGAATATGGATAATTGATTATCATATTCCTTGCCGGAAGCGCGTTCTTGGACCTACCGAACTCATACCTTTTTCCATTCGATTTGTCGATGTCTCAAAGGCAAGTATATATTTATGATTGTACGTTCTCGACTTTAAAAGTAAGATATATTGATGACATGATATGAACGAACCACTTTGGGGCGGGCCGACGGGTCCCCTAAGGGTTCCGTAGCCTCTGGTGCGGTTCCACGGTATTCATACATGCAATGATGACGGACGATATGAACGAACCACTTTGGGGCGGGCCGATAGGTCCCCTAAGGGTTCCGTAGCCTCTGGTGCGGTTCCACGGTATTCATATATCCATTGATGCGATGCTATGAGATTTAGTTATTCCGGAATACTAGTCTTGAATTGATGAATTGACGGTTACCTTTACTTTATTGTCGAGGAGTATTGTGTTTCATACTTGATATACTTGCACTAGCTATTCGACGGCTAACCCCTTTATGGGGGAAATACTTTTCATGTATTTCAGGTTCCAGAAGAGCGGATAGGCAGGTATCGGGTCGGCATGAAGATGATGGGCAAGTGTGATACTGTGCCTTTCCTCCGGTCATGTTTTTGAGTTTTTCCATTCAGTGTTGTTGTACTGGAATGGTTATTAAATGCTCGAGCACTGTTTTCGTTTTTTTCATTGATGTTCCAGCCTGTGTTTGCCGAGGTATTGATTTGGGTTGTGATGTCTTCGAATACATTGGTTATGTTTTGAATGCCGTTGTATTGTTCTTCATCTCAATGTATGTAGACCTTCTCGGTCAAGTTTCATAGTTCCGCGTATGTCTAGCCTTGTGGGTCCCACGGCGGGGCTCACGGCGCTGTAATATACCCCGAATAACTTGGGGGTGTTACAAAACTGTGCCGTTAGGCACCAAGAACCGGAGGTGCCGCGTCCTTGGATGAAGTGGGATGATCCAATCATCCTAGTCACTGATACAAAGGCTATTACCATTAGCCTATCACTCGAGTGTTCCTCGATTCATTCGTCAAACGAGAACACTAGTAATAAAAACTCTGAACCATAAGCGTAGGAACAATATTCGGTACTTTGAATAAAGTCAACCACTTGTATACGTAAGCAACAATAATATCTTGCTCGAAACCAAAATACATTAGACCATTATTGAAAGATATTATAACGTCTACCGATAAAATTAGTCATAGAGGGTGGCGTCTAATGACTTTGGCACGTATGGTGTGATACTGCCATCGGTAAATGTGAAAGTGACATTGGGGGTCATTTCATGATCGTCTTCATTTATATAGTGAGTCTTATATTCGTCGGAATCTCAATATCTCTTCTAGATGGCTGTGAAATATATGATTGCATGGCAGTTCGTATACTAATGGCAGCAATCTCACATTAGGAATCAACTCGTTTGTTGGGAGCCAGGAGCATCATCTCTTCTCGCTACTTTGGAAGATTGGAAGAGCCTCCATGACCACGATCACGTCTACGACTGCCACGTCTGTTTCCACCATGCAAATTCATCCCATGTGGTTTAAGATTGGCACGTCCAGTCCCCTATTCGTCGGGTTTTTTTCCACATTTCACTTTGCCATTACTAGCCTCGAGAATTTGCTTTGTCTCGGCAGGCCTAGCATTATCGTACTCTAGCATATACTGATTCATTAGTATAAGCAGTTAAGTAGGGAAATTGGAAAAAAATTCTGGAACATGTCGTCTTTTGGGAGTTTATTTTCACAAAAAAAATAAGATGCACCTTAAGGCGGAGCATATCTTTATTGAAATTATTGACTCGTTATAATAAAGCAAGTGGATTTCGTCCCACTGCACGGTCAATTCGAGAAACAGTATTCTCTAAATGGCCCTTAAGGGCATCCCGCAGTTCGTTGGGGATTTCATCTAAAGATTTTCCTACCATAAGTTGGGGTCGAGATTTTGCCTAAAAACATCAGCGCGCTTTATTTCACCTTTTAAAATGGTTCGTCGTCTGTATGAACAGAAAGTGTGGTGCTAACGTCTTAAAATTAGAATCTCATCTATGGCACTCAAGTCCTTCTGAGTCCAAGATGCTGAATTTCGGACGAGTTGGATTAGCCATATTCGTAAACAAGAGAAGGAAGCGAGTACGTTTCACATAATCATGAGTTCGTCCATGATAAATTATTCAATAATGGGATTATTTTATTTAGAACCAAAATATAGTCATGATTTCGATGCGATACACATGAAGTTTCGTTATCAAGGTACTACGTAGGCAATAGAAATTAGGCATTAACATCTACTAATTATGCTGCCTAATTGCATGTAATATCTATAGATACATGTAAAATATATGTATATTTATATATATAGACACATAATCCTAGTATATATCTATATACATATTATGCGGTTAAATAAGTCATAGACATGATATATGAGTCTTATGGCACAATTATATATTAATTGAAGTTATTAATACAACATGCTTTAATTGGTTTAATTAGGCATAAATATAACAAATTTATGGAATATAAATATGAAATAAATAAAGCATGTAAAATTGCACATGTTTCAAATAAGGGGTTATTCGGATTGTGTACCTTGCGGGAAAGACATGATTCATTACTAATGCATTTCGTCAATCTTTCTTAGACATTGTCTTTCCATTTCAATCGTCATTTAGATCATATTGATTCTTTACTTCACGAGTTGGGCTGGTCGCAACCATTACAAATGTCCAAGAGGCTAACGACGGTACTGTCTTTTAAAAACATTCGAAGACTTTATAAAACTCGTTTATCAAAACCGTCGTAAAATCTCGTTTGAAGCCACAAGGCCCGAAATGTCAGAACTCGACATTTTTAAAACATACGTTAAGCTATCGCTTACACGTACCGACAAAATAATTTAGAAAACAATTGCCAAAGTAACCTAAGTTACCAGATACCACAAGGCAATTTAAAAATACTCACGCAGCAGAAAAGACAAACAATTAAAAATACTCTAGCAGCGGAATACAACAACTGATCAGGAACTCAATACACAATTACATGCCCTAGCCAGTATCCTCCGGGAAGCTCATCTTTCCACGACCGCTACAAGATCGAAATCTCAAGAACCTAAAAAGAAAGTCCACGACGGGGTCAGCCATAATATCCAACAATGATAACCGTCACATAACATTAATAATTACATGCCAATGAGAATACAAAATAAGAATACGACCAATGTAATCTTATCGTAGTAACTTTACTTATTCAAATAATTCTCAACAGAATAACCATTATCACATTTCACATCTCGTACTCGATTAACCAATAAATTAGAACATAATATCTGTATTGTACCTCAAACAATACTCAAGATTCCCAAACTATCATCACCAACTCACGATACGGAAATATACCAGTTCTGACCAATACGATCCATCGGATAGCATCATCAAATCCCAAGACGATAACTGATTGCCCATCAAAAGACAAATACCAAAGGAAATACGGAACATACCTCAAGATATGAAATGCCACGACAATCATGTCAGTCTAATCCGAGGTCAGATCAATACCACACACAGACATGATCCTAACACAAGACCTACAAATGCATACTCATATGACAACATCAATATGCTCACATCAATAATGACAATGCATACTTATGGCAACCCATAATATACATATGCACAATAACAACACATGATAAAATCAACAATGCGAATCCACATGATTCCATCAACACAACACTGGGTAATCCAACGATCCAGCACCCTCAGCATAGATCCCCGTGATGATCCCGTCGGACCAAAGCGTAGCGCCCTCAGCATAGATCCCCACGATGATCCCGTCGGACCAAAGCATGGTGGACATCCAATCCAGCGCCCTCAGCATAGATCACATGATCTCACAGGATCAACACAACATAACCAATACAATTATGCATACACATATGCAACTCAATATGTTCATCAACATGAACAACATATGAATCAAAACATGAATGACACTATGATGAAACAACTAGGACGACTTCATGTTCAGCAACATGAATGACAACCTGCATGATCAACAACATCAACACTAAACCGAATCAAACTAAAATACTTGTCACGAGTCCTTCAGGAGCAATCTCGATGTCAAATCATCCCCGGAGATTATCCTCAATGATCGGCGATCCAAACGTACCATGGACTATAGATATTCATATCCTCATCTTTATCGCAACGTAACCTTGATACCCAAATATGCCAACAACCGAGATAAAGCATATACATTATGATTTAACTCCCAGAATCGGAAAGACAACATATAATCCAAATCTCCAGAATTTACAGTAATAATCATTGTTATATGCATTATAAACGAAATGAAACTGAAACCATTCATTAAACATTATAACTGAGCAAGTAATAACTTGCCTCGATACCAATACAACGATGATAAAGCCGCTACCAATCTCATTGCCTTCGTCTACGAGCTCCTCGGCCCCGACTAATGCAATTCACGAACATACTCGAACACGACTGCAACATACGGTTATAATCATCGATCAATAATCTCAACCTATTGAAGTAATCCAATAGCAACGATTCGGTAACAATCAATAACCGACATAGCCAACCAATCAAACTCAACGGGTCAACGATACCTCGATAATATATAAAACCAAGTAATATGCTCAAACCATTTTACGAATTCATAGCCATCATATGAACCGAAATCCGATAATTACTAATCAATATAACCGATCGACAAACTCAACGATTTCACAATATCTCGATTAGACACAATTCCGAACAATCCAACTCAAACAATTATGAATTCATAACCAAAATACGATTACGGATACGAATGTAAAGGAAGTCATATTCGGTGATCAATCATAATCTTTCCGAATTCCAAATTGATATCTTGATTCGTATTTCACCAAGAACATACGAATTCTACCACTACAATCAATGAACATTCGATCTTCATATCTAAAAAAATACCGATAATTCAACATACGATCGTCTTGCTATGTTAAATTCATCAAGGAGTTCCTCAAGAACACTAAATGATTTAAAACCTTGTTCATAGCCATCAAAACAACGTAATTCGATATCCTCTAGCATCTAAACAATCCTCATTCATAATTCAAGGTGTATATTATCATATTTTCTAATATATGATCCTCCTAACATCAAGAATCGAAACAATTCTACCAAGAACACCAATAACACTATGATTCTATAATCATAGCCAACATAATCAAGACATAAACCATCATATCCTTCAACATATAGTTCATATAACCTCAAGAACCGTAACAACAACATCATAATCATCTTCATACGAATCATTCATCAGCAACAACATCAAAATCCGGATTGAAAGAGAGGATTATCCAACATATCTCTTAGAAGATAAAATACACAAGCAAATACTTGAAGAATCATCAATATCCTCGTATCCAGGCTTCAATCCCATGTTTCCAAGCTCACAATTGACTTAGGAGAGTTAAAACTCCCTCTCTCAGTGTTTGGAGGCGAAGAACGAAGTGAAATAATGAAGAGAAATGAAAGACGAGCATTTACTTATAAAATATTCAAGTTAGTGACGTACGTAACATGCCCATGTTAACGTACGTAACCACCATTTACGTACGCTACCTGACTTTGGTAGCGTACGTAACGACAGTCCAGAGTTAACTGACTCATTTCGTTCAATGCCTTACGTACGTAACTCTTGCTCCGTAACGTACATAATACGTACATTTACTTTCTACAGTAACATACTCGTTAACATACGTAATGATCTATCCTTAGCGTACGTAATGGTCGGGGTTGACTCGCCTGTCCACATCCGCGCCGAAAGCTGCCGATACAGGGTCCCACCTGCCGACCACAGCTCGTCCTGTCTGATTCCCTTGTTACGTACATAATGCCTTGGCCATAACGTATGTAACACTAGCAACTTAACGTACGTAAATCCTTAAGCTTAGCGTACGTTAAGGGCTTTATACTTAGCCAATTGTCCGTCTCGACATTTTGGATACGTATACACACATACTGAATACATATATCCAATCCCATAATATTCTCATATGATATACCCAATATCAGAAGCACGATAACCTGATACACGATACCCTCAAACGTAATTGTCGACCAACTACGACAATTATACCAATACATGTATCTCAGTTTCGAATTTATTTTATCCATACTGTACAGATTCCACGCTGTACAACATAACTCGGATAAAAAACATTAAATAACAGTAGTAGAAATTTCGGATATTACATACTACACCACTTAAAATAAGTTTCGTCCTCGAAACTTGCAATCCGTCATAGAAAACAAACAAACCGTTCAACCAAAATACTCTGAAACCATCACAACAATGATCAATAATCATCATTAACGAATAACCAAAACAGTACACTTACAAATGCGCAAAGTCGACGATCTCCTGAGATACTAGCAAATGACTTCACTATAAAGTCTCAATACGCTTACAATCACATTCCATGAACCTCAACAAAAAAATACATCATCTTCGGATGACATGATCTATCTGTGTCTAATCCTGTCTGCCTGATTACACAATCAAGTCCAAATCCTGCAAAAAATCAATAATGCACGATACATCTATGAAACAACTGCCCAAATCAACAACAAAAATCCCGAAACATCGGCACAAAATTCGAACGCTCATACGATCATTAACAATGATCAACAAATTAACCGAGTATATCATCGACGTGATAAACTTCAATACGACCAATCTAAAGGTCAAAACGCCGCCGAGAATATCATCAACATGATAAACTCCAATATGACCAACCAGAGGTCAAAACATAACCGAGAATATCATCAACATGATAAACTCCAATATTACCAACGAACGATCAATGAAAATCGAGAATACCTTCACACAGTAAGCTCCAACACGATCAATATAGAAGCACAGAAACAGATATACGAACGAATAAAGTTCTCGAAATGACACACCAATCACATACAGTGGATTTCAATAAACATACTCCTCGGCATACGAACAACCAATCACAAACCGACGAACATATCCAATCATACATGGAGTGGGAACGACCACTCAATATCCAAAACAACCAGCATGGGGTCACCATCCCCAAATCCACACTTACAAAGAAATCATTCAAAAATCATTATGGTAAAATCGCGCTACTACCATACCAATGGAATCACATAGCACATATGTCCAGGTTTCACAAAATCCAAAGTTCAAAAATTACATCATGTGCATGAATCTACAACATGCAGCATATTTCTCTTATCCGATAAATCTATTGATCATCCTTGGATAACCAAACTACCATGCTAAACTCCGAATCTTTTTTCCTCGTACCATCGATATGATATCCAGTTTATGAGTCACACTCACAACTTCACCATGATATGCACCAAACACTAAATGCTTATGTATATCAGTCACATTTTCAAAACCAGTTTGAAATCATATAGTCTTGTCAAGAAGACAAATTTTCGAAAGTTCTTTCAAAAATTTCAAAACTCAAAACATAAATTTTCGTAAGACCACGAAATCAAATTTTGAAAAATTAAATCGGCTCGCTGGTGCTAAGTATTCGATAATAGTTTCCTTCGAATCCACACGATTTCGAAGTTTTAAAATGAAAACTATGCAAATGATTGACCGCATGCATATACTCCTATATACCAATTCGGTTCGTCACCAATATCCAATGTTATTCCATCGAAAAACCACACGATAGAGTTCCAAAATCTCAATATATAAACTCCGACCAAAAACTCCTTTTCCACATATGACTCGAAACGTCAATCATTAACCCATCCTGGATCACCTCAAATATGCTATGACAAAACATTGAAACAAATCAACACAGCGAAAGACTTCCCGAGAGGTTTTATTTGAACAAATAAATCAAAACCCCAAAAGGTAGTAATAAAATCGGTAAACGATTGGTAAAGTGTTTTACAAATCTCAGGAGTTTTAGAAACCATGAAAAAGCCTTTTGAAACATTAGGATCTCGGCCCATATCTCGTTCCGTATTACAAGAAGTTTAAAAAGTAGAAAACTCTTTTCGGACTCCATGTCCTGAGTTACAAAACTATTTCAAAATTGATTGGGTCTCGGCCCAAAAATCATTTTCGGTAAAACATCCGTAAAACATTCATTTTGAAAAGTATCATTTTCAAATGCTCAAAAACAGTTCATATATCTCAAAAATGAACTAACATGACTACATGTTCTCCTCAACCATCCTCAACATTTCTTCTAAATGCACAACTCTGTTTCCAAAATTTAACCGACATATTGATTTTCAAAATCATAACTTCTCAAGATCATCAATCCTATCCCAACTCTGTCACCTTATACTGTAACGCATAATATTCTGCTGATTCTCAAAGCATATCAACTTAGAACGGCAATAAATCTCAATACAATTCAAGAATCCAAATACTTACAGATCGTGAAGCCGGTGATTCCCCGCGATACTGGCACATGTCTCGACTCAAGAAAATACTCGACACAGACATTTACAAAATGCATATTTTGCAAACTCAGTTCAACTCGAGAACACAACACATCTCTATCCGAAAAAAACACGTTAATACCATTGGAAAAGTTTACAACAACTCCAGTACCACACTGGTAAATCACATAACGCACAAGCCCGAGTGAACAACAAAACTCAGAGCTCAAACACTTGTCGATCGACAACTCGAATGACATGACAAAAGCACGACCCAACTCGACCCGACTGCCTAGGTTTTCTCAACCTAAGCTCCGATACCATATTCTGTAACACCCCCAGATCCGACCTAGAATATTACAGCGTCATGGGACCCGAGATGGAACCCACAAGGTTGAAGGAAATTTTCGCAACCATTACAAACGCCCAAGAGGCTAACGACGGTACTATCTTTTAAAAACATTCGAAGACTTTATAAAACTCGTTTATCAAAACCGTCGTAAAATCTCGTTTGAAACCACAAGGCCCGAAATGTCAGAACTCAACATTTTTAAAGCATATGTTAAGCTATTGCTTACACGTACCGACAAAATAATTTAGAAAACAATTGCCAAAGTAACCTAAGTTACCAGATACCACAAGGCCATTTAAAAATACTCACGCAGCGGAAAAGACAAACAATTAAAAATACTCTAGCAGCGGAATACAAAAACTTATCAGGAACTCAATACACAATTACATGCCCTAGCCAGTATCCTCCGGGAAGCTCATCTTTCCACGACCGCTACAAGCTCGATATCTCAAGAACCTAAAAGGAAAGTCCACGATGGGGTCAGCCATAATATCCAACAATGATAACTGTCACATCACATTAATAATTACATACCAATGAGAATACAAAATAAGAATACGTCCAATGTAATCTTATCGGAGTAACTTTACTTTCTCAAATAATTCTCAACAGAATAACCATTATCACATTTCACATCTCGTACTCGATTAACCAATAAATTCGAACATAATATATGTATTGTACCTCAAACAATACTCAAGATTCCCAAACTATTATAAACTCACGATACGAAAATATACCAGTTCTGACCAATACGATCCATCGGATAGCATCATCAAATCCCAAGACGATAACTGATTGCCCATCAAAAGACAAATACCAAAGGAAACACGGAACATACCTCAAGATATGAAATGCCACGACAATCATTTCAGTCTAATCCGAGGTCAGATCAATACCACACACGGACATGGTCCTAACACAAGACCTACAAATGCATGCTCATATGACAACGTCAATATGCTGACATCAATAACGACAATGTATACTTATGGCAACCCATAATATACATATGCACAATAACAACACATGAAAAAATCAATGATGTGAATCCACATGATTCCATCAACACAATACTGGGTAATCCAATGATCCAGCGCCCTCAACATAGATCCCCATGATGATCCCGTCGGACCAAAGCATGGTGGAAAACCTGTCCAACGATCCAGCACCCTCAGCATAGATCCCCATGATGATCCCGTCGGACCAAAGCATGGTGGACATCCGATCCAGCGCCCTCAGCATAGATCACGTGATCTCACAGGATCAACACAACATAACCAATACAATTATGCATACACATATGCAACTCAATATGTTCATCAACATGAACAACATACGAATCAAAACATGAATGACACTATGATGAAACAACTAGGACGACTTCATGTTTAGCAACATGAATGACAACCTGCATGATCAACAACATCAACACTAAACCGAATCAAACTAAAATACTTGTCACGAGTCCTTCAGGAGCAATCTCGATGTCAAATCATCACCGGCGATTATCCTCAATGATCGGCTATCCAAACGTACCATGGACTATAGATATTCATATCCTCATCTTTATCGCAACGTAACCTTGATACCCAAATATGCCAACAACCGAGATAAAGCATATACATTATGATTTAACTCCCAGAATCGGAAAGACAACATATAATCCAAATCTCCAGAATTTACAGTAATAATCATTGTTATATGCATTATAAACGAAATGAAACTGAAACCATTCATTAAACATTATAACTGAGCAAGTAATACCAATACGACGATGATAAAGCCGCTACCAATCTCATTGCCTTCGTCTACGAGCTCCTCGGCCCCGACCAATGCAATTCACGAACATACTCGAACACGACCGCAACATACGGTTATAATCATCGATCAATAATCTCAACCTATTGAAGTAATCCAATAGCAACGATTCGATAACAATCAATAACCGACATAGCCAACCAATCAAACTCAACGGGTCAACGATACCTCGATAATATATAAAACCAAGTAATATGCTCAAACCATTTTACGAATTCATATCCATCATATGAACCGAAATCCGATAATTACTAATCAATATAACCGATCGACAAACTCAACGATTTCACAATATCTCGATTAGACACAATTCCAAACAATCCAACTCAAACAATTATGAATTCATAACCAAAATACGATTACGGATATGAATGTAAAGGAAGTCATATTCGGTGATCAATCACAATCTTTCCGGATTCCAAATTGATATCATGATTCGTATTTCACCAAGAACATACAAATTCTACCACAACAATCAATGAACATTCGATCTTCATATCTAAAAATACCGATAATTCAACATACGATCGTTTTGCTATGATAAATTCGTCAAGGAGTTCCTCAAGAACACTAAATGATTCGAAACCTTGTTCATAGTCATCAAAACAACGTAATTCGATCCTCTAGCATGTAAACAATCCTCATTCATAATTCAAGGTGTATATTATCATATTTTCCAATATATGATCCTCCTAACATCAAGAATCGAAACAATTCTACCAAGAACACAAAGAACACTATGATTCTATAATCATAGCCAACATAATCAAGACATAAACCAACATATCCTTCAACATATAGTTCATATAACCTCAAGAACCGTAACAACAACATCATAATCATCTTCATACGAATCATTCATCAGCAACAACATCAAAATCCGGATTGAAAGAGAGGATTATCCAACATACCTCTTAGAATATGAAATACACAAGCAATACTTGAATAATCATCAATATCCTCGTATCCAAGCTTCAATCCCATGTTTACAAGCTCACAATTGACTTAGGAGAGCTAAAACTCCCTCTCTCAGTGTTTGGAGGCGAAGAACAAAGTGAAATAATGAAGAGAAATGAAATACGGACATTTACTTATAAAACATTCCAGTTCGTTACATACGTAACATGCCCATGTTAACGTAGGTAACCACCATTTACGTACGTTATATGACTTTGGTAGCGTACGTAACGACAGTCCAGAGTTAACTGACTAATTTCGTCCAATGCCTTACGTACGTAACTCTTGCTCCACAACGTATGTAATATGTACGTTGACTTGCTATAGTAACATACTCGTTAACGTACGTAATGATCCGTCCTTAGCGTACGTAATGGTCGGGGTTGACTCGCCTGTCCACATCCGCGCCGAAAGCTGCCAACACAGGGTCCCACCTGCCGACCACAGCTCGTCCTGTCTGATTCCCTTGTTACGTACGTAATGCCTTGGCCATAACATACGTAACACAAGAAACTTAACGTACGTAAGTCCTTAAGCTTAGCGTACGTTAAGGGCTCTATACTTAGCCAAATCCAACTGTTCCTATCCGTCTCGACATTTTGGATATGTATACACAAATACTGAATACATATATCTAATCCATTAATATTCTCATATGATATACCCAATATCAGAAGCACGATAATCTGATACACGATACCCTCAAATGTAATTGTCGACCAACTACGACAATTATACCAATACAGCTGTTGGGATAACAATCCCTGTATCGAAAATCTTGACAGAATGTTTTGACAATGTGCCAATCCAGCATACAGCAAACAAATGTATCGAAAAGCTGATCAAAGGTGTCAACCTGTATCAAAGACTTCTCGTAGTCCCAGCATACAGTGAATCTACCATACAGCAAGAGAGTCTCATAAGACTAAGTATTGAAGCTGTCTCGAATCGACAATATAGCTATCCTTATATACAGTATCCAAACACGACAAGAAGGAATCTCTGTTATTCGCTAAAGTCAAAGTCCCGTTTAAGAAGATATATTTAAATACTAAAAGATAAAGTATTTAAATATTAAGCCGTCGGAGATTTTCAATCAAGCGCAAAATCCGGATCGTGTTTTATTCAAACACATCATCCCGTTGGAACGGACTTTTGCTCAATGTATCTATCTCAACGGATATATTTCAGAAGGCTATATATATCTCCAGAGTTTGAAGATCAAATACTGATAACGTACGAAATCAACAACAACGAAGTTATCATCATATACATCTGAGAAAACATATCTCCCAAAGCATACTGCTATTCTGAAAGAAGAGATATACAAGTGCTCAAACCGTGAACAACACATCATCAGTTAAAAGCTCAGAAAATCAAAGATGTTGTTCAAACATTGTTCTATCCTTGAACAAAACCCATCAGCCCTGTGTGGACTGAGAATCTTTGCTATTCCTGAACTGTGTGTGACGGACTTGCATTGAAGAGACGAAGCTTCGAAACTGTGTGTGAAAAAGCCAGTCAAGTGAAAGCTTAAACCAATCTGTGTGACGGTTGAAGGCTAAGATCATTATACTGTGTGAATGATATATTGATTAGGTTTGATTATAAATACGTAGTTGTGTACATAGTATTTATAATAAATATTTTCACTCCTGTGTGGAGGACCAGTGGACGTAGAGGGGTTTACCTCGAACCACTTTAATTACCGTGTCAGTTACCTTCTGCATTTACTGTTTTAATATATGTGATTATTTTTAAGTATACACTTCATTTCTAGTTGTTGTATTTACAGCAACTTACTTTAACAAGACTTCCGCTACGCACTCAGATTTGAAAACCATACAGCTTGTTGTTTATAACACTTTCCAAGCTGTATCCTGTATACTTAGTGGCCAACAAGTGGTATCGGAGCGGTTGATTCTAAAAAGAATCAGTCGTATTTTTGATTGAATTCGATCCTTCAATCACTTATTTTTGTAAAACAGTCTTTTTCTTTCCTATACTCTCATATGGATTCATCATTGATCAATAAAGTTCCTATGTTTTCTATTAACGAATTTGATGATTGGAGAATTAGAATGGAGGCTCATCTTGCAGCAATGCACGAAGAGATGATTTTTGTCATAGAGGATGGCCCCATAAAGATTATGAAGGTAAATCTAGCCTCAAGGATTGAAGGCCAGGCTCATGCAGAGATGCTCGAGAAAGAGCGCGAACAATGGACTTCTGACGAAAGAAAGTGCGCCAACCTCGACAATGTCGCGAAGAATGCGCTATTTGTCACTCTTGACAAAGGCACGTTCTCTAAGGTAAAGAGCTGCAAATCAGCCAAGGATATCTAGGATAAACTCAAGTTAATTTGTGGGGGAACTGAGCTCTCAAAAGAAAACAATATTTCAAAATTAACTCAGCAATTTGAATCTTTTGAAATGAAACCAACTGAAACACTTGAGGAACTTGACCTCAGATTCACTGGCATTGTTGGTGAACTTGAAGTATTAGGCAAGATTTATACCCAAAGGGAGAAAAACCTAAAAATTTTCAGATCACTCCCTGCCCGATGGGACATTAAGACCATAGCTATGCGTGTGTCTGCAATCTTAGTGAAATATCTACTTTTGATCTCTTTTCTGACCTCAAAGCATTTGAGTACGATATAGACAGGAGAGAGAAGGCAGAAGAATCTCCCGCCAGGACTACAACCTTAGCCGATGTATCCAACCGAAGACACAGCATGCCGAGTTCATCAAAGCCCATTCATAAGAATGCTGACAGCGACGACGGCATCCTATCGCAAGACGAAATGGTGCTACTCATGCATAAGTTCAAGAAGTTTATCAAGCAGTCGGGAAAGACTCCATACAGGCCCAAACCTGTACACAAGGTAAGTACCGAAACTTCCTCTGGTGATGCTAACCTGTGTTATAATTGTAGGAAACCAGGACATTATGCAAATAAATGTCCTCATCCAAAAGTTCAAAGGTTGTCGGAAGCCGAGCAACAAGAAAAGGATGAAAGAAGACGTGCTTGGAAAAACAAGCTCAAGGCCCTGATTGGTGAATCAGAAGCCTCCCCCGCTCTATGTAAATCCGAAGAATGTCTTCAGTTAGTCACCGACAGTGATTCATCTGATGATGATTTCTAAGATAATGCCTATATGTGCTTTATGGCCAAGGACATTCCGGAAGATGAAGATACTGATGATGAGGTAAGCTCAACCTCAGCTATTCCTACCAATGCATCTCATACTTTTGCAAACTTGATGAATGAGTTTAAGAACATTCAAATGGCCCATGAGACATTGAAAAATAAAGATGTACATCTCCAACTCTCTAACTTAGAGCTGAAAGAAGAAAACGACTTGCTGAAAGTAAATTACAAAATATGTCTGTTGATTGTGAAAACAGCAAAGTCGAGTATGAAAAACTCATTGAGAGCAATCATCAACTTGCTCATGAACTAAGTGAGACTAAATATCATAGTGAAAGCAATACAAATAATTTTGTTCTGCTTCAAGCCAAAGTAAAAACTCTCGAAAAACGAGAAGGAGAACTTGAGACCATTCTGAAATCTTTCGAGAAATCATCTAAAAGAATGGAAGAAATTCTAAGCACTGGGCAACATGCTCATGATAAAAGTGGCTTAGGATACAACTCATTTTCCAATAAAGGGAAAACTAGTACTGTGTTCGTTAGTGGTGTGGAACCCATTCCTGAATCGGAAGAAGTTCCGAGTCATGTGAAAGAACCCGTTGCACCGCGAACAGCAAAAGCTGCCATTCCGCCACCACAGTCATATTCCAGACAGCGGAATCACCTGCCATTCAGACCTGTAAGGCGTACCCCACATCATGCTCCCCGAGCATATCAACAGTGCCAACAGCCGTTCAGAAAGAAGGTTGTATCCAAATATCAAAGGCCCGCACGTCAGTACTTTCAGTACAGCATGCCCAGATATTGGATACAGGAGCCGCGGTATCCCGCGCGAAAGCATGTATCCTCACAGTATCAACAACAGCTTTGGGTACCTAAAGGCACTAACCTATTGTTGTCAGGAAAATCTGGGTACCTAAAAGCACTAACATCCATGGGCCCAACAATCAAAGGGGACCTAAATCTACCTAATTTGTTTGCATACAGGACATTTTGGAGAAAGACATATGGTACTTCGACCGCATATGTTCCCGCCACATGACAGGAGATAAAAGCAAGCTGTCAGATTACGTAGAAGGTCGCGGTCCAAAAGTGTGCTTCGGTGATAAATCTAAAGGAAGAACAAGAGGGAAGGGAACCCTACTTGTAGGAAAATTCAAAGTCATAGATGTAGCTTATGTTGGAGGCTTACAGTACAGTCTACTTAGTATTAGCCAGTTCTGTGACAAACAGTTCTCAGTGAAGTTCTATATAGATCACTGTAGAGTCAAGAACATCCTGACCAAAGAAGTTGTGCTCACAGGAGGCAGACCAGGTAATATGTATATTGCTGACTGGATGCCTACGGGCTCCACAATTCCTTGTTTTGTTGCCAAAGGCACTGCAGATCTAAGCTGGCTATGGCACAAGAGGATGTCACACGTCAACTTCAAGACTATCAACAAACTCTCCAGACAGGGAATGGTTAGAGGATTTCCAAATGTTACATTCCAAAAAGACAGCGTATGTGGACCCCGTCAGAAAGGCAAGCAAATCAAGACCACACTAAAAAGCAAATCTTACATTTCCACCCACAGAGTTTTGGAAATGCTACATATGGATCTCTATGGTCCTGTAGACCCGGTAAGTTTGGGAGGTAAGAAATACTGTCTCGCTATTGTTGATGATTATTCCAGGTATACTTGGACAATTTTCCTAAACAAGAAGAAGGAAACAACATCAAAGCTGCCCAAGCACCTGAGAATGCTTCAAAATGAAAAAGAGTCGAGTATCGTGTCCATTCGTTCCGACAGTGGTACGGAATTCACTAACCGCTTTATTGAGCAATACTGTTCGGAAAATGGGATATAGCACGAATACTCAGCTGCCCGAACACCTCAACAAAATGGTGTTGACGAGCGAAAGAACGGGACGCTGAAGAAAGCAACAAGGACAATGATTTCCGCAAACAAGTTGCCGCAGCATTTCTGGGGCAAAGCCACCAATACAGCGTGCTATACACAAAACCGTTGTATCATCAACAAGCATCACAACAAAACAGCATACGAGGTATGGAACAACAAAACTCCGTTAGTTTCGTACTTTCAAAATTTTGGATGCAGGTGTTACGTTTTGAACAACAGTAAAGATCAACTTAGAACCTTCGATGAGAAATCGGATGAAGAGATATTTGTTGGATATTCCTCTGTTAGCAAAGCTTACAGGATCTTCAATAAAAAGGAAGCTAACAATTGAGGAATCAGTTCATTTAGTGTTCGATAAACCTCACCATGATCCTACAGGAGTAGAAGACATTTCTCAGAACATCCAACAACTTTCCATCATAGATCCTCCAACTCCATTAGAACCTGTCGTTGACCTAGAAATCAACCCCGCAACTGTAACAACTGACGTAGATGAAGCTGATGCTGTACAAGCTGAAGCCGAAACTACAGCAACTCAAGATACAGTATGGGACCCTGAATTAGAACCCGACAGAAGATAGTTGAGAGATCACCCACAAGAGTTGATCATAGGAAACATTGATGCTGGTGTTTCTACCCGTAGGAGAATATAGAGTACACAAGGAAATGTACTGTGCGCAAGAAGACCCCGAGTCAGAGATATCTCCATTTCCTGAATGGAAATCTTAATCCGAGCTTAGGAGACTTAATATGTGCACTATTGCTGTATTCTTAGCTCAATCCGAACCTATTTCTACCAAAGAAGCTCTCGACATTTTTCATTGGATCAATCAGTAATTAGAACCAAATGGGTATTTAGAAACAAGAATGATAGAAATGGATTCATTATCAGGAATAAATCCCGACTAGTCGCCCAAGGCTATAGACAGGAAGAAGGCATAGACTATGATGAGACATTTGCCCCTGTAGCTAGACTAGAAGCCATTAGGATATTTTTAGCCTTTGCCGCCCATAAAAGCTTCATTGTATATCAAATGGACGTCAAAAGTGCATTCCTGAATGGAGATCTTGCTGAAGAAGTATATGTTGAACAACACCAGGGTTTGTCAATCCAGAAGGCGAAGACCTAGTATACAGGCTAAGGAAAGCATTGTATGGACTTAAGCAAGCCCCTAGAGCATGGTATGAGACTCTGTCCCAGTATCTAACCGATAATAGATTCGAGAAGGGGGCTATGGACAAGACCTTATTCAAAATACAGGAAGGTGATGACCTCCTGATGGTTCAAATATATGTAGACGATATAATATTTGGTTCAACTAACCTTGCTTTATGTCAAAGGTTCTCTCATCTCATGCAAAGTAAATTTGAAATGAGTATGATGGGAGAACTTAGTTATTTCCTAGGATTGCAGGTAAAGCAGTTGCCCACAGGGATTTTCATCAACCAGGAAAAATACAGCAAGGAGCTTCTCAACAAGTTTGGAATGAATACTTCCAAATCATCGTCAACCCCCATGAGCACTTCCGTGCAAATTAGTGCTGATGAAGCTGGAAAGCCAGTAGATCAATCACTCTACAGGAAGCTTATTGGCTCACTCCTGTACCTAACGGCTAGCAGGCCCGATATCCAGTTTGTTGTAGGAGTGTGTGCGCGATATCAAGTAGCACCTAAAGAATCACACTTCGCAACAGCTAAAGAACAGTCAATGTAGAATTGTGGTATCCTAAAGAAGGCGGATTCGATTTAGTTGGCTACAACGACTCGGATCTCGGAGGTTGCTAGCTAGATAGGAAGAGTACAAGTGGAACTTGTCACTTTCTTGGACCTAGACTTGTGTCTTGGTTTAGCAAGAAATAATTGGCAAACTAGCTTTCAACAGCTGAATCAAAATACTATGCTGCTGGTAGTTGCTGTATGCAGATCCTTTGGATGCAACTACAACTGTCAGACTATGGAATTGAAGCCAAAGAAACGCTGATTATGTGCGATAGCACGAGTGCAATTGCTATCACGCACAACCCTGTATTGCACTCGCGCACCAAGCATATACACATGAAGCATCACTTCATTAGGAATCATGTGGAGAACAAGGATGTTCGCCTGGAAAAAGTTCATACAAATATCCAGTTAGCAGACATCTTTACCAAATCTCTCGACATAGCAAGATTCTGCATGCTTCGACATGAAATGGGATTGCTACAGCCCAACTCCCTGTAAGTTTTTAATGCTTTTACTCAGCAAATTGAGGGGGAATGCTGTAAGACCCAAGAATACAGTATCCACCGTTAGTTATCTGTACACTCAGTCTATCAGAACAGCACTGTAGGAACAAAAAGACATGAATTATCCTACAGCTGACGTGTGCAATAATTAAGGGGGAATATAGTACGACCCAAGAATACAGCATTAATCTGAAAGCTGTTGTATGGAATTGAAACACGTAGGTACCTTTTAAGGGGGAACGATGTATTTTTGCGGATACAGCACATACTTTGGGAAATCAATTATCATGTTATTTATTTTAAAACGATTTTTTTGTCCACGTGGCCTGTCATTATCATAAAGTTTTTGCATTAAATGCTTTACACGACATCTGGACATTGGTTTCTTCAAAGCTGCAATGTTTCATAATTGTTTATTAATTTTACACCGCTGTTTCAGGCAATAAGGGTAATTTGATAAGTTAGAAGTGGGACTCGCTCTTATTTCAAAATTAGATGGATAAGTTGTACCAGTTACACTCAGTCCATCATAGTCGTCTATTTTAAACAACGGTTCCCGTCCCTTAAATCTGAATGTTCATCCTCTGAAAACCCTTCTTCGCCGCCCACTATAAAAGGACTGTAAATGCTATTTGAGACTCTTTATGCTTTCTGCATATTGAACGAGTTCTTGAGCATACGACCTCTTCCATCTCTCTCAAGAAATCATCCAACATCATCGACGGACGGATCTTTTCTAGATCTGTCGTGCTTAAACGTGTTCGTTCCAAAGGTGATGACGTCGAATCGATGGAATACGTCATTACTAGGATATGTCAGCAAGGCCTTTATCGCCTTGGAAGTCACACCACTGAACATTTTGATGTTCACCTGGTTGAGGAATTCTACCTCAATGCTGTTGTTCGTTTCCTTTCACTTGCTCAGGGAGGAAATATTGCTGACATCACAGCTGTCATTCGCGGAGTAGAGATCCGTGTTGACCAAGAGCTGCTTCAGTGTCTCTACGGGCTACCTGCTGATGGCCTGACAATGGAAGATCTTGAGACCTTTGGGTCCCAAGAACTCTTGACCGAATACTATGGGTTGTTCACCGGTTCAGCATCGGTTGAAACGGTTCACACCTCTTGTCATAAGAAACTCTTTTATTTACCTTTTGTCTATTTACACGATTTCTGTTGCCGTGTTATTGAGAATAGAACATGTGCGTTCGAGATGTGCACCAATATCAGGTTCAGAATGGTGGTTGCAATCATGACCTGTGAAAAGGTCAACTGGTGTCAAATTATCCTCAAACGGTTGCAGTAAGAAGTTTCTAAGCCTGCCTCGCAGAAGAAATCCTTTGGTTTGCTCTTCAATTACATTCTGACAAAATGCGGTGTTCCGCAAGACAAAAGAGCAAAGAAGATCACTTCTCGGATTTATATAGGAAGCATCAGACCTACCGTTTTCAAGAAAGGACTCCTGCTTGCAAACAGACCTTTTATCCGAAAATTGTCCCTATCTGCCGATCCGAGAGACGTATCTTCGAAGTCCCAGAGCGAGGAGGCTTCAGGGAAGAGAAAAAGATCTCACAGCAAGACTCCCGTTGCTGTTGAGAAGCCGAAAAGGAAGCTAAGGAGGCTTTCAAAAGTTAAGGCTACAGAAACCTCCAAGGATGCTCCTTCAACGGCCCAACCCACTGTATCGAGCCCACAGGGCGCAACCGCTGCGGAAGAGATGACTGCTACTGTCGGGACAGTAGATCCCGAGCCTTTGGCGGCTACAACGGATGCTCAGACATCTGCCAACTTTCAAGACTCTGGCGAGTCGACTGCCACTTTGAAGCCAAAAGCTACTTCTCCTATACGGGATTCCACAGCCGTTAAGGATCCATCTCCCATCAGGGTACCAACCCCTGTTAGGGATCCATCTCCGATACAGAATCCCACACCTGTAGAGGAATCCATGCCTACAGCGGACCCAGGCGCTATACACAGTCCCTCCCCAGACACCATTATCAATAAGACTTTGCTCTCTGTGGAGATAGAGCAAGCTTATGATCGCTTCGTACAATGGAAAGCCTACAGGCTCACTCCATACAGCACCCTGTACAACTGGAGCGATTGGTGCGAAGAAGAACGATTTGTGTTGGAAGTGACGGACTCACCAGATGTTGAAGTCCTGATCCAATGAGACAACCTAATCTGCAAATAGTTGATCACGAGCCACCTGATGGACAAAGCAGATGCCCGTGAGAAAGGAAAAGCTAAATCCGGCTATCAAGCTCCCGAAAGTATAAAATCAGATCGCGACTCGGACGATGATGACGACGCCCTTCAGGTTGGTCTAAGAATGAGTCGCAAGGAATCTGAATATCAGATGGGCGTAGGAACTTCTAGTCAACACCAAACTCCTCCCCATCAACAAGACTATGTTCCCAACAGCGAGGATTCAGTCCCTCCTGTAGCGGAGGAACAACCGGCTACCCAATAGGCACCCGAGTCTGTCGCGGCCCAAGCCGAAGAAGAACCCAACGTCATCCCGCACGAGGAATCAGTCCCTCTGCAGGAGCAGGCGGAAGTTGAGAGACAGCAGGAGGAATCAGTCCCTCATGTACCTTTGTCTTCAGAACCTACTGCCGAACAAGAGAAAACAGCAACCCCTGCCGCCGAGCCTGCCTCTGATGCTCCCGAACTCTCAATTGTTTTGGAATCCGACAACGGTATAATACCCGAGGATGTCCAACTCAATTCACGTCCCAATGTGAACTTGAGACGGTTGAATGGAGTTGAAGATTTCGCCCAGCCAGATTCTCCAAGGACTGTCACAAGGAAAGAGCGATTACATGCTCTTGGCCTTCAAACAGTTTTCATCGAGGACGCCGTCAACGCCCTATATTCTATCGAAAAAGCTCTTGATTGGATGCACCAATCAGCTGTTGAAGAGATGACAGGTCTAAGGCACGAAGTTTCCCGAGTGGAAGAAGCCTTCAGAACCTTGCCATCAGTCTTCAAGCAGGCCCTAAGCCAATTGCAAGAACGACCGGAGCATATCCTGAGAGAAGAACAATCTAAGCTACGCGTGTTCGAGGCCAAGACAGCATCAGCTATGATTGAATCCGGTTCCTAGCTTCGAGCCCATGACAAAAAAATTCAAGATATGTCGCAGGTGTTCACCTCCCTAGTTGAGAAAATGACAAGTTTTGAGACGAAATAAGATCCTGCTATGCAAATCCTGGAACGCCTTGATGAGAAGGTGTCATACCATGATGACCCCAAAAGGGGGAAGAAGCGAGGGAATCAGCAAGGAGAACAAGGCTTGAGCAGGAGAAGGAAATGTTGGCCCCTTTTGAAGACAGCATCACTGCTGATATTGCCCGTATTTCATCTCCAAACGTTAGGATACAGGGAGATCGTCCAGAATTCCAGGACCCTAAGTTTCCTTGGAAGAACCTAGTTCGAAAACCGCAAGCTATGAACCTCTCGGCCAACCGACAGCCTACTGCAGAAGAAATCAAAAACTGGAGGAAGAATGAACTGCTAAGATACTTTGTAGTTCTTATCAAGGAATCCTCAATATTCAACAGATGCAGGATGGTACAGGAAGCCACTGATGAATATAAGAAAAGGTTGGAAGAAGGAACGCTCCCGCTCCAGCAGCAGATGAAGTCTAAGCATAGACAAAGGTGACTTGGTTACCCATCCAGAAGATTGGATCCTAGTCTTCGATAAGTCGTATGAAGGACGAGCCTTATATCTGAATCGAGACAGGGATGCTCATGAGAATTGGTGGAAAAATACCAAGAATGACCCCAAGAGGCCATGGAGACACTCAGATTACAGGAGTTAATTGTTGTATTATTTTTTTTGTAATTTTATTTTTCAAAACAGCAAAATATTGTACTCTTTATTTCAATATGAATAAAATATTTGCTTGTCTTAAAAGATTACAACTCGTAATCTACTGTGTTCTTGTATGTTTACAAACACTTAATTTATTCTTGTTGTATACAAGTATGAAACTTGTTTTAATACATAAGCTGTAAGAACTTGTCTGTGAACAGTTCATAGTTTAAGTTGTATGTATCTAGAATACTATGTAAGATTATGCCTGCGCGCCAATCATAAGTTTAAAGATGTAACACTCTTTTGATAAAGGCTAAACTTGTCTGCGAGCAGTTCTTAGTATTAGGCTAATTGCTGAAAGCCAGTACATTCGAACAGAAGACCAAGAAGTCTGTCATCCTTCAAGATGCTAAGTGTCAAAGTTTTGGCATCATCAAGGATGTTTGGATAACATCAAAAGGTTTTAAAAGAAAGACTTGGCAAGACTTATCAAATTATCAAAAAGGGGGACATTGTTGGGATAACAATCCCTGTATCGAAAATCTTGACAGAATGTTTTGACAATGTGCCAATCCAGCATACAACAAACAGATGTATCGAAAAGCTGATCAAAGGTGTCAACCTGTATCGAAGACTTCTCGTAGTCCCAGCATACAGTGAATCTACCATACAGCAAAGGAGTCTCATAAGACTAAGTATGGAAGCTGCCTCGAATCGACAATACAGCTATCATTCCATACAGTATCCAAACAGGACAAGAAGGAATCTCTGTTATTCGCTAAAGTTAAAGTCCCATTTAAGAAGATATATTTAAATATTAAAGGATAAAATATTTAAATATTAAGCCGTCAGAGATCTTCAATCAAGCGCACAATCCGGATCGTGTTTTATTCAAACACATCATCCCGTTGGAACGGACTTTTGCTCAACGGATATATTTCAGAAATATATATATATATCCAGAGTTTGAAGATCAAATACTGATAACGTACGAAATCAACAACAACGAAGTTATCATCATATACATCTTAGAAAACATATCTCCCAAAGCATACTGCTATTCTGAAAAAAGAGATATGCAAGTGCTCAAACCGTGAACAACACATCATCAGCTAAAAGCTCAGATCAAAGTTGTTGTTCAAACATTGTTCTATCCTTGAACAAAACCCATCAGCCCTGTGTGAACTGAGAATCCTTGCTATTCCTGAACTGTGTGTGATGGACTTGCATTGAAGAGACGAACCTTCGGAACTGTGTGTGAAGAAGCCAGTCAAGTGAAAGCTTAAACCAATCTGTGTGATCGGTCGAAGGCTAAGATCATTATATCAATCTGTGTGAACGATATATTGATTAGGTTTGATTATAACTACGTAGTTGTGTATGTAGTATTTATAATAAATATTTTCACTCATGTGCGGAGGACCAGTGGATGTAGAGGGGTTTACCTCGAACCACTTTAATTACCGTGTCAGTTACCTTCTGCATTTACTGTTTTAATATCTGTGATTATTTTTAAGTATACACTTCATTTTTAGTTGCTGTATTTACAGCAACTTACTTTAACAAGACTTCTGCTACTCACTCAGATTTGAAAACCATATAGCCAGTTGTTTAAAACATTCCAAGATGTATCCTGTATACTTAGTGGCCAACAACAGCTGTCTCAGTTCCGAATTTATTTTATCCATACTGTAAAGATTCCACGCTGTACAACATAACTCGGATAAAATAACATTAAATAACAGTAGTAGAAATTCCGGATATTACACTGGCAAGCATGGGCTGGGAGAGCACGAATTATCAGATCAGGCTGGCAGGCGCGAGCTGGATCTGACTTGCAGTGGACGGATTGGATCTGATTTGTGCAAACCAGTTGGGGAGATGACCGACGGCCACGGAGCAGGTCTGGTGTGATGGGAAGATGACTGACAGCAACAGTGATTTTCAAGATACAAAAGGAGTAGCCTTAAACTGCTAGGACTTTCTAAACGGCGGCGACAACGCGGGTTTGCAAGGGCTGGAGATTTGGGGGATGACGGCTCCGATTGCAGAAGACGACGATGAGTCGAAGTGTTGCGGAATTTGCTGAAGGTGAAGAAGATGATGGCTTGAATCGGGGAACAAGAGGTCCAGCCTAGGGTTTGAAGACGGCGGCGGCCGATCTAGGGTTTCACAAATGGCTGCTGCAGTGAGGGTTTGCAGAAAAAAAATTCGATTTTTCTTTTTTTTTCGGATTTTCAGAATTTTAGACGAATTTTTTTTCTTGCTATATTGGTAGAGTACGTGCTGATAACATGTTGTAGTAAAAGTAAACAAGAGAAGAATTAGGGCAGAAGATGTATATTCTCATTAATATGATCCCTTTAAATAGGGAGAGATTACATATTCTGAAATATTCTAACAGGCCTAGCCCTATACTAGTTGGGAGAAGTCCAATAACCTTTAAACTAAGACACACACTGTGTATTTACTTTAACAGATTGTATATATTTTGTGTATTTTTTTTTTGTATTTTGTGGTTTTGTGATTGTAGACTTTTGAAGTTGTAGGATTCTAATGATCAATAGTGCATTTGGCTGGAGATTTCTTGTTGGGCCTTTTGGACCAGAACTACCATTTGGGTCACAATATAAATAAATTTATAATTTTTTGGGCTAGAAGATAATTTGGGCCGACTGAAATAGAGTTCTAAATAAATAAGAACATCAATTATAATAACATTAATACTAATATTGATTTAATTAAAGTAATCCTATTTTAATCAATAATAGTACTGTTTATAATAATAATAATAATAATAATAATAATCCACACTTCTATTAAAAAGTCATAGATACGTGTCATTTTTTAAATTGTCTAATTTTATATATATACATACTAGGTTTACACCCCATGCGACCGGGTTGCCCATAGTTGGTATTGGTAAAAGAATGAAGTTTTAATAGATTCGAGAAATTTACAGAGAAACAGAATGAAGCGTCTTTTGCGATTGCAGTAATCAAAAATTATACACAGATAAGCAAAGGACTTCTCCTGAAATGGCTTTCTTCAACTACTTCGACCATTTCCGAGCGTCGGATACGAATATCAAAGTTCCCACAGACCACTAACCCCGAGAATTGGACATGATTCACTAACAAAACGGATGTGCTTACGTGGGAATCCGACGAGATCTTGTCAATTGACCACTGCAAAAGCATCACGCATAGTCAGCCTAGCTCCTCCAGAGAAGAATTCACAATTGGCTTCTCTGCTTTCGCAAGCTGGGTAAGTTGAGTCGTTGACTAAGAATCTAGTTCAGTAGAGGGACACTTCCTTTGACAGAGTTGTCAAAGATCTAGGTGCAAAGCCTCTTCAATAAAGACCTCTTTCTTTCGACTCTTCAAAGGATGTGCAACAGTTACTCCCTAACATGGTTATTACTTACCTCATTGTCTTGAAGTACCAAGTCGAGAGAGTAAGGATTTTCTCTTAATTCATACGGTGGGAATGCCAAATGGAAATGCATCTTCCATCAACGGTTATGTCATCAGTCATTGGATCCACTTGGTTAATAATACACATTGGTATTGTTTGCATTTTGAGTAAGTAAACATACTCTCAGTAGATTTTATTTTACCATGCCTTCTTGCATCCATTTGGCTACCTGTAAAAAATACATAGCATGATCAAAGCGCGAATAGATCTGATCATGGACAAAAAACTGAAACGTTCAATATTAAACATAACAGAGGCATAAGAATGCTTTCGAGTCCTTTTTGCTTCACTATTTTTTCATCGAACATATCATACAAAATATAAGATAATGTGAATAATAATACATTGACCATGTTGTTTTTGCACATGAGCAGAGATGATGTTAAATAATCTTTCACATCAAATTATAATCATTTAAGTTTGAACATTAAACATACCAGATGCATTGGAAGGCTTTGAAGAACTGTTTGAGTCCACTTGTTTCTCTGCACAAATAAGATGCGTTGTAAACATGTTAAAAACTGAGGTGACATTAAACATACCAGATGAATGAACACGATAAAAACTGAGATGATATTAAACTGGAATAAACTGTTATTGATGATTTAACAGTTTAGTCTATGTGCATAGAAACTCTGCCTGTGGGTGTCTTCTTGACATCCATTGCCGGTCCCAAGCCCGGATAAAAGAGGAGGGTTGCGGTAGGTTAGTGGCAACCAGCGTAAAACTCGTCACATTCCATGGACATGAATCAAACATTGAAAATCGTTGGGGCGTCTCCTCAGAAGCGACGCGCTGCATTTCATAGGCCCGGGTGCAGTGATAAGTATGTGAAGGTTGCTAGGTCGTCGCCCAGAAGCGGCGCGCCACCTTTACATCTGAGGGTGGTGTCAAATGAGCAAGGATGCGCTACACTTCATAGGCCCGGGTGTAGTGAAAAATATGCAAGGGTTGCTAGGTCGTCGCTCGGAAGCGGCGCGCCACCTCGAAGTATGGGTGTGGTGTTAAATGTGCAAGAATCCTTGCAGCGTGGATGGGGACAGACAGAGAAGTTAGTTCTTGCGGCTAGTAAGGGTAGTAAGGTGCGGTTTGGAACTTGGAACGTTGGCTCTTTGACGGGGAGATCAGCAGAAGTGGGGGAGGTTATGAAAAGGAGGAGAATTCACATAATGTGTCTATAAGAGACTAAGTGGGTTGGCGAGAAGGCAAGAGTGTTAGCTCCTTGGGGTTACAAGCTTTGGTACTCTGGAAAGGATAGAAGTAGAAATGGAGTGGGTATCGTCATTGATAAAGAATTCATTGATGATGTGGTGGAAGTGTCAAGAAAGAGCGATAGAATAATGAGTATTAAGCTTGTGATAGGGGATGAGTTTCTAACTATCACAAGTGCTTATGCACCACAAGTAGGATTGGATGCATCGATCAAACAAGAATTTTGGGAAGATTTGGAAGAGGTTGTCGAACGAATTCCCATGGGTGAGAAATTGATCATTGGTGATGACCTCAATGGACATGTCGGTGTTAGCAGAGATGGCTTTGAGAGCATTCATGGTGGCTTTGGTTTTGGGGACAGGAATGAAGCAGGAAATGGTATATTGGATTTCGCATTAGCTCATGACTTGGGTATTATGAACACTTGGTTCGAGAAAAGGGACTCTCATTTGGTGACATATAGAAACGGAGGTAATGCAAGTCAAATTGATTTCTTTTTAGTAAGGAATGTTTGGAGGAAAAGTTTTACTAATTGCAAGGTAATACCCGGTGAGAGTGCTGCAACACAACATAGGGTTGTGGTGCTTGACTTTCGAGGTAAAAGGCACTTAAGAAAGAGAAGACTACAAGTTGACCCTCGAATTAAGTGGTGGAAGCTCCAAAGGGAGAGTCGACATACTTTTGTGGCTAAGATTGCTGATAGTGGTATTTGGTCTGATTGCACGGAGATGGATATAGATTCGATGTGGAACTTGTTGGAGCATAACATAAAGGAAGTTGCAAAAGAAGTCCTAGGTGAATCTAAAGGAAACAGACCATCAAGTAAGGACACATCTTGGTGGAATGATAAAGTTAAACAAGCGATAAAGACAAAACGTGAATGTTATAAGGTACTGGGTAAATGCTCGAGCGATGAGAATTATGAGAAGTACAAGAAAGCTCGAACAGAAGCTAAAAAGGCAGTGCGAAATGCCCGTTCAAAGGTCAATCAAGAATTATATGCAAGATTAGATACTAAAGAAGGGGAAAAAGATATCTATAAACTTGCTCGAATGAGAGAGAAGAAGACGCGAGATATTGGAAAAGTTAAATGTGTAAAAGATACTGACCAAAAAGTTTTGGTTCAAGATAAAGAGATAAAAGAGAGATGGAGGTCATACTTTGATACCCTATTCAATGGCCATCAAGAACAAGATATTGGGAATTTAAACATCCCCTCAAGTATGGTTAACCGAGAGTTTAAGAGAAGAATCCAAAAGGGTGAAGTGACAATTGCATTGAAGAAGATGGGGTCAAAGAAAGCAGAAGGACCAGATGGTATACCTATTGAAGTTTGGAGGTGTTTGGGGGAGAGAGGGATCGAATGGGTAACTATGCTTTTCAATAAGATTTGGAGAAGCGATAAGATGCCATCGGCATGGAGGAAAAGTATTCGTCCCTTTGTATAAGAACAAAGGTGATGTTCAAGATTGTTCTAATTATCGAAATTAAACTAATGAGTCATACCATGAAGTTGTGAGAACGAGTGATTGAACAAAGGATCGGGAAATGTGTGAAGATAATGAGAAAATCGGTTTGGATTTATGCCGGAAGATCGACCATGGAAGCAATTTATCTTATCCGTGATTGATGGAACATTATCGAGATAAAAAGAAAGATCTGCATATGGTTTTTATTGATTTAGAGAAGGCATATGATAAAGTACCAAGAGAAGTACTTTGGTAGGCCTTAGCAAAGAAGGGTGTATCGCGGAAATATATTGACATTATAAAGGACATGTATGAGGGAGCTAGTACAAGTGTACGTACTAATGTTGGGAGGACAAGAATTCCTATTACGATTGGGGTGCATCAAGGATCTGCTCTTAGTCCTTTTCTCTTTGCCATAGTCATGGACGAATTGACAAGAGAAATTCAAAATGACGTTCCGTGGTGTATGATGTTCGCAGATGATATTGTGTTGATTGATGAAACGAAGGTTGGAGTCTGTGAAATTGGAACTTTGGAGGGATACTTTGGAAGCTCGAGGCTTTAGAGGTGGCGAAGTAAGACGAATATATGGAGTGTAGGTTTAGCGAAACAGTGATAGAGAGGCGGGGATGATCACATTTGATGGGAAAGTTGTTCATGGATCCACTTTCTTTCGGTATCTTGGATCTATTATCCAAAAGGATGGAGAGCTAGATGGCGATGTGGCTCTGAGAATAAAGGCGGGGTGGTTGAAGTGGAATAGTGCCACGGGGTTTTATGTGATCTGGCATGCCTCATAGATTAAAGGGTAAATTTTACCGCACGGCAATTAGGCACTGCTTGTTATATGGCACCGAGTGTTGGGAGAAAAAGCAGTGTCACGTTCAAAAGATAAATGTGGCGAGGCTGCGTATGCTACGATGGATGTGCGGTCATACAAAAAGGATCGGCTGAAATGAGGTGATCAGAGAGAAGGTAAGAGTTGCGTCTATAGAAGACAAGATGATGGAGAATCGATTACGATGGTTTGGTCATGTGAGAAGAAGACCTATTGATGCCCCAGTGAGGAGGCTAGAAAGTTGGGGAACAAGTAATGTTGTGAAAGGTAGAGGAAGACCCAAGAAAACTTGGATAAAGATGATTGAAAATGATATGTGGTTTCTTGGAATTGGAGAAAGTATGGCGATGGAGAGGCAAATGTGGCGGGAAAGAATACGGATGGTGGATGGAGTCTGATTCCTTTTTTTTTTTTACATTCATTCTCTTTTTTTATTTGCTTTTTTCTCTACTTTTTCCCTCTTTTTTCCTTTTATGTTATTTATGTAACGATTATTGACGGTTTCAAAGTTTGATTCATGTTAGCCGACCCCAAATCATTTTGGGACTAAAGCTTAGATGTTGTTGTGTAGTCTATGTGCATAGAATTTCTTTTTTTTTTTTCAAATAAAACTGAGATGACAATAAATTGAATAATGATCATGTAATATGAGGATCATTGAACAATAACCATAGTAGGGGCATAGGAAAGCTTTGAAGGTCTGTTTGATTCTATCTGTAACAAATCATACAATACAAAAAAACTAAGATGACATTAAACACGTACTTTTTTTCAAAAACATTATCAGATCTCTTCACATTTGTTAACACATATGAACATTATGAGATCTCAACAAATGAATGAAAAATAAAATGTATACAAAAAGAATAAAAACATGAATAACAAAGAGGCCTGAGAGCTGTGATTGATTTATGATGTAAGATGCAAAGAGAAGCACTAAATTTATAGATGGAGATTAGGTTTTGCAGGAATGCAATCCCTCCCATCTGTACATGCTGCATGATCGCTAAAATACAGACTGGTTAGTTGATTTTTGATAGACCTGCCTTAGATATTTGTTCCAAAATTAACCCACAGGACCTGAACGATAATGTAAGCTAACCTACAATACCATGTAAAGTCCTAATTATATGTATATGTACCAGAAATTATATGCATCTTTGGAATAGAGCACACAAAGAGCATTTCCAAATTACTATACAGAAATATTCAAGCATTCACAACAAACTAAAGGATACTACAAGGATTAAAGAAAAATAAAAATAAAAAGAAGCCTACATAGATAACCCAAGATTGAAGATTCTATTAGCAGTTTCATTTTTATTCTTGAGTTTCATCTACAACTCATAGGAGATGTATAATAATGAGTGTGTCACTCCAATTTTGTTTGTCTCCAAAAATAAGTAACTGACTTCAGTATCAACACAATCCTCCAACTATTTTACCAATTCACATAAGAAGCTATCGTTAGCAATCAACGTAATTAACATAACCGAACTGGAACAATAAAGGAGATACTTACATACTCCAGAAGATCATCCTTGTAAAGGTCCTCAAGCCAAAATGTGCGCCCAAATTGTTCATAACTCACATCTAATCATGAACAGACAGAATCAGGAGGGAAGGCTTCCTGAATCCATTTGATGCACCTTTTGAAAATTTAACAAGTTCAGAAAAAAAGATAAAAAATGAAGGAAGAAGTGTACTCTGACACTTTTTTTAACACTCTAAAATGGCAGTTTATTTTGATCCAATATTTTTCTCCAACCAAGTCATGACAATAAATAGAATGTCATTTATACAGTAGCCTATTTGAACATGAGATCACTGATATAGTGTAATGCCCGGATAGTAATGGTGTATTTATCTTGTATTCGACCTTGTATTATTCAACTTCGGGATATTATTAATCGTAGATTGGTTTCCCGTATTTGTACCCTTACGTTTTCATACCTACAACATTTTGCATGCATGGTTTTGCACATGTTTACGTACGCTACGGATTACGCACAACGTACGCTAAGTCTGCTGTATAACGTACGTTATATGTTGAGCTTAACGTATGTAATGTTCAGTCAATTCAAGATCCGACAAGAGTCGGCGTGTGGGGACCGGACGAAGATTCATGGAGATCGCCAGCATGAACCTGCACGGTTTTCCAGCCATGTAAGTCAACGGCTAAGAGAGATTTTTAACATACGCTAAGGTCCTATATGTTACGTACGTAACACCTGTATTCTAACGTACGTAAGCCTACACCAGAAACAGTCCAGTGAGCTCTACGTTAACGTATGCTAATTTTGGAGTATAGCGTACGCTAATAAGGTTACGTACGTAATAAGCTTCTGGTAACGTACGTAATGGCTTATAAATCTATTTATAGGCCTCGACCCCATTTCATTTCTCATCCTTACCTTGGCCGATTTTTGGGTTCCGACGACTATCCTTAACCATTTAACTCACTTATCTTCATCCTAGCTCGAGTTTGAAGATCATAGACCATTGAGGATTGGTGTTCAAGCTCTCGGTGTTGAGTTTCTTCAAGTTCCTCCTTGTTCTTCACCACTTTGAGGTAGGTGATTCTTCACCAACTTTTTTAAGTATTCTTAGGGATGTTTTGAGCATGTTTTGAGATTATCAATTCAGTTATATTCAAGCATAGTCGAACATCATGTTGTTAGAAGTATAATTTCGGTTATGTTTTGGCTCCTCTTCGTTGTTTAGAATATTAATCGAACCTTGTAGTGTTTGGACTCCTAAACATGGTATCATGAGGCTACGAACCTGATTGTGGCAAGTTTGTGGAGATTATCAAGTTCTTACGTATTACATGATGAAATAATGCGTATTGGGACATTTAATGAATTAAACTTAGGATTATTTCCTTGAAGAAGAAGATGATAATCTAAGAGGAACCTAGTGATTAAGTTCTTATGATGATGTGTAGAAGTGTTTCGATATCTTATTATGGAAGAAATTGATTAGAAATCTTCTAAGATGAATTTCGTGTATCCGACCGAAAGATGCGTTTTATCTTGAATAGGGTTCGACGAAGTTGTCGTTCGGACGGGTAGCGTAGTATTGATTCAACCGAACGAATTGGGGCAGATTTAGTTCACTCGCCATGATAGGGCATAACATGTCTCGTAAATGATCCGTTTGATGGTTAAAACGATCTTTCGGAACCGTTAGTTTATATCGATATTATTGTTCGTTGAAGGTTTGGATTTTGGCGAACCGGTCAAGTGAGAATTCTTCGAGCGGATTGAAGCCTATTCGTAGTAGCAATTCTTATCGCCATTTCTAAGGCAAGTATCGTATTTTGAAATTTTTGATCATGTATACTGTTTGTTCATATTGTTGGACAAGAGATTTATTTTCGTTAAATTATCATGATATTCGTTATCGATTGCTTGTATGTTCATGTTGATGAACATAGTGATGTTTATACATGTATGTATAAGTTGTGTTTGAGTATTGTTTTGCGATCTATGCTGAGGGCGCTAGATCGGGTGTCCACCTCGTGTTGGTCCAACGGGATCATCTTGGGATCTATGCTGAGGGCGCTGGATCGTTGGACGGATTTTTCCACCTCGTGTTGGTCCGACGGGATCATCTTGGGATCTATGCTGTGTAATACCCGTACTTTTTGTAAATCTTCTACTCTTGTGCTTTGTAATTCTGACACTCGTGTAAGTGTTTAGTACGCTTATATTAATCTTGGAACTCTTGTCAATTAGATTTATCCCTTTTCTTGTTCGGATCGTCGCTGGTTTCGGATCCTTGACGCGATTATACTACCTTCGTGAAAAGGGTAGCGCACGCTACGCACACCTTGTAGCGCACGCTAATTTAGTGAGGGTAGCGCACGCTATCCGTTATAATTAGCGCACGCTACTAATGTATTGGAGCAGGCAGTCGGTAGCTCTTTGGTGAAAAGGAATTCTAGCGTCGCCAGGTGTATTTAGTAGCGTACGCTAGATTTTAGTGGTAGCGCACGCTACGTTACTCGAGTAACGTGCGCTAAAGGGAGCAGAGCTGGGGACAGTAGGTTCTGGATTGGGCACCGACTACCAGGTAGCGCACGCTATTAGAAAGAATTAGCGCACGCTATTTGAAGGTTCTAGCGCACGCTATTAGCAGGTGTTAGCGTACGCTAACGAAGCTAGCAGAGGCCACTGGACTGCCTGGTGAGTCCGATAGCGCGCGCTGTTTTTCATGACTAGCGCACGTTAGTTCCTATTTAGTATAAATAGGACACTTCCGTTCCCAAATCGTCATTTCTTCCTTCCTTCACCTCCTTGGACGATTTCGAGCGATTCCGGGCGATTTGTGAGGAGTTCTTCGAGCTGCAATTATCTAGCAACATCTTTGAGTTACTAGTTCGGATTTATCAACGTTTAATCCTCCCCACCGCTCCAAATCAAGGTAAACTTCTAACAACCCTAGATTTTCGGGATTTGGGGATTTTTCATCCGATTTCTTCGATTCAGCTTGTTGTTATGTTAGAGTATATCGATTATGAATTATCTACCTTGGATACATGTTTTCCTACGGATTTATTGGTATATTTCCGGAGTTCTTGAGTATTTGGGATATTTAACTTGCGATTTACCATCTAAGAGAATTATTCCTGGAACACATGTATCGGGGTAGTAAATTCGAGTGATTCCAACTTATTTTCATACCGATGGGGTTTTGATAATTGAATTACGAGCTTGTCTAGGTTCGGAGTTGTCGAATCCTTCAATCTTGGTACCTTGTCGTTCGTACCCTTTTCTCTCGATTCCAGGCAAGTGATTCTTGTGAAAGTTAAGTTCTTAAATGTGAAAAGTAATGCATGTGATTGTGAGAGTTGCTTTCGTTCACTCCGAGAGGACCCGACAGGGTCGAGGAGGGTTCCGCTTATGTTGGTTCCGTGAACATTTAGGTTAGCCACTCCGAGATGATCCGACGGGGTCGACGAGGGATTCGCGCATTGTCGAGTCCACGGTTAATCAGGAGATATCATCATTTCTAAATATGTTTGGATAATTGTATTTTCCGGAAAATCATTATCATGACTTTGAATTGGTGCATATGCTTTTATGTATAAGACTTGACATTTCACTTGTAATACTTGCCCTAACCCCTCTCGTTTGGGGAAAATTACTTTTGTGTTTTTCAGGTCCTAAGGATCCATACGAGCGAGCACCGGGACGATACGATGAGGATGGCGGCGTCATCGTGGCTAGTTGTGTTCCATTTTGTTTGATAGTTGTCCTCTTCAGTCTATTTTATCCTTGTAATAATAAATGGTACTCGAGTACTTTAGGAAAGTCCTTTTCCATTGTTGTACAACTTCTTGTATTTCTTCATGGTATTATTTGTCCGTGGTTGAACTTCCTTGTTTGCATTGAATTTATTGATTCCCGAGTGGATTTTGTCAAATTTGATACGTTGTGAGTAAGATAAGCCTAGTGGGTCCCAGGTCGAGATTCACGGCGCTGTGATATTCTCCAAATATCTCGGGGGTGTTACAGAATTTGGTATCGGAGCTTAGGTTTATGGATACCTAGGCTGTCGGATTGCTGGGTCTAAATGTACTATTCCGAGAACACAGTATCATCGCGTTGCCGTCATCTCGTACGACCGGTACTCGTAAGTTCCCTATCTTATTTACCCTCTTTATTCACTCATTGTCATTCGATTATGGGACATGAGAAGTCCATATTCTAGATGGGATTACTTCGAGCTATGCTTATGATTTTACTTCCATTTTTCCTTTAGAATGTCAACTGGTAGAGGACGTGGACGCGGCCGTGGTCGTGGCCGAGGGCGTGGCGCAGCCGGTGGAGCGGCCATATCCCTCGGCTCGGTAGGAGGCTCAGCTACGCCTAGCTTGTCAGACTCTATTCAACCTAGCACCGATAGTCATCAGGAGCCATCAACCAGTATGGGAACTTCTGCAGGGAGCCAACCGGATGTGGGTGTTGCAACCATACTGCAGCAAATGGCGAACCAAATGGCTCTTTTAACCCAAGCGGTACAGCTTAACCAACCACCTCCTGTTACCGACACTGGGGCTAAGAAGTGGTTACAAGATGTTATCCGTATGCGCCCTCCCCAATTTATTGGAGCAAATGATCCGATCGGCTGGGAAGATTGGATTAATGAAATGAATAAAGTTTTCATGGCCGTGAATTGTCCAGAGGCACGTAAGGTGCCAGTTGCCCAGTACTTTCTATCAAGGGATGCGACTAGTTGGTGGCAAGCTGTTGCACCTCAGGATCGTGTGGTTTCATGGGATGAGTTTAAGGAATTGGTGGAGGCCGAGTTCTGCCCGTGGCCTGTTCAGGAGGCCAGGATTCGAGCCTTTTACGAAGCTAAACCCCATGATGTCCCTGTATCTCAGGCAATCATTGAATACAACCGTCAACTCAACCATGTGAAAAATCAAGTGAAGGAAGAGAGAGATAGAATCCGTCACTTTGACATGCGAATGAAGCCAAGAGTTCGGCACTATATGTCGAGCTTCGCTTGCACAACATTGAAGGAGTATCAAGATAGGGCATTAGCCTATGATATGTCCTTCACTACTACCGAAACGACAAGTGAGAGTAAGAAGCAGAAGACCACTGGAAAGTTTTCTAGCGGTAGAGGTGGCAACCAGCGGGGATCACAGTCGGCAAGTTGTCCAACAAAAGGGTCTTCCCGTGCATCGGGAGGTAAACGGAATTTCAGAGCTGGTGCTAGTGTGTCCAACCGGGTTGTGACATGTTTTAATTGTGGCCAACAGGGCCATCTTAATCGTGATTGTGGTCTACCCCCATTCAAGTGTTTTAATTGCGGCCCGGAAGGCCATAGGGCCATGTACTGTACAGAAGAAGAAAATCCACTTGGAACTCAGGCATCAGCCCCTACGCTTGGAGAACCGAGTGTTAATCAGAAGTCATCTACGGGTCAGCCATCCTAGAGTTACGGTCGAGGCAGAGGCCGTGGTCAGTCTGTTAGAGGGGGAGCCCCCAGTGCTAGTTCGGTGCAACCTCGTGTCTATGAGATGAGGAGAGTTGGAGATCCAGAAACTACCGTGGCGACAAGTATCATTTCTCTTTTGTCTCATCCAGTTAGAGTGCTTTTTGATTTCGGTACTTCTCATTCGTTCATCTCTTTGGATTGTGTGCGTCGATTGAATATTGAGGGCTTGTCTCCTTGTGAGTCCTTTGTGGTTAAGTTGCCCAGTGGTGATAGAATCGTGGGGGACAAGGAAGTTAGAGATTGTCCGGTGTTAATCGCTGAGAGAGTGTGGTTTTCGAATTTGATAGTCGTAGACATTGTTGATGAAGATCTAATCCTCAGTGACGATTGGCTCGATAGACACGGTGCGGTAATGAATTATCGCACGAAGATTATATCAATGTTAGCCAAAGACGGTACCGAACATCATTTTGCGGGGTACAAGAGGGGATGTCAGAAACTTTTGATTAGTGCCTTGAAGGTGACAACTTATTAGAAAAGGCTAGGTATTGGTGTTATGCCATGAAAGTCGAGGATGGGAAAGTTGAACTTCCCTCGATTCCTGTTGTAAGTGATTTTCCGGATGTCTTCCCAGATGAATTATCGGGACTACCACCGGGGCGGGAAGTTGAATTTACAATTGATTTGGAGTCGGGAGCAACCCCAATTTCTAAGGCACCGCATCGTATGGCACCTTCAGAAATGCAAGAGTTGAAGAAACAACTGGGATAATTGTTGGATAAAGGGTATATTAGACCCAGTGCCTCGCCATGGGGTGCACCGGTCTTGTTCGTAAGGAAGAAAGATGGTTCACTAGGTTTGTGTATTGATTATCGGGAACTGAACAAAGTGACCATTAAGAATAAATACCCTTTGCCGCGTATCGATGATTTGTTTGATCAATTGCAGGGAGCCGCGGTGTTCTCGAAAATTAATTTGAGGTCCGGTTACTATCAACTTCGCATTAAGGAATCCGACGTTCCTAAAACCGCTTTCCGCACGAGGTATGGGCACTATGAGTTTGTGGTTATGCCTTTTGGGTTAACCAACACACCGGCGATATTTATGCAATTGATGAATAAAATATTTATTGAGCATCTTGATAATTGTGTAGTCGTTTTTATCGACGATATTCTGATCTACTCCCGTGATGAAGAGGAACACGCTCGGCATTTGCGATTGGTGTTGGAGATTTTGAGGACTCATCACATCTATGCAAAGTTTTCTAAGTGTGAATTCTGGCTGAAGGAAGTCATGTTTCTCGGACATGTGATTTCAGCGGAAGGGGTTCGGGTAGATCCCCAGAAAATTGAGGCAATGTTAGATTGGGCTCCGCCTAGGAACGTGAAGGAAGTTCGTAGCTTTTTGGGTCTGGCCGGATACTACCGGAAGTTCGTCGAGGGGTTCTCCAAACTTGCTCGACCACTTAATTACTCCAGAAGTTCGAAAGGTTCGAATGGAATGAAGAGATACAACGGAGTTTCGGAGAGCTGAAAAGGCGTCTGACTACCGCGCCAGTTTTAGCCCTGCCCCAAGGAATTAGTGGGTATTCGGTTTATTGTGACGCATCAGGACAAGGACTTGGGTGCGTACTCTTGCAGAGTGATAAGACGATTGCCTATGCTTCACGGCAACTTAAACCGTATGAGCTGAATTATCCTACCCATGATTTGGAATTAGCTGCTGTAGTGTTTGCATTAAAAATCTGGCGTCACTATTTGTACGGTTCTTCATGTCGAATTTATACCGACCACAAGAGCCTAAAGTATATTTTTAGCCAGAAAGAGCTGAATATGAGACAACAACGTTGGTTAGAATGGGGACCATGTACTATTGAAGGTTTCTCCTACCCGGGGAATCTTCCGTTTCAGAAGGAAGGGAAAGCTGAGTCCGAGATACATAGGACCATTCGAGATCCTGGAAAGAGTTGGGGAGTTGGCGTACAGGTTGGCCTTACCGCCATCGCTGAGTCACGTTCATAGTGTGTTCCACGTATCCAAATTGCAGAAATATGTACCAGATCCCAGTCATATCATTAATTTTGGCGAGATTGAAATGGCTAATGATAGCTCGTTCGAAGAAAAGCCAATCAAGATACTCGAGAGTCGAGTCAAACAGTTGAGGAATAAATCGATCTCCTTGGTAAAAGTTCAGTGGTCTCGACATGGAGTCGAAGAAGCAACTTGGGAGACGGAGGATAGTATGAAGTAGAGATACCCAGAATTATTTTCGTTTTAAGTTTCGGGCCGAAACTTCTTTTTAGAGGGGTAGTATGTAATGCCCGGATAATAATGGTGTATTTATCTTGTATTCGACCTTGTATTATTCAACTTCGGGATATTATTAATCGTAGATTGGTTTCCCGTATTCGTACCCTTACATTTTCATACCTACAACATTTTGCATGCATGGTTCTGCACCTGTTTACGTACGCTACGGATTACGCTTAACGTACGCTAAGTCTGCTGTATAACGTACGTTATATGTTGAGCTTAACGTACGTAATGTTCAGTCAATTTAAGATCCGACAAGGGTCGGCGTGTGGGGACCGGATGAAGATTCATGGAGATCGCCAGCATGAACCTGGACGGTTTTCCAGCCATGCAAGTCAACGGCCTAACGTACGCTAGGAGAGATTTTTAATGTGCGCTAAGGTCCTATATGTTACGTACGTAACACCTGTATTCTAACGTACGTAAGCCTACACCAGAAATAGTCCAGTGAGCTCTGGCCAGACGTTAACGTACGCTAATGTTGGAGTATAGCGTACGCTAATAAGGTTACGTACGTAATAGGCTTCTGGTAACGTACGTAATGGCTTATAAATCTATTTATAGACCTCGACCCCATTTCATTTCTCATCCTTACCTTGGCCGATTTTTGGGTTCTAACGACTATCCTTCACCATTTAACTCACTTATCTTCATCCTAGCTCGAGTTTGAAGATCATAAACCATTGGAGATTGGTGTTCAACCTCTCAGTGTTGAGTTTCTTCAAGTTCCTCCTTGTTCTTCACCACTTTGAGGTAGGTGATTCTTCACCAACTGGATTAAGTATTCTTAGGGATGTTTTGAGCATCTTTTGAGATAATCAATTCAGTTATATTCAAGCATAGTCGAACATCATGTTGTTAGAAGTATAATTTCGGTTATGTTTCGGCTCCTCTTCATTGTTTAGAATATTAATCAAACCTTGTAGTGTTTGGACTCCTAAACATGGTATCATCAGGCTACGAACCTGATTGTGGCAAGTTTGTGGAGATTATCAAGTTCTTACGTATTACACGATGAAATAATGCTTACATTTAATGAATTAAACTTAGGATTATTTCCTTGAAGAAGAAGATGGTAATCTAAGAAGAACCTAGTGATTAAGTTCTTATGATGATGTGTAGAAGTGTTTCGATATCTTATTATGAAAGAAATTGATTAGAAACCTTCTAAGATGAATTTCGTGTATCCGACCGAAAGATGCGTTTTATCTTGAATAGGGTTCAACGAAGTTGTTGTTCGGACGGGTAGCGTAGTATTGATTCAACTGAACGAATTGGGGGCAGATTTAGTTCACTCGCCATGATAGGGCATAACATGTCTCGTAAATGATCCGTTTGATGGTTAAAACGATCTTTCAGAACCGTTAGTTTATATCGGTATTATTGTTCGTTGAAGGTTTAGATTTTGGCGAGCCGATCAAGTGAGAATTCTTCGAGCGGATTGAAGCCTATTCGTAGTAGCAATTCTTATCGCCATTTCTAAGGCAAGTATCGTATTTTGAGATTTTTGATCATGTATACTGTTTGTTCATATTGTTGGACAAGAGATTTATTTTCGTTAAATTATCATGATATTCGTTATCGATTGCTTGTATGTTCATGTTGATGAACATAGTGATTTTTATACATGTATGTATAAGTTGTGTTAGTATTGTTTTGCGATCTGTGCTGAGGGCGCTGGATCGGATGTCCACCTCGTGTTGGTCCGACAAGATCATCTTGGGATCTATGCTGAGGGCACTGGATCGTTGGACGGATTTTTCCACCTCGTGTTGGTCCGACGGGATCATCTTGGGATCTATGCTGAGGGCACTGGATCATTAGAATACCCATATTGTGTTAATGGAATCATGTGGATTCTCAATGTTGGATTCCGATAGCGGAAGTCCGTATTGTGTATTTTGTTATGCATTGTTGTTGCATATTCGATTTGTGTAATATGATACTTGTACTAGCATCGTTTTGCTAACCCTTCGGGTGTGGACATTTGTTTTGATGTTCAGGTAGCCGAGGAGCAGGAAAATAGCCACAGTACATGACAATGAAGGGGCTCAGTGATGTTTATTGTTGTTGTGACTTGTCTTTCTGGTTCATTTTCTGTACTCGAGTACGCGTGTCTTATTAATATTTTGAGATGGTTGTAATAATGGACTCATTTGATGTGTTTGAACCGGTTTGTATTTTGAACTTTAATGGTACTGTTATATTATTTTACGTTTCTAATTAGCCTTGTAAATTCTTACTTAAAGGGTTTACGGCGCTGTAATTATTCCGAATATCTCGGGGTGTTACATATAGTATCCTCTAACTGATTTCTATGTCGTTTTAGTTCCTGACATCATGCCTTTCCGGGCCGCAAATATAGGTTTTGCCTCATTATGTAAGACCTTGTTTTCATACCTGAGACAAACAGAAGGTTGCCTTCATCCTGCCATCTCCAGGCCGCATCCGAGTATTTGCCTCCCATCAATCTGTCTTTCTGGATTTATTCTCTCTTCCCTCACAAGATTCGTACTCAAAGCTCTCGAACTCGTATTGACAATGTCACAATATGAGAGGATGACTAAGAGAAAACAGAGAGAATGATGAGATTATGTGCTACAAATATTAAAGGGGAAATATCGCCTTTTTGTTTCACAGCAAAAGTAAAATGATAACACTACCAAATCAGGCTAACAACAACCAATCCTTCACATCTGCTATACCATCTACAGCTATCTGAAATCTTGCTTCAGCCTCAGGCAAACATGAAGAGCTGACGACTTTGCATATTCGCTCCTGGCCTCTTCCTTTCCTTAAAGACATCCTGTCTCGCAGCATCAATTCACACTTAGGAAAAAAATATTAAAAATAATCGAATCGAATTGTACTTTCACAAATTCGCAAGCTGATCCTAAGTAACCGTTGGTCTTCAAAGAGATATTTCGAACACTTAGTCTCAAAAGGATAGATTAGTATCGAGGAGACCCACTACCCTACCCAGGAAGTTCGACTACAGGAAATGTGGCCAGTTTTTTCATTTTTTTGGTCAAAATGGCTAAAAAAATGTGGCGATTTTTTTCATTTTTCGTGAATATTTACCAATTTAAAATAAACATGAAAACTTTTTAAATTACCTTGTATCCATCACCATGGATGCAGCCTGGAGCGGAAGCCTAGATTGCTGGTCTGTGTTATGTGCACGTACGTAGGCCACGTTCTCCAATATCTCAGGACCATCCAGCCCAAACCTATACATGTTTTACAAATAAAATACTAAAGCAATGTAAAAGATAGATGGGAGAATTGTTTTCCCAAACCAATTCAGATCGGAAGTTGTTCGCACCTTTACGCTATTTGTTATAGTCTTTGTGGCCTGAATGTCCCCTCAGCATCAATGTAAATAGCTTTTCCCTGCCCACCACCCTGATCTAACGGAAGCTGGAAAATATAATTTCAATCTCATAAAAACTAATTTAATATACCAAGAAATATCCAACTACTTCCTGATGGAAAACAAAGGTATCAGTTTTTTCATAAAAAAAATCATAATTTTTTAGATAAGTTAAATGTACTATATCTTCTAGTTGAATGTCTCGTACACCTGGTCTGGGATCTTTCGCCCCATGCCCTTTGCATCAACAGGGCTTTCATCCTCGTATTTAATCAAAACATACATTAAAAAAAGGTTTTAAGGGAATTTTTTTTCCTGACATTGAAGTGATCCGTGCAGGAGTAACAAGAAGATAATACTCACACAGTAGTGGAAGAAACAACCATCAGTGTTGGAAACATCTCTCCTTCCTATGAAGATTGCGACAGGCCATGATTATGTCACTCTGCGACATTGCTTTTCGCATAATTTTATAGTGTCAACTAAACTTGACCATTAATTGATATTATAATCTTTATACGACTCCTTGACATGACTTTTTACCAAATGAAAAATTGCAAAACTGATCCTGTAACTTTCTCGTTTCACTTTTGGTCCTCTAAGTTCTGGTAGTTGCAAGTTTGGTCTTGTAAGTTATGAACTTTTTTGCTGATCTGGTCCTATAAGTTTTGACTCAATCCACTTTTGGTCCTAGATGTTTTTAGTTGTTGCAATTTCTATCCTGGAAGTCTCGACTCTACGCAATTAGGGTACACATATCTCCTCTAATATAAACAGATAGCTTAAATAGTAAAGAGGCTAGTCTATAATAGAAAGATAGGGTCCCTATGATCATTACCAACAAAGCATTTCCTCCTCCGTCCCCGTCGAAGCAATTAAAAAAGCCTGCAATTTCAAAACTGCTATATTCTTTAATAGGTAGCTTTAAATAGCAAATGGAATTAAGAAATGAATGTGAATAGTAGAAAATGGAGAGAAATATCGGATGTCTACCGAGTTTGGGATTTCTTAAAACTCACATTTCTATCAAAATCTAACATGAAGCAGTTTTCCATGACCTGTGTTGTGGGTTTACAGCCACACCGGTCGCATCTTGACGTAAGGTCGGGAAACTTTGAATACGTGTAGTGCAAAACAACAGCCTCCTTGGATTTGATCCCACCGTGTAAGCAAAGAAAGGCATAAATTCTGAATGTTCAGTTATTATAGAATGTACCCTTGAAGTTTGACCTAATTACATGAAAAAGCCAGCTAACTTTCAAGATTATAAAAATACCACTACAATTTGATTTGATGTTAGAATCATGGGGATAAGTGTAATATTTTGATAAATGTGAAGGGGGGATTTTGCAATACTTTTTTATTCTGATGGGGTAAATGTAGGACAAAATTAAATATCGGGGGTATTCTTTGTAATTTACTAAAGTTAGATTGGGGTTTCTTTCTAATTAGGTCAAACCTCAAGGGTTACTTTTTGTCCATTCCACTCAAAACATTCAACTCTTGAAATTGTTGGTAGTGATTTATTATAGTAGATACGAAATGCAGTTGATATTTGAAAATCTACAAACATGAGATGAAAGTTGGATAGAGTAAAAGAGAAGGCTGGCAAATAAGTTGTAAAAGTGCATTAATATTTGTTTCCCGTAAATGCAGAACCAGGAATTTAAAAGCACACATCTCCTGTTTGGATTAAATTTTATAGAATCAGAAGCAAAGATCGGTAACAACAACAACATCTAAGCCTTAGTCCCAAAATGATTTGGGGTCGGCTAACATGAATCAAACTTTGAAACCGTCAATAATCGTTATATAAATAACATAAAAGGAAAAAAGAGGGAAAAAGTAGAGAAAAAAGCAAATACAAAAAAGAGAATGAATGTTAAAAAAAAAAAAAAATTGAAAAATCCTGAAAAAATAAATTAAAAGATAACATGAAATAAAAGAAAATAGGAATTAAAAAAAAAAAAAGATCAGCCTCCATCCACCATCCGTATTCTTTCCCGCCACATTTGCCTCTCCATCGCCATACTTTCTCCGATTCCAAGAAACCGCATATCATTTTCAATCATCTTTATCCAAGTTTTCTTGGATCTTCCTCTACCTTTCACAACATTACTTGTTCCCCAACTTACCAAACCATCGTAATCGATTCTCCATCATCTTGTCTTCTATAGACGCAACTCTTACCTTCTCTCTAATCACCTCATTTCTGAGCCGATCCTTTTTTGTATGACCACACATTCATCGTAGCATACGCATCTCTGCCACATTCATCTTTTGAACGTGACACTGTTTTATAGCCCAACACTCGGTGCCATATAACAGCGCAGGCCTAATTACCGTGCGGTAAAATTTACCCTTTAATCTATGAGGCATGCCAGGATCACATAAAACCACTGTGGCACTCTTCCACTTCAACCACCCTGCCTTTATTCTGTGAGCCACATCGCCATCTAGCTCTCCATCCTTTTGGATAATAGATCCAAGATACCGAAAGAAAGTGGATCCATGAACAACTTTCCCATCAAATGTGATCATCCCCGCATCTCTATCACTGTTTTCGCTAAACCTACACTCCATATATTCAGTCTTACTTCTGCTCAGCCTAAAGTCTCGAGCTTCCAAAGAATCAGAAGCAAAAATCGGTATTAGAAAAAATTTAAAGTTACTTGTCCTCCCACCGAAATAAGCAGAAATCGGTATTAGAAAAAATTTAAAGTTACTTGTCCTCCCACCGAAATTTAAACGGCATATGATAAAGTACCACGAGAAGTACTTTGGTGGGCCTTAGCAAAGAAAGGTGTATCGCGGAAATATATTGACATTATAAAGGACATGTATGAGGGAGCTAGTACAAGTGTACGTACTAATGTTGGGAGGACAGAAGAATTCCTTATTACGATTGGGGTGCATCAAGGACCTGCTCATCGGTGACTCTCTGGAACATCTCTGGAACAAAAACTCTCTGCTCGCTGAACCGAAGATTCCTTGCTTCTTCACCGGAGAAATTCATTGGTGTTGGATCGAGAAAATCGAATTGCGTGGATACCATAGTATCAAACAAAGCCTACAAGAACTTGCAAGTTTCGATTTACGTTTTACGCAATCTATTTGTTTTATCTTATAGTTGCATCAGAGTCTGATTCTTGTATCCTGTTGCTTTTGAATCGCTTTTAGCATAGATCGTGCTCCTCATTATAACTTATATTTTATCTTGTATCCTGTTGCTTTTGTTCGGGCTTTTGTGCAGATTGGATTTTGGTCTCTTCGTGTGATTTATTTTGATTTTTAGGGTTTCGATTTGTTTCATTCTTCAGCCGGCATTTCTGTTTTTTTTTTTCCCTCATCTCTTACAGTTGCAGAAAATCGCACACAACACTCACACCCCGAACACAAGTAATTGACTAACACACACGCAAATTGGAATTGGACTCAGGTTCGCGGCGGGTTACTTTTTCTGGTTAAGAAATCGCAAGAGTGATTTGAGGTCCAATTGGACAGTTATAAAATTTAAATTCCACCGAGAACTTTGACAAACTCTGCGTTTTGTGGTTGTTCTCCCGATCTGAACCAGGCTTTGGCAAGGGTTGAGTTTTACCACCTGATCTGCTTTCTAGTTCACTTTTGGGTTTTCCAGATCTGCAGCGATTCCTTTTTCTGCCATTTTCTGCTTTTCTGCTTTTCGTGTTTTCGTGTTTTGATTTTGGTTCTCGGTTTATGTTGAACTGGGCTCTGTTCGTCTTGTTTTTCTGATTTTTCTGATTTTTTCTGATTTTTCTGTAAGATAACAATGTGATTTTTAACTAACCCCTGAGCTTTGCCGTAACTTACGCTTGCGCCACCCCAGGCTGCTGGTCATCTCTGGCCGGCGTATCACCGGAAGAATACTTTACACCGCGGCATTCATCCCTCCCCGTCAATCTAACAGTAATATTGCATTTTAGCTGTCTGTTTTGCAGGTTTCCCGTGCTGCTACCAGGTGTCGTCGGCCTATCGATCGCCTTTTCCCTGTTCAGGAGTCGATCGGTTTCCAGCTTCCGCGGCTTCTCCTCCCTCGTCTCCAAGGCGTGTCGAAGTCTAGTATCATTGTACTTTTCTGTTAAATCTCATTTTTGTCTGCCATATATCTACCATTTACTGCGATTTTTATGCGGTTTGCTTGCTTTTATATTGTCTTTGTCATTCTCATCTTATTTTCATTTTTGGCTTCACTACCCCATTTTATTTCTCGTAGTGCGTTTGGGTTTTGTATTGGTCGATGTCGCACTGTTTGCGGGTTGGTAGTTGGAATTTGGGTACCTTGTCGGGTAAGCTTTTGGAGCTTGTGGATGTTTTGGGTAAGAGAAGGGTTGATGTGGCTTGTATTCAGGAGACTAGGTGGAAGGGGGCGCAGTCCAGAGAGGTGAACGGTTATAAATTGTGGTATTCAGGCCTTGCCAACTCGAGCAATAGTGTGGGCATTCTTTTGTTTAAGGAGCTTAAGGACAACGTCGTGGAAGTGAAGAGGTGCAATGATAGGATTATGTCCGTTAGAGTGGTGGTTGGGGAGAAGGTGGTTAATGTGGTTTGTGCGTATGCCCCACATGTTGGTTTGGGTGTGCTTGTTAAGGAAGCCTTTTGGGTCTGTTTAGATGAGTTGGTCGGGTGTAGTCCGGACGATCAATTTATTATTTTGGGGGGCGATTTCAATGGGCACATTGGTGAGGGGGTGGATGGTTATCATAGTGCGCATGGGGGTTTCGGCTTCGGAGTTAGGAATGCTGGAGGTTCCGCACTGTTGGAGTTTGCCACTGCGCATGAGTTGGTAATTGCTAACTCTGTTTTTCAGAAGAGAGCTGAGCACCTCATCACCTTCGGAGTGGGGCACAACACGCAAATCGACTACCTTCTTTTGCGCAATGGATGCTAGGGTGTGCGTGACGCAAGGTGTTCGGAGCGAGGCATGTGCTTCTCAACACCGGCCGGCTATGGATTTATCCATGAGAGGTCGTGTTGTTAGCGGGGTTAGAGAAGCTAGACTGGATTCTCTGGAAGGATCCGAAGGGTGAGAAGGCGACAGTATTCAAGGAGTCTCTGACCCGCGAAGGAGGTTTTTTGCGTGCGGGCGATGCTAACCTTATGTGGACCAGCATGGCCAATGCTATTAGGAGAGTGGGCGAGAAGGTGGTAGGGGTTTCTTCGAGCAGGTCTAGTGGACATAGGGAGGCTTGGTGGTGGAATGAGGAGGTCCAAAACAAGGTTAAGGCAAAACAAGCGCTATTTAAGGAGCTTTTGTCGGTTAGTGATGGGGAGGAGAGAATCTTGAAGATTGTAGCGTACAAGGTGGCGAAAAGAGAGGCTAAGAAGGCAGTGGCTAAGGCTAAATGTGAGGCGTACGAGGAGATGTACAAGCGCCTAGACACCAAAGAAGGAGCGAATGCTATTTTTAAACTAGCGAAAGCTAGGGAAAGAAGGCGGCGCAACCTGGGTCCCGTTAAGTTTATTAAGGATGATTTGGGTCAAGTGTTAGTGAACGATGTGGCTATTAAGGAGCGGTGGAATAGGGTATTTTTTCGAACTTTTCAATGAGGCTAGAGGTAGTGACTCGGTGGTGCAAGGAGTTAGTCTATCTCCTGCTCGTTCGTTTAGTTCCTGTGAGAGCATCAGCAAGGAGGAAGTAAAGGGTGCCCTAATGAAAATGGGTAGAGTTAAGGCTGTAGGCGCGGATCAGATCCCTATTGAGGTGTGGCTTTGTCTGGGGAAGTCGGAGTTCAGTAGCTAGCAGAGCTTTTCAACATCCTCCTCAAAGGCTCTAAGATGCCGACAGAGTGGAGGCATAGTATTGTCGTGCCTTTTTTCAAGAACAAGGCGATGCTCAGAGTTGTAATAACTATAGGGGTATTAAACTCCTCAGTCATACTATGAAACTTTGGGAAAGAGTGGTGGAATGCAAGGTTAGAAGAGAAGTGGAGATCGCAGAGAACCAATTTGGCTTCATGCCGGGGAGGTCCACGATTGAGGCCATTTATCTCGTCAGACGCCTTATGGAGAAGTTTAGAGAGCGGCGTAAGGACCTCCATATGGTGTTCATAGATCTAGAGAAGGCTTATGATAGCATTCCGCGCGATGTTATTTGGAGGAGCCTTGTAGAGAGGAGGGTGTCGTTGCCGTTAGTTAGGGCGATCCAAGACATGTACTCCCAAGCTAGGACGTGCGTTAGGACCCCAGTTGGTGACACCCAGTATTTTCCGGTTGAGATAGGGCTACACCAAGGGTCGGCGCTAAGTCCTCTTCTCTTCGCTCTAATCCATGACGTCATTTCGCGAGGGATTCAAGATGGCATCCCGTGGTGCATGCTTTTGGCTGACGACATTGTGTTAGTGGCGGAGTCGAGGAGGGAGGTGAACTCGAAATTGGAGCTTTGGAGAACTAAGTTAAAATCCCAGGGCTTGCGTGTGAGCCGGTCTAAGACCGAGTATCTCTGGTGTAACTTTAGTGGTGAGGCCAACGAGGAAGATGTTGAGGTTATGATTGCGGATCAGATCGTACCCCGTACGGATAAGTTCAAGTATTTGGGTTCGATCATTCAGATGGAAGGTGAGTGTGAAGATGATGTCACGCATCGCATCAAGGCGGGGTGGCTGAGGTGGAGAGCAGCGACAGGGGTTCTGTGCGACAAGAAAGTCCCTCTAAAGTTGAAGGGTAAATTCTATAGAGCGGCAATCCGACCTGCAATGTTGTATGGCTCCGAATGTTGGGCGATGAAGAAGTCGCTTGAGAGCAAGTTGGAAGTGGCAGAAATGAGAATGTTACGTTGGTCGTGTGGTCGCACAATGTTAGATAGAATTGCGAACGGGGTTTTCAGGAACGCGCTGGAAGTAGCGCCCATTTCAGCAAAAGTTAGGGAAAGGAGATTGAGATGGTTTGGCCACGTCCACATGAGGCAGGCATCTGCTCCGGTGAGGAGGGTCGAGAGTTTAATGGTTGTCGGGGAGAGGAGGAGAGGCAGACCGAGGAGGACGTGGGAGGAGCAACTGAGATTAGATTTGAAGGCCCTAAACCTTTCCGAGATCATGACTGTTGATAGGTGCGCTTGGAGGCGCCAGATCAGAGTTGTGGATTCTTTTGTAGGGAGCGGTGCTGTAGTTGAGAGCCTCAGGGTTGGGTTGTCTCGGTTAGCTTTGACCTAGAACATTGCATTTTTACTTTTATTATATATTTTATCCAATTGTCTTTGCGTGTGGTGTATTTTTGACAGGGAGCTGTGCGCAGAGCCAACCTCTCTTTTGTTAGAGCAGCGTTCATCGGGAGTGAAGTAGCCAAATTCCGTTTAGGTAAGTCCCATGTGGATCAAGCCATGGGCTCAGGTATGGTCTCGAGCTTTTTCGAATCATATGTTTTCCTTTGTATTTATCACACAAGATTCTGCTGTGCACTAAGCTGGGGATTTTCACGGAAACAGTCTCCCTACCGTAATAAGTAGGGGCATGGTCTGCGTACATCTTACCCTCCCCAGACCCTGCTCTGAGCGGGATATACTGGGTATGTTTGGTTTGGTTTGGTTTTTCAGTCATGGAGGAATTGACAAGAGAAATTCAAAATGACATTCCGTGGTGTATGATGTTCGCAGATGATATTGTGTTGATTGATGAAACGAAGATTGGAGTGCAACGGAAATTGGAACTTTGGAGGGATACTTTGGAAGCTCGAGGCTTTAGGCTGAGCAGAAGTAAGACTGAATATATGAAGTGTAGGTTTAGTGAAAACAGTGATAGAGAGGCGGGGATGATCACATTTGATGGGAAAGTTGTTCATGGATCCACTTTCTTTCGGTATCTTGGATCTATTATCCAAAAGGATGGAGAGCTAGATGGCGATGTGGCTCACAGCATAAAGGCAGGGTGGTTGAAGTGGAAGAGTGCCACAGGGGTTTTATGTGATCCTGACATGCCTCATAGATTAAAGGGTAAATTTTACCGTACGGCAATTAGGTCTGCGCTGTTATATGGAACCGAGTGTTGAGCTGTAAAACAGTGTCACGTTCAAAAGATGAATGTGACGGAAATGCGTATGCTACGATGGATGTGTGGTCATACAAAAATGGATCGGCTCAGAAATGAGGTGATTAGAGAGAATGTAAGAGTTGCGTCTATAGAAGACAAGATGATGGAGAATCGATTACGATGGTTTGGTTATGTGAGAAGAAGACATGTTGATGCCCCAGTGAGGAGGCTAGAAAGTTTGGGAACAAGTAATGTTGTGAAAGGTAGAGGAAGACCCAAGAAAACTTGGATAAAGATGATTGAAAATGATATGCGGTTTCTTGGAATTGGAGAAAGTATGGCGATGGAGAGGCAAATGTGGCGGGAAAGAATACGAATGGTGGATGGAATCTGATTCCTTTTTTTTATATCTGTATTTTTATTCCTATTTTATTTTATTCCATGTTATCTTTTAATTTATTTTTCAGGATTTTTCATTTTTTTTCTCTTTTTTTCTTTTTTTTTTGTTTTTGTTTTTTTATATTCATTCTCTTTTTTTATTTGCTTTTTTCTCTACTTTTTTCCCTCTTTTTTTCCTTTTATTATTTATGTAACGATTATTGACGGTTTCATAGTTTGATTCATGTTAGCCGACTCCAAATCATTTTGGGACTAAGGCTTAGATGATGTTGTTGTCCTCCCACCGAAAGCTCACAATCTCTTTCTTTTTTTTTCGCAAACACTCCCCAAGACCCCAATTATTTGAAACAGGTAAAGAATGTTACAAAAGTCAACATACGTGGGACTCTTCATACAATTTGTGCCATCTGTGAGCACCACTCAGACACAGATGATCTTGAATTAGAAAGTAGTTGGGATTACCATGATAGACTTCCTTGTAATTCGCAACGTATGTTTCTTTTTGGAGATGGTATAAATTCTTCCTGAACCTGTCACCCTAGAACAGCACGAAAAGTTCACATGGTTAGTTACGAGATTGTGTTAAAGGAATCTCAACTACTAACTGCAAATACATAAATAAAGCAAATTACGTCATTAAATGGTTCTTTTATATCATCTCTTTCTACGGAACTCTCCTTTAGGGGGAAAAAATCAAAATGTTTTATCATCATTAAATAAAAGAATGTCTTGTGCAAAAACAAATACACTCACGTAATTTGGAAAGACGACCATGTCCACATCTTTAGGCACATCCGAAAGAACTTCGAGCACAGAATACTCTCGACTCCCGGCCGGATACATCAGCTCGTCAGTGTCAAGATGGATTATCCACTCTATTCTAGCTTCATTAAAAAAATAAAAAAAAAGGTAAATAATTAATTATGTGGTTATTAGATTATAACTTTGGGGACCAAAAAAAAACATATTGGTTGCGAAAAAAATTATACCCTTGCCATGACAATTCCGCTCTCCATATTCAGAGTTTGTTTTACAGACAACTCATAGTTGCATGGCTTACGAAAGAAGGGCGCCGGCCAATTCGTCCATATCCGGCTAACAATTAGAAATATGATATTAATAACACTTTATATTCTTGAAAAAAAACAAAGATACAACAAATGATACACCCTCATAACCCTGCTGCTCCTCCAAATCTCACGTTCTGTTAATAAGTTTACTCCCTGTAATAACATATATATAGAAATTAAGTCATTGTATGATAGAAAATAAAAATACTGCAAGTAGGAAAAAAATGCAAGAACGAGTCTTATCTAGTTACCTTGAGTGGGGGAAAATTGCTGGTTCATAGTACTCATAGGTTGTAACTGTCCGAACGGCCTGTTTATACTCACTATATCATTGTCCAGAAAAATGGATGCATTAACAATTTAATTGAATTGCAGTTTGGAAAAACACCAATGATATGCGCGGTCTTATTTAATATGAATCCCTAACAATTCTCATGTACTCTCCTCCAATACAAAATTCCAGACAAGAAGCAGGCTACACAGCTAACATGTCAATCACTTTATTCAAGTATTAAAAAAAACCTCAAAGATTTACCTAATGCTGAATAATTACATTTTCATTTATAGTAACAACACATGTTGCACATCTCCGCATCTCAACAGTTCAAAATTGAATAATCAGATTCAACCAAGTCCACTGATCCCACGAACAAATAGGTAAGGTTACTATAATAAATAATATTACACACAAACACGCATATCCATATAAAGAATAAATTGACCTGCGCAAGAACCTGTCTGGGCAAATTAGATCCCTGCAAGAAAGACACAGCCTCAGCTCCACTAATCCTTCCGTCCCGATCCAAATCCGCCCTTTGGAAATACTCCTAGAATTTCTCCATAGATACCCCTCCTGCACCCACCATCTTTTTTACACTCCCAAAACCCAAATCACCGCATTCAACAACAACAACAACATCTAAGACTTAGTCCCAAAATGATTTGGGGTCGGCTAACATGAATCAAACTTTGAAACCGTCAATAATCGTTACATAAATAACATAAAAGGAAAAAAGAGGGAAAAAGTAGAGAAAAAAGCAAATAAAAAAAGAGAATGAATGGAAAAAAAAAAAAAAGATAACATGAAATAAAAGAAAATAGGAATTTAAAAAAAAAAAAAAGAAAAAAAAAAAAAAAAAAGAATCAGACTCCATCCACCATCCGTATTCTTTCCCGCCACATTTGCCTCTCCATCGCCATATTTTCTCCAATTCCAAGAAACCGCATATCATTTTCAATCATCTTTATCCAAGTTTTCTTGGGTCTTCCTCTACCTTTCACAACATTACTTGCTCCCCAACTTTCTAGCCTCCTCACTGGGGCATCAATAGGTCTTCTTCTCACATGACCAAACCATCGTAATCGATTCTCCATCATCTTGTCTTCTATAGACGCAACTCTTACCTTCTCTCTGATCACCTCATTTCTGAGCCGATCCTTTTTTGTATGACCACACATCCATCGTAGCATACGCATCTCCGCCACATTCATCTTTTGAACGTGACACTGCTTTTCTGACACTCGGTGCCATATATAACAAGCAGCCTAATTGCCGTGCGGTAAAATTTACCCTTTAATCTATGAGGCATGCCGGATCACATAAAACCCCTGTGGCACTCTTCCACTTCAACCACCCAACCTTTATTCTGTGAGCCACATCGCCATCTAGCTCTCCATCCTTTTGGATAATAGATCCAAGATACCGAAAGAAAGTGGATCCATGAACAACTTTCCCATCAAATGTGATCATCCCCGCCTCTCTATCACTGTTTTCGCTAAACCTACACTCCATATATTCAGTCTTATACTTTCGGCTAAAGCCTCGAGCTTCCAAAGTATCCCTCCAAAGTTCCAATTTCTGTTGCACTCCAACCTTCGTTTCATCAATCAACACAATATCATCTGCGAACATCATACACCACGGAACGTCATTTTGAATTTCTCTTGTCAATTCGTCCATGACTATGGCAAAGAGAAAAGGACTAAGAGCAGATCCTTGATGCACCCCAATCGTAATAGGGAATTCTTCTGTCCTCCCAACATTAGTACGTACACTTGTACTAGCTCCCTCATACATGTCCTTTATAATGTCAATATATTTCCGCGATACACCCTTCTTTGCTAAGGCCCACCAAAGTACTTCTCTTGGTACTTTATCATATGCCTTCTCTAAATCCAACAATCTAACCATTTATAATACAATCAACACAACAACTGAAATTCTAGGGTTTTCTTCACAGAACAAAGAGGTAAAATCGTGGTAGAAGTTCCAATCCTTGATCCAGATAACTAAAAATTAGAAGGAGAGAATACAAAAATGGAAAATAGAAGAGGAGAAGGGCGAAGCAGGAGAGACTGAACAAACATCAGGATAAACCCCAAATCGATCGATGGAACACCAAGCAACATCAGGAGAGAAGTAGTTGTCCGGGTTTGAGGTCTGACCCCCGAAATCAGAAAAACCCAGGCCCAAAAAAAATCCTAAATTCAAAAAAGAAACATACCATTGCGAAAGAAATGAAAAATGATGGGAAGACCAGTGTTGTTAAATGTGATATGCGCACTGAATCGCAAAGGCCTCCTGAAGCATAAGCGCAACGCGCAACGCGATAAGTGTGCTTTTTGAAAAAAACACAAAAGTTGGAAAAAAAATTCATAAAAATAAATTTAACATATCATAAGAAAACTAAATTGTCATAAAAAGTGTTAATGATAACCCGCTTCAAACTCAAGGCACGTAATGAAGTCGTGGTAACAAAATAAGATAGAGAATCAACTAATTAGTAATAAACCAGTCATCTATTATTCATAAAGTAGTCACAAATTAGTCATAAATCAGTATACATATACATGCAACAAATATGTATATTCAGTATAGATGTATATGCAAGATTGTGTATATATATACTACCTTCATTCTCTTATTCATTCTCTTATAATTGCAACATCTGGACTTTCACGCTTGCCAATACACAACTTTGATCCTTAATATCTTAAATTCTTTATTTTTAAAAATTATAAGAAGTTGATATTTTGAAAGTATATTTCGAGATGAATCTAACAACATCTCACATGACTATATTTTTCTATATCTATAAATCACAAAAGAGAGTATGTGAACAGTGTAATAGTCAACACGTTGCAATAATGAAGTAACGGAGGAAGTATATATATATATATACACACAATCAGTACCAAGAAGATCAGGGATTGGTATTTATATATATATATATATATATATATATATGTGTGTGTGTGTGTGTGTGTGTAAATGTGTATATACTATATACAAGAATTAGTACCAAGAAGATTAGGGATTGGTGTATATATACATATATATATGTATGTATATATATGGGTGTGTGCGTGTGTATAGGTATAAATATATACAAGAAAGAAGATAATTACCAAAGAAGAGGTGAGAAATCCGGCACCTGACCTCGTTCAATCACCCGAATTTGTTTGTATGTGTGTTTTTTATCGTTCGTGTGTTAGTCTTGTCGGCTGCGTTACATTTTAGGGCTTTTTATGACCCGTTTCTTTAAAAAGGACCCAGTCAACAGTCCAGTCAACAACCCGATCAACAAAAAATTAAAAGCGCGCTTTTTTAGCGCATGTTGCATATCGCTTAAGCGCAAAAATGAGTGCGCGCTTTTTGAAAGTTGCATCGCATAACTGAAGCGAAGCGCTAAAACCTCGCATCCCATCGCATCTCGCATATGCGCGTGCATATGCGCGCTTTTAACAACACTGGGGAAGACAACACAAAGAAGATGAATAAAGAAGGTGTTGTGCGTTGTCTTGCCTTTAGTTATGTGCAGTATTTAGAAAGAGGGATGAAATAGGTCTGTTATGCACGCAAATACACAATTAGAAGCAGTTAATTTATGAGTATAAGCTGATATATGAGGTTGAATCTGGTTGCACATATAATGCATGCAGGTAGTGAGTGGGTGTAATTTTTAAACCATACTAAATGACTAACATTTGAATCATGATCAAGAAATAAGCAATATGCAAAACCAATGCATATGGATAAATATAACCAACACATGTGTCACCGCTATGTAACGCATCTGGTATAGGCAGACCTATCAGATTGCAAGTTTTCTTCACAAACAACCATTACATTTAGTGTTGCTATACCAAATGAAAACACAAGCACACAGGCAAACACAACCATAAACGAAAGTAGAAAACAGCCATCAGCTGAAAAATGTTGCGAAGATCGAAACAATCACCGCAAGTTTTACACTCACAATAGTAACAAAAGTACAAACCACCAGGCATAGATCTCCGAATAAAAAAAACATTCCAAAACCTTTGTAAATAACCTCTAAAAATGCGTGGAAGTAAAGTTTCAAAAGTACTTATGATAACTCGGGTTCGCAAATCAAAACACCTCAAAACTATTTCAAAATCATTGAGAGTCCTCCACCCAAATTGGGTTTTGTCATCAAAACATTATAGAGTCCTCAACTCAAAGTGGCTGCGGAAATGATCAAACAAAATTTAAAAAATTTGCTGGCTGGTGGTTATCGCGGGCATATTTCTTTGGTTTCATATCTACCAACTGATTTCCCCCTAGTGTGTTCCTGGACTATTTACATTTCCAGTTTGATAATGCGCTGTGTAGAAATAAACAAACAGTTAATCAGGCTATCAATAATTGGGATAGGTTTATCATGTTACCATGCTCTAAATGAGTTGTTTAAAAAAATCTTTCCCTCATTTCCCGATTTTATGTAACCTTGGTTACACGTTAAGAATCGTGTATTGTGCATCATTTCTTAATATGAAATATGTGTATGCAATGGTTTTCGCGGCGAACTATTAGATGCAGAAATGATCCATTTACATGTGGGAAGAAGCCCCAACATCATTTATGTTTCAAACAACGCAGAGGCATTAGGAAAAACTAATGAAACACAGCAGATGCCCTAAACATAAACAAGGCAAGAAAATAGTAATTGAGAAGGGGTGCAGAGTGTGTGGTGTGTTTAGGTGTATGTGTGTAGCTGTGTTTGTAATTCAGTGCTATACGACATTACGATATTCTCAGGTGTTACCTGTTATGATAGTCAGAGCACACAAACACCACATAGTATAGGGTTCACAAACATACACAAAAAAAAAAACATAGCTCATTTAGACCTAAATAACATAATAAACTCAACCACAAAAACAAAATATATCTGAGGTCAGCAATAGTTCTAAAACATAAATAGGTTACGCTAGAGCTAGACCAGGTAGCCTGTAAAAAATCTAGAAATGACCTCTAATAACAGGATACGAGGCATCAGATTAGAAACGAAAAATTCTAAGTTACAATTTATATAGAAGCAACTTGTTAATGAATAACCCAATGCCCCAAATGAAATGATATGATAGCCCTGACATAATGGATGTAGAATTAAGAAACAAAATAGCCGAAACAAAGAAGGCCCAAAAAAAAACTAACCGAAAGCGGTCGGAAAAAAAACTGACCTGCAAAACAAGATAAACCAAAGATCACCGAAAGCAGAAAACAAAATTAAGAAAAGGAAATTCAGAAAATGGAAATAACGAAGAGAAAAAAATTACCTGCGTGGAGATAGGGACCCGACTTCCGACCGCGAGAAGGAAATAGAGAAAAAGAAAACCTAATTCTGAAGCAGAACGAATAAAAATAGAGAAGAAACGAAGGGAATATGAAGCCAAAAACAAATGAGGAGGTGTCAGCCCTGGGCGAAGGAAGATACGAGGCAGGCAGGTCACGCGGGGAGGAGGTGAAAAAGGCAGGAGAGGCGAGAGACGGCCGACGAAGAAATAGGGCAAAAAAGAAGGAGGTGAAGAAGGTAGGAGGCGGGCGACGGAAGAAGGAGGTGAAGAAGGCGGGCGACGAAAGATGGCTCTTATTACTTATGCTACAATATATTATATATATATATATATATATTATTATATATAGTGTCTTCTAGTAGTTTCATGAAAATATTTTTTTGGATTTATATTGTGGGAGTTTTACTCTACAATATATTCACTTTCCAATAAAAGAAATTTTCTTCATTTTTCAACTTAAAATGCTAAATGTTTATATTTTTTTTTGGTATCAAGTTCATTATTGATTGAGAATATATCAAATTAATTCTTATTTCACGATCTTCAATTAGACATCCATATTAAATATAGTAAATTTGATGGATTTACTTTAATGATCGATTGTACAAAAAATTTTGTATTAGAAAAATATCTAAAAAGTAGTTTTTACTAAAATTAATTGATGCAAAATAAAAATAAATTAACTAACTTTAAAAAATTAAATTTATGATTCCTCATTTTCATTAAAAAAAAAGCAAATTATGATATTTATTTAATTATAATAACTAAAAATAGTAAAACACACATTGCACACACACATATATATTATTATTACTTAATCACATACTACTTACGTTCCTCAAATTTATTCTTACCTTTTTTTTGGTATTTTCCCCAAATTTATTCATATAATGGATACTAATTAACTTAATACTAAGCTAATATCAAACTCCTTCTCCAATTACATTACACTCCATAATACATTCAACAACTATTTTTTTATTAAAATTCACATCGAAGGTCCTCAAGAACAAATTTTGGGAACGGGGAGAGTATTTTTTAAGTATTAGAATGTTTTGTCTGGTACATCGCACGGGCGAACATCTAGTAATAATAATAGTTTGTTAATGTTAATATTGCCTAATAAATAATGCTACTATTATTATTAGTAATAATACTATCAGTAATTGTGTAACGCCTTGACTATCTAGAAATAATTATAGGGGAAAATAAACAAAAAGGGTGAATTTTGACGAAAAATAAATTCCTTTGAGAATATTAAAATTCTTGCCTACAAAGTCGAGTCGCTACACTGACTAAAATAAATACCTATTAATTAAGGCAACGATATGTCATAATTAAGAGCTCATAATTGCGGTGGAAGAAATTTAAAAACTATTATTACTAATCAATAATCTCCCCAAATAAAATATATGTTTCAAAACATAAGACATAAAAGAAAACATCGTTTAAATAAAACTATCATCATATGCCCTCTCGGCTCGCTTCTTCGTCCATCCAGCTCGGCTTAACCTGCGGATCCATATAGGTGGGGGTTGTAATACCCGTGATTTTTTCTTTTGGTAATTTTTCATATTTGACATTTTTGTGGTTTCCATAGACTCGCTTGCGAGCTTTTTGACATTTTGATAGTGTTTTGTTCTGCGTATTTGGTCATCTGAGTTTGTTCCGGAGCTGTTTTACCCGAATCCGTATTTTGAGCGACTTTTTCCTATAAGTCCGTTGAGCTTTGTTATGCGTGTTGCGAGCTTCGGTTTGGTTGCTTGATGTCATATTGTGATTTGCGGACATTTTGGACCGTTTCGTAATTTCTCAAAGTTTGGGGGTGATTACTTCTGTTGTTGTATTCCGAACCTTCGGATAGTCGGAATCATATTTTCTTTTAACGCTTGAGTTCGTCGTTCTTCACTCTTCGTATGCATGCCCTTGTCTTGTGTTGTTGTTGTAATACCCGGTTGTAATTCACTCATTATCATTCAGTAATCATCATTCAGTTAATTTTCATTCAGTAATATTTCACTCAGTAATAATCACTGATCATTCATGTTTGTTCATCGTGTTCACTGTTTGATGTACTTAGAATCCTGGATCAGCTATCATTCGTCTTTCTACCTTGTTTGAGATTTGAGCCGAGTTTATCTTCATCGTCGTTTTTGTGGTGGACTGTGCATGAGTAGTAGCGCACGCTACGTACTCTTTTTAGCGCGCGCTAATTGAGTACAGGCAACGCACGTTAACCTCTTAGTATTAGCGCATGCTAATGCATTTGGGAAGACAGTCCAGAAGGCACTGGACTGGATTAGTGAGATTCATAGCGTACGCTACAACTGGAGTATAACGTACGTTAATGTGTGTGTAGCGCACGCTATCGGGATCCATCAGCATGCGCTAGCGTATTGGAACAGACAGTCCAGTGGGTACTGGACTGAGTTGAAATAATTCGTAGCGTACGCTAAGAGTGTGCAAAGCGTACGCAAGGGTTAGTTGGTAGCGCACGCTAATAATTGGGTAGCGCGTGCTAAGGCTCAATCATGCCAGAGGACAGTAGATTCTGGACTTCAGTTACTGGGCATCAGACATCAGTTCGTGCACACTAACATTTTGGATTAACGCACGCTATCGGGAAGACGTTAACGTACGCTACCAAGTTCGTAGCGTACGCTAACGAGGCAGTCAGAGCTCACTGGACTGTCCGGTTAACCCGCTAGCGCACGCTACATATCAGGACATAGCGTGCGCTAAACTAGACCAGTATAAATTGGACAGTCCAGTTCGTCATTTTCACTCCTCACTTCATTTTTTCGGCGTTCTCGGGCGATTTCAGGCGATTTGGAGAGATCTTTTCGAGTTTCACTCACCTATCATCATCTTCAAGCTTCTAAGTCAGATTAATCATCACCTAATCCTCTCCAACACATCAAATCAAGGTAATCATTCTTGAATCTAGAATTTCGGAGTTTGAGTGTTTTCCTTCCGATCTCTTTGTGTGAGCTTGCTATGATGTTGTAATATGTTAGATATAGATTATCTATCTTGAATACATGTATTCCTACGGATTTATTAGTGTATATTACGGATTTGATGAATATTTGGGGAAATATTCAAGAACCTTTGGGGTTTGACTTTGGATATTTTTGGGGATTTCCGATTAATGTTGTCGTAACCTTGAGTTGTGGTTTCCTATTGGATCATTGATGTCGTAATGAAGTTTTGTTGGATTGAATTACTTGTGGTGTTGGTTCAATATATTTTTAGGGATAGTTGTAACCAACGGGAGAATGTTTACGACGTATCCGTTAGAATGCCCCAATGAGTTTTGGTTATTGTTGTAACGACTTTTGAGTTGGTGATAATCGTGCTTAGTACGTATATTGAGCGTTTGTTGGTAATTAAGTTATTCAAGATTGTTCGAGCGACCGATACTCTCCATTAGAGACGTTTGTTCGTGAGAAGATATTTCATCACCGGTGTTGTGTAAGTTAATTCTTACTCGGTTAAAGGGATATTCATTTCTTACGTTGTTGTTCATTCATACATGTGATTCACTCATAATATATCAATCATGTCGAAACCTGTAATTATCAACTAATCATGTAACTCATGAGGAACGATGGTTCCAAATCATTTTATTGAAGCTATCACTCGTTGTATCATTATTTCATCTCTGTAAGTCGTTCTTTATCCTTGTCGGATTTTATTCATTATCTCTCATCTTGGTCATTTTTGTTCTTGTGACCTTCTGGGATTGTATTGCGTGGCCGGTTGGCGTATGTGTGGAATTTTTAGTCGGGCACACTATGGTCATGTGTATATGCGGGGCTTTGGACACATTTGGATTGTGCACACGGTAAAGTACCTCCGTGAGACTAATTAGGCCAAGTTGCGAGTTTATATGCGGGACTCCAGACACTCGGCTACTTGTGCACTTACACATTCCATTCGGGCATACTATGATGTTGGGAGTATGCTCTCTGATACCACTGTTGGGATTCGGTACCTAAAACGAAGGCCCAGCGGAAGCGGTAAAACAAAAATTAATTCAATCCGAATACCTACGAGGATCGATCAAGCTACGTATATACGAATATATAAACGAAACACAAGAGTTACGAGAAAACATACCCTTGTAGTCCGTTGATTAAATAGTATCCTTCTCTTGAGCTATTCCCCAAACTTTAGGCGATCTCCCTGCAATTCAATCCGCTCCAAGCTCTTGAATGATCTAACGCCGAAAGCACCGCGTCTCTACTTGCCACGCGCCGGAGAAACGAACGGAATGGAGATCATTCGATTAACCTCTAAGGTTACGGCTAGAATCAAGTGATGGAAGCTTGTTATCAAGATCACAACACTCTAAGTGTTTAATCTATAATCTCTCAATTTATGTCTTGAATTTTCTCCAAGAAAAAACACAAGATGATTGTGAGGAATATGAAGAATAGGAAGAAGACTTGGAGAAAACCTTTTCTCTCTCTTTTCTCTATTGCTTGAACCGTATGGTCTAATGCACCAAGTGATGAAAAGAATCAAGTCTTCACATTTATTTAATATTCCACAAGACAACTACACCTCATTAATAATATCAAAAGATATCATGTCTCCCAAAGTCTTGATTCACCACCTATCAAGATGTAGACAAGAGAAGACTTCACATGGAGGTGATTTGGGGGGGGGGGGGGACATCATTAATGGTAGGAGGAGTTCGGTCCGTTTCGGACTCCCGCGAGTCCAAACAGATAAACTCCAATTCTATTCCGATGTATTTATATTGATTAATTAATCCAATTAATTAAACATATCAAATACATAATAATATAATTAATTTCTCCAAGAAATAATTATATTTATGAATTAAATTAATCACTCAGTAATTTATTTAATTCATTAGGCCGTAAATCAATTTATCCAATAAATCGATTTAGACATCCAATGTCCCAAATTTAATGGGTCCGAAATGGGCTTAACCGCGCCCGAAAACAACATTGGCAAGCAGAGTGCCGCCACACTCGGGCCGCGCCCACGATATAAACTTAGGGTGGGCCGCCTGACACTGGCCGCGCCCTTTTTCGGACCTCTCCCGGACCATCCAACGCATTTCGGGGATAGTTTTTCGACCGGATATCCAATATCTATATTTTTCAACATTCATATCCTCAATATAAATCATATTTCCAAGAAATAGAAGATTTATATTTAGACATAAACTTACGAAAAATACAACTATAACGAACCGAAAAACATATACCACGATTATGACTAAAATGATTCCAAATCATTCACCATCTAATCGAGCATTCAAATGCCAATATCGTATATATGATCGCAAGACCTACGCTCTTTGGGAAAAAACAAGTACATCTTCTAAAGTCAAAACAAAACCGGATTCTAAACCCAAAAGAAGTGATCCTATGTCGGTTGCCTGATAAGATTCAACTGTGAAACTGATTTGCGTCGATGGTATAAACTTAACTTGTTCACGAACCATAGAAACCGTATGGGTTGAGGGGAGTGAACAAGGGGAAAAAGAAGATCGAATCATCCATTAGATGGCTTGGTGTTGGACACCACTTTATGAAAATTAATAGACTAGAAACCTGTTCGGTTGCCCTCTATTAAGATTTATAAAGAACTCGATCACCACTATGAAGTAGAGCGACGATACTTCCAGATTACACATGAGAGTGTGTTATTCCGATAAAAATAGTGGGAGCTGGGTAACAAGAATAGAAAAGACCTTAATTCTATACTCAGAACATAATGTAACAAGTCACTAATTAATCTGTTATACTTAATGCAGACATAACTTTCAATATGACAATGAATCCACTCGCAATTCTACTCGAAAAGAACACCCTAATTGGATCTAACTTTGTGGACTGGCTCCGCAATCTGATGATTGTCCTCAGTATAGAGGCACTGGGATACGTCTTGGAGACGAACATTCCGGCGCCTCCTGTGCAAACCAGAGCCAATCAGGAAGAACTTGAAAACCACGAAAAGTGGTTTAAGGATGACGTTAAAGTCCGTGCTTATATGATGGCTTCCATGTCTAATGAGCTTCAGAGAGCTCATGAGAAAATAACTTCTGCTAGGCAGATTCTATCTCACTTAACCGAGCTTTATGGTGAGCACAGTCGAACTGCTAGATATGAGATATCCAAGCAACTGTTCGGTGCAAAGATGAAGGAGGTGAGAAGGTTGGGGAACATGTCCTCAAAATAATATCCATGATCGAGAGATTGGAGGCTCTTGATTTTAAAATGGATACTTCTCTCCAAACCGACCTTATCGTACAGTCTCTCCCTGAATCCTTCTCACAGTTTGTTATGAACTTCAACTGCAATGAGATTGCATGTAACTTAGCTGGGCTAATGAACAAACTTGTGACCACTCAGTCACAGATGAAGACTCCGCAGATGAAGGATTCTGCCATTGTGATTTCTTCTGGATCTCGGAAGTCCAAGAACAAGAATAAAAAGACCAAGAAGCAGATGGGACCACAAGTAGAGGATCTTAAGGGTAAGGGCAAGACCCCAATGGTTCCGAAGAGCAAGAAAAAGGTTGCTTGTCTCAAGTGCGGTGAGTTGGGCCACTGGGCAAGAGACTGTCCGATTCTTCATGGCACTTCAGGTACAGAACTTTTAGTTTTGAAAACAAATTGTTCTGCTACTGTATTTTCTACTTCCTGGATACTGGATTCTGGTGCTAGTTCTCATATTTGTACCATGAATCAGGATCTGGAACTAAGTAGGAAGCTTGGAGATGGAGAAGTTATGATCACAGTCGGAAGCAGGCATTGTGTCGAGGCAACCGACATAGGATCACTTCTTTTGGGTTTAGAATCCGGTTTTATTTTGACTTTAGAAGATGTACTTATTTTTGCCCAAGGGGCATAAAAACATTGTATCTATTCCGATCATGAACCGAAAAGGCTTTTCATTTTTCATTGGTGATGGTTCCTGCAAAATTTATTTCAGAAATAAACTAGTGGGTATTGCTACATTGTTAAATGGATTGTATCATCTAAATCTCAGCAACAAAGTAGTTGTGAATACTATGAGAAGACGTGGTAGGGATGAAACCAATCAAGTTTTGAAATGGCATCTAGGACTTGGTCATATTGGTCAGACCAAGGTTTACAAAATGGAAAAAGATGGACTTATAGGTCCATTGGGATCAGATCCCTTTCCTACTTGTGAATCTTGCATTAAAGGCAAAATGACTAAGTCCCCCTTCACAAGGAATTTTGAAAGAGCCGCTGATAAATTGGGATTAATCCATACCGATGTATGTGGTGCTTTGGAAGCAGCACGTGATGGATATCAGTACTTCATTACGTTTACAGATGATCATACTAGGTATGGTTGTGTATACTTAATGAAACATAAATCCGAGGCCTTTGAGAAATTCCAGGAATTTAAGGCCCTAGTCGAGAAACAAACTGGTAATCATATCAAAGCACTTCGGTTAGACTGAGCTCGCGAGTGTATGAGTACAGAGTTTGACGAGTTCCTTAAGGAACATGGAATAGTATAACAACTAACACCTCCAGGTACTCCCCAGTTAAATGGTGTGTCAGAAAGAAGGAACCAGACCTTGTTGGACACGGTCCGTTTCCATGCTGGGCTATACTGACTTACCGATTTACCTGTGGAGGTATACACTCCTGATTGCTGCAAATATCTTGAACAGATGTCCTTCCTATCCATTCCTAAAACTCCATATGAGATGTGGGAGGGCAGGAAATCAAGTCTTAATGACATTAGGATTTGGGGATGTCCCGCCTATGTCTATAAGACTAAGGTGGACAAGTAGGAAGCTAGGTCCGTGCGGAGACTTTTCATTGGATTCCCATCTAAGACGATGGGTTATCTATTCTACATGCCTAAAGATCGAAAGATCATTGTTGCTTTGCATGCACACTTCCTGGAAGAAGAGTTCATTCAGGAAGGTGGAGTACGTAGAAATATTTCTTTGGAAGAATACAATGAAACTCCTCAGGAGACACCTGCGCAAGAAAAATGGAACCGAACCTTCTATAACACAAGTACAACCACCTCGTAGGTCAACTAGGGTGTCTCAATTACGTGAGAGGTATAGTTTTATGCACTTGGAGGAACTGGGTTTTCTCGAGGTTCCAAGTGATAAACCAGAGGCCGACCCGCGATAAATGACCTAGCAATGGTGGATGTAGACTTCATGAAATGGTCTGTAGCAGTCTTCATGTAGTTGGGACCTTCGTTTTGACGAGACAGTCAAAGAGTTTGACTTCCTACAAAATGAAGAGGAATCTTGTGTATACAAGAGGGTTAGTGGGAGCAAGATCGCATTCTTAGTACTATATGTAGATGACATTCTACTAACAGGAGATGATGTGGGAATGCTCAGTTCTGTGAAAGCTTGGCTTTCGAGTAATTTCTCCATGAAAGACTTGGGAGAAGCAACCTATATTCTTGGAATTTGACTCTACCGGAATAGAGCGAAGAGAACAATATGTCTTTCCCAAGCCCTCTATATAGATAAAATCTTAAAGCGATTTAAGATGGATGATTCTAAAAGAGGGTTCCTACCGATGCGACATGGAATAAAATTCTCCTTGAAGATGTGTCCTCAAAGTGAGGAACAACGAAAGGAAATGAGTAATATACCATATGCTTCGGCCGTAGGTAGCCTTATGTATGCTATGTTGTCTACGAGACCTGACATTGCGCATGCTGGGAGCGTGGTAAGTAGGTTTCGGGCTAACCCAGTTCGGGAACATTAGACCGCCATAAAGAACGTTCTCAAGTACTTTAGAAGGACTAGAGATATGGTTCTTATATATGGTGATGGAGAACTGAATGTGATGGGATTCACTGTATTAGACTTCCAAGGACAGAAAGATGATTCTATGTCTACTTCTGGCTGCATTTACTCTTAATTGAGGGGCAGTATCATGGCATAGTGCCAAGTATAGCGCGACTGCTGATTCCACCACTTAAGCTGAGTATAAAGCGGCCTCGGAGGCCTCCAAAGGAAGGGTTAAGAAGTTACTAGGTAAACTTCTCGTGACACCTTGCGCTGTGCTGCCAGAGCAGTAGCACAGGCCTAGGATCCGAGGTTGCACAAAAGTACCAAACATATTGAGAGTATCATCTCGTAAGAGCATTTGTTCGCATAGAGATACATTGTGCTGCATAGAGTAGAGTCAGCCGACTACGTCGCTGATCCACTGACCAAGCCACTTTCTCAGATTAGCTTAGATCGTCATATGGAGAACATGGGTATTAGATACCATAGTGTATGGCATTAAGTGCAAGTGGGAGATTGTTGTGAGTATGCCCTCGAATGCCACTCAGGGGATGATTGAGTGAGGGCATTGTACTTGTAATTATGTAAATCACTAATATAAGGCAATGGATGTTTCTTTATTTATTGGTAGCTACTGGCATTCCTAACTCGTAAATATACATATAGAAACTAGTCCGTGTATTTGAGAGCAAAATGTTCCACTCCTTATTGGATAAGGGGGTCGGCACTAGAAAGGTTTATAGCTCAAATACTTAATCGTTCGCAAGTCGATGAAACTTGACTGGGCGTTAAGTTTATGTGAAGACTTGTATGACGTGTTCTTTGACATGGAGAGTGCCTGTCGAACGCTAATGTCTAGTGGGAGCACACGTTATAGGTATGCTAATTGGATTAGTATACTCAAACCGACTCACCCTCGATTCGTCACACGGATTTCACTTCGGGACAGTCAATGACGGAATCGAAAGGTTGTGATAGGTATTCGTGAACCTTAGACTTGAGGATTTAGTAGGGATGTGCTTGTGACGTCAAGATTTTCATTAGAGTAGTTCGACCCTGTAAACCGGGAGGCGGGGGTCAATCTCGACGTGCATCTTGACAGGCAAGCAGCAGGTCCTACTGAATACCAAGATAGAATTCTTTCTCCCATTAGTGAGCGGGTTATATGTACTATGCGGTTATTGGCAGATGAGATCATAAGTCTTTGACCAAAGCGTTGGAGCTAGTTGTATTGGATACACGAGAGCTCGATGATCTCGATTTGCATTAACACATGCATAGAGTGAAGTACATATAGGGTTTGACTGACCGTGACCCTATAACTTGATCGGGACATGTGAAAGAAGGGTTTATACGTATGCTGGTATTCACGACAGAATGGTTCTTGAATGATCCTAATCATTCGTTCTCAGTTGGGGTACGGTGGAGGCCACCAGGCTGGCTAGGTGGTGCTACTACTCTTTGGTTCCTCCCATTGCTGACTGAGACGAACCTACCGAGTCGCGCAATAGGATTGACGACGGAATGAATCAAGCTTATTCTCTCATTATTAATATTAGATATTGGATATCTAATTTATTGGACATTGGATGTCTAATTAAATTTGGGACATTGGATGTCTAAATTGATTTATTGGATAAATTGATTTATGGCCTAATGAATGAAATAAATTACTGAGTGATTAATTTAATTCATAAATATAATTATTTCTTGGATTAATTAATCGATATAAATACATCGGAATGGAATTGGAGTTTAACTGTTTGGACTCGCGGGAGTCCAAAACTGACCGAACTCCTCCTACCATTAATGATGGCCGGGCCCCCCAAATCACCTCCATGTGAAGTCTTCTCTTGTATACATATTAGTAGGTGGTGAATCAAGACTTTGGGAGACATGATATCTTTTGATATTATTAATGAGGTGTAGTTGTCTTGTGGAATATTGAATAAATGTGAAGACTTGATTCTTTTCATCACTTGGTGCATTAGACCATACGGTTCAAGCAAAAGAGAAAAGAGAGAGAAATGTTTTTCTCTAAGTCTTCTTCCTATTCTTCATATTCCGCACAATCATCTTGTGTTTTTTCTTGGAGAAAATTCAAGACATAAATTGAGAGATTATAGATTAAACACTTAGAGTGTTGTGATCTTGATAACAAGCTTCCATCACTTGATTCTAGCCGTAACCTTAGAGGTTAATCGAGTGATCGTCATTCCGTTCGTTTCTCCGGCGCGTGTCAAGTAGAGATGCGGTGCTTTCGGCGTTGGATCATTCAAGAGCTTGGAGCGGATTGAATTGCAGGGAGATCGCCTAAAGCTTGGGGAATAGCTCAAGAGAAGGATACCATTTAATCAACAGACTACAAGGGTATGTTTTCTCGTAACTCTTGTGTTTTGTTTATATATTCGTATATACATAGCTCGATCGATCCTCATAGGGATTCGGATCGAATTAATTTTCATTTTACCGCTTCCGATGGGCCTTCGTTTTAGGCACCGAATCCCAACATATGATGCCCATCATTCAACTCTATTTCTTAATTCGTTCATGTGATTATTGTATATTGTTCAACTCTTGAGGATTGTTGTTTTGTGTAACTGATCCAATTGGGGATATTGTTTTTAGGTCATGGCAAGGCAAAAGCACGGGAAGAGAACGTTGATGGCGAGGAGTCCCAGTGATACTAGTAGGGGCCCCTAGTCTCTTCATTTCGTTCATGTTTCCTTGTTATGTATTTTTCCGCTGCACTTCCTTTTGGATTGTCGTTTGTTTAGTGTTGTATATTTTATCTTCATATAAAATATACATGTATTCAGTGTTCCCTGGGTGTGTTGTATTTGAAACTCCTCATCGGAGTAATTGATGATGTAATGTGGTTCGGTACTACATTTATATTGTGTATTAATTTTCATCCACCCGGTGGATCCCAGTCGGGGGTCCACGACACTGTAATATCCGCCTAGTTTGGGTGTTACAGAGTTGGTATCGGAGCGTGGTTTTGAATACTACCTTCCGAGTCATGTCTCATTTGAAATCATCATTCATCAGACTAGTATCATTGGACTTTCGCGTCACATGTGACCTGTGCAAGCGCCAAGCGCCTCAGATCGAAAGAACTGTAAGATTTCTGACACCATGGTATGATTTCTGGCAATAAGAATCACTCATTCATCATTCATCAGTCAACAATCCTCAATTATCATTTCCATTTTGATCATGTCGATCATGTTAACTCATTAATCACTCAGTTCATTTCATCACTCAGTTGTTGATCTTGTAGGTCATTTCATTAATCTTGTCAACTTGTTCAAGATAATCATTTCAAAATTTCATCAGATAATCATGTCACCTCAGTTGATCCTTCATGCGATCATTGTGTTAGAGTGTGTATGCACATCATAACTTCATCATAATATGATATTCATGCGGGATCTATAATTATCTTGTGTTCCCTACCTTCAGTATGGATCGAGCTGGCAGAGGACGCAGGGGAAGAGGCCGCGGTGCGGGCCGAAACACGGGAGCTCGAATGAATACTCATGTGAACGCGAGGAATAATGCTAACTCATCGAGCAGTGATGCTGCAACACATTCACCTGGAAATAATCCTTCACTATCAGGGAGTCGTACTCGAGACACGGCTCAATCAGAAGGTGTTCGAGTTGACCCTCTCACTTTTATGCAGGGCATGATGGCCCAAATGACTCAGATAGCACGTCTGATGGAGACGATGCAGAACTCAATGGCTCAGAACCAGCAGCCTCCTCCGTCTCCACCTCAGAGGCAAGAGAGGAGTGTGAGCAGCATCATCAACGACATTTCTCACCAGAGGCCGCCTACCGTCGAGGGCTCATCTGAGCCGGCGGACATTATTCACTGGCTGGAGCATTTTGAGAAATTATTTGCTATGGTGGAGTGTCTCGAATGACACAAAGTTTCAGTCGCGGCTTACCATCGAGCGACGGAGAGCATGCGCGTCGCCCGCAATAACTCCCTCGATCATCCGCCGCATGGGAAAACGGAAATTCAACGGGCTACTGGACGAGCGATCGTCAAAAAGCCCCAATTCGCGAGGAAAGGCTCTCGCACGACCGGACGGATCCATATTCAATCGCTTGGGGCGCGACCCATCCTGGCGACCGGGGCATCCTGTTTCCAACCACGAAAAGACGGAATCCGAATCCGTCACCAGGAGTTCGGCCTACCCACCTCACAGCCGAACGCAGGTCAGCCATCTGACTCCCGTCCCGATCGCCAAGGGATCAGTACTCAATCGCCTCGGCACCCGCTCCGAGCGCCGAGCCGCGAGCACAGCAGGCCACGCGATGGCCGCTATACAACGCCACTGACGAGATGAAAGCACTCTTGACACCGGGGCAAGCGCCAAGAAAAAGATCACCGGCCGACCGAGCCACTCGCACCACATCGAGCTTGCCCCCATACAACCAACGATCGCTCCTCCCAAAACACCTCTGTATGAGGAGATCGGACAAAACCCACCGAGTAAATTCCGAATCTACATGGTCGGGTGTGGGGCATATGATGCAACCAAGTGCCGGATCTTCCCATTAACATTGGGCTTAGCCGCCCATAGGTGGTACGTCTCACTACCACCACGATCAATCACCTCCTTTAAGAAACTGGCGAATGACTTCACGTCATACTTCGCCAGTAAGGTCGCCAGACCAGAAGGCCCCCACCGCGTGATGAAAATCAGGCAGGGGAAAGACGAAACCGACGCAGATTACATTGACCGAGTAGACGAAATCATCCTCACCGGCGAACCTGTCAGTGACGAGCTCGCTCTCTTTTCGGTCATGGGGGGATTCTACGGTCACTCTCCCATGTTTAGACATCTCTCCGAGGATATTCCCCCAACTTACGCGATCTTCCGCGCTAAAGCCGCCAGCTTTCTGGCCAGGCAAAGGCTACTCACCCTCCACCTAGGCGAGTAAACGCCACCTCCTGTCCAGAAGATAGCGATTGCCAAAGCAAAGAAGGCGATCGGCAAGCCACCCGGAGATCTCAAGGCTTTCGAGGACATGGAAGCCCATCTCCTCCATACGTTCAACCGAACTCCGGCACATATTTTCTATGCCATCAAGGGGCACGAAAAGCTCAAAAAGCAAAAGGCGATAAGGGACCATGGTCACCTGGACAACAATCAATATTGTGCCTACCATAAGAGTCTTGGCCACAGCACCAACCAATGCCGCGACCTCCTCAAATAGCTCTGGAGATTGTTCGAGGAGGGAAAGTTGGACAGCTTACTAGCTTAGCCAAGGCCCATACCAATCTCTATACACGGTCATCCGAGTCGAACACAAAACAGGCTGGAAAGCTCATACGAGCCGACCCCTGGATCAACCTCGGCGACCGTCTCTACATGCTTCAATCAAGAAAAGGAGACCTCGGAAGTCTCCCCGATCTCCCTCCTTATTTAAGAAACTGGAGGACTCGTCCGCCATCCACAGTTCACCATCTAACATGATGGACTAAGGCACGAGATCGCCTCCCCCGCACAACGTACACCGTCGAAGGTCGGCATTTACATGACGATCCAAGGTGGAAGAGTGCAGCCATGGTCCTGGTGGTCGATGGAACCGACTACTTAGGCCATGCAAGGTCCCTTTGGGCCGAGATCGCCCGCCCTTCGTTTAAATACGAGGCCGGCATAGTCTGAGGGCCCTCCAAAGTTAATCAGTGGACACGATCGCTCGCCCTCAAAGGTTCATCATCTAACATGGTGAACCCGGACAATGCGACGTGCCACAACCCCCGTCTCAACGTACACCGTCGAGGTTCGCCATCTTCATGGTGGGCCGAGGTGGAAGAAGAGCTAAACAAGCCGCGGGCGTGGAGTTGAATCATCCGACGCTGCCCCGCGCAAGGACTCCTCTAGACCGAGACCACACACCCTTCGTTTAAATACGAGGTGAGGTGCAGCCTAACAGAGGACCCTCATAATAAAGTGAGTCACGAGGCACTCAATGTCTTCGCGTATCAAGACATGATCAAGGAGTCGGTCCATCGAACTCCGCGATCGTGCACGATTCCTCAAGACGGACGACCGTCCCCGAGGATTCGATAAAGTTGAAGACCGCTCACTCAACGAATTATTTTCATCCCCGTACTTCCACTGAGTGAATAAAAACAAGGGGGAAGAGTGCGGACTACCTATACGACGATCGTCGCTATTCAACCACATACGGAGATCGTCATTTTTTCAGATGTTGTGCAGCGATCGAATTTGTTGTAAAAGTTATCTTTATGAGGTTATCAATTTATTTGGAACTACCCTCGCAACGATCTCTCCTCACACATTTGTACAAAGTCAAACAAAGACTCAAAAATAACCATCATTCAAGTGATAAGTCAGAAATTCAAACGTTCATTTCATTACTTGAAAAGATCAGAGTACATGGTCGCCCGAAGGCCTAAATGCTACAAAAGAAAGCTACCAAATTACAAGGAAATAAGCTAAAACATCAAAAATGAAGTGCCTCAGGCCCCTGCCTGGCCTTCGCCATCAGCATCCGGTGCGGTCCCCTCATCTTCCGGAGCGTCGGGATGAGCAAGATTGGCCGGAGACGGATACCAGCTCAAATCCACGCCGATGTCCGCAACATCCAAGATCGGCAAGGAGAAAGATGGATGGAGAGGATGCTCCAACGCATACGCCTTGAAGTTCTCAGCAAGAGGCCCGAACTCCAAACCTCCCTTCTTAGCTGCTCGGATCGAGTCAGCGAACGCCAAATAATAGGCGAACTCGCTGACAAACTCCAAGTTTTGAAAGGGATCAGCCCTGGTCGCCTCTACCTCTCCTTTTCACCACCATCGCTGTTGCAACCCCGGAGGTCGGCCTCCTCGCAGCAACCTTCTCTTCGACTCACACCATTGGTCAACCGAGCGATCGTCACCTTCTGGCGATCGGCCTCATCCTCAGCAACCTTCTGCGCCCGGACGGCATTCAGCATCTGGTCCCGAAATCGGTCAACTGCCAAACGAGACAACTCGGTTTCCTTCTTCGCCAGCTCAAGCTCGTGGCTCGCCCGCTTGGCCGCCTCCAGAGAGTCCTTCTCCATCGCCACGATCTTATCAGCAAACTCGGCGTTCTCTTTCCGAGCCGCCTCGAGATCCGCCTGAAGGCGAATAGTGGAAGGTCGCCCCGCGAACTCCTGAGCAGCCTGGACAGCCATGGTCGCCGTCTGGAGAGAAAGGGCGAGAACAGCCTGCATCGAACTCCCCGATCGCTGACGAGCGATCGCATCCAGATCGGTCGTCTAGGCCTTCGGCAGAGCAGAAGCGGCCTTGCTAACGTATGGAGGGATGTCGCAGGACTGGCGAGGAGATCGGCTCGCTAGGAAATCCACGACCATCTGCGGGCAAGACGGATCTGTGCGATGGATCCTACATCAAAAGAACAAAGTTAACACAACTCCTACGCAATTGCAAGTTTCAACACAAAAATGCAATCTACCTCTCAGCCTTCTCGGGGTCCCGACCGAAATACGGTTTCCCTCGAGGGGTCTCAGCATCCGCGATCGCCATCTCCTGCATGAAAGCCGCAGAGGGCGTCTCATTCTCCGGAGCGACAATGGTGATCGGAGGCGCGGCGATCGGCACTTCATTGCCAGGGGCAGGAACCGAAGTTTCTTCCGGCCTCGGCCTTTTACGATTCGCTCGAAGCCCCTCCTCCGGAACTCCCTCCTCAGCCACGATCGGCTCCACGCGAGGTTCCGCCTCCGGAATAATTGGCAACGCAACAGGTGGGGCCCGAGACGACCTCTTGTGGCGGAGACGGCCTAGAACTCCAGGATTCGACATGGCGATCTCCGGCGGGGGCTCCAAAAAGTGAGGAAAGCGAACCTCTACAGTTAAGACAATCGACCAACAGTCAAACACTTTCCTCAAGTAAGGCGATCGCCTATAAAGTGAAGGTCGCAAAAACTCATACCTGGCACCGAGAGGTGTCTCGGGAAACGGAATAGCCGAGCCGACAACCAACGACTCTCCTTATTAATCCGATTAGCGTCAAGGTCGTCGTCCGACAAGCTCCTTATCCGCTCCCAGACAACCAGGAAGTCAAAAGGCAGCTCCTCGACCGCCGGAATGTGAAAACCTGCAAAACCGAAATCAAATTAGATCAGTCCAAAACGCATCCGAATGAAGGGAGAGTCTAAACCCTTACCGGGATTCCTCTCCCGAAACTTAGTGGGGATCTCCCGCTCGCCCGAAGGATTGTCGCTCGCGGAAGCCCTCCACTTGCCGGCGACCCAGAACCACTTCATCTGATCGCCCCGCATCTTATTCGGGACTCCGTGAATTACCCGACCAGATCGGCCCTGAATATGGTAACCGCCGACCGACCCTTTCTGAGCCGTCAGCTTGAACAAATGGTTCATCTCCAACGGCGATGGGAGGCGGTACAGGCGGTGACCGCCGAAAAGGGTGAGAGTGCATAATTTGGAGCTGCGTTCGGCGTCGGCCACCAAGTGGCGCCACATTCCAAGCGGCCCGAGATGGGAGACAAAGAAAGATAGAGGGAAGCGCGGCCGGCCTCCATAATCGCCTCATTCACGGCGACCATACCCATCGGAGGTCGATCGGCTCGCTCATTCTCCGCCGGCGCGAACATGTCCACATCCGAAGGAACATGGAACCTTGTCCTCCGTGACGGCCGATCTTTCACGGTCGCCGAACTCCGTATTTAGCCAAGCGACCACAAAGATCGCCGCGCACCTGCATCGCGACCGCTTGGGAAGCCGATAAGGGTAGGCGACCGAGTATCCTGAAATCGAATCTGAGTCGACCGCCAACTTCTCCATTATCTCAAAGAAAAGTCTGTATAGGCCGGCCAAAGCACTATCTTGCTCCCAAGAGCCCTAATCGCGATCTCTCTATCTCGCGATCGTCTTTCTTCAAGGCCGCCTCCTTAGCGACGTCGGCTTCGTTGAATAAAGCCTCGACTTCAAGAGGTCGATTCCGCCCGAATAGCTTCGGCCGTCTCAGTGGAAGTCGGAAGAAGGTTCTCCTGACGATCGATGTCCCGGCGTAATCCGGTACCCACTCCACGTGATGATGAGGTTCCGGCCATTCTAAAAGAAAGATAAGGAGAAAAGGATTTTTCTTACCCGAAGGTGAAATCGAACGACGATCGACACTAAGATCTTTAGAAAAATCTTCAGCAAGTCCTTCTTTCTCCAGTAAGTGCGCGTGAGGACGAAGACTGCAGCACTACGCCCTTTTATAGGAGAAGGCAGGGACTCGTTTGCAATAAGGGAAAATCTCAGGGGTCGGATCTCAAACGACGCATTAATTGACTCCCTCGAGACCCGCGTACGCGTCTCTTCAAGGACGCGTCAGCCGAGGAGTCATTAATGACCGTTGGTATCCTCCAATAGAAGCCCGACACGTGCGCGGAGACTTTTCCACGCCCATTGCTTTTTTCCGCGCAGTTTAGCGGCCAACCAGGTCGTCCGAACTCAGGATATATCAGCTCAAAGACGATCGCCAGTTCAATTAAACACAGAGTCGCTCGTCAAAAGTTCAGCGATCGCCAAGAGAACCACCTCACCCCACGTTTCCAACATAGGAGCGAGCTGGGGGGCAATTGTTGTGTCAAGATTTATCCATCCCGACAGGCGATCGACTATAAGGCCGAGCGACCAAGTCAACACCAGTCAAACTATGGCTAGCTCGCCAAGTCGAAGGAACCGGACCACCATAAGGTACCTAGCGATCGACTCCCAAGGCGATCGCCCTTTGGCAGATGGCGATCGACTCTAGTGATCGGCTAAGGGCAATCAACCTACGCCCCAAGCAGAGATGATCGCCCGTCAAAGTCATTGAAGACTGGATCTCAGAACAGCACCCACGTGCAGATCCACAAAAGGCGCTGACAGACAAGATCTTTTGCTGACAGACAAGACCTTTGACCACAGCCTGTCACCTACCTCACCTACCGGCAGGCGCGCCGAAAGTTGTCAGTGGGACCACCCGTGACAGCAACTCAGACGTGCGAGCTTCTCATCGGACCGCGGCTGATTGGCGCCGAACTCCTGCAGACTTTAAGGAGACAAGCCCATGTGCTAAAAGACGATCGCCCGATTATTATAATACAGAAAAGGCGATCGCCCGGCATATCCAAGTCCTATAAATAGAGAGCCTCCTCCTACTGGAAAAAGGTTCGGAATTCATTTCACCAACAGTTGAGAACTCGTTCACTTACATTCCGGATTCATTCACGGAAATACGATAGAACATACATACCATCAAGCTCCCTGCTTTCTCGCCGGAATCCATCTCAGGACTTCTCTCTCCGAATCTCTCGTCCAGAAGACGATCGGCAGAGGCAGCAAGTCTCCACTAGACAGATTCCAAGAGATTCATAAGCCCAGGAGCCCAAGCATCCAGCTAAATACTCGCCATGAGAGACTGTCGATCTCTCACCGCTGCGACTGTTCATCTCCTTTGTTACAAGAACTCACAGAGCATCAAATCTGGTTCTTCCGGCAATCTACACGCTCACTAGCTAAGATAACAAGAACCTTTACACTCATTGTAATTGTATTCTTACATTAGTACTTGTATCCCCGAATATTAGTATTAATAATATCTCGCGAGATCATTCAAGCCCGGGACTAACAACCCCGGCAAATCTTGTGTTATTTATCTTTCTCAAGGAAGTGCTCTTGCATTTGTTTGCTATCCATCCATTCCAGCAATATCTATCTCCGGATAATATTTTGGGTAGCAACACACAACTCTGGGCCATCCTTCTAAAACATGCAAAGGCATGCAATGCATATCCCATGATCCCTCATTTCAGGGCAAAAGAACCTCCCACTTTGGAGAATAACGATCTGAATGAATTAGCACTCCAAAGGAAGATCAAGAAACTGTGTGTTGAAAACAAGTTCTCCTCTCAAGAAGAGCAAGATTTTGCAGCTCTTGTTGTAAGAAGAAAGTATGGTCTTGTCCCTGTTAAAATAAGACCAATTGGAGCTAAACCATTCAGACATGTCAAGCAGCCTATCCGAAGAGGCAGAGGTAGAGGCAGATAATTTATATTCATTTTTGTACTTGTAAAATTTTCTGTAAATGTTTTTAGACATGTATTTGTAATCAATACAGAAATTTTATAACAGTCTTTTGAATGACAATTTCAAGTTATCTCAAAACTAGACTGATTTTAGTTTGTGTCTTGCACTCAAGTGCAGACTTGTTCATTTGAATATTTGCTTAAAGTTTTGCCATCATCAAAATAGGGGGAATTTGTTAGGAATACTTGTTAGATTTTGATGATGTCATTAATGTAATTCAAATACTTATTACTTGGCAAAAATGTAAGGAAGAACCAAATGAGTATCTTCCATAGGCCAAATTATGTTAAGTTTAATACTTGGCAAAATGTAAAGAAGAACCAAATGAGTATCTTCTATAGGCCAAAATAAGTTAGGCTCAAATCGGCTAAGTACAAAAGTACAGCTGAGTTCATCAGAGAAGTACAGCCGAGTCAAGTCAGAGAAGTTCTGGTCAACAAAATTAATCAGAGATGTTTGACCAGACTGCAGTCAAGTGACCTCAGACAAGCCATCTGATCAGGCGAGTCCCAAACAGTCACCATCAGAGAAGTCCAAAACTGCAGAGAAGTTGATTGTTCATCAGCCTACTTGAGATCAGCCAACTACTCCAAGTCCACGTCACCATGCGTTGAAAAGTCAAATATTACGGAAAGTCACATGCAACGTGAAGAGACAAATTGGAGAGATTCCCGCAAGGATATGAATTGAATTATTCATCCAGGCCTACCACTGAAGACTTTAATCTTATTATATTCAAAAGATACGGCGCCTCACATGCAAAGTCTTCACAACGGTCGAAAGATGGATTAAAATATGGGAATCCAGCCTTGCAACGTTCAGAAAGAAAACAATGAAGTCTACCTCTCCAACGGACAGATTTGTTGAAAAGATTTGCAATGGCTATGAAGGAAATGCTCAGAGATCGTGACCTTTATATATTCGAAGATTTGAAGCTGAGCAAAAACACAACATCGGTGCGAACATAATCTCAAGCAATCAAAGCATTCAAAGCAATCTAAAAGCGAACTATAGCATCGTGAAAAGAGCAGTTCTCAAAAGTTCATACTTGAAGAAGCTCTTAGTTGGAGAAGACAAAAACTCGTGTCTTTAATCCTGAGTTCGGGGTACTTCACTGGTTGAATTTCGAGACTGTAAAGGCATCCAAGGATCGCGGATCAAGAGGTGCAAGGCAGTCAAGAGTGTTGCAACGGCAAGGATTTCTACTGGTTGGAAGCTGTTGTAATTTGGTTGAATCACTGTAATCTTTATCACTGGTTGACAATTATAGTGAATTCATCTCCAACTAGTTTGGAGAAAAGTGGATTCGTAGAGGATTACCCCACCTCTGAGACCACTATAACTGCCTGCATATTTTATTGTTTTATAGCATCATACTTTAACTGCTGCATTCATTGTTAAGTGTTTCATTAGTTGTTTTGTATTCATCATCAGCTGACTTCCGCACGTATTGAGAACAAACGACTCTAAGTCATTTGTATATCTATCAGCTGAAGAAACTTACTCTTTGCGAAAAAGAGTTTAAGAGTTTCAATAAGTCTATTCACCCCCCTAGACTTATTCCTGGACGACTTGTGACCAACACGTACGTTATGCAATCTTCATTGCGTACGTTATGTATGTTCAAAACACCTTTTTGCGACAATATGAACCCAGAAGGTCATATGAACAAGAATGACCATAAAGAATATTAATGAATAACAATTCGACAAAGTCAAGGATGACTCACCGAGATGAATTAATAGTGAAATGAATGATATCTCAATGAAATGATTGGAACCGTCGTTCCTCATGAATGAAGTGATTAATTGACAATGACAAGTCTCGATATGGTTAATACCATATGAATGAGTTATGATTATAGATGAACAACAACGAAAGGAATAAATATCCTTTTAACCGAGTGAGAATCAACTTACACAACACCGGTGAAGAATGTCCTTCCTCGAACAACGTCCTAAAATGAGATGTCAGTCGCTCGAACAACCTTGAATAACACAATTACCAATAATTCGCTCAATATACGTATCAAGCATGAATTACGACTACTCAAAGGTCGATATAACAATATCCAAACTCATTGAGGCATTCAAACAACCACTTAGCGAACATCAACCCTTGATTATAACCAAAACCCAAATATATCGAAACCAACTCCAAAATGAGTAGTTCAATCCAACAAAACACCTTCAATGATATCAATATTCCAATAGGAAACCACAACTCGAAGTTACGACAACTATAATCGGAAACCCCCAAAAATAACCAAAGTCAACATCAAGGGTTCTTGATTAATTCTCCAAATGCTCATCAAATCCGAAAAACATAACAATAAATCCGTAGGAATACATTTATCCAAGGTAGATAATCCATATCTAACATGTTCCAACATAAATCCAAGCTTACACGAAGAGATCGGAAGGAAAATACTCAAAATCCGAAATTCTAGATCCAAGGAATAATTACATTGATTTGATGTGTTGGAGAGGATGAAATGATGATTAATCCAACTCAGAAACTTGAAGATGATGATATGTGAGTGCAGCTCGAAGAGATTCTTCCAAATCAACCGAAAACGCCCGGAATCGCCCAAAAACAAAGTGAGAAGTGAGAAATGACGAAACATGGGCTGATTGTTGTATTTATACTATTCCAACTTAGGGCACGCTAAGCCCTGATATTTAGCGTGCGTTAACAGGTGTCCTGGGTAGTCCAGTACCCTCTGTCCGAAATGGCAGCGTGCGCTACGTACCTTTTGTAGCATGCGCTACAGCCATATACTTAGCGTGCGTTAACCTCAAATGTTAGCGTGCGCTAACTGAATATCTGATGCCCAGTAACTAAAGTCCAGAACCATCTGTCCTTAGGTTTGCTCGCGATAGCATGCGCTACACCTCAGTTTCAGCGTGCGCTACTACACCATTAGCGTACGCTAAAATCTACTCATAGCGTGCGCTATGAACTATTTCAGATCAGTCCAGTAGCCACTGGACTCTGCCTGATCGGCCTTAGCGCGCGCTACACTGACTGCATAGCGGGCGCTATCCAAACTTACTAGCGTGCGCTACTTACCATTCGTAGCGTGCACTACTCAAAATCGACTGCAGTCCAGTGCCTTCTGGACTGCAGGCCTGAACCACATTAGCATGCGCTAATACGGAGAGGTAGCGTGCGCTACCCGTACTCAATTAGCGCGCGCTAAAGAGAGTACGTAGTGTGCGGTACTCCTCACACACAGCCCACTATGAAGATGACAATGATGATAACCATGGTTCGATCCTCCAACCAGGTAGGAAGACGAATAATAACTGATGTAAGATACAAATACTCTGATCGATGAATACAATGAATGAATATGAATGATGAATGATCATTAATGAGTGAATAATTACTAAGTGACAATTACTGAATGATAATTACTGAATGATAATTACTGAATGATAATGACTGAATTACAACTGGGTATTACATACACCCCCCTTAAAAGAGTTTCATCCCCGAAACTAAGGGTCAAACAACTCGGGATAACTCTCCTGCATACTATCCTCGGTTTCCCAAGTAGCCTCTTCGACTCCGTGTCTAGACAACTGAATTTTAACCAAAGGAATCATCTTGTTCCTCAACTGTTTGATTCGCCGCTCTAAGACTCGTACGGGACGCTCCTCATATGAATGATCGTCCGCGATCTCGATCTCGTCGAACTGAAGTATGTGACTCGGGTCGGCAACATACTTCCGCAACTGAGAGACGTGAAACATATTATGAATTCGGCTCAATGCTGGAGGTAAGGCCAATCGATAAGCTAGTTCGCCTACTCGATCCAAAATCTCAAACGGTCCAATGAATCTCGGACTCAATTTTCCCTTCTTCCCAAAATGGAAGATACCTCGACTCGGGGATACCTTGACCAAAACATGGTTACCCGCCTCGAACTCTAATGGCCGACGATGGTTATCTACGTATGATTTCTGTCGACTCTGAGCGGTCAACAAACGACCCTTGATCAAAGCTACCTTCTCACGGGCGACTATAAGCATATCGGGCTCGGTCCCGATTGATTCTGATAAGTCATCCCAACACAAAGGAGATCGACAACGACGACCGTACAAGGCCTCGTAAGGTGCCATCTTAATCAAAGCATGCCAACTATTGTTGTACGTGAACTCGATCAAGGGAAGTTGGGCTTCCCAATCATCTTTCCAATCGAGAACACATGCCCTCAACATGTCCTCCAAAGTCTAAATAGTCCTCTCTGATTGTCCGTCGGAATGAGGATGAAAAGTTGTGCTGAGATTAAACTGAGTTCCCATAGCACGATGAACTGATTTCCAAAAATGTGACACGAATCGCCCGTCACGATCAGAAACGATACTCTTAGGAGTACCATGCAATCTCACTATCTCTTTGATGAACAACTGGGCAAGTCTCTCGGGACCCCACGTATCCTTAATCTCAAGGAAATGGGCTGACTTAGTTAGACGATCCATAATTACCCAAATTGTATTCATGCCACGGCGACTCGTTGGCAAACTCGTGATGAAGTCTATTGAAATATCTTCCTACTTCTACTCTAGAATAGGGAGAGGTTTCAGCATACCCGCCGGTCGCTGATGTTCTATCTTAACTTGCTGACAAGTTAAACATCTCGAAACAAATTCCGTGACTTCTCGCTTCATATTACTCCACCAGTAATTTTGTTTCAAGTCTTTGTACATCTTGCTAGACCCCGGATGAATGGAATAAGGGGTAGCATGACCTTCTCTCAAAATCAAGTTTTTCAACTCGTCGTTCGCCGTTACGCATAACCGATTCTTAAATCGCAAAAGTCCATCCTCGTGGACCACAAATCCAGGGGCTTTCCCCTGAGTCACATCATCTCGAATGCGTAACAAAAATGGGTCCGAACCCTGATTCTCCCTGATCGCCTCCTCAAGTGGCGATGAAATCTCTAACGTACAAAGTTACCCTTGTACTCGCTGTAACCATACCTCGATCTCAAGTCTCAGAAATTCCTACTGAAGTTCCTTCTGAACTGTTAATCGAGCAAGCATCTGCTCTTGAACGGACTTACGACTCAAGGCATCGGTGACAACATTCGCCTTGCCTGGGTGGTAAAGTATCTCAATATCATAATCTTTGATTAGTTCCAACACCGCCTCTGTCGCATATTTAACTCCTTCTGAGTAAATATATACTTCAAACTCTTATGATCGGTGAATATATGACAGGTAACGCCATAAAGATAATGACGCCAAATCATCAATGCGAACACCACGACTGCTAGCTCCAGGTCGTGGGTCGGATAATTAACCTCGTAAGGTCTCAATTGTCGTGAAGCAGAAGCAATAACTTTCTCGTTCTGCATTAGTACACATCCGAGACCCTGTCCGGACGCATCACTATAAACCACAAATCCTTTCGTCCCTTGCGGTAAAGAAAGGATAGGTGCTGAAATTAACCGGCTCTTGAGTTCCTCAAAACTCTGTTGACACTCGTCGGACCACGTGTATTTCTTATCCTTCCGTAAAAGGTTCGTCATGGGTTGAGCAATGTTAGAAAATCCTTCTACAAATCACCGATAATAACCAGCTAATCCGAGGAAACTTTGGATTTCCTTAATATTCTTCGGAGGTTTCCAATCTCGGATCGCCTCTGTCTTCTGAGGGTCGACACGAACTCCGTCTGATGAAATTACATGTCCGAGAAATGTCACTTCGGACATCCAGAACTCACATTTGGAAAACTTTCCATAAAGTTGATCTCGTCTCAACACGTCGAGCACCTGATGAAGGTGAAACTCGTGCTCCTCCCGGTCATGAGAATAAATTAAAATGTCATCAATGAAGACAACCATGAACTGATCTAAATAGTCGATGAAAACCCGATTCATTAACTCCATGAATACTGCAGGTGCATTAGTTAACCCAAACGGCATTACCACAAACTCATAATGACCATAGCGTGTTTGGAAGGCCGTCCTTGCAATATCTAACTCTCGAATTCGTAACTGATGATATCCAGATCTTAAGTCGATCTTGGAAAATACTGAAGCTCCCTGAAGTTGATCCAAAAGATCATCGATACGGGGTAGAGGATATTTATTCTTGATCGTTACCCGGTTCAATTCCCGGTAATCAATATACAAGCGAAACGAACCATCTTTCTTCTTGACAAATAACACTGGTGCTCCCCACGGGGACCCACTCGGTCGAATATAACCCTTCTCGGTCAAATCCTCTAATTGATTCTTCAACTCCTGCATTTCGGTCGGGGCCATCCGGTACGGTGCCTTCGATATTGGGGATGTACCAAGCTCCAACTCAATCGTGAATTCCACATCTCTCTGTGGAGACAAACCAGGTAACTCGTCTGGAAATACATCGGCATATTCTCTCACTACCGGAATATCCGTCAACATTATTGATGATTTCTCGGTCTTGGTCATATAGCACCAATAACCAACACACCCCTGACTGAGTAATTTCACTGCTTTCATCGAGTTGATGACTCTCCCGGAACAGCTGGGATTACCTCCCTAAAATACACATTCGACCCCATCGCCTGAAATGATAGTGACCAAACGCTTACGGACACTAATGATGCCATCATGACGATCCATCCAATCAATACCCAAGATGACGTCGTCTCTTAGTAAATCTACCACGATTAGGTCTGCTAACCAATCACGGCCATGAAGCTGAATCGGACAATCCTTAATATCACGATTCCCGATAATTCTTCTACCATCAGGTAGACCAATGACATAAGGCTCACAACTAGTAGCACTACCTAGACGTAGTCTACTCAAACATGACTCGGAGATGAATGAATGCGATGCACCAGTATCAAAAAGGGTACACAAAGATTGAGATGGAATATCGAGTGTACCTGAGATCATGCGGGCCTATGGATCGTCGGTCTTCTTCATCTCATAAATTCGAGGCTTGCCGGCCTCCGAACCGGACGCTCTCGTCTGATAGCTCTTGGCTCCACCTTTGTTTCCTCCCGTCGTCTTGAAGGACGTGGACTGAGTGTCCTGATTCTGAACCAGGTCTCGGGGCCTGACATGACACCGGAGTAGGTTTAGAGTCTCTTCGGCAAAAACGGGCCTTATGCATAGCAATCCCACACTTGGTGCTGAAATGACCCTGTTCTTCACAGTTGAAACAGGTGATGGCCGAACTGGATGCTCGGGACTAAGATTCCGCGGGTCTAGGCGTCATAGGAGGTCACTCAGAAAAAGTAGGGCCCGCACGAGGCTTCTTGAAGGTTGCCTGACTGCCTTCAGACTGATTACGATTCTTTGACTTCTTGCTAGCAAATGAAGGTTGTTGCTTAGCAATCTCCTTAGCAGTAAGCTCATAAGTAAGAGCTTTCTCGATGAATTCGGCCAGATTGGTGCAATTGTGATTAAGCAACTGAATCCGCATACGAGGTTTCAACCTCTTGCTGAAATACTTGATCTTGTCCGCCTCGGAGTGAATAATAGATGAGGCGAAAGGAAGAAGCTCCTGAAATTTCTCGGCGATGGCGAGAACATCATCGTCCACTGAGAGGTCGGGAGTGAGTAATTCTGATAACTTGGCCTCTCTGAGTGGGGTCGGATAATACCTCTCCATCATGAGGGTCTTGAATTGATCCCAAGTACAAGATCCATCAGTGGGCTTCAACGATAACCACCATGAATGAGCACTCTTACCCAGATAGTAAGCCGCGACTGAAACTTTGTGCCCTTCGGGACACTCCACCCTAGCAAACAACTTCTCGAAATGCTCAAGCCAGTGAACAATATCCGCCGGCTCAGACGAGCCCTCAAAGGTAGGTGGTATTTGGCGAGAGATGTCGCCAATAATACTGCTCACACCCCTCTCCGGCCCCTGAGGTGGCGGCGAAGGAGCCTGTTGATTCTGAGTAGCTGAGTTCTGCATCATCTCCATGAGGCGTGCCATTTGAGTCATCTGGGCCATCATGACCTGCATAAAAGCGAGTGGATCAACCCGAACACCCTCTGAATGAGTTGTGTCCCGGGTACGACTCCCTGACAGTGAATGATCATTTCCAGGAGAATGGGTGGCGGCGTCGCTGCTCGATGAATTAGCATTATTCCTCGCATTCGCATGTGTATTCACACGAGTTCTCGGGATTCGGCCCGCACCGCGGCCTCTTCCCCCGCGTCCTCTGCCAGCTCTTTCCATACTTAAGTGGGAAAGTCACAAGATGATTATATATCTCACATGAATATCACATTATGATTTATGAAATGATGAAAATGATCATACGCGCTCAAACACAATGATTACATGAATGATCAACTAAAGTGACGTGATTATCTGATGAAATTCTTGAAATAATTATCTTGAACAAGTTAACAAGATTAATGATATGATCCTCAAGATCAACAACTGAACAATGAAATGAACTGAGTGATTAATGGGTTAACATGATCGACATGATCAAAAATGAAAATGATGATTGAGGATTGTTGACTGTTGAATGATGAATAAGTGATTCTTATTGCACGGAAGTGCTCATGGGGGTTGGTGAGGATTTGGAAGTGTTCATTCCAAATTTGTTGAGAAGTGTTCGATACAGGGTCTTTGTTTTCCCAACATATATTGATGGCATGATATGAACGAACCGTTTCTACGACATTCATAGATATATTGATGGCATGATATGAACGAACCGTTTCTACGACATTCATATATGTATTGATGGCATGATATGAACGAACCGTTTCTACGGCATTCATACATGTATTGACGGATGATATGAACGAACCGTTTCTATGGCATTCATGTACGTCTTTATGTGATCTTATGAGATTTTAGTTATTCCGGAATACTAGTCTTGAATTGATGAATTGACGGATACTTTTACTTTATTGTCGAGAAGTATTGTGTTTCATACTTGATACTCTTGCACTAGCTATTCGACGGCTAACCCCTTTATGGGGGAAATACGTTTTATGTATTTCAGGTTCCAGGAGAGCGGAGGGCGGGTATCGGGTCGGCATGAAGATGGTGGGCAAGTGTGATACCGTGTCTTTCTTCCATTATGTTTGGAGTTTCCCATTCGGTGTTGTTGTCTTGGATTGGTTATTGAATACTCGAGTATTGTTTTCCATTTTCCTTGATGTTCCTACTGTGTTTGCCGAAGTATTGATTTGAGTTGTGATGTTTGTGAATACATTGGTTATGTTTTGAATACCTTTGTATTGTTTTTCATTCCATTGTGTGTAGACCTTATCGGTCAAAATTTATGGTTCCGCGTATGTTTAGCCTTGTGGGTCCCACGGCGGGGCTTACGGCGCTGTAATATCCTTGAATAACTTGGGGGTGTTACAATAATAGTGATGGATTGATGATTGTTAAGCTATATTATATCTAATTCCTTGTTATTCCACGGTTGGATTGCCACGGATTTGTCGTTTTATTGAGTATTTTATCGACGCCTTGAAGGTGTTCGATAAAATGTCACAAAGAGAATTCGAGCGTTCTACGATTATTCTTCCTCATTCGTTCGTTAATTTATTGATGGTATGATGTTAGGGTCAGATTTCTCGCAATGAATTCGAGTCGGAACCCTTCCGTTCGTTGTCTTCTTCGGGGTCCGAGCTTCCCGGTCGAACCGTGTTCTTCGGAGCGTTTGGTAGCGGTTATTAAGGTAAGTATCTTATTATACGATTTGTATCTTGCTACTAGTAATTACGTATGATATGTATGATGATTTTGCTTGCCTTCATAATTATGTTCCGTTTGAGTTGGTTGTGTTTTCCGTAATTTGAAGGCTTTGCGATAATAGTGTTATATTAGTATACGTGTTAGGCGTTGTGCCATTTGTGCAGGATTGCGACGTACATATGGGATGGTTGTACACTCGGTTGTGCAATGTATTGTGTACCGAACGTGTGTTATGTTGGTTATGTGTCGTTGATTGACGATAGTTGTTGCGAGTGTTGAGACTGTGTTATGTGCGTGGGATGTACGATTTTGTGGTGATCAATGTGATTGATTAATTGTGCTCATTGTTGTATGTAATGTGAATGTGAATATGAATATGTGTGTGACCGCTAAGTTCACTCGTGTTGGTTCGACGGGACCTACGAGGATTCATGGCAGTGGACTACGGGGTCAGAACTTAGTGAGGTACTAAGGTCCAATCGTGCTGGTCTGACGAGGCCTACGATAACGCATGGCAGTGGACCATGAGTTTCGGACACAGTACGTCCAACCGGGTGAGCTCGACGGGTCTTACGGTGACACGTGGCAGCGGACTACGGTGTCAGGACGGTGTGTGTGATTGTTGTGATTGATATAGTCCGTGCGGGTTGTTAAGCCTACGGAGACACGTGACAGTGGATCACGGTGTCGGAATTGCTTATGTATGGTTAATAGTCCGTGCGGGTTGTTGAACCTACGGAGACACGTGACAGTGGATCACGGTTTCGGAATTGATTATGTTTGTTTAATTGTGCGTGGTGTAGTCCGTGTGGGTTGTTGAACCTACGGAGACACGTGACAGTAGATCACGGTGTCATGAGCATGATTATTTTCAAATCAAAGTTTTGAAAGGAAAAGTTTTATGAAAATAAACGTTTCCCGTATTGTAAATTGCTGAGTTATGAAACAAGATTTGGATTAAGGCCCTAAAGTTTTTCGAAAGGTTTTGTGAATCAGAACTTGAGGTCTTAAAGGTTTTGAAAATCTAAAAAATTCCCGAGATGATAATCTTATTTTCAAATGCTTCATAGCTTATCTTCCCTTGTGAAAACCTCCCGAGAATATTTTGATACTTGATTATTATATCGGATTCACGATTATTATTTGCTTGTTACATTTCGTATGATTTGATACTTGCACTAGTAAAACAGTGGAGTTTTACTAACCCCCGAGTAATCGGGGGGTGGATGTCTGTTTTGCGTCCAGGTACATGCAGATTCAGGGGAGCGGTCACAGGATTGGCACAAGAGGATGACGAGCTGCGATACTAATCATGAGTCGAGAGTTGTTTTGATTTTTGTTGTGTTGTCAGAGTTGATTTCAGTCTTCCGCTGTATTGTATTTCAACCCCTGTGTGGGTAATGATATTTAAGTCAGTTTTGTCGATTGGGTTGTGTGACCTCATCGGTCTGTGTATTCACGTGTAAGTGACCATATCGGTCTGTATCATTTTATTGTTTGACCCTGGCTGGGCAAGCATTTGGTTGTTTATGGATGTTTAGCCTGGTAATATTCCCTTATGGTTTTGGGGGTGTTACAATATGAACCCAGAAGTTCATATGAACAAGAATGACCATAAAGAATATTAATGAATACAATTCGACAAAGTCAAGGATGACTCACCGAGATGAATTAATAGTGAAATAAATGATAGCTCAATGAAATGATTGGAACCGTCGTTCCTCGTGAATGAAGTGATTAATTGACAATGACAAGTCTCGATATGGTTAATACCATATGAATGAGATATGATTATGGATGAACAACAACGAAAGGAATAAATATCCTTTTAACCAAGTGAGAATCAACTTACACAACACCGGTGAAGAATGTCCTTCCTCGAACAACGTCCTAAAATGAGATGTCAGTCGCTCGAACAACCTTGAATAACACAATTACCAATAATTCGCTCAATATACGTATCAAGCATGAATTATGACTACTCAAAGGTCGATACAACAATATCCAAACTCATTGAGGCATTCAAACAACCACTTAGCGAACATCAACCCTTGATTATAACCAAAGTCTAAATATATCGAAACCAACTCCAAAATGAGTAGTTCAATCCAACAAAACACCTTCAATGATATCAATATTCCAATAGAAAACCACAACTCGAAGTTACGACAACTATAATCGGAAACCCCCAAAAATAACCAAAGTCAACATCAAGGGTTCTTGATTAATTCTCCAAATGCTCATCAAACCTGAAAAACATAACAATAAATCCGTAGGAATACATTTATCTAAGGTAGATAGTCCATATCTAACATGTTCCAACATAAATCCAGGCTTACACGAAGAGATCGGAAGGAAAATACTCAAAATCCGAAATTCTAGATCCAAGAAATAATTACCTTGATTTTATGTGTTGGAGAGGATGAAATGATTATTAATCCAACTCAGAAACTTGAAGATGATGATAGGTGAGTGCAGCTCGAAACAATTCTTCCAAATCGCCCAAAAACGCCCGGAATCGCCCAAAAACGAAGTGAGAAGTGAGAAATGACGAAACCTGGGCTGACATTCCTATTTATACTGTTCCAGCTTAGTGCACGCTAAGCCCTGATATTTAGCGTGCGTTAACGGGTGTCCTGGGTAGTCCAGTACCCTCTGTCGGAAACGGTAGCGTGCGCTACGTACCTTTTGTAGCGTGCACTACATCCATATACTTAGCGTGCGTTAACCTCAAATGTTAGCGTGCGCTAACTGAATATCTGATGCCCAGTAACTGAAGTCCAGAACCATCTGTCCTTAGGTCTACTCGCGATAGCATGCGCTACACCTCAGTTTCAATGTGCGCTACTATACCATTAGCGTACGCTAAAATATACTCATAGTGTGCGCTATGAACTATTTCAGATCAGTCCAGTAGCCACTGGACTCTGCTTGATCGGCCTTAGCGTGCGCTACACTGACTGCATACCGGGCGCTATCCAAACTTACTAGCGTGCGCTACTTACCATTCGTAGCGTGCACTACTCCAACTCGACTACAGTCTAGTGCCTTCTGGACTGCAGGCCTGAACCACATTGGCGTGCGCTAATACGGAGAGGTAGCGTGCGCTACCCGTACTCAATTAGCGCGCGCTAAAGAGAGTACGTAGCGTGCGCTACTCCTCAAACACAGCCCACTATGAAGATGACAATGATGATAACCACAGTTCGGTCCTCCAACCAGGTAGGAAGACACATAATAACTGATGTACGATACAAATACTCTGATCGGTGAATACAATGAATGAATATGAACGATGAATGATCATTAATGAGTGAATAATCACTGAGTGAGAATTACTGAATGATAATTATTGAATGATAATGAGTGAATTACAACCGTGTATTACACTTTCAGGGTTAATCCCATTCTCCTTTCTTTTCTCCTTTCTCCCCCTTTTTGTTTTCATCAAAAAGTGTAATAAATAACACGAGTAATAAATACCAAATTGATAAATATAACAATTTAAAAAAGAAGGGTATTACTCCCCCTGAAAATATTATCTCCTTTAAACAAAATTATTACTCCCCCTACGTAAAATATTTTCAAAAAAAATCAATTTTTGGGGATCCAACTGAGAGTTGGTTTTTTATTTGAAATATAGACGATATTTGAAATATCTGTTCCTTTAGGAACCCAAATCCTTTTAATTTTAATCGTCCGGCATGGGCTTTTACAGTTCAAAATATGTTGCCCAATTTTCAAATATTTTTCGCAATGGGGTATCTTTAAATTTAAGGATTCGTTTTTAGAACGAGTGTGAATCCCAACCCCTGTTTATTTAAAGTATATTTTTGAACCGAGAGCATATTTTCAAATTTCTCGTTTCCGAGAGAAAATTTCTTCGTCAAATTTTTGAGCTCGGTTTGAATTTTAATAAGATCATCCTTTAAAATATTTTCGTTTTCAAGGCATTTTGAATGATCGATCTCGACAAATTTTCCCTTTTCAAGAATTTTGGAATATTCAATTTCCAATGATTTGTTTTTAATTTGAAGGGATTTAATTTCGGATAAAGCATTTTGATAATCATTATGCAATAATTCAAATGCTTCAAAAAGTTCGTCGTAAGAATTACTTACTTGGCTTTCGACATCGCTATCGTCGAATGAATTTCGTGCCATAAGAGCGAGATTATTTTGATTGATAAAATCATCATCTTCGTCGTCATCGCTCCATGTTGCAACGAGAACCTCCTTCTTGGGTTTAGCTCGGCAATTCTTAGCAAAGTGGCCTGTCGGTTTACCACATAATTGACAATTTTTGTCGAATTTCTTAGATTCGCCCGAGATGTCTTTCTTTCTCCGGTTTAATAAGGTTTGAAACTTATTAATATTCTTGGCATAGTATGCCGATTCTTCGTCGCTTTCATCCACCGGGATTTCTCTTTTTCACATCTAAGCCTTCAAGGCTATCGATCTTTCTTTTGGTTTCGGCTTTGCATTTCGAGATTTAAGGACAATCTCGTAATTTATTAGTGAACCAACGAGGGCACTAAAATCAAGATTATTGAGATCTTTTGATTCCATAATCGCCATCACCATTCCGTCCCATTCAACAGGTAGTGATCTTAAGATTTTCTTGACTTTTTCACTACTTGATAATGGTTTTCCAAACGAAGCAAGTCCATTAGTGATGACCGAAAATCGGTCGAGCATGTTGGTGATGGACTCGTCACCTTTCATCATGAATAACTCGTAGTCATGGAGAAACATATTGATCTTCGTCTCCTTGACTTGAGTTGTCCCTTCGTGTGTGATTTCAAGAATTTTCCATATTTCTTTAGCACTTTCACATGATGAGATACGATTGACCTCTTCCGGATTTAAGGCACAATATAGAATTTGAGTAGCCTTACAATTTCGATGGTCGTTCTTCCAATCCTCGTCATTATATTCTTCGAAACTCTTAAGAGATCTGTCAGGTTTGATTGGAACTTTCGGGCCAAGACAAATGATCTTCCAAATCTCGATGTCATACGTTCGGATGAATATTGACAACTTTTTCTTCCATGTCATGAAATTTGCGCCATCAAAAAATGGTGGTCGGTTAAGAGCAAGGCCTTCGACTGGAGCAAATTGAAATGCCATTTGGATCGACTCCTCAGATGTTAATCCGTGTCTTAGAGGTCCGCTCCGATACCAATTGTTGGAGCAAGATCGGAATATGTGCCGTGTTGCGGAAGCGTAAAATAAATGTGCGGAAATTAAACGACACACGGATTTATAGAGGTTCGGCTATAATCAAGCCTATGTCCTCTCTTGATATATTTTTCTATAGGTTGAAGATAAAAACCTCTGCATCTCTCTTCTATCGGTCGAGGGATAACCGTTACAATCACGTCTTCTATTGGTCCGTGATAAACCACTCGTACTTGTCTTTGTGTCGGTCCAAGTTAAACCGTTTTTCTTTTCGATTGGACAAGGAATCAACCACTCTAGCTTTCTATCGGTACTAGATAAACCTCACTAAGATAGCGATTGCGATTCTAATAATGCCGGATCCTTGATCCTAATAACACTGAATCCAATCGTATCTTTTCTTTTACTTCTTGTGTATATGTTGAATGTATAAACACTCAAACTAACAATATAAGCTCAATATCACAACAACAATATAAGTATATCAATCTCTGATCAATGAATGTTTTGCTTGAAGTTGTTGTATGGAAACAATACCATAGGAATGGTATTTATAGGCTCCAAAGCCTTAACTAACCGTTAGCTCTCTGACTCTTCATTACGGCTGTTATCGTCTCACCATTACTTACATTAAACGTATTACGTACGTTAAGCCTCATTTGCTAGGTACATTGTCAATACAACAGATCAGTCCAGTAGCATTCTTTTCATGTGTAACGTACGTTACCCACTATCCATTACGTACGTTAATTTTTGTCAACATATCCGTTGCTTACTGACATATGCCATGAAGTCATCTCCAATGTTCATCTCGTTTGAACTTAGAAACACTTCATTACGTACGTTATCAATATCAGATTACATACGTTATTGTCATCCTCTTACGTACGTTATGCAATCTTCATTACGTACGTTATGCATGTTCAGAACACCTTTTTGCGACTCTGTCTTCTTCGATGCTTTGCTTTGCCTCTTTGTTGTTTTGTTTTGTGTAACAACTTAATCATCAAAACACTATTAAAGCATGTATGGAACAAAATGTTCCAACACGCAGGAAATCCCAAACCAGCATCGGTGACTCTCGGTAAGAAGAGGAGGTGCTTCAACTGCAACCGTCAGGGACATATTCGTGCAAATTGTCCCTTTCCACTCTTTACTTGTTACCAGTGCGGATGTGAAGGTCATCGGGAGAAAAACTGTGAGATAGTTTCCGAATTGGCAAAGAATGCTACCCTATTGGAGAGCAGAGCAAGTGACCGGAGAGTGTCCCGAAACCCTATATTTTCTTCTGAGGATCCTAGCATGGGAGAATGAAGATTTTGTACTATGTCTTAATCATTGCTGTTTCCAACAATCCTGACTTCGATCGTTTTTTGTTTCATTGCTTTATGTTTCCAACTCTTGTTGTTCTAAGTTTCGGGGTCGTAATGTCTTTTAATATGGGGGAATGTATTACCCGTACTCTTCTTAGTATTTTCAGTATTGTGTGACCTTTCATTGCTGGTAATTTAATTATGATCCTCTCGACAATTTTAAGCTACCTTGTTTTACTTAGCCTACCGTCCTTCGAACAAATTTCGGAGTTGTTTTGCTAAATTGCGTAGATTTTTGTGGCTTTTCCGCATCCGAATTTGATTCTTGCAAATTTTGTCTGAAACTATTGTTCCATCACTCTCTATTTTAAGTTTCGGGACGAAACTTCTTTTAAGGAGGATAGTATGTAATACCCGTGATGTTCTCTTTCGGTAATTTTTCGTATTTGACATTTTTTTGGTTTCCAGAGACTCGCTTGCGAGCGTTTGGACATTTTGATAATGTTTTGTTCTGCGGGTTTCGTCATCCGAGTTTGTTCCGGAGCTGTTTTACCCGAATCCGTGTTTTGAGCGACTTTTTCCGCTATTTGGTTCATTTCATGTGATGGTGGTTCGAAACTATAGTTTCGTGTTTCCTATAAGTCCGTTGAGCTTTGTTATGCGTGTTGTAAGCTTCGATTTGGTTGCTTGATGTCATATTGTGATTTGCGGATGTTTTTGGCCGTTTCGTAATTTCTCAAAGTTTGGGGGTGATTACTTCTGTTGTTGTATTCCGAACCTTCGGGTAGTCGGAATCGTACTTTCTTTTAATGCTTGAGTTCGTCGTTCTGCACTCTTCATATGCATGCCCTCCTCTTGTGTTGTTGTTGTCGTTTTGTGGTTTCGTTGCGCTCGTACTCGACGAGCTGAACTTAGCAGTTCTGGAAATGCTAAGTGACTTATGTACGCTATCCTATAAGTATAACGTACATTATCATCATGTGCCTTACGTACGTTAATCCATTCCCATTACGTACGTAAGGGTCTTACCAGTTCAGACATTGACTTCTGACCGTCGACAGCGCACGCTATGTGTTGGTCCTAACGTGCGTTAACTGTACTCCTCACGTACGTTAAGTCCTTGCCATAATGTACGTAAGGGTCTTCGCAATTTTGTTCATGAGGGTCTGGCCATCGATTACGTACGTAATTTCTCATGTCTTACGTACGTAATACTTTTAACGTACGTTACCCTTCTTATTTAACATACGTAGTGCTGGCCTGGGTTTATATACCCAAGGGTTGACCGTGTTCGTCATTTTCATCCTTCTTTCCTTCCTCCACGGCTGTGGCGATTTGTGGGCAATCTGGGGGCGATTTTGGAGTATTGTAACCCCAAGTTTACATCTTCCTTGAGTTCTTGGTGTTGATTAACATCATCAATCCGTGTTCTTCGTCTTCGATTCGAGGTAATCATCTTGTAAACCCTTCCTTTATATTTCGTGAATCTTCAAGATTCGAGTTGTTCTTCATGAATCGTGCTGTTATATATCATCAATCGGTTGTATTCATTCTCTCCCTATTATTTGATTCGTATTTCTTACCGTATTCGGGTTCGGATGATGTTCTTTATGTTCTTGGGGAAGTATTGAACCCCAAGTGCTCGATCTTTTGTTTTTACGAATTCTTGTTGGGAAATTCACATATTTTCCATCTTCCTTGCGATCGACCTTATAGTGATTATGTTGTTCTTGTGTTTTCAACCTAGTTGGAAGATTCGAGAGTTTCCGGTCGAGCTTTCCCGTTGCTTCGCGTGCCTTGGATTTGAGGCAAGTACCTTGATATACGGTTTATAACTACGTGAAATCATTGTTGCCGAAGTGTGTGAATTATCTCTACGAATATATATATATATGTGTTAAATATATGTATGTATAAGGATACACGTATGTGTGTGTGTGTAGGTATGTATGTATAAGGATATACGCATGTACATATATATATATATGTAGGTGTGTATTTATATAGATATACATATTCATATGTCGGTGAATGTCGAGTGATTAATACCGATACTAGTTGACGTACTCAACTTGGATTAAAGTACGAACCATATTTATATAGGTAATATCGTAAGATTTATGTATTCGGGTGAGTTATGATATAAGGATTTATGTGTAGTGTTGGTTGAATTTGTCGAAGGCTTATTGTGTGGAGTCTTGATTGATAATGTGCGTGTTATTGTTCATTGTTGTGGTTGTGGACTGACGGATAAATTATGTGAATTGGTGTACTGATTTGATAATTGTTGCAATGATTGACTATGTGCTTGATATTGTAACAATGTGAATACCTATTGTGAGAGACGTCATATCCGGGAGCCTCTGAGGGCGGGGCGTGTACTCCGGCCTGGTGTACGCTGTAATGAGCGGCTCCATATGGTTGGTGAACGCCGATGTTACATAATGTGTGAGCAAGGGGTGGCTCTTGCGGGAGTGAACACCGGCGCAGTGACATGTTCAATGGGCGGCCAACATAGTGGAGTGAACGCCGGTGCACAGGTGTGCAAGAGAGGCGTCTGGCAGGCTTATTGGTTACGGATATTCGAGTGACAGCTAAGACCCCGTTACCGAATGATGTTCGTAATTCAAAATTCTTCCAACTCGGTTTTAAATGTTGGTCTTGATATAGTCCGCGATTCGTGTTTCTGAAAGTTTGTTTCAACTTGTTTTAAACGTTGGTATCAGGGTTAATTAACTAAGGATATTTGACAAGATCTCTGAGGGTTACTTAATTAGGGGTCTTGAGTAGGCTTTATCGAATGAGAGACTGTGTCTCTGATTGCACTGTGATGATATTCTGTGCATTGGGTTGAGGAAACCGTGAGATGTTGAGATCTTTGATCTTGTGGTGTTATTATGTGTATTGGGTCGAGGACCCTGTGAGATGTTGAGATCTTTGATATGGTGGTGTTATTCTTTGGATTAGGTCGAGAACCCCATAAGATGTTGTAATGATTCACTCGTGATAGTGTTCTATAAATTGGGTCGAGGACCCCGAATAACGTTGAAATGGTTTTCTTGTAAATTGTTTTCCATATGTTGGGTCAAGGACCCGAGAACTTTTAAAGTTATTTTCCAAAAGTATTCCCATTCGATTTTCAAAAACCCCAAGACAGCTCGAGTCAATAATAACGTTTCCAAACTATCTTATCAAAATATTTTCCTTTTAAAAAGGGGTTTTTCAAACTAGATCTTTTGACTCATTGGGCTTTGTTTAAGGTTTCATTGGTGTTATGACCTGTAAAGAGAATATGGCTATGCGATTATCTTTCACCTTGTTGTAAACGAGTGCTTTTCTGTGTTGGCTATGGTAATACGTGGTTTGTGTTAAGGCTTCGCGGTTGTTGAATTTTGTGTTGATATTGTTCGTATATCTTGTATATTTTATACTTGCACTAGCAAAATTCTAGTTTGCTAACCCCCGAGTTTTCGGGGGGTGGGTGCCTGTTATGCGCTCAGGTTTTGGCAGCTCAGTAGCAGTCACGGGATTGGCTTGGAAGGAGATGGAAGACGACGATGCTAATCACACAAGAGTCAGAGTCTTTTTTTGTTTCATTTTGGTCGGTATTCCCTTTTCGGTCGAGTATTCACCCTTGCATGGGTGTAGTTTTCATTTATTAAATCGAGTTGTCATTGCTTTCTGTATTCAAGTTTATTATTGTCATTGAGATGTGAATTTCATTAGTTCTGAATTGTTTAATGACCTTGTCGGTCTGCTTGTAATTAGATTGACCCCAGTCGGTCAATCATTGAGTTGTCTATTGGAGTTTAGCCTGGTAGATCCTTGTGAGAAGGGCCTACGGCGTGTGACATTTCCAGACGAATTCTGGGGGTGTTACAGGGGTGAGCTTCCTTCAGCTCGTAGAAATCACACATATCACAATAATATACAAATTCATGGAAAGCAATGAGATTATTATTCTATCAATAATATCTTCCTCAACATGAATACATACATACAATATCACATATAACATGAATCTAGCACGCATGTGAATATTGAGGTTGTGCAGGTGTCCCCGGACAACATATATCTTAAGATAGCCTCTTTACACGTATACAGATGAGCCTGATTTACAACATGTATCCTCAATTTAATATATAAATAGAATATAACATAACAGTCCAAGTAAAGCAATTAAAGTGATAGTGAAAATTCTCACATGAATAAAATGATGTTGCTGGAACTTGAATATGAAGATACTCGACTCACAGTCCTAAGCCTATAGATCCTTGTTAATGTCTACATATAATGATACTTTTAATCATTATAAAATATTATGATATAATGACTGAAAATAAAAATATAATGCCTAAAATTGAACCGATTATTAATATTAATTGAAGGGTTAACATTATTAATGCCTGAGTCAGAATAGGGTTGAATTAAGATTACTAAAACTGATTGGGGATAAATTGTAGGAATTAAAAGCTGAATAGTGTTAAATTGAAGAATATGAAAGTCTCGAGTGAAATTGAAAGGTTACTGAAAAATGAGGGCTTAATTGAATTAACATAAAACTAAAGGGTATAAAAACTCTATACATTGATCGCCGCTAATAGGGATGGCAAAAAAAACCACGGGTCTGGGTGCCCGTGGGTTTGTGCCCGAATGGGTCCAATTCGGGTAACAAAATTCGGTTCCGGATCCAAGTCTGGGAGGGGGGGTAGAGAGAAATAAATTCAGGTCCGGTTCGGTTCCAGGATATGGGATACCCACCCCGAACCCGCCCCAATATATATATATATATATATAATATTAATACTTAATAAATAAATATATATTAGTAATTAAATTAGTAATATATTTTATATATATTAAATTAGTAATAAATTAAAATTAGTAATATATTATATATATAATATTAATCTGAGAAAAAAATATATTAATCTGCGGGTGTCCGCTGGGTTGTAATACCCTCGCCTTTACTATTGTATTTTCCGATTTAAATCGAGCATTGTCGTACTATATATGTGTTTCTTGTAATAAATATATGGATGAGTTCTGTTAAATTGAATTGTTGATCTTAGTCATTCACTATAGTTGCTTATTAGATGATTAGTGGGAATTTCATTTTACTTGTGATGTTGCTCCTAACGTGCGTTAGCACACTTAGCTTACGTACGCTATATAAGTCGAATTACGTACGTAACCTTTTCAAGTTAACGTACGTAATGCGGGGGATCTTTCAGCAGATCACCTTTCGGCGGATGGGGCCGAGTGTGTAGGTGATGATCGAAAGTCGATTGCGACGGCCAAGTCAACGGCTGTTACGTACGTAATAGCTATATCTTTACGTACGTAGCGTTATGTGTATTTTAAGTCCGAAACATCTGGAAAAATGGCTACGTGCGTAATGTTCATGAGATTACGTACGTAAGCACTTTAACGTACGTTAATCCCTGTTTATAACGTACGTAATGTTAATTTTGGGTTATAAAAGTTTGAGTTGCCTTTCATTTCTACACGAACTTTTTCCATCCTCCCTCCCTCAAAACCGATTCCCTGCTCCCTTAAATCATAATCTTGCCTTCCAATCTCGTATTAGAGCTACAACCCTTGGATTACAGCTTGGTAACTAGAAGATAGGAGTGTGTTCTTGGAAGATTTGGTGCTATTCTTCATTCCTTTCCTTGAGGTTGGTTATCTTACTCTTGTTGTTCATATGATTAGTGATGTTAGTAGTAGAATAACCTAATATATCATGATGAACATTGAAGTCATGAACAAATTTAGTTTGGAACATGATAATATTGTTAAAACCCTTCCTGGAATAATTGATTAAGATGTCGATAACATGTTCAATGTAGAATCCTTAGTTAATCATGTTAAAATCAGGAGATTAAAGTTATGAATGTGTTCTTAATTTCTAGAAGGATCCTCTGATGTTATAGCCATATGTTGGAGAAGGTTTAACAACTCATTGGCAGGAGATTGATGATGTCTTTAAGAATTTCAAAACCTTCAAAGATATAATTATGCTTGAAGTAAAAATCTCAGGGATGATGATAGATTATGTAGAACACAAGTATAACCTTGATAATTCAAGTAGGGGTTGATCACTACATTAATATGTTAATAGTGTTTTAAGACGACTATAACAAATATGGGTAATAACGGTGCGGTAGAATTAATAATCGAATTCTATTACATTGATCCTCGTGTATTAGGATGACGTAAATTAGGATGATGTTCTTGTTATGCTTAAACTTAATGTTATTATTTCACTGCTGGATTGGCTTAACATAATTATTGTGAAGGTGACAAAGAATGTAAATAAACACAAACTGTTATAATAATTTGACGTTAATCGGAAGTGTTGATGAATTGAGAGTATGTTTAATCATCATAGTATTACATTGATAATATTCTTGACTTCAAACACTTGCCATTAATGTTAGAAAGGGTGGGCGAATCTAATAAACTTGTGATATGATAACCCAGAATGGGAGCGTTAGAATATTCAGTCGGATAGTCAAAACTACTCGAGTAAAATTACAAATATTGTTTCTATGAATTAATACCATTATAGTACGAATGTGTTGTTGAATGAATTACGTTTCATTCAAGGTTGCTTGTTCAAGTGAGTATTGTTAGACGGAGATATCGTTCGTTGTTCGTTCAAAGAAGGATTATTCATCTATGGAATTGAGGCAAGTTATCTTGCTTTGTTATAATGATGGTTGAATTCTTGTGATTATTATGCGTTTCGTGTATATAGAAATATTCTGTGAATCAATGATTCATGATGTGGTGATATCCTTGATCGTGTTGCCGTTTGTGGCGGAATTGCATTCCCAAACATATCGCCCTTGATACCGTTTGTCTCATTGAGCTTTGTTGTCACTTCGGTGAGTTGTTCGATTCTTTGATAAAAGTGTAATTCATTGAGTTTCGTTGTCATGTTGTATCGTGACATCTCTGGAGTCATATCTGCGTGCCGATTGGTTATGTGTAGGATTTTTAGCCGGGCACTTGATGGTCATGCGTGGATGTTTCCGCATTAGATCGTGCACACGAGAAGTAGTTCGTAAGGCTAATTAGGTACATCGTCCCACGTATATTCTGGATTCTGTATACGGGGTTGACATATGCACGGACACATTTCCAGATCGGGCGTACTGTGACATCTGTCTTGATCCGTATCATTTGGTCATTCATATGATCGGATATGTTCGACAGTTGGGACTGACTGTTTATATGCCTAAGGGGTATATTCAGTAGTCGGTTGTTTCTTTGGGATAAAGTATGTATATGAATTGTATAATGCCATGAGAATTATTATCATGTATAGCTGACCCTGTAGTTTGGGCAAAATACTTGTATTTCAGGGCGTGGAAAGGGCAAGGCACAGGAAGAGCACGACGGTGACGGAGGGTTTTGAAGGATGCTAATTCGGGGGCCCCGAGTCTTTTGATGTTCAGTTATGTCTTAATGTGATTGTTCATTTTATTTTATTTCGGATGAATGTATTATAATTTGTAAGGTATTTTCCATCATCATATGGTCTATACCGATTTTGGATCATGTGTACGTTGTGTGAGTTGATATATGTATAATTTGTACTCCACGTTGGGGTTTGGATTAATATTGTGGTTCGGTACCACGCTCTTGGGTTTTTAAGGTTTATGTTGTGATATCGCCTGGTGGGTCCCGGTGGGGGTCCATGGCACTGTAATAGCCGCCGTTTTCGGGGTGTTACAGAAGATGGTATCGGAGAGGTCTTTTCTTTTGAGTCATTGTAGATCGAACTAGCATCAATAAACCTTCGTGCCACGTGTAACCTGTGCAAGCGCCTGACCTGTCGAATACGGTATGTTTCTCATGAGCCATGATTTAATTACTGGCATAAAATTGATGACGTATTGATCTCTTTGCTGATCTTGGCATCTTGATAACATGTGGTAAGATTCATCTATTTGATTTTCTGAGGAAAACCTAAATTGATTATGTGATTGGAACTGGTTCGACTTGATGTTGATATGATATTGAGTGTAGCACCCGCGGTGCCAGTGATTCATTACGAATTGTTTTTATTGAATATGTAATTCCTTGTTGCTATTAACTTAGCATGAATTATGATTGATAACTTGAAATATACTTATGATTTGATTCTTTCAGTATGGAAAGAAATCTGAGAGGCCGTGGTAGAGGGGGACGAGGCCGCGGAAGGGGCCGAATCCCGATTCCACGAGCCAACAGGCGCGCAAATGTGGAGCATAGTTCCACAGGCAGTGATTCGCCTTCTAGGGACTAGTCACATCACACTGGAGAGAATGCGCGTGTCGATCCATACGCTGTGATGCAGGGCATGATGGCCCAGATGACCCAAATGGGTCAGCTAATGGAAGCTATGCAGAGGAATACTACTGGTCAACAGCAGGGGCAGCAGTCTCCGCCTCCGGTGCATGGCGGAATCGTGAGCCGGATTATTAGCGGCATATCACGACAGCGACCTCCAACTTTTGAAGGCTCATCTGAGCCTACTGACATTGTACACTGGATAGAGCATTTCGAGAAAGTGTTTGAGATGGTGGAGTGCCCAGAGGAGAATCGAGTTGCTGTGGCAGCCTACTACTTTAGTAAGAGTGCCCATACTTGGTGGCTTTCCGTGACGCCTGCTGATGGCGCGAGTACTTGGGAGGAATTAAAGAACCTTATGCTAGATCGTTACTATCCTGCACCCCTCCGTGAGGCCAAACTGTCCGAATTGCTGAACCCTGATCCATCTGAGGATGAGGATGTGTTAACTATTACCGAGAAATTCCAAGCACTTCTCCCTTTTGCTACGTTAATTGTCCGTTCGGAAGCTGATAAGATCAAATATTTTCTCCAGAGGCTTAAACCCCGGATGAGGATGCAACTGCTTAACCACCACTGTACGACCTTACCAGAATTTATCGAGAAAGCTCTGGAATATGAACTTATTGCGAAGGAGATTTCCAAGAAGCAGCCTCAGTTTTCCAACAAGAGATCCAGGAACCAGACCCAGGCAGACAATAACCGAGGTACGTTCAAAAAGCCCCAGTCTGTACCAAATCCTTCTGAACGGCCACCTATGGCGCCGAAGCCGACCGGAACGCACTCTCGGGCAGTCATCTCATCTGTCGTGTGTTATAACTATGGCGACCAAGGACATATCAGCTCTAAGTGTCCGAAGCCGGCCGCTGCCTGTCACATATGTGGAAAGAACGGACATTGTGCTCGCTATTGCAGGAGTGGACCCAGGCATGCTCCAGTAGCATCTCTTGCTCCAGTACAGTCTTCTGTCCAGGATCGTGTTCCTCCGTCCGCTTCCTATCAGACTACCGGGGCAAACAAAGGGATGGGCCGTGGAAATCAAGCTGGTACACCTAGTACCGGAGTTGCGGAACCCAGAGTCTACGAGATAAAGAAGGCTGACGATCCCGAAGCCAACATGATCGCAGGTACTCTCGAGATCCATTCTCAGCCCGTTTGTGTTCTTTTTTATACTGGTGATTCACACTCCTTTTTATCTATCTCTTGTTTGAGTCGTTTGCAATTGGATCATGTTACCGATTGTGAACCTTATGTCATCGGTCTACCAGATAGTAGAAGAATTGTTAGGAATCGTGAAGTACAGAACTCTCCGATTCGCATGAACGATCGTGAGTGGTTATCGGACTTGATTGTGGTCGATTTACCTAAAGATGATGTGATCTTGGGCATCGACTGGATGGATCGTCATGATGCCATACTTAGCATTCGTAAGCGAATAGTGAATGTTACATCTGATGATGGCGTCGAGTATATTTTTTAGGGTGATAATCCCAGTCATTTCGGGAGAGTCATCAACGCTATGAAGGCAATGAAACTACTGAACCAGAGATGTGTTGGTTATTGGTGTTACATGACCATGACAACCGACCGATCAGTCGAGTTGACTGACATTCCGATAGTTTGGAACTACCCAGATGTATTTCCAGAAGAGCTTCCAGGACTACCCCCACAGCGAGAGGTAGAATTCACCATCAATTTGGAGCCAGGAACATCCCCACTTTCAAAAGCACCGTATCGCATGGCACCGACTGAGATGCAGGAATTAAAGAGCCAGCTTGAGGAGTTGACTGAGAAAGGCTATATTTGACCTAGTGCGTCCCCTTGGGGAGCACCAGTGTTATTTGTACGGAAGAAAGACGGATCGCTGCGTTTGTGTATTGACTACCGCGAGCTGAACAAAGTAACAATCAAGAACAAATATCCTTTACCTCGTATCGATGATTTGTTGGATCATCTCTAGGGAGCCGCTATATTTTCCAAGATCGACTTGAGATCCGGGTACCATCAATTGCGGATTCAAGAATCTGACATTCTGAAGACAACTTTTCGCACTCGCTATGGGCATTATGAGTTCGTTGTCATGCCATTCGGACTGACTAATGCACCGGCAGTGTTCATGGAATTGATGAATCGGGTTTTTATTGATTATCTGGATCGTTTTGTAGTCGTTTTTATTGACGACATTCTGATCTACTCTCATCACCATAAAGAACATGAGTGTCACCTCCGCCAGGTCCTCGATGCGTTAAGGCATGAACAACTCTATGGAAAATTTTCTAAATGTGAATTCTGGATGCCTGAAGTTATTTTTATGGGGCATGTAATATCGGCATATGGAGTGAGAGTAGACCCACAGAAGACAGAAGCCATCCGAGACTGGCTGCCTCCGAAGAACGTGAAGGAAGTTCGTAGTTTTCTGGGTCTAGCAGGCTATTACCGACGATCCGTGGAAGGTTTTTCCAAAATTGCTCAACCGATGACTAATCTATTGAGGAAAGATAAGAAATACTTGTGGTCGGAAGCATGTCAGCAAGTTTTGATGAACTCAAGAGTCGATTAATTTCAGCACCTGTCTTGGTTCTACCTAAAGGAACGGAAGGATTCGTGGTATATAGTGATGCGTCGAGACAGGGCCTTGGCTGCGTATTAATGCAGAATGGGAAAGTGATCGCCTATGCATCTAGACAGTTGTGACCTTACGAGGTCAACTACCCGACTCATGATTTGGAGTTAGCAGCTGTGGTGTTTGCTTTAAAAATCTGGCGCCACTATCTGTATGGAGTTACCTGTCAGATTTTTATGGATCACAAGAGCCTGAAGTATATTTTTACTCAGAAGGAGTTGAATATGAGACAAAGGAGGTGGTTAGATCTAATCAAAGACTATGATATCGAGATCCTTTATCACCCGGGCAATGCAAACGTGGTTGCCGATGCCTTGAGCCATAAGATAGTACAGGAGCAGATACTTGCCCGTCTGACCGCCCACAGAGAATTGCAGTTAGAGTTCATGAGGCCGGGGATTGAGGTCTGGTTACATCGCATTCAGGGACAACTTCGTACGTTTGAGAATTCATCATCCCTTAATGAGATAATCAGAACAAAACAGATGACGGACCCATTCTTATCTAGAATTCGAGGAGAAATGGATCAGGGGAAGGCCCCTGGATTTGTGGTTCACGAGGACGGACTGATACGCTTTAAAAACCGAATATGTATACCAGCAGACGAAGAGTTTAGGAATACTATTCTGAAGGAGGTTCATGCTACCCCGTATTCCATACACCCGGGATCGAACAATATGTATAAGGATTTGAAGCCGTATTATTGGTGGGGTAACATGAAACGGGAGGTTGCCGAATTCGTTTCAAGGTGTTTGACCTGTCAGCAGGTCAAGATTGAGCATCACGACCAGCTGGCATGATGAAACCACTCCCGATTCCCGAGTGGAAGTGGGAAGACATATCGATGGATTTTATTACTGGCTTGCCGACGAGCCGTCGAGGCATGAATATGATCTGGGTGATTGTGGATCGACTGACCAAATCAGCCCACTTCTTGGAGATTAAGGATACGTGGGGTCCTGAGAGATTGGCCTAGCTATTCATCAAAGATATTGTGAGACTTCATGATACCCCTAAGAGTATTGTATCAGATCGTGACGGACGGTTCGTGTCACACTTCTGGAAGGCGGTTCATTGTGCGATGGGTACACAGTTGAACTTCAGTACAGCTTTTCATCCTCAGACCGATGGTCAGTCTGAGAGGACTATTCAAACTTTGGAGGATATGTTGAGGGCGTGTGCTCTCGATTGGAAGTACAATTGGGAATCCCAACTACCGTTGGTAGAATTCATGTAACACCCGAACCCGAAAAGAGCCAAAATGTAACATTATGGTGACAATCAGAACATACTAACGCAAGCGGAAGACTTTATTATAAAATAAATACTGAGTCAAGTAAAACAACGACTTCCAAAGTATCATCTTGACAAAGTCTCAATGAAAGAAATAATCCAAAACATAAGTCTGAAATGAAATAAAGTTCCAAAATGCTAAGTCTTAAAATACTCCATAAATGGGAATCTAAACATGGGTAGGTTCTCTAGCTCCTACTCTCAACGCTCATGCCGAGCATCCCGCTTATTACCTGCCGCAGAGAAAAGAAAATGCGGCTGAGCTAACGCTCAGTGAACAGATATAAATAATGAGAGGTAATAAGAATAAACGAAAGAGTAGTGAATGAATCCAAGAGAACCTGCTAAACAAGATGTCGAAAGAAATATGGAACAAACGATGAAAGAGTCAAAACTTAAACAAAGGGAAATGTGGGACGGATGTCAAGCATAAACAAAGGAAAATGCCCAAGTAACAAACAAATAACAAATCGTACAAAGGAGTCTAGCTCTCCACATGTACTAATGTGAAATGGGGTGTATTGCACACACACAAGTCCATTCACCAAATTCTAAACATAACTGAGTACCTAGGATGCATCCATACGCTCCCTGCAAAACAGATATACATATGCCAAGTTCTAGACTAAGCATACATACAATATACACGGGCCAAGTGCGCTATAGCAATATAAACAAATGGGAACGCCATGGGCAAAGTCACACCTCCACAGATAGTGTCAATACCATTGGTGCATCAATGGCAAGGTATGGAACCCCCATGACTAGTTAAACAAATATGGGCAACATAAATAGGCAAATGATATATATAATAATCGTGAGGGACAATTTCTAATTGTCCATTAAGATGATGACTATGGAAATGAATATAGCATCAAGAAATAATCAAATGAACAACAAATCAAATAAGGATCAATAGCATCGAATAACCAACATCGGGAAGAATAAAGTCATGAGAAACTCTTACTGAAAGAGGACGGAATATCTGTACTTTAGAAAATGAAAGCAATAGGAAAATGAACACAAGGAAAGGTGGATTACTCCTTCTTCACTGAATCTACATGAAATTATAATCATACATTACTTATACGTTCATTGAAATCATAACGGATTCATTACTCCAAAGTTACTTATTAATAGGTTAAGGGTTTTACATGTGAATCTGGTTCCATTTTCTTATGATTTTTAAAGCATAAAAAATAAGGTTCTGAAGTTTTACAATCTTTACGAGTGATTACCACATGAGTTAAGCACTTTCTTAAATTTTTCCAGATTTTATTTCTAAGTGAAAGTATCATTTCAAAAATCATTTTCCCAAACCTGTCCAGAAACTGTACTGCAGATATACCCCAAAAGTTTTGCATTTATCAACATAGTTAAACCTTTCATGAAAAATCTACAAAAATTACAGGAAGTCCCTTATAACTCATATATTACCGTTGTAAAATAAGAGATCTCAACTCTTTATAGATTTGACATGAAAAATCACACAATTCGACTGAAATAATTTTCTGAAAATGCTGTTTTGACATACGCTCACATAAAATTCAGAAACATGACCAAATCGACTCCAATTCACTCCAAACCAATTGGATCAGTTAGTAATATCTTTAAACTTAGTTTTGGACTCAAGAAACTCAGAAAACGCTTTGTTATCATCAAGATTCACCCTGCTCAATCCGATCCAAAAACTAGACAGCATACTTTGAAATAGAAACAACACAACCTTAATCCCGTAAAATTTAAAAACATGACCAATACAATTCCGATTTCCTTCAAACCAATTGAAAAACTTAACTAAGACATTAAACTAGGTATTCATGTAAAGAAACAGATTTAAACCATCATATATCATGATATCTCACGTTTACAAATGCAGACATACGTGCTGTCCAAATTTCAGAAATCATTTAAACCCTAATTCATTTAATCCTCATGACAATTTAAAAGGCTCATATTTTACAGGTGATTAGATCTCTTTATGACTTAAATAAAACACAAAACATTCATCCATAACTATGTTTCATTTAGTCACAAAAATCGAATCAATGTTCATAAAATTAAAGACATGCGATAACACATATATTAGGCCGATTGGTTATATTTTCGTAAATCTTTATTCTTGATCCTTTAGCCATGTTTTCTTATGATTAAATACAGATTATATGAGGTATCAAATGGTGTCAAAACATCAAGCAATAGGCTCAGCACAAATCAAAATAAAACCGAATCAAAAAGGGTTAAAACCTCATTTTCTTTGTTTATCTTTTAGCCGATTAGTATTAGGTTTTTAGGGCTTGTTTATACATGAATAAGGGATCAAAAGAATGAATCGATACCACAAGAAAAACATACCGAATGGGCTGAGATAACGAGGGCCAAAAATCAGACAACACCAAGACAAAAACCGAATCAGAACCCCTTTTCTTCGAACGAATTCACCACGCCAAATCGCCAAGAGGGAACCACAATCGAATACTACCCTTCGCACCACTTTGGTTTCGAGACAGGATGGAAAATAAAACTATCTAGCCGTCGTGGTGTATATTAGGGTTTATGTTTTGTGAGATGTGTGTTAATGTTAATCGTGGGGAGAGTTTTAAACGTGTGGGGAGGGTTTTAAAAATGGAAGCTCGACATTAGGGGAGTAATTGGTGGGATCAAAATGAAGACTTAACCAAAATAACACAATCACGAATCTAGACATATTGAGAGTTCCCATACGTTTGATATCATATTCTGTACATTTTAATATATCAAAAATTTTATTAATCGTATAAACGTTTATTGTTCAAGTATTAAAGAATAATTACTTAGGTTATAATATAATACGAAGTCTTAGAGTATTATTCGTTTTTCAAAAGTTTCAAATTAGAGGGTATTTTAGGTATTTAATAACTTTAAAATTTTAGGTTTTACAACTCTTCCCCTCTAAAAGAGAATTTCGTTCGCGAAATTGAAATGAAAACGAAATGGAGACATACCAGACTACGAAAAGAAACGAGGGTAACTTGTTCGCATCGATTCCTCGGTTTCCCAGGTAGCTTCATGCTCTGGGTGATTCTTCCAAAGAATTTTCACAAACGGAATGACTTTGTTTCTCATGACTCTTTCCTGACGGTCTAAAATAGCCTCAAGTTCTTCAACAAATGATAAGTCATCACGGATCTGATCCAACGGATATGAAACCACATGAAGCGGATGATAATTGTAGCCTCTTAGAAGAGACACATGGAAAACATCATGAACATGAGATAGCTGAGGAGTTAACGCCAACCGATACGAAACTTCACCAACACGCTCTAAGATTTCAAACGGCCCGATGAAACGCGGACTCAACTTCCCCTTAATACCAAAGCGTTTAACACCTCTGCACGGTGATACCTTAAGGAAAACGTGATCCCCAACATTAAATGCTAGGTCCTTCCTATGACGATCTGCATAACTCTTTTGTCGTGCTCTTGCTTCTTTGAGTTTCTCCTTAGCAATAGCAACCTTCTCGTTAGTTACCTCAATCAATTCAGGACCTTCGATAAGTCTTTCCCCAACTTCGTTCCAACAGATAGGTGCTCTACACTTCCGTCCATACAATAGTTCAAACGGGGCACCTTTGATACTGGCATGCCAACTGTTGTTATAAGCAAACTCCACCAGACATAAGTATTCATTCCAATTACTCGTCTATTCGAGAGCACAAGACCTCAGCATATCTTCCAAAGTCTGAATTGTCCGCTCAGTTTGACCATCTGTCTGAGGGTGAAAAGTCGTGCTGAACATGAGTCTAGTTCCCCACGCCTTTTGTAAACCCTTCCAGAAACGAGAAGCAAAACGCGGATCTCTATCGGATACAATAGCTGCAGGTGTACCATGTAGTCGAACAATCTCTTGTCGAAAAATCTCTGCCAACCTGCTAACTGGATAATCTTTACGAATAGGCAAAAAGTGAGCTGACTTGGTTAAACGATCAACCACAACCCAAATAGCATCATGCTTCTTCTGTGTGCGAGGTAATCTTGTCACAAAGTCCATGGAAATTTGATCCCACTTCCAAGTAGGAATATCCAAAGGCTGTAAAAGACCACTAGGACGTTGATGCTCAATCTTCACTTGCTGACATGTCAAACACTTGGCCACAAATGTAGCCACATCCTGCTTCATCCCATTCCACCAGAATTTCTGTTTCAAATCTCTATACATCTTGGTTGAACCAGGATGAATAGTGAACGGAGAACTGTGTGCTTCAGACAACACAGCTTCCCAAATAGAAGAATCGTTAGGAACACATAAACGATCACCATACCATACAATTCCATCACCATCAACACAAAATTCCGTCTGTTTACCTTCCTCCAAGTTCTGAATTATAGACCACAATTCACCATCGTCTTTCTGAGCTTCCTTAACCCGAAGTAATAGGTTAGGTTCAACCTTCAAACTCACCCAATAACCATCATACCCACGAACACATAGTTCTACCTCCATAAGTTCCAAGTCGTTGATAATCTTTGGTGCGATATCAAGACTAGCCAGAATTCCAGACTTCCTACTAAGAGCCTCAGCAACAACATTCGCCTTGCCTGGATGATACTGGATGTTCGCGTCATAATCCTTAAAAAGTTCCAACCAACGCCTTTGTCTCATATTCAGCTCCTTCTGAGTAAAGATATACTTGAGGCTCTTATGATCAGTGAAGATGTCACATGTCTCTCCATATAGATAATGCCTCCAAATTTTCAGGGCAAACACCATCGCTGCCAACTCTAAATCATGAGTGGGATAATTAGTCTCATAAGGTTTCAGCTGTCTTGATGCATAGGCGATAACCTTTCCATGTTGCATCAGTACACATCCAAGACCTTTCTTTGAAGCATCGCTGTAGATTTGGTGACCACCGGATCCAGAAGGTAAAGTAAGTATAGGAGCAGAAACTAATCTCTTCTTCAGTTCCTCAAAACTCTTCTCCCGTTCTTCATCCCAAACAAATTTCTCACCTTTCCTCATAAGTTTGGTCAACGGTAAGGACAAGCGTGAGAATCCTTCCACAAATCTCCTATAATAACCCGCAAGACCCAAGAAACTTCTAACTTCTGTCACAGTCGTCAGTCTCGGCCATTTAGTGATAGCCTCAACCTTTGCAGGATCCATGGTAATACCATCTGCAGATACGATGTGACCCAAGAATGCCACCTGTCCCAACCAGAATTCACACTTGGAAAACTTAGCATACAACTTCTTCTGACATAAAATCTCCAACATAATACGAAGATGCTCTTCATGTTCCTTCTTCGTCTTCGAATAAACAAGGATGTCTTCAATGAATACAATAACGAATTTGTCCAAGAATTCGTGGAAGACAAGATTCATTAAATCCATGAACACAGCTGGAGCATTGGTTAAACCAAACGGCATCACCAAGAATTCATAATGGCCATAGCGAGTACGGAATGCAGTCTTAGGAACATCTTGCTCCTTCACCCTTAGTTGATGATAGCCAGATCTCAGATCAATCTTGGAAAAGAACTTCTCACCCTGAAGTTGATCAAAAAGGTCGTCGATGCGAGGTAACGGGTAACGGTTTCTGATCGTGATACGGTTCAACTCATGGTAGTCAATACACAGTCTCATACTACCATCCTTCTTGTTCACAAATAGAACAAGAGCACCCCATGGAGATACACTCGGACGAATGAATCCACGTTCCAAAAGTTCTTGAAGTTGTTCCAGCGCCAGGAATTAACTCAATGCTGAATTCAACTTCACGTTCAGGAGGTATTCCCGGAAGCTCTTCTGGAAATACATCAGAAAAATCTCGGACAACAGGATGATTCTCAAGGCAAGGTTCATCCACAGAAGTATCCTTGATGGAAGCTAGGAAACCCTCACAACCGTGTGAGATCAAGGTATGGGCTTTCAAAGCCGAAATGATTTTCACAGACTTAACAGGTCGAGAACCTTGATAAATGAATTCGGGATTAATGAGGTCACCAAAGATGACACGTTTGGTATGACAGTCAATCGTGGCTCGATGTTCCGTCAACCAATCCATGCCTAGAATGATATCGAAGTAGCACATCTCCAAAGGAAATAGATTAGCAGAACGAATTTTGTCGTCAAAACGTAAGGGACAGTTCTTAAATTCACGGCTAATAATTACTTGATTCTTCATAGGGGTGGATATAGATAAGGCATAGTCAAGTAATGTAGATGGGATTGTAATATGATTAGCAAATGAAACAGATACCACAGAATTAGTTGCACCAGTATCAAATAAGACAAAAATAGCTTGATCAAACATATATAAGGTTCCCGTAACGGTACCTGCAGCAGTCGCCGCCTGATCTCTGGTCAAAGCAAACACCCGACCTTTAGCAGCTAGCTGTTTCCCATTACCCTTTCCATTATTCTTAGGACATTCACGAGCTTGATGTCCTATTACACCACAAGAAAAGCAACCTCCAATGACTCTGTTACACGGTTTTCCTGGATGCAGCTTCCCACATGTAACACATGGAGGAGAAGTAGCTTGATCAGGAAACCTCTTCTGATTAGAAGGACCAGAACCGGACCCAGACCCAGAAGCACGGTTGAAATGCTGACCACGGTCACGCCCAAACCTCTGACTGTTATCACCCCGTCTATCAAAGTTTCTCTGATCCTGCACCTTCGGGGTATTCACTGGAGTAGGTGACAAAGCCGGTCGAATCCTGTCACCTTCTCTGTTCCTCTTATTACTGTTCTTGGACCTCTCTCGAAGAATCTCAATGTTACGAGCCGCGTTCGCCACATGGGCGACATCTGTGAACTCTGTGTTCACAATACCATCAAGAATCTAATCGTTCAACGCCCATTTAAAATTCTTGGCCTGCTCTTCATGTGTACCAGCCTTAGCCCCCAAAAACCCAGCCAAATGACGGAATCTCTTCATGAACTCACCAGTAGTTTCATCCTCCAACTGACGGATAGTATGATACTCACGTTCATATTTTTGCTGTTCTGATCTAGGGAAGTACTGCAGAAAGAAAGCGTCACGAAACTCCTGCCAAGTCATAGCAGCAACAAAAACATCTCCACCCTTAGCCTGCTTGAATGCCTTCCACCAACTCAAGGCATCACCCTCCAGCTTATAGCTAGCCAGCCTAGCTTTGAATTCATCCGCACAACCTAACACCTTGAAAATCTTCTCCACATGCGCAATCCAGTTCTCAGCCTCGACTGGAGTGTTAGCAGTGCTGAATGATTTGGGTTTTTGCTTCCCAAAATGCTCTAGCCAAACATGCATAGTGGGGGGAACATCCCCACCAGAACCACCAGAAGTCCCTGTCTGACGAATCTCGTTAGTAATCCTGGCAGTGAGATCCGGTAACAAGGCTTGAACAGCCGCAGCAACAGCCGCGTTAAAAGCAGCTTCATCACTTCCAGATGAGGTAGTAGTACGAGTGTTCACCATCTAAAAGATCAATAAACGAAACAGCGAAGACAAGATTAGAGGCTAAGATCAAAATGTAAAGGAAAATGGTTAAAGCAGAAAGAAGCCTAATGTCTACCCAATCCTCACAGGTCATAACCTAAGCTCTACAGGTCGAACCTAGGGCTCTGATACCATAATTGTAACACCCGAACCCGAAAAGAGCCAAAATGTAACATTATGGTGACAATCAGAACATACTAACGCAAGCGGAAGACTTTAGTATAAAATAAATACTGAGTCAAGTAAAACAACGACTTCCAAAGTATCATCTTGACAAAGTCTCAATGAAAGAAATAATCCAAAACATAAGTCTGAAATGAAATAAAGTTCCAAAATGCTAAGTCTTAAACTACTCCATAAATGGGAATCTAAACATGGGTAGGTTCTCTAGCTCTTACTCTCAACGCTCATGCCGAGCATCCCGCTTATTACCTGCCGCAGAGAAAAGAAAATGCAGCTGAGCTAACGCTCAGTGAACAGATATAAATAATGAGAGGTAATAAGCATAAACGAAAGAGTAGTGAATGAATCCAAGAGAACCTGCTGAACAAGATGTCGAAGGAAATATGGAACAAATGATGAAAGAGTCAAAACTTAAACAAAGGGAAATGTGGGACGGATGTCAAGCATAAACAAAGGAAAATGCCCAAGTAACAAACAAATAACAAATCGTACAAAGGAGTCTAGCTCTCCACATGTACTAATATGAAATGGGGTGTATTACACACACACAAGTCCGTTCACCAAATTCTAAACATAACTGAGTACCTAGAATGCATCCATACGCTCCCTGCAAAACAGATATACATATACCAAGTTCTAGACTAAGCATACATACAATATACACGGGCCAACTGCGCTATAGCAATATAAACAAATGGGAACGCCGTGGACAAAGTCACACCTCCACAGATAGTGTCAATACCATTGGTGCATCAATGGCAAGGTCATGGAACCCCATGACTGGTTAAACAAATATGGGCAACATAAATAGGCAAATGATGTATATAATAATCGTGAGGGACAATTTCTAATTATCCATTAAGATGATGACTATGGAAATGAATATAGCATCAAGAAATAATCAAACGAACAACAAAGCAAATAAGGATCAATAGCATCGAATAACCAACATCGGGAAGAATAAAGTCATGAGAAACTCTTACTGAAAGAGGGCGGAATATCTGTACCTTAGGAAATGAAAGCAATAGGAAAATGAACACAAGGAAAGGTGGATTACTCCTTCTTCACTGAATCTACACGAAATTATAATCATACATTACTTATACGTTCATTGAAATCATAACGGATCCATTACTCCAAAGTTACTTATTAATAGGTTAAGGGTTTTACATGTGAATCTGGTTCCATTTTCTTATGATTTTTAAAGCATAAAAAATAAGGTTCTGAAGTTTTACAATTTTTATGAGTGATTACCATATGAGTTAAGCACTTCCCTAAATTTTTCCAGATTTTATTTCTAAGTGAAAGTATCATTTCAAAAATCGTTTTCCCAAACTCCGTCCGTAAACCCATCTGCAGTATACCCCAAAAGTTTTGCATTTATCAACATAGTTAAACCTTTCAGAAAAAATCTACAAAAATTACAGGAAGTCCCTTATAACTCAGATATTACTGTTGTAAAAGAAGATCTCTCAACTCTTTATATATTTGACATGAAAGATCACACAATTCGACTGAAATAATTTTCTGAAAATGCTGTTTTGACATACGCTCACATAAAATTTAAAAACATGACCAAATCGACTCCAATTCACTCCAAACCAATTGGATCAGTTAGTAATCTCTTTAAACTTAGTTTTGGACTCAAGAAACTCAGAAAATGCTTTGCTATCATCACGATTCACCCTACTCAATCCGATCCAAAAACTGGACAGCATACTTTGAAACAGAAACAACACAACCTTAATCCCGTAAAATTTAAAAACATGACCAATACAACTCCGATTTCCTTAAAACTAATTGGAAAACTTAACTAAGATATTAAACTAGGTATTCATGCAAAGAAACAGATTTAAGCCATCATATATCATGATATCTCACGTTTACAAATCCAGGCATACGTGTTGTCCAAATTTCAGAAACCATTTAAACCCTAATTCATTTAATCTTCTTAAATCCAATTACATGACAATTTAAAAGGCTCATATTTTACAGGTGATTAGACGTCTTTATGACTTAAATAAAACATAAAACATTCAGCCATAACTATGTTTCATTTAGTCACAAAAATCGAATCAAAGTTCACAAAATTAAAGACATGCGATAACACATATATTAGGCCGATTGGTTCTATTTTCGTAAAGCTTTATTCTTAATCCTTTAGCCATGTTTTCTTATGATTAAATACAGATTATATGAGGTATCAAATGGTGTCAAAACATCAAACAATAGGCTCGGCACAAATCAAAATAAAACCGAATAAAAAAGGGTTAAAACCTCCTTTTTTTTGTTTATCTTTTAGCCGATTAGTGTTAGGTTTTTAGGGCTTGTTTATACATGAATAAGGGATCAAAAGAATGAATCGATACCACAAGAAAAACATACCGAATGGGCTGAGATAACGAGGGCCAAAAATCAGACAACACCAAGACAAAAACCGAATCAGAACCCCTTTTCTTCGAACGAATTCACCACACCAAATCGCCAAGAGGGAACCACAATCGAATACTCTCCTTCGCACCACTTTGGTTTCGAGACAGAATGGAAAAGAAAACTATCTAGCCGTCGTGGTGTATATTAGGGTTTATGTTTTGTGAGATGTGTGTTAATGTTAATCGTGGGGAGAGTTTTAAACGTGTGGGGAGGGTTTTAAAAATGGAAGCTCGACATTAGGGGAGTAATTGGTGGAATCAAAATGAAGACTTAACCAAAATAACACAATCACGAATCTAGACATATTTAAAGTTCCCATACGTTTGATATCATATTCTGTACATTTTAATATATCATAAATTTTATTAATCGTATAAACGTTTATTGTTCAAGTATTAAAGAATAATTACTTAGGTTATAATATAATACGAAGTCTTAGATTATTATTCGTTTTTCAAAAGTTTCAAATTAGAGGGTATTTTAGGTATTTAATAAGTTTAAAATTTTGGGTTTTACAATTCACATATAATAACAGCTGGCACGCCTCGATCAAGATGGCACCTTATGAGGCATTGTATGGTCATCGTTGTAGGTCCCCTTTATGTTGGGACGACTTGTCTGAATCTATTGGTACGGAGCCTGATATGTTATTAGCAGCCCGCGAGAAGATTACCCTGATCAAGAGTCGTCTATTAACGGCCCAAAGCCGCCAGAAATCATATGCAGATAATCGTCGACGACCACTCGAGTTTGAGGTTGGTGATCATGTACTAGTCAAAGTGTCTCCTACTCGAGGTGTTTTCCGATTCGGGAAGAGGGGCAAGTTGAGCCCAAGCTATATTGGTCCGTTTGAGATCTTGGAACGAGTAGGCGACCTAGCCTATCGTTTGGCGTTACCACCAGCCTCAAGCCGGATTCAAAACGTATTCCATGTATCTCAGTTGAGGAAGTATGTTGCAGACCCGAGCCACATTATTCAATTCGACGAGTTCGAGATAGCCGATGACAATTCTTATGAGGAGCGTCCTATGCGGATACTTGAGAGGAGAGTCAAACAGTTGAGGAACAAGGCGATTCTCTTATTAAAGATTCAGTGGTCGAGACACGAAGTCGAGGAAGCTACGTGGGAGACTGAGGATAGCATGCAAGATAGATACCCCGAGATGTTTACTCCTTAGTTTCGGGGACGAAACTCCTTTTAAGGGGGGAGTATGTAATACCCTCGCCTTTACTATTGTATTTTCCAATTTAAGTCGAGCATTGTCGTACTATATATGTGTTTCTTGTAATAAATATATAGATGAGTTCTGTTAAATTGAATTGTTGATCTTAGTCATTCACTATAGTTGCTTATTAGATGATTAGTGGGAATTTCATTTTACTTGTTGATTTTGCTCCTAACGTGCATTAGCACACTTAGCTTACGTATGCTATATAAGTCGAATTACGTACGTAACCTTTTCAAGTTAACGTACGTAATGCGGGGGATGTTTCAGCAGATCACCTTTCGGCGGATGGGGATGAGTGTGTATGTGATGGTCTTAAGTCGATTGCGACAGCCAAGTCAACGGCTGTTACGTACGTAATAGCTATATCTTTACGTACGTAGCATTATGTGTATTTTAAGTCAGAAACATCTGGCAAAATGGCTACATGCGTAATGTTCATGAGATTACGTACGTAAGCACTTTAACGTACGTGAATCCCTCTTTATAACGTACGTAATGTTTATTTTGGATTATAAAAGTTTGAGTTGCCTTTCATTTCTACACGAACTTTTTCCATCCTCTCTCCCTCAAAACCGATTCCCTGTCTCTTAAATCATAATCTTGCCTTCCAATCTCGTATTAGAGCTACAACCCTTGGATTATAGCTTGGTAACTAGAAGATAGGAGTGTGTTCTTGGAAGATTTGGTGCTATTCTTCATTCCTTTCCTTGAGGATGGTTATCTTACTCTTGTTGTTCATATGATTAATGATGTTAGTAGTAGAATAACCTGATATATCATGATGAACATTGAAGTTATGAACAAATTTAGTTTGGAACATGATAATATTGTCAGAACCCTTCCTGGAATAATTGATTAAGTTGTGGATAACATGTTCAATGTAGAATCCTTACTTAATCATGTTAAAATCAGGAGATTAAAGTTATGAATGTGTTCTTAATTTCTAGAAGGATCCTCTGATGTAATAGTCATATGTTGGAGAAGGTTTAACAACTCATTGGGAGGACATTGATGATGTCTTTAAGAATTTCAAAACCTTCAATGATATAATTATGCTTGAAGTAAAAATATTAGGGATGATGATAGATTATGTAGAACACAAGTATAACCTTCATAATTCAAGTAGGGGTTCATCACTACATTAATATGTTAATAGTGTTCTAAGACGACTATAACAAATATGGGTAATAACGGTGTGGTAGAATTAATAATCGAATTCTATTACGTTGATCCTCGTGTATTAGGATGACATAAATTAGGATGATGTTCTTGTTTTGCTTAAAACTTAATGTTATTATTTCACTGCTGGATTGGCTTAACGTAATTATTATGAAGGTGACGAAGAATGTAAATAAACACAAACTGTTATAATAATTTGACGTTAATCGGAAGTGTTGATGAATTGAGAGTATGTTTAATCATCATAGTATTACATTGATAATATTCTTGACTTCAAACACTTACCATTAATGTTAGAAAGGATGGGCGAATTTAATAAACTTGCGATGTGATAACCCATAATGGGAGCGTTAGAATATTCAGTCGGATAGTCAAAACTACTCGAGTAAAATTACAAATATTGTTTCTATGAATTAATACCATTATAGTACGAATGTGTTGTTGAATGAATTACGTTTCATTCAAGGTTGCTTGTTCAAGTGAGTATTGTTAGACGGAGATACCGTTCGTTGTTCGTTCAAAGAAGGATTATTCATCTACGGAATTGAGGCAAGTTAACTTACTTGGTTATAATGATAGTTGAATTCTTGTGATTATTATGCATTTCGTGTATATAGAAATATTTTGTGAATCAATGATTCATGATGTGGTGATATCCTTGATCGTGTTGCCGTTTGTGGCGGAATTGCATTCCCAAACATATCGCCCTTGATACCGTTTGTCTTATTGAGCTTTGTTGTCACTTTGGTGAGTTGTTCGATTCTTTGATAAAAGTGTAATTCATTGAGTTTCATTGCCATGTTGTATCGTGATATCTATGGAGTCATATCTGCGTGCCGATTGGTTGTGTAGGATTTTTAGCCGGGCACTTGATGGTCATGCGTGGATGTTTCCGCATTAGATCGTGCACACGAGACGTAGTTCGTAAGGCTAATTAGGTACATCGTCCCACGTATATTCTGGATTCCGTATACGGGGTGGACATGTGCACGGACACATTTCCGGATCGGGTGTACTGTGACGTCCGTCTTGATCCATATCATTTGGTCGTTCGTATGATCGGATATGTTCGACAGTTGGGACTGACTGTTTATACACCTGCAGGGTATATTCAGTAGTCGGTTGTTTCTTTGGGATAAGTATGTATATGAATGGTATAATGCCATGAGAATTATTATCATATATAGCTGACCCTGTGGTTTGGGCGAAATACTTGTATTTCAGGGCGTGGAAAGGGCAAGGCACAGGAAGAGCACGACGGTGACGGAGGGTTTTGAAGGATGCTAATTCGGGAGCCCCGAGTCTTTTGATGTTCAGTTATGTCTTAATGTGATTGTCCATTTTATTTTATTTCGGATGAATGTATTATAATTTGTAAGGTATTTTCCATCATCATATGGTCTATACCGATTTTGGATCCTGTGTACGTTGTGTGAGTTGATATATGTATAATTTGTACTCCACGTCGGGGTTTGGATTAATATTGTGGTTCGGTACCACGCTGTTGGGTTTTTAAGGTTTATGTTGTGATATCGCCCATGGTCCCGGTGGGCACAGATCGTAATAACCGCCGTTTTTGGGGTGTTACATGGCACGTAACCGAGAGGCGGAGTGCATGGACTAAAAAAATTTGACGGTCTGCGCTTTAATCATGGTCCCCTCGGTAGACAATACCTGTCCCCGACCCGCCTCATTGCCATCCCTAGCTGCTAACTCATCCATTTCTCACTTCTCCCTTCTCTCCTCTCTTCCCTCTCTGTCCTCTCCTCGGTCGCGGCTGTGGCAGAAAACACACACACACACACACGATCTGGGTATCGGAAGAACAAAAACACACAAACACTCAAGGTCGACCACGGCTGGACCAAAATTGGGTGATGAACCGAAGGGCTTTCCGTCAGATTCCGACCCGTGCCATGTGGCAGCGGCGGCCGGGATTCGCAGATTGGGCGGTGACCTCATCTTCAGGCGGTGCGGCGGCAACATCTCACGGCAGAAGAAGGTAAGGGTTTCTTTTTTCCGAAAAGGAATTTTGAGTCCGATTATAACTGTAAAATTTCAGGTTTTGGATTTGGACTCGGCCATAATGGTTTTAGAGTTTAGAGTCTGATGAGTTTTGGTTTTATATTTGCAGATGAGTCCGTATTATAAATCAAATGGCTGTGTTACAGGTTGAGGGTTCGGGTTACCTATTGGTAGTGACCGGATTTGATTTGAGGCAGATTTGTCTTGGGTTGAGTATTGGTTAAAATTTTGGAATCCGTTCGCGCTGGAGTCTGACCGACTGAAATTGGATTTGACTGAGATTAAATTGGAAGAAGGGTTCTGATTTTAGAGTTGTTAGAAACTCATTTGCTCGGGCTGCTCCATAAACTGGCATTGAGTGAGTGTATAGTTATTTGTGTTTCACATCGTTCCAATTGTTCATCATTAGGTACAAAATTATAACCAACAATGAAGGGTTTGAACGATTACTTACCTTGGCTATGCTGAAAGGAATATGGATGAAACTCGATCTGGATCGGATGAAGGACGTCAAGCTTGAACTTCCTTACTTCTTCGTTGGCTTGCAGCGTCCTTCTTCTTCTATCCTTTATGTGGAGTAGAATTTTGTAGAGGAAATAATTGTGTAATAGTTGTGAAATGTGTAGAAAGGGCATATAGCTTTCTTGCTTGATTCTGCCGTGAAGAACTTTGTGGGCGGCTCTCTTTTTTTTTTTTTTTCTGCCGAAGTACTGTATTGTGTAGTGCAGATTTCTCATTTTTTTGTATTGCAGAATTAGTATATATTTATACTCCTAGGTTAGGATTAGAAGGTAGTCCTAGGAGTATATAAGATGTAGAATTTGGTGGGCTTATTAGGCTAAAAAGAATCCCAATTGGACTTTAAATAATTGATGATGATATCTAATAATAATATTAAAATTTTTAATATTAATTCCGCTCTCTATTATAAATATTATTATTATCATTAATAATATCTTTAATAATTATAATAATGTTAGTAACAATGACTAATATTAAATGCTTCTTAATTTAAATTGATAAAAACTGACTCGGACTTAGAACCTATGAGATGTCGTAAAAATATTCACGATCCTCTAAATGAGATTAAATGAATTATTGACTTGTACGTGAAGTGAAAATAATTGTACAACAATTACTCACTCGGTAATGTAATGAGACTAAATGAAATGAAAATGCATTATTAATATTATTATAAATAATAATATTATTTTATGAAAATGACGGATATTACAAATTGTAATATATAACAATATAATAATAATAATAACAATTATTATTAAATGCCTCTTAAAATTGACGGATAAATTGATTTTGGTTTAGAACTTGTGAAATGTGAAGAAAATACCTACAATCTCATTAACGAGACTAAATGAATTCACTTGCACGTGAAATGAATAATTATAAAATAATTATTCATCTAATGATTGACAAAATGTAATGTGATTAAATAAAATAAAATTGTATGTATAAATATTATTATAAATAATATTATTATATCATGAAATGACGGTATCACACTAAGTAATTTCCAGCAGTATCTTAGAAATAAAAACTCACATTGCTTCTAAAAATAGAGTTTGTTAGGCCGGTTCTTTTGGACTTATTTTTCGATTTTGATTCGATTCGATTCATTCGATTGGGCCTCAATTCAGTCCCATCTGGCCTGGGGCCATTCAATTCGATTCGATTCGCTTCTTCTTCTTCTTCTTCTTCTTATTATTAATCTTAATTATTATTATTGTTATTATTACTAATAATATTACTATTATCGTTGTTGTTGTTGTTAATTACCATTATTATTATTATTTACCATTATTATTATTATTATTATTTACCCTTAATATATATTTGATTCGATACTTGGCCATTCATCTGGGCCGATTCGATTTAGATCCGTTCGATTGGGTCAAATTCATTCAAATTCAAAAGAACAGAGCCTTATATCATGTGCCAGATTTCAACGTGGAACATGGAACGAAAAAAAATATACAAGCATGAATCGTGACATTTATGTCATTCACTTCTCTCACGATCCCACATCGATAATATAAATTGCCCTGAAAATGTAGGTACATTAGGCATCCAGTTTACCTTCATCAAGAACCTAAGATAGTCATCATATCCTCAAATCTAAACAAGAAAATAAAACAAAAAAGTGACTGAAACATAATATACAATTTGGCTCAGGTGTCATTTGGAGTCCACTCTATAGAAACAACGGCAATATTTTGTAGGGGCAAACACAGTAGTGCTCAGCAAAAGATGCAGGGTTTAGGTTCAGCACCCCCACCCCCCACCCCCCACCCCCCCACCCCCCCGCCCCCCCCCAAAAAAAAAAAAAAAAAAAAAAATAATCACCCTATTCTCACAGAAATTGGGTAGAATCGTCATGTCCCCGCTCACTCCAGCTACACCATGTTTCGCATTCATGAATATTCCAAATAATTAACCTGAAACCTTCTCCTATTTAGAGGACCTTGCAGCACTCGACCTGAATAACGGGAATCTGGATTTTTAGCGGTCAGTCTTCTCCCTGTGTCTACCCTATTATCCTCTCTTCCAACTGCTGGCTTTCTCATAAAATGTCTGCCTCTTGAACCACCACTATTATACTTCTTCCAATTGTCCACATCATCCGACAGGGGCTGAAACCCTTGCAAATCGGGTTCAGTGACATATCCAGATGGCCGCTTAGAGTCATCCATCTTCCTGAACGTAATCGATATCCTTTGAAGTAAAAGAAACGAGTAGGATTCAGCACACTCAGAAAAAAGTATGATGCAAAGAAGAAAGAATCTAACTTCCTTTGCAATAGGGAAGGTACCTTTTGGAAGGGACTGCCGGCACACAGTGTTTGGCCATGTCAGCTCCATTTCCATTTAAAACAAGAACAGAACTGGTTGGAAATCAATAACAGATTATCATTTTTAAATGGAAGAATAAAATTCAAACACTCCATATATAAATTTAAGGAGCACTACATACCCAACTGGAAGAGGAATCGCATAAGAACCCGCAAACTCACCAGCACCTACTATCTTCACGTTCGACCCAAAAAGTATTTCACACTCGCTAAGAAATGAGACGGTGCAGAATGGTCTAACAAAATCATGATTATCAATATGAGGTGGTATGCAGTCTCCCTCTTCATAAATATTCACAATGCAGCTGTCAGGCACACAGGACGGTGGCAAAACACACCACCTGACAAGCCTTTTGATCATAATCTTAAATAGATGAGGCAAAGGATCAACCATTGCATTCCTCAGGATACCTGGTGGGTTGCCATTCATATCCTGCCGGCAACAAATATAAGTTGTTTAAATCGCCACTGTTGCAACATATAGAAGCTAAAAATACTGAAATAGGATGAAAGTTTTGCACCAAAAGGAACATTTCCAGGAACTTACTGTGGCATAATTGTAACAGCAACCAAACTGAAGAGTTACACGTCCCTTTCCCCTCATCCACTTCATCGGTGCAGAATATGTGCGCTCTAAATTAAATTTCAAGAGAGAATTGTATTACCACAACGATTTGGTAAAAAGTAATTTGTCTTAGCTTTTAAGTAAATAAATGGAAATATAATCTGCTCATTTGAACATGCAATGAAAGGTAAAATCATGGGAGGACCAGAAATTCACTAAAAGGTAAAGATATGCACGCAAATCGCATTCGCAATTAACAATGTCAATGGTGATTCAGAAGTAACTGGATGGAAAATTAAGAATGCCTAGTCGAACATATTCCTTAGGAGCTGGACTAACTCTGAAACTTGCAATTTTGCATAAACATGATTTTAATGGAACAAAAAAATCTAATCCAAGGGTGATTAAATTAAAAGAAGTTAAGTTAAGAGCATACTTATTTATGCCTCTTAATGATGAAGAACTATTCCCAACTACAAAGTAGCTTTCACTTTTTTAATTTTGTTTCCCTTGTTCCTTTTTATCCATTTATATTGTTTTGTTTCGTTTTTAATTATCATATACTAAATTCTAGACCAAAAGAAAAACATAAAATTCGAATGAATTACAAATCCTTTTTTGCTCATGCAAAGGAGTAGCGCATATTCTTTTTATTGTGTACCTCAAAAGTTGAGCACCCACATGCTCTGCCAAGCGCTGGGGAATTAAGAGAAATTTGGACAAAAAACTTGGATAAAGATGTATAATACATTGCATATAACAACACAGTATATAAAATTGCTTATGTACAACTTATAGTACAACACATATTATGTTGCCCATACTGATACTGTGTATTATTTTTATATTTATCATTGTAAAAAAACAAATATAACTTGGTAATATAGGTATAAATATGTATATACATCATAATATAAGAAGAGAACTGGAAACGTTTTTTAACTTCATGTCAACAACTTTACCTTTCAAGAGCTTGTTTCTTCCCATCTCCTGCAGCTGTTCTACATACCCGACAATCCTCTTCTGTTCTGCATCATTGAAAACACATTTATGTAACTCCAGTCCATCTAGTATGTTCACAAGTTTCCCATTAACTCTCTCCGAGCAATTGAAATGTTTGATTCTCTGAAGGCTGTTAAACCGAACATATTCTCTTTGATCCCTCCGCACCTGCTCCTTAGCTTCATTCGTAGATGTTCCCTCCGCAAAAAAATCATTCGCATCAATAAGTCTACTACTCACTTCATTATCTTCTTCTGCCGCAAGTTCATCCTCCAAAGCCATATCGGCCCAAGACTTTCTCAACAGTGGGATTGCAAGTGGTGCTGAGGAGCTAAATGTTTCGCTTGTTGGTGATGCTTCGACATCATGCTCTGGCATTCCATCAGCCTCGTCTTTCCAACTGCCCAATGAGTATGTGTCCGCACTGTCATTATTATCTGCACTGCCTTTCATACTCCCATTTGAATGGGCGCTACAAATACCTTGATCTTCTCTACATTCATTCAGATGTATAACATTCGGAGCAGAAGCAGCCAAATTCCCTACATCAAGAGTTTGGCATCTTAATTAAGTCATAATCCACCATAATCAAACCCTTAGAAGCATAAGAAACTAAACAAAAATTTCATTGTCTAAGTTCTGTAAAAAAAACTAAACAAAAAACTCATCATCTAACTTCTTCTTTTCCAAAAAGCAAAAAGTCCGCACAAAGACTTCAGGGGTTAAAAAAGACACTCAAAGTTAAGAGACGTTGGATATGGAAAGAATGAATATTTGCAAAACAATCACACTTTAAATAAAGGAAAAACATCGTAATAAAAAAAGGAAATATTTATGAAAGGATTCTCAGCGCCCTGAGGATCCACAGTTCAGAATTTGCAATTATTACACATAACACCAAAATCGTTGTGAAGTGAATTGAGTTCCATAAGCCAAATTAACTCAAAATTGTAGAGAAGTCCAAAGATTGATGATTAAAAAAACGATCTAATCCCCGTAAAGTACAACTGTAAACTTAAACTTAGATATGTGCTGTATATATGAGGGTAACATAAGTCTGTAAAATACACAATTCATATGTATAAATGATGAAGAAAGGTCAACAGGGAGGCTTAGTTGCACACATCTGTGGAGGGATCGGATGCCATCAGAGAGAGTTCGGGTGCAAGATTTGCAGAGGCCGCGAGACAAGAAAGGCAGCCAATTGGACAAAAACTCGGCGGCGATCTGTGTTTCCGTGTCATCGTAATTGAGGAGGAAGGGATCATCCTCATCCATCTTTTGAGACTTTGAAAGGTCACTCGTGGCGGAGGATTTGCTGGAAAGACTGCGAGAGCGAACTGGGCTTTTCTACATCAAGTTTTTGGTCTACGTTCCTCAATTACTAAAATTACGATTTTTTTTATATTTTACATATGTTTCAGAAAGTAAAAAGATGGTAAATAAAGTCAATCAATTGTATTCATAACATTGATAGAGGTGTCTTTATATAGGCATTACAATGAGAGTCCTTCCATACATAGGATTCCTATATAAGGTAAGACATCTAATAGGATCCTACTATCTCTAGAATAATCTAGAACCTTCCATCTATGTATCTACAAGCAGTATTAGGTAAGACACATCACGGGAATAATAATTCTCGGAACACTCCCCCTGTGTCGAGCACTAATACAACAATGGTGCAGAAGATGTTGCCTTCGTAAAAACCTATTCCAAGCCAAAACAAAACTCCATGGGAAAAATAAAGGCTTGATGAGGAAAAGAATGCAACGCGCCAACATAACATGTCGTGTATACTCCTCCTGATGTATACATAACGACTCCCCCTGATGAGTACCTCAAATCATAGGAGTCAGATGCCAAGTTGCCCTCACAAGTATACCAAGGAAAAACCCAGTGGGAAAAATACCTCTTGGTCTAAGTTGAACAGGAGTACAACGCATCATTGTATGGATGTTCTCATAGGTCGCCTCGTTAAAAATCTTACCAAGTGAAAACCTAATGGGAAAAAATAAACCTTGGTCTAAGGACAAAAAGAGCGCGACATATCAAAAGTGCAGAGTCGCTTACCTGAAGCGCCATGAAGAATCGGACAGTCTCTAGCCCAGTGGCCCAGCTCACCGCACTTGAGACAAGTGTCCTTCTTCTTCTTGCCTTTTGGAACCATCGGGGTCTTGCCCTTGCCCTTGAAGTCCTTAACATGTGGTCCAGTCTGCTTCTTGGTCTTTATCTTCTTGTTCTTAGACTTCCGAAGTCCAGAAGAAATCACAAGGGCAGACTCCTTCATCCGCGGAGTCTTCATCTGAGATTGAGCGGTCACCAGTTTGTTCATTAGCCCAGCTAAGTTACATGCAATCTCATTGCAGTTGAAGTTCATAACAAACTGTGAGAAGGAATCAGGGAGAGACTGAAGGATAAGGTCGGTTTGGAGAGAAGTATCCATTTTAAAATCAAGAGCCTCTAATCTCTCGATCATGGATATCATTTTGAGGACGTGTTTAAATTATTGAGAATATTTTCGAGTTTATGTACAAGTCCTATTCCGCATTACCGGGCCACAAATAAAATTAACCATATTTCATACTTAATCAAAAGACGCTATTAACCTCACTGACCGAACGTTTACGTGATACTTGTGAAATGCGTCAAATTGATAACTGTGACTATCCGGGAACTAAGTGCTATACAAACAAAGTGCCACGTCGACGGACGGGGGCCACCTCTTGAGTCCATATGAAACAGAGTGCCGACCTACAATCTGGGGGCCACCTCTTGAGCTGTAGGAGATCTAGAGTCCCAAATCATGTCGGGACGGTTAGACCGAGTCTTGGATCGAGCAGAGCGGCTGCGGTTCATGAACAAGGCTACCGTTGTTTCCTATTCCCATAACCGAGGAACGGAGTGTTCCGAGGGACCTGGGTCGTAGACTTGGGGTGTAATCGCGATTATGGTGTGATCCAGGTATTGACCCACAGCTAAGGACATACCGAGCCCAGATAAGAGATAAGGAAGCACACGCTAAGTGTGAGAGCGAAGGCTCAGCTATTGGGGTTGTAACACCCCGAGATATTCGGAATAATTACAGCGCCGTAAATCCTTTATATAAGAATTTACAAGGCTAATTTGAAGACAACGGAAATAATACAAAAGTGTCATTAATGAAAGGAAATTCAAACCGGTTCGATAATTCAAATAAATTCATTATTACAAAATGTTCCCAAGACAACACAACATAAATGTACTCGAGTACTGAAATAACCGAAAAATAAGACAACTTAATCCATATCACTGAGCCACTTCATCGTCATGTCGGTACTATGGCTGCTTCCCCGTTCCACGGCTACCTGAACATTAAAACAAATGTCCACCCCCGAAGGGGTTAGCAAAACAATGCTAGTACAAGTATCGTAATACAATAAATCATCGATGCATCATAAAATATACAAAACGGACTTCCGTCATCGGAATCCAATGATGTGAATCATCACGATTCCATCAACACAATACAGGGTAATCCAACGATCCAGCGCCCTCGGTATAGATTCCCATGATGATTCCGTCGGACCAACGCATGGTGGAAAACCCGTCAAACGATCCAGCGCCCTCAGCATAGATCCCCATGATGATCCCGTCGGACCAACGCATGGTGGACATTCGATCTAGATTGATCGACTGATTGACTGACTGCTTGACTTGACATCCGTCCACGGGGACAGGATTATAATATTACAACTATACAATGATTTTTGTTTTCATAAAATTCCAATGTAATTGTAATTATTTCCCACTTTTTCTTTTCATAATTGATAAGATCATGCATCACTTAAAAATTTTCAAAGGAAAGAGCCACACTCGCACACGATCACCCACTCACTGAGACCTTTTGTCTCACCCCACCATTTTCCCTTTTAAACCAGAGAACGAGCCACCAGCCGAAGAGATTCTCGAGGAAGAGACTGACTAGAAGACTACCATCAAGACTTAAATTTTTTCTTTTGTTATCCCAACTTGTAATAGTTAACTATGCTTTGTACTTAACTCATTTGGTATTTTTCCGCTGCAAACTTTGAACAAGTGTAATTTTGATTATCAGCTTTGTCACAATGAATCTTAGAGCATCGGGCTACGATTGTTGTTTTGAAATATTATCCAATCGTTATTTTGCTTCCGCTATTTATTGTCGCATTTTAATTGATTGATCGACCGATGCGTCGCGCCCCCGTCCTTCCCGATGTTGGGGGCGTGACAACCCGCCTATCCATACTGTCATAACTCACCTTTATCCAAAACATCCCCAAACCAACGAATGCATGTTACGGCCATAATGCCTGATTAGTTACGACCGTAACTCGCTGCTGGAAGTGACAAAAATCCGACTACTCCGTTTTCACTACAATTGATGAATGATCCGACATACCATACGTATGTGAATGAAAACAAGTCCAACACATGCCATAGATGATACTTCCAACACAAGACTACCAATCACGATGATAATGATAATACTCTCGGCTCGATACTCAAACGGAGGTGAAAGACGATCGGTAATTGATACACGGCTAAAAATACGCCAACAATGAATACAATGAATGAACGTGAATGATAAATGATTATCAATGAGTGAAATTTACTGAGTGACAGTTACTGAATGACAATTATTGAATGATAATGAATGAATTACAATCGGGTTTTACAGTCTGCTTATTGTACATTGGTCTCCGGAGGTTGCCAAAGTGAAGTACATGATTTTTTCCTTGTGTTGTCTTCTTACTCAGTGCTAACGACATTAGAGAGTAAAATTCTTATTTACTCTAGATGTGGAGTCGTCTCCTCATGTTGGGCAGCACTTGTTGCTCAGTATGTACTTTCTAATGTGTGTCACCACTTTCTTGCTAACCTAATTTCAATAGTGTTATTATTTATGTTTGGTTAGTTTAGCCCGATCTGCTATATTTCTCTCCTAGGATGGTTCATTGTTGTCTGTTTCCTTGTTCAACAGAGTTGCCTTCCCCAGCGGGATCAATAGTTGTTGTGTTCTTCTCTCGTTAGGGTATACTCTGTTGTTTCTTTGCTTCTACCTTGTAATTTTACAAGATATCTTCGTTCTAAATACAAGTACCTTTCTCCTCTGTTAGAAAATAGATTTCGTACTGATCTATTCCTACTAATACAGAGAGTGTTTATTCATCTTTGTGTTCATTGCATAATATTATTAGTGTTCTATTGGCAAAAAAGTTTGAAACATGCATAAATATATACAATTTGTATTCAACACATCCTTATACAGATATAACTAGGAAGACAATTGGTATTAGAGCCAGTTTGATTATATCTTTTAGTCAAAATGATCAAACATGTCTAGAAACAAAGCTGGCAATTGCAAAATTCCCATACTCATAAAAGATGAATATTCTCACCGTCTTTTCTTCTACAGACCTATTCAAATACAAATACCTCTCTTCTACACCAAGAGGCCAAATTAATAAATGTACATTGTAGTGATGTAGTGCGTTCGAGTTTATCGGCTGGAAACCTGACATGGCCCCTTAAAATCTCTGAACAGAGCCTGGGTCTAAGTAGGTGTAACAATGCCGCGAACAAGAACACATGATCTTCATTTCATGTTCCATTTACTTCTATGTTATCAACGCTTGGAAAATGGCACTTTCTCATTTCTTTTATATTTTTTTAATTTTCGTATGCGTGCTTAAATACAAATACCTTTCCCCTTTGTTAGAAAATTGCCTTGCTAGGTGGACATTATAATGATGCAGCATGTTCGAGTTTATCAGTTGGAAACCTGACATGGCCCCACAAAATCTCTGAATAGAGCCTGGGCCTAAGTAGGTGTAACAACACCACGAACAAGAACATACGACATTCATTCCATGTTCTACCTATATTTTCATTATTGATATTTGTTATATCTGTAATGTTGTTGTGCAACTGGTTTAACATGTTTATGATATTATTATATACATATATATTTTGTATGTGATATGCATCTCTGACCTGATTTATACTCTGCAAAGACTGGCTTCTGATGCAGCATCAAATGCTGCTTGGATTCTTTTTTCGCAGTTTTTTGTATACTCAACGGTTGCTTCTTAATAAGCGTCTTCCTCACGCTGCATGTGTTCTTCTTTTTTTTGTCTTTCGGTATACCTCAACAGCTGTGGTTTGGTTTCATTTGCTGCATGCGTTTATTGATTTCGGTTTATGTATACCCCAACAGTCTTCGTTTGGTTTGGTTTTTTTAAATCTCAGCAAGCGAAATATGAATGCTGCATGCGTTTGTTTATCTTGTTTTCTGTGTGGCTTATTTTGGTATACTTCAGTTTATTCTTTTCAATCCATCAGAATGTTCTTTTCATCCCCCATGTATTTCTCTATTCTTTCAGTTTTTAAATTGCCTTCGTCGTGGAAAATGAACATTCTAATGATGTAATGCGTTCGAGTTTATCGGCTGGAAACCTGACATGGCCCCTTAAAATCTCTGAACAGAGCCTGGGTTTAAGTAGGTGTAACAATATCCCGAACAAGAACATATGATATTCATTTCATGTTCCATTTACTTCTATCTTTTCCGAGGCTGCATGTGTTCATTTTTTTCCCCTTGATTTTGGTCAACCTTAGTAGGTGGAATATGAGTGCTGCATGCGTTTTTTTATCTGGGATCCTCTGTGGCTTACTTTGGTTTAGTCATGTATTTCTCCATACACTGCATGGAATACAGGCCCCAGTTAATTTTACTGCATTCTTTTCTAACGTCCTCATACCCATATTTCATTGCAGTTAGATGCCTATAGTAACTGTCTCTCCAACATGGCCCCTAAAAATTTGTAGGCAGCGCCTGGGTTCTATATTTCTCTTCTAACATGGTTCATTGTTGTCCGTCTCATTGTTCAATAGGGTTGCCTTTTCCAGCGTGATCAATAGTTGTTGTGTCTTCTCTCTTTAAGGTATACTCGATTGTTTCTTTGCTTCTACCTTGTAGTTTTAAAAAATTATCTTCGTTCTAAATACAAGTGCCTTTCTTCTCTGTTAGAAACATGTTCGAGTTTATTGTCCTGAGACCTGTCGTGGGCCCACAAAACTTCTGAATAGAGCTTGGGCCTATGAACATGTGACATTTATTCCATGTTCTACTCAGGTTTTGGTTGCTGATGTTTGCAGAATGCGTACTGCTATTGCACTATTGCTTCAGCGTGTATCTGATATTGTTATTATTTTAGAGTTACCAATATCTATGAACTAATAGTTTTCCCAAGGCTGTTGAGATCTGAATAGATTTACATATGTATTCAAATAGAAATACTTGTCTTCTATACCAAGAGGCCAAATTAGTAAATGTACATTCTAATGATATAATGCGTTCGCGTTTATCGGATGAAAACCTCACCTGGCCCCTTAAAATCTCTGAACAGAGACTGGGTCTAGGTAGGTGTGACAATGCCGTGAACAAGAACACATGATCTTCATTTCATGTTCCATTTACTTCTATATTATCAGCATTTGGAAAGTGATACTTTCTCATTTCTTTTTAGTATTTTTAATTTTCGTATGCGTGCCTAAATACATATACATTTCCCCTTTGTTAGGAAATTGCCTTGCTGGGTGGACATTCTAATGATGCAGCATGTTTGAGTTTATCGGCTGCAAACCTAACATGGCCCCACAAAATCTCTGAATAGAGCCTGGACCTAAGTAGGTGTAACAACGCCACGAACAAGAACATATGGAATTCATGTCCTACCTCGATTTTCGTTATTGATCTTGTATGAATTATGCATCTCTGCAAAGACTAGCCTCTCTATACCTCAACAATGTTGGTTTATTAGTTTCTTCTGCAGCATCAAATGCTGCATGCATTCCTTCTTTCTGGTTTTCTGTATTCCCATGCTGCATGTGTTCTTCTTTCTTCCGGTTTTCTGTATACCTCAACAACTGTGGTCTACTTTGATTTGCTGCATACGTTTGTTTATTTTGGTTTCTGTATAACTCAACAGCCTTCGTTTGCCTTGGTTTTTGTAAACGTCAGCACGTGCAATAGGAATTTTTCTCATATACTGCATTGCATGCAAACCACAGTTATTTCCAGTGCGTTCTTTTCTAACGTCCTCATATCCATATTTCATGGTAGTTATATGCCTGTAGTAACTGTTTGTCAGGTTTTTTTGGTTTCAAATATTCTTTCAGTTTTTAAATCTCCACCGTGATAGAAAATGAATATTCTAATGATGTAATGCATTCGAGTTTACTGGCTGGAAACCTGACATGTTCCGTTTACTTCTATCTTTTTCCTATGATGCATGTGTTCGTTTTTTTCCCGCTTTGCCTCGAGGCCTTTGCTACATGCGTTTGTTTATTTTGGCCCCTTAGATGCCTTTACTAACTGTTTATCCTTTTTTTGGGTTCTGGATAGTCTTTCAGTTCCTAAATTTACGCCGTAATGAACAATGAACGTTCTACTGATGTCATGCTTTCGAGTTTATCGATTGAAAACCTGACATGGCCCCTTAAAATCTCTGAAAAGAGCCTGGGTTTAAGTAGGTGTAATAATGCCACGAACAAGAACGCATAATATTCATTTCATGCCCCATTTACTTATATGTTATCAATTTTTGGAAAGTGATGCCTTCCGATTTCTCCTACCTTCCCCCTCTATTAAATAAGTGAATGTTATAATGATGTAGCATGTTCGAGTTTATCGGCTGGCAACCTGACATGGCCTCACAAAATCTCTGAATAGAGCCTGGGCCTACGTAGGTGTAACAACGTCACGGACAGGAACATACGACATTCATTTTATGTTATACTATGATTTCTGTTATTCATGTTTCTTAAATCTGTGTTGCTGTTACACAATTGATTTGCCATGTTTTTTTCCCGGTTCGCTTCAACACTTTCACTACATGCGTTTGTTTATTTTGGTCCTTTTCAGTTCCTAAATTTACAACGTAATGGAAAATGAACATTATAATGTTGTCACGTGTTCGAGTTTATCGACTGAAAACCTGACATGGCCCCTTAAAATCTCTGAACAGAGCCTGGGTCTAACTAGGTGTAACAATGCCATGAACAAGAACGCATGATATTCATTTCATGCTCCATTTACTTCTATGTTATCAATCTTTGGAAATGCAGCTGTCAGTCTATTAGATAAGTAAATAGATAAGTAAATGTTATAATGATGTAGCATGTTCGAGTTTATGGGCTGGAAACCTAACATTGCCCCACAAAATCTCTGAATAGAGCCTGGTCCAAAGTAGGTGTAACAACGCCACGAACAAGAACATGCGACATTCATTTTATGTTCTACTACAATTTTTGTTATTCATGTTTGTTAAATCTGTGCTACTGTTACACAACTGGTTTCGAGAGACAAAGCGTGTGATTTATGCATCTTTGATCTGATTCATACTTTGCAAAAAGAGGTTTCTAAATTTACGCCGTAATAGAAAATGAACGCTCTAATGACGTCATGCGTTCGAGTTTATCGGCTGGAAACCTGACAATGCCGCGAACAATGCCGCAAACAAGAGCCTGGGTCTAAGTAGGTGTAACAATGCCACGAATAAGAACGCACAACTGGTCTCTGTATACCTGGACAATTTTGGTTTATTAGTTTCTTATGTAGCATCAAATGCTGCATGCATTCCTTTTTTTTCCCTCTCGCTCTGCATGCGTTCATTTTTTTTCCTTTTTTTTATACCTCAACAGCTGTAGTTTCCTTTGGTTTCTGTATACCTCAACATCTTTGCTATATGTGTTTGTTTATTTTCATTTCTGTATACCTTAACATCTCTGGTTTGCTTTATTTTTTGCAAACCTCAGCAGCTCAGGTATGAATGTTGCATGCGTTTGTTTATTTTGGTGTGTGTGTGGTTTACCTGGGTTCGCGTTTATTTTTTTCAACCCATTGAACACGTCATTTCATCTTCTATGTATTTCTCTATATAGTGCATGGCAAACAAACCACAGTCAATTTTGGTTGAATACCTATACTAACTGTTTCTCCAGCTTTTTTGGTTCTGAATATTCTTCCAGTTTCTAAATATCTGCCGTAATGGAAGAATGTATCACAACGTTGCTTAGGGAAATGAAAAAATTATCAGACCCTCCAACCTGGGTTGGGTCTGCTACTGATGTCGCCGCATGCATACGAGCTCTACAAAATTATCAACCAGACCCGCTTGAGGATTTGCAGCAGAGAGCTATCATTGAAATTGGCATACATATTCCGGAACTTCGGAATGTTCTTCGTTACGAAAGAGGGACACAACAAAAGCGATACGATTTTCATGCACTCACTTCATTATTTGAGTACCCAGAGTATGAATTACCATTTCAGTGCCCTCCAAATAGTCCTACGCATATTTCAGGTGAACTTCGTCTCGATGTTTTAACTCCAAGAATGCAAATCAGACGTCTCTGCAGCAAACTCTATTCGAGTGTTAGATCAAGAAAAATCATGTACTATACTGGCAGTTAGTGGAATCAATCAGACGGCTATCTTGATGAGGCACCTGCATACAAACCACTATTTGAGGACTGCGATACACTCGACTGCCATCGTGTTCTCGAACGTGCTATTGCTGGCATTTAGTGCATTCCCAATCCGGCTGAATATGTTTTCAAGAGAGAACTTGGACTACGACTGCCCAAACTTAGGCCTCGAGCAGATAAGTGGGTTTAAACCAGATTTGTTGTGCAGCTTTAGCTGCATCGCTTGGAATAGAATTGCTGATATCTACTGCATTCTTAATGCTGTCGAATTTGTCGTCAATCAACTTTCTCACCCATGTCTTCTGTGTGGTTGTACATTATGGAAATCGCATATTTCTTTCTCATACTGGCAATAAATATTGTCCTAAACTAATACCAAAGATTATAGCTGTAATATTTCGAAAATTAGTCTTCCAAATAATACCTGATCGTTTCATGCGTATACTGAATATTTTCTGCCTCTCATAAATTAATTGCATTTCCTTTCGCCCTTCATTACTATAATGCTTTTTAATATATTATTGTCAAAGTTTTATGTATTATATTTCTATTGCCTCGAAATTATACTATTTCTCTAGAAATATTATCTGTAGAATACAATAATAAGTTTCTAAATTTCCTGCACAGTATACTCACATCAATTACATGTTTGATTGCGGGGGTTATCTTTTATAGTACATTACTGGGTTCGGATGTACAGAAATTGTTCTGTATTGGGCTGTATTTTACTGCATCCGTTGACGTCTTGAATATCTGCAGCGTCAGCAAGATGCGACTGCAATGGCTACGTGCGTACCTTAATAGTTCTAACAACTTCTACAGTTGACTGCACTGCCTGTGCCCTATTGCGGCTGATTCCCTGGTATTTCATTCTGCAATTTACTCTCAGGTCTTTACCATTCTTCGCTTAGTAGTCTTTCATACTTTTTAAATATTTTTAAACTAATATGTACTGTCCGGGTTAACATTTCTTGCTCAATGTTTTTTGGACAGGAACAAAAATTATTTTAGCGTTAATCTAGAAATCATTACAATTTACATCAAATGGCGGGTACTTATCAGCAAGCGGCTCAATCAGATCACATGTATGCTCTCAATAGGACCTAAATTTTTTGAACATCCTGCTGTATTCATTAAATTATATCATTATATTCTCCTACTTTCCAGGACGGCACCTGAAACTGAATATGGAATCAATCTTCAATCAGCATCCTCTGCTGTGTTAGGTGCTTGCTCTTTTGCTTTCTTTTTATTCTCCACTAACATCATTATTAATAACATTATTAACTCTTTCTTATTTTGGACAGGATCCCACAATGTAATTGACCTGAAAAAAACGCAAGAAAACGAAATACATATTCATCTATGGACACCGAAAAGAAGCTTGCTCTACTAGACAATAGAAGAAATAGGTACAAACAACAAGGTAAATTACTTCGTAAATTTATTTGTTTCCTTTCACTATTTTCTTTATTCACCTTCTCTTATTAGCCTCTGAACACATGTACATTACATTTCATTTTCCTTACTAAATGTATGTTGCATGTTCTTTTCTGTAGTTGCAATTGCCAACGAGGCGACGTGTTCCACCACCAGCCAGACTACAGCCCCACGAGCAAAACAATCGCGATCGATTTTTGCTATCCGGCATGATCTTCTTAACAGAATGGAGAACATCCCCTTGCATGCTTGGTCTCTGCCCTTGTACGCTGTATGTGTTTCCTGCAAAGCCCAGCTTTATTTGAGGGAGCCCGACGATTTCTGCTGCCTACATGGACAAATTTCCCTTGCTCTACCTAGAATGCCACTGCAACTTTAGGAATTATATACCACACTTGAGTCCTCTGATGCGGTTCATTTTCGTCGGCGCTGTCGTACTTATAACAATACTTCTGCTTTTAGTTCCTTAGGTATCACCTACGACGAGACACTGGCCAAATCTAACAAGGGTGTATAAAGTCTCAGAATTCAAGGAGTAGTTTATCATTTCATCATAGATTTGATACCTGCGGAAGGTCATGGGCGACAGCTGCAATTGTATTTTTACGAAACTGAAAATGAACTGCAGAATAGACTATCTCAGTCGGGGGAGCTTGTTTCACATGTCCTATAGGTCATTGTTGAGTTGATGAAAATAAATCTATATGCAATTTTTTCCGGGGGCTACGCGAGCTGATGAATCTACAAGAATACAACATCGTTCTCCGTGCAGACCCATCTTTGGACATGCAAATTTACAATCTGCCGACAGTTAACCAGGTCGCTGCAATTTGGAATGAAATGACTGGGACTCCTGTAGCGGAGCCGCATGATATCCGTGTCTATACTTCATCAGGAAAAACACAGCGCGTCCATTATTACTACAACTGCTATGATCCACTGCAGTACCCATTATTATTCCCATACGGTGAAAGCGGCTGGCATACAGGAATCCGCCGAATATCACTCACGTCCGCTGCTGCTCGTACCCGTCTTGGTGCACAGTGCAGTGGTCAGACTGGCGTTTATCCTTATGGCCATCAATCTGGAGATTCTATTATTTCTGCAGAACTCGAAAGTATGATTCTATAGTTTCTTTACAATATATTTCTTCGCTTATTAGGCCAAACCTCAACGCATGTTCTTTTATGTTCTTCTCGTCAATACTTGACTATTTATTTTGCCTACTTGAAATAGATTTGAATGCAAATAAATGGAATCGAAACAACATGGCGGCAAGAGAATTTTATTGCTACTTATTTCAAACCCGACCCACTAACGTCACAAATATATTGCGTACAGGAAGACTGGCACAATAATACCAAATTGACTGCTATTTTAAGATCGAAACTCAACGCCTTGATTATCTAAGTGTGAATATTTTCACGAACATCTACGACTTGAATCATTCGAAGGTATTGTTGACAGTATGGCATGCAAGACCAATGTCAAATGATCTGATATTGGCCAAAGGTTTGTGCTTCCCGCATCGTATATTGGTAGCCCTCGAGACATGCGGCGGTGTTATCTAAATGCATTTGTAATATCCTCATTTTCTTTTTCACGGTATTTTCATTTTCGGTGTATTTCTCGTTTTTTAGCAACCCTCGTGTAACCGTATTAGTTTTCGAGAATAATTGTTTCGGGACTTTTGCCATTAGGCTCTGAAATTATCGGTTCTTCCATCGTTTATGGATCCGATTCCCGTAATTGTTGTTCGAAACTGCCATTTCGGGGTTGCCGTGAATCCATTGTATGTTATTATACGTATTGTGTGGTTCCGTTTGATGCTTCAGTCGTATTTTGGTGTTCTGGACCGTTGTTACCCTGTGCCTAACGCGCGCTAATATTATAGTATAGTGCACGCTAAGCATCCTTCGGTAGCGCACGCTATGCTTGATTGGTAGCGCGCGCTAGCGAGTCAGTCCAGTACTGGACAGTTTACTCCTGGACTCGGTCAGGTGCCTAGGTAGCGCACGCTATGGTCGATAGTGCGCGCTACCGAGATGCTGTTAGCGCATGCAGGTTTGCCGGCAGCGCACACTAACGGGGTCATTTGAGTACTGGGCAGTTCGCTTCTGGACTCGGCTAATGTCCAGGTGGCGCACGCTATGGCCGATAGCGCACGCTACCGAGAGGCTATTATCGCATGCTACATTTTTGGTAGCGCACGCTAACGGTCCAGACTTTAGGTCCTGGACTGGGGTGTTAACTTTCTGGACTGGAGTTTTTACCTGTTAGTGCACTCTAACTTTTAAGGATTAGCGCACGCTAATGCTCCCTGGCTATATAAACCAGGGAGTTGACCCAGATTTTCACCTTTTCTCATTTCTTTTCCTCCCCTGTGGCTTAGAGTTTCCTCAGGCGATTTTCGGGCGATTCCTTCCTCCGATCACTTCAGACGTCATTTATCTTGAGATCTTGAAGTAGATTAACAACACCTACTTGTGTTCTTCATCCTCAATCCAAGGTAAATTTCTTAGAACCCTACTTTTGGGTAATTTGGGGGGTTTTTGGATTTTCGCCCGATTCGTTCTGTTTTGTTGGTTAATTTATGATGAATATGATTAATCTTATTGGTATTCTTAGTTTCCCTACGGATTCATAGTATATTTTGTAGTTATTACGTATTCGAGAGGGTTGGTTGTGGTCCGCCCTCATTGTTGTTGTTAAACGGATATACATGAATCGTAGGCGGGTTTTCGGGTGTATTCCTTTTACGTATTCATTTGGATATGGTTGTGATTGTATTCTTCGAATCATTAGGTTCGGTTCCGTTGGTTCCTAGTGTTCGTTGGTGATTTTCCTTTCCGTTCCTTGCGTCGTCAATTATTCAAGGCAAGTATTTTTGGAAACCTTTATGCTTAACATGAAATGGTAATGTATATTGTGTGTGCTTTTCTCACCTCGGGAGGGTCCGACGGGGCCTCGAGGAAATCTATGACTTCACTCTGGATTCACAAGTTTGTTTCGCTAGCCAGCTCGGGAGGGTCCTTAGAGGCCTTGAGTGGGATTTGTGGCTTCGTCCCGGTCCTAGGTGATGCCTATGTGTGATTTGTTTTATGATTGTGGCCAGCTCGGGAGGATCCTTAGAGGCCTCGAGTGAGATTTGTGGCTTCATCCCGGTCCTAGGCAAATGTGATTGACTGTTTGTTTCCGGAAAAGACATGTCTGGTTTTGGTTTTTGAAATGAATTGGTGCATTGTACTATGAAATGTGTAAGCGAATGGTTTGCCTTGATTACTTGTACTTGCGTAATTGCTAACCCCTTTGGGGACCCGTTTTGGGGAAATTCTGGTTATGGATTTCAAGTTATGATCAGCAGGATGAGCGGACACTGGGACAGTACGAGGATGCTGGTGTAACACCCCAAACTAGGCGGATATTACAGTGCCGTGGACCCCCGACTGGGACCCACCAGGCGAATGAAAAAGGATGAATTACACAGGGTAAATGTAGTACCGAACCACATTATAACATCAATTACTCCGATTAGGAGTTTCATACAACACACCCAGGATAATATAGAATACATGTGTATCTTATGTGACGATAAAATACACGACACTGAATGAAATGAGTATTCGAACGGAATGTCTGCAGCGGAATAAATGAAGAAAACATAAATGACTGAATAAATGACTGAAAGGACTGGGGCCCCCTTCTAGTATCACTGGGACTCCCCACCGTCAACGTGCTCTCCCTGCGCCTTTGCCTTGCCATGACCTGAAAAACAATATCCCCAAACGGGCCGGATTATCTGTAACAACAATCCTCAAGGGTTGAAAATTACACAATCATGAATTAACCGAGTTATGAAATATCCTTAAAAATGAATTACGCTGAAGAGTATAAACATAGTACGCACCTATGTTACATTGCAAGTCTACAAGACGGATGACCGGACACACCCGTCCTTGTACCTAATTAGTCTCACGGAGGTAAACGTTACCGTGTGCACAGTCCAATGTATCACTCCCAATACATGGCCATCATGTGCCCGACTAAAAATTCCACACATCCGCACCCGGCCACGCAATATGAACCCGGAAGGTCATATGAACGAGAATGACCATAATGAATATCAATGAATAATAATAATCTGACAACGTCAAGAAT